>CM061556.1:118940949-120389699 GCA_030864225.1 Capsicum baccatum var. pendulum
GCAACAAAAAGAGCATTATATAATATTCCTTGTGAGAAAATAAAATAAAAAAATGAAAATGTCATTCTCAAATGTTAATAGTGATCTCTCACACTCATGAAATTAAATTTGTCAAACTCGGGCTTAGTACATCACTTGTTATATATAAGAATGCATCCTTCTATTAATTTTCATCCATAACTAACATTATTGAATATCTCAAAAAAATATGATAAGAAAATATAAAAGCATAAATAATAAGAAGTTGAACATCATGAAGTTTTTTGTGCTTATTTTGATTATTTTAGCATTGTTGCTAACTGCAACAAATGTACAATAATGTGGAAGTCAAGCTAAGGGAACTCTTTGTGCCAGTGGGTTGTATTGTAGTCAATATAATTACTGTGGCACGAGTGCTTCTTACTATGGATCTGGTTGTCAGAGCCAATGCAAAGTTGCAAATGTCAAGGACAATCATATGTATGATGATGGCAACAACTAATGAAATATCGCACATGTATGTCATGATTCTCCTAAACATATTTTTGCTATCCAGATTAAAGTCTATGATATGAATAAAGTAATACCGATATGGTTTTTTGTTTAACATATGTAAGTTGTACTTTTTAAATAAAGTGAGAACATGTATGTATTGTGAGTTCCACAAGAACAAGATGGTGTCACTGTGAGGTCCTAAACACTATGAACTTATACTTTTTCTATACCAAGGTGATTTTTATAATGTTGGTCAAGCACCACTAAATTAAATGTCCTATATGTATTAGAACAATAAAAATATACTTACTTTTGATATAATTTTTATGCATTCTTCCCTATATTTTTATAATAATTGAAAATAGCTGAATAATTTTATCCATAATACATTGCTTGTTATGTATGTGTTCAAAATATAGATGCATCCTTTTTCATTGACTTCACATAATGCATACCGACTAAGAGCTCATGCTCTACAAATGATTTACTTTTCTTTTGATAAGAGATATTTGTTGGAGTTATATAGTCATAGTGGTTGAAGTACCTCATCTCAGGAAATAGTGTGGTCTTTTGAAAAATCAAACTTGTCTTAAATCAAATTCAATATTTCATAAATAGTCACGATCCAATATTTCAGTTAGTTTGTGATGAAACCTAGCACTATCTAGTTGGCAAATCAATTTAGATATATCCAAAAATTTGGGATGTTATAGAAAATATGTAGGTACATAAAATAACATATATTTAAATATATTATTTAATATAATGTAACGTTAAACTCTACAATACCTAAGAACAAGTATCAAAAGTCAAGACTTGCTAAGAATATGATTCACAACTCCAAAAGCAAATGGTACAACTTCTACTAAGACAGTAACAAAATAAATTACATTTGGCTACCAAGAACTAGATAAAAATTCCATGAATTTGTAAGATATCCCACGAGCACTATAATGGTCAATCGAACATGCATATAGAGGTTTAACAAGTGAAGCATGAAAAAAAAATTAACATGTACACAGAAAGAATTATCAATAGACCCCCAAAAAATAGCGATGAGAGTCATCTTTTTTAATACATGAATTTAACATGTAAGACTCATAGAATCACAACAAATAAGAAAAATAATCTCACACAACATAATTCCTTCTGAGCAATATAATGATTCATAGAATTAGCATTTATGTATATGATACATAAATATTCCATCAAGAAAACATAGTAACAAATAAAATCAACATATATAGATAACATGTTCATATTTGTAATGCCCCAAGAGTACACCTGGGCATCACATGATGCTTGTTGTTTTGAGAAACCAAAAGCTAACTTATGATCTGGTACATATTGTAAGAACTGAGTAAAGCTTATAATGGTACAACATATGCAGAATTTCACTGACGAATGCCATAAGATTTCAAGTCATAAATCTGATAAAATCTGTAAATAAAACTATAATACTGATAAAAATATTTGACAATGACAACTAAAATTTGAGAACTGACAAACTGTTTAAAATATCCGAAAGCCTCTAAACTGACTTAATGAGAGTTGATGGGACAGGCCCCAACTAACTCCAACTAACTACTGAACTAAAAACATGAATGTAAATATAATCTGTCCTTTAAATATGAGGACTCACTACTACTACAACTGATAATCTGGAAGGTGTATCAACGATTCAGGAACTGAGTATCCAAACCAATGATATAATACATCATAGCGAAAGAAAAAAATATGTGATCAGTACTTTGAATATACTGGTATGCTAAATGAGGTAGGCTGATATGATTGGTTTCGTGAACATAAATAATAACTGTCTGAATATATATATATATATATATATATATATATATATATATATATATATAACATGAAGTACTGAATAGAATACATAGAATTTGTATATACCGAAGATACATGAAATATGTAAATACTGCAAATGTATGACAAAGCATACACATGTTTTGAATATAATCTATAAATTATAATACTGAAATCTAATAACTGAATAACTGATATCTGTATGATGTGGTCATACAAATGAAAATGAATTACTAAATAATTACTAGACTGAGACTGTGGGAGCTATTATCTAACTGACATGTCGTAATATGCAATTTAAGGTCCAACCTATAACCCCAGTTAGAAGGGTGTCAATAGCATTCCTAGGGTATTAACACTGGCTATGTGTATCCTATACTGATGTCCTGAAGGTCTAAAGATGTCAAGCCTAAACTGACGGGTGACCCCTGCCAAGTAGTCAAGCCTAAATTGATTGGTGACTCTTCATATCCTACGTTGTCTACGTAGTTATAGAGTACAAGGACTGCTGCTAGCAACTCTTTCTATCTGATAGGGAAGCCATCATCCCTGCACTATCTCAGTGCTAAATCCTATTCCCTACTAAACTGACTCAGAATACTGAACTGCCCTATGTTTGAGTGATCGTGATAACTGTCTGAACTGATATGTCACATAACATGTATGAAATTATTCTGAAGATAATGAGACTAAGTAAACATCTATATTTTTGGGTATTCATAACCCTAAAGACTCAATATCAAAAATAGCAAAATAGTACTAAAAATCATGGAAAGCTAATATGGAATAATTTATTCAAAATCCATTCATGTAGGCATTTCATCAAATACTTGGAATGCATTATTTAAGATAAACATGGGAATAGGTAAAAATTTGAGTAATATCATAATTTTAACACCTATAACACTTAATTATGATTTGATTTAGTGAACAACAACATTAAAGCATGCAGGGCTTGATAACAACAACAATTTCATGTAAGTTTGGTATAAAATTTTAATACATAGGAGTTCATGGTTAAAATTACAATTTAAAATCATAATAACTTGAAAAGATCATAACTTTATACTTAAAATTTGGATACTTAGACTCCATGGATGAATGGAACCTATGAATGAACTCTTAACATACCTGGGTTGATGAATTCATGAGGGTTGATGGTGAATTTTGGAGATTTGATCTTGAATTTTGAAGGCTAGGGTTTTCTATTTGAGAGAGAATTCTCTTGATTGAAGAGGAATTGAATAAAATAATGACTAAGCAGGATTTTACGACATTAATTTCATATTTTTGATTGATTAAGGTCATGAAAAAAGACACAACTGCCTCTTAAATAATTAAAAGTTTTCATCACTAAAATCACATTTTTGGGCTTCACTGTGATGCAGTGCCATCTCGGTAAGCCACTAGAACTTGGATGAAACTGCATTACAAAGAAAAGTGCAAAATTGTACTTTGATGCGACGCGGAGGAATTGCATTTCAACACTAGAAATTAACGAGTGTGAACTGTTACTCTGGCGTGACCCTAACTGAAAATTAACAACTGTGAAATAACACATTAGCATGATGCGACGCTTATCATGATGGTACACTGGAAAAGTACGAACACCATTTTTAGGTTCACCGTGATACAGTGCTTCTCATATTAAGCTACTGCTTTCACTAAAAGTGTCATAACTTCTCACCTGAGAATCGAATTCGGGCGAACTTGGTATCGTTAGAATGATAATTCAATTTCCTATCATTTTATGGGTATTGATCTGTAAAATTCTGTGTAGAGAAAAATATATACTCATTTGAAGTTGACTAAAGCAACATTCTTATCAAAATTTCAATCGGTAAGGATTATTTTGATTCATCTAATATCTGGGAATTATTTGAGGCTTTAATATACCTCAAACGAACACATAAAACTAGCAAGGAGATTAAGGTACCATGCATGAGATTGAAACAAGATGCTAACATTGGTTTGGATTATTGGGGTTCTACAATATTTTACCCTTAAGAACATTCGTCCTCGAATAAGACTGGTTAAGCTGAAAACACTAAAGAACTGAGAATGCATGTTGAATATATGTAATGAAAATATGATTACATGATTAAGTCTGAAACATGACACATGACTGAACTGGTTCTTTGAATGAATTACTGACATGAGAATGATATACAGCTGAAACTGAGCATGAAAAAGAGAAATTCTAAGAAGATTGTTACTTTAAGCTGAGTCTGAGTTTGCGGAGAAAAGATAAGGGTACTTGGTCCACATATCTGCTTCTCCTTCCCAAGTGGCTCCTTCAACGGACTGATTCTACCAAAGAACTTTTAATAAGGGAACTTATTTGATCTTTAGTCTATGAACTTGTCGATTAAGGATCTCGACTGGAATTTCCTTGTAGGAAACACTGTTCTAAACATCTACGCTCTCTAAGGGAGAAACTATAGCTGGGTCACCAATACACTTCTTCAACAAGGAGATATGGAATACTTGGTGCACTAATACTAAAATTTTAGGCAACTCAAGATCATAAGCCACCTTTTCGATGTGGCTCAAAATTCTGAAAGGGCCAACAATTCGGGGACTAAGCTTCCCCTTCTTACAAAACCTCTTCACTACCTTCATAGGAGAGATCTTCAGATATATAAAATCATCATTCTCAAAGTCAAGATCTTTCCTTTTCATATCTGCTTATGATTTCTGTCATCTATGGGCTTCCTTAAGCCTCTCTCTAATCAACTAAACTTTTTCTAGGGCTTCAACAACCAAGTCAAGCCCTACTACAACGATTTCTCTAACTTCAAATCAACCAATAAAAGATCTACATCTCCTTCCATATAGAGCCTCAAATAGAGCCATCTAAATACTGGAATGATAGTTTTCATTATACGTAAACTCAATCAAAGACAAATGATCACCCCAACTGTGCTTAAAGTCGACTACACACACTCTCAATATATCCTCAAGGGTCTGATTGGTTCTTTTTACATGACAATCTATCTGGGGGTGGAAGATTGTACTTAGGTGAACTTGGGTACCAAGGCCCTTCTGAAAATCTTACAAAAGATGAGAGATAAACTGAGTACCTCTATCTGAAATGATAGATTACAATACACCGTGCAACCTGACCAACTCTCTGAGATAGAGCTTGGCATAGTCCTTTGCAAAATAAGAAGTATGAACTAGCAAGAAATAAGATGATTTGTTCATCCTATCCACAATGACCCAAATAAAATCATACTGCTGATGGGTACGAGGCATACCTATCACAAAATCCGTGTTCACTTCCTCCCATTTCTACATGGGAACACTGAACTCCTATATAGACCCACTTTTCTTCTGATGCTCAATCTTAACCTGCTGATAAGTAGATCACTTAGCTTCAAACTCTATGATATTCCTTTTTATCCCTCTTCAACAATAGATCTCTCGCAGATCGGGTACATCTTCATGGCCCCTGGATGAATTGAGTACATGCACAATTAATTTCTGTAAGGATTTGCTGTCTCAACTCATCAACACACGACACACAGTCTACCCTGGTAACGCAATACACCATCTCCCCCTTGAGAGGAAACTACTACTTTCTAATCTCTAACTAACTTCTTCAGCTTTACTAAACTAGGATCTATCTTGCTTTTCTTTCACTTCGGCAACCAAAGAAGATTCCGAACTATTCTGAACCCATACACTACCCTCAGCTGAATCAATAAAATAAAAACCTAATCTGGCAAGACGATGAACTTCTTGAAATAACTTCTTCTTATCATCCTCAACATGAGCAACACTACCTTTAGAAAATATACTTAGGGAATCTACAACTACATTGGCCTTGCCCGAGAGATACAAAACACTCATATCATAATCTTTCAAAAATTCTAGCCATCATTTTTGACACAGATTTAAATTTTTCTAATAAAATACATACTGCAAGTTTTTGTGATCTATGAACATATCAACATACACCCCGTATAAATAGTGCCTCAAAATTTTTAAGGCAACTACAATAGCTGCTAACTCAAGATCATAGGTAGGGTAATTCATTTCATGGGACTTAAGCTGTCTAGAAGCATAGGCCACAACCTTACCCATCTTCATCAAAACACATACCAACCCAACTCTAGAAGTATCACAGTACATAACAAGCCCATCTAAACTGTCTGGTAATATCAAAACTAAGGGTATAGTGTGTCAAGTTTTGAAATCCTGAAAATTCTTCTCACAAGAATTTTACCACTGAATCTTAACTTTATTTTGAGTCAATATGGACATGGGGGATGCAATAAAAGAAAATCCTTTAAAAACCATTGATAATAGCCAGCCAAACCAAAGAAACTTCTGTTATCTAATGGAGAGATAGGTCTGGGCCACTTTTTCACTACCTCAGTCTTTTGGGAATCGACTCTATTGCCATTATCAAAAACAACATGGTCAAGGAAAGCTACTGATCTTAGCCAAAATTTGCACTTACTGTATTTGGAAAATAACTAATGTACTCTAAGAGTCTGCAATACTATTCTAAGGTGATTTGCATGATCATTTTTGTTCTTGGAGTAGACAAGGATGTCATCAATGAAGACTATGGCGAACATGTCGAAGTACTGCTTGAACACTCGGTTCATCATGTTCATGAAAGCTACAAGGGCATTAGTGAGACCAAAGAACATGACTAGAAAATCGAAGTGACTACATCAATCTCTAAAAGCTATTTTTAGAATGTCACATTCTGTGACTCTGAGCTGATAATAGCCAGATCTGAGGTCTATCTTAGAAAAATAGTTGGCATCCTAAAGTTTGTTGAATAATTCATCAATCCTAGGAAGTGGATACTAGTTTTTGATTGTGACTTTGTTCAACTAGCGGTAATTAATACACATTCTGATTGAACCATATTTCTTACGCACGAACAGAACTGGTGCGCCCCACAAAAAAATGTTGGTCCTAATGAATCCCTTATCTAGAAGATCTTTCAGTTGTTCTTTTAACTCTTTGAGTTTGGATTGAGCCATTTTGTATGGCAGAATAGAGATAGGCTAAGTATTTGGAAGAAGTTATATTTTGAAGTTAATTTTCCTTTTAGGAGAAACTCTGGGAAGATCTTCAAGGAACACATCTGGAAATTTTCTCACTACTAAAACTAACTCAAGATTAGGAGTCTCAGATTTAGAGTCTTTGACTCGAACAAGGTGATAAATACACCCATTGAATATCATATTTCTCGCTCTAAGGTATGAAATAAACTGACCTATGAGAGTTGTAATACTACCTTTCCATTCAAGGACTGGTTCATTTGGAAACTGAAAATAAACTATTTTGTTTCTACAATCAACTGAAGCATAGCATTAGTGGAGCTAATCCATGCCAAGAATGACATCAAAATCTGTCATCACTAACTCCACAAGATTAATTGAAATTACTTTCTGAGATATTCTGACATGACGATTCCTGTATACCTTCCTGGCTATAATAGAGATACCTAATGGGGTAGATACTGAAAAGGGCTCTGCTAAGATTTAAGCACTGATTTTGAATTTAATTGAGGGGTTACAAAAGAAAGAGAAGCTCTGGGGTCTAATAAAGCATAAACATATAAATAAAAGACCTGTAACATACTAATAACCACATTTGGAGAATTTTACTAATCCTGTAGAGACTGAAGGAAATACAATTTGCTTGGACGCTGACCACTGGTGGCCCTGGAAGTGATACCCTACTGATTCGGGTGGCCGATTGTAACTAATGACTAATGGGGCTGGACTTATTGGCGCAAATACCTACCTTCTAAGAAACTACTCGGCACTCTCGAATTTGATGGCCTGGATTGCCACAAACAATGCATACATCACTGCCAGCTCTTCACTCACCCTGATGGTTTCTACCAAATTTCTAGCAAAGAGGATTTGCAAGAGCACTATTAACTCTACCTTGGGACTTACATTCTGGCATCCTATCTGGATTATCATTTCTAAAATTTTGCACGAGTGCACTGGCTAAAAATAGAGCTAGGACTGAAGATTTCTGAAAGAATTGAGGATGGTTACCACTTTCTGACCTTAGTTAATTGAAATTAAAGCTACCCATTATAGACCTTTTGTTTTTTCTCTCTCTCCCCTTAGTCATCTACTTCTCAATCTATTAAGAATGGACACATAACCCAGACAAGTTCATCTCCTCAATGAGCATTGCAGTCCTACACTCTTTAACCACAGTATCAGATACACCAGACACATACTTTCTCATCTTAGACCAGCTATTAGCTACCATATAAGAAGAATACCTAGCTAACTAAGTAAACTTGAGGGAGTACTCCTTCACACTCATGTTTCCTTGCCTCAAGTAAATAAACTCAAACACCTTAGATTTCCTTAACTCCAACGGGAATAATCTATCTAAGAAAGTTGTTGCAAACTCTTACCAATCAATAGACCCTACATCAGTGCCTCTATCTACCTTCTATTGCTTAAACCATGTAAGAGCCACATCTTGCGACTAATAGGCAGATAACTAAGTACTTTCACTTGCAATTAATCCTATAATATATGTTACCTTCTGCACCATTTCTAAGAACTCCTGCAGATCCTCTTCAGATTTGGATACAAATAATAGAGAAGGATTCATTCGAGTAAAGTACCGAATCCTTTTTATGACTGTATTGGCCACTTGGATGGCGGGAACAATGGTTGGCTCATTATTCTAAGCAGTTACAGAGTGAGCTAGAGTAGTGAATGCAGCTCTAAACTCATCATAAAAAACATGCTCATTCAGGCGATCTTCTTAAATCGGTGGAGGTGCTACCTAGTTTACATTTCTTCTTCAATTTGTCTTTTTGGGAGGCATATTATATAAACGGAAGAAAGAACAGATTAAACAGATAGTTAACATGAGCATCATGCTCAGTCACATGACATAAACACTGAAAGTAGGGAAATGTTTCCTAAAATTCCTCGTAGCCTCTTGTCCATAAGTGTGGCGTGCTTCACTCCCATGCACAAATCTCTATTTCATGCGGTTTTCAGACTTTCTAGGACACTCTAAAACCTTAGGCTCTGATACCAAGTTTTTAATGACCTGAGAGTACACCCTGGGCATCATACGATGCTTACAGTCTCGAGGAACCACTGGCTTACCCAGGAGCTGGTACCTACTGTGAGCGCTCAGTAAAACTAACAGTGACATATCATATAAAGAATTTAACTCAAGAATTCCGTAAGGTTTCCAGTCATAGGTCTGAAAAAATCTATAAAAAAACTGATAATACTGATAAAAATATCTGACAATGACAACTGAAATCTAAGAATTGACAAACTGTCTGAAATATATGAAAGCCTTAAAATTGATTGAATGAGAGGTGATAAGATAGGTCCCAACAAACTCCAACTAAATACTGAACTGAAAGCATGAATGTAAATATAATCTATCCTGAAAATATGAGGACTCGCCACTACTACGACCGATAATTGGAAGGTCTATGCGCAAACCGAGAATTGATCGTTCGAACCTATGATATGATACATCATAGTGCAAAAAAAGAACATGTGATCAGAACTTTGAATGTAGTGGTATTCTAAATGTTGTAGGCTGATGTGTATGGTTTCATGAACATGTATAATAACTATATGAACATGTATATAAAATTGAAGTACTGAATAAAATACATGGAATTTGTAAATACTGAAGAAGCATGAAATCTCTAAATACTGCCAATGTGTGACCATGCATAATTACGTTCTAAAAAAAATCTATAAACTATAATACAAAAATCTGATAACTGAATAACTGATATTTGTATGCTATGGTCATGCAACTGGAACTAAATTACTAAACTGATTACTAGACTGAGATTGTGAGAGCTATTATCTAATTGACATGCCCTAATAAGTAATTTGGGATCCAACCTTTGACCCCTGTTGGAAGAGTATCAATATCGCACCATGTATATTAACACTGTCTATGTGGATCCACTATACTGATGTCAGAAGAACAAAAAATGTCAAGCCTAAACTAACGGGTGACCTGCAAGGTAGTCAAGCCTAAAATAATGGCTGACTCCTTATATCCTACGCTGGCTACGTATTTCTGGAATATAGGGACTACTACTAATGACTCTCCGATCTGACGAAGAAGCCGTCATACCAGCACTCGCTCGGTGCTAAATCTTACTTCCAACTGAACTGACTTGGAATACTATACTATTCTAATTTTGACTAATCATGATAATTATCTGAACTAATTGCTCATTGAGAGAAAATGCTCTTGATTTAAGAGGAATTTAATAAAATAATGACTAAGTAGGCTTTAGGGCAATAATTTTGTGTGTTGAATTGATTAGGGTCATGGAAAAAGATTCAACTGCCCCTAAAAACAATAAAAACTTTCATCACTAGAATCTCATTTTTGGGCTTCACCGCGATGCGGTGCCATCGCAGTGAGCCACTGGAACTTGGGTGAAACTGTATTCCATTTACAAGTAAGAAAATATACTTTTCTACGACCTGGTGGAATCGCACTGTGTCCTTGTAAATTAGCGAGTGTGAACTGGCACTCTGGCGTGATGCGGTGGTAATTGCGTACCTCACTGGAAATCGGCAACTATGAAATGAAATATTAGTATGACATAATGCTTATTGTGATGGCACTCTAGAAAAGAATGAACTCTATTTTTGGGTTCACTGTGATGCGGTGCTGCTCGTATTGAGGTACTTCTTTTACTAAAAGTTTCATAACTTCTTTTCCGAGTATCGAATTTGGGGAAACTTGGTATCATTGGAAAGATAATTCAATTTCCTAACATATTGTTGGTATTGATTTTGACAATTCTGAGAAGAGCAAAAGCTATTCTTATTTGAAGTATACTAAAGCAACATTCATATCAAAATTTTAATTGGTAAGGATTATTTTGATTCATCTAATAGCTGGGAGTTATTTGAGACCTTAATATGCCTCAAACTCACTCATAAGACAAGAAATGAACTATAAGGTTCCATTCATAATCTTGAATCAAGACGCTAACGTTGGTTTTGATTTTTGGGGTATTAGAATATTCAACAAAGACGCCATAATAATATTCACAAAATTAACGTACATGTATGATATACGCTCATAAGAGTTATGATTCTACGCATGAGATGGTGACTCCTAATCATAAATTTCTCAAACTAGTGCCTCCAGCACACCATGTACGTAATAGTACAGTATTTGTGTGCATCATACTTACTACTTTCATATGACATCTCATATATTATATACTTAATGAATTATATTGTTATTTTATGATCTGATCTGAGTGACTTGGTTTTGAACATACTTGTTAGTATTGAAATTTTATTAAATTTAAATTCATATATTTATTTGGACTATATTAAATTCTACAAAATAGTCAAAATAATATGACTAATATGATTTAGTTAATTAGCTTATCTCTAATGTATTGGGCTAATTCAATTGAAATGATGAGCCCATATTTATTAACCCAAAGTCCAAATGAGTCCTAGCCCAACTTAAAAGCTCAAGTCCATATCTCTTGTTGAATGAGTTATTAATCCATGTTAAATGACACAACCCAAAATTGGGCCATGTCGAATGGGCACCTCATACCAACATAAACCAAAAGTCTCCCCGATAACCCAACTTAATCATCACATCAATAATAAGTGTTGGGTGAATCCCAACCTTATAATAAGATAGCGGAAACAATTCTAGTATCCACAACTTAACAATGTATAACCATTTCATAAATATCAACACACTAGCCAATATGCCCAAGTCCACACCCATCCACAACACCTCTATACAAACAGATGTTTAGAAATATATTTTTCAGGACAAGAACCCGATAATAGTCAAACAAAGACAAGTTAAGTCTAAGTCTAAAGATAGGAGACCAAGAAGGAAAGTCTTTTGAAGTAAGGAAGCTTACCACTCTAAAGTCAATGCATGAACCGCTTCGATCACTTAATGACTATGAAGGAAGAGATGATTCTACTACACCTATATTATGTAGGGACATAGAGATCGGACACGATTAGTGATTGTAGTGATGGCATGTAACTCAAGGATAAGGATAAAATAGCATCTTCAGTGAATATCAAGACAAAATAACATATTCAACCATATTACAGACATCGTCCATAGATATAGGTATATCACATGCCAAATAAGTAAACAAGTCTTAACAACATTCTCAAAGCACTCAATTATAAGACATAAATTGGAGTACTCCGACCTTCCACACTTAGATTCAAAAAATTCTTATTAGGTATGGAAATTCAACCACATTCATATAGTACTTAGACGAAGGACTTTAACCACATTGTTTTGAACAAATAAGATATGCGACCCCATAGTTTTCGAGTTTTGGATATGATGGCAAAGTTGAAATTTGTATCAGAGGTTGTTTTACCAAAGTTTGCACTTAGTGGTCAATTAGGACCAATGAAGACTTCCAATTGAGAAAGTGGATTTAGGAACCAAATGAACTGCCAGGTAACCAAAATATTGGTCACTGCAATTCACTAAAAACTTGGGTTGAATATTGAAAAGCTTTATCGATGAAAATATGCAAGAATACGGTTAATGACCTGAAGGGTCATTATAGTGAGATAAAAATATTTGGACTAAATTTGGTTCACTAAGTAATGGTGAAGGTGAAGTTTATTCGGGATAGACTCAAATCCAACAAAAGTCGTCAAAAGACCTATACAAATATGAGGCATAAGGAGTTAGAGTTTTAGGTTGGGGATAGGGTGTTATTGATGGTATCTCCCATGAAGGAGGTAATGTGGTATTTTATGAAAGGAAATCTTATTCCTCGATATGTCGGTCCATATCTAGTCTTGAAGAGGTTTGGTAATATTGCATATGAATTAGAGTTTTCTTCTAGATTGAGCTTTGTTCACTTGGTGTTCCACATGTCGATATTGAGGAAGTGTGTGGGTGATCCATCATCGGTTATGCCTGCAAAGGATATTGATATTTTAGATTGCTTATCTTATAAGGAAATCTCGATTGAAAACTTAGATCGACAAATTCGACCATTGCGGACTAAGGACGTAGACTTGGCAAAGGTTCTACGGAGGTACCACCAGGTTGAAGAGGCTACTTGGAAAGACGAAGGACAATGATTTTGGATATTCTAAGAATTTGTTATGAGTCAATGATTGACTCGTATCCAAGGGTGACACTTTTTCTGGCCTTTAAGTTACAGTCATTCTAGACATTTCCCACTTTAACCCCTTGGACTCCACAAATTAAAACTTTCCTTGAGACTTTATTATCATATTATTCATGATAAAAGACTCCAAGAATTCTCTCTCAAACTCTGTGTTTAAGCTACAACTAGGGTTTAAAGAAAGTGATCATCTAGGGTTCTAAGGCTGCCATCTCTTCAAAATTTCTTGGTATTCAAAAATGTAAGTTTTCCCTCGTTGCTATTTCATTAATCATAGATGTTTTAATTTATGGCTCTCATGGTATTATTATGGTTCTGAAATAAAGGTTGGGGGTTTTGAATGCTTATTGTTGGATAATGTTTTTCCATGGTTTAATTATGGTTTTCAATAGTTTTAATATGGTTTTGAACATGTGAATGTATGGGTATGGTGGTTGAACTTAAGAATAGAAATTTTCTCTAAACTTGTGACTTTGAAGTGCTTATGACCCTAACCTTGTAGTATAAAAATGGATTATTGTTATGAGAAATTTGGGAATTTGAATTAGGGGTACAATGCAATCCCCAAGTTTGGTTTGATTTATTACTTGAATTAATGAAATGCATAAATGCAATTTGGTTAATGATTGTTTGGGAAAAAAATTGTGGGGTACATGGGATTCCCCGAAGTGATTTTAATAATGGAGTCTGAAGGGTACACAGGAATCCCCTAAGTCTTGGATTAATGACATTACTTGCAAGCTATGGTCCCCATGACGACACCACTTTAGTAATGCCTTAATAATTGACATCTAGAATTGGTGGTTGGTTATGTTTTAAATATTCTTATTTAGCAATAATGGGGGTTATATAGCTTATCATGAATGTGTGAGTCCAAATGACAGATATTAGAAAGTCATGTTTGCCGACATTAGGGATGATCTTGATAACATTGAGCTTGTAGAGTAAAAATTAATCCCCCAACTCTATACACATTATATGTATCATAGAGGGCGATGGGTATAAAGGAATCCCCGTCCATCTATAGTATCTATGGTTCATGATGTTATACATACTGGGGGCCATTCAGGGGGTAACACTGGACCCATATAGATCGTTGATGGACTTCTGATGGTCAAGCTACACAATGTAGGTTAAGGTTTTAAAATTCATGCTAAACCTTGTTCCCTATTCAAACATGCTATATATATATATGTAGATATGTATTTACATACAGTTATCTATATTGGTTTTAGTTGGATTTGGATTAATTGCATTATTTTATCTTTATCCATGAGTTACATGCTAATGTTCACCCCACTAACCATCTTTGGGTGTTGTATCCCCACACGAAGCAGGAACCGGCCATACTACTTCTCCTAATGCTTAGTGGCTTGGTTATTCCGGGACATTTTTGAGTTAGACTCAAGTAGTGAGCTTTCATACTCTAGAAGACCCTATTTTAAGCTATGAATTTCTGTATGTCATTATTTTTTTGTTTTTTTAGCTATTGTATGGGGAATCTCCCGAGTGGATATTCTTTGATTTTGATTAGAGGCTTTGTTGTCCTACTATAGGCATGGGCAGTATCTGTAATACTGTTAGCATTGGTATTGATATTGACATTAAGATTGGTAAAGGATGTTTAATTAGTTATTGATTTTTGTTTTTGTTATAGACTTGTTATTATGTCCTTAAACTAATATTATTTCATCATTTTATATTGTCGGAATTCATCCAACATGGGTTAAAGGGTGATAAATGGTTTGGGTATTGGGGTTAGTCTTCGATCCTAGTTGGATCTTAGATACTCAACATATCCAGGTCTTATTTTGGGTTATGCCAACATCAACCGATCAGGCTCAGAAACAATTAACAACAATAGAAAATATAGAGGAAATCATGACATAATTTTAGGTTTTTGAAGAGCTAAACCTTCCCAACACCTATCTCTTGAGGTCCCTGACATGTTTTCTTCAGCATCTTCTTAACCAACCCTTCATTTTACATTTTTGTGTATCTTGGTCCTTTACAATTTGAACCTTCCTAAAATCCCTCACATTCATCATAAAAACTACTAGAGTAAACTACTAGGATGAAATTTGGTCACCCATAACCCATGAATACAACCCATACATACTACACACACCAGGATTAAGATAAATACCCATATAAAACATACTAAACATTACCATTACACTTCTATTGCACTGCTCATTCCCATAATCTCAACACACGACACAAAAAAATTACAAATATAGCATTTACCTCAACAAATATACTAGTATACAATTGTATATCTCATACTTTACCTGATTCTTTCTACCAAAAGAACCACAATAATTATGTGTAGATGAAATGATGAATATGCGCATGCAAGGTGTACGAACATTCTTCAGTCAACAATGATTCTCTGATATGATATAGAGGGGATGAGCTTAGTCCATGTACTAGTATTTGCATGGTACCCGATCTAATAAGAGTGTTGGTGTGACAATCAATTCATATAACATCTTCATATCATCTATATATCAACATCATCTTAATACAATCTCAGTATCACTTTCATTGCAACACTCTGCCATCATAATGCCAGTGTTAATGTGCATTTCAAGAATGTAGATAATAATTACATGTAATACCCTAAAAGTCAAATCACAAACACCCATTTGATCTATGTGCATATAGACAAAAAAGTCTTTACTACAACTAAACAACTTCTACAGTATCGAGGGTTATACATGTAATTAACTTATATAGTTTATATATATATATATATCTGCATGTATGTAATTACATTATACATCAATTCTCTGTGATGCCTGACAACTTATATTCACTCAACGTACAGTCATGCCCTCAAGTCATCCCCCCTCTAACAATTCTAATATTTAATATTATGCCTACTTCTCACTCATACTTACACCGAATAACAACTAATATCTTGGGTACAAAAATATCTTTCCCTTATCTTACCTTCTACCCCGACTATACCTAAGTAACAAAGAAGAACAACACACAATCATAATTTGTACACACAAGTCTCATTCTTCACGGTTTTCGCCTTAATACCTCCAAAACTCTACTGAACTCCTATGAAACCACCAAATGCATACTTTTAGCCCTAAAACATGCTTATTATGTTCATAGTCACTCTAACCTTTCTACTAACTCGTAAGTATATCAACTTCAACCGACCTACCTGTAGTTCATGTAACAATTATACACATAGATAATACAAGGAGAAAGAAAGTTTGAAATTATATCATTCAAATCAAGATGTAATTATGCTATTTTAGTTATCATACGATCCATCCAAAATCCTTGTCTTAAATGATAAGGCATAAAATCTCCCATCTCTGCCGGATCGCCCTCTTGGAGCTTGGCCTCAAAATCTCATCGTTCTTGATATAAGTTCACTTGGAGCATTTTTGGGGAGGTAGATGACATTAGGAAGGTCATATGAAAGTGGGTTATAACTAACCTACTGTCGTAGCGGCGAGTCAGTGGCCTAGCTCAATTTATTACCAAATTTTATGGATTTTTTCTACAAAATAATTCCTACAATGTCCCAGAGAATGATTTTATAGACAAAATATTTTATCTGGATAGTTTTTAACATAACTATGATTTGAATCGTTACAAATATTTTCTTAATTTATATTTGAACTGTATGTCTATTATGTTTATAAATAAATAAATTATACACAATCAATTATTAAAAAATAAACAAGCATTAACTTATTAGTATTCAAATCTAAACACAACATCATAATTTTTCAGATGTGAAGACAAATTCAAACGTCTCATAACGAAAACAAATGAGGCTCGTTGCTCAAATAGCTAGTTGCCTCTTGAATTTATTTACATAATTATTAAGGTGGACTTTGTCTTTGGTTTAGTATTCCCAGTTATTTATTTGGTTAAATAATTTTTAAAATTGTTATTGTTATTTATAAGTTATTATTATATGGAAACATTTGTGTACTTTTTTTATTTCTATTATTTAATGAAAATCTACTGTAAAGTTTTTCATGATGTAGTTTATTGTGTTTGAAGTTTTCGTTGTTGGGATTTGACAAGATTTTTTTGTTATTTCTAGTGAAGTAGATTTTGCTAAAATTAATATTTACTAGAATTTGCTGACTGTTTATCGAACTAATTTTAAACAAATTAGTCATCACTACTAAATAGTATTTTAAAGTACTAAATTAGACCTACCAAAATATAATGGACATATTTTTTTTTTTTATGTTAGAAAAAATATCACAATACATTAAATTTAAACACTTGTAAAAGGACCTTTTTTTTGTTTAGTCACCTGAATACTGTTTATGTGAACGAATTTAAAGGTTACAAATATGGTAGTGTTTTCATTCAACTTTGTCTCCTCCTTCTCCTTAATATAGTAAAAGCCATCTTTTGAGATAAGGATCATAATATATTAAATCATGATTTCAAATCATAATAGGAAGTTATATGAGATGGAGTTGAAATTTTTTATTTGGATATGCAATTTAAAATTTTTTATTTGGATATGCAATTTAAAATTATTAAATTTTTTATTTGATTCCAACATAATTTTATAAAGATCCATTAATCAACAATAATAGTAACTAGTTGTTCTTTAATGTAATTCTATTACATGGTACGTACAATCTCTTTACAGTGAGCATGATTTTTTTTATTTTTTTTTTTGCAAAATTTAAAATGATGAAGTGTCTTTTACAAAAGAATAACTTGGAGATTAATTTCTAGTTTGGAAAAGGTCAAAATAATGACAAGATATTTTAAAATCAAGATTCTTGGAGGATTTAAAATTTCATCTCATGATTTGATCATGAGGACCTAAAATCACATGTCCAAATGCTAATATCATCTCATAATTTTAAATCACACATTGAAGTTGCATGTCCAACTCTGATAATATTTCATGATTTTAAATTACGATATGAAATTGTCTATCCAAATACATAATAACTGTTCAGATTGTCCTTTTTAATAGTTTTGTGGAAAATAACAAATAACTAGAGACATATTGTGTCAAATTAAGTTTGAAAAAAATGAATAAGTTATATTGTTATGTTTGCAATAAAAAAAGCATTATATGATTTTTCTTGTGAGGAGATAAAACAAAACAAATGAAAATATCATTATCACATGTTAATACCGATCTATCACGCTCATGAACTTAAATTTGTCAAACTTGAGCTTAATACATCACCTGCTATAAATACGCATGCATTCTTCTATTAATTTTCATCCATAACTAATATTATTGAATATCTCAAACAAATAAAATAAGGATTCACAGAAGCATAAAGAATAAGAAGTTGAACATCATGAAGTTTTTTTTACTTATCTTCATAATTTTAACATTGTTGCTAACTGGACCAAATGAATAACAATGTGGAAGTCAAGCTAAGGGGGCTCTTTGTGATAATGGATTGTGCAGTAGTTAATATGGTTACTGTGGCACTAGTGCTTCTTATTGTGGATCAGGTTTTCAGAGCCAATACAAATTTATAAATGTTAAGGATAATCATATGACTGATGGTGGCAACAACTAATCAATTATAGTACTTGTATATCTTGGTTCTCCTAGACATATTTGTGCTATCCAGATTAAAGTATATGATATGAATAAAGTAATAACAATATGGTTTTGTGTTTAAAATATGTAAGTTGTACTTCTTGAATAAAGTGCGAACATATATGTATTGTGAGTTTTATAAGAACAAGATAGTGTCATGATGAGGTCCTGAACACTATGTACTATTTTTTTCTTTTCTATATCAAAGTGATGTTTGATAATGTTGTTTAAGAACCACTAAATTAAATGTCCTATATGTATTAGAACTATTCAAATATACTTAATTTTGATATCATTTTTATGTGTTATTTTCTTTTTTTCTCCATATTTATATAATAATTGAGAATAGCCAGCAAATTTTGTTCATAACACATTGCTTGTTATGCATGTGTTCAAAATATAGATACATCCTTTGTCATTCATGACCTAAAATTTAAATTTCAGAAAAAAAAATATTTAAGCCTGTAAGAGGCGTGAGATGGAAAATTTTGATTAGAATACATTTCAAGTCTAAAAATCATTATGTAAAAGGAAGAATAAAATTATACATAGGGCTAAAGATGAAATTTATTACAGTGAAAAGATAACAGCATGCTCCAACAACATGATACAAAAATGTACAATGAAATACCTATTTTTCAATTAGAGAATTTTTTCTTAAGATGAATGGTAACAACAATATTTTAATGGATACATATATATTATTTTCTCTCAATTAGCTCACTAGAATATACCTGATTATTATTTAGTCTCCACAAAAATAAAGAGATGCATATCTCAAATCTACGTTAAGGTGCATTTACTTGATTAAATTATTTAGAATTACAAAAATATCATAGATTTAATTTATTTTGGCATTCACAAATTACATAATAGAAATATGTGCCAATCCTTTTTTTTTATTAAAATATACCTATGCTATAGACTTCACTTATTGCATACCCACTAAGAACTCACACTCTACAAATTATTTCCTTTTCTTTTGATAAGAGAGATTTGTTGGAGTTCTATAGTAATAGTGGTTCAATTACCTCATCTCAAGAAATAGTATCTTTTGGAACACCAAGCATAATTTAAATCAAATTCAATATTTCATAAATAGTCATGATACAAAAAAATTTTTAGTCTGTGATGAAACCTAGCACCACCTAGTTGGCAAATCAATTTAGACATATCCATAAATTTTGGGATGATATAGAAAATATGTAGGTATATAAAATAACATAAGTTTAAATGTATTAGTTAATATAAAGTAACGTCAAACTCCACAACACCAAAGAGCCAGTGTCAAAACTCATGAGCTACTAAGAATATGATTCACAACACAAAAAGTGAAATGTACAACTTCTGTTAAGACAATAACAAAATAAATGACTTTAGGCTACCAAGAACTAGATAAAAACTTCAAGAATTTGTATGATCTCTCACAATAACAAGAATGGTCAATCGAACATGCATATAGAGGTTTAATAAGTGAAGCATGAGCACCAAATTGATTTGTACTCACAAAGAATTATCAATCGACCAAAATAAAATAGTGATGATAGTTATCTTTTTTAATACATGCATTAAACATGAACAACTTATAGAATCTGAACAAATAAAAAAAATAATCTCACACAACATAAATCCTTTCGAACCACATAATGATTCACAAAATTATCATTCATGTATATGATATATATAGATTCCATCAAGATAATATAATAACAAATAAAATCAACATATATAGATGACATTTACATATTCAACAAAGACACACTAATAAT
Source organism: Capsicum baccatum var. pendulum (assembly GCA_030864225.1). Classification (NCBI taxonomy): domain Eukaryota; kingdom Viridiplantae; phylum Streptophyta; class Magnoliopsida; order Solanales; family Solanaceae; genus Capsicum; species Capsicum baccatum. The sequence continues at coordinate 118,961,753 of CM061556.1, forward strand.
ATTCAAAAAATTAACATATGTGTATGATATATGGTCATAAGAGTCGTGATGCTATGCATGAGATGGTCACTCTTAACCATAAATTTCTCAAACTAGTGCCTTCATCACACCATGTACACACTAGTGCAAGTACGTGTGTGCATCATACTTAGTGATTTCATATGATATATCATATATTTATACTTAATAAATTATATTGTTATTTTACGATATGATCTGAGTGACCAGATTTAGAACATACTTATTAGTATTGAATTCTTATTAAATTTAAATTCATCTATTTATTTGGACTATTTGAAATTAACGAAAATAGTGAAAATAATATGACTAATATTATTGATTTAATCAACTTGTCTCTAATTTATTGGGCTAATTCAATTAAAATAAAGAGCCCATAGTTATTAACCTAAAGCCCAAGTGGGTGCTAGCCCAACCCAAATGCGCAAGTCCATGTCTCTTGTTGCATGAGGTGGTAATACATGTTAAATGACATGATAAAAAACTGGGCCATGTGGCATGAGCATCTCAAGCCTACATGAACTGGAGGTTGCCACATGATAACCTTACCTATTCATCACATTAATCACAAGGGTCAGGTGAACCCCGACCGTATAATAAGATAGTGGAAAGAATACTAGCAGACATAACTTAACAATGTCTAACCATTTCATAAATCTCAATACACTATCCATTATACCCAAGTCCACAGTCATCCACAATAGCACTATACAAACTGATGTTTAGAAATATATATGTCGCGAGAAGACCCCAATAATAGCCAAATCAAGTTAAATTAAGTCTAAGTCAAAAGATAGGATACCAAGAAGGAATTTCTTCTTAATTAAGGAAGATCACCACTCCAAATTTAATGCATGAAACGCTTTGATAAGTTAATCAGTGCGTAGGAAGGGAAGATGATGCTTTGGCCCCTATATCGCATAGGGACATAACGATCAAAGATGGTTAGCAGTTGGAGTGCTACCATGTAACTCAAGAATAAGGATAAAATAGCAACATTAATCAACATCAAGAAAAGATAACATATTAACCATATTCAAGTCATCATCCATAGGTATAGGTATATCACAGGACAAACAGGTAAAAAAGTCTTAAAAAAATTCTCAAACCACTCAATCATGAGACATAAAGAGGACGACTTTGACCTTCCACACTTAGATTCAAACAATTATTATTAGGCATAAAACTTCAAATACATTCATATATTACTTATATGAAGGACCTTAACCCTATAGTTTCGAACAAATAAGATATACAACCCCATAGTTTTCAATGATTCGAATGCGTTAGCCAAATTAAGTTTTACATACAAGGTTATTTTACCCAAGTTTTTGCTTAGTGGTCAATTAGTACCAACAAAGAGTTTCAATTTATAAAGTGGTTCGAGGAACCAAACAAACCGCTAGGTAACCAAACTATTAGTCCTCGCAAGTCACTAATGACTTAGGACGGCTATAGAAATAGGCAAGAATATGGATAATGACCTGAATGGTCATTGAAGTGAGGAAAAATATTTGGCTCAAATTTGGTTTACCAAGCAATAGAGAAGGTGAAGGTGATTCGGGATATAGTCAATGCCACCTAAAGTCGTTAAAAGTCCTATACGAATATGAGGCATAAGAAGTTAGAGTCTGAGATTGGAGATATGGTGTTCTTGAAGGTATCTCACATGAAGGGGGTAATGTGGTTTTGTATTAAAAAAAGCTCAGTTCCCGGTATGTCAATCCATATCTTATCTTGAAGAGGTTTGGTAATATTGTTTATGAATTAGAGTTGCCCTCTATTTTAAGCTGCATTCACTTGGTGTTCCACATATTTATGTTTAGTAAGTGAATGGGTGATCCATTGTTAATTGTGCTTGTCAAGGATATTGATATTTTAGACTCCTTACCTTATGAGAAAATCTCAATTGAAATCTTATATCAGCAAATTTGTCCATTGCAAACTAAGGACGTAGCATCGATAAAGGTTCTTTGGAGGAACCACAAGGTTGAAAAGGCTACTTAAAAAGTTGGAGAGGACATGAAATATAAGTATACATTTCTATTCTAAATTTTGAAAATCATGCTTGAGGTATGTTTTGTTGTTAACATCCTTGTTTTCTGTCTTTGTTAAAGAAATATTACGAATTCTTTAGTATGTTGTTTCTTTCTTAAATGTAAGAGTAGAGATATTTGGGGTTTAATTGTGCTTGTAAATGCCTTGTCCCATCATTTGGGGATGAGTGATCCAAGTAGGGGAGAATTAAAATACCTTAAATTTTATCCCTTGAAAATTTCTTAATATTTGAGCTCACTACCTTTATTACAATTTAACCATATAAGTCGTATGGTATCTTGATGGGTCAGTTGTCCCTAGTTGTAAGGTATCCAATTAATGGTGTTTGGGTTTCTTCCTTGGTTATGAATTGTGGATATAAGTCATAAGAACTGGTGATGGGTCATTAGGATGAGCCATAACCAAATCAGTAAGTTTATGGATTGACTCTGCTCTTAGTACGTATGGATCACTAAGAGCCGTGGGGATATGTTATGAGTCGTGAGGTGAAATCTTAGGTTGTCCAGTGTCTAACCCATTTGAATTATGTGTTTCCTATTACTAGAACTTATGAGTTGTTGGGTTTGATTACGGGTTAGGTGGTTAATGCATAAGACTGACTGTGTATGGGGTCATGGCCACTATCTTTGTTACAACTCATGTTCATGAGTTGTAAGGATTGGCTATGAGTCAATGATTGACTCGTAGCCAAGGGCGACACTTTTTCTAGCTTTTAAGTTAAGGTCATTTTGGACATTTCCCACTTTAAACCCTTGGACTCCATGACTTAAAAACTTTCTGGGACTTTATTATCTAAAATTTCCTAATAAAACACCCAAAATTTTATCTGAAACTCTGTGTGCAAGCTATAGCTAGGGTTTTAAGAAAGTAATCAACTAGGGTTCTATGGGTGTTATCTCTTTCAAATTTCTTGGTATTTTAGACATGTTACTCTTCCCTCATTGTTATTTCATTAAACATACATGTTTTAATGTATGGCTTTCATGTTATTATTATGGTTTTGAAATAAACATTAGGGTTTTGAATGCTTATTGTTGAATAATGTTTTACAGTGTTTTAATTATGGTTTTATATATTTTTAATATAGTTTTGAACATGTGGGTGCATGGGCATGGTGGTTGAACTTCAAAATGGAAATTTTCTTTAAACCTATGTCTTTGAAGTGGTTATTCCCCAACCTTGTATTGAAAAATTGGATTATTGTTATGCGAAATGTGGGCATGGTGGTTGAACTTCAGAATGGAAATTTTCTTTAAACCTATGTCTTTGAAGTGGTTATTCCCCAACCTTGTATTGAAAAATTGGATTATTGTTATGCGAAATGTGGGCATGGTGGTTGAACTTCAGAATGGAAATTTTCTTTAAACCTATGTCTTTGAAGTGGTTATTCCCCAACCTTGTATTGAAAAATTGGATTATTGTTATGTGAAATGTGGGAATTTTTATTAGGGGTACAATCAATCCCCAAGGTGTTTGGTTTGATATATTACTAGAATTGATGCAATGCATAAATGGGAAAATAGTTAATGATTGTTTTGAAAAAAAAACTTGTAGGGTACATGGGATTCCCCCAAGTGATTTTAATTACACAGGAATCCCCTAAGTCTTATCTTAATAACATTACTTGCAAGCTATCGCAGGTATGCCGATACCACTTTAATAATACTATAATAATTGACTTCTAGAATTGGTGGTTAGTTATGTGTTAAATATTTTTATCGGGCAATAAAGGGGATTTTGATTTCTAATCATGAAGGTGTAAGTCTAAAGGACGGATACTGGAAACTCATGTTTGCCGACATGAGGGATGGTCTTGATAACCTTGAGCTTCTGGGGTACAAATTAATCACCCAAGTCTATACACATATATATGTATTATAGAGGGTGAAAGGTACAAAGAAATCCCTGGTTATCTAAGTATTTTCGGTTTATATGGCCACACGCAATGGTGCCAATTCAGGGGGTAACACTGGACCAATATAGCTCATGGGTGGACTTCTGATGGTAAAGCTACACAATACAAGTTAAGGTTTTAAAATTTATGCTAAACCTTGTTCCCCATCCCAATATGGTATATATATGCATATGTATTTGCATAAGGTTATCTGTACTTGTTTTATTTGGCTTTGGATTAATGGCATCAATTTATCTTTATCCTTGAGTATCACGCTAGCGTTCACCCTACTAACCGCCTTTGGATGCTGTATCCTCATGTGATGCATGAAACAACCATAATACTCTTCTCATGATCATTGGTTTGGTGATTCGGGGATAACTTTTGAGTTAGACTTAAGTAGTGAGCATCCACACTTCATAAGACTCCATTTCATGCTATGAATTTCTTTATGTCATTATTTTTTGGGTTTTGTTTTAGCTATTGTCGTAGCCATGTCCCGAGTGGGTATTCTTTGATTTTTATTAGAGGCTTTGTTGTCCTATTATGGGCATAGATGGTATCAGTATTCCTGTTATCATTGGTATTGGTATTGGCATTGGGATTGGTAAAACATGTTTAATTAGTTTTTATTTTAGTTTCGTTATAGACTTGCTATTATTTCTTCCAATTAATATTATTTCATCTTTTTATATGGTTGAAATTCATCTAACATAGGGTGAAGGGTGGTAAATGAATTGGGTATTGGGGGTGGTCTCCGGTCCTGGTTGAATAAGAGATACTCGACATAGCCAGGCCCTAGTTCAGTTCATGTCATCATTGTCCAATCAAGGTGAGACACAATTAACAACAATAGAAAATATTTAGCAAATCATGACATAAGTTAAGGTTTTTAAATAGCTAACCCTTCCCAAAATCAATCTCTTCAGGTCCCTAACATGTTTTCTTCAGTATCTTCTTAACCTACCCTTTATTTTCTATTTTTGTGTATCTTGGTCCTTCACAATTTGGACCTTCCTAAAATCCCTCACTTTCATCATGAAAACTATTAGAGTGAAATTTTAGGATGAAATCACATCACCCATAAATCCTGAATACAACCGATACATACTACACACACTAGGATTAAGATAAATACTCACATAAAATATACCCAACATTACCATTACACTTCTGTTGCACCACTCATTCCCAAAATCTAAACACATGACACAAAATAATTAGAAACATAGCACTTTACCTCAACAAATATACAAGTATACAATTACATATCTCATATGTAAGTTGATTCTTCCTACAAAAGGCACCACAATAATTATATGTATATGAAATGATGAAAGTGTGCATGCAAGGTGTACAAACATTCTTCTATCAACAAGGATTCTCAGATATGACATGGACGGGATGAGCTTAGTCCATGTACTAGTACTAGCATGGTACCCGATTTAATAAGAGTGTTGGTGTGAACCCAATTCATATAACATCTTTTTATCATCTCTATAGCAACATCATCTTAACATTATCACAGTATCACTATCATCACAACACTAAGCGATCATAATGTCACTGTCAACGTACATTGCAAGAATACAAATTATAATTACATGTAATACCCTAAAAGTCAAATCACAAACACCAATTTCATATATATGCATATAGACAAACAAATCTTTACTACAACTAAAAAACTTCTACAGTATCGGGGGTTATACATGTAATTAAGTTGTATATATATATATATTATATATATATATATATATATATATATATATATATATATATATATATACATTATACACCAACTCCCTGTGATGCCCGACAACTCATATTCATTCAACGTACGCTAATGCCCTCAAGTCATCCCCCACTAACAATTCTAATATATAATACTATGCCAACCACCCAATCATACTTACACCAACTAAAAACCACTGTCTCGGGTACTAAGATATCTCTCCCTTATCTTACCTTCTACCTCGACTATACCCAAGCAATAAATAACAACAACACACAACTACAGTTTGCACACACATAGTCGTATTCTTCACAGTTTTCACCTTAATACCTCTAAAACTCTACTGAACTCCTATGAAACCAAAAAATGCATTTTTTTCCCTAAAACATGGTTATTACGTTCATAGCCACTCTAATCTTTTTACAAACAAATAAGTACGTCAACTTCCACCGACATACCTCTAGTTCATGCAACACTTATACTCATAGGCAATTAAAGAAGTAAAACAGTTTGACATCATATCATTCAAATCAAAATTTCATTATGCTATTTTAGTTATTATACCATCCATCCAAAATCCTTGTCTTAAAGCATAAGGCATAAAATCTCCCTTCTCTGTCGGATTGCCTCATGGAGCTTAGCCTTCAAAATCTCATCATTCTTGATATAATTTCACTTGGAGCATTTTTGGAGAGGGAGACAACATAAGGAGGGACGTATGAAAGTGGGTTATAATTAACCCTTGGGTCAAATACTATCTATTGTTGTTGTGACAACACTAATGCTATTGAAGTTGCGAATATACTGTCATAGCAACGAGTCAGTGGCGTAGCTCAATTTCTTCCTAATTTTTGGGGATTTTATCTACAAACTAATTCCTACAATGTCCAAGAGAAGGATTTCATGGTTAAAATATTTTTCCATAATGGTTTTTAATATAAGTATGATTTGGATCGTTACAAATATTTTTTTAATTTATATTTGAACTGTATATCTATTATGTTTACAAATAAAAAACTTATATACAATCAATCATTAAAAAAATAAACAAGCATTATCATATTAGTATTCAGATCTAAATACAACATCTTAATTAATCAGATGTGCATAAGATTCAAACATCTTTCTCATAACGAAAATTAATGAGGCCCATTGCTCAAACATAGTCTTCTAGTAGTCTCTTGAATTTATTTACTTAATTATTAATGTGTATTTTGTCTTTGGTTAAGTATTCCCAGTTATTTATTTGATTAAGTAATTTTTAAAATTTTTATTGTTATTTATAATTATTATTATATGGAAATATTTGCGTAATTTTTTTATTTCTCTTATTTAATCAATATCTATTGTGAACTTTTTCATGATGAAGTTTATTGTATTTGATGTTTTCATTAATGAGCTTTGACAAGATATTTCTGTTATTTCTAGTGAAATAGATTTTGCTAAATTTAATACTAACTAGAGTTTGTTGACTGTTTATCGAACTAATTTTAAAAAAATTATAGAAGCAAAAGTCATCACTACTAAAAAGTATTTTAAAACACAAAATTAGGCCTATCAAAATATAATAGACCCATTTATTTTTTTTCTTGTTTATGGTAGAAAAAAATATCACAATACATTAAATTTAAACTCTTATAAAAGGACTTTTTCCTTGCTCAGCAGCCTGAACATTGTTTATGTGACCAAATTTAAAGATTACAAATATGGTAGTGTTTTCATTCAACTTTTTCTCCTCCTTCTGCTTAATATAGTAAAAACCACCTTTTGGGATAAGGATCATAATATATTAGACCTATCAAAATATAATGGACCCATTTCTTTTTTTTTTCTTATTTATGTTAGAAAAAATATCACAATACATTAAATTTAAATTCTTGTAAAAGGACTTTTTTCTTGTTCAGCCGCCTGCACATTATTTATGTGAACGAATTTAAAGGTTACAAATATATTAGTTCTTTCATCAAACTTTGTCTCCTCCTTTTCCTTACAGTAGTAAAAGCCACCTTTTGGGATAAGGATCTTAATATATTAAATCATGATTTCAAATTATAATATGAAGTAATATAAGATGTAGTTAAAAAAATTTATTTGGATCTGTATTTTAAAATTATTAAGTTGTAGTTTATGAAAACCCCACAAAGTTGCATAACCTATTAACTTTTCCCAAATTCCAATATAATGTTATCAAATAAGTTAATTTTAGCTAACGAATAGTATATCATAATATTCTAAGGCACTAAATCGGTAAATTGTATTTTCATGTTCTTTTTATAAATAAATATTTTCGATTACAATGTAATTTGATAAAGATCCATTAGTCAACAATAATAGTAAATTTGTATTCTTTAATGTAATTCTATTACATGGTACGTACAATTTCTTTACAGTGAGCACGAATTTTTTTTTTCCAAAGTTTAAAATGATGAGGTAATTTTTACAAAATAAAAATTAATAAATCAATTTTGAGATAAAAAAGGTCAAAATAATAATAAGATATTTGGAATTTCATCCCATGATTTGATCATGATAACCAAAAATCAAATTTCCAAATTCTAATATCATTCATAATTTTAAATCACTAATTGAAATCGCATGTCCAACTACTGATCCCATCTCATGATTTTAAATCTTCGGTCCAAATATATAGTAAGTGTTTAGGTTGTCCTTTCTAATAGTGTTGCGGAAAATAATAAATAACTAGAGACATATTGCATCAAATTATGTTTGAAAAAATGAATATGTTATGTTGTTATGTTTGCAGTAAAAAGAGCATTATATGATATTCTATAATACCCCGATCGTTTCTTAAGCCTAAATCCATCTTTTCAGTGAATATGGATGACTTTAAAATTGATTGTTATTTATCTAATGTTGTATTTTCCTAAATTCTACTCTTTATCATGTGGAGAATTGGATAAGCTTTCCATCGACATAAGATTCACCCGAATCGAATACTCGGTGAGGAAGTTAGATTCATTTTGTAATTCCCCGATACTCTAACCAATAGTGAAACCATGAATCAACCTATTGAGAAATAAATTATAGTGATTTGTTTGTTTTCTAATCATGTATGGTTTGTATTAAGGCCTTAAAGATGTCCTAACAATTGGGCGAATGAAAACATTCCTTACCGATTGAGTTCTTGGGAAGGATATTGGTATAGTCAACTTCAAATGATAATATCTCTCATTATACTTGTAATTTTTGATATCATGACCTATCAACAGATATATAATTGAATTATCTTTCCAACGATACCAATTTCACCAAAATCCGATATCGGAGCAAATAGTTATGCTCATTTTATTCCAACATGGTCAAGCTGGAAAACGGTGACGACGGTTCTGACGACCTGTCATGTTTCTGACGCCATTTTTGATGACGTCGTCACTTTCTGATGACATTTCTGATAAATTCGTCAGTCTTAGGTAGAAAATAAAAAATTTGACCCTTTTGTGATGATATTTCGTGATGGCCTATCATGGGTCTGACGGCCTATCACGGATGTCATCAGCAATTTTTTTTTATCAATGAAGGGGCATTTTTAAAAGGGTATTTTGGTCTTTTCCACCCATTTTGACCCTCTATATATATCTAAAAAAAGAAAAAAAAATTATTTTTCTTCCATTTCATCAAGAATACTAGGGTTTCTCTCTAAAAAATCCAATCTAAATTTCCCAAGAACATCAAGAATCCAACCATAGATTTTATAAATTGGTTCAATATTCAAGGTACCCAAGTCAAAAGCATCAAGAACCATAACTCAAGAAGTGGAAAATGAGTCTATAATAAGTTTCTTCATTCAAATCCATAATCAAGGTATGTGGGGTTTGAACAAGAACACTTCTTTCATTCTTGTGCCCAAAGATTTAATTTATACTATTGAAATCCATGATTTTGCAAAGTGGGTTTACACCCAAATTACTTTCTTAATGATTTGTGATATTTGAGCTATTCAAGATCGATACACATGACTATTTCATCATTTTATTTCTTAAATTGAGAACTTATGCCATGAGTTGAATATTATTATTATGAGTTGATGATTTCCGAATGATTTGAGATAAGAGTCATTATTTAAGATTTTCTATGAAAATTTTTATTATTGAATATATATATATATATATATATATATATATATATATATATATATATATATATATATATATATTGATATTTGAGCTTGAGAGTCAAGAATGAGTTCTATTATGTTTTCTTGAAGTTTTTGATACATGATTATTTTACAACTTCCAAATTATGACCTGATATTTAATATTGTGAATTTCATGTTATACCATGAGTTGGTATTTCAAGTGCTTTCAAGACATGTGACAAGCTTTAAGCTTCCTTATGAAGTTGTTATAACTAGTCTTGATATTTCCTCAAAGATATTGATGTTGCTATGACTAAATGAATTGATACATCTTGATGTTGAGAAAGATTGTTTGATTTTTAGTCGAATTAGGAATCCACAGTTGTATATAGTTTACCGATGAGATATATATTTATTTTTTGGTCTTTATAATGGACCCACGAATTGATATTAATTAAGATGGATTTCCTAATGCATTTTGAGCTGAGTCTGGGAGGAGTATTTAGCACTAAGAGGGAAATGTAGTATTTCTCCAAAACTACATGCCACCGTAGGATTGATATGGATGATTGTGGGATAGAGGCAGAGTATGTGATTGTGATTGAGAAATTGAGGTTGTACTCCTTGGCAAGAGTACAACACCCCCACCAATGTGGGGTTATCTCCTTAGGAGGGAAAAATGTTGGAAACCATATGGCTCAAATGGTGTAGTTATGTCGATTATAAGAAACTCCCAAGTTCATAAGAGTTCAAATTTCATGAGTTACCGAGTCACTCTAAGTCATGATTTAAAGATTTTGACTTAAGTGTAATGATTTATGAGATTTATAATATTTGTATTACTATTGATGATTTACAAGGAATATATTTTAGTTAATTCAAGCAAAGAAAGTTGTTATCGCCAGCATGCATGATTTTCATAATCATTTATGATATTATTTATAATGTTGCATTGCGTTCCCACATGCTCAGTACATTCCTTAAAGTACTGACCCCCATGTATTTCTATATGCTATAGTGCCTTATAATGTAGGTACAAGTTATAGCGCAGATACCATATTCAGTCAGTTCACAGCTCCCAGTCAGCAGGTGATGAGTCCTTCTAATTCAAGGGCATGGGTCAGTTATACAGTTCGAGAAGTGTTGTATTTTTCTTACTTTAGTTGTATTGATATTGGGTAGTTGGAAGTCATGACCTATCTATCTGAAGTCCGTACCAATAGAGGCTTTATAGACAGTCAGTAGAAATTGATGTATTCAGTTTCAGTTTCATTTGTAAAAGTAGAGTTGTAATCTTGTAAAGTTCATATTTATATTGATCAAGTTCAGAGAAGTTCTATAATTTCACTAACTCTATATTGCGGTTACTTGCGCCCCTAAGCACTGTGTGTTGTCCCGAGACCCAAATTTTGGGGCATGACAAACTTGGTATCAGAGCATAGAGTTTAAGTATCCTAAGGTGTCTATGAAGCTGTGTCTAGTAGAGTCTTGCAGAACAGTACGAAGAAGTCTGTACTTTTCTTTGAGAGGGTACATGACATTTGGGAAAGGTCTCCATTCTTTTAAGTCTTATATCATGCTATAGAAAGGTTCGTTGAGAAAGTTATATAGATTCTCATCTTACATTATTTGGGGCATCCCCGCCTTATTTTTAAGGTATTAGAGATAGTCAAACTCAATTCTTTGTAGATAGTACTTTCTTAAACAGTCTCCATTGATTGTTATGAAGTTGTAAATGAGCTAGAAAGTACCCTATTAGTGCCTTATCATGCTTTTCTTATAAATTTTGCAATAAGCCCAAGTCAGCTGTGCTTCCAGATTTTCTTCACAGAATCCATATTGATAATCTATACTTCCTTATCTATTTACTATTCCTGAGGTAACATGATCAGCGAGTTATAATTTTCTTCCTCTGATAATGCTTTAAGACTTAGAAGAGAGAAATTTTAGAAGTCACACAAAGCAGCCTGAAAAGAGCTTACCAATGTGTTATAATTTTCCTAAGTTGAATGTTATGCCCTCTCCCTTATGATTCTTTTAGTTAAGACAAAGTAAGATATGTATTCTTAGATTATCAAATATTGTATGGCAGGTTTCTATCTCTTGTAACCTTGTTATCTTCATGATGTTGGAACTAAAAGTCTAGGGTAGCCGGGTGGGTATCTTTCAATTCACTAGCATAATTTCTTTGTTATACATCTCAAATTCTTTTTCAAAATACAAATCAAAGACTAGTGAAGCCGGGTGAGGCCTATTTTGATTCACTAGCGACTCCTTGCGTATCTTGTTTCCTCATGCTGGTTAGAACTAGTTTAGAGGTGTTGTGGAAAGAAAGGGTAGAGAGTGTGATTTATTGAAAGTATGTATAAATGAGCCTTTTGCATGTGATCGAGTTAGTGATGAAGTGATATTGTTCTTGTGTATCAACTCATGAAAGAAAGAGAAGGAGTTATTGGTGGAGGTAAATAATGGTTTGCTTAAGGTATGGAAAGAGTTGTTGAAGGTATAGTGCACAAGATAAGTATAAGTTATAGATGATGATACTTAGTGGATGAGTGTTGTTAACTTAGATTCTCCTGAGATTGCAAGGGAAAGTTAAGTTGAGGCTTAGAGAGTTATGAACTAAGTTAAGTTATGTATGAAGGATAGAGAGTAATGATGGGTAGAAGAAGGGCGTGTTGATGGTTTATAACTGAGAGAGGCCATATGATTATGACCAATTATTATTATTAGGGGGCTTAAGAGGACTCGTTTTTATTGACGTTTAGTTTTATAGTTTCCAAGCGAGAATGGTGTGTGTGAGGTGGAGTTGTAAGTTATGCTGAGCACTAGGCATTAAGCTTGGATGAATGGTCGCTACGAAGGTGTATGTGATGATTTCTTGGTTAATGGTGCTAGTTATAGGGACGTGATCCAATGGGCTTGGATAGTGTACGTGAGAGCTTGAGTTTGATCAACTTGTAATTAAGTTTGACTTTGTGTTCTTGGTGAGAAATCTTGCCCAAGGTTCTGTGGGGCTACTTTATTTTTTTTCTAGGGTCATTGCATATAGTGTAATTAGTAAGTGTCGTGGAGTTGCTAGGTAGAGGAAGATTAGTTAGGAAATTAATGATGTTCCTAATAATTGAGTCAAGAAGTGTAATGGCTTTAGTCTAAGAGGGATATAGTAGAACACGTGACCAGGTTAGATTGTCAGGTTCTAGTGGGTATGCCAATAAGTTGTGGAACAACTGTGAGAAGGGATACTACTCGACCCATTTTTATTTTAGTATTTTCAGTCATTCTTGTATTTATTCATGCTTTGTGTTTTGATTCCATGATCATAATTTATGTCCAGGCATGCCATAAAAAAATCCTGTCCTCACTTAGTTATCGAAATGCGGAGTCTCAGACCTTTCATCGGTTGGAATCATAATTCATAGTTACGAATTCCAAATTTAGGTCATGCAACACATGACTTATGTACTTAATATTTGTGATATGTTCAGTTCCAATGTTCAAGATCTACTTTTAATGATCAGCAAGAAAGCAATTTAGATTCATATCGTGTATATCCCCTGGCCGTATTTGTTTGATGGGTTTATGATGTTAAATCCTCTATTCCTCAAGCCTCAGTTGAGTGTCAAGTTATTCATAGTATCTATTCATGTGTCAGATCCTTATGCTCTAATCTTTTAGTTATCTTTCCTTACCCAAGATAGTGATGCTGAATAGTTGTTTAGTTAGGAGAGAAGAGACATGTCCTTATCAACGATAGAGAGTGCCATGCCTACTTTGCCTTGGCAATAATGTGAAGTAAGATTGAGGCTAAGTCTTTGATATATGTTATGGTTATTTGAAGTTTAATGTGTTATTATTGGGAAGATTGTGGTGTGTTTATTTTGTATAATTCCAGCAGTTGTAATTCCATGAGTTGGAAGGAATATTGGAGTGAAGCATTTGTGTAGGACTCGATTAGCAAGGAGTATGTCCGGCGTTCTTCAGGTGAGTGCATGGAAATTTTCTTGATAAGAGGTGTGTAGGGTATGAAGAAAAGGCTTTATAAGTATTTGATTAGGAATGCGCATGTGGTTATGAAGATAGGCTTGAATGTCGTGCTTATGTGTATAAGGATGGGTGCCTTGCACATTAGTAAGTGGCAAGTGCTAGGTGGATTGGAGTTGTCAAAGTGGTAATAAGAATTACTCTTGAAGTGAGAGGTTGTAAGAATGTAGATGTGTGGGAGCTCATGATTATGAATGGGGTTATGTGGTGAATCTTGTGGTTCTAGGTTACGCATGAAAACAATGAGGGGGTTTGGTTCAAGGGGATATGAGTGGATGGAAGTATTGGTGTCATGAGAGGATTGTAAGTCGAATCGATCAAATATAGTATCAAAAGGGTATAGTATAGTCGAGAGAGTGTTTGAGAAGTGTGGTTGAGTTGAGAGTAAGGAGTTTCCTTGCTTGAAGCTTAGTACTTTTATCCTGACTTATGATTCATAGGTATAGGTTTCAAGTTATGGGATTATGGAATACAACCAATCCATCCACAGAATGACATCAAAATCAAACATGTTCAGCTCTATCAAGTCTACAAGTGTATCCATACCACCAACAGATACCACATACCCCTTATAGACCATTTTAGCAATCACAGAGTCTCCTACTAGGGTAGGAATAAAAAAAGGAACCGGTAGACTCCTGAGACCACAAACAAGATACACAACTACATATGGGGTCACATAAGAAAGTGTAGACCCTGGATCAAGTAAATAAACTATAAGTGGAGAAAAGTGTAACATATTCATAATAACATCATGATATGACTCTGAATTATTGTGAGTAGCAAGAGTATACAATCCATTTTAGCTAGCGCCAGTTCCAAAAATAGAAGCAAAAGTAGAAATAGCACCTATCAGAGTAGGAGCAATTGAAGTAGCAATAAGAGCCCTGTTGGCCCAACAAGCAGCTCGAGAGGGGCACTCACGCTGCATGTGCCCAATATGACCATAAATAAAACATATTTTTCTCTGCTTTTCACATTAACCATGATGACTCTAACCATAAAATCTGTAAAGAGGGCGGGACGAAGCCGACTGAGCACTACTAGCCTGGAATGATAAACCCTTTGCTCGAAACCCACCACAAAACTGATATTAATGATCACCTAATAACTTCGCGTAAGGAGAGTGAGCACTAGACGAGGAGAAGGAACAAAAATTACCTCCACTTCTTCCATGGCCACTTACCACCATCTTTACCACTAGGCCCAGAAGACCTAAACTTTTTCCCTTTCCTTTCTCTAAACTCTACTTGCTTTTTTTCTTTTCTTCCACTTATTGCATTTACACAATCAACCTAGAGATGTCCATATTTTCAATCAACTAGGCCACCTTGCTATAAAGAATAACTCACGAAACAATCCTGAGACAGACTTACACATCCTAACCCTCATTCTAAAGACCATGTCACTAGTATACCTTGATAATTGATTGAATTTTAAGGTATATTTTTTAATGAACATTCTCCCTTGCTTTATGTTCACATACACTTTCGCATTTGCTTACCTGAATTCTTAAGAAAAGTGGCTTCCTAAGAAGACCTCGGAGAAATCCGCCCACATAGTGGGACTAGCATCTACACCTAAAGACAACTCCCACTCTTTATGACATTGGTACGATACATCTTTAAATTAGTAGGAAGAAAACTCAGAGGCCTCAATCTCTGAAGAATGCATAATTTTGAAGATCTTCTCCATTTTATCAATGAAGCCTTGAGGATCTTCCTCAATATTTATGCCCAAAAACGTAGGAGGGCTCAACCTCATGAATTGGCCAATTCTTATGGCCTCAGAAGAAACAAGAGCCGAAGCACAATGCCCCAATTAAGAAGTTAATAATTGAGTCAAGAGGTTGATAGAGCGATGAAACTCGACATTAGTAGAATCCACCTAAGGCAATGGAATAAGTGGTTCACTCTCATTGTCGAGGTTGGTAGGGACAGGTGGAACCCCACAAAGATGTTTGTATGCCACAAACTTAGCACGGGTCGAAACTCCATAAGTTTGACGAGCTTTATCCATAGGATCCTTAGAAGAGTTTGCTTGAGTCTCAGATCTCCTTGGAGGCAGGATCTTAAAGGAAGCCAATAGAAATCATAGGACTCTAAGACCTTAGACTCTATAGCTTGAGATTGCAACATAAGAAAGATAAACATTTCCTAAAATGTCTCTTAGCCCCTATTTTTTGATTATGGCGTGCTTCACACCCATAAAAAAGACTTTACTTGACACGACATTATGGACACAGAACTGACCATGAACCTAGGCTCTGATACCAACATGACACAACCCAAAATTAGTCCATGTCATACTGTCACCTCAAGCCCACATGAATCAGAGGTCGCCCAGATAACCTAACCTAATCTTCACATTAATCATAAGGATTAGGTAAATATCAACCGTATAATAAGATAGCAAAAATAATACTTGTATCTATAACTTAATAATTTCTAACCATTTCATAAATATCAACACACTATCCAATATACCCAATTCCACATTCATACACAATACCTCTATACAGACCGATGTTTAGAAATGTATATGTCAGGACAAGCCCTTGACAATAGCCAAACCTTGTCAAATTAAGTCTAAGTCTAAGGATAGGAGACCAAGAAGGAACATATTCCAAAGTAAGAGGTCTTACCACTCCAAATTCAATGCATGAACCAATTCGATAACCTAATCATTGCTTGGGAAGAAAAGATGATGCTTCGGTCCCTATATCGCATGGGGACATAGCATCCAGAGACGGTTAGCGGTTGGAGCACTAGTATGTAACTAAAGGATAAGGATAAAATAGCATCATATATCAACATCAAGATAATATATCATATTAAACCATATGAAAAACCTCATCCATACGTAAAGGTATATAACATAACAAACAGGTAAACAAGTCTTAACAACATTCTCAAAGCACTCAATCATGAGTCATAAAGTGGAGGACTCCGACTTTTCACACTTAGATTCAAATAATTCTTATTAGGTATGGAATTTCTACCACATTCATATATTACTTAGATGAAGGACCTTAACCATTTATACACTTATTAAGCGAGAGAATCTAACGACATAGACATCTATTAAAGCAAGGGACTCTAACCCCGCACTCATATTCATTTAGGCAAGGGACTCCAACCACATAAACATCCATTCAAGCAAGGGACTGCAACCATACACTCACATTCATTAGGTGAGGAACTTTAATCACATACCTATACATTAGGCAAGGGACTCTAACCTCATGCCATATTACATAGAGGAATCTAACCCATGCTATTTCATTTGGCGAGAAACTTCAAACTCAAGATATCTGATTGTGCAAGGAACTTTAACTACAAGTGATTTAAATAGGCAAGGCACTTTAACCTTAATCCCTTTCATTATACAAGAAAATTAACCTCAAGCCATTATGACTATAATTAGTCGACATTGGAACTCTAACTCTTTGTCCGTTCATCATTATCTATCCAATTAACACTTGAGGACTTTAACCCATTTAGACAATTCAACATTAGACATGACCACATGGTCCTTATGGGAGCCTTTGTTGCACAACCATTTAAATAGGTGAATGAATCAATTCAATTTACTATAAAATTCAATTTATGGTCATCAAGACCCATAAAAATTATTCATATTTCATTAGCAATCTTATACCACATTCACACCATACTTTACTTCAATAAAAAACTCATGTTCATCTTCAGGCTTAAGGACTTAACCCCTCATTATCCATCAACCAACAAGGTCATCAATTTTACCATACATGGCTCATAATACCATTAGAATATAATTTAAAAAATATTCTTACTTATAAGGCCCTTTCTCTAGTTCCAAACATCACAAACATAAGACTTGACAATTCACTTAAATATTTTCACACACCTTGTGTGCACGCCTTTACCAAGTCTATTTTCATAGTAGAAATCATCACAATTGGAGTTACTGAAGGCTCACATTTTATAAAATATACAAAAAGCACCCACATGCGCAAATCATCATCAATAACCTGTACAAACACAAGTCTATGCAAAAGTCAACATTATTCATCATTAGGCAACAAAACCCTTTTTCATTTAATTTCAAAATCACCATCTACACTTACTAAAATAAGTATAAAATACATGGTTTAGATCTATTTATCAAAGGTAAGAGTTAAATGCCTTAGAACACTTGATTCAGCTAAGAAGCTTGACTTTACTTTGCTCCTAGATGGACACCCTTGAACCCTAGCCTCAAATCCTTTACAAATTTTGTTTGAGAGAGTGTTTTCAATGTTTTGTCCACTCAAAGTGTGTTTATGGAGGCCTATACACTTATATAGCGAGGGAAATTAGGGTTTTGGGGTTACTAAATGACCATATGGTCCTCAACTAAATGCTAAAAATTCATTGTCCAGGTGGGTACATGTAATAAAACGATTTGCTGAACCTTAATGCTACACGATGATCATGACCCCGAAGGACAACAATCTAACCCATGACTGATATCTGAACCTGTATACTGAATAAGATAACATAATAATGCAGAAACATGCACTAAAAGGCCATAACGTTCGATCATGAACATAACTGAATAACGTAACATCTGTGTGGGGTTATAAAATACCCAAAACAAAATTGAAGTAAAAAACATAATAGTCTCTCTCTAGTCTGTATCTAGTTTGAAATCCTCTACTGTTTGAAAAATCTAAATAAGGAGTTGATAGGACATGTCCTCAACTAACTCCAACTAATAAGCTAATGAATGAGATACTAGAAAATCATTATGTCCTCAAAGGATGAGGACTCACTTCTACTCTGACTGTTGAATCTGGAATCTATTGCTGATCTGGAATTCGTGTCTCTCAACCTATGGTGCAACATAAAAAGAAAGCTCCATAGCGTAAATGCGTCACTATAATGGAATAAACTGAGTATACATGTGAGGTAGGATATATGCAAGGGTTTGCATGTATGATCAATACTAACTGACTGTCTAAATTGAACAGGAGAATGATTACATCAATACGCAACTATAACTGACAACGTGATAACATGATACTGATATCGTAGTAGCATGACTACTGAGTCTGAATACTGATAACATGACATAACCGGTAACATGGGTGACTGTGTCTGACATTCCTAAATCTAATAAAACTATCTAAGTTTTGTTCTATGTCTGAGTTAACTGTTCCTGACAGTCCTAAAATCCAATGAACTATCTAAGTTCTATTGCTGAGACTGATTAACTATATCTGACAGTCTTGATTCTGTAACATGAAACTGTGGGAGGTAGTATCTAACTGACATGCCCCAAATGTGCTATAATAGATGAGTTGGGGTCTAATCTATGCCCTAATTAAAAGGGTGTCAATACCTCGCCACTGGTAAGGATAACATATGAGTAACCCTCATATAATAGGTAACTCTAGTGAGAAGGGTGGGAACCCTCACATAATAGGTTAAGCCACCATATCTAAACTCATATAGTAGGCTACAATAGAAGGAAACTGACATAGAATGATTTACTTAGACACTTGACTAACATCATAATACATACTATATTCATAGGAGCCTCTCATCAAACATGTAATAGGCATAAACTTGTACATACATAGGAATTTCATAATATCATGCTAGTTAGATAATTTTCCTTCATCTAGATTTAATCAAACATATTGTACGCATAGTACATGTAAAGCACATTATACAACAATTAAACATCATGCTTCAATTCCAATTCCATCATACAATTCATCTATACTAATCACCCCATATGGAATTTATTGTCAAATGTTGGAATAGAAATCAATTCCCCATTTATCAACATGAAAGAGAACATACAAAACATGGAATCATGAAGAAAATCCATAACTTGAGTTTAGAAAAGGGATTCTTGGAATTTATAGATGAAAGGAGTCCATGAATGAACAGTATGCATACCTTAGATCGTGACTTCATGAAGATTGATGGTGAAACCTTCCTGAATTTGAATCCCCAATAGAAACCTTAGTTTGTTCTTGAGATAAACTTGAGAGAAACTGATATATTTTGGGTGAAAAGTGGTTGAATCATGCGTTAAAGGGATTCTATAGGGAGAAAATTGACCCTTTTAACCCTAGTTAGGTAATTAAATTTTCAGTGAAATTTTCTAAATTGGGCCCTTGGCACGATGCGGTGTTATCGCATCGTGTCACAGGAAATTGACAATGGAAAACTGAACGGTGGTGCGATGCGGAGCTATCGCGTTGCCACCTTGTCTACGACCTAGAAGTTTTGCAAGACACACTAGTATCCCGGAACAATACTATAATTTGACAATTGCCATTTGAGCTATCTTTGCGACACACTGAAGGCTCAAGTCAAATGTTGTCTCACTAAAAAGTCTCTAACTCTTCGTCCGGGTGTTAGATTTAGGTGAATTATATATCGATGGGAAGCATATTCAATTTCCCACATGATAAGAAGTGAAAATTATAAAATGTACCATGTTTATAATAATGAATTCTTATTTCAAAGAAAGTTTTAACATCCTTGAGATAATTTTCAAGCTAAGAAAAAGCACGGGTATAACAATATCTCCCCCTTGAGAACATTCATCCTCGAATAAGACTGACTGAGAGGGGAAAAAATGAGCTAAAAATGAATTGATAGAACATGATCTCATGAAGGACGTGACTAACAAGCTGAACATAACATACTGAATATGCATATTTAATGTATGTGTAACTGATTCATAACTACATAACTAAAAGTTCTGAACAACTAAGTTTTCTAACAATGAGAATACATGTCAGATGCATGACTATATAATTGATCTGATACATGAATGCATATATAAATATGCGGTGGTACTTGATACAAAGTTTATCATGGGAACATGAACATGAGACTGAATACTAAGTGATGTACACTAATTATGAAACTAAGTAAGTTTAAGGAGACCTATTACCTTGAGCTTGATCTTAGTTGACAGGGAAGAGGTGAGGGTACTTGGTACATATATCTACTTTTTCTTCCCAAGTAGCTCCCTCGATGGACTAATTTCACCAAATAACTTTAACTAGAGGGACTTATTTGTTCCTCAATCTACGAGTCTGATAGTCTAAGATTTCAACTGAAATCTCTTCATAAGAGAGGCTGTTCTAAACATCGATGCTCTGAATAGGGACTACGACTGATGGGTCACCTATACACTTCTTGAGCAAAGAGACATAAAAGACTTGATGAACTGAGGCTAGATCTGAAGGCAATTCGAGCTCATAAGCTACATTGCCGAATTAAATCAGGATCATAAAGGGACTAACATATCGGGGACTTAGCTTTTCCTTCTTGCTGAATATCTTCACTCCCCTAAATGGAGGGATCTTGAGGTAGACATAGTGACCAATGTCAAACTCTTGATCCTTTCTACGAACATCTGCATAAGATTTTTGTCATCTCGGAGCAGCCCAGAGTCTTTCACTAATTAACTAAACTTTCTCTAAGGCTTAGAATACTAAGTCAGGACCTATAGCTAAGGCCTCACTAACTTTGAACCAACTAATTAGAGATCTACAACCCCTACCATAGAGAGCTATAAATGGAGCCATCTGAATACTGGAATAGTAGTTGTTGTTGTATGCAAACTCAATCAAAGGCAAGTGGTCATCCCAAATTTCCTTGAAATCAATTGGACACGCCCTTAGCATATCTTCTAACATCTGAATGGTCCTTTCTACTTGACCATCTGTCTGAGGATGAAAGGCTATACTAAGATGGACTTAGGTACCAAGACCCTTTTGGAATGCTTTTAAAAAATAAGAGATGAATTGGGTACCTCTCTCTGAGATAATTGCTAATGGAAAACTGCGTACTACCCATGAGAAATACTACCCATAGACAGTCTACTGAGAGCGTCGGCCATAATGTTGGGCTTTCTTGAATGATAGTGGACACTTATATCATAATCTTTTAAGAGCTCTAACCACCTTCTCTAATGAAGATTGAGATCTTTTTGAGAAAAGACATACTGAAGGCTCTTATGATCTGTGAAGATGTCTACATGAACTATGTAGAGATAATGCCTCCAAATATTTAAGGCAAACACTACTACTGCTAACTCAAGATCATGAGTAGGATAATTCCTCCCATGGGGTTTAAGCTATCTGGAGGCATAGTATATGACCTTATGTAATACCCCGTATGTTTCTAAGCTAGGAAGTAAATAAGTATTCCTACATATGAAATATCCTATCCTGTGATTCATACTTTAGTACATGAATTACAATGAATATCCTACTGATAGTATAGCTTATGATGCATTAATCATGTTCATATGAATCACTTAAGGTAATACAAACTAAGAGTTTTTGAATCCATCAAGTTTTAGTGTTTGAATTTGCAAGGGTCATCTTTGAAAGAGTATAAATCGATATTAATATGGTATTTTGGCTGATTTAGACACACCAAATTTTAGAGAATTGAATTAGATTTCCAACGATACCAATTTCGCCTTAATCCAATACCCGAGTGAAAAGTTATACCTATTTTTGTGAGAGACAATAATTATAGGCGATTGGTTAGGCACCGCCCAACCAAACATAGTCGATTGGTTAGGCACTGCCCAACCTAGCTTAGGAAATCACTTGGGAGCCACCTAAGTAAGTTCCAGGTGCCAGAAACACTTTGTTTTGAGTTATTTTAAGGGTAATTAAATCTTTTAACACTCCTTACACGTCCCTAAACTTAACCCTACGAAATATATAGCTTTTAAACATATTACAACCCTATTATCATCTCAAAGTTCATCATCCAAGAGCACTAAAAGAGAAAAACAATTAGGGTTTCGTAACTAATCTTGAAGACTCGATTTCAAGGAAATTCCTCTGTCAATCATCAAGAATCTTCCTTCTAAGGTATGCGTGAGTTGATTCATGGACTCCTTTCATCCATGAAGATCAAAAACCATCTTCTAAATTTTGTATTATGATATTTATGTTGTTGGTGGTTGATGTTCATGTGGTTGGAGTTTGATGATGCCTAAGATGGGATCTTTGTATTTTATTGCGAGGATATGGTGGTATTTAACGTATAAATATGTGAAATTGATGGTTGAATATTTGTAATCTTAATGAATCCACCTATGCCTAAGATTTGCATTTAAGGTGTTTGTGAAAATACCTAAGGGAATAGAAATCATGTTTTTATGACATAATAAGTCCTAAATGACTATTCCATCCTCTAAGTTTATATTCAATGTGATCCCCATGCTATTGTCTTGAATTGAAGAAGTTATACGAGATGCTCATGATATTGTTGTGATATGGAATGACCATGTTATTGAAGCAATGCAAGTATATACATGTACTGCGCATTCTAGATCATGTGATAGTTTGTTGAGATGTGATAGTTTGTTGAGAATCATTCTTATTATGAAAGCCTTACTTATGGTATTGTAAATTGTGGACTCAAATCTTGTGATCAAGTCATGTCATATGTGTCAGTTTCCTCCTATCGAGTCCTGGGGGTACTTGTATCCAAAAACTATAGTTGTGTGCCTATAGCAATGTTAGGTTTCATGATATCCAAACTCAAGCTATGATTTCATAGACTTCAGTCAGTCATGTTACTCAGGAAAACCTCATGATCTTAGTCAGTTGTTACATATCAGTAACATTCCACCAGTCAATGGAATTCATTAATTTTAAGTCATGCACAGTCAGTTATTCATGTCCAGTCCCTCCAGATGGGAGTAGAGGTTAGCACTGAGTGAACCCAAGGATGGGAACTTACGCGCCAGTTCAGGGTGTGATTCTTAGTAGTCATCCTTGTGTTCTAGAACTACATAGCCAGTGTAGGTTGAGACATCTTAACCCATCAGATTAGGGTTGATGAGGTGGCTTGAACCATCAGTTTAGGGTTCCCACCATACTCATTGAGTACCCGCCAGATAAGGGTCACTCACAGGCTGTCCTTACCCGTGGCACGATATTGACACCCCTCTATTCGGGGCAGAGATTGGACCCCAGCTTAGCCAAAATGTCATACATGGGGCATGTCGATTAAACACTACTTCCTATAGTTTCAGTATCAGTCTCAATAAAAGAATTCAGGGCGTTCTTTATATTTTAATATATACAGGACTATCAGATACAGTCATCCATGTTATCAGTTTCAGTATCAGTCATGACAGTTATCAGTAAATAATGTATTAGCTTACAGGTCATGCTATCACATACTCACGGTCCCAGTTTCTATTTATATGTGTTTGCGCTCCCACGTTCATATTAGTTAGTTAGTGTTGTTCATGCATGAAACCCTTTATGTTCAGCGTACCTTCCTCGTATACTCAGTGCTCCAGTTGTACTGACGCATTTGTGCTATGGTGCTTTCTTTTTATGTTACACTATAGGTTTCGAGACACGAGCTCCAGACCAGCAGTAGCGGTAGCATTCCAGTCATAGAGACACAGTGAGTCCTCATTGATTCGAGGACACTATGATTTGATATATTTATTTATTTCTTCAGTTCAGTTTTACGGAGTTAGTTGGAGAAATGTTCCTTCAACTCCTTATTTAGATAGTTTAGAGGCTTTGAGATTTATGTTCAAATTTATTTTCATACTTATCTTTCAGATTGAGTTGTTTTGGGTATTTTCACCCACATGATTTTATTCAGTTGAACCTTATGGCCATACAGTTCTATGTATTCCGCATTATTATATCATGATTTGCAGCATATAGGTACAGATATCAGTTTTAGATTAGCTTGTGATCCCTCAGGGTCATGAGCACCATGTAGCATTTTTATTCAGTGAATCCGGGTATTACAAACTTGGTATCAGAGCCTAAGGTTCAATAGAGTCCTAGGAAGTCTGAAAGCCACATCTAGTAGAGTCTTGTACATGGGTGTGTTGCGCACCACATTTATGTATGGGAGGCTATAAGATGTTTTAGGAATAGTCCCCTTTGTTCATTATTCATGTCATTCTAGTGAGCATAATCACAAGTGAAAATCTTAGTCTAATCCATTCCTCTCTTATTCCAGACCATGGCCCCAAAGAAAAGAAACCAGCCAGCTCCTCAGCCCGAAGATCCTTTGGGCGAACATATTTTCCATGCGGAGTTTAGATCCTCATTTACCATACTTTCTCAGTCCATGGCTACATAGAATGAACGGCCACCAGTCATTTTGGCCAATCCAGTGGCCAATCACAGTGAAGCTAGGGATTGGGACTTCACCCGGATGAACCCTCCATCTTTCAATGGGTCTAAGTCTGATTAGGAACCTCAGGAGTTCATTGACCAAGTCCAGAAGGTCATTGACATCATGGGTATTACTTCTATTGAGTGTGTTGTGTTAGCCACGTACCAGTTATAGGATGTTGCTCATAATTGGTACAGACAGTGAAAGTCTGAGAGGTTAGATGATACAGGCCCTATCGAGTGGGAGGAATTTGTCACGAACTTCTTAAATAGATTCTTTCCCCTAGATCTGAGGGAAGCCAAAGTTCTTGAGTTCATTAACCTCAGGCAGGGGAATATGACGGTTAGGGAGTATTCTCTCAGATTTACTTAGCTATCCAGGTATGCTCCTTATGTGGTTGCAGAAAATAGAGCTAACATGAGAAATTTTGTGTTAGGGGTCAACGATAGCGTGGTAAATGAGTGTAGGTGTGCGATGCTGATCAGTGATATGACCTTGGAAAGACTCATGACCCAAGCCCAGCAAGTAGTAGAGCATAAGTTTAAAACAAACAAGAGGAATAACAAGAGAGCAAGGTCAGGTAACTTTAACTTTGCTCACCCCATGTCAGATAGAGGAAACCGTTCACAGTTTCACTCTAAGTCAGTCGTTCCAGCTCCTTCCTCTACCAGTGCTTCAGTGGCAAAGTTCAGAGACGGCAATAGAGACAAAGCACCAGGCTCTAAATCTCAGGGCAGTGTTAGCAGTGCCCAAATGAATCCCCTTTGTCAGACTTGTGGTAAGAACCACAAGGGCATTTGTAGAACTGGTAGTGATGTCTATTTTGGTTGTGGAAAGTCAGGCCACAGGATTAGGGAGTGTCTGCAGTCAAGTCTTCAGGGTCATCAAAATTATTCTACAGCTTAGTCCAGTCACCCTAACCAACAGGGTGCCATTTCCAGTGCTACCAGTAGGCAACGCCCAAACAGAGTCTATGCTCTTCAGTCCCGGAAGGATCAGGAAAATTCTCCTGATATCATTATTGGTACGTTACAGATTTTCCATGTTCATGTGTATGGTTTGCTAGACCCAGGTGCATCTTTGTCTTTTTTTAGTCCATACATAGCAGCCGATTTTGGAATCGGTCCCGAAGTCCTAGAAGATCCCTTCTTAGTCTCTACCCCAGTGGGTAAAACCATTATAGCCCGGCGGGTATATAGGAACTGCCCGCTTAATATATCTCAGAAATCTATGTCAGTAGATTTAGTGGAGTTAGAAATGACTGATTTTGATGTCATTCTCGGCATAGATTGGCTTTATTCCTGCTATGCCACAGTCAACTACAGAAATAGGATAGTTCAGTTTCAGTTCCCAAATGAGCCCATCCTAGAGTTGAAGGGTATCATTTCAGCGTTCAGGGGTCAACTTATTTCCTACCTTCGGGTAAGGAAAATGATTCCTAAGGGGTGTGTGTATCATCTTGTTCATGTTAAAGATTCCATTTCTGAATCTCCCAGCCTCGAAATAGTCCCTGTTGTTAATAAATACTCAAATTTCTTTCCTGAATATCTTCCAAGCATTCCTCCCAAAAGAGAAATAAACTTTGGGATAGACCTTCTTTCGGATACTCAACCTATTTCTATGCTGCCATATAGAAAGGAACTAGCAGAACTCAAGGAACTGAAAGATCAGTTGAAGGATCTCTTAGATAAGGGATTCTTCAGACTCAGCATTTCCCCATGGGGTGTGCCATTATTATTCGTTCACAAAAAAAATGGTTACCGTCAACTCAACAAGGTCATGGTCAAGAATAGATATCCTCTTCCCAGGCTTGATGATCTATTCGACCAACTTCAAGGTGCCAGTTACTTTTCCAAGATAGACCTCAGATCAGGCTATCATCAGCTCAGAGTTAGAAAATGTGACATTCTGAATACAACTTTCCTTACTTGGTATGGTCAGTTCGAATTTTTAGTCATATCATTTGGTTTTACCAATGCCCCTGCAGGTTTTATGGATTTGATGAACCGTGTGTTCAAGCAGTACTTGGAGATGTTTTTCATAGTCTTTATAGATGATATTTTGATCTATTCTCGAATAGAGCGTGATCATACAGACCATCTCAGGATTGTTCTTCAGACTCTCAGGGATCACCAGTTATTCGCTAAGTTTAGTAAGTGCGAATTTTGCCTAAGATCAGTAGCATTCCTTGTCCACATTATTTTTGGTGGTGGTAGATCCTCAGAAAATTAAGGCAGTAAAAAACTCGCCTAGACCCATATCTCCATCAGATATTAGGAATTTCTTGAGTTTGGCTGGCTATTACAGATGGTTTGTTGAGGGATTTTCTTCTATTGCATCTCCCATGTCCAGATTGACTCAGAAGAAGATTAAGTTTTAGTGTTTAGATTCATGCGAGAAGAGCTTTCAAGAGTTGAAGACTCGACTCACCTCAGCTCCAGTTCTAGCTATTCCAGATGGTTTAGATGGTTTTATAGTCTATTGTGATGCATCCAGAGTGGGTTTAGGTTATTTCCTCATGAAACATAGTAAGGTCATAGCCTACGCTTCCAGACAGTTAAAGCCACATGAGAAGAATTATCCTATTCATGATCTTGAGTTAGCATCGGTAGTTTTTGCCTTGAAGATTTGGAGGCATTATCTCTATGGAGTTTATGTAGATGTATTCATAGACCATAAAAGCCTCTAGTATGTCTTTTCCTAGAAAGATCTCAATTTTCTCCAGAGAATGTGGTTAGAGCTCTTGAAGGATTACGACATGAGTGTTCTTTATCATCCGACCAAGGCCAATGTTGTGGCCAGTGCTCTCAATCGACTCTCTATGGGTAGTATTTCTCACGTTGAGGATAGTAAGAAAAAGATGGATAAGGAGATCCACCAGCTTACCAGACTATGCATTTGCTTAGTCGATTCTTCAGAGAGTGGTGTATGTATTCATAGTAGTTCAGAGTCATCTCTAGTTTCCGAGGAGAAAGAGAAAAAAGACAGGGATCCTAGCCTTGTCAAGCTCAAAGAGTCAGTTCAGAATCAGAAAATTGAGGTTTTCTCCCAAGGGGGAGTTGGTGTTCTTCATTGTCAGGGTCGTCTATGTGTTCCAGGTGTAGATAAATTGACGTAGGGAATTGTTGCAGAAGCACATGGTGCACGATAATCTATTCATCCAGGGGCCACTAAGATGTACCACAACATGAGGGATATCTATTGGTGGAGTGGGAAGAAGAGTGATGTTACAGAGTTTGTGGCTAAGTGCTCTACATGTCAGCAGATTAAAATGGAGCATTAAAAACCTAGTGGTTCCATGCAAGAGTTAACCTTTCCTACTTAGAAGTGGGAAGAAGTTAATGTGGACTTCATAACGGGTTTGCCTAGAACTCATCATCAACATGATTCATCCTGGGTCATTATAGATAAAATGACCAAGTGAGCCCATTTCCTTCCTATTCGTACTTCTTATTCCACCAAGGATTATGCCAAAATCTATATCAGGAAGTTAGTCTGGTTACACGGTGTTCCACTATCTATCATCGCAGACAGATGTACCCAGTTCACTTCTCACTTTTGGAAAGCATTCCAAAAGGGTCTTGGTACCCAAGTTCATCTAAGCATAGCATTTCATCCCCAGATAGATGGTCAAGAAGAGAGGACCATTCAGACTCTTGAAGATATGCTAAGGGTGTGTGCAATGGACTTCAAGGGAAGTTGGGATGACCACTTGCCTTTGATTGAGTTTGCATACAAAAATAGCTATCATTCTAATATTCAGATGGTTCCATTCAAAGCTCTCTATGGTAGGAGACATAGATCTCTGATTGGTTGGTTCTAAGTTAGTAAGGCCTCAATCATAGGTCCTGACTTAGTATACGACACCTTAGAGAAAGTTCAGTTGATCAGAGAGAGACTCCGGGCTGCTCAGAGCTGACAAAAGTCCTATACAGATGTTTGTACAAAGGATCTCAAGTTCGAGTTCAATGACTATGTCTATCTTAATATCTCTCCCATGAAGGGAGTGAAGAGGTTCAACAAGAAAGGGAAACTCAGTCCCTGATATATCGGTCCCTTTAGAATTTTTTATCATTTCGGCAAGGTAGCTTATGAGCTTGAGTTACCTTCAGATCTAGCCTTAGTCCGTCCAGTCTTCCATGTCTCTTTGCTAAAGAAGTGCATAGGTGACCCAACAGTTGTTGTCCTTATTCAGAGCATCGACATTCAGAATAGCCTCTCCTATGAAGAGATTCCAGTTGAAATCTTAGATTATCAAACTCGTAGATTGAGGAACAAAAAATTCCCTCTAGTCAAGGTTCTTTGGCGAAATAACTCTCATGAGGGAGCTACTTGGGAAGCAGAATCAGATATTAGTACCAAGTATCTTCACCTCTTCCCTGCTAATTCAGATCAAGCTAAAGGTAACAGTTCTCCTTAAGCTTATTCAGTTTCACGTTCATGTTTCCAGTATAAACTTGGTACCTATTAATCATTTTATACTCAGTCATGCATTCATGTGTTAGTTGTCCGTACATCAGATATGCACGAGTTCAGTATGTTTAGCATGCCAGTCATGAGATCAAGTTTCAATTCTTTATGTTTAGTTCAGTTTCTATTGTCTTGTATCCCTTCTCAGTAAATTCTCATTCGAGGATGAATGTTCCTAAGGGGGAGATATTGTAATACCCCACATGTTTCTAAGCTAGAAAGTGAATAAGTATTCCTACGTATGAAATCTCCTATCCTATGATTGATACTTGAGTACATGAATTACAATGAATATCCTAGTGATAGGATAGCTTATGATGCATTAAGTATGTTCATATGAGACACTTAAGGTAATACAAGCTAAGAGTTTTTGAATCCATCAAGTTTTAGCGTTTTCTTTTGTAAGGGTCATATTTGAATGAGTATAACTCGATGTTAATGTGGTATTTTGTCTAATTTCGAACCACCAAATTGAAGAGAATCGAGTTATCTTTCCAACGATACCAATTTCTCCTTAATCCAATACCCGAGCAAAAAGTTATGCCCATTTTTGTGAGAGACAGTAAGGACAGGCGATTGGTTAGGAACCGTCCAACCTAGCATAGGCGATTGGTTAGGCGTCGCCCAACCTATCTTAGGCAATCACTTGGGTGCCGCCTAAGTCAGTTCCAGGTGCCAAAACACTCCGTTTTGAGTTATTTTAAGGGTAATTAAGTCTTTTACCACTCCTTACATGTCCCTAAACTTAACCCTACGAGATATATAGCTTCTAAATATATTACAACCCAATTATCATCTCAAAGCTCATTATACAAGAGAGCTAAAAGAGGAAAAAAAATTAGGGTTGCATAACTAAGCTTGAAGATCCGATTTCAAGGAAATTCCTCCATCAATCACCAAGAATCTTCCTTCTAAGGCATGCGTGAGTTGATTCGTGGACTCCTTTCGTACATGAAGCTCAAGAACCATCTTCTAAATTTTGTATTATGATATTTATGTTGTTGGTGGTTGATGTTCATGTGGTTGGAATTTGATGATGCCTAAGATGGGATCTTTGTATGTTTATTGTGAGGATATGGTGGTATTTATCATATAAATATATTAAATTGGTGGTTGAATATTTGTAATCTTGATAAATCCACCTATGCCTAAGATATGCACGTAAGGTGTTTGTGAAAATACCTAAGGGAATAGAAATCATGCTTTTATGACATAATAAGTCCTAAATGACTATTCCTTGTTCTAAGTTTATGTTCAACGTGATCCCTATGCTATTGTCTTGAAATGAAGAAGTTGTACGAGATGCTCATGACATTGTTGCGATATGGAAGGACCATGTTATTGAAGCCATACAAGTATATACATGGTGTGTGCATTCCCAATCATGTGATAGTTTGTTAAGAATCATTCTTATTATGAAATCCTTACTTATGATATTGTGAATTATGGACTCAAATCTTATGATCAAGTCATGACATGTGTGTCAGTTTCCTCCTATCGAGTCCTAGGGGTACTTGTACTAGAAAACTATAGTTGTGTGCCTAGAGCCATGTCATGTTTCACTCTATCCAAACTCAAGCTATGATTCCATAGACTTCAGTCAGTTATGTGACTCTGGAAAACCTCATGATCTTAGTTAGTTGTCAGATATCAGTAACATTTCGCCAGTCAATAGAATTCAGTAAGATTAAGTCATGCACAATTAGTTATTAATGTCCAGTCCCTCTATATGGGAGTAGAGGTTAGCACCAAGTAAACCCAAGGATGGGAACTCACCCGCCAGTTCAAGGTGTGATTCTTAGTAGTCATCCTTGTGTTCTAGAACTACGTAGCCAGCGTAGATTGAGACATCTTAACCCGTCAGATTAGGGTTGATGAGATGGCTTAACCCATCAGTTTAGGGTTCCCACTGTTCTCATTGAGTACACAACAGATAAGCATCACTCACAGTTTATGTGTGTTTGCAGTCCCACGTTCATATTAGTCAGTCATTGTTGTTCATGCATGAAACCCTTTAGGTTCAGCCAACCTTTTTCGTATACTCAGATCTCTAGTTATACTGATGCATTTGAGCTATGATGCTTTCTTTTCATGTTACACAATAGGTTCTGAGACACGAGCTCCATCCTAGCAGTAGCGGTAGCATTCCAGTCACAGAGACACAGTGAATCCCCATTGATTAGAGGAAAATATGATTTGATACATTTATTTATTTCTTCTGTTCAATTTTATGGAGTTAGTTGGAGACATGTTCCTTCAACTCCTTATTCAGATAGTTTAGAGGCTTTCAGATTTACGTTCAGACTTAGCTTTTAGATTGAGTTGTTTTGGGTATTTTCACCCACATGATTTTATCTAGTTGAAACTTATGGCCTTACAGTTCTATGTATTCCACATTATTATATCATGATTTCCAGTATACAGGTATAGATATCAGTCATAGGTTAGCTTGTTTTCCCTCGGGGTCATGAGCACCGTGTAGCATTCCAGTTTAGTGAATCGGAGTTTTAAACCTTACCATGCTGCTTGAGGACACAACCTAAACTTACTCTAGATGCATCATAATAAACTACAAAACCGTTTGAACCATCTGCAAGAGCTAAAATTGGAGCTGAGGTGAGTCGAGTCTTCAATTCCTGAAAATTCTTCTCGCAAGGATCTGACCACTGAAAATTGAATTTGTTCTGAGTAAATCTGGATATAGGGGATTCTATAGAATAAAATCCCTCAAAAAACCATTTGTAATAGCCATCTATACCCAAGAAACTCTTGATATCTGATGGAGAGACGGGTGAGGCCAGTTCCTTACAACTTTTGTCTTTTGAGGATCTACTCTAATGGCATCACCAAAAATAATATGTCCAAGTAATGTTACTAATCTTTGTAAAAATTCGCAATTACTAAATTTGGTGAATAACTGATGATTTCTGAAAGTCTGGAGTACTATTCTAAG
Organism: Capsicum baccatum var. pendulum; assembly: GCA_030864225.1. Lineage (NCBI taxonomy): Eukaryota > Viridiplantae > Streptophyta > Magnoliopsida > Solanales > Solanaceae > Capsicum > Capsicum baccatum. Next base: position 118,994,195 of record CM061556.1, read on the forward strand.
ATGGTCTGCATGATTGCACTCAGTGAGGAAATAGACCAGAATATCAACTATGAAGACTATGATGGACATGTCCAAGTACTACTTGAACACATGGTTCATCAAATCCATGAAAGCGGTTGGGGAGTTCGTAAGACCAAATGACATGACTAGAAATTCAAAGTAACCATACCACGTATGGAAAGCTCTCTTCGGGATGTCACATTCTATAACTCTGAGCTGATGATAGCTGGATCTGAGGTCTATATTAGAGAAATAACTAGCACCTTAAAGTTGGTCAAACAAGTCATTGATTCTGGTAAGAGGATACTTGTTCTTGATCGTAACCTTATTAAGTTGACGGTAATCTATACATATTCTAAATGAACCATCTTTCTTGCACACGATTAAGACTGGTGTGGCCCACGAGGAAATACTGGGTATGATGAATCCCTTATCAAAGAGATCCTTCAACTGTTCTTTTAGTTTCTTGAGTTCTGCTGGTGCCATTCTGTATGGCGGAATAAAGATCGGCTGAGTGTCTGAAAGAAGATCAATACCGAAGTCTATTTCCCTTTTTGAAGAATTTCCTAGAAGATCGTTGGGAAAGACATCTAAATATTCATTCACTACTGGGATTGGTTCAAGACTAGGAGCCTCGTTATTGGAATCTCTAACATAAACTAGATGATAAGCACATCCCTTAGATATCATTTTCCTTGCCCGAAGGTAGGAAACAAGCTGACCACTGAAAGCGAATACACTACCTTCCACTCTAGGATGGGTTCATTCAAGAACTGAAACTGAACTATTTTGTTTCTACAGTCGACTGTGGTATAGAAGTAATGAAGCCAATCCATATAAAGAATGACATCAAAATTAGTCATCTTTATTTTGACTAAGTCTGCTGAAGTGACTTTCTAAAATATCATAGCCGAGCAATTCCTGTATACCCACCAAGCTATGATGGTTTTACCCACTAAGGTAGAGACTGAGAAGGGCTCTACTAGAATTTTAGGACTGATTTCAAAATCAACTGCTTTATAAGGAGTAACAAAAAACATGGAAGATCCTTGATCTAGCAAAGCATAAACATACACATGAAAGATCTGTAACGTACCAGCAACTACATCAGGAGAATCTTCCTGATCGTGTTGAGTCTGAAGAGTATAGAGACGATTTGGATGTTGCCCGCTAGTAGCACTGGAAGTGGCCCCTGCTGATTTGGGCGATCAAAATGAGCTGAGGAGCGATTCTATTGAGCCTGAGAACCATGCTGAGGACAATATCTAACTCTGTGTACTGTCTTATTACAATCAAAACAAAGGCCACTACCCGTTCTAAAAACACCCTGATGGTGTTACCGCAAGTCTGGCAATGAGAATAGGTGTACGCACTACTAACATGGCCCTGGGTCTTAGAGCTGGCGCTCTATATTTGTTACCCTCTCTAAACTTAGGAACTAGAGAACTTTCTGTAGAGGGAGATGGAACTGATGACTTAGGACAAAACTAATAACAGTTTCCTTCTTTTGATTAGGTTAGCGAAGTTGAAACTACCTGTCTTTTCTCTCTTATTCTGCTTTTTCCTCTACTTAATTTTTTGCTCTTCTATCTGCTGAGCATGGGTCATAAGTCTATCTAAGGTCATGTCACTCTTCAGCATGGCATATCTGCACTTATTAAAAATGCTATCATTCACCCCTGAAGCGAACTTACTTATCTTAGATCAACTGTCTGCAACCATAGTAGGGGCATACCTAGCTAATTGAGTAAGCTTTAAAGAGTACTCTTTCAATGTCATATTGCCCTACCTGAGGTTGATGAACTATAACACCTTGGATTCTCTAAGATTTTGGGGAAAGAATTTGTCTATGAAAGCAGTGATAAAATCCTCCCACTCTATAGGACCTGCATCATCTAATCTTTTGGACTTCCACTATTTGAACCAAGCATGAGCCACATCTTGTAACTTGTATATAGCTAGCTCAACACTCTCAGCAATAGTCATCCCCATGGTGGCTATCATTTTATGAACTTGATCTAAGAATTCCTGAGGGTCTTCATGTACCTTAGACCCAAGGAACGTTGGAGAATTTATTCGGGTGAAGTCCCGAATCCTCGATGTAGCTGAGTTGGCCACTGGGTTGGCTGCAACAACTGTTGTCCATACATTATGAGTAGAGATTGATTGAGCCAGAGTGGTAAATGTGGTCCTAAACTCTGCATGATAAACATAATAGCTGAAAGGTTCTTCGAGGTGAGGGGCTAACTGATTTCTTCTCTTAGGAGGCATGTTCTGAAATAAAGAGAAGAAGTGGATTAGACTGAGAGAATAACTTGTGATTATGCTTACTGGCTTAACATGAATACTGAAATAAGGGAAACTATTCTTAAACATCTCATAGCCTCTTGCACATAAATATGGCATGCAACACATCCATGTACAAGACTCTACTAGATGCGACTTTCAAAATTTGTAGGACTCTATTGAACCTTAGGCTCTGATGCCAAGTTTGTAAGGATCCAATTTACTGAACCAACATGCTACACGGTGCTCATGACCCTGAAGGACCACAAGGTAACCCATGACTGATATTTGTACCTGTATATTGCATAAGATAATATAATAATGCATAAACGTGCACTAAAAGTCCATAAGATTTGATCATGAACATAACTGAATGACGTAACATCTATGTGGGGTAATAGAATACCCCAAATAAAACTGAAGTCTAAAACATAATAGTCTGTATCTAGTTTACATCTTGCCTGAAAGCCTCTTCCGTATAAAGAATATGAATAAGGAGTTGATGGGACATGTCCCCACCTAACTCCAACTAATAAACTAATCAATGAGATACTAGAAAATCATTATGTCCTCAAAGGATAAGGACTTACTTCTACTATGACTGCTGAATCTGGAATCTACTACTGATCTAGAACTCGTGTCTCTGAACCTATCGTGTAACATAAAAAGAAAACACCATAGCGCAAATGCATCAGTACAATAGAATATACTAAGTATACATGTGAGGTAGGCTATATGCAAGAGTTTGCATGCATGATCAATACTAACTGACTGTCTAACATGAACGGGACAACACATACATAAATACGCAAATATAACTAACAACATGATAACATGATACTGATACTGTGGTAGAATGACTGTTGAGTCTGGATACTGATAACATAACATAACTGATAACATGGGTGACTGTGTCTAACAGTCCTGAATCTGATGGAACTATCTGAGTTTTGTTCTATGTTTGAGTCGACTGTTCCTGATAGTCCAAAAATCTGAAGAACTATCTAAGTTCTATTACTGAGACTGATTGACTGTATCTAACAAGCTTGATTTGGTAACATGAAACTGTGGGAAGTAGTATCTAACTGACATGCCCCAAATATGCTATAATAGCTGAGCTGGGGTCCAATCTATGCCCTGATTGGAACAGTGTCAATACCACGCCACTAGTAAGGACAACATGTGAGTATCCTTCATATAACAGGTAACTCTAGAGAGAATGGTAGGAACCCTCACATAAAAGGTTAATCCACCTCATCTACCCTCATATATCAGGCTATGATGTGTCAACTTATGCTGGCTACATAGTTCTGGAATTCAAGGATTGTTTCTAGGAATCACACTCTCGTATAACAGGTGAGTCCCCATCCTTGGGTTCACTCGGTGCTAATTCCTACTCCCATATGAATGGACACTGAACATTATTTACTGAACTAAACTGAGCATGGACTGAGTTACTGAATTTCTGTGGCCGACAAAATAATACTGATATCTGACAACTGACTGAGTCATGAGATCATGGAGATTTTTCCTGATTCATAAGACTATCTAAGGTCTAAGAGTTTATAGATTAACTGAGAATATCGTGAAAAACATGACATGGATCTAGGCATATAACTAATATTTTGGGTACAAGTACCCCCAGGACTCGATAGAAGGAAACTGACATAGCATGATTTACTTGAAGACTTGACTAATATCATAATACATACTACATTCATAGGAGCCTTTCATCAAACATGTAATAGGAACAAACTTGTACTACATATGGATTTCATAATATCATGCTAGTTAGACAATTTTCCTTTATATAGAAATTTAATCAAATATATTACAGGCATAGTACAAGTAAAGCACATTATACAACAATTAAACATCATTCTTCAATTCCAATTCCATCATACAATGTTATAGTCATGATATTTCATAAATCTTTATCTATACTAATCAAACCACATTGAATTTATCATCAAATCATGGAATAGAAATCAATTCCTCATCTATCAACATAAAAGAGAACATACAAAGCATGAAAACATGAAGAAAATCCATAACTTGAGTTTAGAAAACGGATTCTTGGACTTCATGGACTAAAGGAGTCCATGAATGTACACTATTCATACCTTAGATAATGACTTCGTGAAGATTGATGGTGAAACCTTCCTGAATTTAAATCCCCAATAGAAACCCTAGTTTATTCTTGAGATAAACTTGAGAGAAACTAATTTGTTTTGGGTAAAAAGTGGTTAAATCATGTGTTAAAGGGATTATATAGGGGTCAAATTGACCCTTTTAACCCTGGACACTTCATTAAATTTTCAGTAAAATTTTTCTAGTTGGGCCCTTGGTGTGATGCGGCATTATCGCACCATGTCACTAGAAATTAACAATTGGGAAATTGCACAGTGGCGCGACGCAGAGCTATTGCATTGCCACCTTGTATATGACCTAAAATATTGGCGCGATGCACCGGTATCTTGGAGAAACACTGGAATTTGATAATTTCCATTTGATCTATCTCCGTGATGCGCTGAAGGCTCAGGTCAAACACTGTCTCACTAAAAAGTTTCTAACTCTTCGCCCGGGTTTTGAATTTGGGCGAATTATATATTGATGGAAAGCTTATTCAATTTTCCACGTGATAGGATATGAAAATTATGGAAGTATAATTATTATAATTATGAATTCTTATTTAAAATAAAGTTTTAACATCTTAGAGATAATTTTCAAGCTATGAAAAAGCACGGGTATTATAGTACAACTCACTAGGGTACGAGTTGTACCATAACTCGTACCCTAGGCTTCTCCTATGTTATATATACTAGTTAGGGTGCAAATACACATCTTTGAATCTTACGAAAAGGTTATTACTCATGCCGTTACTCTTATAATTCACCCATACCAAAAACAGTCCACTACAAGTCAAGACCTCACTCTATACGATTGGGTTGTGTATGACTTGTAAACTTAGATACGATTGGGAGGAGGCTCACTATTACCTAGGACAGTGAGTAAACCTCCCCACACTTCCTAAGGTATGAGAAGGGTTGGGAAGGAGGATACGACTCGTATCCAAGGGGTACGAATCATGCCCTTAGTCGTACCCACCCTTGTAATATTAAATGAAGAAATTTCTTAATAGTTCAAAGTCTAGGTGTTTTATTAAATGAAATGAGCCACTAAAAGTATGTCATGTGTTAATATTATGTGGAAATACAAGTTAAATGAAATGAGCCATTAAAAGCATGCCATATGTCAATATTATATGAAAATCTAAGTTAAATGAAATGAGCCACTAAAAGCATGCAATGTTTCAATATTATTCGGCAATTCAAGTTACATAAAATGAGTAACTAAAATAATGTCATGTGTGCATATCACCTATTCTAGACAATCAAATTTGAGCTTGTTACCGAAAAAATATGATTGGTCAATTTCAAATCAGCCAATAAAATTACACAATTGCCTTTCCCCTCAAACTATAATTAGGGGTCCACATAATTCACAAAGGGAGAATGTTTTAGAAACAAAAAGCGAGAAGAGATCTCGTGCATCAAATGCCATAATTTCTCTTCAAGTTAAAAGTTTCAAAGAATCAATTTAAAGATCAAGTTACCTGATTCATATTCATTATTCATGGCAATCATCCAAGTGTTTTTAATGAATAAACACCCAAATTCAAGTCCTTTGACAAAGATTCAAGATCAAGCTACTCAAGACCTTGAATTCAAATCAAGTTCAAGTCCATGTTCATATAACTTTGAAGAATCAGAGGATTATTCTAGAGATTGTAACACATACTACATTTGAAGTCAAATATTATATTTTGTTAATTTAAGTTTTCCTTTCATGATTATTGTTTTTCTCCACCCTAATAATTTATTGTCTGAAAATTCTATCACAACAAGTGGGACACTCTCTACCTCTTATGTCTCTACATTAATCATCCTATTTAAAAATACTAAAATGACATCCAAGACGTGTTACTCCAAATTTTTTGTCGCTAAGGCTACTGACTTAAAGTTTTCCTCTGCGGTGGATATCTTAAACACCCCAAGTTCTCGAGTCTTGAGATTCTTATTGATCATACAACTCACCATACTAGTCTTATGATTTGTGTATGGGTCAGGTGACCCAGCTTGTAAGGTTTCTAGTGTCTGTTCGTTGGGTTTCTATTATGGTTCCGAGTTGGTGGTGACAAGTCGTATGTTGATGATATGAGAAGTATAGTGCCTAACCAAATGTTATCCAGTTTCCATCCTCGATGTTCTGCTTAGGGTACGACTTGATGGGTACTTTTTATGTGGTGATGGTATGAGTTAGGCTAAGGATTCGTATGTTAGACATATAAGGGGTCCAACTTTCTAGTCAAGTTATGAGTGAAAGGTACCACTCGTGTGGTGTGTATACGATTTGAGTGGTCCAACCGTACCCACCTATAGGATTTTTATAGTTTAAGTTATGAATATTTTTGACATTTTACCCTAATAACTCCTTTTGGCTCCACGACATAAAACACCATTGGTGGATTCCTTAAACTATTATTCACAATCAAAAACTATCTAACACAATACAAAAAATTATTCAAATTGCGGGGTTAATTTTAAAGTTTGTTGAGGGTTTTAAAACCCAGGAAATTTTGATTCCAGGGGTTCCCAAAATCCCCCACAATACAAGCCGTCAAAATCAATTTATGGCAGTTTTTTTTACTGCCACAATTAATTTACGATGATTATTTTGCGGTAGTCAACCCCCATTACTCTAAATTAATTTTTTTTATAATAAATTTTTATTTAAAAATTATTGTGGTTTAAAACCTCTGCATTTTGTTTTTTAAATTAGTGGGATCCATTAATTTTCAATAACTAATTATATATTCTAATTTTAGCTCCAATTTAATTATTTCATTAGGAATAACCTACTAATGTTGTTCAAGAACACATCTATTCTTACCATCTCTGTGTAGGTTCTCCACAGCCAGTGACATATTCACCAGGGTTAAATTTGCCTCTGAAGTCACATTGAGTAACACACTTCTTATTCAAAGTTGTAATCAATTTGCACATTAGATTAAGAGAGGAGTGGTGTATATCTATATTTAGCAATATTCTTCACCAGTATCATTTTTATCAATCACTTTCAATATTCCTTACTCTAAATTATGGATTTGACTGTTCATTGAGCTAATAATGTATGGTGTCAAATCTAAAATTCTAAATGTAAAAAACTATATTATATTTTAAGCAAGAGCCCAAATGCTTGTTGACGACACTACATAAGTTAATAAACACCACTGGCACTACCTTCCACCGGCCCAACCTAAAATTCAAGACTCGTGACTTGCATTTGGTAAACGTTTTGGAATATTTTAAAATTATTGGGGTGAAAAATACTTAATAACACCAGATTAAACAATATCATTATGCAAAGGTAAATTAAAAATGTAGTTGTAGGCCTAGCTAGTTGGCACTCCCTAGAAGAGCTAATAAGAAGCATTTGTTTGTTTAATTTCTACAATTTGTGGGGTTCTTTGATTCTCCATCAACTATTTCTATCACGACAGTAAGTACAGTTCTCTTTAATTTTTTCAATTGAATATGTCAGTTTACTTAATTGATTCTAAAGTTTACTATGAGTGTTTACCTTTTTTTGACTCTGTCCACAAATTATTCTGGTATCGTTCCTTCTTTCATTATCATATATGCCTTTAAAGCACTCATTATCTGATTGTGAGAATTCATAATTTGATTGTAGTTTTTTCTACATTAGAACAAACAAGAACTTCCACTACCTAAAGGACTTGCACCACCAAAATGAGGTGTTTTTTGTTAAAAAACTTTAATATGAATAGCTCCTAATCCCAAGCATCTCACCCCTCCAGAGTAATCTTGCCCTAACACCATACCAATGTCATCATTTGGCAAAACTTAAGACTCATCTATGGCACTTTGGATTAAAGCTGACTCAATTTTTTCCTACATATAGAAATTTGTTGTAAAAATAAATTTATAATAGATATTAATTTGGCATACTGTGGTTGATTGCTCGATAAGAGTATATGGCACATAAGTATAACTCAAACATATTTTTTTTGTCGCTTTATTAACATATACTCCATCTTGATTCTTATGAGTAGCAAAGTACATTTGTGCTCGTCCAGGACATTCTCCAGTCTCACCCATCTATAAATTAAAGAATATAATCCAAATAATATCCTAATTAGGAATAATTACATTCGAGGTTAATTCACTCACCATTTCAACCCTTTTTATAGCATTGGCTTTGGAGCCACCAGTGTGTGAAATTGTCTGTTTCTTTCAATTTTCACGATTCCTTTGACGTATTTTCTAATAAAAATATATTTTTGCCTCAATTAGAAAAATATATTTACACAAGTATAAAGAAATTCATTTACATAAATACCTTTGATTGTATTCAATAAAAGAAATCCATTGATTCGGTGGAATCCCATCAACACCTTATCCATAATTTGAGATTTACTTTAAAATGGATCATCAACATCATTCCATATGTTAATCTTTTTTGTAGCTCACTTTTTTCCAATAGATAAAGAAACATGTCATCGATCAACTGGTTCGACTCTGTCAAACAAGAATTTAGGCATCAAAATGAAAATATTGGTTATATTTTTATTACATGTAAATATAAAATTCAAAGACAAAATTAACCAGAGGTATAGCTATCAAAATTTATATCTTATACCTTTATTATATGATCGAAAATATGGTTGAAGTATGTCATAGGTAAACTCAACCATTTCTTAAAGTTGATTGGAAATGAAGACTAATCACAAGATAAAATTCCATAAAAACACAAAAGTAGGTTGGGTGCTTCCCCAAATGGTTCATCATAAACATCAAAATTAACTACGATACATTCTTCACCTGTTAAATTTAGTACTTTCTTAGCTTTCACTTTGATTTTCTTGTCATTATTACTTGAATTTGTTACAAGAAAAGAGATTGGGTGAAGCTATGAGAACTATTAAATTGTCTTAAAAAGGTTTGTTAAATATGTATTGATAGTCTAAAGTATTTACCTATTGAGTCTATGACCGAATGTATATTTGATTCACGTCTAGAATGTTGTTAGGTGCAACTTGATATGTTGGATCTGCTTGTGATGTGTCCTAATTTGTTGGAAATGAATGTGATATAGAATGAAATAAATAAGACAAATGTCATTTGTCCTGACCAATAGAAGATGGATGTGTTTAGTGTGAACTAGAGCTGGCTATGATGAGTCCCTACCATCTAGAGATTGATGTGACATGAAGTGAACTAACTGAGATGATTGTAACTCAGGAAAAACTGTTGGAGCCAACTATGATGTTTTCTGATCCATAGGTGCTGGATGGGATGCTGAGTAAACCGGTCGAGATGGTTGAGGTGCATGCTTAATTGGTGGAGACAGATTTATTTTTTCTAGCAATAAGATAGTCGAATTATTTTGTAGGGATGGTGCTAACTGAAGTAAAGAATATGATTATTCAGTACCTTGTGATATAGATACCGACAGATCTAATATTTGGTTTTCTGGGAAAAGCGCTTGAACCTTGGAATATCTACAATATCTTGTGGATTAGAAAGTGAAGGTTTTTGTGACATGTATGTATGCATTAATTGAGAAACAAGGAAAAAATCAAATGCGGGACATGACTGAGAATAAAATAGAAGAATATGAGCATGATCAAATAGGATTCGGAAAACAATCAGGAGCATTACTAGTGGAAAACTTAAATAAAGTAGGACCAGGAAATATAAACAACAACAACAATAGGTATAACAACAACAAGATCAACAGGTTTAACACCACCAATACCAAGTTCAACAACAACAAAAGAATGTAAAACTTTGAGATAAATTAATTTGATGATAATTTAGTTCATAAACATAATGACACCATCTAGTTTGAGTTATGCAGTGAGTGCACCTGCTCTGCTATAACAAACTACATATGCCGTGAAGAAACATAGGAATTGGGATACTATTGTTGATAACTTAACGAGTTTCTTCATACGCATTAGCAATTATCTAATGTCTCATACCAGTCTCATTGTTGTTATTCATTTTTATAATTAAGTTAAAACATTCAAATGCTATATAGCTAGGGTTCTTTGTGATTTTATCTTTATTTAAAGATTCAAGATATGTTATGGTTGAGTTTATTTCCTCATGGAACTAATAAAATAGTTCTTGCTTTTCTCTCTAAGCTATTGATCTTGGTTAGGCTGAGTGATTGTTTCTTATTATCTTAACCATATGTTTAAATCCTAAAGAGTTCAAGGTATTTAAGATTGTTAAACACACAAAACTTAGCCATAATATGGTAAACTTCACATTTGAACTTCCAACACCCACTTCTGTGTGGGGGATACCCATTGGACAACACATTAGTTATAGGTTTTGTTGATTGAACTATTCTTAGTTTTTGTTTTTTTCTTTCACCAATGTCTTCTATTGATAGTTAACAAGGAAATAACATACAAGATGCCTTGAATTTGGCCGGCCAACAATTACACAGGGAATTCTAAGTTATTACCATTTCTTAATGCTCAACACAGATAGACAATCACTGACTAACGCAGACAGTCTTAATGTACATTTTCCATAAAAAAACATAAATAAAGCATCAGATATTTTTCAGCACAAATATTTCCTACTCTTGAGGAAAGTAGTACATTACAGAATAGAAGATTACTACAACTTAAGTAAAGTTATAACACCCTAAACTGAAAGACCATTAATAGAAGTAAAGGTACCAACTACTAGATCTGTTTACACCATACGAAAACAAGAAAAATACAGTCAGATTTAGTTCCACATTAAGCACTTTTATTTGTCAAAACATCATCTGTAAATCAGATGGATTAAGGATTATATAAAGAACATAGATAACCTTCTTAGCTAAAAGATAGTAATTTTTAGAAAAGTCACTAATCAAACAAGAAAAAGGAAATGACAGAGGAAGCTAAAAAAATTATATATTTATTCGGTCAAATGCTCCTCTATTACAATTTGTACATTCTCATAATCAATATCAAAAAATAGTCTGAATTCTTACTATTGGTATGGCTCATTCTCGTATATTTCCTCTTCATCAACTCTCCCATGTCAAACAAATCTCTTGGTTTTAGATGTACATCCACACTCTATTCTTTATCATTTTCATTATCAACATAGTAGGCCATATTTGTTTGTGATTATTTAATATATGGATCATCATCTAAGCGATCATCGGTATGAATCAATTTGGAAAAGGTGACACAATTAAACATCAAAACATCTATTTTAAACCTCTATTATGAGTAGTGCCAGCTCACTGACATTTGAAAAGAACAACCCTAAATTGGCCAAAATAATTAATCTTAATATCTTCAAACTTTCCATAATATGGTAGGTCTGCTTTTGTTGAATTTTTATCTGCACTAGATGTAACACAAGAAGTGTTAGAGACAAGAAAAACTCCACTATTTTGAGTTTTTGATCCTTGATCTCTAGACAAAGTTCAAAATTTGAATCCATTAATGTTATAAGTGCTGAATCTTCTTGCATCTTGGGCTGGACCTTGTACTAAGAACTTCATCTCAACAGAGATAGTTTCTGCTATATCCAGATTCATAGTTTAAATATATAAAACATTTATATCAGTTATTCTTAATTAATATAAGAAATTTATACCAAAACAAACATTCTAAAATAATTCACTCATTGGGTTAGGAAACCAATCAGGGAACTCTTTACTAACTTTTCTCTCTACCTCTGTTGTTGAAAGTCTTCATCCCCTAGTACTTCTTCTAATGTAATATCTAAATTCACTATAAAAGAACTATAATTAGAAATTTTAATCCAATTACTCAAAACATATCTTATAAATCAAATCAATGCAAATTATTACTCAATAAATGGCTTCATGGTCGCACAAGTAAGTAACACATATCAAGCTTTTGTTTTCTCTAAATGAGACTATGGTTCTATTATGAAGACTCTAGTATGCTTACCTTGTTGAGGGAGCATACTTGACTTTTGTAGAAGCCTCATTTTGGATTGGTTCATCATTTACATATTTAGGTTGATTTAACCTTGACTCAATTTCCTCAGTATAATAAGAGTAAAGAGTAAAAGCTTCTTCAACTATGTAACCTTCTGCTATGGAACCTTCTGCTTGTGATTTGTTCCCTACATGGGACTTGAAATAGCCCAACAATCTATACCCAAAATATTAATGAGTAAGATGAAGTATTTACGTGAAAATACTACTAGAAAATTAACTAAAATGATTTTGAATAAGGAATATTTTACCTTACAACAAAATACATCTTGTGATACTATACCGGTCTACCTTTTTTTACCTCATCAATACGATGAAGAATTAGATAAATCAGAACGGTAAAAAATGATGGAAAAAACCAAATCTCTAAATTGCAAAGAGTTTCAAGAATTTGATTTTGTAGCTTGTTTAAGTCTGCGAGAATTAAATTTTCAAACAAAGCTACCTAAAAAGGGAAGAAAAATTAACCAAAGTTGCAATAACCTGTCTTGGAAGCACATTACGAATTCTTATGGGTAACAATTGTTGCATAAGAATATGAAAATCATGGATTTTTAATCCAATTTTTTTATCCAAATCAATACGACGAGATATATTACTTGAATAACTATCCGACATTCTTTAAAGTCTTAAAGAAGGACACTTTATTGTTCCTTGGAATTGCAAATGCGGCAAGTTTAAACTTATCATTCTCATCGAACCAAAGATCATGCCTTATACCCATATCTTCTACATCTCTTCGGACCTTAACATGATCCTTTGACTTTTCCTTATCATTTAACAAACTGTATATAACATTGTCAAACATATTCATTTTAATATGCATCAGATCTAAATTATAGGGAAATGGATTAAACTCCCAACATGAAAGATCAAATAGTATGCTTTTTTTCTTCCATTAGTTAGTTGCATCTTCCCCAATATTATTTTCCCTTTTTCTTTTTACAACTCTGATTACCTTCCAAATATGCCATTGATATCTTTCACCTATTGCAAAATCTTTGACCCAAATAACTTTTTTGGAGGGGTCCTCACTTCCATATTTTCATCAAAATAATGTCTCATCAGTCTAAATTTATGATTTTTTCCAAGAATTAACGGTGGACAATAAAATGCAACTTTATACTATGAAAAAGTCGACAAGATTTTGCATCAAAATTACAAGAAGGACATGCAAGATCAGTATGCGTGTTCCAACCTAATAAAATATTAAGTCTAACAAAATCGCTAACTATCCACATAAAAGTTGTTTGTATTTCAAACATTTCATCCTTTGATGAATCAAAGGTATCCATACCTTCACTCTACAACTCATTCAACTTCTTAATAAGTGAATGTAGATTTAGCTCTATGTTATTCCCTACTATACGTGGGCCTGGAATGATCATTGAGAGAATAAAATTTAATTGCTTCACACACAACCAAGGAGAAAGATTTTATGGAAACAAAACAATTGGCAAAATGCTATAGTTAGTATTCATTGCTCCAAAATGATTGAAACCATCACTGGCTAGTCCTAATCGAACATTTCAAGCATCAGAAGAAAATTTAGGATAATTTGTATCAAGCCTTCTCCATGCATCACCATCTCGAGGGTGCCATAAGATATCATTTTTGTTACCATTCTCTTCATGCCGTCTCATATGATCTGCAATTTTAGAGCACATAAACATTTTTTTTTAATATTGGTTTTAATGAAATATAGCATAAAACATTTATAGGCTTCTTTTTCTACTTCTTTTGATTCTTACTTGTACTAGGAGTATGATCAATATTTCTATCCTTCCCGGGCTTCCATCTAGAAGTGTGACAATGCTTGCATGATTCTGTATTAACATCATCTTCCCAATACAACATATAATCATTTAGGAAAACATATATCTTGATATAATCAAGACACAACTTGTTGATGGTTTTCTTAGCCTCATAAAAATTTATAGGGGTCTTTGAAAATTTAATTGTATACCTTAGTAGATCTAGCACCATAGTCATTCCCTTATGACTTAATCTAGACAAATAATTTATGGGATAAAGCTTTAATAAAAATTCGAACTTTGAGTACTCAGATTCTTCACACAAATGACACTTAAAATTCAAAATAATCTTTGTTATTTAAATCAGAAAAATCATGTATAGTTTCTCCTTCTCCCGCTACTGATGGACCTGCATCAACACCCTCATGCCTTAAACCCCTGAATACTTCATTAATCAATAATTCAATAGGATTTTCAAAAGATGGTGAATCTTGAGTGACCTCTATGTTTCTTAAATTAGGCAACCTCTATGTTTCTTAAATTAGGCAACGCAGTTATTTCCCCATGCATAACCCAAGTTACGTAATGTTTAGGGAAATCATTCTTCATCAAATGGTGAAGCACCACATTTCTTATTTTCCACTTTTTAAAAACACATATAAGATATGGACATATTATTTTATCTCTTATAGCTCCATTGGTAAATGAAAAATATAGAAAATGATTCAAACCGATCAAATACTCTGGTGTGTTTTTTGTCCTTCCAATCCAAGATCTATCCCTTGAAGAATTTTTGAATATGCTAAATATCACCTATAAGATCTCATGAAGAAGAAAAGTGAATGTAATAGAAAATAACTAAATATTGAACTCTAACATAGAACATACATAACAAAATATCATTTGAAAAATTACTCTGCAAGATAATAGTGTTGTATGGATAAACTTTCGCAGAACTCAACTAACTTTACAAATATAAAAAAATAAGTTCAACAACCATAATCAATTAACAATAAGTCAACCAGACATCAACCCTAAACTAGTTGAGGTCCAATAACAACAACATACTTAGTGTAAATCCCATAAGTGGAGTCTCGAGGGTAGCCTTTATGTAGACCTTGCTCCTTCCTTGAAGAGATAAAAAGGTTCGATTTAGTTGTAATCCTAGTCTCTAACTATCCAATTCATATTCTTCTAGCTAGAAGGAACAACACTAACTTGAGAAAATAGATTCAAAAGCTCAAAAAGTCTGTTATTTTAATCATTTTTTTATTTTAGTTTTATTGTAATCATTTTTGTCAACAGAGCATGCCTCCCACTCAGTTCTACTTACCAAGTCTTATTTGTACTTTGCTGTCATATTAGTGGGTAGCCATTAAGGAAATACATCAAATGTCAATAAGAAGGATGTCATCTTATTCAAAATGGTAGTTATTCTCAATCTCACCAGAATACAAGCATAAAGTTAGTGTATTAAAATAAAGCCTAAAATAACATTAGCTATGCTTGCTGACTAGAGTAGAAATGGATGATCGGAGTAGAAATGGCCAAAAAACAAAATTACCTTATCTGGTTGTCAATAGTTAAAGTTGAAATAGAAAACAGTTTAACTTAGCTGGTCGACTAGAGCCTTTACCCTGCTATGGTCAGATATGAAAATTGGAAAAATTTAGTAAATTCGCTATATTTCTTTCATTAGCAGAAAGTATACAAAGTAAGCTGAACATTAAGAATTGAAAACACCCCTAAAATTGTTGATTCAAGAAACCTTAACTCTTCATAACTAATAAAAACAAATATGGGATCCAAAGCAAACTAGTACAACAAATAAATAAAATTGTGGAAGCATATTAAGAAAAGGTTAAAAAGAAGAAGAATTAATGTACTAAGTTCCACACTAGAAGGACACGACCAATATTTTCCTACCAAGGAGTAGGTTAGTGTTCAATGAGCTATATTCCATAGGGAGATAATAGAGCAAACAAATAGAATATAGTAAACTCTTAAAATTTAGTTAAAACAAAAAAAAGATCTACAAAATCATAAGAAAATATGGGTTGTAGGGAAAAACTATTACTTGAAAAATATCAAAGCAACATGCTAAAAGAAGAAAATAAAATGAAGAAAAGTAGAAGCAATGGTCGACTGGAGTAGCAATGGCTGGCCGACCGGAGTCAATGCAAAAACTGTCAGTTGATTTGGGGGTTTTGGGAAAAAATTAGAGAGAGAGGGTCAATTTGTGGTATAATTTTGGAAAATTACTTAGTTGTAAGCACCAACAAGAGGGAAAATATTTAGGAAATGTTTGGCCGATTTAAAAAAGAAGGAATTTTTTTTATGGGATATATAAGAGCTATTGTTTTATGTATAGTGGGGGTTAAAACCCCTGTAAATTTAAAAAATATAGTGACATATTTTTAACCCCCGCATTTCATATAATTCCATAGAGGTTGAAATAACCCCTGCAATTTGACCGCTTTTTTATAGTAACACTCTCAAATCTCTCTCAAGATCTTGGTTCAAGAAAGGGTAGGGTTTTCTTCAAGGAAATCAATTAAGGATCTAAAGGGGTAGTTTTTATGCGTCTTCCATATTGTCTACGGCATGTTACTCATCCATCTTTGTAATTTAAACTAAAAGAATATTTTTATTAAAGATTTTCATGGCATTATTGTGGTACTTTTTTGGGTTTTGACATATATCTTATCGTTTTTGATTGTTTTTTTGTTGGATTGTATTTCCCCATGTTGTAGTTAGGGTTTTTATATTGTAATTGTGATTTGGACATTTGGTGACATTGAAATGGTTAATTGATACTTGGTTTTGGATTTGGAAACTATATGCCATCAGCATGTTTGCTAAAATGCCAATGAGAATATTTTTATCACATAGTTTGACTGAAGAGAGACATTTTATCTCTTCACGAACTTCTGAATATTCTCAGACTTGGTGGAAATATTGGAAAAAAATATTAGGATAAATTATAAAAGTGTGCCTCATACTCAGAAATATGTATAGAGCCCTTCTCCAGGTGATCAAACTCGCCCCTCATCTGATCCGTCAAACAATATGATATAAACCTGTCAAAAATGCTTCAACAAACTGATCCTAAGTCAAATTTGGAAATCCAAAAGGTATGTAACTAATAAGTGACCTCCACCAATCTCTGAATATATCTCTTAGATAATAAGTAGTGTAAGCAAATCTATGTGACTCAAATGATCCAAGGTTATAGAACTTCTCCCGACAATCAATCAAGAACTTATATGAATCCTCGCCCACTAAACCACTAAACTTAGGCAAACCCAAGTAAGTAGACATTTTAAACCTCTTATGATACTCAAAAGGCATAATAGGACCTAAACTAATAAGAGATATAGTGAATCTGGTAGGCTTAGATCCTACCTGAGGAGGAAACCTAAATAAAGGCTAAATCCCTGGACTCAAATACCATGCTCAGATACTAAAACAAACGAAGTAAAAGTACTCAGATCTTGTAGAATACCATAAATAGATGTTTTTATCAATGAAAGAACCACACACAGATTTGAAGGAGCACCATAAGAAAACACTGGAATACATGGAGGTACCACACTCAAAGCTGGAGAAATACCCAGTGCACTCAATAGAATCCCCTCCAAATAAGTCATCAAATGAATCACTAGACCATCTAAGTCTGAGGTAGAAAAATATTGTAGAATTTATGTAAAACCCATACCTCTAGCATGCTCAACCTTAATCTCTGGGCCTACCCCTTATCTTGAGCCCATCCATGAGCCCTGCCTCATTTCATAGCCTAGGCACTCTCCTCAGTTGTAAATTCCATATCCCTAGTCTCACTAGATCTAGTCCTCACTATCTCTACAGAAAAAAGTGAAAGTCAATTTTGAATAAAGGGTTTTGAAAAACCCACACAATGAGGAACAAACAAAGATATATACAAAATTCAAGTAAAGATCCAAGAGACCCTAGTATATATCTTGTTCTTACATAGATGATACCAATGAACTTGCATATGAAAAGGAGAATTACAACATGAAACCCGAGGAGAGACTTGTACAGTGGAGTCAAGTAAAACATACAAAAGATAGTGGGAATCTCCAACACAAGGGAATCTCCAACACAATAATACCAAAAAGCATCCCAATCTTGATATTATAGTGTAGGAACAAACTAAGTACATATCGAGTTCTACAAGTACAACTAAAAATTTGAAAGAAAACTTAATTTTATCTTTAAATAGAAATGGTCGACTCTAACAACTTAGAGCAACCACCACCTTAAAATATGCTAATAAATGCTCGAGCTCAGCTACACACAACACACTAATACCTATATCTATACAAAGGAGCATAATAGGGATCTGTACAATTCAGTTGTACTCAATAGGTATAATAGGACGACTAAGTAATGTAGAAAATAGGGTTTATAAACACGCTCTATGGGTACGTTACTTGCAATCAAAAAATGTCCTATACTAAAGCCCACACTATCTCCACTAATAGTTTTAAATATATTATATACACCAAATAAAAGTACCAAAAGGACATAGAATAGATAGACATCAAATTAACATAGAAGATTCATAATATGTAAAATGCAATGAGAATGAGAATGATGATGATATAATGTATGTGGTTATTGCAAAACCACCATATACACCTATAAAGCACTGCTCCCGAGGAAGGACCCATGAGGGGTTCACAACCCATATATAATTTCAATAATAAATTCATTCTCAATATCTATATCTCATCTCTATCTCGTGGACTATGATAGAGAATTTTTGAATGTGTCATATTTCTATTAGAAAACTAATATTTCTCAATTAGACCAATGTCTCTTGAATGTATTATAATTCCCTAGGTTTTAATACATAAACCTTCTATAATTTTATCCTCACTATCCTGACTACTCCTCACCCTACGAGTCATAGGGTGTCTTGACGGGCTAGGTAACCCTAGTTGTAAGGTGTCCAGTGAATGATATTTGGAGTTACTGTCCTAAGTACGATTTAGTAACATGATTTTTAAAGACCCGTGATGAGTCATTGGGATTGAATCGTAATAAAGTAAAAAATTAGTGGTGAAGTTCTACTCTGAGTACGAGTAGATCAGTATGAGCCGAAAGGACTTGTTATGAGTCATTGGATACAAATTATGGGATTTCCAATGTTTACTCAATTGGTTTCTATTTTGATTAAAACTAGACACTACAAGTCGTAGGGTGCCATGATGAGTTGAACCAGTTGAGTTATAGGGTCAATAGTATGTGGGTGTCCCGGGGACTATCTTAGTTACAACTCAGGGTGTTGAGTCATAATGTATCTATACGAGTTATATAGTGACTGATGAGTGGTGATTTTACCACTCATTTGCACTTAATATTCATGTTCATTACTATGTTTTGAATGAATAAATGAGACATAATTAGGATTGAATGAACTAATATCCACATTTTTCTGGCACATAGTTGATGAGATAAATAGATGTCGTTTAGAGCTTAAAATGATCAAAAAAAGGAAAGAAAGTGCAGCTAAAGACCTGTTGTAGAACTAGCCTTAATTATCGCAATTGCAGTCCTTAGACTACAATTGTGGTTAAGTCAAAAAGGTTAATTGACTATGGTCGCGTTAGTTAATCACTATTGCAATAGCCATGTTTGCGGCCAGACCTATGTGATCGCAGCATGGGGGAGAATTGCAACCCAAGAAAGGAATTATAAATACACGTGGCTAATCCCAAATTTTACAAAAGAGGACTCAAACCCAAAACATTTTATTCATTGAACATATTCCATCTTCTCAAATAGTTAGGGCTTGTTCTTGATTTCAAAGCCTCCATTTTTGGAGAAGACAAAACTGTTTAAAATTTTGGGTGAAGAATTTATTGGAGTGTTCTCTAAGTGGAGGAGTAGCTCACTTCTATTAGAGATTTGTGGGAGTCCAAAGCATAAAGTAACATTTACTTAGTCTTAAATAAATTATTTCAATAAATATTATGGATATACCTTTATTTATTTATCTTATGTGTAGCTAGATCTCTCTCTTGGGGTTATGTATGAATAAGGATTAAAGTGTGTGTAGTTTATTTTTTTTAGCTTCTACTTGATAGTTGATGTTGATAGGTTTTATCGTTGCTTGACAATTGGATTGGGATTTATGGGTGAAATCCGTAAATACTCATATGGGTTTGCTAGGTGAAAGCTCCAAACTCTAGAAAGATAAAGGCTATCTTCTAAAGAAGGGTTTTGGGTGAACTTTAGGAATCCATGTCATCCTTGAATAAGGGATGTAGAGACAAAAACAATGGTAGACAATTGTGTATAGTTTGCCAATCTATCCTATTTTAGACATGAGGGTGATTTGTGAAGTTGACTGTACCATGGGTATTATCCTAGAATTATTGATGCCTAAATTGAGGTATGGTTACCGATTTTTGAACACACCCATTAGGTATTCGAAGGAATCAGTGGGTAAAAGTTTGGTGTTTTGTTGAAAGACTAGCATCAAAACCTATAACCAAACCTACCCATACTTGATCTACTAAAATGATGTTGACTATTAGAATCCACATGTCACTCCCTTATTAATACATAATCCCAATATTAGTGCCTAATCGATAAAACTCTAATTATTCGTAGCCTCGAATTTATACTAAAAAACCCCAAAAAGAAATATTAGTGTAGATACATAACTTCCCCGTTTTATTTTCTTGTACTATTGGTTTGAATTTGACTAGAATCTATTATTTTGAATTAACTTAATTATCACTCGTATTGTTCCTCATCGATTCAACCCCGACTCCAAATCTGGGTAAATATATTCATGATGACCGCCTTGCATTCAAATTAGCGTGTAAGTTAAGCTTTGTCAAAAATGGCACAATTGTCGGTGAACAATTTGGCGTATTAAGTTAGTTTGGAATTTTAGCTTACTTTCTTCAATTCAAGCTTGTAAATATTTTTTTATTATTTTCTTTTATTCTCTGTATTTGGTAGATTTTTATTTTCTATTACTTTTATCCACGGAATCTTCTAAAAAATATGATTTTTGTAGTTGGAAGTTATATGTTGATGATCTATTCATACTGTAATGGACTCTACTTTAGGAGAGATTGCAACTATGCCCCCTGGGGAGAGATCAAATCACCATCTTGATCCTATTGGGAGTATGGTTATTCTTTATATGGTTGTGAGATAGACATTGGAGGAACTTCCCAAATGTCCCTCCCCCTATTATTCTAACCAAGTTTCTAGTTCTTTATATGAGTTTGATAGGTCGTATGATTAGGAGAAGAAAGAGCAACATACCGGGTCTACTAGTCTTGAAGTAATTATTCAACCTATTTTGGCTGGGTAACTACAATGGGGGAGAATGTGAAAGACCTATATCAATTCCACAAGGTATTTGAAAGGTAAATTATCAAGATAGAGGAAACAAGCATGGAAACAAACCTTGCAAATGTCATTACCATATGCATTTCCTAAGAGAAGGCTAATCAAGAACTGAAAACAAGCTATGATGATGAGCTTGGTAGTGAAGAATCCTTGGTGATTTACCAATAAACCAAATCAAATGATGTGGAAGATATCCAAATAAAAGAAATAGTACTAGAGTCAAAAAAAGAATCAAGATTATGAAGACTCTAGTTCATTTTAGGGTGAAAGTGCTATGGAGGAGGAAATTCCAGAGTTATGGATTAGACCATATTCAAATGACTTTTCAACATTGTGCTTAGATGATATGATAAGAATCTATCTACCTAGGACAGTTTAGGATTATGGAGAGAAGGAGGACAATCCCTATATTTTGGGATTTGACACTCTACAAGAGAACACGAAAGCCCCACCATCAATAGCCAAGGACTCCAACTTCTGATGTGAAACTAGTGGCCTATTGACGTCTTCACCTTTTCCAAAGGATCCAAACAAAATGTCCGATGTCAAATTGGGTAAAGGGTTCAAGTCTTCAAAATGGCGAGATCGAAGCTCACTTGTCATTTCCTCGTATCTTCCATGTTTCATCTTAAAAGATCTTAATCTTCTATCCTCTACCACTCATTTTATAATTAATGAAAGTTGGGATGAATATTCAAATCTTCTAAATAGAAGAATAAAAGGATAAGAGGGAGACGTCATGCTGGGATGTTAAACTAAGTGCTTGATGAGAGGCAGCCCATCACACCACAAAAATGGCCCATATCCTTTTAATTTTTGCATGATAGAGTAGATTTTATTTTTGCATTTGTTCATGCATAATCGATGAAACAGTGGCGCTAAGAGAAATTTGGACTTAAATTAAAAAAGGGGGTTATGAAATTAGCATGATTGGGACTAAGCAGAGGAGTGTAGGAGACCTGATTTTTAGTCTAAGTTACCACGACTGCAACTCATGCCTTTGCGATCGTGGAGGCCTTATGCTCGCAATCATAAAAGTGTGGCCGCGATTGTGGTCAAATCTATTTAAGTGACCATCCGAATGCCATTCTCTCACATATACCTCTTTCAAAATTTGCTCCAAATTTTGGCTTTGTTTTGCATATTCAAGTGTCTTCTCAATCCTTTGCATCCTCTAACTTGGTAAGTTGTCTGAACTTCCTTAATTTTGATATAATTATATACTTAGGACATGTAGTTTAGGTAAGGGCCTAAAATAATGTTTACATTACTAAATGCATTCTCATTTGTGATTATTATTGTGGTTAGTTATTGTGGTTGGTATACACACTAATGGGGAATTTTTGATACTCAGATTTAAGCTTTAAATAGTTAAAACGATTGTATATGTCATGTGTTAAATTTAATGCCCCGATGAGTTCAATTTAAATTCTTTCAACTTTGGGGCCATAATCACACATTCTAGGCTTAAATTCTTTGCTTATAATGTTGATATCCCTAATTGAAACAAAAAATTAGGGTCAAAATTATTTTTTGAGCATTGTGCAGATTCTGTTGATAAAGGTCTCAAGTACCGTGATCGCAGTCCCAATGACCGCGGTCGCGGTCACTGCTCCATGATCACCATGGACAACGTCTAATAGAGCAGTTCTATGCAAAATCATGTGATCTAGGGACCTAGATGGAAAATATTTTATGTCCTGGCAAAAAGGTTCTCTGGTCCACCACCAAGAGAGACATTCTAAGGAATGACTTCACAGATGAGGCTAGGCTTTGGCTAAATATCATATATAGCCGAGGATCGCCATGAACTCACATGACCATTGTCACAGACAGCGAGCTCGGATCGTGGAATATATTCTCTCTGGCATTGCCCTGAATATGGGAGAGATTGTGTACTCAGAGTAGAGGTACTTTAGAAATCATAGAAGTACACATCATCTCCTCTCTTCCTTTATCACAGAGCTATGCAGAAAATCTCATGTGGAGGAATATGCTACAGATACGTGGGTACTCCTAGGCCCCCACATCTTCCCACTGAAGTTCAGTGGTGAGGGTGCTCCAGGTCAGAACAAAAAGAGAAAGGTGGACTCAGGTAAGTCGACCTAGGAGGGCATAGATTCTTTTAGACCTTCATTAGCTAGCCCCTTCAACGACATCTTAGGTTAGATACAGAAGGTTAGAGAGCTAGTGTCTAGATTACCTCAGGGGCCAGGAGAGCCATCCATTGCTTTCCACTCGTATATGACTCAGTTGGACTATGACATTAACTGGAAGTAGCAGAAAAAGCAGCAAGCCACTATTGCCAAGTTGGAGAGAGCCTACTGAGCGTTAGCCAGAGCACATAGGGACCTCAACGACTCCCATGAGAAGATGAAGAAGAGGGAAAAGAAGAAGGAAAATTTTTTCTGCAAAATATGGAAGGGGGTAAAGGGCTTGTAGAAGTTCCTGAAACCCCACTATAGATTGCCTTCTCCCCGAATGGATAGTGACGATGAGGCCCCTACTAATTTGTCAATCAATGATTCTGGTGGTGATGGTACAAAGTCATTGGTAGAGTATAGCTCTTGATGCAAATTCGGGGAGATCCCTCTTATACTTGCTTTACTGCACTTGTAGTAAGGACACTGCATTCTTTTTAATTGGGGGTGCCCCCAGATTTGAATTGTTTTAGTGATGTGTTGCTGCATATTTCTTTTGATGTTGTTTTTGGATAAGATTCTAGATATTATTCTATTTTATTTTTGGGGTTGCTATATATTTTTTGTCACTCTGACGATGCCTACGTTTTATAGATTATCATATGGTTTTATTTTAGCTTTTCTTTTAATCTTCGTCTTATTTTTATTCTTCTAATGGATGACTAGATTTTTCCTATGATAGATTGAGTGAAGACATTCTTAAGGGTAAAGCGTCATGTTTGGTTTTGAGACATAGATACAGGGGAAGTCTGATTACCCATAGCATAAATGTCATGAATGCAAGGGAAGTCTGAGTATCGATAGCATTGTTAATTGAAAATTTGGGATAATATAATACAACATTGGTGAAGTTTGAGTAGCCATATGGTTGGTTTTCCCATTTTGAGCCAAAAGATAAGACTAAGGTGTAATTTGCCCAAAATTTTTTGAAAATCAAGGGCATGGGCATGAGAAACTTTGTAACAAAACTTTTTCTCTTTTTATGACTCCATAAGTTTATGACTTTTAAATAATGATAGATACTCCAATTTTGTCTCTATTAGAAGGGGCAATTGAGCCTCCTTTGTGAGTTTTTGCATGCTATGTGTGGTGAGCTTTTTGCATTCATCTCTTGTATACTTTTCTTATCTTGAACTTGACCCGTTAATCTCTCAAGTCTAGTTTTGATTATGTGTGGTTTGAGAAATGATCTTAGGTCATCCTTGTAATTTTAGAAGCCACTTTATCCTGAAAAGCCTATCAAGCATAATTGTAATCCCTAGTTACTCTTTTTGAGCCTTTGGATCTTTCTTTGGCAAAGACATTACAAGTTGTGAACCATTCTTTTTATCCCTCTTTGAACCATACCCTCTTTGAAATTAAAAATACAAATTGAGACTAAAAGCCTAAGTTTGGGGTGGTGAAGATTGATGGAATTAAGTTTGGAATCACGATATCGTAAGTGATATGCCTAAGTTTCTAAGCATTAAAAACAAATGAATAGAAAAAGAGAGGATCCAACAATGGTATGAATTTCATGAAATCTGCAAAATGAATAAATGAAAGAAATTGGGCAAACAAAGGAAGATAAAAGTATGCATAAGACAAGAGAGAAGGAGAAGAGGAGTGGCCCCTAGTCAAAAAGATAGATTTAATAGTGTGATGTAAATGTTCAAGGAAGGGTGTATACATGTTTTCCCAAATGACATACTACCCTAACCCAAACCTACGTTACAATCTTAAAAAGTCCTATGAGATCTTTGACCATTTACTTTCTTTGTAGTGGCAATTGAAAATAGGGGAAAGTCTATGGTATGACACGTGTTAAACATAGAGAGTTCCTTTATGAGGGAGAAATTTTTTGCACTTAAATTCCTTATTCATATTTGGTAGCTTGGTGTGTGAAATTTTTTTTCTTGTAAAGAGGCAAGTGAACAAGTTGAGGTGGGTGATTTTGTCACCTTCCGAGCAATGAGGCAAATATAGTATAGCTTAGTTGTGGTCTAAAGGGAGTCACTTCTAGCGTATTGGTTTTTGTTGCTTAGTTTGTCTTTAAATTCTTATGTATCCTTGGGTGTTGCATCATATGATGAGGGGTGTAGTGGAAAATAGCTTAGCCTATATGGAATGAGCTACTTATGGTAGTGACTATATTTGAAGTCATTGTGATCTCTGAGGAATAAAGTTGGACATCGATAATTGTTGTCTCATGATATGAGGTAGTGTCTCTGGAGGACAAGCAAGAATTTAAGTTAGAGGTATTGATGAGTGGTGATTTTACCACTTATTCACACTCAACATCGTGCACATTACCATATTTTGAATGAATAAATGAGACATAACTGTGATTGAATGCACTAATATCCACATTTTGTAGGAAAATAGTTTATGAGATAGAAAGACGTAGATTGGAGCTTCAAATGATCAAAAGTAGGAATCAAAGTGCAGGTATAGACTTGGTCCAAAACGAGCCTCAGTTACTATAGTCTCAGTCTGAGCACCATGATCAAAGTTAAGTCAAAAAAGTCAATTGATTGCAGTTGCGAGAGTTAATTGAGGTAGCGGCCAGACCTATGTGATTACGGCATGGTGGAGAATTGTAGCCCAAGAGCTAAATTATAAATACACATGGCTGATCCTACATTTGACAAAAAAGGACTTAAACCCTAAGAATCTTATTCATTGAACATATACCATCTTCTCTAATAGTTTGGGTTTGTTCTTGAGTTCATATCCTTCATATTTGAAGAAGATAATACTATATAAAATTTTGGCTGAAGAATACATTAGAGTGGCCTCTAAGTGGAGGAATAGCTCAATTCTATTAGAGATTTGTAGGAGTACAAAGTTTGAAGTTGCATTCACTTAGTCTTCAATAAATCATTTTAATGGAGATTATAGGTATATCTTTACTTATTTATCTTATGTGTAGCAGATCTCCATCTTGGGGTTATGTATGAATAAAGATTAAAGTGTGTCTGGTTTGTTGTTGTTAGGTTCAACTTGGTAGTTCATGTTGATGGGTTTTATCATTGCTTGACCAATTTGATAGGTACTTATTGGTGAAAGCCCCAAATAGACATATGGTTTTGATAGGTGAAAACTCCAAACTCTAGAATGCTTAAGGCTATCTTCCAAAGAAGGCTTGCGGGTGAGCTTTAGGAATCTATGTCATCATTTAAAGAGGGATGTGGATACAAAAGAAATGGCACACAATTTTATGTGTAGTTTGCCAATCTATCACTATCTTAGACATAAGGGTGATTTGTGAAGTTGACTATACCATGGGCATTATCCTAGAAATTGGGATGCCTAAATTGAGGTTTGGTTATCAACTGTTTAACACACCCATTAGGTGTTCAAAATAATCAATGGGTGAAATTTTGGTGTTTTGTTGAATGACTAGCATCAAAGCCTATAACCAAATCTACCCACACTTGATCTACTAAAATGATGTTAAATATTAGCATCCACATGTCAATCTCCTTAGTAATACATTATCCCAACATCCATGCCCAATTGATAAAACTCTAATTATTCACAGCCCCAAATTTATACTAGAAAAAAACAAAAAGAAATATTAGTGTAGATACCTATCTCCCCTATTTTTATCTTTTTGTACTATTGGTTTGAATTTAAATAGTTTTAATTATTTCAAATTAACTTAATTGCCACTCACATTGTTCCTCGTGGATTTGACCCTGACACCAAAGTTGGGTAAATATATTAACGACGACCTCCTTGTACTTAAATTAATGTGTAAGTTGAGCGTTATCAATGACCCAAAGTCACTTACAATAATTTTTTAGTACTTTTATTAAGGGAATTTCAGACTTTTCTCCTCTACCCCAATTGTAAACTATGACATAAAACCCTACTGGGGACCTTATTTACATTGTTAACTCACTAAAACACTTTAAAAAAACTCTCTTTAATCATCTCAAGTAGCCATACTTAGGGTTTCCAAGAAGTAGGTCATCCAAGGGCTTAAGGGTTGAATTTCTTCGGTGAAACTTGTTATTTCAGGCATGTTACTCTTCCCTCATTGTTAATTTGTTAATATCATATATTTTAAAGTATTTTTCATAACATATTTATGTTGGTTTTGAAAAAAGGTTTGAGGGTTTTGAATGCTTATTGATTGAATAATATTTCTCAAGGATTACATGTGACTAAACATGCGTTAATTATGGTGTTGAACTAGTGGTTGCATGGGTATGGTGAATGATCAAGGGAATTGTGATTTCCTCAAACTTATGACTTTTGAAGTTGTTATGACCCCAACCCCATATTGTGAAATTGGTTTTTAATTATGAAAATTATGGGAATTTGTAAATTTAAACCAAGGGGGTTGTGAATTTCCTAAAGTGATGTCATTTTTTTGGCATGTTTTTGTTACCTTGCAAGTGTAGTTGGTTTGATGATACAAACAATGTATGCCTAAATGTCTATTGTGGTTCAATATATGGGATTGTGTTATAAATGTTTTTAATTAGGCCTTAATGAGAGTTGTGTAGATGAGTCGTGAAAGTAGAGGTCCGAGTGACCAATACTGGAAATTGTATTTGTTGGTGCGAGAGTCTAATTGACTAAGGAGGTTCTAGTCACCCATATTTTTTTACATGATTAGGGAGGTTTAAGTCCCCCACAGAACATTTCATGATTGGCTGCTTAAGTCACCATAGTATAAGATAGGGAGGTTCAAGTCTCCTGTACATATATATGAGATTATTATCTAGTTTGTACGACTACACATATTGGATCCCAAATAATGGGTGAGAGCTGAGGCCCATAAATCCTGTGGGTATATGTTATGATGGTTGAGCTATACAATCCAAGATAAAGTTTTAAAGCGTGAGTTAAGCCTTATTCCTAATCCTGAGATATGATATATCTATTTATATGCATTGGATTATGTTCATTGGTTTTGCATACTTTTGAATTATTGATCATGGCATTATGTTATCTGTATCCCTAAGTTACTTGCTAGTGTTCCCCTCAGTAACCATCTCTAGACACAGTATCCCCACGCGATGTAGGCACCAAAGCTTTTCTACTTTTTCTATGCATAGTTAGATTGGTTGATTCGGTCTGTTGGTTTGGGTGTTTTAGTGAATTGGTGAGCTTCCATCCCACGAAAGGCTTAGGTATTTCACCAACTTTTATTCTTCGATTTGAGATGATAGCTACCTTCGTTATCATTAACATTATCATTTTTATTCTCATTGTCATCTGTTATAGTCGGGGACATGTCCCGACCAATACTGGTTTTCATTCATTCATTCACAGAATTTGTTTGGATTACTGTGCACATTAAGCGGCGTTGGTCAGTTGTTTGGCAATCCATTAGTCATTGGTTATAGACTTGTTATGACTTTTTAAATCTTGTTGCATGCTATCTTATTATATATTCACAATTCATCCAATATTCACGATGTTATATTTTGTTTGGTTTGGCGCAAGTGGTAATCTCTAGTCCATATGAGACTTGAGATACCCGTCATGGCCAGGCCCTTGTTTGGGTCATGAAAGAGATTGTATTAAATCCTAGGTTTGGTGTCATAAAGTGTCCAACAAAGCTGTTTTAAGTAGAGTTTGGCTTATGGGTGTTTAGCCTGCCACACTTATAAGGGAAAGGTTATGGGGAATTTAGGAATATTTCTTTTTTTCTTGTTGTTCTATTTTAAGATATAGAGCCTAAAGTCTTGAATATCCTCTAATTCCCCTGTGTTTGATGTTCATATTTTGCCTCCTAAAATATTTGATGCTCACAGCATCTCTTCTGCCCGCATGAGGATAATGTGGATGGAGCTCGTCCTACTCGAGGAGTTTTGACCCAGTCTAGGGTCGCTGCTTCTGATTTCCTTGAGGGTGCTCCATAGATTCCCCCTATCCCTCATCAGGCACCCCAGGCTAGTATGCCTAATGTTGAGTTTCGCCATTCGATTCATTTGATTTCCTCATTTGTAGCCTCTCAGAATGAGCATGTTACTTTTGTTGCTCCATCATTTGAGTCCACTAGAGTTGGCCAATTTATGAGGCTGAGTCCTCCCATTTTCACTGGTTCTAAAGTTTAGAAATAACCTTAAAATTTTATTAATGAGATGAATAAATAAAATTGTGTAATACATGTCATGGAAGTGGTGGGTGTAGAGATCATGGGTTACCATTTGAAAGATGTGACATACCAATGGTATGAGGAGTGGGGCTAGTCTAGGAGAGAGATATCGAGTCTGCTTTGTGGGTGACTTCTCAAGAACTTTTCTTGATCGATTCTTTCCTCAGGAGTTGAGGGAAATAAAGGATTAGAAATTTGTGATTTTGAAGTAAGGTAGGATGTCAATAAAAGATTATGCCTTGAAGTTTCATCAGCTATCGTGTTATGCTCCTAAGTTGGTGTCTAGCATATAGGATAGAAAAGAAGTTTACTTTTGGGTCATCCCTTAAGTTAATCTTAGAGAGCAAGGTTGTCTTGTTGAATAATGATATGGACATCTCTAGAATTGTGGTATATATACAACAATAAGAGGAATAAAAACAGAAGCAATACGAGATAAGTGAAAGTAAGAATAAGAATTTTTGCTACTCAGACTAGGGTGGAGGCCAATAGCAATGTGGTAGAGACGATAGGAAGTGGTCTAAAAAGAAATTGGGCAGTTTTGCTTCCTACTCTACGGCTATTGCTCTTTATCCTAAGTTATCAGGTAATCATCGTTCTTAGTATGATAGTGGGTTTACATCACCAAGAGCTCAGTCTTAGGTAGGTGGGGCTCATTCATCTTTTTCATATCTTCTTTTTAGATTATTTAGTCAGGTGCATCATATTTTTTGTGAGAAAAGATGGAATAAGTCCTTTTAATATGTTCGGATTGGTTATCTGCATCGAAATTGTCCTTTTTAAGGTTGCTTCAATGGCTAGTAAGGTTCCTGATGCTACTTCATCTGCTTCTGCACCGGTAGATGCTACTTCTGCCTCTGCTTTGGGATAGTTCAAAATTGTTTGTATGCTCTTGCCGCCTGCCAGGATTCTGAAGCATCCCTTAATATTGTTATTAGTACACTTAAACTTTTTTCTCATTATGTATATTGTCTACTTGATACCAGTTCTACTCTCTCTTGTGTGACCCCTTATGTGGTTATTTATTTTGGGTAGATCCTGAGTGTATTTTGGATCCTTTTTCTGTGTACACCCTAGTAGGTGACTCTATTATGGCAATAAGGGTCTATAGGGGTTGTGTGATATGGGGCCATGGTAGAGAGACCTTAGTGGACCTCATATAGTTAGACATGGTAGACTTTGATATTATATTGGGGATGGATTGATTATATTCATCCTACGTGTCCCATGATTGTCAGACTCGTGGGGTTAGTTTCCATTTCCTAAAGAATTCAATGATTAAGTGGGAAGGTAGTTCTCTATTACGTAAGGGAAAGTTTATTTCATAACTTAGAGCCAGAAAATTGGTTGTTAAAAGGTGCCTCTATCACTTATTACATGTCAAGGATTCTAGATCCAAAGGTCCTTTTTTTACTATCCTTGTGGTCTGTGAACATTCAGAGGTATTCCCTGATGATCGTCCTGGTATTCCTCCTGATAGGGAAAATTATTTTGGGATTGATCTCCTTCCAGACTCTTAGTTTATTTCTATTCCTCCTTACAGAATGGCTCCAACTGAGTTGAAAGAACTCAAGAAGCAATTTAATGACCTTCTGGATAAGGGTTTCATTTTTCCTAGTGTTTCTCCATGGGGTGCTCTCATGCTCATCGTGTGTAAGAAGGATGGTGCCCTTCGAATATGTATTAATAACCGTTAATCGAATAATGTGACTATAAAGAATAAGTATCCGCTCCCAAGGATTGAAAATCTCTTTGATCAGCTCCAGGGATCTAAGTTCTTTTCTAAGATTGATCTTTGATCTGGGTACCATATGTTGAATAGTAGGAAGATGGATATATCTAAGACTGCTTTCCAAACCCAGTATAGATATTTTGACTATTTGGTGATGTCTTTTGGCTTGACTAATACCCGACAACATTTATGGATCTTATGAATATGATTTTAATTAGTTCTTGGATTTGTACATGATTGTCTTTATTGATGATAGTTTGGTGTATTCCAAGAGTTAAGAAGATCATGACGATAACCTCCGCCTTGTATTCAGACCCTAAAGTATCAGTGTTTGAATGATAAGCTTAAAGTATGTGTTTTGGTTAAATGTTATAACTTACCTAGGTCATGTTGTATATAGAGAAGGGGTCATGGTGGATCCATAAAAGATTGTGGTGGTTATGAAGTGGCCTAGACCCACTCCTCTAACTGACATTCAAAGATTTTTGGGTTTAGTTGGTTATTATAGAAGGTTCATAGAAAGTTACTCTTCAATATCTACCCCATTGAGCAAGTTGACCCAGAAAAAGGTGAATTTTTAGTGGTATGGTGCTTGTGAAGGTAGTTTTGAGAAATTGAAGGATAATTTGACTTTATCTCCGATCTTGACTTGTCTTGAGGGATGATGGTTTTGGGGTTTATTATGATGCATCTCATATGGGACTAGGCTGTGTGTTGATACAAAATGAGGAGAATTGTACGACTCATGATTTGGAATTATTAGCTGTGGTGCTTACCTTACAGATCTTGCAGATTTATATGGGTTCCATGTTGATATTTATTCTAATAATAAAAGCCTTTAATATGTGTTCACTGAGAAGGACTTGAATCTCAGACAAAGGAGATGACTTAAGTTTCTAAAGGACTATGACGTGAGTCTTCACTATCATCTAGGTAAAGCTAACTTGGTTTTTGATGCTCTTAGAAGGTTTTCCATGGTAAGCTTGTCTTACATAGATGAGGAAAAAAAGGATTTGGTAAAGGATATTCACCGTTTAGCTAATCTTGGAGTTTTTCTCAAGGATTCCTAAGAAGGTGGTGTAATTGTTCAAGAGGTGGAAAAGTGATCTCTTGGTGCTGAGGTGAAGGAGAAGCAGATGTTGGATCCTATCTTCATGAAAATTAAGAATGATGTTAGTAGGCAGAAGGTGATGGTTTTATAAATTGGCGGCGATGGTATCTTCAGGTACCAAGGTGACTAAGTGTTCCCAAGGTTGACTGGTTGCGAGAAATTTTTTTGCCAAAGATCATGAGTCGTGTTATACATTTCATCCTAGTTAAATGAATATGTATCATGACCTTAGGAGATTTATTGGTGGAATAATATGAAGTGGGATATGGCTAATTTTATGGCTAAGTGCATGGTCCGTTCGCTAGTGAAGGTGGAACACTTGAGGCCTGGTGGGTTGACGCGAGAAATTAAACTGTTGGTATGGAAATGGGAGATACTTAATATGGATATTGTTATTGGTCTTCCGCAGTCTCACCAACAGTAGTTTGATTTGATTTGGGTCATTGTGGATGACTAAGTCTTCTAACTTCTTACCAGTGAGGACTAATTTCTCTTCTGAGGATTATGCAACATTGTTATTGAGGTGATCGTGATATTGACTGTTACTTCGATATCCATCATATTTGATCAAGGAACTCAGTTTTTATCTCACTTTAGGAGATCGTTCTAGAGAGGTTTGGGGTATAAGGTTGTCTTCAGTACTGCTTTCCACCCACAGATGAATGGGAAAACAAAAAGGACAATTTAGGTCTTAGAAAATATGCTCTGAGCTTGTGTGTTTGATTATGGTGGTAGTTGGGTTGACCACTTACCTTTCATAGAGTTTAATTATAATAACAGTTATTACTCTAGCATTGGTATGACTCCGTTTGAAGCCTCGTATAGTAGGAGATTTAGGCTTCTTATTGGGTAGTTTGAGGTTGGTGAAGATAAGATATTTGACCTCCGTTTGGTTCACCATGCCATGCAGAAGGTCAAGGTGATTCGAGATAGTCTTAAGGCCACCCAAAGCCACCAAGAGTCCGATGCATATATGGGGAGAAAGTAGTTGAAGTTCAGTGTTGGTGATTGGGTTTTCTTAAAAGTATTACCCTTGAAGGGAGTGATGCAGTTTGGTAAGAAGGGAAAGCTCAATCCCTATTATATTGGCTCGTACTTGGTTGAATATAGGTTTGGAAAGGTCTCATATGAATTAGAGGTGCCTTCTAGTTTGAGCTCTATTCATCCGGTGCTTTATGTTTCGACGTTGAGGGTGTGGGTGATCCTTTGATGATTATTACTCTGGAAAAAATGGATATTTCGAATTCCTTTTCCTATAAGAAGGTTTCTATTATGATTGTGGATTGGCAACTCCATCTATTGCGAACAAAGGATAAGGCTTCGGTGAAGGTTTTTTAGAGGAACCAAAAGTTTGACAAAGCTACTTAGGAATCCGAGAAGGACATGAAGTCCAAGTATCCGTTCTTGTTTCCCGTTGTAGATAATCGTTCTTAAGGTATGTGTATTCCTTAACATCTTTGTTTACAAACTTTGTTAAAGGAAAAGGTGATTTCCTTGGCATCTTTGTTTTTTATCTTTGTTAATGGTAAGATTGTGGTATGTGGAATCAATCGCGCCAATAAATGCCTTATCCTGTCATTCGAGGTGAATGATCCTACATAAGGAGTAAGTAATGCCCAAGATTTTTGGTCCTTGAAAATTTTTGCAATTTTATCCTCACTATCCTGACTACACCTCACCCTACAAGTAGGGTGTCTTGACGGGATAGGTGACCCTAGTCGTAAGGTATCTAGTGAATGTTGTTTGGAGTTACTGTCCTGGGTACGACTTAGGGACACGATTCGTAAAGAACCATGATAAGTCATTGGGATCGAATCGTAACTAAATAAGTAATTTAGTGGCAAAGCTCTACTCTGAGTACGAATAGCTCACTATAAGTAATAAAGACTTTTTACGAGTTGTTAGGTGCAAATCATAGGATGTCTAGTATTTATCCAATTGGGATTTTTGTTGATTACTATTGGACCCTACGAGTCATAGGGTCCCATGATAAGTAGTACCAGTTGAGTTGTAGTGTCAACAGTGTGTGGGTGTCTCAAGGACTGTCTTGGTTATGACTCAAAGTGCCAAGTCGTAATGTATCTATATGAGTCGTATAGTGACTTTTAGTTACTTGCGATAATTTTTCAGTCTTTTCATTTACTAAAATTTTGATATTTCCCCTGTACCCTATTCGTAACCCACGACTTAAAACCTTATCAGGGACCCTATTAGCATTGTTAACTCACTAAAATACTTTCAAAAAGCTCTCTTCAATCCTCTCAAGCAGCCATACTTAGGGTTTCCAAGAAGTAGGTCATCCAAGGGATTAAGAGTTGAATTCCTTCCATGAAACTTGTTATTTCAGGCATGTTACTCTACCCTCATTATTAATTTGTTAAAATCATATGTTTTAGAGTATTGTTCATGAGATATTTGTGTTGGTTTTGAAACAAGGGTTGAGGGTTTTGAATGCTAATTAATTGAACAATGTTTTTCATAGTTTATATGTGATTAATTATGATTTTGAACACGTGGATGCATTGGTATGGTGAAATGAACTAGAGAATTGTGATTTCCTCAAACTGATGACTTTAGAAGTGCTTATAACCCCAACACCATATGGTGAAATTGTCTTTTTAATTATGAGAAATACGGGAATTTGTAAAATTGAACCAAGGGGGTTGTGAATTTCCCCAAGTAATGTAATTGTTTTGGCATGTTGTTGTTACCTTTCAAGTGTAGCTGGTAAGACGATACCAACAATGTATGCCTAAATGTGTATTGTGGTTCAATGTATCGGATAATTTGATAACTATTTTTCATTGAGATTTAATAGGGTTTGTGTAGTTAAGTTGTGAAAGTGAAGGTCCGAGTGACTAATACTGGAAACCGCATTTGCCAATTTGGGAGTCTAATTGAATAGGGAGGATCGAGTCCCCCTCATTATTATTAAATGATTAGGGAGGTTCGAGTCCCACTCACATCATTACAAGATCAGGTGCATAAGTCACCTTAGTATATGATTGGGAGGTTCGAGGCCCATGTGCAAATATATGAGATTATTACGGCTATACGTACTGGTCCCAACTAGGGGGTGAGATCTGAGGCCTATATATCTCGTGGATGCATGTTATTCCGGTTGAGCTACACAATCCTGTGTAAAGTTTCAAAGTGCATGTTAAGCCTTGTTCCCTATCCCGACATGTGATATATTCATGTATATGCATTGGATATGTGTATTGTTTTTGCATGATTTTGAATTATTGATCATGTCATTTTGTTATCCTTATCCCTGAATTACATTCTAGTGTTCACCCACTAACCATTTCCGGACGTTACATCCCCACACAATGCAGGCACCGAAGCTTTTTCTACTTATCCTGTGCAGAGTTAGGTCGGTCGATTTGGTTCATTGGTTCGTGGTGTTGTGGTGAAGTGAGATTCTATCCCCCTAAAGTCTTAGGCATTTCACCATCTTTCATTATTATATTTTAGTTGATAGCTACATTCATTATCATTAACATTATCATTTTCATTCTCATTGTCATCTATTAGAGTCGGGGACATGTCCCGACCAAGACTGATTTTAGTTCTTTAGTTATAAGGCTTTATTTGGATTACTGTGGACATTAGACGGTGTTGGTTGATTGTTTGGCCCATCATTGGTCATCGGACATAAACTTATTTTGACTTTCTTTCAGCTTGTTGCATACTATCATGTTATATGTTCAGAATTCATCCGACTTTGGGAGTTATTGTGTTTAATTTGGTTAGCTGCTAGGGGTGATCTCTAGTTCATGTGGGACTTGAGATACCCATCATGGCAAGACCTTTGTTTAGGTCGTGACATGTATGTATGATATAACGATGTAATGCTCACAATAAAAATAGAATAAGAGTCTCAAATCCAACTAATATTCATACACGTGAGATAAAAATCCACTCAATAGGCCAACCATCCTTGATCCAATATAAGTCATGTACCATTAAAGTAACAAATACGAGTAAGACATCAATAATACAACCAAAACCTCAACCTAGACATTTCTAACACAAGGAAAACAATCCAACAGAGATACAAGGCCAACAATGTCATATAAGGCCCCCCACATGCCATATATAACAAATATTATCTCAAAACACCAATAATATCAATAGAAGTCGCTATACGGGAAAGCAACAATAATAACATCATTTTCATAATTATTGTTGATACTTATTGTATTCTTTTATAAAATCATTAACTACCTAGTCTAGTCTGAAGAAAGTTAAGTCATAACCTACCTTGAAGCGACAAAATTAAGTCCAAAACCCTTCAACCTAGACCCATCTCCTCTCGAACAACCTTGAAATTAACTAAAATATATAAATATATAATATGTGCATTAAAAAAGCAAATACTCAATATGGGCACTGTCTTGTCATGGTCAAAATGAAAGAACAATGATAAAAATGATTTTTATACTGTCCTAGTGCTGACCGAATGCACATAAGTGCCACTTAACGGTACTTACATGCATGTCCAGTCCACTTTAGAAAACAAAGGGCTGCTTTAGTGGCCTTTATAAGGGGACAAGGCTCCACTTTGGCACCCCCAAGCTGGAGAGCCGGGTCGCTAAAGAGATCGACTGGTCACTTTATCAGTCATCGCTAAAGCGACCCAAGATCCTCTTTAGCGACCAGATAGATGGTGCATTATCTGGGAATTGGAAATTCTTAAAGTTTCTGTGGACCCTTCGATATTCATACAAAATTTTAAGAAAGTAAATGAAATATACTACCCTATCAAATTCGACAGTCCAGACTTAATGATGACGTCAGATTTTTTAAAAGGGATTGATTTTATAAAATTCACCTTCGAGACTCATTTTCATAATTTCTGGAACGGAGGATCAAAATGAGATATAAAAGTCATGAAATTGAATCAACCACCATACTAACCCTAAATTGACGCTCTGAATATGCTGGTGTAGTATATTTTCCATCCAACACTCAAAACAACAAATGTTGACCAATTTCAACTATATAGCCTTTTTAACCTCCAAAAGCCACAAACTCACACAAATCGCATTAAAGTACATTGGAAACTATGTCACTCATCCCCTGACCCCAGACACGTCATGTAGCAATCAGAGGGAGGGATAAAATGATCATATTCCATAAATATGAATATTCTAAAAAATCAAGTCATTATATTAATTTTCAATTTAGATCAAGTTGACGTGTTTAGATATGCACTCTCAAAGATAGAGTGTTGACATGGCGGCTGAGGCTAAGTTTAAATGTGTATTTAATTACTATGCCATTTTAAATATTACTAGTACTTGGATACGTACATTACACGTGTATTCCATGCTAATCAATTAAAACTCTCTTTTATTGAAACGAAGGGGATATATTTAAAAGATATATAAAAGAGGTGCAAGCTCAAACAAACTTATACGAATGGTGAGTCTATTCCATCAATTTCCATGAATGCATTTAAAATGATGAGTTATTATTAGACATGCTAAATTAAATAATTAAACTTATTTAAATATGTATAATATTTGTGTAACATGATTAATTTTAAAGAAACTGATCAAAATTTACCTCTTCAATCAAAGAGCAATTAAAATTTCAGAACGGTATCTTAAATTCAATTTTGTCAGTTGAAATCTTATGAGATTGTCCATGGGAATAGTACTTGTACATTTAAGACTCTAAATACTATGCTAGCTATCATAAATATTTTCGCCAATTTGGAATTTGTGTTAGAAGTAAAATCTTCTAATCTCTTATTTTATTTTGGTAAAAGAACTTAGTACTCAACCTTTTGTTTTATTTTGATAAAAAAAGGCAGCCCAATGCACTAAAGCTACCGCTATGCGCGGTGTCTGGGGAAGGTCCCACCACAAGGGTGTATTGCATGCAGTCTTACCTTGTATTTCTACCAAAGGCTGTTTCCAAGGCTTGAATCCGTGACCTCCTGGTCACATGGAAACAACTTTACCAGTTACTCCAAGGCTCCCCTTGATAAAAAAATTGTTGTTTATTCTCTTCCAAATTCATTAACTCATTAATTAATTATGAAAGGATTATATTTTAAATTATGTTTATGGAAGATTGCTTGTGCATACACACTCTTTTCTTATTTTATTGCTAAATCTTGAATTCAGAGTTAAAAGAGACAGTTTTTCAAGTTTAGGAGTTAAAATAGACAGTCATTTTTTTATGTTACAAAACAGACAATTTGTCCAAAGATGGGTAAACTTTAAATTGTACCATTAACAGAGTTTGACAAACATTTGGTTAAGGAAAAAATATTAATAGGGTTTTCCTAAAAATGGGCAAACTATTATAAAATTATTTACCTTATAGTGTATGTCAATCAAGAATATAGATAATATTTATGACGATCTATTTGATATCTATTAGGATATGAAATATCTATATTTTTGAGATAAACTAAGAGTCATATTCCCTATAAATAGAAGGATTTTCTTTATTGTAAAAGACCCCAAGAGAATCCTTAAGAGAAATAAGAATTACTCTCTCTTCTCTCTCTACTCTTGTTCTTCCCTACTTTATTTTTCATAATATGTTATCTGCATGAGTTTCTAATCAATTGAGAGAAAGAATATTTGAAGATGGATTCGCTTTAAGATATCTGTTAACGCTTCAAGAGATGTTCCTGATTATTTTTAAGCAGTCTTTGTATGAAATATGAGTTTATGTTGGTTTTCTAATTAAATGCAACTGATCCTGTCTATTTTTTTCCACTGTATGTGACTGATTTTTCAATAATTGAAATCATGAGCTTTGCTGCATTTAATTGGATAACCTAGATGATAAGTTTAAGGGAAAATGCATCGTTTCCACCTTAAATTATACTCGAAAAGTCGAAGCCACACCTAAACTATACTAGTGACCTATTACACACCTAAACTATAAAAAAGTGAAACCATTTACACCCTGTTAGGCTACCACCACTTGCATGTTGTGTAGTGTTTTACACGCGCTGCCACATCAGCACCATGTCAGTAAAAAGTATCACTTTTTTATAGTTAAGTTGTGGAATAGGTCACTTATATAGTTTAGGTATGGATTTGACTTTTCAAATATAGTTTGGGTGGAAACAATGACTTTTCCCTGAATGTTTTTAGCCGTTTACTTTTGTTATTTAATCGGCTGGACTAGCCTAAAATAAGTGTAACACACGCGCCTTAGAATGGGGGTTGCGGGGAGGTAATAATATCACTTTGTTATATTTAAGGAGTGTAATAGGTCACTAGTATTGTTTAGGTGTGACTTAGACTTTTCGGGTATAGTTTAGGGTGGAAACAATGCCTTTTCCCTAAGTTTAATTATATATCTGATTCATAATAAGATAAATCGTTTGCAAATTTTGAAAAGGTGGTGCAACTTTCTGTCTGCATTATTTTTGGATGATTGAAGCGAGACCAAATTTATTTGTTCTTTGACCATCTGGATAAAATAAAAGCCATTGTTGCAATTGTCGATTTTCTATATCTTGACCTTTGGGGATTCTGATGAAAATCATAATGACTATAATAAATAAACAATATATATATATATATATATATATATATTAGACCACACAATGGTTTTGATAATGGTGCCTACAGTTAGCAAATACCTTTTTCCAAGTTGGTTTCAAGGATTTAAAATTATAGCACAACATGTGGTATAATTTCAGTGTAGTGTGGTTTATGGGTAAGTCATTGGTGCGAATATTCATTGATTGTATTCATGGGGACTTAGCCAGATTCCTTTGTTGTGATTATCATTGAGTCATTAGTACGAATTGTCATTGATTGTATATATGGAAACTTAGCCATATTCCTTTGTTGTGATTGTTACAACTCAGAAACATGACAGTTTATTATTTTCATGGGTTGTAAAAATTAAGAATTATTCTATTTTCATTATCTTTATTCTTTATTAGTTCATAACAATTTGAAGACTAAAGGTATTATTTTTCTTCCTTTTTCATGTGGATTACGAAACATGAGTTTGTTGCCTTTCAAAGTTCAAACAAGAACTATCTTTAATGGGTCTTGGATGCTGAAATACACTTAGATGCTATGGATCTTGGATATTCCATAAATAAAGAAAATATAGGATCTAACCAAAGTCATGCTAAGGCTATGATTTTTTTACGTTATCTTCTTGTTAAAATTCTAAGGATCCACTTATTTTGTGGAATAGCCTAAGAAAGGTTTGACCACGTAAAGATGGTCATACTCCCAAAATCATAATATGAATGGATGTATCATGAATATAAGATTTTGGGTTCAAGCCCCATGGATTTGTGGTCTGACACGTGATCTGAGGTGTATTTATGAGTCTTAGTATTGTTATCCTAGCTTATTTAGCCTTGTTTTGAGGGAAACTTGTGTGTTTGATGTGTTAATTATGATATAAATAATAAAAAAGTGTTAAATTATATGGTTACAATGTTTATAGGTGTTTTCAAACAATTTTAGATTCAAATTGATCACTTAGAGTTTAACCAAAAAAACTAGTTTTATTAGCTTGAGCTAGCTGTTTTTCTAGTCTATTGTGATTGATTATAATGTATTTAATGAGTTCATAATGGTTCGATTAGGCAATTATATGTGTAAAATTATGTTTATAATGTGAAAAGTGAAATTGAATCAAGACAAGAGTCAAAACACTAAGTAAAGATCAAAGTGGATAGGGCCTAATCTTATATCACGTTTCTACTTCACCGTTATGAATATTGTGTTGGGTTGTGATCTAATACGTGGTGTATAATTATTTAGGATGCTTGGTGAATTGGTTTAGATGATATACAAACGATATACAAGTTGTAAATAAATTTTAAACAACTCCACAAGGTGTGGGATGGAGGACAAAAATGCAAAGTGAAGTTGGAAGTCAAAAAAAAATTATTCCATTGAGCCCTTGCGATTGAGGTAAGCCCTTCCATTGGGGATGGATTGTGTAACGATTCGAGACTACCCCCTAGTCGTTACATGGTGCTTATGACCCCAAAGGACCACAATCTAACCTCTTTCCAGATATGTATACCAGAACACTGCACAATATCTGAAATAAATTCGAAAACTAGCCATAAGGTTCAAAACGTCTAAACATACTCCAAAACTAAAAACTGAATTCTGATACATTTGTCTGAAAAAACTCTAGACTTTCTGAACTGTGTAGTTTATGGGAAATATCCCCAATTAACTCTGTCTATTGAAAATAAACAAAATCCAATAAAATAAAAAAATAAGGATCATCCTCGAATGAAGAGGACTCACTGCTACGCCTACTGCTGCTGACTGGGACTGAATTGCTGAGGGTACTCTAGATCTTGTTACTCTGAACATATGGAGTCAAATAAAACACCATAGTGCAAATGCGACGTATAAGAATGTACCGAGTATGAAAATGAGGTAAGGTTGCAAGGGCTCATGCATGAACAGTTACATAACTGAATAATTATGAGAGTACCGAACGAGAACAAATACAGTAATGCACAAACCAGAATCACAATCATCACAACCCTAGATACTAAAACTCAGATACCTCTTTACTGTCATCTGAACTCACTACTAACACAGAGATATTGAATCACTGACTAATCTGATACTGATAACTGATTAACTGAATATACTCACATAAATGACTGAATTATGATCTCACTGCTCTCGACTGATGGAATCAGAGATCAACCTCTTTCTAACGAATGACTCTGGAATCTATTATCAAGGATAAGTAAATAATCATATCCGAATCTAACAATAAGAATACTCAACAGAATATGAGATAAGATTAAGCCTATCTATCGGGAGATCTCTGGATCTGATAAAAATAATACTCAAACTGAATTTCAGACTGAGATCAAGCCTATCTATCGGGAGATATCTAGATCTAATAACAAGAATACTCAAATAAATATGAGACTAAGATTAAGCCTACCTATTAAGAGATCTCTGCATCTAATAACAAGAATACACATCTAAATCTGAGAGTGAGATCAAGCCTATCTATCGGGAGATCTCTGGATCTGATAACAAGAATACTCAACTGAATCTGAGACCAATCCTATCTAATGGATGGTCATGAATAAATGGAACTATCTGAGTAACTCATTGAGATAGATGAATGTCCTCATAGTCCTGATTTCTAAAGATTGATACTTAAACTACAACTGTGGGAAGTAATTACTTAACTGACATGACCCGACCTCCTATAGGTGGGGTCCAACAAGTTACCCCAGCTGCAATGGAGTCAATACCGTGCCATGGGTAAAGGCCTCTCTTGTCAATCCTCTCTAATGGATGACCCTCATAGGAAGTCAACCTAAGAAAATATTATAGTCAAATCTCTCTAACGGTGATATCCTCTACTGACGGGGAATCCTGTATCCTACGTTGGCTACGTAGCTCTAGAGTTTAGGGATTGCTCATAGATACTTGGCCACTCTCTGATGGGGATTCGCCATCCCTTCCCTCAGTCACTGCTAGCTCCTACTCCCAATAGAAAGACTCTGAACTAAGTTGAATTCACATGGTTCTGTATCTGACGAAATACTACTAAATCACGATATCTGTCTGACGATAAAGAGTTTGAATATATTACTTGGTCACTACTGAGGTTGCAACTGAACACTTGAATACAACTAGATCTTAGCTGAGTACAGCGCTGAGGCTAGATTACCAGCGATACGGGGATTATGAAGATTACTCAGATTACTGAGATTTCTTAAGTTCTATATCTGTATGAGGATGTAGAGTTCTATAATTCACTGAGTTTTGAGAATCATGGCCCGACTGGGATTATCATGAAAACTGACACATGCTC
The DNA here is from genome assembly GCA_030864225.1 of Capsicum baccatum var. pendulum. Classification (NCBI taxonomy): domain Eukaryota; kingdom Viridiplantae; phylum Streptophyta; class Magnoliopsida; order Solanales; family Solanaceae; genus Capsicum; species Capsicum baccatum. Next base: position 119,037,663 of record CM061556.1, read on the forward strand.
TAGACAGTAGCTAAATTGTCATGCATAAATAACACCAGGACTCGATAACATAAAAGTAAGATATAACCATTCTTGACTAGTCTTAACCAGGGTCATTCATTCATCATAACAATCACCAAAGCATCTCTTCAAGCATTTAGGAATCATAACCATATATTCACATCACAATCACTAGGGAATCACTTCAACCATTTAGGAATCACCACCATATATTCACTATCATAATCATTAAGGCATCACTTCAAGTATTTAGGAATCACAACCATATATTCACTATAAGAACCACTAAAGCATCACTTCAAGCATTTAAGAATCATACACATATAATAGAGTAGGGGAAACATGCTATTAGATCATACTCTATTCAACAAGGTCTTGCATCAATTACTTCATACGTATATCAGTCTTTGCATGTATTGGATAGAACATGTTTGGGGAAACTTCATACTATCATGTCACAATTTACTCGTCAAGCACTTTGCATGTATTAAAGGCTTATCATGTATCAAAGAGCACATAATTTGGGAATTTCCTACTATCATGTCTCAACTTGTTCACTAAGGGCTTTCAAAAAACACTAGGCATGCATGGATCTATACCTAATTAGGGATTCCATCCTATCATAGCACAATTCATTCCCTAAGGCATTCATCAAACACTAGGCATGTATGGGATGCACCTAATTGGGGATTTCATGCTATCATACCATAATTCATTTATTAAGGCATTTTATCAAATACTTGGCATGCATAGACTTGCACACAATTAGGGTTTCCTAATCAACATGCTATAATAGCCCTAATTCTTCACATAATTATTTTATCAAACATATGGCGAGCATCCTTTGCTTATTCAACCATTTTTACATTTAATTTACATGAAAACATCATATAGAAAGCAACTTGAAGAGGTTTTATCATAACCATCACATGAATTCCACATACTAGGGTCAAAGCTGAAAAGCCTTGTAAACAAACATGAATCACAACTAATTGATAGAAGGAACATCAATTTCAACTCAGATGAATCATGAAAACCCATAACAACAATATCTTTGAATTTTAGAAAAGGGTTCTTGAGTTTCTTTGATGAAAGGGACCCAAGAATCAACATCAACATACCTTGGCGAAACTCTTTTCTTGAAAGTTCTTGGAGAGATTCTTGATTCCTCTGGATTTCTCTTGATCTTTATTGATTTTGCTTGAAGAAGAATTAAGGGTTTTGATTTAGTAAAACCCTAGTTTTAATGTTAAATATGGGAAATGAGGCTGAGAGCCTTTTATCGGGTATATATAGGGGCTGAAAAGAGTTGGAAAAGACCAAAAAGCCCTTAGAATTAAACTAAAAAAAATCCCAATTTTACATGCTGGCGCGACTGCCATAATTATGTCAGTTCACTGGAAATTGGACAATTGGGAAACTGCATGACGGCGTGAGGTGGTGGCAATTGAGTTGCCACCTTGGTTGCTAAATTGAAAGGCACCGCGACATGGTGGAATCGCGTTAGTGCACTGAAAATTGACAATTTTGAAATTAATCCATGGTGCGATACACCATAATCACGAAGGCTTATTGGATTTTGATGATTACCATTTTGGCTGGCTCTGCGATACGCTAAAGTTTCAGGTGGCACACTGTCTCACTAAAATATCTCTACCTCTTTGCCAAGTGGATTCAGGCGAATTCGCTATCGATGGAAAGTTTATTCAATGCTCTACATGGCAATAGGTCTATATTAGGGAAATTCTACATGGTTAAAAGTATTTCACACTTGGTAAGACACCTCTTAAACTTTTGGGACTGGATTTTTGCTTCACAGAACACACTCTAAGGGTCAGACTAAGAATATTAATCTACTGAACTTACTCAGGTAATATAAACATCTCAAGACATGACTACACAAATGGATCAACAGACATACTGAGTTCTCATACAGGACATGCATATCTGATGTACGGGATACGCGACTGAAGCTACTCATAGATGAATTCTCATAGAACACATGAATATCTGATGCATGGACTCATAACTGGGTTGATCTCATGAATGTACAACTGAACACACTGAAAAGCTGAACTTTTCCCTCTAAACGTGCATGTCTAATGCATGAATGCCTAACTGAACTGACTCTCGAAAGCATGACTGGAAATGCAGTGATAACTGATGTTAACCCTATAAGGAGAGTCTAAATATGAAACTAAATGAGTCTAGGGACATACAAAAATCATAGTACTATAGGGTATCTCCCTCTTGTGACTCCATGTCCCTCTAAACACAATTTGCTGAAACACTAGGGAGGTAAACGGGGCACCTACGAATTGGATAATAATTGACCGATTGAGATCTGAAAATCATGCATGAGCCATGATAACATATATGCCTAAAATAGGAGCAAGGTATCAAACAATGCATATCAACAGGATGAAGGACTTATAACATACCCGAGTGTATTTCAGGGAATCCTTCACGATTAAGGAGAGCCTGAAGCACACGGAGTCTACCCCTTTGAGCTAGCACTCTACATTCTCGTATTCTATGGTCTGGTTCAGCAAACCCGAAGCACACATCACTACCGGCTCTACACATAACTTGGTGGCTCTTAGCACACTCTCCACAAAGCGGATAGTTACAAACACCACCAGTACTACTTTAGGCTTTGGATCCTGGTGCTCCACCAGAAATTACACCCCCAAACACAGGTGGGCATAAAATAGCCGAGGATGGAGCTGGGATAGTAAATCTCTGACTATGTTGGGAATGGCTACCACCCTATGATCATTCCTGAGAGAAACTACCACTACCTGTCCAGGCCCTCTTGTTCACTCTTTTTTTTCCCTTCATCTTATCTGTCACAATCTACTGAGTGTGCATCATCAGTCTAGCAAGTTCCATATCTCTATGAAGCATAGAAGCTCTTTCAATACTAACCCGGTTACACCAGTCACAAACTTACTCATACCCGCTCTACAGTCAGCTATCGAGTCGGGAGCATACTTAGATAATTGATTGAAATTAAGATAACTCTTTCACTATTATGGAACCTTTCCTTAGTCATGAAATTCTGTACCTTAGCATCTCTCATCTCTAGTGGGAAAAACTTATCTAAAAAGGCATCCTGAAATTCTTGCCAAGTCACGGGAGCTGCATTCTCCCGTCTACCCTTCTTCCAAATCACTACCCAATCATGAGTAATATCCTTTAACCTATAGGATGCTAACTCAACTATCTCCTTCTCATAAACATGTATAATCAGGGTAATCTTCCGCACCTCCACTAGATAAAGCTATGGTTACTCAGCTTGTACCGACCTAAAGAATTTTGGCGGGTTTATTTTCATAAAAATTATGATCTTGGCTGCAACTGAATCCCAATCTTGCTGACGTGGGGCTTCATCCTGGCAGTTTCCCTGAACATTAGTCACAACTTCGGCTAGCACATGAAAAGATGCTCGATACTCAGCATGTGAAACACTCTTATTCTCAGGATCTACTGGCTGAGGGGGCTGGTCATCAACCCCATGGACATAATCTCTGCAAGGAGGCATACTCTATAGATAGAAGAAAAGAGTGGATTAGACTAAGGGTCAACTCGATCTCCTGCTCACTTGCACGACAAGAACACCGAAAGAAAGGAAACTTCTCCTAAAACATCTTGTAGCCTCTTGCACCTAAATGTGGTGCGCAATACACCCATGCACAAGACTCTACTAGATGAGGATTTTCAGAATCCCTAGGAAACAGCTGAACCTTAGGCTTTAATACTATGTTTGAAAACACCCAAGACTACCCCCTACACGTTACACGATACTTATGACCCCAAAGGACCCAACCTAATCTCTTTCCAAATATTTACACCAGAACACTGCACAATAGCTGAAATAAATGTGGAAATTTGCCATAAGGTTCAAAGCATCTAAACATACTTCAAAACTGAAAACTGAATTCTGATACATTTGTCTGAAAAGCCTCTAGACTATCTAAACTGTGGAGTTGATGGGACATGTCCCAAACTAACTCCGTCTACTGAAAATAAGCAAAATATGTTGAAATAATAAAACAAAGATCATCCCCGAATAAAAAGGACTCACTACTATGCCTACTTCTGCTGACTGGGATAGAACTACTGAGGGTACTCTGGATTTCGTGCTTTTGAACCTCAGGTGTCAAATAAAACATCGAAGCACAAATACATCAGTATGAGAACTTACCAAGTATGCAGATGAGGTAAGGCTAAATACAAGGGCTCATGTATGAACAGTTACATAACTGAATAATCATGAGAGTTTCGAACGAGAACACATACATAAATGCACAAACCATAATCACAATCATCACAACCTAGCTACTGAAACTTGGATACTGCTTTACTATCATCTGAACTTATTACTAACACTGAGATACTGAATCATTGAATCATCTAATACTAATAACTTATTTACTAAATATACTCACATAAATAATTGAATTCTGAGCTCACTGCTCTCGACTGATAGAATCAGATATCAACTTCTCTCTAATGGATGACTCCAAAATCTATTATTAATGATAAGAAAATGATCATGTCGAAATTTGACAACAATAATGCTCAACAAAATCTGTGACTGAGATCAAGCCTATCTATTGAGAAATCTCTGGATCTGATAATTAGAATACTCAACTAAATCTGAGACTCAGATCAGCCTATCTATTGGGAGATGTCTAGATCTGATAACAACAATACTTAACTGAATCTGAGACTTAGATCAAACCTATCTATCGGGAGATCTCTGGATCTGATAACAAGAATATTCAACTTAATCTGAGACTGAGATAAATCCTATCTATTGGGAGACCTCTGGATCTGATAACAAGAATACTCAACAAAATCTAAGACCAAGCCTATCTGATGGATGGTCATAAATTAATAGAACTATCAAAGTTACTTTCTTAGATAGATTATTGTACCTAATAGTCCTAATTTTTGAAGATTGATACTGAAACTGCAACTGTGGGAAGTAGTTACTTAACCGATATGCCCCGACTTCCCATAGGTAGGGTACAACCTATAACCCCAGCTGGAAGGGTGTCAATACCATTCCACAGGTAAAGACCTCTCTGGTCAAGCCTCTCTAATGGATGACCCTTGAAGGAAGTCAATATAAGGTAATATAATCGTCAAACCTCTGCAACGATAATAGTCTCTACTGATGGGGACCCTTGCATCCTGTGCTGGCTACGCAGTTCAGGAGTTCAGGGATTGTTCCTTGATAACACTCAAACTACAGCTCTTGTAAGAGTGTAAGCGGTCGTTGTCAAATATAGAACCTAACTGGGTTGGGTGTCGAATCCCACAGAGAATAATTGGTCACAAATTAAGCAAAGATTATTAGACTTTTGGTGCAAGTTTCGTAAAAAGGGGGGATTTTAGCGTGAGTAACAAAATAATAACGTAACAACAGAAAATAAAAGAGTAAAACGGATTGTTTGGTTGGTTTTGATCAATGAGAATTGAGCGCTGGGGTTATGTCCACCTTCTGAGTTGTACGTATCTATTGACTATGAGTTATGCGGAATTCAGACATCCATGTGCTTATAGAGAATTGTATTCTATGGTAAATCCAGGCATCTTTCGACCATCAAGGATTATTTCACTTTAACTCTTTCGAGCTTAAAGCGTATCTAACGGTACAAATTCTCCAAGAGGTTAATCCAGTTACGACACTAACTTTTTAACAGGGGTTGGTGCCCTATTACCTTGACATTATCTCTTTTCCAGACATATAACTTTTCTTTCGAACAAGTTAATGCTATACTGGCGTATTCTATATGTTTCCAACCACAAGAATTTTAAATTAAGATGAAGAGAATAATGATATAAGCAACATACATGTCACGAATTCACAAACTCATAGCAATAGACAGTAGCTCATAAGGCTTCCATAACCCCAACAGAGAAGTTTGGCTACTTATGAGTGCAATGGAAATCACTATAGTCATTATCATCATACCAATATAAAGATCTCACGTGAAGTATAAGTTGGTAGGGCTTGTGGCATGATTTCCTTTCAAAGTAGTGTTTCTCTTATCGTGAAAATTAAAAGTCGAATAGATGAAGAGAATTCGAATGTGTATTATGAATGAGTTGATTATTAAAAAGCTGCAGAAAAATAGGGTATTTATAATACCCATAACCTATTCCTACTAGGCTATTGCGTACTTATCCTAATCCTAACAAATTACTGCATCATTATCCTAATCCTAATAGGTTACTGCTGATCCCCAAAGTCTTGAGAAATGTTGTTTTTGCCCGAGATAGGTTTTCCATGCGTCACTTTTAGTCCTTAGGCGTCCAAGCTTTGCTTTCCTCCTTTCGTGAACCTTCCTTTGGCGTCAAGTTATCCATAAAATGCTGAAATCTTCATCATTTATACCTGAAAACTTGCTAATCATGTTTGTTAGCTCGCTTACAGGAAAAAGGACTAAAAGTGCAGGAATTATATATTTTGTCCTTAAAACTTAGCTAAAATATGGGTAAATTATAGTACTTTAGGCGTGTAAATACGCCTATCATCAACACCCCACACTTAAAGCTTTGTTCGTCCTCTAACAAAATATCATATCCATATAAACATCTACTTAGGATTTCCATAGTAACAACACAAAATATTCATCAAGATAGGCACAAGAATTATTAACAAAGAGTAGTTTTCTGATCACTACTAGAAACAATTCAACCTCTAATATAGACTCGTGAGATGGTTAATTCGTATTCAAAAGTTAAGGCACAAAGATTCATATACGACTACCCAAAATTCATCAACCATGTGTGTCTCACAATATGTCACCCATAATCACTCATAAGTATTGTATATATCTCGAACATGGGTATAAGATTATCCTTGCTCTCACTCTCACAACGAATTCATATGTTGCGACTGATGACTATAGGCTTACCCTTAGTGTAATGCTCTACTAAATATCAGAATGTTAAGCTTAGGATCAAATAGGTCTTTTACAGGTTGTAATGTAGGCTAAGGGACGGGTAGGACTATTTTGGCTAGAAATAGTGACTATGTTCCTAAGCGCTTTAATACATCACATTGTGCCATTACCACTTTCTTTCAAAAAACCTTTCTACTTTCTTTTAATCTACCACCCCTTCTCACCTCTTTTGTTATTCACTTTTGAATAGAATTAACTTTTTATTTTTCTTTTCATTTTTCTCTCTTTTTTTATAACACACCTCTATAATAACCATTCTTTTTCATAACGAATTCAAGTACCAATTCACTTTAAGGCACTACTCTCACCCAATTTCCTCTTATTTTGTCACATGACTTTACAATTTAAAGCACTTAGGAATTTGGATCAAATTATGGTCTTGAAAAAAATGGATTAGGCTTACATATGAGACTATCAAAAAAAATAGGCTAAAGGCTCAAAGGGGGTTATCTAGGATGATGTCCATGGGTAGATAAAATGAAGGTAAACAATCACACGTTGCCAAAGAAATGCCTAAATCATATCCTAAACTCACACTCTTTATTTTGGTTTACATACATACCAGGAAAGTTCTAGCATCAGCCACAAACATAGAATATAGTATCATCTCACACACACAAGGAACATGGTCGAATTTATTGAGAGCAGTATAGACTCTTGACCCAACGTATGAAGGAATTAAACCACACACTTATCACATAATGAGTCACACTTGGAGCCTAAACGTCTCAATAGTAATGATCTTAGCACAAACTCTTGTCATAATACCATGCCGCCTATCAGAACAATTTTATGCATCAAAATCTAATTTTTTTTGAAAATTTAACTACTACTAAAAATCAAATAAATAAATGTAGGTAGGCAAAGAAATACAGCATACAAATACCATCACCCCACACTTAGAGGGGACACACTATCCTCAGTGGAAAATAAATGAGAAAAATCTAATTCCAAGAGTGCGTTGAGGTATTTGCAGCGAGGAGGATTCAACTTGCTCTTTTCTTACCTTTTTGTGAGGTGGAAGCTTTTTCTTTTCCTTGTCATCCTTTTTGAAGCCATTCTACCTGAGATCTTAATAGAGTCATGTTAGCTTCATCTCGAAAGATATAATCGACAAACAAACTATAGTGGCACCATCCCACACTTAATTTGATTGTACAAACTAATTAAGTGAGTTATGTCAATTACTCAGACTTCATCGACATACATATAGGTGATATGTTCCAACAATATGTTCAACACAGTCATACTTGCATGTTGTCTTTAACTATTCTTTTCAACTCTATGTCATGTAATCTTGACCATCCTTTATGGTTTGGATTAATGCATTTTTGGAACAAGACGACCATGTAGAGATTGAATCAAGTTTATGGTATAGAAAATAATCACAACATCTTATGCTTGTATTCAATCATGATCTTTATCTCGATGAATGAGTCATTCAAACATTCAAGCATTCAATTTTGAAGATTATGCATTTAACTTCACCATGTCGATTCAGCAAAAGTATGACAGTGTATCAAAATCAAATACAAGTTGGAACCAAGTCAAGAGCAGCCACATGTATTCTTTCACTCAATTAGATGTATCATAACAAACCAAGCACATTCAAATCACTACTACTATTTCAAGATTTAACAATTCATTATAGGCATAGTAGTGTAGTACTTACGGAATATAAAAGAAGAACAAAGAAGTACTTACTTGGTTGATGGCCTCGGAAGGTGTTCTTGCAAAGTAAAAGAGCAAAAGGAAAATTTTTGAGAGAATTTGGAGAGGTAGGCGGCGCTTAGGTAGGATTGGCAATGCATTTTTATTCTAAGACTAAGTTCTTATTTATAGGACAAGATTGGGTCGAGTTTTGACCCATTTGGAATTGGATTTGGAGACCAAAAGTGACCATAGGAGGCGCCTAATGCTTTGCCTATGCTTGGCATAGGCGGCGCCTTTTGTAAAGCATTGTTGAGCATAGGCGGCGCCTATGCTATGGCATTGTTAGGCAAAGGTGACGCCTATGCCATGGCATTGTTGAGCATAGGCGGCGCCTATGCTATGGCATTGTTGAGCATAGGCGGCGCCTATGCTATGGCATTGTTGAGCAAAGGCAGCGCCTATGCTATGGCACTCTAGAATCCGAGAGCTTAGGCCATAGTATAGGCCTTGCCTTGTTCATGGCCTAGATTTTCATAGGCCTTGCCTTGTTCTTAGCCTATATTGTCATAAGCCATGCCTAACCCATAGCCTTTTGCTTCTTCATTCCTAACTTACCACCTTTACCATGCAATACTTCCAAATCAAAATTTAAAACCAATCTTTTCTTTTACACCTCTTGCACCTACATTTACTCAAAAACAACCAAAAACGATTAGAACGATGGGTTGCCTCCCATCAAGTGCCTTAGTTTTGGTCGTGGCTCGACAAAATCCTAAGAAAACAAAAACAACAAAAACAATGAAAAACGATGGGTTGCCTCCCATCAAACGCTTGATTTATTGTCGCGGCATGACATAGATATCTTGATTACTTAGAATTCATCGAGATAGATGATGCATCATTTTCTGAATGGATTCAGACGATGCTGATACTTACTTGTAGGCATTCAATCTTCTTTGAGATGACTCCTGTGCATACATATACCAGGAGGGATACCAATTATATCATTAATAGAGCAACACATAGCTCTCTTATACCTCTTCAGAGCATAGATGAGAGCCTATATGTGTTGTTCACTTAAATCATCCGCAACACTCACCGGAAGTGTATTTTCGTATCCCAAGAATATATACCTTAGGTGACTTGGTAGCTCTTTCGATTCTAGTATTGGTGGTTCCTCAATGGATGTCTTCGCTGTTTGTGAAGGTTGATTCGTAAGATTAAGGTCCATCTGCTTGGGAACATGAGAATAGGACCCTATTCCTGTTAGAGCACAAATAGTTTCTTCATAATCTTTAACATTCTCGCGCTCAAACTTCAACAGCGCAGCAGACAATGGCTCAACAGTACACTGCTTCTCTACAGATAATTCTTCCTCAACCTCATAATAAACATCAGCTATAGAGAACACATCCATATCTTTGGGCTTCTTCATTGATTTGCATACATCAAAACGAACCACTTCATCATTCAGCCAAAATAAAAGCTCATTGGCTCGTAAATCAATAAGCACACTTCTAGTTGCAAGGAAAGGGCGTCCCAAGATTATGGAAACTTCAGAATCCACCTCGAAATCCAAAATAACAAAGTCTGCAGGAAAGATAAAAGTGGAAACCTTCACCAATACATCATATAAGATACCAACAGGTCGTTTTACCGACCTATCTGCCATCACAAGTCGCATATTAGTTGGTGTAGGATCACCCAACCCCAACTTCCTGTACACGGATATTGGCATCAAATTGATGATAGCTCCAAATCGTACAATGCCTTCGCAAAATTCATAGGTCCAACAGTGCACGAAATAGTGAAGGCACCGGGATTGACCTTCTTTTGTACTAGTGATCTGGTAGCGATCGCACTGCAATGATGAACAGTATCTGTCAACTCACCACTTGCTTCCCGCTTCTTTGTTAAAATATCCTTCATAAATTTTTCATACCCAGGCATCTGTTCGAGTGCCTCTACCAACGAAACATTAATGGTCAGTTGCTTCAACATAGTCAAGAATTTGCTGAACCTTGTGTCATCAACTTTCTTCTTTAATCTCTGAGGAAAAGGTGGTGGTGGAATAGTGATAGTTTTCTCCACCACTTCCTCTTTATCTTTCTTCCGATTATCAACCTTTTTAGGAGTGTCATCAACCTTTTTCTTTAGTCTCTGCGGAAAAGGTAGTGGTGGAAGAGGAATCATTTTCTCCACCACTTTCTTTTTATCTTGTTTTCGAATTTTGACCTTTTCAGGCTGCAGACTACTAGTGGTAACGTCATGATCACCCTTGCCAGCTTCTATGGCATCTTCACCATCAGCATCAATATCGTAGTCCTCTACATCATCGACTGCTTGCTTGCCTTTGGGTAGATTTTCCAACACCTTACCACTCCTGGTAGTAATAGCCATGCATGTTCCATCGTTCCTTGGGTTTTGAACAGTGTTTCTAGGTAGGGTGCCGGCTTTTATTTGATTAAATGTTGCTGAAAGTTGACTCAATTGCTGCTCTAATTATTTTATTAAAGTGGAATGTGAGTCAACCAATTGCTTCATTGAGGACAAATCTTTTATTACCTCAGTTACTCCTGTGCTGGTTGCTTCCACTCTTTTCAACAGCTTAGCCATCATATCTTCCATTGACATATTTCCCAAACTAGATGCAGTGGCCTCTCGTCGTCCCGGAGGAATATACACGCCACTCTAGTCAGTCTTGTTCTTCCAATTACCTTGATCTCGGTCCTTGTTTCCAGAATTATCATAATAGTTCCGACCTTGGTTTCCTTGGGCATTGCCTCGGAAACCCCCCTAATTGTTCACGTAGTTGGATTCTTCCTAAGAATCGGATTTCTCTCTTCCTTTTGACGCAACTGCTTTGACTTTTTCGGTCTTCCCTTGTAATATATGCTTTATAAGAAGGTCCATCTGTGTTTTCATGTGCGCCATATCTTGATCACGTTCTTCTTCTCTTATCCTTTGCTTTCCAGTCATGCCAATAGACAAAGTGGGGCTTGCTACCTTAGAATCCCTGGTATGCCAAGCTCTACTTTGCTTTGTCATCCGGTCCATCATATCACTCGCCTGAACAAAGGTGAGGTCCATAAATGATCCTCCAGCCGAATTATCCACCACTGGTTTAGTTACTGAATTCAAGGATCTGTATAGTATCTCCATCAAGTGGACATTGGTCATGTGATGGTTTAGGAACCTCATAAGCTTCTTCTTAAATATCTCCTATGTTTCATGGAGGGCTTCAGTTGGAAGCTGATGAAAATTGCTGATTTCATCTCTCAATTGTGCACTCTTGGATGGCGGAAAGAATCTTTCTAGGAAAGCGTCTTTCAATTGCCTCCAATTAGTGATAGAATCAGGAGTCAGCCCGTTCAACCATAGAGTTGCCTCCCCAAAAAGAGACAATGGAAATAAGCACAACTGAATCGCATTCTGTCCAATGCTAGGATTGTCTAATGACTTGCATTTAGAAATAAAGTTGATCAGATGCATGTTCGGATCATCGCCTGCTAGTCCACCGAATAATCCCTTAAGTTGCAATAACTGAATCATGGTGCTCGGGATGTTGAACTTGGCTCCAGGTTCCAATGGCGGAGGAATAATAGCTCCTGTGGCACCAGCTCCATCAATATCATCATCATCATCATCAAATGGTATTTGCACGGATCGACGTTCAGGCCGAAATCTTGCTTGACGATCTCTTCTGTTTGCCGGTGTCACAACTTCAGCATCACGCCTCGGGTTTAGTAACTCATCATCACCCAAGTCCTCATCATCAGAATCTGCTGCTCGCCCAGTGTTATCGATATTTTGTTGATGCACTTGAGCAGCGGCCAACGCAGCTAATCTAGCCTGCTCCTGTTGAGCAGCCCTTCTTTCAATGCCACGTTACGCCTCCATCCTGGCAATACATTGTGGTTCAAGGTTTATGGGTAATAATGGTTGACCAGAACTTCGAGTATTGGGCATGCACTGAAAAAAACCTGCAGAAAAAAAAAACAACAACTAAAAGTAAAATACGAGAATTTTTGACCAAAGGGTCTAGTAATTATCACAAACTTAGTAGACAACCGTATTCCCCGGCAACGGCGCCAAAATTTGATAACGCTCAAACTACAGCTCTCGTAAGAGTGTAAGCGGTCGTTGTCAAATATAGAACCCAACTGGGTTGGGTGTCGAATCCCACAGAGAATACTTGGTCACTAAGTAAGACAAGATTATTAGAATTTTGGTGCAAGTTTCGTAAAAAGGGGGGATTGTAGCGTGAGTAACAAAATAATAACGTAACAACAGAAAATAAAAAAGTAAAACGGATTGTTTGGTTGGTTTTGATCAATGATAATTGAGAGCTGGGGTTATGTCCACCTTCTGAGTTGTACGTATCTATTGACTATGAGTTATGCAGAATTCAGACATGCATGTGCTTATAGAGAATTGTATTCTATGGTAAATTCAGGCGTCTTTCGACCATCAAGGATTATTTCACTTTAACTCTTTCGAGCTTAAAGCGTATCTAATGGTACAAATTCTCCAAGAGGATAATCCAGTTACGACACTAACTTTTTAACAGGGGTTGGTGCCCTATTACCTTGACATTATCTCTTTTCCAAACATATAACTTTTCTTTCAAACAAGTTAATGCTATACTGGCGTATTCTATATGTTTCCAACCACAAGAATTTTAAATTAAGATGAAGAGAATAATGATATAAGCAGCATACGTGTCACGAATTCACAAACTCATAGCAATAGACAGTAGCTCATAAGGCTTCCATAACCCCAACAGAGAAGTTTGGCTAGTCACGAGTGCAATGGAAATCACCATAGTCATTATCATCATACCAATATAAAGATCTCATGTGAAGTATAAGTTGGTAGGGCTTGTGGCGTGATTTCTTTTCAAAGTAGTGTTTCTCTTGTCGTGAAAATTAAAAGTCGAATAGATGAAGAGAATTCGAATTAGTATTATGAATGAGTTGATTATTAAAAAGCTGCAGAAAAATAGGGTATTTATAATACCCATATCCTATTCCTACTAGGCTATTGCGTACTTATCCTAATCCTAACAAATTACTGCATCATTATCCTAATCCTAATAGGTTACTACTGATCCCCAAAGTCTTGAGAAATGTTGTTTTTGCCCGAGATAGGTTTTCCATGCGTCACTTTTAGTCCTTAGGCGTCCAAGCTTTGCTTTCCTCCTTTCGTGAACCTTCCTTTGGCGTCAAGTTATCCATAAAATGCTGAAATCTTCATCATTTATACCTGAAAACTTGCTAATCATGTTTGTTAGCTCACTTTCAGGAAAAAGGACTAAAAGTGCAGGAATTATATATTTTGTCCTTAAAACTTAGCTAAAATATGGGTAAATTATAGTACTTTAGGCGTGTAAATACGCCTTTCATCACTCCTAGTTACTCGGCCTATCTCAAATGAGGAGTGTTCATCCTTTTCTTTACTCGGTCCTAGCTCCTACTCCCAACTAAAAGACTCTAAACTAAATTTCCAACTGAACATAAATTGAACTAAATATGATATTGATCATATTTCTTAATTGATCTGACTGAGTTTAGCTAAATTTACATGGTTTTGTATCTGATGGAATACTACTAAATCATGGTATCTGACTGATGATACGGAGTTTCAATAGATTGCTCGGTCACTACCGAGGTCAGAACTGAACACTTGAATACAACTAGATCTGAGCTAAGTACAACACTAAGGATAGATTACTAGAAATACTGGGATTATAAAGATTACTCAGATTACTAAGATTTCTTAAGTTCTATATTTGTCTAAGGATATAGAGTCCTATAATTCATTAAGTTTTGAGAATCATGGCCCGACTGGAATTATCATAAAAACTAACACAGGATCTAGATAGTAGCTAAATAGTCGGGTATATAATACCCCCAGACTCGATAATACAAAAGTAATACATAATCATTCTTGACTATTAATAACCACAGTCACTCATTCATTATCACAATCACAAAAGTATCTCTTCAAGAATTTACGATTCATAACCATATATTCACATCACAATCACTAAGGCATCACTTCAACCATTTATGAATCACAACCATATATTCACTATCACAATCACTAAGGCATCACTTCAAGCATTTAGGAATCACAACCATATATTCATTATCACAATCGCTAAGGCATAACTTCAAGCATTTAGGAATCATAGACATATAAAAGTGTAGGGGAAACATACTGTTAGATCATACTCAATTCAACAAGGTCTTGCATCAAGTACTTTACACATATATTAGTCTTGGCATGTATTGGATAGCATATGATTGGGGAAACTTCATACTATCATTTCATAATTTATTCGTTAAGCACTTGGCATGTATTAAAGTCTTAGCATGTATCAAAGTGCACAAAATCGGGGAATTTCCTACTATCATA
This sequence comes from Capsicum baccatum var. pendulum, assembly GCA_030864225.1. Taxonomy (NCBI): domain Eukaryota; kingdom Viridiplantae; phylum Streptophyta; class Magnoliopsida; order Solanales; family Solanaceae; genus Capsicum; species Capsicum baccatum. The sequence continues at coordinate 119,052,716 of CM061556.1, forward strand.
TCTCAACTTATTCACTAAGGCCTTTTAACAAACACTAGGCATACATGGGTCTACACCAAATTGGGGATTCAATGCTATCACGGCACAATTCAATCACTAAGGCATTCATCAAACACTAGGCATGCATGGGTTGCACCTAATTGGGGATTTCATGCTATCATACCACAATTCATTCATTAAGGCATTTCATCAAACACTTGGTATGCATGAACTTGTACACAATTGGGGTTTCCTAATCAACATGCTATAATGGCCCTAATTCTTCACATAAGTATTTAATAAAAAATATGGGAAGCTTTCTTTACTTATTCAACCATTCTATAGTTAATTAACATGAACACATCACATATAAAGCAACTTAAAGAGGGTTTATCATAACCATCACACGAATTCCATATACTAGTGTCAAAGCTTGAAAGCCTCGTAACAAACATGAATCACAACTCAATGATAGAAGGAACATCAATTTCAACTCACATGAATCATGAAAACCCATAAACACTATATCTTGGAATTTTAGAAAAGGGTTCATGAGCTTCTTCGATGAAAGGGTCCCAAGAATCTGCATCTACATACCATGGGGAAACTCTTTTCTTGAAAATTCTTGGAGAGATTATTCATTTCTATTTATTTCTCTTGATCTCTATTAATTTTTCTTGAAGAAGTAATAAGGGTTTTGATTTTGTAAAACCCTAGTTTTGATGTTGAAGATGGGAAATAAGGCTGAGAGCCTTTTATCGAGTATATATAGGGGCTAAAAAGAGTGGGAAAAGACCTAAAAGCCCTTTGAATTAAACTAAAAAAATCTACATTTTACATGTTGGTGCGACATTCCATAATCACGCCAGTTCACTCAAAATTGGATAATTGGGAAACTGCATGATGGCATGATGCGGTGGTAATCGCATTACCAACTTGGTTGCGAACTGGAAAGGCACCGTGATGTGGTGAAATCAAGTTGGTGCACTTGAATATGATAATTCTAAAATTAAGCCTTGGCGCGACGTGCCATAATTATGAAGGCTCACTAGATTTTGACGATTGCCATTTTGGCTGGCTCTGCAACGTGCTAAAGTGCCAGGTGGCACACTGTCTCACTGGAATAGCTCTAACTCTTTACTCGTGTATCAGATTTAGGTAAATTTAGTATCAATGGAATGCTTATTCAACGCTCTACATGGAAAAATTCAATATTAGGGAAATTATACATGGTTAAACGTATTTCACACTTAGGAATATACCTCTCAAACTTTTGGGACCAGATTTTTGCTTCACAGAATACACTCTACGGCTCAGACTAGGAGAGAATTTGATGCGGTGTTACATATTAATTATCATATTTGCTTATTTGTTCATCCATTTTTAACTATTTAAAGATTAACGACCCTTGGAATACATATATTATCGACCTTGTGATCTCAGGAGGGGGAACAGAAAGATAAAATATAGGGATGAATAGAGTAAGGTTCTTATTATTTTATGAAATAAGGAATTTGAATAAGAATATATGATAGGGATATACCTAAAATCCTTGCTTGGTTAACATGTAGGATGATAGCTTCATGCATCTAATTGGATTATTACATTTTTGCTCAATGATATAGTTGTAATATCTAAGTTAGGTAGCCAATTAGTGGTCGGGAGACCATTATCATGCGATAAAACCTATGAATCAACACCTAAGATAAGCGATCTTATGAGTGTGGTTTGATAGCATAGTATGATTTTTCATAGTACTTTAATCCTGGGTTTCATCCATTGATTGTCAAAAGTCTTTACTTTCCCGCATTATTTTACTTTACTTTTAATTTATAAACTCTCAAACTCTTTTTGCAACAATTAGACTGATTAATCTTGATACTTAAACTTGAATTGAATAGTTGTTAAAACAAGTGTCTGAGGGATCAATGTTTGGCTTTACTTAAGGCCACTATATTACTTGGTGAGACCACATACCCTTGCGTGCGTTCTTGGGCGCAACAACTTTTGGGTGCCATTTCTTGGGACTTGTAAATTGGCAACTATTTTTGTTTTATTTTTACCTTTTAGATTTCATTGTTGCTTTACTTATGGTCTTGGTATTGAATTTGCAGGAAATAGGTCTGTAGAGTAGTAAGCTAGCAAGGTTTAGAGAATTGGTTAAACCAAACCCTGAACTCGAGCAACACTTTCATCAATGAAGGAAAGATACAGTCCTTATCCCCCATATCTTTTAATTTCAAGAGGAACTAGACAATACTACTCTAATGGTTGAAGATCAACTAGCCTGCAAGACAGTTCGAGAAGTGGCAATCCCACTTCTGATAAATTTGACCTCCCCTTTTTAAAAATCGGCTGTTGGAGGTAATTTTAAGGTAAAGAAAAAACATGGTACATATTTTGATCATTAGTGGATAGTTTATGGGTTTTTCACATGAATATTAACAAGTACACCTACGAAATGTTATGGAGATTAGTGACACATTCATCCTAACGGGTGTGTCAACTGATTATGTTAGGATAATACTATTTCCCTTTTCACTGTCAGGGGAAAGAAGTGGTTAAACACTTAGCCGGTAAGTTCAATCACAACTTGGGATGACATAGCCTGGAAATTCCTTATCCAATTCTTTTTATCAGGCAACACTGTGAGACTTCATATTGAGATTGTGTGCTTCAAATAGAAGCTAGATGAGAATTTATATCATGCATGGGATTAGTTCAAAGAGCTTATTTGGGATTGTCCACATCATAAGTAGTACAATAAGGTATTAGCTCACACCTTTGTTGAGGCAGTTGACCATAACACAAAAAAAATCTAGATTCAGCTGCAGGTGGTCAAGCTTTGGAGTTGACTTATAATGAGTTGTATACCATGTTGAGCCAAATTATACAAGGGAATTCTAAATGGCACTTGAACTAGATAATTGGTACAAAAAAGGTTGTAGGTGTGTTGGAGGTGGACGAATTTACTATTATATCTGCCCAAATTATTGCATAACAAAATCAGTTGAGTACTCAATTCAGCAACATGGAGCTAGGGATTACACAGCCTACAACAATAGTGAATGCAATTTTGTAGACAAGTACTTCATAGTAAGATTACATGCTTCAAACAGAAGACAGATGAGAATTTATATCATGCGTGGGATCGGTTCAAAGAGATTATTTGGGATTGTCCACATCATAAGCAGTGCAATGAGGTATTACCTCACACCTTTGTTGAGGTAGTTGACCATAACACAAAAAAATTCTAGATTCAGCTATAGGTGGTCAAGCTTTGGAGTTGACTTATAATGAGTTGTATACCATGTTGAGCCAAATTATACAAGGGAGTTCTAAATGGCACTTGAAATAGATAATTGGTACAAAAAAGGTTGTAGGTATGTTGGAGGTGGACCAATTTACTGTTATGTATGCCCAAATTGTTGCACTACAAAATCAGTTGAGTACTCAATTCAGCAACATAAAGCTAGGGGTTACACAGCCTACAACAATAGTGAATGCAATTCTGTAGACAAGTACTTGGTTTGTGGTTTGTGGAAATAGTGGTTATTCAACAGGTATGTGTGCTGCCAATCTTGAGTTAGTGATGTTTTTAGGTAATGTTCAACAGTCGAATTATTGGAATGTCTGCAATCTAAAGTGGCAAACTAAGCCACCAAATCAATAATGGAATGACCAACAATAACAGTTTCACCAGCAACAGGTTCATGGAAATTAGGCCATAACCCCAAGCAGCAATGTGGAAGAGATGCTAAAGTAAATTATGGCTGCTCAAGCTCAATTAGCAACAAATATAAAGAGCCATCAAGAAGCTACAAGAGGTTTGGAGTTTCAATCAGGTCAGATTGCATAGGCAAAAAATACTAGGCCTTAAGGCAGTCCGCCAAGGGATACAGAAAATCCTAAACAAGTAATGGAAATCACTTTGAAGAGTAGCAAGGATCTGAATGAGGAACCTCCAAAGAAAACTAAGGATGTAGATGAACAATTGATGCCCCCACTAGTATCTGACGAAGTTGCTGAAAATTCAAGAAAGTCTGAGTACTCAAAAGCAAAAGTTTCTAAATAGGTAAAGGACAAACCGCCATGACCTTTCCCATAGAGGCTCAAAAAAGTGAAGGAGTATGCATACTTTAAGAATTTATTTGACACGTTAAAGGAGTTTCACATTAACTTACCTCTTTTAGATATTTTGTAAGGAATGCCTAAGTATGCTAAGTACTTGAAGGATGTGGTCACTAATAAAGTTAATATACAAGATTTTGAGACGATATCACTCACTAAGGAGTGTAGCTATATGGTGACTAATAAGATGCCCAAAAAATCTCAAAGACCCTAGGAAGTTCACTCCACCCATTCAAATTAGAAATAGTGAGGTGGTCCGTGCACTTAGTAATATAGGACTGAGCATAAATTTGATTCCTCATTCTTTGTTTGATATTTTAGTCTTGGGGAAGCCGAGATCGAGATCTTTGTTACTGCAGCTAGCAAACGGGACTATAGCCCATCCTGAAGGAGTCATAGAGGAAGTTCACATTAAGGTTGGTAAGTTTATTATTCCTGCTGACTTTACTACTGTATATTTTTAGACAGATAAAAAAGAACCAATTATCTTGGGACATCCATTCTTTGGAATGAAAGGAGAATTAATAAATATAAGAGAGGGCACACTCACAATGAGGCTGGATGATGAAGAGGCGATTTTCAAAGTGTACAAACCGCTCAACACACTATCTACTTACAATGATTTTTGCATGATTACTGTGATTGAAAGGGATAATATGGGATACTAGAGTCTATTCCACAAAATACCTCTTCAGACTTCCTCATTAATTTGCCCAAGCCTCCAATACCTAAGCCCGACATGATGAAAATTGATGTACATGAAAAGGCTATTGTTGAGAAAGTTGTTGACTTTGAAAGTTCACACTCAAGAGGTCAAAAATGAATAAGAAGATGGTGTCCAAGTGTAAGAAAAAGGATGAAGAAAAATGAATAAGTTGATGTGGGTCGTGCCACAACTTTAAATTTGGTGCTACTTGGGAGATAACCCAAGTTAAGGTATGTTTTATTTTTAGTATTTTAGTTTTACTTCATGTAGTTTTTGTTTTTATTGAGTCACAGGTGGATGGAAAGTTTGGGTACTAAAAAACTATAGCAAAGGAGCATGGCGAAGACTAAGTGTGGGGTCCCTGGACCCCTTGATGTGTAATGATGCTAATAGCTAGGCCTAAATGCCTCAAGAAGTATTTCTTTCTATACTTTTTAGTATACTTTGGGGAAAAGGTAGATTTTTAAGTGTGGGGTAGGGAAATTCCCATTTTTAGTGGTAATTTTAAAAAATTTTGTGTTAGGAATAAGTAGGATATTCTTGTTGGTACTATATTTGGTTGCATGATGCAAGCATTTTGGCTGTAAAAGCATGTTGATTGTGTGAACTACTACTTTTGAGACTCCTTGGTTTATGATTATGACTATTGTACTTGTTGGCTTAATATTGAATTTATGCTATTGATTAGTTAAGATTATATGATGATCTTACTTAAGTTGAGTATGTGCCATGTGTGTGTAATGTTTTAGTATATTCCTTATTATAATTGATTTCTAGAACTTGCCTGGCGTGTATCAAATCAAAATAAAGAGTATGGGTTTAGGAGATATAGGCATTACTTTAATAGCCTTATTTCATACCTTCTTTTGACCTACAATTGTGCGTAATCATAGTAAGCCTCATTGAGCCTTTACCTTTTTTATGGAAGCCTTATAAGTAGCCTAATCCCCTTATTTGATAGAGCTTAACTTTGTCCAAAGATCCTAAAGTACTTTAGTGTAAAATTAATTGAGTTAAGGAGTTTGAAATTGAAGGAGAATAAGGTGAAATTGGATCCACAAAGTAACAATTATTGGTGTGTGAAATTAATGTGTTGTGGTTGGAAGTTAGGGAAATTTGCACTTAAGAAATTCCTATTTTTAGCATCGCTATGTTACAATGAATGTGTATTGGCCCTAGTCCTCCTTGGAGATTGTGCACCTTAACTAAGGAAAATGCTTAAGTTAAGGGTGCATAACAAAAATTGGGTGTGAAGAAGGGTAAAATGATGTGTACATAACAATACTCCCACCATTGTGTATGTGAATGAGCTTAAGGAGATGGGGCATAAAAAAAGATGTGGGTAGAAAAAAGTGGTGTAAATTAGTTATTAGAGGTTCATTGAAAGAGTGATGTATTGAAGCGCTTAGGGAAGATAGTCACTATTACTCGCCAGAACAGTTCCTGCCCATCCCTAAGCCTATATTACAACCCTTAAAGACCTATTTGATCCTATGCTTTAATATTCTGATATTATTTGAGTACTACACTAAGGTCAAGACTATGATTCATCATGTGTAACTTGTAAATTCCTTGTGAGAGTGCGTGTAATATGATTCTTGTACCCATTATGTGCTAAATTGCATTTATGTGAGTGATTATGGGTAACTCTCTTATTTTGAGGGAACATGTTTGATGATTATTGGGTGAATAATATGATGTCTTCAATTAAACAATATGCATGAGTTTTCCAACTAGGTGAGTCAATTCTTGAGTCTAGGATGTTTTGGAGTAGTGTTCTTGAACTTTCAAATTGTGTACATAACATGTGTAGTGTAGTAACTTGCATTCTGTGTAGTTATTGTAGTACTAGCTTAAATGTCTTTCTTGTAGTAGGCCATAAATAAGCTAGGATAATAACACTAACACTGAGGTGTATTTATGCACCTTAGTGTTATTATCCTAGCTTATTTAACCTTACTTTGAGGGAAACTTGTGTGTTTGATATGTTAATTATGAAATAAATCAGAATCTAAGTATTTAAGTATGTGGTTACAATGTTTAAAGGTGTTTTCAAACAAGTCTAGATTCAAATTGATAACTTAGACTTTAACTGATAAAACTAGTGTTACTGGCTTGAGCTAGGTGTTTGGCTAGTCTATCGTAATTGATTCTAATGTATGAAATGAGTTAATAATGGTTTAATTGTGTAATTATGTTTGGAATTTTTTTATACTGTTTAAAGTTTAATTGAATCAAGCCAAGAGTATAAATACTAAGTAAAAATCAAATAGACGGAGCCTAATCTTAGATCGTATTTCTAGTTCACCCTTATGAATGTTGTGTTGTTTTGAGATGTAATACGTGGTGTATAATGTTGTAATATGCATGGTGAGTTTATTTAAATGATATAATAAGGATATACAAGCTTTACATGAATTGTAAACAACACCACAAGGCGTGGGACGGAGGACAAAAAAGCAAAGTGAAGTTGGAAGTCAAAAAAATGCTATTCTAGTGAGCCCTCGTGATTGAGGTGCTATGGGAGATCCCTTCACCTTGAAAAGACTCACAAAACAATATCACTTCATGTTTAAAAGCATCACGTCACTAACCCATAATATGCTTCCCAATGTGTCGTGACCCCCATTCCATATACGGCCAAAGTGCAATACAATAAATAGGATTCCTTTACTTGTTTCTAAGGACTTTTGGACGGATCTTGGAAGAATTGGAGGCTTATCAACACTTCAATTAGGTTTTATTCTTATTTACTTTAGTTTTTTAATATATTTAATCATGTACTCAACTATGTTGATTACGGTTATGTTGATTAGTGGCTAAACGCCCCCTTTTCGGGGTTTAGGCCAAGAACATGTTTACTTTCACTTTGAAGTGAGTTTGTTTGGATTTCATATCATATTTGGTTATTTTTTCATCCTTTTTTTGACTATTTTAAGGATTATCAACCCTTAAAATACATATACTGTCGACCTTGTGGTTTCGGGATGGGGATAGGAAGATAGAACGTGAGGATGAATAGAGTAAGGTTCGTATTCTTCTATAAAATAAGAAATTCGAATTAGCATCTAATATAGGGATATAACTAGAATTGTTGCTTGGTTCCCATGTAGGATTATAGATTCATATATCTAATTGGATTATTATATCGTCACTCAATAATGTAGTTTTAATGTCCAAGTTAGGTGGACAATTAGAGGTCGGAAGACCATGATCATGCGATAAACCCTATGAATCAGCACCTAAGACAAGAAATATAATAAATGAGGTTTAATAGTGTTGCATGATTGTTTTTAGTTCTTTAACCCCAGGGTTTTCATCTATTAATTGTCCAAAGTCTTTACTTTCCCGATTATTTTACTTTACTTTTAGTTTATTAACTCTCAAACTCTTTTTTCTATAATTGCCTGATTAATTTGGATATTTAAACTTTAATTGAATAGTTGTTAAAACAAGTCTCTAAGGGATCGATATTCAAATTTATTTAAGTCCACTGTATTCCTTGGTGAGACCACGTACACTTGGGTGTGCGCTTGGGCGCAACATGATGCATTTATATGGATAAGTCATTGAGTTTGAATCTCAATGCACCATATTGATTATATAATGATGGCTAAGGCAAAATAATTTGTGTTTCATGAAAAATCATGAAACATGTCCGATTAAATATGCTTTATCCCTGAAGTAAATATGGTAGCAGTACATAATATGTCTGAAAGAAGACAAGTAGTTGAACTTGAATTTATGCACATAAATGTGGAAAAGGGAAAGAATAATAATATTTCACAACTCACCTCTGAAAGAGGATGAATAATTTCAAAATCTACTTCTGAAGTAGTAGAAATCTATTTATGTCATTGTAAGTCTAAAAATTACTAAAGCAAAAGCACATGTCATGGTAAACTTGGAGTTTACTAGATTAAAAGTTCATAAATTGACATGAACGACAACTCAAAAAATGTGCATAGTGAGTATTGAACCTATATTGAAGAATAAAAAAATTCTTCATGAACTTTTAATGTTGCTTGTTCTCATGATAAGTTGGTTAGAACAACTAAGGTTGAAATTTAATTCCTCAAAATTACTAAAGTATAAAAGGTGAATATGGTCCCCTTAACCTGTCATGTGATCTGTTAAGATGCATCGATATAAGATGAACGCTTGCACGTTTACTGTTAACCTGCAGTTTGACATTAATAAAGTTGTTTGCTCAAAAAAATTGAGTTAAGAGCATAATTTTTAGATTGTGCAATCAAGACAATTCATCTTGATAATGATGGTATGGCATTGAATGCCTTTGACAAATACTTGAACCATTGCTAATAAGAACAAACCTTCATGTTTTGGTTGGAAATATTATATACAAAGTACTTATATGCATCAAATCAAAAATTGTGATTAATTACCCCTCCAAGTTGGTTCTAAGTTAGGAACCACACGTTTTCCATTTTATAATTTTGATGTATTGCATATGATTAATGAATATATCATGATGCAGAAAGATGGATTCCTCAAAGAAGATGAAGAGTGTATGTTAGTTTTCCTAACATAAGGGGGAGATTATAATCAACTATGAAATATGTTAGGAATTATCATCATATCCTCATTCAAAAGATAATTCAAGTCAAATGTCGAAAGCATCTCATATTTAAAACGCAAGTGCTCCTCTTTTGTGTCTCCTAAAGGACAAAGTCGATGAATGAATAAAGTGTGGTAGATCAATCTATTCCAAATGAAATAATTCTTGAAAAATAAGGATAAAATAATCATAATAAGAAGAAAATCTGTTGTTGAAGTGCCCACGATATAACACTTCATGAAACCTTATGAGATATTCATATACCTGAAAATAATGAAGTTATGAGATCTCAAAATATTATGTCACACTGTGAACTGATACAAAATGATATATTATCAATGATATCTTTGGTAAAATATTGACAAATATTGTAAAAGATTACGAGGATCTGAATTATACGTTTATTTAAGCATGCTGACGTAGAAATATTTATCAAATAACTTGAAAGGATACATCTTCATAATTATAACACTTATGTGATTATCAATCCAGACACTAGATGATATCACACGCAAAATGTTAGATATTATTACTTGACAAAAATCCATATGAAAATTCCTAAAGGATTCAAAATTCTTAAAGCATATAAAATTTCTGGGAAAATTGTTTATTATCCTTATAAGGAATAAATGTCTATCAAGAATATAAATAATATTTGTGAAGATCTATTTGATATCTATTAGGATATGAAATATCTATCTTTTAGAGAGAAACCAGGAGTAATATCCCTATAAATAGAAGGGTTTCCTTCATTGTAAAAGACTCTAGGAGAATTCTCAAGAGAAATAAGAATTAATCTCTTTTCTCTCTCTACTCTTGTTCTGCTCCATTTTATTTTTCATAAACAAACCATATTTTCATAAATCTTTTTTAATAGTTTTCTCATTTTTGGATAAACTACTTTTATTAGGGCAAATAATAATTTTTTCAATGAGAGATTCGACTGATAATTTATTAAACATTACACTGTTAATATTTCTGAAAAGATTCTTATTTATGTGAACATTTTGTCTCTTCAATTAGTTAGAAATGATATAATTTTTCACTAATAAATATGTGTTGTTGTTCGCTCTATTTTATCTCATTCATCTATTATAAAATTCTACTAGCATTATCTCTTTTTGGCAAACTATGATTTTACTCACCTTGCATTGTAGTTGACTCGTACTCCCACTCAATAACAGTGCCGAATTAAAATATTGTAGGACAGTTATGTAAAGAGGTAATGTCTTAATAAAACCTTCAGAATCACCATACACTGTTACAAATGATTTTTGGTGAGCTTTTTGGGCTTTTCTATAATTCGTAGTATAATTAAAATTCAATTTTATAACTTCCTGCATTGCTTTAATATTAAAGTGTGCGTCAGTCATAATCAATGAAATCAACAAAGTAGAAATTTGGTTGCTTCTAAAATTACAATGATCCTCTTTATAATCATTTGTTAAACAAGTGTGCTTTTCAAATATTTTTTCGTCCACCCACAAATCACTTAACCCATTTTCGCAGAAAGACTACTGAATCACCTTTGTACAAAACTCCTCTTCCCCAAAATATACAAACCCTAATGGTGTCACTTATTATTTTTGTCCTTATAAGAAATTTAAACGAACAACTATTTGTGAAAAAAGAAAGTTTTTCATAAATAATGAGATAAAATGGAGAGAACAACAATACATATTTATTAGTAAAAAATTGTACCATTTCTAAAAATTAAGGTGACAAAATGTTTACATAAATAAGAATCTTTATAGAAATATTAACAGTGTGATATTTAATTTAAGATTCCAAATAAAAGTAGTTTCCCCACAAATGGGCAAACTATTAAAATAAGATCCATAAAAATATGGTTTTCCTATTTTTGAGAAAACCCTATTAATATTTTTTTTCACCAAATGTTTATTAGAGGTGTTAATTATAGTTTGTCCATTGTTAGGCAAATTGTCTATTTTGTTACATGAAAGAATGGACGATTTGTTTTGACTCTTAGGCTTGAAAAACTATTCCTTTTAGCTCTGAACACCAAAAGCTTTCACCGAGTAATGATAATTTCCAATTGCAAAATTAAATTTGCAAGAAACAACAGATACCTAATCATTATATCATTATAAAGAAAATAAAAAACATCAAATCTCTTTTTATCATAAAATAGAAAAAAACTACTAAAAGTATGATAAGAATATTTGAATGTTAAAATTAAAATATATATTACATATTAGGATTATAATATATGCGTCAACACTTTTCAATATGATGATATCTAAAGATTGTACGTTGAAACAAAATTGTGTTGAACTTTCTTTGAGCCTAAGAAGAAGATGCGGTGGTGGATTTAACACTGATGGCTAATCGAATTCTAGAATTCAACAACTCAAGAACTTCCTATCCTATCAATTTTTTACTTACTATGCAAAATAAAAATGAATATTGATAGATTAAATTGCTACCAAAGACCATAAAAAAGACCATAAAATTGGTGAGTAAGAATCGAGTAATTCTTTCTCGGCTATAATCAACATAATTAATCTCAACATTACTAATATGCTCTCTATTAAATATTATTTTTATAAAAACTAATAAAAGTGATAACATATCATTTATATACTAGGGGGTGACACGAGTCCAACATCAATTATGTTTCATGTATTTTAAAGTTAAAAAATAAATACTCGATATTTGATACTATTCAGATGCTAAATTGTATGTATGAATGATAAGTTGGGTGAAACACCCCAAACTTTTGTCCTTGCAAATTTTTTGAGTCTTCAACCTTCTGATCATCATATGACCCACACCATAATAGTCGTATGATGTGGTTACGATTCTAAGACCGTAGTCATAAGTTGGTCAATGTGATATTGGCCAAGTTCTAACCTAGATATGAGAAGACTCAATACGAGTCATATGTTCAAGTAACGAGAGGTAGGGTCCAAACCCTAAGTTCTCCAGTGTCTAGCCTTTGGTGTTCTGCCTAGGGTACGACTTGATAATACGAGTCATACATTGATGGTACGAGTGGGCAAGAAAGTTGTATGTTGGACAGAATGTGGTATCCAACTTTCTGATCAAGTGATGATTTGAGGGTCCCACTCATATGATATGGTTATGAGTTGAAGGGTCCAATTCTACCTACCTGCATTCTTTTTATAGCTTTTAAGTTGAGGGTATTTTGGATAATTTCCACCCGAAGCCCTTAACACCCCATATCTTCTAAGACTTATTTGGCTTTCATTCTACTCTTTAGAAGATTGTAACACTCTTTAAGAACTTCACTAAAAGTTTGGGCTAGGGTTTCTTAAAGGTGGTCATCTAAAGGTTTAAGGATAGAAACCTCTTTGTGAATCTTCGTAACTCAGGCATGTGACTCTTCCTTCCTTGTTAGTTCACAAAAATCATTTATTTTAAACATTTTTCTTGAATCATAAATGGTAATTTTAAAATATGTGGTTAAGGATTTGAATGCATAATGATGAGTATTGTTCTCTCATGATTTCACTTTTGTTTATGCATATTTTAATAATAGTTTTGCACATATGGGTGCTTGGGAACTGCGATTTAAAATAAGCGGTCATGGTTAACCCTAACTTTGTAGTTTATGACTTGAATAATGGTTTCATAATATTTTGCTCTCAGCTTGTTTTTAAAAATATCAATGAGATAAATCTTGTCACATATGAATTGTGTTTAAAGTAAGGCGTTGGCCTACGAATGTTGATGGTTGTTAAATGGTTACATAAAGTTGTTGATGACCATAAATTGATTTGAATCATAACCTTGGTGGTTTAATTCGCTAAACGGATTTGAGTACCTAAATGTTGAATTGAATTGATGCCTTTGTTTGGACAATGGGTTTGAGTCCTAAATTAATTACTAATGGTTATGGCATATTGTACTCTTGCAAATAGGATTGGTATAATGATACCAACAAAATACCTTTAATAAGTAATTAGATAAATTGTTATGTATATATGCAATAAATATTTAAAATTGGGATTTAAAGTAAGATCTGTAGCTAGGCCATAAAAGTGGAGTCTAAAGGACAAACACTGGAAATTGCACTAGTCAATGTGGGTGTCTATATGACTAGGAGGTTCGAGTCCCCTAAATAGATATATGAATAGGAGTTTCGAGTCCCCATATTGAATTCATTGGTGCTTAAGTCACCTTGATTATGTCGGGAAGTTTGAGTCCCTCATAAAAGCATATACGAATAATGATATTCTCTGGGCACATATAGCCCATGGATGTCTTTTTATATGAAGGATATGCTGCACAACCCAAGTTATGGTTATTAAATGCATGCTAAACCCAGTATTCTATTCTGACATGATATATATAAATATATGTATGTCATTACATATGATGATTTGACTTGGTTTTGTATGATCGAATTACTTTATTCCTTTATTCTTGAGTTACATGTTAGTTCTCTACCCGCTAACCACCTCTGGATGTTGTAACCCCATGTAACACAGTTCCCAGAATTTTATCTACTTTTTTTATGCAATGATCAGGTGTTCGAGTATTTCGTGAGTTGACATTGAAGTGGTGAGCTTCCATACTTCAAAAGGATTTATTTCATATTCTTTATTTCCCATGTCTTAGATATTGTTTAGACTTCTTTTAACAATCTCCTTAGATATTGGTTTTGGTTATTATTGGGGGAATATCCTAACATTTATTAACTTTGAATTGTAGAGGCTTTGTTGGATTACTGTGGACTTGGGTGCGTTATTTTGGTAGATTGGTTTAGATATTTCATGAGGTATGATTAGTCTTATTTTTTACTATCTTGTTATATGCTTGGGATTTATCTGACACTTGAGGTTATTGAGCTGACAAAGTTAGGTGAAGGGGGTGATCTCTAGTCCACGTGGGAGATGAGATACCTATCATGTACAGGCCATGGTTTTAATCATGAAAAAGTTCATATGAGACCCTAGGTTCATGGTCAATTGAGCGTTCACAAAGTTATGTCAATTAAATTCTCTTTTATGGGTGTGTACCATGACACTCTTATAATAGAGAGGCTATGAGACATTTATGAATGTTTCCCTTTCTTTTTGTCTTAATTTTGAGCTATAGTTTTGTTTGCTCATATTTCAGATTATGCCTCCAAGAAGATCTGTTGTCCATGCAAAATTTTTTGTTCTCTGTAAGGATAATATGGATGGACCTGATCCAACTTTGGAGGTCCATACCCAATCAGGGTCACTGCATCCGACTGTCCATATGGGGTCCCACCTATCCCCATTGATCCTACTCATGAGGGTAACATTCAAACTCAGATATCTCCTAGGAAGGTTACTAATGATGAGTTCTATTGTTTCATTACCCTATTAACTCAGTTGGTGACATGTCAGTCCCATTAGTTAAGTTTTGCTGCTGCTACTATTATGGGTTCATTTGAGGCCACTAGAGTTGGCCAATTTATGAGGCTATATCCTCCAATATTTATTGGTACAAAGGTTGAGGAGGATCCTCAAAGCTTTATTGATGAGATGGAGAAGATCTTTTGGGTTATGCTTGTTTCGGAGGTTGAAGATATGGATTTTGCTGCCTAATAATTAAAAGATGTAGCGTACCAGTGGTACAAAAAGTGGAAACAGTCGAGAGGTCGGGATGCTAGTTCTGCTGTATGGGATTACTTCTATAGTGTGTTTCTAGATTGCCAAAAGCAGAGGAATTTGTTAACTTGAAGCAAAGAAGAATGACAGTCAAGAAGTATGCATTAAAATTCCATCAGTTATCTAGGAATACTCTGGAATTGGTATCTAATATGAGCGCTCATATAAGAAAGTTTTCTTTGGGATTGTCTCATGAGTTGATTCTTAAGAGTAAGGTTGACTTATTGATCAAGGACATGGACATCTCTAGATTGGTTATGTATATATAGGAGATCAAAGAGAAAAAAAAGAAATATGCTGAGATTGGTGAGAGGAAAAGTAAGAAATTCTGATAATTAGAGCAGAGTAGGAGATAATAACAGAGTGGTAAGTGGTCTAAGAGAAGAGCTGGGGGAGTCTAAAATCCATTTCAATGGCAAGTTCTCCCTATCCAAAGTCGTCAGGTGACCGACGCTTTCAAGGTGGTGATATTTATAGAGAACAAGGTGCCTAATCTTAGGTCAGTAGGGCCTAATTAGTACCATTCTACCCTTCCTATTGAGCTCAAGCAATGGTGAAATCCATACTCAACAACTAAAATCCATGCAAACACAAAAATACCGACACACAATCATACTCAAGTTCAACATAATCCCAAGACTAAATTATTTAGCTACTCTTGAAAAAAGTAAAGAGAAATATACCATGTGGGTCATTAAAAGCATTCATTCTTTAGAAAGAAACTAAGAAATTTGAGTCTCCAAATTTAATTACAACTTGCCCAAATTAGGGTTTCAAGCTTCAAATTCAAAACTATCTTAAGAGGTAAGCCATCCATTAAAGAGAAAGGGTTTCTCCTATATCTAGTCTGGGGTTCGTCTAGAAGAAATTACAAACCTGCCCAGGTCCATACTCTTGTATTACTGCAATCGCGTGAGGTTGCCCATTATCGCAGCAAATATGATCGTTGTTGTTGACCGTGATCAAACTCTGGTGATCATTTTGACTGACCACGATGGTGGTCTTAGCTGCGACTATGGTACCTGAGGTTCACCAGCTCTAGTTCTTCTATTGCACTTTTTTTCTCCCTTTGGATTATTTGTTGGCTCCAATCCATATCTTTCTATCTTTTCATCTCTATATCTGCAGAAAGAGGATATTAGTGCAGTTAAATCGTGAGAAATTCTCATTTTCAGACACAAAACATAGTAGCGTGCATACATAATGAGTGCAAATAAGTGGTAGGATTACCACTTATCAACACCCCCAACTTAGACTCTTGCTTGTCCTCAAGTATCACTACCTTTTGCCATGAAACAATCTCCATGCATGCCCTATCTATATTATCAAAGATCATAAAGACTCCAACTTGGTTTCCACCATAAAATACTCTTCACACATAGAGAGAAAAATTTTAACGACGTCTCTCATCATAAAATAGAGTGACGAAGACTATAATGAACTTTAGGGAGAAACTATGTGACAACTACCATCACTCTAAAAATGACTCGCATGTTTGACTATAATCATGCTCTGCCTCTGTTTATCTGATTGTACGGAAGGTGACAAAATCACCCACCTCAACTAGTCTACATGCCTCCTCACAATAAAGAAAGGTTCATACACCTAGTTACCACTCATGCAACAAGGAAATTTAAGTGCAATCACTCACTCTCTCAAGAAATTCTCCATGTCAACAAGTATCATTCCATAGGCTTGTCCCTTTTTTCCAATCACCACTATAATGACGACACTTGGTTGGAAATCACAAAAGCCTTTTTGATGTTGTAATGAAGGTTTATGGTAGGGTAGGATAGCAATTTAGTACAATAAGGCTATACCCTCCTTGAATTTCTACATCATATACCCATCACTTTTTTATTATTGGGTCACTTCTTGGCCTTTTGTTTCTTTACCCACTTTGTCTCTTTTGCTTTACCCAAAGTCTTTTCACCTATTTTCATCACTTCTTATGTTTTCCTCAAGATTTATTCAACTCATTCTTTTGCTGGACTACCAAGCTTTATACAACTCATTCTTTTGTTGTAATATCGTTTCCTTCAAAGCAAAAGGCTACTAGGTAGATTTGAAGGTTCTTTTTCATTTTATAACTTTGTGGCTCACTACACTTCCTTTCTCTTTCCATCACCCCCAACTTAGGCTTTTATCTACAATTGGCATTCATAAGTTCAAGGATTATAGGGTTCAAGAGAGAGTAAGCAGAAGGGTCATGGCATATAATATGGTTGCCAAATAAAATTCCAAAGGCTTAAAGAGGGTGACTAGGGGTAATTCCATTGGTAGAATTTTTAGGCTAAAGTGGGCTTTGAAAATTACGAGATGACCTGAGATCATTTTCCCAACCATGCACAATCAATAATTAGCTTTGAAAGACTAATGGGGCAAGTTTTAGATGGTACAAGTATACTCAAGATGTAGACAATTAAGCTCAAATACATGACAAGTGAATGTTGTTAAGGGGGTTCATTTATTCTACCATCTCGAGACAAGGAAGGAATATTCCCTACTTTTCCATAGTCAACTTACGGAGTCATAGAAACAGGGAGAATATTGTTATAAAATTGCTCACGTCTATGCCTTTGGTTTTTTGCAAAAATTTTCGAACAGAGAGGGATATTTTCTTTCGTACCTAAACCACACATAATTTGCTAATTATGGAAAGAACCCAAACTATCGTCATACATTGCAATCTATAGTATGGAAAAACTTCCATTTGGTTACAAAGGCTTCACCAATGGGTGTAAATGCAAATCCCAATTATCGATGCCACTGTTGCTCACAATACATTGCATCCTCGTTTAAAAACCCAATCATGACTTAACCATTGAAACTGAAATAAAATAACAACTCAAGAACAAAGTACTTAATTCATGCAAGTGTAGGAATGGATAAAATGTCTAAATATTACAACCCGAATAAAAATAAGGATCATCTAAAAGATCAGAAGAGTATGTAGGCATATCAACAATACAAGCCCAAATCAAATGAATAGGGAATCAATGAATCGTGGAACACCCCCAACTGAACAAGTAGCAGTTTCCCTACTGCATAAACAATCAAAGATAACAAAGAGATAAGGGTTCTCCCTAAAACCCCATTAACGATCACTATCATTCTTGATTTTGGCATCATCATCAGTCTCCTAGAGATCATGCCATTCTTGCATGAAAAAAAATTAAAAAGAGTGACAAAATTTAGGAGGCAGTCATTATATCAATTAGCTAAGGGATCGCGATCGCGGTTGGTTGACTGCGATCACGGTAACTGAGGGTAGGTTTATTCCCCTGTTTTCCCCTTTTCAGATTACCTGCTTATCCAAAACACTCTATAATGTTACAACATGCATGAGTTATTTAAGTGGAAACTATAAAAATATGATAAAAAGGATATGAGCCATCCATGTGGTAATTGTGGGTTGCCTCCCACACAGCGTATTAGTAATAGTAGTCTCACGATGTTGGTTTTTATTACATCATCAAGGAGGGTCTGTAAGTCCCCACTTATCAAACTCTTCTTCATCAATTAACCTTTCAACAAGTCTTTCCACCTATTTATTCTCTTTGTCAACTTAGCTTTGGGATAAATTCTCTGTTGACTTACTGTGGGGCATTTTTCTTCCCAAGTCTTCTTTCAACAGCTCCTCCTTTTTTTGACCTCCCACACAATTTTGCAAAACTTGATCATTGCTTTAAGGGTCGACAACTGTGTCACTAATGGATATCCCCTTGTGTGTAACATTTTGCCGAGTGAAGACTTATCCCATTTGGGTCTCCAACTCTTTGATAGAGACTGAATGAGCGACCACAATTTGAGAGATTAAAATAAGTCCTCTTTTAATTCATGGACCATCTTATCCATTCCCTTAACTCTATTCAAAATTCTTGCAAGGATGTCGTCTGTTCCACATCTGTCGGCGTCAGTGGAGATTTAATCCTTGATAGAAGCCTGATAATGGTGAGGCACAAAATAGCAATCATCACACTCCCTCTCTCTCCAATCTTGACTACCAACTCGATTCATCCAACCTTGAATCCCACCTTTTCTATGGTAGGTTGGGTGAGAACCCTCTGAGGGGTTTTCTAAATACTGAATTTCTTCTCCCACCTCCTAACGCCTTCATCTTCACCATGGGATTTTGTTTGAGTCAAGATCTTTTCCAAGGTTTCCTCTTGCTTATTGCCCTACTTTGTTGTTCTTTGCTAACCATGGGCTTGGATGAAAAACTATTGGAAATGTTGGAATCTCGGGTATGCTATTTCCGATTTTAACTAGTTACCTCTCTCAAAATTTTTATAGCGGCATTAAAATGCTAGTTTAATAAAGACCCTTCTTCCACATTGTTTAATAGTGTTTGGTTCAAATGATCTAGAGCCTAGTAGAATATTTGGAGAAGTGGTCTCCCCGGAATCTCATAGTTTAGGCATTTGTCTAGCTTCCTATGAAATCTCTCCCATACTTCATAAAGTGGCTCCCTGTCCCTATGTCTAAAATTCATAATTTCATCTATTGGTTGATAGACCTTTAAGGGAGGGGATTATTAGTCCAAGAATCACTTTGTACGTTCACTCAATGATGTGATTCAAGTTGTAGGGAATGAACAGAACCACAACAATGCTTCTCCCGTTAGTGAGAATGGGAATAGACAGATCTAAAATGCCTCTTGATGGTATGTGGAATGTTTAATGGTGCACAAACCTCCAAAAAGCTCTTTAAGTAAACATATGGGTCCTTATGTGCTTGACCCCCATATAACCCTTTTATTTTCCACACATGAAGCATGGTACTAGTCACATATAATGTCCCAGCCCCATGATGAGGTAGGATATGGTTTTCATCTACATGACCTCATTATTTAAGTTGCTCTCTTCAAAAGTATCATCAAATGGTTCCACATAATTAGTCCCTTAACTCATGATTCTATGTATGCTAGAATTACCTACAAAAGATTCAAAAACAACAAAAAAAATAAAGGAGGACACTTCGGATGCTCTCAAGTAAGTATAATACCACACAAATGAAATCCACACTTCACTCCCCAGCAACGATGCCATTTTGTTAATGCTTAACTCACTCCTATGATTGAGGAGTAAGGCGATTATTGTCAAGTAACCCAGCATAAATTGGGGTCTAATGTCAAGGGGTGAATACTATATGCTTCAAATCTATGGGTGCTCAAGTGGCTATAACATTACCCAAATTTCTTATGAAAACAACATGTATAAATAAATGGTGGAATTACTTGAAAACGTTTCACACAAACTTCAATAAGTAGGCGGTAAATGGTATCTTAGATTTGAACTTAAGGATTAGAGAGAATTTGGTATTACGTATCCTTAGAGGTAAACCATGTGGGATAATGTTGGTTTATTATGGAATTTTGTAATTAATTAACGGATAGGCTAGGTTGAAGATCATTGAGGTCAATCTTTCAATAAAACCCCAATGATTTCACCCTTTGGCTCTTTCAAGCACCTAACAAGTGTGGAGTTTATATAACCACCCAAAACCTCAATGAAACATCTCTATTTCTAATCTGATTCTCTTGACGTGATTTACACTCCCTAAACACTTATTTCTAAGATTGCAAAGGGTAGGGAATCGTAGGGTTAGTTGTCCACCATTGCTTTGTCCCCCGATAATGCTCTTTTGAGGATGTTATGGGTTACCTAATATTCACTTAAATTCCTATTTCGAGGATTATAAAAGGTTTCTAGAGCTTGTAGATTTCACTCATCAAACCCATTTAGAGATTTGGAGTTTTCACCCATCTAATTCCAACACATAAGCTTAAGTAATGGTGAAATCCATACTCAAAAACTAAAATCCATGTAAACACAACAATACCCATACACAATCACACTCTAGTTCAACATAATTCCAAGATTAAATGATTTAGCTACTCATGAAGATCGTAAAGAAAAATATACCAAAGCAACTAAGAAATTTGAGTCTCCAAAGTTAATTACAACTTACCCAAATTATCTTGTAATTCAAAACTATCTTAAGAGGTAATCCATCCATTAAAGAGAAAGGGTTTTTCCTATATATGGTCTTGGGTTCATCTAGAATAAATTACAAAACTACCCAGGTCCATACTCTCGCCTGACCATGATCGCATGAGGTTGTCCGCAATCGCAGCAACAGCGAGTGTACTTATTGACTGGGATCGTGCTCTGATGATTATCTTGATTGACCTCAACCGTGGTCTTAGCTACGAATGTGGTACCTGAGGTTCACTAACTACAGGTCTTCTATTGCACTCTTATGCTCCCTTTGGATCATTTTTACATTTCCAATCCATGTCTATCTTTTTTTTCATCTCTATATCTATAAAAAAAAGTATTAATGCAGTTAAATCATGAGAATATCTTATTTTCTAACACAGAAGATAGTAGTTTGCGTGCATAATGAGTGCAAATGAGTAGTAGGATTACCACTCATCACTGCTCTAAACCTATTTGTTTTCTACCTTTATTGATGATAGATTATGAATTTCTTGGTATTTTCTTTCTATCTTAAATGTAAAAGTAGAGACATTTGAGGGTTAAACCGTGCATGTATTGTCTTCTCCTATAATTCAAGGATGAATGGTCATAAGGGGGGAAGACTGAAATGCCCCAAAATTTGGCCCTTGAAAAATTCTTGAGTCTTAAACCTTTTAATCATCATATGACCCATACCCTACTAGTCTTATGATATAGTTACGATTCTAAGACCCTATTCTTATGTTGTTCAGTGTGATATTGGAAAAGTTCTAACCTAAATACAAGAAAACTCCACATGATTCATATGTTCAAGTGACAAGAAGTCGGGTCCAAACCGTTTATTGTCTACTGTCTAGCCTTTTATGTTCTACCTAGGGTACGTTTTGATGATACTAGCTTTATAGTGATGATATTAGTGGGAAAGAAAGTCGTATGTTGGACAGAATGTGGTGTCCAACTTTCATATCAAGTGATAATTTGATGGTACCACTCATATGATATGGTTATGAGTTGAAGGGTCCAATCGTACCCACCTGTGTTCTTTTTAAAGACTTTAAGCTAAGGGTATTTTGGAAAATTCCTACCCCAACCCCTTAAGACCTTATATCTTATAACACTTATTTGACTTTCATCATACACTTTAGAAGATCGAAACACTCTCTAAGAACCTTTCTAGAAGATTGATCTAGGCTTTCTTGAAGGTGGTCATCTAGAGGCTTAAGGATCAAAATCTCTCTATAAATCTTCGTAACTCAGGCATATGATTTTTTCTTCAATATGAGTTCACAAAAATCATGTGTTTTAAACATTGTTCTTGAATCATAAATGGTTGAGGATTTGAATGCATAATGTTGAGTTTTGTTATCTCATGATTTCACTTGTGTTTACGCATGTTTTAATAAGGGGTTTGCACATGTTAGTGTTTGGAAATAGCAGTTTAAACTAAGGGGTCATGGTTAACCCTAAATTGATGGTTTATGGATTGAATAATGGTTTGATAATGGTATTCCCTCAACATATTTGTAAAAATGTCAATGAGATGAATCTTGTCACATATAAATTGTGTTTGAACTAAGGTGTTGGCCTACGAATATTGATGATTGGTAAATGGTTTCATCAATGTATTTATGATCATAAATTAATATGAATCACAACCTTGGTGGTTTAATTGGCTAAAAGGGTTTGAGTCCTTAAATGTTGAATTGAATTGATGTCTTTGTTTAGATAATTGGTTCGAGCCCTAAAGTTTATTTCTAATGGTTATAGCATGTTATGCGCTTGCAAATGGGGTTGGTATGCTTAGTATTATTTTTCTCTATCTTGTTATATGTTCTGGATTCATTTGACCCCTGAGGTTGTTGAGCTGACTAGGTTAGATAGAGAGGATGATCTTGTGTCGACATAGGCTTGAGATACACGTCACGGCTAGGCCCTAGTTCAGATCATGACATAGGGAGACATTAATATACCAAGATTAGGTAGATGAGGTAAATGCAGTTTCTAATGAGCAAAAGAAATACAATATAGTTATGTATATTTTGTTTAAATAATAACAAAATTTGATGCGAAGCTCGACAGAGATGCAATCTTAGTTGTTCTGATCCTTGGCTACAAGATTGAGACCTATTACATTAGTTAGAAAAGGTGAGAAATTCATATTTGTAAAAATATAATTGAATTGGAGCTACTTGAAATGATGGATTATCAACATGAAAGCTTTTTAACTAATGGTGTATTCACTTTTGACATACAAGCGTATATCTTACTATTTTTTATGCGGGAATAGAACATGAAGATATAGGGAATGTGCAAGATAAAACCAAATTCACTCTTTAGGAGAAGAAAACAATTAGGTAGTTTTGAAGTAAAGTTATTAGCAGATCAATCTTGTGTCAACCGTACATGATATAGGAAAAACATTAAACAAGAAAATTTAATATGCCTCAAGTGAAATAGTAGCATTAGACTGTTGAGCTTAACATCTTTATGAGTATAAAACGGCTAAAGAAACAAAAAAAATTGAATAATAGATGCAAGTAAAACTTTAGTTTGTCAAGTCAAAGGGTGTAACATAAAATAGGATGGATGGAGTACCAAACAGTCAGACTAAGAAGATATAAAAGAGAGAAAGAGATATTACAAGCACAAGTAGCACAAGGTACAATAGAGAATGATCAATCTCACATTTATCAAATCAAATAGATAGTTTTCTTGTTAGTTACATGGAATTTACCAAGAATAAGTAACTACACAAAAGGAAATAGTTTTCAGCATTTCAAATGAATCACTTTGTTATTTAGCAACATTTTGTATGTTTATGTCAAGTTAATGAATGAAACACTTTCTTATTCTACTGGGAAATAGTCGTTTCAACTTTAAATTTACACTAATTTTATAGCCCTGTAGTTCTTTTATAGCTTACAACATAAGCACTGATGAATCATTCAATATTCTCTTCAAGAAAATATAGTAGTAATGTGTATTTTTCTATATCTTCTTTTAGCGATGATCATCTAGCAATAAGGTACCACATCCCTGGGTTTTCAAATTGCTAAATCTATTTTGATGGTGAGCAACTGACAACAAGAGACTAGGTCCCAGAGTCTTTATGAAGTTAGTACAGCTGTCACTGTCCTACGCAGTTTTGTCTTTAAAATAATAAATTGTGCAGGTGAGCTTGTACCCATTAGGACACCTATCCTAATCATAGTTCTACCCTAAGCATTATTCTACTATAAAAGGAAAGGATGCTTCTCAATTGATGAGTTTTCACAATCTAATAATCTAAGAGTGAAATAGGCGAAAACTCAACTATGGAATATTGCTCAAGTTCTTATTTCCTTATGTACTGAAGGAGTGAGTATTCTTAAGTCAAGTTATTATGTGTAATTGAACTACTCATTTTATAAGAGTAATATTTTTTTTCTTGAGTGAGCTTAGGTAGAGTTACCTGAGTTTGATATTATTTAGAGTTGATCAATATCAAGGTTAATTCTTTACAGAGTTTTCAAGGTAGGCTGGTAATAGAGTTATTACAAGTAGGTGGAACCAAGAGTTAGGTTCATTAGAATCTGTAATCAAGAGTTTTATTATAGCGGATTGTTAGGTTCTTTTGAGAAAAAGCCATTTTTCTACCTTGAGTAAGGAGGTTTCCACGTTAAATCCTTGTGTTCTTTAGTTTTCAGCAAAGTTTTTCATTTTCCAGTGCTTTATTATTTGATTGCATGTGACTTATTCTAAGGGACCTGGTCCCTCACAGTGTGGTGAAACTCCCTTGCATTTCTTTAATTGCTATCAGCACCAAAACAGTCTAAAAGGTTAACACCTAGAGTGATTTGGTTATCATGGCTGCTACAAGTAATCTAGAAGAAGGGTAATCTATAACTAGACCATCTAGATATAATAGGTAGTTCTATGGGTGAAGGAAAATAAGGATGTATGACTTGATTATAGCCGAGGATAGTGAGTTGATAGATGTGATGTTGGATGGTCCTCATGTGCTAGTTAGAGAGGTCAAAGAAGGAGATATAACTAGAATGGTTGTTAAAAGTAGGAGAGAATATAATGATACAGATAGAAGGAAATTTGAGAAGAACTATAAGGCCAAGAAACTTCTAGTTTGTGGCATAGGTCCTAATGAATACAACAAGATTTCAGCATGTGAAAATGCTAAATAAATCTAGTATTTCTTGAAGACTGCTCATGAAGGAACCACTGACGTGTAGACTTTAAAATTTGATATGCTGACTATTCAGTATGAAACCTTTACTTTGAAAGAAGGAGAAACTATCTAAGCAATGTATACAAGATTTACTTCAATCACCAATGAGTTGCACTACTTAGGAGAAGTAATTCCTTGCCATAAACAGGTGAAAAAAATTTTGGGGGTTCTTCATAAATCCTGGGAAATCAAAGTGGATGCTATCACTAAGGCAAGGAACCTGAAAACTCTTACTATGGATGAGCTTATTGGTAATGTGAATACACATAAACTAAAGAAGTAGTAAGGGCAAAAAAGAAGAATGAAGACAGAAAAATCTTTGGCATTGAAAGCTTCTAAGTCAGATTCTAGTGAACAAGACTCTGTTGTTACCTATTTTTAAAAAATGATTGTTAAGAAATAAATAAAAGTGGTCAGTTTCAAAGAAGAGGAAGTAGCACCAAAAAGGGTGGCAATGTTAAAGTTTGTCACAAATGTGGAAGTTCTGAGAATTTTATTATGTATTGTCCAATGAATAAAATTTTTAACCAGGAATATCTCAAGTATGGAGGTGACAAAGAAAAGAATAAGGACCAGGTCCCTATGAAAGGTTGCAGCTTATTTTGAAGTTAAGCAAGCCTTAGCTAACTGGGGGATTCCTCCTGTGAATCTAAAAGATGGGAAGCATGAAGATGTTTCTATGATGGCAGTGTAGGATGATAAAGTGACCTTTGATTCCTTGTTTACTCTCTTGGAAAACACTGAATATGAGGAAGAAAGTGAGGCAACTCTTTTTAAAATTAAAAAAATATGGAAAACTACGCTACTAGAAAGATTAAAAAAACTTTCTAATGTGTTCATTGATTCTATGTATGAACTGACTGCTGAGAAAAATGCCATAGAAGAAAAGGTAGAGAATCAAGAGCTTGAATTGTTTACTTTATCTTTCCAGATATAAAAAACTGAGTAATAGGTTAGTAAGTTGAAATCTTAAAATCTGAATCTAGTGAGTCAACTAGAGAAAGTAAATGATACTGATGATAAAAGATATAAAAATACTCTAGAAGTGAAAGTAGAAGATCAGAAGCTTCAATTAATTGCTTTAACTCTTTAGATATATGTAAATCTGAGTTTGGTGAGTTAACTGGAGAAAGTATATGTTTCTGATAGTAAAGGGAAGAAAGAAACATCAGAGTTTCAAATTGAGCTTGAAGAAAAATTGGAGAATTCTTAAAAGCATCTCATAACTGCAATCTAAATGAATGAGGATCTAGAAATGGACTTGGTCTATATGAGAAAAGAACTTAATAAATCTGTACAATGGACCAATCCTCATAAATCCTTTCTAATTTAACAAGTCAAGGTGTCAGTAATGCTAAGGGCCTTGTGTATTATTACAAAGCTCAATCATTTAGGTCTCAAGGTAAGATTTTTCAAGATGTCAGAAACAAAGTCTACAAACCTCTAGCACTCATTGTGGGAGTGACGGTCACATGAAGAAAAACTATCAAAGTTAGATTAGAGCTAGAATGAGCGGTGTTAGATATATCCAACAAGGGTATACCTATCCTAAGGGTTCCAAACGTTAGAAGAATATAAAGAAACTCTTATTACCTAGATGTTCAAAGAAAGATTTGATCACACCCTTGTCATCCTACTAGGACTCAAACTCAAATAGGTTCTTAAATCTAACAAATGATTTTGTAAGAAGGTGGGAGAAAGGAATTGTAGTCAGAACTAACTCTTTGATAAGTAACTGCTCAAAGCATATGACTGGAAGGTCTGACTGTATTCTCTCTCTTAAGTAACTTCAAGGTGGAGGTGTCTCATTTGGAAAATCTAATTAGTTGATTTCAAAGGACCTGGTCCTTGAGATGCCAAAGATAAAATTTCCAAGAAATAAGTCTTAAGTAGAGGAGAAAACAAATATGAACTTGTGACTGTGATGACTGCTCAAGGTTCACCTGGACTTGTTCTTGAGAATTAAGAATTAAATCTAAGAGGCTCTGGTTATTTTTTCCAGCAAACCAAAATGAATTTGCTCTTATGGGCTACAACTTAAAGTTTTCAACAAAAAAGGAACTCTATGTGTTGAAAAAAATGTGCATGTGACAGGAAAGCTGGTAAATCCAAATGATGAGGAAGATTATGATACTGAAGAACTCATTTTTATTTAGAGAGATAATGCTGCTGAAGATGATGGTCAAAGGACTCAATGATCCAGATGAAAGTGATGGTGATCAAGAGCTCTGTGATAAACCGCTTCTCCAGCTGAAAGAATATTGAGAAGAGTCCATTCAAATTCTTCAGGGACATGGTCCCTATAAAACTCATCTTAGAAGGTCTAACTAGAGAGACAGATTCTCTCACCTTCTTGACATTATGACTTTATATTTTGGAGACTGGAGTCCAAACAAGAGCTTAAGCTAGAAATCTCATGCTTTTCTCAGCATTACTATCCCAAAAGTGATATCAAAATGTGAAAGAGATTCTGAAAGATATTGCTGTTTCAAGGCAATCCAGGAGGAACCTTGAAAATTTAAAGGATGCTAAGTTTTGGACTTGGTCCCCTGACCTAGTTTCAAAACTATCTCTGGAATGATGTGGTAAACTGAAACAATCATGTTAAAGCTAGGATTGATCAATTTAACCCGACCTACTAAATAAAACAATTTTCTCTCTAAAATTGGGTAAGATTAGGAGACAAGTATCCTTGGTAAAGTAGGAACATTTTTGTCTAACTCGGTATTATACCTTTGTAGGTACACACCATTGGGAACAAATTTTGGGAGGAAAATAGTTGAAGCAAATACAAATGGTAAATTCACTTAAGAAAGAGAGGTACCTGGTCCCATCTCTCAGGTTAGTACCAAAATAATGTGCTTTAAAAATCATAAAATTTTTGTTCAAAAAGTCACATGTCTTTCATGTCTTTCCTTATCTAAACAAAAGCTGTCAATTCACAACAAATATGAAGAGTAGCACCTATTGTAGTCAGATTTGTCAATTTAAAAAGACATATTTCAATGTCAAATAGTCACCTTCATTAATTACAAAATTAAATTTTTTTATTCTCACTCTCCCGAAATTAACTTAAATCATCTTCTTAAATTGTCACTATCCCTAAAATAAACTGGTCCTTTTCTTTCTCTCACAAAAAAAACTCAAAATGGAAGATATTCAATCTTCTTCAATCCCTGTGAAACAATCTTCTTCTGATATTCCTCAAGAATCACGTAGAGTTCCACTCACCACGTCCTCCCTTGAAGTTCCCAACAAGCCAAATAAGCCTATTTTAGAAAATCCCTAAATCAAATAATCTGATTCTCTAATACCCAGAACCATGAAAATATCACCATAAGTCCACAAAATGAACTTGTGTTGACTCCTCCCACTTAATCCTCTTCAAAAATTCCAGAATCCCTAAGTGAACCCATTCCAGTCGAAACTCCAACGTCCATTAAAAACCTGGCTAATTTATCCTTGGAGGTAGACTTAGATCAGAGTTTTGGGTCTTTAATTGAATAAGACGTCCATTAATTAAATGTTTCTCTCACCTTAGAAGAGCCAAAATCCTCAGATATTTCTCAAATCCTTCTGCCTTTTGAAGAATTAGAAGGTTCTAAAATTTTTGAAAACATACAAATACCTGGTTCCTCTACTCCCTCAGATTCAAACCCTATCTTTGCTCAAATATATGACCAAGAAATTCCTATAAAGAAATTTGATCCTTTTAGTTGTGTAAATTGGGTCCCTGAAAATTTTCTTCTACTTGCATAAGATCCCAAAGAATGCTCAGAAGAGCAAACAATAAGACAAAAAGATAAAGTTACAAAGGATGAATAAGTTGTGTTACCTTCTAATGAGGAGGATGGGGATTAACCACTTCTGAGGTAGTCCATAAAGAAATAAAAGGGTCATAAATTAAAAGAGAAAGTGAGTGATTAAAATTTTCTAGATCATATTCTACTAGGTGGTCTGAAAAGAAGATATTGGTGGAAGTAATGAAGGAAAGAAAGTATCCGACCACTAAGAGAAAAAAACTTAAGAAAGCTGCTATAGTGGAGGACGAGAAGGAGAATATAGAAGTTGTAGAGGTTGGATAGGTTCAGGACATTGATCCTGATATTGTTGCTACAACTGAAAAATTAAAAAAAGATATTCATATTACTGGAAGGACCAGGTCCTCCATTTTAATGTCTGGTAGCCCTGCAAGAATAAAATAGAAACACATGGCTATTAAGAAGTAAAAAGTCTCTGAGGGATCTGGTCCCAAGAAGAGAAAAGTTTTTGAAAAAGAATCAAGCAGTAATTCAAAAAAAAAATAGTAAGAAAAGAAGGACGTGTCTAGAGACCAAAGGAATGAGATACTGAAAACATAGAATGTGCTATCATGAAGTATTTTTTTCCAGGATATATGATAAGCCTGGAATGGTAGAGCTGGTAGAGCATGCGAGACATCAAGGTTGGTTGAACCTGTTAGAGAAACCAACTCCTATAGTCTTTGAGAGTGAGGTTAGAGAATTATATTATATTATAGAATTCTCAAATAATAGTTTAAGTCAAACTACATAGGTGAAGGGAAAAAAATTAAACTGTATATAAAGATATTAGGAAATCTTGGATGTTCTTGGTATTGGTGTAAGGACTATTGTAAATCAACAACCCTTAACTGAATTCATGATTTATGTTTCTAAGGTGGGACGGACATTAATAGCTTTTGTGAGAAAGAAGTTTCTCACAAATGAGTTCCAATAGGTATTTGAGTTCATAAACAAGGTAATTTTACCAAGGTTGAAGAAAAGAACTATAGCCTTTGTGGCTGATCTATTTTTGATCGAATATTTGAGCAAGTTTGAGCTGATAAGTTTACCTGCACTAATGATGGAGCATGTGCACAAGGTGATTTATGAGATGGAAGAAAAACATGGGATTTCCTATGGATATTTCTTGAATAAGGTGTTTTTGTATTTTTGAGTAGTTGGAACTAAAGGTACCCTAGGAACTGTCAAATGAATGTTTAGTTTGACAACATTGGTGTAGAATAAATGCATAGAAGGAAAAGTGGGAACTGTGTCCCAGGTGTCTAATTCTGAACTACTGGTTGTTTAAGAAAATCTAAGTGGGGAAATGGAGAAGTTGAGAATCAAGCTAGCTGCTAAGGATGCTGAGATAGTGCACTTAAAGTTGAAGACTCAGAAGTCCTCGAAGGGACCTGGTGCGATAGAGGAACTTACACCAAAAAATACAAAGCTCTGGGGTAAGGTTGTAAGGTTGCAGAACTAATTGGTGAGGTTAAATGGTTGAATGCATAAATGAAAACCCTCACTAGACAGTTATTGGATGCTCATGTTGCTGAGGCTGCTAAAATAGAGTTATTGCTAAAATCTTTCTCCCCTATGTCCCCCTCTTCTCGAGTCCTATCATTCCTGTGCCAATTGTTATTACTGTGTCAGTTTCCAATCCCAGTTTCTATTGTATTTTTTAAGGCAGTTATTTATGTTTTTTCCATAATGTAATAGTACTAATCTCCTTCAAAAATGAATGAATTCCTATTTGTGTGTTTCATCTATTTTCTCTTTTTTTAAAAGTTGTTCCTCATGTTAGTGTTGCCCCAGTGGCCATGAGTTAACTATCTTGTGCTTATTTTTACTCTTGGTTTACTGTTATCGCTTTTTAGTGATGCTAAAAGGGAAAATATTGAATGCATATGGTAGGGACCAGGTGTGTGTTGCATGATAATATGATAGGAACTAGGTATCAAGCAAGTGCATATATGTTGAATCTAATCCAAGCAGGTGACACGTGATAACTGATGAATGCAATGATGGTTAAGTAAAGCTGGCATATTGATAAGGGGAAGAATGCTTAAACACACATTAATGAATGCAAGTATATTGACAGGGGGAATATTGAAATACAGTGAATGAATTTTGAGGCCAACTAACAACAATAGACCAGGTCCCTAAGTTGATACGTTGATAGAGAAGGCATGGTGCAAAATGTTAGAGGGAAAATTTATTGATAATAGTGGTAATCACTCTAACTGAATAAGGTGAATGACATTGATGCTGGAAATGTGTGATTGGTTTGTCATCTTCAAAAAGGAGGAAAATTACTATATCCTGTTTTGATGATGATCAACTAACAACAATGGACCAGGTTACTGGGTCTTCAAATTGCTATATCCATTTTGATGGTGAGCAGCTGACAACAAGGGACCAGGTCCCTGAGTCTTCATCAGTTCAATACATCTTTCACTGTCCGGTGCAGTTTTGTCTTTTAGTGTAACAAACTGCACAGGTGAGGTTGTACCCATTAGGACACCTGGCCCAATCATATTTCTACCCTAATCATTATTCTCTACTATAAAAGGAAAATAATGCTTCTCAATTGGAGAGTTTCCATAATCAGATAATCCAAGAGTGAAATAGGTGAAAACTCAACTTTGGAATATTGCTCAAGTTCTTATTTCTTTATTTACTAAAAGAGAGTGTGTTCTTGAGTCAATTTGTGATCTGTAATTGAACTTCTCATGTTATAAGAGTAATGCTTTCTTTGTTTTCTCGATTGAGCTTACGTAGAGTTACCTAAGTTTGATATTGGTTAGATTTAATCAATATCAAGGTAGGTTCTTGGTAGAGTTGTCAAGGTAGGCTTGTAGTAGAATTATTACAAGAAGGTGGAACCTAGCGTTAGTTTTATTACAATTTGTAATCAAAAGTTTGATTATAGTGGATTGTTGGGTAATTGTGAGGGCAATCTGTGGTTTTTCCTCTATTGAGCAAGGAGGTTTTCACGTTAAATCCTTGTGTTCTTTAGTTTTCAGTAGAGTTTTTAGTTTTTCAATGCTTTATTATTTGATTGCCTGTGACCCACTCTAAGGGACCTGGTCCCTCACAGTGTGGTTCAATCCAATTACGTTCCATCATATTTAATTACAATGAATCTTACCATGTATTGGTGCTTGGGTGGAATGTAAATCAGGTGTTTCCTGAAATTATAATCTCCTTACAAGTCGGTGATGGATCAGATGAATCTACCAAAAGCTTCATCTTCTTAAAATCCACAAAAATCAATACCATTTTTCCTTCACCATCATCATCATGACTTGTCACCATGGAAGCTCTCAATTTTTAATCAAATACTATAAAACTTTATTTGCAAAATCTCAACTCTAAATTGAAAAGTGAACATATGTTCTAATTTTAAATATTCTAGTCACCTTTTTGTTTATATAAGTATTATATTATAAATGGTGAGATGCAAATATATCAACCATCGTCCTACCAGCACCAACTAAGTTGATCTAAATCTTGTTTAAGTTATTTTTTTGTCCCTACATCCATATTGGCTCGATGTCTTATAGAAAGATCATTACCTGTCAAGCAAAAATCAAAACCAGTCATTTCTAAAATGTAGTAAGAGGTAACGGTGCTATTTTTTAAAAAAATGAAAAGATTTCCTTGATAATTTGGAAAAGGAAAGGACCATTACCTAACCGAGAAGGAATTGCGTGTTTATGAATTAAATTAGTATTGTTTTTCTCAGGTTTAGTAAAATCTGTATTTTTTTAATAATAACATCAAATACATATTCAAATTAACATATGAACAATGAACAATCAAATAAAGTTTAAACTCTGTATTTACATCTTTGAACTGTTAATAATAAATTCAACCTAACTTATGAATACCCAAAATTGAAGTTCAAACTATTTTCTTAAAAATAGAAAATCAAATGTTAAAAACTTCAACACAAATCCAACCAACTTATGAACTATCGAAATGAAGTTTCAAGAACTTCCAACACAATTTCAAATATTTGAAGAACTATCAATATAAAGTTTAGACTATTTTCTGAAAAAATAGTAAAACCAACTTTGAGAAAAAAAATGAAATAGGAAGATTCAAAGTCCACCAAATTGACAGTGTATCCTTTGAAATTTATTCCCCTCAAGTACCCGAGGTTATGGAATATTTCCTCACAGGATAAAATGAATCACTTCGACAGAATTGCAATGCCCCAAATTCTATGAAACTACGAACACACTCAACGGTAGCAAATCACACAAGAATATTTTCTAGAAGGAGGAGTATTTTGTCTTCAAAATTTCATATCTATACCTGAGAAAAAATTTTGGTATTTATAGTCATCAAGGTGTTTCTTCATGAAGAAAAGCAATGTTTCATCAAGGTGCAACCGTTCATAAAGGTACAACTCTTCAAAAAATGTGCAACTCTTTAGACAAGTGCAACTCTTTGAAAAAGTCACAACCCATTTGAAAGGCCAGAACCATCCAAATAGAAAAGATGCTTATTCATATTGATTTGTTTTTCTTGGTGTCTTTCTAAAAAATCTACTCATTCTCCATTCACACCTCTTAAAAATTCAACAATCCCCCACATGAATGGAGAATGACTATTTTATCAAAAAAATTAAGGACAAGTATGTTATTTACAAGCAAAGACTAGTTGCATCTGCACATGTAGGTTTTTCTTTAAACTTACCATGGAAAACCTACATCGGACGCACTCAGCCAATCAATAAATATGATATCTTTGTACCGTCAAAATTTAATGTACACTTAGAAAACACAAGTCACACGCATTTTACCGTTTATGGTTCTCATGATTTTGTTCGTTTCAGTAATAAAAATGTCCTAGTTTTATGAGAGCATAGAGAATAGGCATTTACTAACATTTTCCTAGAAATATCTTCCATTTTACCTTCACATAGGTGACTCTTAAATGTTTAATCCTATAGATCAAACTATTTGGTCAAACTTAAAAACCATTAAAAATCTTGAAACCATAAGCCTATTCCTTATTCTCTGAACCTTATCTTCATCATGAGAATGTATTGAGAATATTGACAATATTGAACTGTTAGTCACAACTTAATTTGATCTTCTTAAACCTAGCTCTTGATATCTCCAGTCTGCTAGGAAGAGTTACCGTCATGCTGACTTGTCCTAGACCTTAAACCCATTTCCTTCGATGATCTATCAACTCCCTCTCTAGTTAGGAATTTTGTAAGAAGATCTGACATATTTTTCTTTGACTGTGTAATCAACATTGATAATTCCATTAGAGAGTAGTTCTCTAACAGCATTATGTCTTCATCTTATATAATGAGATTTACCATTGTACATATTTCTCATTTCCTTATCTATCATCGCTTAACTATCACATTGTATACATAATGGTGCCAAAGGTTTGGTCAAATAAGGAATATCTTTCAAAAAATTCAAAGACTTTAGCCTCTTCAATGACTTTATCTAACGCGATAAATTCAGATTTCATTGTAGAGCAGGCAATATATGTTTGTTTGAATGATTTCCAAGAGACTTCTCCTCCACCAAAAGTAAATACATATCCACTCATGGATTTTACTTCATTTGATCAGGTAATTCAATTTGCATCAATATATCCTTCAATTACCATTGCATATTTATTAAACATAAAGGATAGTCTTGAATATGTTGCAGATACCTCAAAACTCTTTTCATTGTCATCTAATAATATTGATTGAGATTACTTACATACCAATTCAATTTACTAATTGCACATGCTATATTTGGTCACGTACAATTCATGATATACATCAAAAATTCCAACACTCTTGTGTAGTTCAACTGTGAGTTACTTTCACTTTCATTCTTTTGAAGTGCAAAGATCATGTGTAATAGAGTCTTGACAATACCAAAATTCAAATACTTACACCTATAAAGTACCTTTGCAATGTAATGAGACTGTAACAACGCCAATTCTTGTGGAGCTTTATGAATTCTTATCCCTAAGATCACATCCGCTACTCCAAGGCCTTTCATATAAAACTTTCTCTCAAGAATTCATTTCATAGCATTTATGTCAAAAATGTCTCTACTTATGACCACTATATTATTCACATACAAACAAGCTATGACTTTGTGATTTGTAGTGTATTTAATGTAAACACATTTATCACATTCATTTATCTTGAAGTTGTTTGCCAACATAGTTTGGTCAAACTTTATATGCCACTGTTTGGGTGCTTGTTTTAGTCCATAATGTGACTTAATAAGTTTGCACACTTTCTTTTCTTTATCAGGAACCACAAAATTCTTGAGTTGTTCCATGTAAATTTCTTCATCCAATTCACCATTTAGTAATATTATTTTCACATTTGTTTGATGGATTTCAAAATCATACACCGCCACTAAGTTAACCAACATCTGAATGGACGTTATCCTTGTTACAAGCAAGTATGTATCAAAATAATCAAGTCTTCTTTTTGTTTAAAGTCTTTCACAACAAGTCTTTCCTTATATTTGTCAATAGTACCATCAACTTTTATTTTCCTTTTGAAGATTCATTTAGAACTTCAATGTTTATTTTCTAGAGGAAGATCAACCAACTCCCAAATATGATTTCTAAAGATTGAATTAATCTCACTATTGACTGTCTCTTTCCAAAAGGAAGAACTCAAAGACGACATCGCTTCTTTAAACATTTGAGGCTCATTTTTAAATATAAATATTACAAAATTTGATCCAAAAGACATTGATTTTCTTTGACGTATATTATCCCTTTGATTATCATCATTAAGTACAACATTATTTGGTTCACCTCAAGGTCGTTTAGACCCACCACTAGATTTCCCATGAGCAATTTTTTAAGAATAAATGTGTTCAAAGAACTCAACATTATCTGATTCAATTATTGTATTTTGATTGATATCCAGATGTTTGGATTTTTGAATCAAAAACCAACATGCTTTACTACTTTTAGCAAATCCAACGTAGATGCAGTACATAGTCTTAAGTCCTATTTTTACCTTTTCAGACATAGGAACTTGAACTTTCGCTAGACACTCCCACACTTTGAAATATTTCAAATTGGGTTTTATTCCTTTTCATTTTTCATACGAAATTAAATGTATATTACTGTGGGGAACTCTATTGAGTATTCAATTAGTTATAAGGATAGTTTCCCCCACAAGTTTTGCGGTAAACCCGAACTTATGAGTAAGGTATTCATTATTTTTTTTTAATATTTGATTTTTCCTTTTCATACTCCCATTTGATTGAGGTGAATACGGGACAGTAGTTGAGTGGATAATTTTATTTTCTACACATATCACCGTAAAAGAAAATTCATGTTTTCGACCTCTATCACTTCTTATTATTTTGATCTTTTTATCCTACTGATTTTCAACTTCTTATTTATATTGCTTAAACATGTCTATTGCTTCATCATTATCATTAGCAAGTAAACATAACAATATTTGGTGCAATCATTAATAAAAATTATAAAATACATTTTCCCACCACGAGATAGTGTTGACTTCATATCTCAAATAGTTGTATGAATTAATTCTAAGGGATTGAAATCCCTTTCAATCGACTTAAATGGATACTTAGAATAATTAGATTCCACACATATTTGACACTTTCAATTATTGCACTCAATATTAGGAAACACTTTCAAACTAATCAGTTTTCTCCTGGTTTTGTAATTATTATGTCCTAAATGACTACGCTACAAATTATTTGACTCTAGCAACTAAGAAGAAGCCTCAACCTTCTTCATTTCAATAACCATTATATCAAGTTTGAAAAGGACCATATTGGGGTAACCCTTTCCTACATACATTTCATACTTATTTATTACAACTTCCTCTAAAACAAACATACACTTAAACCCATTTTTAACGATAAGTATTGTTGGCGCTAAGTTCTTCGTAATATTAGGAACATGGAGAATATTGTTGAGAGTCTACACCTTGTCGAAAGTTATTTTTAAGAATATCTTCCTACTTCCTTCAACCTAGGCTGTTATATTATCTTTCATAAAGATCACTTTTTTGGGATCAGTGGTATCATAAGTAGCAAAAACTTCTTTGTCTGCACAAACATGGCTAGTAGATTCTTAATCAAACTGCTATTCATTTTTATATCCAACTAGATTTCACTCAATGATCATAGCACATAGGTTTTCAATCTTTCCGGTGTTTCCAACATGCTTATCTAATCTCTTTTCTTGTTCTTATTTAGAACTTGACTATTTAGAGTTTTGTGACCAACATCACTACAATTATAGCACTTGTCTTTGAACATTTTCTTGTTCCACTCTTTCTCTTGTACAGACGATGTATTTATTTTTTAATTATTTGGAGCATCATCCTTAATAGGAGTGTAATCATCATTGATGATTTATCGTTCAACTCATTATTCTCTTCGATCTTGGGATGACTTACAAGATCTTTCAAATCAGAAAATTAATTTTCAATCATTATTTTCTAAAATATGAGGATCTATAGTTGTGAATATTTGGATTTCAAGTTTGGTCAGCCGAATAACATTATTTGTTGTCATTCTTTGAAGTTCACACCAAAATATTTTTCTAATTTTTCTGCCGTTTTTATTGCTAGAGCAATATTTAAACGACTTAATGACGCAACATTGGTTGTCATTGGAAAAACACCATTCACAACCGAATCAATTTGTTGTTCAGATTCATTCATCATTTTTCTGTCAATCTTTAACATACACTTTAGTATTGCAGAATACTAACAATAAAAACTTTATTCATTAACCAACTTGTTTCTAGTCAAATATGAAGTTGTATATCTTTAAATCATCAACCGAATGAACTATGAAATCTGACAAAGTTTTTATGACTTCAAAACAGGATCAAATTCAAATAGAGTGAAAACCCATAGGTTTTAAACACCATAAATCAATACAGAGTGTTTATCGAATTGGTAACGTTTTTATATTCTTTGAATCAAATTTTTACACTGATTTCTCATGAAGTTTTTATATTTTCTAACCGAGAGAGTAGAAATTAAAAGATTTTAGTCTCCTCAAAATCATATCCAACATAGATTAACCAAATTCTTGATTTATAAATGGTGATATTTTTTTTTGTTTCTTTCATCAAACAAGCACAAAAAATAAATATTTTAATAAATTCCTTACGATTGTTGTTTTTCTTGGGTTTTATAAAATATGTATTTTTTCAACAATAACTTCAAACACATGTTCAAATTCACATGTGAACAATGAACAAAAACTTTGTATTTACAACTTTAAACTTTTAAGAATAAGCTCAACTCAACTTATGAAAGATCAAAATTGAAGTTCAAACTATTTTCCTGAAAATAGAAAAATCAAATTCTAAGAATTTCAACACAAATTCAACCAACTTATGAACTATCAAAATGAAGTTTCAAGAACTTCAAACACAAGTTCAAATAGTTGAAGAAATATCAATATGAAGTTCAAACTATTTTTTTTAAAAAAAATAGTAAAACCAACTTAATGAAAAAGAGATGAAACAGAAAGATTCAAGTCCACCGAATTCACAGTGTGTCCTTAAGGAATTTATTCCCTTCAAGTACCCGAGGTTATGAAATCTTTCCTCGCAGAATAAAATGAATCACTTCAAGAAAATTGCAGTACCTCAAATTTTGTCGAACTATGAACACACTCAACTGTAGCAAGTCAGACAAGAGTTTTTTCAATAAAGAGAAGTATTTTGTCTTCAAAATTTTATGTCTATACCTAGGGAAAACTTTAGATATTTATATCCATCAGGTATTGCTTGACGAAGAAAAGTAATGGTTGAGAAAGGCAAAACTCTTTGAAAATATCACAACCCATTAGAAATGTCATAATCATCCAAACCATAAAAGTGCTTATTCAAATTGCATCCCTTCTCTTGATGTCTTTTCAGAAAAAACACTACTCATTTTCCATTCATACCTCCTAAAAATCCAACCATTGATTCTTTTCCTTCTTGGGTCTGGTACCAAGCTGACAATAAAATAATAAGCTCAATTCTGCTTCTTCCACAAAAGAGCACTAAATTTACTTCTCATGGTCACATAAACCATCACTAATGCTCAAAAGAACGCACGTTCATAGTCAATCTCAAATCCTTCAAGATACTAAAAACTGGCTTACAAGATTCTCATCTAATCTGCTTCTTACCTATTTTGACTTCAAAATTATAGCATAGTAGTTATTATTCAGTAGGTAGTTAGTGAGACAGTTACAAAATTGAGAATACATTTTCAGTTTAAACTAGTAATTTTGTCTTTCTTAGTTTACAACAGATTTTCCCAATAAAAAAGTACCTGCAGACCCATATATAGAAAGCATTCTAGGAAGGCAAAAATAGAGACATTGTAAGTAGTGCTATATATGTTGCATTGGCCCCTGCAAGTTGAATCTGACAACTTGTGAATTCTGAAATCTCTTAACAAAAGTAGGTTCTTCTAGGTAAAAACTTTTTTGTGACATGAAAAGAAATTAAAGGAGTAAACTAAAAAAATTTAGTAGATAGCAAGGAGAAGTAGGACTACTTCTGTAACCTTAAATTGCATAAGCAGTAACATAAAAGAAATGCGTCTCCTTTTATGGTGCTTATAACCCCATTAATTCAACAATTATTTACAGTTCTTAACAAATAAGACTCAATCAACAAATACAAGAACAAAAAATAGCATAATCATCAGCGCAGAACATTGCTGGTAAAATTCAAAAACATATTGTCGACAATACCAGCAAAAATAGAGAAGAGGTAAAGGATTACTGTAATCCATGGATATACTTTTCTTTTTGCTACATTTTATAGAGAATTAAGAAGAGATATTCAAGTGGCCATGGAAGATGTGGAGAATTTTAGGAACACCCAAATTCTCAATGTGGTCTTCAGTGGTAGTAGCAAGACACGTATAGGTTAGTGTACCAACTTTTAAGCCGGTATAGAGAGGAAGACGACATGAAATCACATTAAGTAACTGTCTTCATCTACTGTATCACAAAGAACACATGAAAAAGCTGACTAACTCATTTCATAAGCAAAGGATTGATAATCCATTCACGGCAGTACAATGGCAGGAGATAGAGAATCAAGTAATGATATATAAGTACTTATCTTCCCGTGCTACCTGATATTGGTAGTCCTATTAATTATAGTTTTGAAGCTGTATCAATGAGGTTCTTTCGTCATCTCAGTTGTATGTTCTTGATTCTCTTCTTTATTTTATCTATTTGGAAAATGAAAAAATCTTAATGTATGCGTTAAATAAGTAAGCATTTTCAGAACTGTTGAAAAAAAATCTAAGGTTTGGCTCATATTGATGGTATAATTGAAGCATGCAGATCTGACAAGAAGGCTCTTCTTTTGACATTCTAGAAAATTTTCTTTCTTGTTATGGATGTGGAATTGGCTCATAAGCCATAATGCCGAATAATTAATTTGGTTGTGGGTCCAATTATAAACCTTCAAGTATCCAAGTCAAATTCTATTCGTGTCTCACAAACATGAATTGTTTTCTTGTAATTGAGGAAAAATTCAGGATACGATAACAAAACTCATATCTTTTATGTTCTGTTTATGTTCGAAATTTTGAACTGCTTAGATTGGCCGCAACAGAAGTTAGGAGAGGTAGAAGTAGGTTAAATAATAATTGAGAAAATTTTAGGACATTGGTCGTAATTAGATAGGAAATATATGGAAGTCGAGAATTAGGGTCAAATGTAAGTAGATAACTAGATATTGTCTCACTTTGTGTGGAAGAGGCAAGGAGTTGGCCTCCTCCTCTCCTCTTGATCGCCGTTTTAGTAGTATTCTTGTCCCTTAAACCTATTACATTATTGGGTTCAAAGGCAACTAACTAATGATGGTGAAGTATTACCAGTAAAAACCTTTATTGTTGTAGTATATGTTTTACTTGAGCGGAAGGTTTAATTTATCAGAAATAGTTTCTCTATTTTTATAAGATAGGGTTAAGGTTATGTACACATCAGCTTTGGTATGTTATTGTTGTGTGATAAAGAATTCAATGTCCTGCTTTCTTTTAGTATACAGTTGTTACAAGAGCATATCGGTTGCCAGTTTACTACCCTTTTACTATTAACAGCTACACATGCAAATTAACACTGATTTCCTTGCCAGTATAATTCCACAAAGTGGAGTATAGGAGGATAGAATGTACTCATGTTGACAGGGTTAGAAGTATACATTTCATTATTAAAAAGGTAATACTTTCTTTTTCAGGATAATGTATAGACTAAGCATAACTTTAGGAGCATAATACAAAAATACAGATCAAAACACCCTAGGAGCCAAAGCAGAGTGTTAAGTAAATCAATTTCTGTATGGTGTTAATTTCAAAAAACTACAAATTCCTCCAAAATGCAGCATAAGTCCGATCACCATATTTTAGTACTTTGATTCCAAAGACCTATAAGGCGAATCAATCAGTAATCTGTTACGTGCCTACAGATTTACCACTTTGTTACAATTTTTTTCCTGTTTAATTGAATCAGGCTGGAAGATAAGATTAACATGTGCTTCACTTGTATGCCCTTTTCTCTGACGTAATGTGATGTGCTCTTCTCAAATGAACTTTAGCAATATCCATAAGCAGTCAATTATCTTTCAAATATTCAGTGCCTTGTTTTTATCTTTTAGTGTGATAAATTCATAGCTATAAACCCTCTTTCCAAAATACCTATCCTTGTTCCAACCTGTAGTCCAAAAAAAAATAGTAACTCTCAGATCAATTACTTTACACAATTTTTTAATAATTTTAATCCATCAATAGTTGTGACTCTGAAAAGAAAGAGAGTAAGCACATAATGCAGGCATGAATAGAAAAGCTATGATAAATAAAGAGAATATTCAAAATGAAACTCTCCCAATAACTATAAAAATACACATAAACTAAGTAGGGAGAGAGAAGAATGAAAGCAATGAACATGGATGAGTACATTGACAAAGCATGGAAATATGGAGAAAAAAGTAGAGGTCGTCGATAAGGCGAAGATCCAGAAGAAAGTGACAGATGGGAGGTTTATTGACACGTTACATGTAGTTAACATTTTTAATGTCTAAATTACCCTTGATTTTAGCTTTATTTACATGTAAGCGACCACGTTGAAACTCACATTTCTAGTATACTAGTGGGTGATTGCCCGTGCTGTGCACGGGCGCAATAGATTGGTAGTAAAACTTGAATGTATCGTTAATAGAATGTGTATGGTTAAATTACAAGACATTTGCATTGAAAGAGGGAATGTGAAGTTTTGAAACAAAGTAGCATATCCACACTGAAGTTTTTATCCGATGGACCGTAATAAAGGGAAACAAGCACTGGAAGAAGCTGAAAATATAGGACTTTCTATATCTACTTTTCAGAGTACCCCAGTTGTTGGTTGTTGGAGCCGAGCTGGTGAACAGCTTGTAGTGTAGGCTGGATCTAAATTTTTCTTCAGTATCTTTCAAAAGTAATTAGTACCGATATTCAGATATCTGCAGCCAAAGTATTTATTAAAATAAAGTACTAAATTTCTGTAATCGTAACCAAGTCGACAAGCAGCTTATAAAAGGTTTGCAGTATTACATTATTTAAAGTGTGCTAGTTTGGACCACTCATGCTCACTACATAATTAAGACGACGATAATCTTCACTTGTTTGCAAAGTTATTTAGCCCCAAAATCTATATTTAGCCCCATAAATGAGGTTTGAGGAGGGTAGGATGTACGCAGACCTTACCCCTACCTTTGTAGGGTAGAGAGGCTGTTACCAACAGACCCTAGACCCTCAGAGATGGATACATTGATCAAATAATCCAAATCAAGAGGAGTAATTTTATGAAGATAATCAGTGCAAAAATTGATTTGATGTCTAAATGTGGTAATAAAATATTTCACTAACAAATAACCACTGTTAAAGATCTCATATCAGCACTTAATTATATGCAAATCCAATTATGAGCAAGGCAATCCATGAATATGAAGCTATTAGATATTATATCGTGTATAGGAAAATTCAAACCTGATTGGTATCACTTCAACAAGCTCTTGTTTTCAAGCAGTCCATTAACTACCTACTAAAAATTGTAAAACATGAAAGTAAGAGCATGAGGATGACTGATTAGTTATCATCCATTTACAATTTTTGATTTGGAAAGCTTTGTTATAGTTCCTAAAAGGAATCAAACTATGCATGAATATGAAGCTACTAGATATTCTATGAGTATAGAAAAATTCAGACCCGATTGGTCTCACTTGAACAAGATCTTGTTGAACTATTTGAAGGAAGCATAAATTTTCAAGCAGTCCATTAACTACCTACTAAAAATTGTAAAACATGAAAGCAAGAGCATGAGGATCACTGATTGGTTATCATCCATTTACAATTTTTGATTTGGAAAGCTTTGTTATAGTTCCTAAAAGGAATCAAACTCTCTATCTTATCAAGATCACTGCAGCACAAGGACATCAATTCATGGAAAGAAAGAATTTATCCCTCTGAAGATAAGAATAGTCCAGAGGAATACTAATATAGCAGCTAAGTAAGTGTCAAAACTTAGTGGCAGTAGTTTCAAAAGCAATATTAGTTACTGCTGATACCACATTAAAACTAATACGTATAGATATGAAAGAACAAGAAAATATGCCGGATGGATGTACCGCCCCGATTTGCTGAACCGGAATGCTACACGGTGCTCATGACCCCGAAGGATCACAAACTAACCCATGACTGATATCTATACCTGTAAACTGCATAAAATATGAATAGTGCAGAAACATGCACTGAAAGGCCATAAGGTTCAATACCGAACATAACATGGATGGGATAACATTTGTGGGGTAATACAATACCCAAAACAAATCGATAAACACTGAAGTATGAAATATAATAGTCTGCATTTAGTCTGAAAGCCTCTACTGTCTGAATTATCTGAATAAGGAGTTGATGGGACATGTCTCCAACTAACTCCAACTAATAACTAATCAATGATATAGTGGAGAAATAATCATGTCCTCGAAGGATGAGGACTCACTTCTATTCTGACTACTGAGACTGGAATCTACTGTTGATTAGGAACTCGTGTCTCTGAACCTATGGTGTAACATAAAAAGAAAGCACCATAGCACAAATACATCAGTACAATGGAATGTACTGAGTATACATGTGAGGTAGGCTAATGCAAGGGTTAACATGCATGAATAATGCTAGCTGACTGTCTAACATGAATGCGAGAATGCATATATCAACATGTAACTGTAACTGACACTGTGATATCGTGATTACTGAATATAAATACTGATGACATGACGTACTAAAAACTGATATATCTGATAGCATAAATAGTTGTACCTGAATGTAACTGAAAACATGGGTGACTGTATCTAACAGTCCTGAATCTGATGGAACTATCTGAGTTCTTTTACTGAGACTGGTACTGAAACTATGGGAGGTAGTATTTAACCGACATGCCCCTGATATGCCATTATGGATGAGATGGGGTCCAATCTGTAACCCCGATTGAAAGGGTGTCAATACCGCGCCACTGGTAAGGAAAAGTTGTAGGCGACCCTCATCTGATAGTATCCTCTATACGAGAATGGTGGGGCCTTTATCTGACAGTGTTTATCCATCTCATTAACCCTCATCAATAGTGTTGATGTCTCAACCTATGCTGGCTACATAGTTCTGGAACGCAAGGATGACTGCTAAGGATCACACCCTTATCTAATAGTGTGTGTCCCCATCCTTGGGTTCACTCGGTGCTAATTTCTACTCACATCTGAATGGACACTGAATATGATTTACTGAGCTGAACATGGACTGAGTTACTGAATTTTGTTAACTAACAGAATATTACT
This sequence comes from Capsicum baccatum var. pendulum, assembly GCA_030864225.1. NCBI lineage: Eukaryota > Viridiplantae > Streptophyta > Magnoliopsida > Solanales > Solanaceae > Capsicum > Capsicum baccatum. The sequence continues at coordinate 119,097,596 of CM061556.1, forward strand.
GATATCTAACAACTAACTAAGTTCATGAGATCATGGATATTTCCTGAGTCATAAGACTGTCTGAAGTCTAAGGATCATGGCTTGACTGAGAGTATCATGAAAACATGGCATGGCTCTAGGTACACAACTAAAGTTTTAGGTATAATTACCCCCAGGACTCGATGAACGGAAACTGACAAAGCATAACTTACTTAAATACATAATAATCATCATAATATATTTACTGAAGCATTTCATCAAATATGTGATAGGCATAAGCTTGTACGTACATGGGTATTTCATGATATCATGCTAATTAGACACTTTCCCTTCATCTAGGCATTCAACCAAACACATAGTAGCCATAGAATGTGTAAACAACATCATATAACAATTAATTGTCGTGATTCAATTCCAATTTAATCATTCAAGGGTTTAGTCCTAGGGTTTCATGAATCTATACCCATACAAATCAACCCATATGGAATTTAACACTTATTCATGGAATATAATTTAATACTCATTATCAACATGAAAAAAGCAGCCCAATCATGAAATTCATAAGAACATCCATAACTTGAATTTAGAAAAGGGATTCTTGGGCTTCATGGACGAAAGGAGTCCATGAATGAACACTATATATACCTTAGTTCGTGATTTCTTGAAGATTGATGGTGAAACCTTCTTGAAATTGGCTCTTCTATGAAAATCCTAGCTTATTCTTGAGAGAAACTTAAGAGAAGATAGCGTATTTTGGGTGAAAAATGGTTGAATCATGTGTTAAAGGGCTTAAATAGGGGTGAAAAAAATGACCATTTTAACCTTGGACGTGTCTTGTAATTTCAGTAAAAATTTCCCAAATTCAACCCCTGGCACGATGCGACACTATCGCGCTGTATCACTGGAATTTGACAATTGGAAACTGAGAGATGGCATGACATGGAGCCATCACGTTGCCCCTTCCTTTATGGCCTGGAACTTTGGCGCATCACAGGGGAAATCGCGTTGAGACACTGGAAAAAGGACAATTCTAAATTTGAGTGTTGGCTCGATGTGCCATAATCGCGGACACTTACTATACATTTCCAAATGCCATTTTCTCTTGTGGCGCGGCACGCCACTAACTAATATGGCGCTATTTTATGATGGTAACTTGAAATAGTCATAACTTCTTACCCGGTTATCGAATTTAAGCGAATCATATATCTATGGAAAGTTTATTGGGTTTTCTACATGACGAAAAGTGAAAATCTTGAAAATTCCTCATGGAATAATTATCATTCACTTTAGAATCTAATACTAGGCATTCTTGGGATGAAATTGGCTAGAAATCTATGGGGTATTACAATGGACTATTACAACAAATTGTGTGTACAACAATAACAACATAGTCAGAGTAATCTCACAAGTGAGGTATCAGGAGAAAAGGGTATACGTAGAGCTTACCCTAACCTCATGGAGATAGAGAGTTTGTTTGTCAGAGATCTTCAGTTGAAGCAACATATAACATGATAGTTACAAGTTATGTGTGATGTCCATTTACAGGGTATACAACACAGTAGTTTTCATAAATGATAATGGGATGAAATTATCTTTTATTAACTTACTAATTATAATAATAGCTACTATCATTATTTTTGTAAGTACAGAAGATGTAATTATTATAACACAAGGTGGACAACTAAATCATCAATATTGCAATTACATTATAAATAGTCATATGTATGGTGACAGATGAAATTAACAGAAGAAGGAGAGAGAACTGATGAAATTTGTGCATATACATGACCAGTTAATGTGTTGTACGTAAAAATTGACACAACTTACATTGATAAGAAGTAAAAAGTCTGTGGCAGCTCCAAACAATGTTGCACTGTGATAAATAACATGTTCAACAGTAGAATATTTTTGCATTGACACTGCATGAGAGAACGATACAGTGACACATACCTTATTAGCATCTCCTGAAGATTAGCTCTGACAATCCTAGAATACTAAGCATTTATGAACTCAGTAAGTCGTGGATCAAATCCAATAGCTATGTTATTTTTCACCATGGTGTTCCAGAACTAATCAATAATTGTTAGAATCAAGTTGGTTTCAACCAGATATTATTGAAATAAAATTAATGATTTGAATACATCATAATATTGGTATTATATAAGTTCAGAAAATTGAAAGTGCTAAAAGAAAATATTACTCAAATTAAAAGCTTACCTGGTTATTGTACAACCAGATTATGTAGAGCTTCAAGAAAAATAACAAATTTTGGGAAAACTCGAAAGGGATGAGTAAGTACCATCACTACAGGAAGTACATACTTGCAAGCATTAGTTAATATATTTCACAACAATATATCAAAAATAAAAAATGGCTATGTTGTTAATTAACTGAATTATTTTTTGATAATTTCATCATAAACAACGTTATATATTGAGTGATCATCTTTACTATCTGTTGTTTATATGTTGAGTGATCATCTTTACTATCTGATGTCAATGTCCTAATCAACAACTTCACGCCTTTTGAACTTTTAGCTCTAGATAAAGCCAGATAAAGTTGACCATGGAAAAAAACAGGCTCACATAAATAAATTTCAACCTAGTCTAAAGTTTGACCTTGAGCCTTATTTATATTCATAGCAAAACATAATCGTATTGGAAATTGTGTTCTTTTAAAAGGAACTAACAAATTTTCATATGCTGAAGCTGATAGTGGTATGCGAGGAATAAAGATATGTTTGTTTTGAGAATCACAGCTAGTAATTTAGCACTTATGACATATGTTTTAAAATTACAACACATTAATCGCGTACCATTACATAAACCTTCAAAAGGATTTAAATTTCGTAATAACATCACTAGGAATTTTTTTTTTCAATGTTAATCTATAAGGTGGAAAATTAGTGGGATTTATATTATGTAGATAATCTTCAAATTGACTTTGATCATTTGGTTCAATAGTTTCATCAGTTGCAATAAATAATTTTGCAGTATTTGGAAATTTCGATATAGGCATATCATTTATTTCATGAACATAATCATTCTTTGTTGTTAATATAACAAGGAAAGCTAAAGAAGAAGAGTTATGAAATAACAAATTTATATTAGGATATGTTACTTTGAATAATTCATCTAGAGATTGTTCTTCGGTAGTACAAGGAATGAGCAATGATTTGGGAATTTCAACTTTGTTATTAGAGTTAAGTTTTTCTTTTCCATTTCCAATTCTCATTAGGTACTCAGAAAAAGCTAAATCTATTTTTGCACGCATATTTTCTGATAGTTGTAATATTTCTAGTTGGTTCTAGATTTGTGAGTATACTAAAGTTTGTGAAATGAAGTCTTTTTTTTTTTTGGTTTCAAACAACAGGAATAGTTTTTCTAAAATCACCACCTAAAACAATATTTTTTCTACCAAAGAGCATCTTTATATTTATTAGATCTTTTAAGATTAAATCAAAAGATTCAATTGTTTTTTCTTTACCATTGATGCTTCATCCCATACAATTAATTTTGCATCTCAAATTAAAAAGGCAAGTGATCTTTATTTGCTGACGTTGGAATTAATATTTTCATCAACATCAATAGGTATTTTAAAGTGTGAATGAGCAGTTCGTCCTCCAGGAAGAATGAAGACTACGACACCAAAACTTACAGTTGCTAATGCAAAAAATCCTTTTGATCTTATCATTGCTAATAGACTTCGATATAAGAAACTCTTACCACTTCCTCCAGGTCCATCAATAAAGAAAGCTCCTACTCTATTTGAAAAAACACTATCAATTATTAAGGTATAAGATCTTCTTTATTCTATGTAAAGTTTTTTTTCTAATAACAGATCTTCTTCAGAAACTTTTACATTTCTCTAAAAATAAACATCTTTTGTTTCTCTGTCAGTTGCAGAGGCTTTATTATTTTCTGTTACAAGCTTGAACTCATTAATATCATGTCCCATTGAATGTAATTCATCATTAATATGGTTCAAAACTCGATGCCAAATATCTTTAAGTTCAATATTTCCCAAGTTTTTAAAATCTTCTAACATAGAGTCTTCAAATTGTTTCCATAATTCTTTAGGATTGGTAGAATTACAAAACACTAATAACGTAGCGAATAATCATCTCAAACTATATGGTAATTAATAACTCACAGATTTAATCATACAATCAATCAAACTATTATGAGAATGCAGTAATCCTTTCTTTTGTGTTAATTCTCTAAAAGTAGAATAATATTTATCTTCAACTTTTAGAAGATCTCTATATGACTCTGGTGCTCTTCTGTTGGATGACATGTCACAAGGCGTTCGATAAATGAATGTTGTTTTCGACTTGTCAATATTTTATATGTGTTAGACTATACAAAATATTCAGAAAATTCTTTGTATAATAGTTTAAGTTCTTTTGTGTCTTTATTTATTTGGTTCATTACAAATAATTCAGTTAGCATTGTCTTTCTAATCACTGAATTTTTTATAATTGAATTTATACTTTGAGCACTTGTACAAAAAAAATATTTTTGGTCCTCAAGATGTAGTTGAAGATGATAAACACTTGGTGTCATCTCACTAATAGGGAAACCAAATAAGCGCCATGTAGCCTCAGGTGGAGATACCCACAGAGCAGATTGATATTATTTCATTTCATCAATTTTTGTTTGTTTATCATGCTTATGCATAGAAAAAGTAATTTTATCGTGTCCTTTACAAATATATTTGTAAAGATATTTCACAACTTTGATGTCAGAGAATATTTCAACATTTATATGACCGTTAAATTTATCAAGTAATAATGCATTGTATGGCACCTCCCAGGAATTATCAAGAAATTATTTTCTAACCTTTATAGTATGTCCCATTTGTCTTCTTTTATAAGTTGGATATGAGTTTTTCCCTTTTGATGTTCACTCAGCAAAATATCTAGGGTAATGAAATTTACAATATCTATTTTTCATACATGGATTTGTAGGATTTAATTGGCCACAAGAACCGTGTATCATATGATGTACAATAATTGAATGCAAGTGAGCCTCTTTATTATAATCGGGTAATTCAGCACAAATAAATTTATCATAAGACTCGGGAGTTAATAATTTGTATTCATTATCAAGAATTATAAAAAAATGTGCATGTGGCAGGCCGTATTTCAGAAATTCTATACTATAAATAAAAGCAGTAACTTTTTCGAATACATTTCTCTTTAGTATATTTATTTTTATTTCTCAACTTTTGCTCTAAATACTCTGCTAATTAAGTTAGGCCTATTTTGCGCTTCATCAGTAGGTAACAAATGTTCCTTTATTTCTGACCATGTTGGGTTACATGTCATTGTTAAAAATAAATAAGATTTTCCAAAACGTTGAACTAAATCAATAGCATCAAGATATCATCGGCGCATGTATCTTGGTCCTCCCGTAAATGTAATGGGAAGGAACATTCATTTTCCAATTTTTATAGAATCTATTTCACCATGTCTTAGGACATCAAGAAGACCTTGTAAAACTTCCATGCGAAATAATTCTGGGTTACAAGAAAAGAAATCCAGTCTTTGTGTTTCAACTTTGATGAACATATCAATAATATATTGTCGGAATGCTCTTCCAGTGTGTAAAAGTTCATCATTTTCATCATTTTTCATTTAAATTTTATACCAATAATATTCACGACAAGATACAGTATTTCTTTTTTCTTTGTTGTTCAAGCATTTGAGCTTTCATATCAATTTTCTGACTATTATTTCTGAAATTCAGTTCTATTTTCCACTTCATATTCATAAAATTATAGTTGTAATTTTTTTTTCCAGTTGCGGGATATAAATCGTCTATGAAATGGTATATTTTTTCTTGAACTCTAAAGTTATAAATATCATGATATCTTTGAGCCAAATCTTTATCATATTTTACTCCAATTGAAGTGAATGCAAACATATTATTGTATTTCCTAGCATATGTTATAAAATATTCAGACTCTTGTGAAGTATCCAAAAATAAATGTCGTAGTTGAACAGGTATTTTATGTGTTGTAAGTTTAATAGAACCATTATCACAACAAAATGTAGGTGGTTCATACTGAAATCTTTTTGCTCGACAAAACTTAAAATTTGGCATGACTTTCAGAACTACATACTTGGTTTGTAACTGATTGGTGCTAATGTAACGACCTGTATTTATCTTATGTCCTCGATAATGCAGGAAGAGTTATAAAATAAATTTAGACTTGAGAGAATAGTAGTAAATATTATTATATGTTGACAAAAATACAAACCTGTGTCTGTTATATTTCCCAAAGCAAGGCCACATTGGTGATTAGGTGTATGGGATGTAGAGTCTAATATAAGATCAATTTTGACTTATATGGGCAAATGTGTGATGCTAATAGAATGTTAATATGAAAAATATGGTTATACTCGCCTGTCTCGAAGATGCAGAAAGGTTGAACCAAACTTTTTCCCTTAGCAAAAGTGTCAGGTGATATATTAACTTCAAATGTAATAGCTAATAAATAAACGGAGAATACATTAAAGTGATCATATTCTAAAAAGGTAAGATAAGGTATACATATTCAAATAGTTGTGTATTTTTAATCATTTGGAGGAGTAAAGAGCGAAAGTTTAATTTAATAACGTTGTGTTTTGACAACGCAGACATTCCTTATTACAATAGGATTGTTTTATTGAAATAGTGAATTAGATGCAGAAGATGTTGATGTTGTTAAACTATTTGGTGTGTAATTTTGTGCAGAACGCCTCCATGAATCGAGTTCTCTGGTGCGTCTTTATAATAATAATGCCTCTTTTTCAGTTGAAGAAATTTTATTATATCTTTTACACTGATGAAATTTTATGTTTGCAGTTGTAGTAGACAAACATGGATGTTTGTTATTCTGAGTTGAATCTATTGGAAGGGCCCTTTTCTTATCTCCAGAAATCTACAACAAAAGTATGTGAGACTGTGTAAATCCAAAAGTCATTACAGAAAGAGACCTCAATGAAATATTAAAAATCATAATCCAAATAGCAACTTAGGCAAATAGACCTTTAAGATATCTGTGTATATGTATCTATAAATACTGTAGAAACTTTCGGTTTCCAAAAGAACAGCTTAACCAAGCAAAGTAGCAGACCCTAAAGAGAAATGGTAGTTTATCTATGATAAGTTTTCAGGATCGTACTATGTGCAAACATATATCATATATTTAGCAGCTAAGATATAAGCATGACATGCAAGTCAATTCGTTGATTACCTACAAAAACTTTACTCCCTATGCTACTTATACAAGAGAGTTTAATTTGATAAGTATAAAAATTTAAATACTTCAAAGAATGCTTTTGAAATTTCTTATTAGAAATATGTAGTAACATACATAATAGCCTTAAAATGGAAAGAAAATAGGAAAAAAAAAGCAAATATAATTAAGCAGAGTCTCTACTATTCAACTGGGTAAACAATATAAACATTTAAATGACAATTCTTTGACAAAAAACAGCCTCAAGATAGATTAATTTGGTGGACATATGCATTAAGCTGACAGATCGTTTAACCCTTTTTTTCATTTTTAGATATTTAAAGAATGAAAATCTGCAAGGAGAGACGAATTGTCGCAATACCAGGGAGAAATTGCTGAACAAAATTTTGCAAAAGCTGAAGAGGAATAGGGAAATATTTTAAAGTGAGCTATACATATATACAGGCAACCAAAACTTGTGATAAAAAGGGACAGATTAGTACAATCAGGTCAAAGGATATAATGTATCTAATCTGGCTACATAAACACAGTTGCTCCACAAATAAGGCCTTTTAGGTTGGCCGACCAAGTTACAGCCATAGCTTTATTACCCCATTAACTCTAGATACCTCAATCATCACAACGTTACATTGTAATACCAATAACAACAACTATAGAAGAAGCAATATCAATGACAGTGAAAACTGATTTCATGGGATGAGACACCATGACAATGTTGTGTTTTCACCCATAAAATTGGAAAATCAATGCTAATTAAAGAATTTTCTCAAACACCTTCAGAACAAATAAAATTTGTGTGTAGAAATAGTAATTATTATCAAATATGTCACCATGATGTATATGGAAACAAAAATCAAGGAAAGGAATATAAAGAAACCAAAGGTGGCTCATTAAAGAATTTTGTCAAAACCCTTCCGAACAAATAAAATTTACATGCAAAAATTGTAAATCCTATCAAACATGTAAAGATGGGTAAAATATGAAGAAAAATAAGGTGAGCAAAAAATTCTTACAACTACAGCTGGTAAAATTCTACAGAAAATAATAAACGTGCGCGGAAAAATTCTGCAACAAACTGTGCAATTCCAAGTGAAATCTTACAAAAATCAAGTATCAACATTGCAGTTGCTTTGCACATAGAAGGTCAATTCAGATTATCAATGACTAAAGGAAAGAAGGTAAAGAGATTAGAAACCCAACAAAAATTGCCACACGTCATACGAAAATCAAGATTACTTAGATATGCAATGGAACGACCAAAATGGCCTTCATATGGTGATACAGACATATCGATAGAGAGGCCTGTGCTTCCCCCAAATTAGTGGAGTATAGCCCATGTTGTGCACGGGTCCATTAATATTAATTTAATTTTTAAAAGTATGTTTAAATATTAGTTCAATTTTAAAATGAACTTGATTTTAAATACTATGTGCAACAATTAATGTTTGATCAACTTCTTTAAAAATGCTTTCAAGTGTATTTTTTAAGGTACTTTATAAATTGCTTTTAAGAAGAGGAAACTTTATTTAGCTTATGAAAAGTAATTTCTACTACTTCCTAGAAGTACAAATTTTGTTTCAAAAATTTGACCAAACATGTTATAAATCATGAATCGTAAATAATCATGTTAGAAAATAATATTGCATACAAAAAAACTAAAATTTGATACATACACAAGTATAATGCATGCTTAAACACTGCAACTGAAGATTCAGAGTTGTGACTTTGAGTTGAGGTTTTGTTTAATACATTTAGCAGTGAAGTTAGAATTTTTACTATGGGAGTTTAAAAATAAATATACGAACAAATCAAAGGGGGTTCAACATCTACCATATACACATAAAAAATAATTTTGACCATTTACAAATAATATAAATTTCTACCGAAAGGATAGATCAGCCCCTAAATATGCCGTTATTTTCTTAAAACTTGTTTGGTTGGTTGTTTCTTTTCTTATTGTATTGTATTTGTTTTAATTCTTTCTTTAACTATGTTTCTTTACTTATTGTACTGTATTTGTTCTAATTATTTCTTTAATTATCTATTGTTAGGTAACCACGAAAAATACATAACGATCAATTTGATGCTCGCATCATTGCTTTTTTTTCTTATTTTATCTTTACTTATTAATAATAGAAAATAACCAAAAGACCCTCCAAGCTTTGCCCAAAATCCCAACTACACACTTAATATTTACGGGAGTCCTATCACCCCCCTCCCCGATCTATTTTTCCATGTATTTATTACCCCTTCAAATGCTGAGCTAGCAACATAACCCAAATCATAACGCCTTCGTATTTACACGCGTTGGGCCAACGCCTTCCAGGTCATTTCCCTCCTAAAATGTCATATGGTTCCATTATCACCCTTTTAACTTTCTCTCTCTTCTCTCCTCTCTCGTCTCTCCTCTCTCCTCTCTCTTCCAGTCTTCCTTCAAAATTACTCCATTATTACATGAAAATTTAGTCATTTTTGTGTGTGAATCTACTCTTAGTGATAAAGTTTTGTGGATTTTGAAAGATTTGGCATTTGATTGATGGTTTAATTTAGGAGAGGTACATGTTTTTGCCCTAAAATAATTTCATTGTTAATTAGGGTTTGCCCTAAGCATTTGTTGACTTCTTAATAGATTTTTTTTCTTGTATATAGTAGTTTAACCTTTTATAGAGAGATTATTATGTCTACGCATGTAGTTGAGAGTTTGAAAGAAAAAATTAAAGAAGGTTTTTGACTTACACAAATCTTCTACTAATTTATTTGGTACTTGGGCTTCCGACGTCGATTGTTGTAACCTTTTATAGAGGGATTATTATGTCTATGCATGCAGCTGAGAGTTTGAGAGAAAAATTAAAGAGGGTTTTTGCCTTACCCAAATCTTCTTCTAATTTATTTGGTACTTGGGCTTTCGATGTCAATTGTTGTTGTTATTGTGAGTTCACTGTTGGGTTAGATCTTCTTTTCTGCGGGAATTTCACCATTTTCCATTCGTTATGGATTTCTTGGTTTTTCCCATCTTTGAGGAATCATCTTGTTGATTTGGTACCAAGTTTGTTATTGAAATTTGCTACTGACATTTATCTTTGGTATGCCTAAATCTTTGTCATTTTTGATGAAAATATATCCCTCGCTCTATTACAAAATAAATTTTCTATGTTACCATATTTGTATGCATATAAGCACAATTTTCATGTAATCAATTTATTTATTTCTCATCTAATTCGTACAATGTGATATAAATTTGTATTTTTCTTAATTGTTTAACCATGATGTATTTGTATTAAAGTTTGTTGATACTTGATTTTCGATAATATATCTACTATGATACTTTGTCTTATTTGAGTGTTTAGTGTCATCAAGTCAAATATGAGTGATTTTACTTTGATTATTCTAAGATGCTACCATAGTGGAGTGTTAGATTTAACTAGTGGAGAACCGATTTGTAAAGGTGGAAAAATTATAGAATTCTTAGATATTGATGTTGACAAGATGTCATATTTTGAATTGAGATACTATATAAGTGTAACACCTCATACTTTTCCCTAGCTTGAAATCGTCTTATGAATGTTAGAAACTTACTTTAAAAGATGAATATACTTTTGTACATGTGGTATTTTTAATATTTTTCACTTTTTATCATTTGAAAAATTGAATTATCTTTCCAACGATACAAATTTCATCAAAATCTGACATCGGAGGAGAATGTTATGGTCAAAATACAAAAGACAGTAAAACCGTCAAGGTATGACAGCGAGGCTAACGGACTGTCGGACTAGCAATGGACCGTCGCTCAAGCCGTCACAAGGGAAATAGTACATCCACCTTCAAGATAAGGTGCGACGGGTATGTTAATGGACCGTCGAACTTACGATGGTCCGTCATCCAAGCCGTCGCAGCCAAGACAATAAGACCCTATTCAGGTCCATATGCGATGATCGGAATGACGAACTGTCAAGACGATGATGGATTGTCGCACAAGCCATCACAGGTCCTGTTGAGTTACTTTAAGTTATTTTTTAAGGGGTATTTTTGATCTTTTACCACCCATTTATATACCCAATTATATCCAAGATTAGCTTACTTTGTTCATCATTCTTTCACAACAACAAAACTAGGGTTTTCTCTCTAACATTAATCTCCAAGAACAAAATCCAAATCTTTTTCAAGAACTAAGAGATTCAAATTCTTCAAGTTCAAAAACATCAAGAAACTCAACCCAGGTATGCATAGTGTTCATTCATGTATACCTTTAGTCCATGAAGCCCAAGAATCTCTTTTCACAATTTAAGTTTATGGATTTCCTTTATGAATTTCATGATTGGACTGCTCTTGTTTATGTTGATAATGAGTAATTGAATTCTATTCCATCTTTGGGGATAAATTTTATGTGGATTTGATTATTATTGATGTAGATTAATGTAAACCTATGATTAAATCCTTAAATGATGAAATTGGAATTGAATCATGATGTTTAATTGTTGTATACTGTTTTTACACATACTATGCTTACCATGTGTTTGATTAAATACCTAGATTAAGGAAAATGCCCAACTAGAATGATATCATGAAATCCCTATGTATGTACAAGTTTATGCAGATCACATGTTTTATGAAATGATTCAATAAATGTATTATGGATTAAGATGTTAGTGATGTGTTCAAGTAGGTCATGCTTTGTCAGTTTCCTTCTATCGAGTCCTGGGGGCACTTATACCCGAAATATTAGTTGTGTGCCTAGAGCCATGTCATGTTTTCATAATACTGTAAGTCAAGCTATAATCCTTAGAATTCAGATAGTCTTATGACTCAGGAAATATCCATGATCTCATGAACTCAGTCAGTTGTCAAATATCAGAAGTATTCCGCCAGTCAACGAAAGTCAGTAACTTATTCCATGTTCATTTTCAGAAAAATCATGTTTAGAGTTTATTCAGATGGGAGTAGGAATTAGCACCGAGTGAACCAAAGGATAGGAACCTACACTATCAGATGAGGGTGTGATTCTTAGAAGTAATCCTTACGCTCCAGAACTATGTAACCAGCATAGGTTGAGACATCATATCCTACTATATAAGGGTAAATGAGGTGGCTTAACCTTCTATAAGGGGTTCACACCGTTCTTACTAGAGTTACCTATTATATTGTAGTAACTCACATGTTGTCCTTACCAGTGACACGGTATTGACACCCTTCCAATCAGGGCATAGATTGGACCCCAATTCAGCTATAATGCATCATTTAGGGCATGTTGGTTAGATGATTAGCTCCCACAGTCTCAGTATTAGTCTCAGTAAAAGAACTCAGATAGTTCTTCATAATTTAGGACTTTCAGATATAATTGACTCAGACACAGTATGAAACTCATCTAGTTTAATCAAATTCAAGATTGTCAGTTATAATCACTCATGGTATTAGTTATCAGAATTCAGTCATTAGTCATGTTAGTCATCAGTATACTCTTGGTATCACGATTTCAGATATAGTTACTATGTATGCATGCATGAATTCTCAAATTCATATTAGTCAGTTAGCCAGTATTGTTCATGCATATGAACCCCATGCATTCAGCTTACCTCATATGCATACCAGTACATTCAAAGTACTGACGCATTTGTGCTATGGTGTCTTATACCATAGGTTCAGAGACATGAGTTCCAGAGCATCAGTAGATTCTAGATATCAGCAGTCAGAGTTAGCAGTGAGTCCTCATCCTTCAAGGATATAATTATTTCTTAAATATCTCATTAATTAGTTTATAACTTGGACTTAGTTAGGAACATGTCCAATCAACTCCTTACTCAGAAAGTTCAGTCAGTCAGAGGCTTTCCAGACTATTATGTTTAGACAGTTATTTCAGTTGTTTTGGGTATTTCATACCCCATTTAGATGCTATGTTTTACATCAGTTATGTGACCTTTATTGTCTTTTAGTTCATATTTCCATATTATTCAGTATATTAAGCAGTATACAGGTACATATATTAGTCATGGGTTAGCTTGTGGTCCTTCGGGGTCATGAGCATCGTGTAAAGTTTCAGGTACCAGATTCAGGGCGTTATAAACTTGGTATCAGAGCTAGGTTCAATAGATTTCTAAGAAGTCTGAAATCTGCATCTAGTAGAGTCTTGTACATGGGTGTGTTGCGCGCCACATTTATGTGCAGGAGGCTATAAGATGTTTTAGGAACAGTTTTCCTTCATTCAGTATTCATGTCGTGCTAGTAAGCATAATCTCAATTTAATCTCTCAGTCTAATCCATTTCTTCTCCTTTTTTCAGAACATGCCTCCCAAGAAAAGAGCCCATCCTATCCAAGAATACCTCTTGGATGAACATGTTTCTCATATGGAGTTCAGGGACGTATTCACTACTCTTGCTCAGTCAGTTACTGCTTATAATAAATGATCAGCTGTCGTTCTGGCCAATCCAGTGGCCAATTTAGCTGCATCAAGGATTCAAGACTTCAATTGAATGAATCCTCCACCTTTTCTTAGGTCTAAGACAGACGAGGACCTTCAAAAATTCCTAGAGCAGGTGTAAAAGGTTACAGACATAATGGGGGTTACATCTAGTGAGAGTGCTGAGCTTGTTGTATATCAATTGCAGGATGTGGCTCATACTTGGTTCAAGTAGTAGAAGTCAGAGAGGGTAGACGATGCAGGGTCAGTTGAGTGGGAGGAGTTTGCTTCAGCGTTCCTTCATAGATTATTTCCCCTAGATATTGGAGAACATAAGGTGCTACAATTCATCAACCTCAGGCAGAGAAATATGACAGTGAAAGAGTATTATTCTCTTAAGTTTACTCAATTAGCCAGATATGCCCCTCATGTGGTTGCAGATAGCAGGGCAAGGATGAGTAACTTTATTTTAGGAGTGAATGATAGTGCGCTTCCATGCTGAATAGCGACACAACTTTAGCTAGGCTCATGACTCATGCACAGTAGATAGAGGAGTAGAAAGTTAGTATGAGAGAGAGGCAGAATAAGAGAGAAAGGTCAGGAAGTTTCAATTTTGCTCAGCCTAAGTCAGAAGGAGGAAACCGTTCTCAGTTTCATCCTAAGTCATTAGTTCCATCTCCTTCTTCTTGAGGTAGACATGATCACCAAACTTAAACTCGATATCTCTTCTACAAACATTGACATAAGACTTCTATCGGCTCTGAGCAGCCCGGAGTCTTTCTCTGATCAACTGGACTTTCCCTAAGACCTAGAATACCAAATTAGGCCCTATAACTGAGGCCTCACTAACTTTGAACCAACCAATCGGAGATATACATCTCCTACCATAGAGAGCTTCGAATAGAGCCTTCTGAATACTAGAATGATAGATGTTGTTGAATGCAAACTCAATCAAAGGCAAGTGGTCATCCCAACATTTCTTGAAATCAATTGGGTACGCCCTTAGCATATCTTCTAATGTCTGAATGGTCCTTTCTGCTTGGCTATCTGTCTGAGGATGAAAGGTTGTACTGAGATGAATTTGGGTACCAAGACCCTTTTGGAATGCTTTCCAGAAATGAGAGGTGAACTGGGTACCTTTATCAGAGATAATAGATAACGGATCACACGTAATCTGGCAAAATCCTTGATGTAGAGTTTGGCGTAATCCTCGGCTGAATAAGAGGTATGAACCAGAAGGAAATAAGCTGATTTGGTCATCCTGTCTACAATGAACCAAATTGAATCATGCTAATAACGAGTTCAAGGCAAACCCGTCACAAATTCCATGTTCACAACTTCCAACTTCCAGGTAGGAATATTGAACTCCTGCATAGACCCACTAGGCTTCTGATGCACTATCATAACCTGCAGATATGTAGAGCACTTAACCATAAATTTTGTAACAACTTTTTTCATCCCGCTCCACCAATAGATCTCCCGCAAGTTGCGGTATATCTTTGTGGCCCCTGTATAAATAGAGTAGCACGCACCATGCGCTTATACAAGAATTTGCTGCCTTATGTCATCTATCTCGGGAACACAAAGATGACCCTGAAAATAAGGAACACCATCTCCCCTTGGGAGAAAACCACTATTTTCTGATCTTGAACTGACTCTTTTATCTTGACAAGGCTGGGATCCCTATCTTTTTTTTCTTTCACCTCGGAAACTAGAGAAGATTCTGAACTACTCTGAACACATACACCACCCTCTAATGAATCAACTAAGTGAATGCCTAGTATAGCAAGCTGGTGTACTTCTTGAGCTAACTTCTTCTTACTATCCTCAACATGAGAAACACTACCCATATAGAGTCTACTGAGGGCATTGTCCACTACATTGGCCTTGCCCAGATGGTATAGGACACTTATATCATAATCTTTTAAGAGCTCTAACTACCTCTTTGACGAAGAGTGAGATATTTTTAAGGAAAGACATACTGAAGGCTCTTATAATCTGTGAAGACTTCTACATAAACTCCATAGAGATAATGTCTCCAAATATTTAAGGCAAAGACTATGGTTGCTGACTCAAGATTATGATTAGGATAATTCCTTTCATGGGGCTTAAGTCGTCTGGAGGCATAGGTTAGGACCTTGCCATGCTGCATGATGACACAACCCAAACCTACTCTGGATGCATCACAATATACTACGAACCCATCTGAACCATCTGGAAGAGCTAAGACTGGAGATAAGGTAAGTCGAGCCTTCAATTCTTGAAAACTCTTCTCGTAAGGATCTGACCACTGGAACTTGACTTTCTTCTGAGTCAATCTGGACATAGGGGATGCAATGGATGAAAATCCTTCAACAAACCATCTATAATAGCCAACCAAACCCAATAAACTCCTGATATTTGTTGGAGAAATAGGGCGAGGCTAGTTTCTTACCTCTTTGATCTTTTGAGGATCTACCATAATGCCATCACCGAAAATGATATGACCAAGGAATGCTACTAACCTTAGCCAAAATTCACACTTACTGAATTTCGCGAATAACTGATGATCTCTGAGAGTCTAAAGTGCTATTTTGAGACGGTCTGCATGATCTCGCTTAGTGCGGGAATAGACCAGAATATCATCTATGAAGACTATAATGAACATATTCAAGTACTGCTTGAACACGCGGTTCATCAAGTCCATGAAAGCTACTGGGGCATTGGTAAGACTACAGAATATAACTAAAAATTTGAAGTGACCATACTAGTACGAAAATCTATTTTCGGGATGTCATATTCTCCAACTCTAAGCTGATGACAACCGGATCTAAGGTCTATCTAAGAGAAATAACTGGCACCCTGAAGTTGGTCAAACAATTCATCGATTCTGAGAAGAGGATATTTGTTCTTGACAATAACCTTATTGAGTTGATGGTAATCAAAGCACATTCTAAGAGAACCGTATTTTTTGCGCACGAATAAAATTGGTGCTCCCCGTAGGGAAATACTGGATTTGATGAATCCCTTTGATAATGCTCAAACTACAACTCTTGTAAGAGTGTAAGCGTTCGTTGTCAAATATAGAACCCAACTGGGTTGGGTGTCAAATCCCACAAGGAATACTTGGTCACTAAGTATGCAACGATTAGTACACTTTTGGTGAAAGTTCTGCGGAAAAAAGGGGGATTTTATGCGTGAAGTAAAATTATCAAAATAGCAAAGTAAAAATGGAATGTTTAGTAAGATTTTAATCAATGAGAATTATAAGCTAGGGTTATGTCCACCTTATGAGTTTTACGTATCTATTGGCTATGAGTTATGCGGAATTCAGACATGCATGCGCTTATAGAGTTTCGTATTCTATGGTAAATCCTAGTGTCTTTCGACCATCAAGGATTATTTCACTTTAACTCTTTCGATCTTAAAGCGTATAACTACTGGAATGAATTCTCCAAGAGGTTAATCCAGTTACGGCACTAACTTTTAAATAGGAGTTGGTAGCCCTATTTCCATGTCACTCTCTCTTTTCTTGACATATAAATTTTCTTTCGAACAAGTTAATGCTATACTGGCGTATTCTATATGTTTGCAACCACAAGAATTCAATTAAGATGAAGAGAGTAATGATATAAACAGTATACGTATCAAGAATTCACAAACTCATAGCAATAGATGGTATCTCATAAGGCTTCCATAACCCATACAGAGAAGTTTAGCTACTCATAATTGAGAAGGAAAACCACGAGGATATCATCATCATACCAAAGTAGTAACAATATCACGATAAGTGAGTATTGACGTCACTTGTGGCGTGAATTCCTTGCTAGTAGCGTTTCTCTTGTCGTAAAAATTAAAAGTCAAATAGATGAATAATAATGTCAACAACGAAGAATAGAAGAGAATAAGAATGAATTGAACGAGAATGAATGGATTGAACGAGAATGAATGGATTGAACGAGAATGAATGCTGAAAAGTTCAGCAAAATAGGGTTTTTATAATATCCATATCCTATTCCTACTAAGCTACTACATACTTCTCATAATCCTTCTAGGTTACTGCTTCCTTATCCTAATCCTATTAAGTTACTGCTGATCCCCAAGTCTTTGGAAATACTATTTTTGCCTGGGACAAGTTTTCCATGCATCACTTTCAGTCCATAGGCTTCCAAAAGATGCCTTCCTTCCTACGTGAAGCTTTCTTTGGCGTAAACCAGTCTATAAAATGCTGAAATCTTCATCATTTATACCTGAAAACTAGCTAATCACGTTGGTTAGCTCACTTGCAGGAAAAAGGACTAAAAGTGCAGGAATTATATATTTTATCCTTAAAACTTAGCTAAGATATGGATAAATTAAGTTACTTTAGGCGTGTAAATACGCCTAACATCAACACCCCACACTTAAAGCTTTGTTCGTCCTCAAACAAAATATCATGTCCATATACACATCTACTCTAGGATTTCACAGTAACAGCACAAAATATTCATCAAGACAGGTACAAAAATTATTAACAAAGAGTAGTTTTATTGATCACTACTAGAAACAATTCAACCTCCAATATAGACTCGTGATGATGGTTAATTCGTATCCACAAGTTAAAGCACAAAGAATCATACGCAACTACCCAAAACTCATCAACCATGTCTGTCTCACGCAATATCTTACCCATAATCACTCACAAGTATTTCATTTTTCGAAACATGGGTATAAGATTTTCCTTGCTCTCACTCTCACAAAGAATTCATATGTTGCAACTGATGACCATAGGCTTGCCCTTAGTGTAATGCTCCACTAATATCAGAATGCTAAGCTTAGGATTAAATAGGTCTTTACAGGCTGTAATGTAGGCTAAGGGACGGGTAGGACTATTTTGGCCAGAAATAGTGACTAAGTTCCCTAAGCGGTTTAATACATCACATTATGCCATTTAAACTTTCTTTCAAACAACCTTTCTACTTTATTTTAAGCTACCACCCCTTCTCACCTCTTTTGTTATTCTATTTTAAGCAGAACTAACTTTTTAGTTTTCTTTTCATTTTCCTTTTTTTTTATAACACACCTCTATGATAGCCACTATTTTTCATAACTAATTCAAGCACCAATACATTCGAAGGCATCACTCTCACCCAATTTCCTCTTATTCTATTGTATGACTTTACAATTTAAAGCGCTTAGGAATTTGGATCAAATTATGGTTTTAAAAAAAATGGATTAGGCTACATATGAGGCTGTCAAGGAAAATGGCTAAAGGCTCAAAGGGGTTGACTAGGATAATGTCCACGGGTAGGTAAAAGGAAGGTAAACAATCACAGGTTGCCAAAGAAATGCCTAAATCATCTCCTAAACTCACACTCTTTATTTCGCTTTACATACACACCGGGCAAGTTCTAGCATCAGCCATAAACACAGAATATACTATTGCCTCACACACACAAGGCACATGCTCGACTTTATTGGGAGCAGTATAGACTCTTAACCCAACAAATGAAGGCATTAAACCATACAAGTATCACACAGTGAGTCATACTTGGAGCCTAAACGTCTCAACCGTAATGATTTTATCACAGACTCTTGTCATAATACCATGATGCCTATCAGAACAATTTCATGCAAAGTTAACTAAAAAATTTCTAGTATTTAACTACTAATAAACAAAAGAAACAACTACTAACAAACAAACCAAACAAATATAAATAAATATAAATGCAGATAAAGAAGTATAGCATACAAATACCAGCACCCCACACTTAGACGGGACACACTGCCCTCAGTGGAAGATAAATAAGAAGAACCTATTTAGTCAGACTCCTCCTCTATGTCTGGGGTCATACACCCTGCATCGGAATCATCATCAGAGTCGTCATCATCAGAGTTCTCCTCCACGCTGGAGTCTGGCAGTCGGCGGTCATAATCAGTTGGCACATCGTCATCAAGAGGTTCCTCAAAATATACACCTACGCCACGCATAGCCCTCGCATGCTCATTCATTGGGTAGTCATAATCCAACTGTTGGAGCTCTGCAGCAGTTTGAACACGACCCCCGCTCATCATGGTGAACCTCATCATGCCATAGAAATGGCGGAGAAAGCTCTCGTCGCGAGCATGTCTTTTAGCAGTGGTCAGGTTGACTCCATGCATAGATTCAGCATCTTTAACCTTTGTCAGATCAACCTTCTTCGGGTTGCATGGAAGCTTATGATCTGTCGGTTCCTCTTCGATGTCCTCCTTCCTCAATATTGCAGTCAACAGATTGCCAAAGCTGAAGTGGGACCTCTTGTGTAGCATAGCCTTCCGCATTGAAGATCGAATAATTACCCCAATGTTGATGGGGACGTTTGTCATCAATGCGTACACCAAGAACGCTCTATCTCATGTTATCTTTGTGTACTGTGTCCCTGGAATCAGGCAAGAGTTGACTATTCGCAACCATATCCGAGCTTCTCTGTCCAAGGAAGCATATGGGAAGGTATTGTGCCGACCGTTATCCTTGTGTCGACTCCAACGTGCCATTGATCTTGCTCCACATAGTGTATGTCTAATTGCCCTGTACGGAGGTCTTTGTTGAATCTCCTTGAGTGGTGATGGGTCGACAGATGGAAGTCCTAGAAAAGTGTTGAAGAAATCCGCATTCAGCTGCAAGACTTGGCCCCTAATCTTCACTTCACTGCCGGTAGTCTTTGGGGACCAATTTGCATAAAACTCTCACGTTAAATCAAGATTACATTCTCTCATGTCTTGGAAAATGAAATCGAGATGTAACGTCATTATTTTGGCCAAAATGCAAGGTTCTTTCTTCGCTAGGCTTTCTTTTTGTATTACCTCCACATGAACATACTTTTTCACTTTGTTGTTCCTGTATCACTCCTTTCCTTCCTCATCTCGGACCCATTTTATCCCGTACATGCGGCGAGGTATTTGCAGCGATAAGGATTCAGCTTGCTCTTTTCGTCCCCTTTTTTGGCCTTTCTGTGAGGTGGATGCTTTTTCCTTTCCTGATCGACTTTTCGGTGCCATTGTACCTGAGATTAAAATGATAGTCATGTTAGCTTCATCTCGGTAGATACAATCGACAAGCAAACAGTAGTGGCACCACCCCACACTTAGTTTGTTGGCACAAACTCGTTAAGTTAACATTGTCGATTACTCAGACTTCATCGATATACGTTTAGGTGGTACGTTCCAACAATATAATTAGTGTAGTCATACTTTTCTTGTCATCTTAACTATCCTTTTCGATTCTATTTCATGTAATCTTGACAATACTTTCATGTTTGAATTGATGTACCCTTTTGAAAAAGTGTACTACATAGAGATTGTATCAAGTTATGGCATAGAATTAATCACAACATCTCATGTTTGTAGTTAATTATGATTTTTCATCTCAATGAACAAGACATTCGAACATGAAAGCTTTCAAGTTACAAGATTATGCAATTTTCTTGACTATGTCAATTCCGTAAAAGTATGACAGTGTAGCAAAATCAAATACAAGTTGGAAACAAGTCAAGAGCATCCTTACTTATTCTTTCACTCACTTAGTTGTATCACAACAAATCAACCACATTCAAATCACCAACACTACTTCAAGATTTAACAATTTATTATAGGCGTAGTAGTGTAGTACTTACGGAATATAAAAGAAGAGCAAAGAAGTACTTACTTGGTTGATGGCCTTGGAAGATGTTCTTGTAAAGTTAAAAGAGCAAAAGGAAAATTTTTGAGAGATTTTGGAGAGGTAGGCGGCGCTTAGGTTGAGTTTGCAATGCATTTTTGTTCTAAGACTAAGGTTCTATTTATAGGACAAGCTTGGGTCGGGTCTTGACCCGTTGGGAATCGAATTAGGAGACTAAAAAGTGAGCATAGGCAATGCCTAATGCTTTGCCTATGCTTGGCATAGGCGGCGCCTTTTGCAAAGCCTAGCTGGACATAGGCTTTGGCATAGGCGGCGCCTATGCTATGGCATACTAGATTCAGAGACAAAAGGCTTTGGCATAGGCGGCGCCTATGCTATGGCATTGTTGGGCATAGGTGGCGCCCATGCTATGGCATTATTGGGCATAGGCGGCGCTTATGCTATGGCATTGTAGAATCTGAGACCAAAGGCTTTGGCATAGGCGGCGTCTATGCTATAGCATTGTTGGGCATAGACGGCACCTATGCTATGGCATTCTAGATTCAGAGAGCTTAGGCCATAGCATAGGCCTTGCCTTGTTTGTTGCCTAGATTTGCATATGCAATGCCTAACCCATAGCCTTTGCTTCTTCATTCCAAACTTACCACCTTCAACATGAACTACTTCCAAATTAACATTTGAGACCAATTTTCTCCTTTATACGTCTTGCACCTACACTTACTCAAAAACAAGAAAAACGATTAGAACGATGGGTTGCCTCCCATCTAGCACCTTAGTTTTGGTCGTGGCTCGACTACAAAATCAAACTCTTAATAAAAAAAAAAAAGTAAATACGATGGGTTGCCTCCCATCTAGCGCTTGATTTATTGTCGCACAACGACATAGTTACCTCGATTACTTAGACTTCATCGAGATAGATGATGGCCATGATTTTTATCGAGTCAAGAGGGCCTATATATTGCTTCACTCGTTGTCCATTCACTTTAAAGACAACACCATTATTGTCTTCTAACTCTACTACTCCGGACGAGTAGACTTGGATAATTTTGAACGGGCCAGACCATCTACATTTCAACTTACCTGGAAATAGCTTCAGTCTGGAGTTGAAAAGAAGTACCATATCACCCTTCTGAAAGTTTCATTGTATAATCCACTGATCATAATACTTTTTCAACCGTTCCTTGTAGAGTTCTGATCTTTCATACGCACGAAGGCGGAACTCATCCATCTCATTCAGCTGCTCCAATCTCAGATTCATAGCATCATCCCAATTCTAATTTAGCCACTTCAACGCCTACAATGCTTTATGCTCGAGCTCAATGGGCAAGTGACAGGCCTTCCCATAAACTAGTTGGTACGGTGACATGCCAATTGGTGTCTTGAATGCAGTCCTATAAGCCCATAAGGCATCGTCCAACTTCTGAGACCAATCTATCCTATTAGAGTTTACAGTTTTAGTAAGGATCAGTTTGATCTCTCGATTAGAAACCTCTACCTGTCCACTAGTTTGTGGGTAATAAGGTGTGGCTACCTTATGTTGCTTGACCCCTACTTCACTAACATGGCTCTCAACAGATTGTTGCAAAAGTGTGATCCTCTATCACTTATGATGGTACGTGGTACCCCAAAACGAGAGAAGATGTTTCTCTTTAAGAATGCAACAACACGCTTACCTTCATTATCGGCCAGTGCTATTGCTTCGACCCATTTGGAAACATAATCTACAACAACTAGTATATATTTCATCCCAAACGAATTCACGAATGGGCGCATGAAATCAATACCCCACACATCAAACAGCTCTACCTCAAGAATTTTTGACATAGGCATCTCATGGTGCTTCGAAA
The DNA here is from genome assembly GCA_030864225.1 of Capsicum baccatum var. pendulum. NCBI lineage: Eukaryota > Viridiplantae > Streptophyta > Magnoliopsida > Solanales > Solanaceae > Capsicum > Capsicum baccatum. The sequence goes on from CM061556.1 coordinate 119,120,674, forward strand.
TCTTGCCTTGTCTCTGACATTGGTCACATCTTCTCACAAATGCGTAGGAATATTTAAATATCAAAGGCCAATAATAGCCGCTTTGCAATAACTTCCTTGCTGTCCGACCACCTGTATAGTGTCCCCCAACTTGGGAAGCATGACTTGCTTCCAAAATACTCGGCACCTCCATATGAGATATGCATCGCCTGATCACACCATCCACACATCGTCGAAACAAATATGGCTTATCCCAGAAGTATTGTTTTACATCATGCATGAACTTCCTCTTTTGATGAAAAGACAGATGTGCAGGTATCACATTACTTACCACATAGTTCACAAAGTCTGCGTACCATGGTAATTCTTCCATCATTGTGGCTAGGATCTCTTCGTTGGGGAATGCATCATTAATCTCAAGATCGGGCTGCGCTATATGCTCATTTTCAAGTTTGGACAGATGATCAGCCACTTGGTTTTCGCACCCTCTTCTATCTTTTACCTCAAAATCAAATTCTTGCAGCAACAACACCCATCGAATTAGCCTCGGTTTTGCATCCTTCTTCACCATTAGATATCTCAGGGCTGCATGATCAGTATGAACTACCACTTTAGTCCCCAACAAGTAAGCACGAAACTTTTCAAAAGTGTAAACAACTGCTAGAAGCTATTGTTTCTTGATAGTATAGTTCTTCTGGGCTCCGTTCAAGACCTTGCTTGCATAGTAGATTGGATGAAATAACTTTTCTCATCTCTGACCAAGTACAGCACCCAAAGCTACCCCGCTAGCATCACACATAACTTCAAATGGTAGAGACCAATCAGGTGCTACAATGATAGGAGCTTCCACTAGTTTCCCTTTGAGGCATTCAAATTCCTTCAAGCAATCTTCACCGAAATCGAACTTTGCATCCTTCTCTAAAAGTTTGCATAGTGGACTAGCAATTTTTGAGAAGTCTTTGATAAACCGTCGGTAAAAACCTGCATGATCGAGGAAACTACAAACTCCCTTTACAGAAATTGGGGGTGGTAATTTCTCGATAACTTCAATCTTCACACGATCCACCTCAATTCCTCTTTTGGAAATTTTATGCCCAAGAACAATACCTTCTTTAACCATAAAGTGGAACTTCTCCCAGTTGTGCACCAAGTTGAATTCAACACATCTCTGCAATGCCATACTTAGATTCGCCAAGGATGCTTCAAACGACTCACCCATAACTAAAAAATTATCCATGAACACATCCAAGGTGTCCTCAACCATATCAGAAAAAATGGACATCATACAACGCTAAAATGTGGCAGGTGCATTACATAACCCAAATGGCATACGTTTGAAGGCAAACGTACCATATGGGCATGTAAACGTTGTCTTCTCTTGATCTTCGAGAGCAATAAAAATCTGATTATAGCTGCAATACCCATTGAGGAAGCAAAACCATACTTTCCCCGCCAATCGATCAAGCATTTGGTCCATGAATTGCATTGGAAAGTGATCTTTAAGTGTCCACAAATTTAGCTTCCGGTAGTCCATGCATACTCTCCACCCTGTGACAGGTCTGAGTGGAATTAACTCATTCTTTTCATTCGCAACTACTGTCATGCCACCTTTATTGGGTACACACTGTACCGGGCTTACCCATTTACTGTCGGAGATTGGATATACAACCCCTGCATCTAACCACTTAATAATTTCTTTCTTCACCACCTCTTGCATAGGTGGATTTAGACGCCTTTGATGCTCAATAGTGGGTATGCAATTTTCTTCAAGCTAAATCTTGTGCGTACATATCCCAGGCGGAATACCAATAATATCAGCAATGGTCCAACCGATGGCTCTCATGTATTTCCTTAGAACAGCGATGAGAGCTGCAACTTGCTGCTCACCCAAATCTGCCGCCATAATAACAGGGAGTGTGTTTTCGCTTCCCAAGAATGCATACTTTAAATGACTAGGCAGCTTCTTCAATTCTAACGTTGGTGGCTCTTCAATGGATGGTTTAGCTAGTGGTGTAGGTCGATTTTATAGATCAGGTCCAGCTTCTTGGGAGCATGAGGATGCGCCCCTATTCCTGTTAGAGCACAAATAGTTTTTTCATAATTTTCATCATCTTCACGCTCTACATTCATAAGTACAGCCGCCAATGGGTCAACAATAAGTTGTTCTTCTATGGATAATTCTTCATCATCAAAATAAACATCAGCTACCGAGAACACGTTCAAATCTTTGGGTTACTTCATTGATTTGCACACATCAAAGCAGACTATTTCGTCATTCATCCGGAATAGAAGCTCATTAGCTCTTAAATCAATAAGCACACTTCCTGTTGCAAGGAAAGGGCACCCCAAGATTATGGGAACTTCAGAGTCCACCTCACAGTCTAGAATAACGAAGTCTTCCGGAAACATGAATGAAGAAACCTTCACCAATACATCATATGAAATACCCATAAGTTGTTTTACCGACTTATCAGCCATCACGAGCCTCATATTTGTTGGAGTAGGATAACCCAACCCCAACTTTCTATAAATAGATAGCGGCATCAAATTGATGCTGGCTCCTAAATCGCATAATGCCTTGGCAAAATTCAATGATCCAACAGTGCAAGAAATAGTGAAGGCACCAGGGTCGGCCTTCTTTTGGACTAGTGATCTGGCAGCGATTGCACTGCAATAATGAACATTGTCTGCCAACTCATAACTTGCTGCCCGCTTCTTGGTTAAGATATCCTTCATAAATTTTGCGTACCCAGGCATCTGTTCTAGCTCCTCAACTAATGGATCATTAATGGTTAGTTGCTTTAACATCGTCATGAATTTATTAAACTTGGTATCATCAGCTCTCTTCTTTACTCTTTGAGGGAAAGGTGGTGGTGGAAGGGGAATAGTTTTCTCCACGACTTTCTTTTCATCTTGCTTCAGATTGGCGATCTTTTCTGGTTGTAGATCTCTCGAGGTGACGTCATTAACACCTTTCTCAGCTTCTTCGGCGTCTTCTGGTTCTGCATTATGTAATGTATCATCGGCCACTTTCTTGCTTTTGGATAAATTTTCCAGCACCTTACCACTCCTGGTAGTAATAGCCATGCATGATCCGTCATTCCTTGGATTTTGCATTGTGTCTCTATGTAGCGTTTCAGCCTTCCTTTGGTTTAGTGTCGCTGAAAGTTGGCTCAATTGCTGCTCTAGCTATTTTATAGCAGTAGAATGTGAGTCAGCCAATTGATTTATTAAAGACAAGTCGTTTTTCACCTCATTCACTCTCGTATTAGTTGCCTCCACTCCTTTCAATAGCTTTGCCATCATATCTTCCATTGTCATCTTCCCCGAACCAGATGCAGTGGTGTCACGACTTCCAGGAGGAACATACAAACCACTCCTGTCAGTCTTATTCTTCCAACTCCCTTGATCACGGTCCTTGTTTCCAGATTTATCGTAATAGTTCTGACCTTGGTTTCCTTGGGCATTGCCTCAGAAACCCCCCTGATTATTCAAGTAGTTGGCTTCTTCTTCCGAATCAGATTCATCTCTTCCTTTTGACGCAACCGATTTGACTTTTTCGGTCTTTTCGGATAATAAATGCTTGGTAAGAATATCCATCTGAGTTTTCATGTGTGCCATATATTGATCACGTTCCTCCTCTCTTCGTATTTGTTCTGCAGTTATGCCTATAGATACAGTAGAGCTTGCTACCTCAGAATCCCTGGTATGCTAAGCTCTACTCTGCTTTGTCATACGGTCTAGCATATCACTTGCCTAAACAAACGTAAGGTCCATGAATGACCCTCGTGCTGCATTATCCACTACTGGCTTAGTCACCGAATTCAGAGATCTGTACAATATCTCCATCAAGTGGACGTTGGTCATATGATGGTTTGGGCACCGCATAAGCTTCTTCTTAAACCTCTCCCATGTTTCGTGGAGAGATTCAGTTGGAAGCTGTCGAAAGTTGCTGATCTCATCTCTCAACTGTGCTCTCTTGGATGGCGGAAAGAACCTTTCTAGGAAAGCATCTTTCAATTGCCTCCAATTAGTGATAGAATCAGGAGTTAGCTCATTCAACCATAGAGTTGCCTCCCCAGATAGAGACAATGGAAATAAGCGCAAACGAATAGCATTCTGTCCAACGCCTGGATTGTCGAATGACTTGCATGTTTAGATAAAGTTGATCAGATGCACATTCGAATCATCTCCTGCAAGTCCACCAAACAATCCCTTGAGCTACAATAGTTGAATCATGGTGCTTGTGATATTGAACTTGGCTCCAGGTGCCAAGGCTGGAAGAATAATAGCCCCTGTGGCGCCAGCCCCATCTAAATCGTCATCATTATCATCAAACAGAAACTGCACAACTCGGTATTCCGGCCTCAATCTAGCTTGATGATCTCTTCTATTCGTAGGTGTCTCCACCTCAGCATCACGCCTAGGGTTTAGTAACTCAGCATCACCCAGGTCTTCATCATCCGGATTTGTTGCTTGCACTGGGTTATCAATATTCTGCTGATGTACTTGAGCAGCGGCCAACGCGGCTAATCTAGACTGCTCCTGTTGAGCAGCCCTTCTTTCAATGTCACATTGCGCCTCCATCCTGCCAATAAGTTGCGGTTCAGGGTTTATGGGTAATGATGGTTGACCAGAACTTCGAGTATTGGGCATGCACTGAACAAAACCTGAATAAAACAAAAACAACAACTAAAAGTAAAATACAAGAATCTTTGACTAAAGGGTCTAGTAATTATCACAAACTTAGTTGACAACCGTATTCCCCGGCAACGGCGCCAAAATTTGATAACGCTCAAACTACAGCTCTCGTAAGAGTGTAAGCGATCGTTGTCAAATATAGAACCCAACTGGGTTGGGTGTCAAATCCCACAGGGAATACTTGGTCACTAAGTATGCAACGATTAGTAGACTTTTGGTGAAAGTTCTGCGGAAAAAGGGGGGATTTTATGCGTGAAGTAAAATTATCAAAATAGCAAAGTAAAAATGGAATATTTAGTAAGATTTTAATCAATGAGAATTGTAAGCTAGGGTTATGTCCACCTTATGAGTTTTACGTATCTATTGGCTATGAGTTATGTGGAATTCAGACATGCATGTGCTTATAGAGTTTTGTATTCTATTGTAAATTCTAGTGTCTTTCGACCATCAAGGATTATTTCACTTTAACTCTTTCGAGCTTAAAGCGTATAACTACTGGTACAAATTCTCCAACAGGTTAATCCAGTTACGGCACTAACTTTTAAACAGGGGTTGGTAGCCCTATTTCCTTGTCACTCTCTCTTTTCCAGACATGTAACTTTTCTTTCGAACAAGTTAATACTATACTAGCGTATTCTATATGTTTGCAACCATAAGAATTCAATTAAGATGAAGAGAGTAATGATATAAGCAGCATACGTATCAAGAATTCACAAACTCATAGCAATAGATAGTATCTCATAAGGCTTCCATAACCCTAACAAAGAAGTTTAACTACTCATAATTGTGAAGGAAAACCACGAGGATATCATCATCATACCAAAGTAATAACAATATCACGATAAGTGAGTATTGGCGTCACTTGCGGCATGAATTCCTTGCTAGTAGCGTTTCTCTTGTCGTAAAAATTAAAAGTCCAATAGATGACTAATAATGTCAACAACAAAGAATAGAAGAGAATAAGAATGAATTGAATGAGAATGAATGGATTGAACGAGAATGATTGCTGAAAAGTTCAGCAAAATAGGGTTTTTATAATATCCATATCCTATTCCTACTAAGCTACTGCATATTTCTCATAATCCTTCTAGGTTACTGCTTTCTTATCCTAATCTTATTAAGTTACTGCTGATCCCCAAGTCTTTGGAAATACTGTTTTTGCCTGGGACAAGTTTTCCATGCATCACTTTCAGTCCATAGGCTTCCAAAAGATTCCTTCCTTCTTACGTGAAGCTTACTTTGGCATCAACCAGTCCATAAAATGCTGAAATCTTCATCATTTATACCTGAAAACTAGCTAATCACGTTGGTTAGCTCACTTACAGGAAAAAGGACTAAAAGTGCAGGAATTATATATTTTGTCCTTAAAACTTAGCTAAGATATGGGTAAATTAAGATGCTTTAGGCGTGTAAATACGCCTAACATCACCCTTATCTAAGAGATGTTTCAACTGTTCTTTCAGTTTTTTAAGTTCTACTGGTGCCATTCTGTATGGCAAAATAGAGATAGGCTGAGCGTCTAAAGAAAGATCAATACCGAAGTCTATTTCCCTTTTGAGAAGAATTCTTGGAAGATCTTTGGAAAAGATATCTGAATGTTCATTCACTACTAGGACTGATTGGAGACTGGGAGCCTCAGAATTGGAATCTGTAACATGAACTAGATGATAAACACATCCCTTGGATATCAATTTCCTTGCCCGAAGGTAGGAAATAAGTTGACCACTGAAAGTGGATACACTACCTTTCCACTCTAGGATGGATTCATTCGGGAATTGAAATTGAACCATTTTGTTTCTGTTGTCGACTATGGCATAGCAGGAATGAAGACAATCCATGATGAGAATGAGATCAAAATCAGTCATCTCTAACTCGAACAAATTTGTTGACGTGACTTTCTAAAATATCATAACTGGGCAGTTCCTGTATACCCGTCAAGCTATGATGGTTTTACATATTGGGGTAGATACTTAAAAAGGTTCTACTAGAATTTCGGGACTGACTCCAAAATCAACTAATATATAAGGTGTAACAAAAGAAAAGGAAGCTCCTGGATATAGCAAAGCGTAAACATGCACATAAAAGATCTGTAACATACCAGTAACTACCTTAGGAGAATTTCCCTAATCCTATCGGGTCGAAAGAGCATAGAGACAATTTGTGCATTTTTTGCTAGTAGCACCCTGCTGATTTGGAAGATCGAACTGAGCTGAAGAATGATTCTGTTGACCCTGAGGACCTGGCTGCGGACAATCTCTAACTCTATGGCCTGGATTTCCACAACCAAAAAAATGCCACTACCTGCTCTACACACACCCTGATGGTGCTTACCATAAGTCTGGCAAAAAAAAATAGGTGCGGGTACTACTAATACTGCCTTGGGTCTTAGAGCGTAGTGTTCTAACTTTGTTACAATGTATAAACTTAGGAACTGGAGCATTGACTGTAGAGAGGGCTAGAACTGATGACTTAGGATGAAACTGGCAACGGTTTCCTCCTTCTGAACTAGGTGAGCAAAGTTGACTCTACTTGTCTTGGCTCTCTTATTCTGTTTCTCCCTCTACTTAATCTTCTACTTCTCTATCTGTTGATCATGAGTCATAAGCCTGGATAAGGTCATGTAACTATTCAGCATGGCGGATCTACACTCATTAACCACGCTATCATTCATTCCTGAAGAAAACTTACTCATTTTGGCTCTACTATCTGCAACCACATGAGGGGCATATCTGGCTAATTGAGTAAAATTTAGAAAATACTCTTTCACCATCATATTGACCTACTTGAGGTTGATGAACTCTAGCATCTTAGATTCTCTAAGCTTTTGGTGAAGGAATTTGTCTAAGACTGTAGTGACAAACTCCTCTCACTCTATAGGACCTCCAACATCTACCCTTTCACACTCTACTATTTGTACCAAGTATAAGCCACATCCTGCAACTGATATGCAGCTAGCTCAGCCCTCTCAATAATAGTCACCCCTATTATGTCTATCACTTTCTGAACTTGAGAAATAAATTTTTGATGTTCTTCATCTACCTTAGTAAAGAGGAAGGTTGGAGGATTCATTTGGGTGAAGTCCCGAATCCTCACTGCAATTGAGTTGTCCACTGGGTTGGCCAGAAAAACTATTGGCCATTCATTATGAGCAGTGACTGATTGAGAAAGAGTGGTAAATGTGGTCCTAAACTCCGTATGAGAAACATTATTTCCCAAAGGTTCTTCGGGCTGAGGTGCTGACTTATTTTTTCTCTTAGGAGGCATATTCTGAAATAAAGAGAAGAAGCGGATTAGACTAAGAGACTGACTTGTGATTATGCTCACTGGTACGACATGAATACTGAAAAAGGGGAGACTGTTCTTAAACATCACATAGCCTCTTGCACATAAATATGGTGCATAACACATCCATGTACAAGACTCTAATAGATGCGGTTTTCAGACTTCCTAGGACTCTATTGAAACTTAGGCTCCGATACGAAGTTTGTAACGACCCAATTTGCTTAACCAGAATGTTACACGGTGCTCATGATCCCAAAGGACCATAAGCTAACTCATGAAAGATATCTAAACCTGTATACTGCATAAGAATTAATGAAAAATATGCACTGAAAGTCCACAAGATTTAATCATGAACATAGCTGAATGACGTAACATCTGTGTGGGGTAATAGAATACCTAAAACAAAACTGAAGACTAAAACATGATAGTCTATATCTAGTCTACATCTAGTATTAAAGCCTCTACTATCTAAAAAGTCTAAATAAGGAGTTGATAGGACATGTCCCCAACTAACTCCAACTAATAAGCTAATCAATGAGATACTAGAAAATCATTATGTTCTTGAAGGATGAGGACTCACATCTACTCTGAATGCTAAATCTGGAATCTACTGCTGATTTGGAACTCGTGTCTCTGAACCTATGGTGTAACATAAAAAAAAGCATCATAGAGCAAATGCGTCAGTATATATATACTGAGTATACATGTGAGGTAGGCTATATGCAATGGTTCACGTGCATGAATAATGCTAACTGACTGTCTAACATGAATATGAGAATACATGCATAAATACGTAACTGTAACTGACAATGTTATTTTATGATTTCTAATTATGTATACCGATAACATAACATGCTAGTAACTGATATGACTGATAACATGAAGGAATATAACTAAATAATACTAATAACATGGGTGACTGTAGCTGACAGTCCTGAATCTGATGGAACTCTCTAATTTCTGTACTATATCTGAGTTGACTGTATCTGACAGTCCTAAAATCTGAAGAACTATCTGAGTTCTATTACTGATACTGATTGACTGTATCTGACTGTCCTGGTTCTATAACATGAAACTGTGGGAAGTAGTATCTAACCGACATGCCCCAAATGTGCTATAATAGCTGAGCTGGGGTCCAATCTATGCCCTAATTGGAAGGGTGTCAATACTGCGCCACTGGTAAGGAAAAGATGTTAGTAACCCTCATATAACAGGTAGCTCTAGCAAGAACGGTGGGAACCCTCACTTAATAGGTTAAGCCACCTTATCTACCCTCATATAGTAGGCTACTATGTCTCAACCTATGCTGGCTACATAGTTCTAGAATACAAGGATTGCTTCTAGGAATCACACCCTCATATAACAGGTGAGTTACCATACTTGGGTTCACTCGGTGCTAATTCCTACTCCCATTTGAATAGACGCTAAACATGATTTACTGAACTAAACTGAGCATGGACTGAGTTATTGAATTTCCATGGCTGACGGAATACTACTAATATCTGACAACAGATTGAGTCATAAGATCATGGAGATTTTTCCTGAGTCATGAGACTATCTTAAGTCTAAGAGTTCATAGCTTGACGGAGAGTATTGTGAAAACATAACATGGCTCTAGGCACACAGCTAATATTTTAGGTGCAAGTTCCCCCAGGACTCGATAGAAGGAAACTGACATAGCATAATTTAGTTGAAGACTTCACTAACATCATAATACATACTACATTCATAGGAGAATTTCATCAAACATGTAATAGGAATGAACTTGTACATACATGGGGATTTCATGATATCATGATAGTTAGATAATATAACTTCATCTAGGAATTTAATCAAACATATGGCAGGCATGTTACATGTAAACATCATTATTAAATTCTAATTTCATCATTCAAGGGTTTAAATCTTAGGGTTGCATGAATCTATGGCTATATTAATTAAATCCATATAGAAACTATCAATAATCATGGAGTAGAATCTAATTTTACACTTATCAAACATGAACATGAGCAGCCAAAACATTAAAACATATAGAAAATTCATAACTTGAGTTTAGAAAAGGGATTCTTGAACTTCATGGACAAAAGGAGTCCATGAATGAATACTATGCATAACTTAGTTCGCGATTTCATGAAGATTGATGGTGAAACCTTCTTGAAATTGGACCTTCTATGAAACCCTAGCTTGAGTTCTTGAGAGTATTTGAGAAAGACATCAATATTTTTTATGAATAAGGGCTAAATCTCGCGTTTGGAAGCTTATATGGGGGGGTTGGAATTTACCCTTTTAAACCTAGACACGTAATTTAAGTTTTAGTAAAATTTCCTGAATAGGGCCCTTGGCGGACGTGTCACCATCGCGCCAAGTCACTGGTAATTGACAAATGAGAAATTTTACAGTGGAATGATGCGGAGCTATCGTGTTGCCACCTTGTATACGACCTGGAAGTTTGGAACGATATGCCATTATTATAGAGCAACACTAGAAATTGAAAATTTCCATTTGAGCTATCTCCGCGACACGCTGAAGGCTCAGGTCAAACACTGTCTCACAAAAAAAGACCTAACTCTTCGCCCGGGTGTCGGATTTAGGCGAATTATATATCAATGGAAAGCTTATTCAATTTCCCACGTGATAATAATTAAAAATTACGGAAATACCATGTGTATAAGAAATAAGTATTATTCCAAATAAAGTTCTAACATCCTTGATATGATTTTCAAGCTAAGAAAAAGCATGGGTATTACACACGAGTTCTAGAGCATCAGTAGATCCAAGATATCAGCAGTCAAAGTTAGCAGTGAGTCCTCATCCTTCGAGTACATGATTATTTCTCTATTATCTCATTAATTAGTTTATTATTTGGGGACATGTCCTATCAACTCCTTACTCAGATAGTTAAGTTAGTTAGAGGCTTTCTAGACTATTATATTCAGACAGTTATTTCAGTTGTTTTGGGTATTTCAAACCCCATTTAGACATTATGTTTTACTTCAGTTATGTGAACCTTATGTCCTTTTAGTTTATGTTTCCATATTATTCAGTATATTATACAATATACAGGTATAAGTATCATTCATGAGTTAGCTTGTTATCCTTTGGGGTCATGAGTACCACGTAATGTTTCGGGTACCAGATTAATGGTGTTATAATAAGAAAATTTGGATGCAGCACAACATGCACCTTTAGTATTAAACCACCTAATAGTGTCATTTTGGTAGATGTGGATAATGATATAGATATTTTTGAAATGATGTATTCCTTGAAAAATGGAGATAAAGTGGATGTATTTGTCAAGCATTTAGTCGATGAGCCAATTATTGTGCACCTCTCCATATTCTTAGAAAATGTAAGTATTGGTAATATGGAGGAATCTAGTGCATCTTTGGATAATAGGCCTAACTTTATGGTATGTAGGGACCATATAAATGTGGAGGACCCTTTTACTTTTTTTTTTCTACTTCACCTCCTTTCACTATTACACCTCATTTCAGTACTGCGGATAGTGCTACTGCATATAGTACTTCAGCACCTACTGTTGTGCCTAGTGTTGCTACATCTACTATTGCAGCTAGTATTGATGCACCTTTTGTTGCTCAACCTAGTGCTGCTGCAGGTAGTGTTGCTTTACCTATTATTGTTGCACCTAGTGTTGCTGCACCTAGTACTGATGCAGTTGATGATATAGATGTTAGTCCTGCTAGAATTGATTTTTTAGAAGAAGAAGTAGAGGGTTTTGATTACTCTACTGAGGATAGTGTTGATTCAGAAGAAGAATTAGTTGGAGATGATGATAATGAAGTGTATGGTAGTGATGTACATAAGAAAGTTAGGGAGTTAAGATTTGAAAAAAGGGAAGTTTCAAAGGAGAAAAATAAATGAGAGAGTACTATCTGACAATATGGAGGTACTAGTAGGTAAAGCAGGACCAGATCTAGGGTTTGATGACACTGAAATAGATAAAGTCAGTCATGAAGGCAGGTTGGGAGGTGATAAGCCTTACTTTGCAAGTTCTGATGAGGGGAGTTTTGAGTTAGATGAAGATGATTATTGTGCTGATGAAAAACATGATGTGATTGTATCTGGTAGGGCAAGATCAATTAAGTTATCAAGGAAAAAAAGGACAACAGCCTATAAAATCATTCATGACCAAACTGCAATGAAAGTTGTTTGGCAGTTGGGTATGGTGTTTAAAGATGTAAATGAATTTAGTAAAGTTATGAATAAATATGCAGTAAGAAAGAGGGTTCCTGCAAAGAAGTGGGTGAATGAACCAAACAAGGTTAGAGTTAGATGCAAGGCTGACTGTCTATGGATTTTATATACAGGTCTTGACAACACAACAAAAGATTTCATGATAAAAACTTACATTCCAAAACATACTTGCGATAACACAACCAAAAAGTATTTGTGCAATGCAAAATATTTAGCTGAAACATTCAGATAAAAAATAATTGAGCAGCCAAATATAAAGGTATTCAATCTGCAAGAGTTGATTAGAAAAAAATTGAAATTGTATGTTAGTAAGAAGAGTAAGAGCTAAAGTGTTGAAATATATCATGGGTGATCATGCTATGGAATTTGGAAGAATTCTTGACTACAAGGATGAGCTGCCGAGGACAAATCCAGGGACAGGTTGTGTTGTTAAACTTGGTAAGGCTAATAAAGAAGGTAAACCAAAATTTCTGAGTTTCTACATCTGTTTTGATTCTTGAAGAAGTCATGGGTACATTGTAGAAAGTGTATAGGTTTAGATGGTTTTTTTCTTAAAGGTGTTTGTAAAGGAAAATTGTTAGTTGTTGTTGGGAAAGATGGAAATAACCAGATATTGCCACTTGCTTGGGCAGTAGTTGAAAAAGAAAATAGAAATACATGGACTTGGTTTGTTAGGTGTATAAGGGATGACCTAGGACTTGGAGAAGGAGAAGGTTTCACCTTGATTACAGATATGCAGAAGGTTTGTGTACTGTATTATGTGTAATTTTTTTCTAGTCTAGCCAAGTAAATGTAATAATGTACTATGTTGACTTTGTTTAATTTCATGTATTGTATTGTAGGGACTGTTTACAGTAATTGAGTAGGTGTTACCTCAATCTGAGCATAGAAGATATGCAAGGCACATCTTAGCTAATTGGGATAAGGAATGGAGAGGTCTTCAAAGAAGGCAACAATTTTGGAGGATAGACAAAAGTATATTTAAGTCTCAATTGAGGAAAACATACAGAAGATGAAGTTGCTTGGTCCTGAAAAAATGATGGATGACTTAATGTACTTCAACATTAATTACTAGTGCAAGCTTTACTTCAACACTAAAGTGAACTATGATTCTGTGGATAACAACATGTATGAGTGTTTTAATGCTTGGATCTTACCAGCTAGGCACAAGACCATCACTACCATGCTTGAATAAATATGAGTAAATATGACAACAAGAATAGGCAATTTAAGGGAGTTTCCAAGTACATGGAAGTCCAACTACTCTCCAATGTATTTGAAGGTATTAGAGGAAAATATCAACAGGTCTATGGATTGTACCATTCAGTTTAATAGAGTTGTTGGTTTTGAAGTGAAAGAAGGACTTTGTCAACACAAATTTACATTGTCAAGAGGACTTGTCGTTGTAGGGTGTGGCAGTTAAAGGGCATACCATGTGCAAATGGTGTGGCTACAATATTGTTCAAAAAGTACCCTATATATGAATATATTGACAGTTGCTATAGTAAGGACACATATTTGAGGACTTATGTCAATGTTCTTGAACCATTTACAAACATGGAAATGTGGCCAGTTTCTTCAAACATTGTTGTTGCACCACCTGAAATCACAACCCTGCCTGGTAGGCCAGCTAAGAATATGAAGAAGGAAGTTGGGGAAATAAAGAAGTCAGGAAAATTGCCTAGAACAGGACTAGCAATGACATGTAGTGTGTGCCATGTTAGAGGCCACAACAAAAGGGGGTGTCCTCATAGAGCACCATCAGCAGAAGTAGAACCTACTGCACCATCAGTAGCAACGGCTATTGGGTCAGGCAGGGGAAGAGGCAGACCAAAGGTAATTTTTTCACTCGAATCAATTATGTTATAACAGTATTCTAATTGTTAACATCCAAATATCACGATTGAAATAATGAAACAGACATAATTAAATGACTCATAATAACTAATTAGAAGTGATATAACAAAATTACTATAAAAAGTACTTGTACAAAAATTTAACCTCATAAAATGTCATGTTAATTTAAAATATTAAGAGTTAATTTATTATTTTATATCTATTTTATCTTTTTATTAAATATTATTAAATTTTTATTACTTAAATGACTTATAATAATTGGTCCTAAGCCGGGGGTTTATCGAAAATAGCCTCTCTACTTCTCTTGAGGTAGTGGTATAGTCTGCGTACACTCTACCCTCGGCAGACCTCACTAGGTGAGAATCACTGGGTATGTTGTTGTTGTTGTTGTTGTTGTAAATAACTTATAATAATTAATTAATGTGATATAGTAAAATTATGGTTGAAGCATGTGAAGCAGATATATTTTAAATGAAGATTTTATTTTTTTATTGAATATTATTAGTTTTCTAATAATATATGTAAATAATTAATAATAATTAATTAAAAATAATATAATAAAATCATGATTGATATGTAAATAATAATAATAATTAATTAAAAGTGATATAATAAAATCGAAGCAACGTAGGGATCCAAAGTGCTGCCTTCTTCACCACATTTCTACTAAATAGTAATGAGTGAATGTGGCAAGATTGAAAAAATGGAAGTGCAACCAATGTCTTTTAATTTAAAAAGACGCATATTTCTTAGGGATTTTTCTCCTTTTTCCTCTTTGCTAATAAACTTCTTAATATGCTATTCTTCGAATAATTCTACTATAAAGTAACTAACATGAACTTATTTTATCATATCATGATTTTCATATCATTTGCTTTGACAAGGTTATTACAATAAGAAATGAAAAGAAAAAATTAGTTGTTCTTAGTATTATATCATAGTAAATTATAGAAGTAGTAAAATAAAACCAGAGGAGTGAACCTTTGGTGACAACAAAGAAAATAAAGTATATATGCGCTCAGTCTAGTGGAAATACGGACCAGCACAATAATATGAGTTATTAGGACACCTTTGATTTGATCAAAGAAGAAAGCCAAATTATTCCTAACTCCAGCTTATAAGATCCATTAGAATGCAGAGGTTCATCTTGCTCAAATAATGTCATGAGCAATTTTAGTATTTCACACTCTGATCGTATGATCAAAGATGAAACATACCTGGTTAACATCAGACACCATTCCTCCGATGTATCTTAATGTGTATTTCTCCTTGACATAGTAATCAATCAGCTGTCATCAAGAATAATGAATCAGAAAGAGGAAATTCATTTAAATAACAACTCAGAAGGCATCAACATAGTAGAAAATGAAAAGGGAACAACAAAAGAAAAGGTATAGAAAAGGCATATTGTACAAACACACGCCCAGTACATATATTAGAAACTAAAGACAAAAATGAGAAATGATGGTAAACCTTGGCGTAGTCAGGATTGTCAAATGTGACTTTTTTGAAAATAAAACAATAATATATAGTATTAGTCAAATATCCTCAAGGCTGCTGCACTCCTAAAACAGAAAAAA
The DNA here is from genome assembly GCA_030864225.1 of Capsicum baccatum var. pendulum. Lineage (NCBI taxonomy): Eukaryota > Viridiplantae > Streptophyta > Magnoliopsida > Solanales > Solanaceae > Capsicum > Capsicum baccatum. The sequence goes on from CM061556.1 coordinate 119,136,288, forward strand.
AAAGATCCAAAAAGCACCGAAAGATATGAGTAATTAAGAGGATATAATTGTAAAATAAATATTAAATTTTATTAGATTAAATTATAAAAAGAACTCTAAAAAAAGAAGAAAAAAGATAAATATCAATAGAGACCATAGAGGGGTGCCACATCACCTCTTCTATGTTTCTCCTTTATATATATATATATATATATATATATATATATATATATATATATATTGATTTGTACTAGTTATTTATATTTTGTTCCTAAATATATTAGTGATTAATAGTATATGATAACATTTATTATAAAAAAATGTATATTTTTATTTTTATCCATAATGTTGTGGAATAAATATTAAATTTTATTAGATTAAATTATAAAAACAACTCTAAAAAGAGAAGAAAAAAGATAAATGTCAATAGAGACCATAGAGGGGTGCCACATCACCTCCTCTATGTTTCTCATTTATATATATACACACACATATATATATATATATATTGATTTGTACTAGTTATTTATATTTTGCTCCTAAATATATTAGTGATTAATAGTATATGATAATATTTATTATAAAAAAAAATGTATATTTATATTTTTATCCATAATGTCATGAATTTATAAAGACATTTTCGTTATTTAACTTTTAACTAAGTGGCTTCCCACTTATGAAATAGTTATGATTATGAAATAAGTTACAAATCCGGTTTAGAACTTGGTTCAAAACGCATTAGAAACGTAGCTATCTAAACACAGTCACCACCTACTTTTGTTTCGCGAATTAAGAACCCAGTTGAAAGAAAAGTATTTTAAAACTTAAAAACAATTGAAAAGACTGAAAAAGGGAAGGTCGTGATGACACTTGTCATGGCTAAGACTTGACAAGTAAGCCAATTGCCCAAGCTTATAAGTAAGAAGAAAATAATAAAACAATTCCCAAGATGAGACTTTTAGGGCGAAGTTAGACCCATACAAGTACAACAATAGCGGAAGTCTGAAAAAAAGTACCATAATCATCCCAAAACCTGGTGTCACAGTGTAAGAACAATTTAAATACAACTTCGAGCTAGAAATACAACTAAATTCAGAAAACTACAAGTCTATATCCGAATAAAAAATAAAGATATCAACTTAATATGAGGAGGTTTGAAGTCGACTCTGAAGGCAAAGAGTGGCTAATACCTCAAAGATATCACTGATCAATCGCACAGTCTCAGCTGTTGCACAACGCACTCATACCCGGATCTGCACCGAAAGGGCACGGTAGGAATGAGTACTATCCACTTGTACTCATTAGATATCAAATGACGACTGAGTAAAGTAGAAAATAAGATATAAAAATGTATACTATGAGCCCATTAGCAACAATCAGAAAATGTTCCAAATAATAGCTCATACCATCTCCACTAATAGTTCTAAATATAACACATAAACAAGAAAATAGGTATGCAAAAGAAACAAACCAGATATTCATCGAATAAAGCACATAAGCACAACATTGAAGGTGAATAATGTACTAAATGAAGTAATGATGATGCGATATGATTGAGGTTATCACATAACCTCCGTATTGACCTATTGAGCCTCAATACTTTTAGGTAGGACACATGGGGGAGGGGGGGGGTTCGCAAACCATATAATTTCTCAATACTCAATCCTAATCTCAATATCAATAGCTTCTCTCTAACTCGTGGACTACGGTAGAGGGTCTTGTAAAAAGTATCTTATTTTTTATAAAACAGGTGTTTTCTCAATGGTAACAATGACTTATGAGTGTATGTAAAATATGAGGATGTATTGCTCACAACCAAACTAGTATGAAAATCCCGAATCCATTTAATACATGAATACATGAGCTCAAAATCCACTCAATATGTCAATCATTGATGATTTCATATAAGCAATGTACCATTGGAACAAATATACATGTAAGACATCATTAATATAATATTAAACCCAACTTGAGTATTTGTATCATGAATAAAGCAACCAATGCTAGATAAGGCCTATAATTACTCGTTTAAGTCTCCACAAGGGCATTATTGTCAACTACAATGGCATAAAGTGCATACACAAGGCCAATGATGTCAGATAAATCCCCCACATGGGAAAATATAGTAAATATCATCTCAAGTCACCAATAACTACAATATAGGCTCCCACACGGGAAAACAACAGTAATATAGTATTGAAATACCATTTTTCATGATTATTACCAATACCTATATCAAGTTTTTATCTACAAATTAAATACCCAGACCAGCCTGAAGAAAGTGAAGTCATAACCTACCTCGTGACATCAAAACTCAAGACTAAAACACAGAGCTTTTCCCTTTCGAACGACCTTAGAATCAACTAAAACATGCAAATATAGAATCTATGCATTAAAAGATTGCCAACGAAACTCATATTTCCTACTTTCAAGGTAGGGTACAAAAAAAATCCTAAAAAGGTTTCGAAATAAAGGGTAACCTGAATTTTATTTTTTAGAAAAACCTTACCCAAGGTTAAAGAAAGTCATAGGAGAAAACCCAAGTGAAAATGGATTAAAATGAGGTTTAATTGAAGAAGTATCCTTTTAGGCCTTTCAGGCCAAAAATCTAATTAAGGTTTTAAAAAGTTTTAAATGACATAATCAAAGTAAAATAATTGAAATAGGAATTTAGAGCTTATCCAAGTTTGAAAATGGAATAAATCACCGAAAAATCTTCAACTGAAAGCTCAAATTCTCAAAAATGAAGGAAAAATTGAGAAAAAATAGTTTGTATATCAACAAAGCTATGACCAATAAAGCGATCAAATGATCGCTTAAGCGATGGGTTGATCGTATAAGTGATCCAACCCAAAACTGTAAGGCTACTTAAACATCCCTCTGCCGCTAAAGTGGCGATAGAAAAAGTGGTAAAGGTTCCACTTTAGCGATCTTGGATGGGTAAAAAGGATCTGTTAAAGCGATGTATGGCAATTTAAGCGGATATCTCTTAAGCGGTCCAGTTGTACCAGACTTCAGCTGCATCGATAACTTTGCTAAGTTGGAAAGTTGCTGATCAACCCCTTGACATTTGTTCGAAATCCTGTGAGGGCAAATTAAATATGCTACTAGACTAAACCCAACGTTCCAAACTTAATGATGATATCAGATTTTTGAAAAGAGGTTGTTTTTTTAAAATTGACTCCTGAGACCCAATTTCACTAATTGCCAAATCAAAAGGCAAAATGAGATCCAAAAGCCAAAAATCAAACCAACCACACCACCAACCCAAAATCAACATTGTGGATCGGCTGGCGTAGTCCCTTTTTCCATCCTACACCAAAAACAACAAATATTGACCGAATTCAACTATGAGGCCTTTAAACCTCTAAAAACCACAAACTCACACAAATCATTTTGGGTTACATCGGGAATTATGCCAACATCCCCATACCTTTGATACATCACATAGAAACTATGGGGAGGGGTAAAATGGTCAAAGCATATAAAAGGAAAAGGTTGACAAAATCATGTCATTATAATATCCATCACAAAGAATGTAGAACCCCATAAAATTTTGATCAATTCATTTTTGACCCTCCCAAATACGTAATGCCAATTTTTTACTTGAATTATGTTAAGGGGTGTTAAAAGAGTGTTTTGAAAAAGTTTTAGAATTTTTGAAAGGAGTTTGGGAATATTTTGGGACTCTGACGAATTAAGCCTCCACGATAGTGACATACCACACCACTTAGCTTCCGTGATAAGGGCATGCCATAGAGCTAAGCTTCGCGATAGCGACGTGCCACACCTTTATGTGTTTTTTGTCCAATTTTTGTTTTTTTAATTGGGGTGAGGAGATTTTGGTATTTTTACCCCTTGCATGATGTTTAAGAACTAAATAAACCTGTTTCCTTCAATTTGTAAAGATCAAACACTGGTATTCTCTTCTTTAACTCTCTAACCAAGAAACTTCAAAGGTTTCACAAAGAATTCATCATTCAAGCTCCAAACTTTAAATTGTCTTCAATTTCTTTGATATTTTAGGCATGTTTCTCTTTTCCTAACTTGAATTTTATACTATGGAATATACTTAGTCATTATTCATGTGATTTTAATTAATGGGTTTGAGATTGGGTTGAAGACTTTTGATGGTTATTACTTGATTTGTATTTTTCATGATTTAAATATGTTGTTTATACATTAATTGATGGTTTTGGGGGCTAAAATAGGTGCATTATTATGAGAATTGGAATGGAAAACATGGGTTTCCCCAAATTGAAGAAAATTTGGCTTAATAATGGCATTAACCTTAACCCACCTTTATAACTTTGGTTTTGAATATGGAATTTACATAATTTAACTTACTTTTTGAACATTTCATTGTATTAAAAGATAATGGATAATGAAAATGATTTTGGAATACCCTTGGTGGCAATTGTTTGGATTTTAAATAGAACTTGGGAGTCTAATGGTTAAATGAATTAGCTTGGAAGAATATTGGTATGACGATACCAAGTTGGTAATGACTAATTAAACTGACTCCTTGGTTAATAGTTGGGTTTATTAACAAATTATTTTAATTTGGGCTTAAAGAGAACTGTGTATCTCACCGTGAAGGTGTAGTCTAGCTGGGGGGGAGCAGAACCAATACTAGAAATCACATATGTCGACATAAGGGTGTATATGACTGTATCTGGATACACTCTATATTTTGGATGGCTCTCGCCTTAATGTGTTTAGCCATTCCTTGGTTTTCTCGGTTTGTGCGACTAAAACACATTAGGGCCCTTTTATTAGGGGGAGTTGAACCTATATAACCCATGAGTGCCTTTAGGATAGAGAGAACTACACAATTCAAGTTAATGGTTTAAATCTCATAGTCATGATGTTTGTCCCTACCCCAAAATACTATACATGAATATACAAATATTGTATATGTGGTTTTGACTAATTTCAACAATGATGTTATTTTATTACTTTATTTGAGTTATATTCTAGTTCTCGCCCTACTGACAGCCTATGGATGCTACATCATATCATAATGTATGGTTTGAAGGGTTTTCTGTTGCTCATATGCAATAGTAGGTGATTCAATATTCCTATGGTTCAGCTGTGAAGTGGTGAGTCTCCCTCTTTGGGAAAGACCTATCTTCTCACTGGTTTCTTTATTGTCTTAGTATTTCAATTGAGATTCTTTTTAAGGTAGTTAGGGGTATGTCCCAACTTAGTTTTGTAATCTAATTTTAAAGGTTTTTGTGGACAAGTGTAGGTTTTTTATTCATTTTGATTCATTGAATTATCATTTAGTTGATCTATCCTTATTATTTACTAATTTTTTTGGGTTTCACTGTATTTTTTTATTATGATTTTAAGGTTAGGCTACAGGGGTGGTCGTCGACCCACAGTGGCTTTGAGATACCGATCACAGCTAGGCCATGGTTCGGATTGTGACAAGCTTGGTATCCGAGCATAGTTTAGGGTCTTTGAGTGTCTATAAATCTATGTTGAGTATTGTACCTTTTATTGGTGTTTAGCATGCTACACTTATAAGAGGGAGTCTATGAGTCTATTTTAGGCTATAGAGCCTTGTTGTCTTAACACTTCTCTAATAGTTGGCTTACTTGTATTTCAGATCATGCCTCCCTTAGGATCTAATGATCATAGAAACTCTGATACAACCTCTGTCCCACCTAAGGAAAATATTGAGGGAACTTGCCTTATTTATGAAGTGTAGACCTAGTCTAGGGTCCTTGTTCCTAGATGTACTGCTTCACATGGGTTTCTACTAGTCCCTACTATTTCTCGTTAACCTTCTCGAGCTAGTGAGATAGATGCTCAATCACCTCAGAGAGATATCTCTAATGTAGAGTTCTATCAGTCTATTTATATGCTTTCTCAATTGGTGGCATTGCAGTCTCATCGATCTAATCATTTTGGTTTCACTGTTAGTTTATCTAAGGTCACTTGAGTTATTCAGCTTATGAGGTTAAATATTGCAACCTTTATAGGCTCTAAGGTTGAGGAGGATCCTCAAGGTTTTATTGATGAGATGAAGAAGATTTGTAGGGTGATACATGCTACTGATTTGGAGGGTGTGGAGTTTTTTGCTTATCAGTTGAAGGATGTGGCTTATCAGTGGTATGAGTCATAGAAAGCGATGAGCATTGATAATGCTAAACAAGTGGTGTGGGATAATTTTTTAGGTGCCTTCCTTGTTTATTTCTTTCCTTAGGAGTTAAAGAAAGCTAAGGCAGAAAATTTTATGAACTTGATACTAGGTAAGATGAGTTTTAAGATGTATTCTCTGAAGTTTCAGCAGTTGTCCCGTTATGCTCCATAGTTGGTATCTAATATGAGTTACCAAATAAGAAAGTTTATTATTGGTTTATCCCGTGACTTGGTGTTGAAGTGTAAGACTGTTATGTTGAAAAATGACATGGACATCTTCAGGCTAGTGGTTTATATTTAATTGGTAAAGGATGAGAACAAGAAGTAGGTAGCGATGAGAGAGAGGCAGAATAAGAATATTTGGTATTCAGAGTAGGGTATAGCTCAGCAAAATATTAGAAAAGATAGTAGACAATGGACCAAGAAGAAGAAATGGGGAGATTCATATTCGACCACTAGTGATCCTTATCCTAAGCCTTTCGATGATTATCATTTTCATGCTAGCAATAGTTCTAAGGCACAGGGTTAATAGTCTCAGGTCAATGGAGCTAAACCATCCCCACCTTATCCTCTTTGTCAATTTTATGGGCAGTTTCACTATCGTTATTATGAGAAGGGAAACTTATGTTCTCATTGTGGTCAACCTGGTAATCTACAGAGAAATTACCCTATAAGTTGCCACTAGGGATAATAAGGTTCCAGTCGCCACTTCTTCAGCTCCTATACCTCAGAGCATCACTTCAGGTACAAACACTGGCCTGAATCATCTCTATGTATTTGCTACTTGTCAGGAATCTGAGGCATCCCCAGACGTTGTCACCGGTATGTTACAAGTCTTTTCTCTTGATGTTTATTATTGGTTTGATTTAGATTCTACCCTATCTTATATTACTGCTTATATTGTTATACACTTTTGTTTTGTTCCTAAAATATTTTTGACCCCTCTTCTATGTCTACTTTGGTGGGTGATTCCATTGTTGCTAGAAAAATATATAGGGGTTGTGTGGTGTCTATTCTTAATAAGGAGACATTGGTTGCTTTGATATAACTTGATATGGTAGACTTTGATATTATCCGTAGGATGGATTAGTTTCATTTGTACTATGCTTCTCTAGATTGTAGGACCAAAAAGGTCATTTTCCATTTCCCTAATGAACTGGTGATTTAATGAGAGGGAAGTTCCTTAGTTAAAGGGAATTTTATTTCTTATATTAGAGATCAAAATTTATTTTCCAAATAGGTGTCTGTACCATTTAGTTTGAGTTAATGATTCTATTTCTAAACGTATTTCTTTGCAATCTTCCATAGTGGTTAATAAATTTCCTAATGTTTTTTCTATTATATTCCTTGAATTATTCTAGATAGGGAGATAGATTTTGGAGTTGATCATCTACCAAATAACTATCCCATCCATTCCTCCTTATAGAATGACTCCGACTGAACTAAGAGAGCTAAATGAGCAGTTAAAGGATCTTATTGATAAGGGCTTCATCTATCCTATTATTTCTTTATGGGGTGCTCCTATTATTTTTGTGCAAAATAAAGATGGGTCTTTTTGTATGTGTGTAGATTATCGTCAATTGAATAAGGTTACAATGAAGAATATGTGTTCTCTTACTAAAATGGATAATCTTTTCGACCAGCTTCAGGATGCTAGGTTTTTCTCTAAGATTGATATCCTTTTTGGCTATCATCAGTTGAAAATCAGAGAGGTTGATATTTTCAAGACTGTTTTCCCAACCTGTTAAGAGCATTATGAGTTTTCGGTTATGTCATTTGAGTTGACTAATGCTCCGGCTACTTTCATAGATATTTTGAATCAGGTGTTTAAGAAAATTTTGGATTTATTTGTTATATTCTTCATTGATGACATTATCATGTACTCTAAGTGTGAGAAGGATCAGGTCAATCACCACTGAATTATGTTACAGACTCTTAGGGATCATAAATTGTATGCAAAACTCTCTCAGGGAAAATTTTTGCTAAGTGATGTGAACTTTATTGGGAATGTTATTTTTTAGTGAGGGGATCATAGTGGATCCACAGAACATTGAGGCAGTTAAGAAGTGGCCTAGACCCACAACTCGAACCGACATTAGGAGCTTTTTGAGATTGGTTGGGTATTCTAGAAGGTGTGTGAATAGTTTTTCACCTATTGCTGCCCCACTAATGAGTTTCACTTATAAAAAGACTAAGTTTGTATGGACCGAAGCTTGTGAGGGTAGTTTTGAGAAGTTGAAGGATAAGTTGACTTCTGTGCCAGTTTTGACCCTGTCGGAGGGTATTGATATGTTTGTAGTATATTGTTATGCGTCCCATGTGGGATTGGGTAGTTATTTGATGCAGTATGGAATGGTTATGGACTATTCTTCTAGGAAGCTTAAGGTTTATGAGAGAAATTATCCAACTCACAATGTAGAGTTTGTCGCTTTAGTTTTTTCTTAAAGATCTATCACCATTATTTATACGGGGTGCATGTGGATATTTGTTCTGACCATAAGTGCTTGCAGTATGTGCTTACACAGAAAGAATTAAATCTCAACAAGAGGAAGTGAATCGAGCTACTTAAGGATTTTAACTTGAGCCTTCACTACCATCCAGGTAACTCTAATATGGTTGCTGATTCTCTTAGCAGGTTGTCTATGGGAAGCTTATCTCACGTTGATAAGGAGAAAAGAAGATTAGTAAATGATATTCACAAGTTGTCTAACTTGGGAGTTTGTCTCTTAGACTTTCAGTATAGAGGACTGATTATTTAGGAAGTTATAAAATCATATCTTTTTGTTAAGGTGAAGGAGAAGTAGGTTTTGGATTCCATACTTATGTAGATCAATAATGATGTGGGATAGTAAATGGTTATGGATTTTTAGATTGGGGGAGATGGCATCTTGAGGTATCAAGGAACGTTGTGTGTTTCTGATATTGATGGACTGTAGGAAAGGATTTTGACTGAGGCTCATAAGTCTAGATATACAATTCATCCAGGTTCAACTAAGATGTATCATGACTTGAAGGAAATCTACTGGTGGAATAATATGAAGAGATATATGGAAAACTTTGTGGCTAAGTATATGGTTTGTCAGCAAGCTAATGTTAAACATTTGGGGCCTGGTGGGTTGTCTCAAGAGATAGAGTTTCCCATATATAAGTGGGAGATGATTTATATGGATTTCATTACGGGTCTTCCGTGGTCCCGCAACTAATATGATTCTATTTGGGTCATTGTGGATATAATGACTAAGTCTTCTCACTACTTTCCTATAAGGACTTACTACTCAGGAGAGGATTATGCTAAGTTTTTTATTCAGTAAATAGTTAAGTTGCATGGAATGCCTATGTCCATCATTTCAGACTGAGGTACACAATTCACTTCTTACTTCTATGATTTATTTTAGAAGGTTTAGGTACTCAGGTAAACCTTAACATCACTTTACACCCTCAAACGGATGGACAAGCGGAACAGACTATTAAAATAATAGAGGAAAAGATAAGGGCCTATGTGGTTGACTTTAAGGGTAGTTTGGTTGACTATTTTCAACTTATTAGGTTTTATTACAATAATAGTTACTATTCTAGCATTCAAATGACTTTTTTTTAGGCTTTTTATGGTAGAAGGTGCAGGTCCCCTATTGGATGGTTTGAGGTGGATGAGACTAGGTTGTTTCGCCTTGACCTAGTTCACCAAGCCATAGAGATGGTGAAGGTGATTAGAGAAAGACTCAAGAATACTCAAAGTAGCCAAAAGTCTTATGCGGATGTAAGGCTAAGGGAGTTGGAGTTTGAAGTAAGTGATTGGGTGTTCTTGAAGGTTTATCCTATGAAAGGAGTCATTAGGTTTGGGAAGAAGGGGAAGATCATTCCCTATTACATTGGTCCATATCAGATTTTAAGGTAAATTGGAAATGCCATGTTGGTGTTAGAATTACCAACAAGTTTGGCCTTTATTTACCCTGTTTTCCATGTGTCTATGTAGAAAAATTGTATGGGTGATCCTTCATTGATAGTGCCTATTGAGGATGTTAGTGTTTTGGATACTTTGTCTTATAAGGAATTTTTTATTAAGATACTAGATAAGAAAGTTTGCATATTAAGGACAAAGGATGTAGCTTCAGTGAAGGTTCTTTAGAGAAATCAAAAGGTGGAAGAGGCTACATGGAAAGCCGAGGAAGATATAAAAGCCAAGTACCCATTCTTGTTCCCCGTGTTGGATGAAAGTGCCTGAGGTATGGGTTTTATTTTTCTCTTGTTGTATTTTAAATTTGGCATTTGGTTCTGATGTATTCTTATTTTTATCATGCTAAAAATGTCTTAACTTCTCATTCGGGGACGAATGATCCAAAAGTGGGGTTTAATGTAGGACCCCACAAAATTTCAATGAATTCACTTTTGACCCTCCTATGTGCGTAATGTAAATTTTCCACTTGAATTATGTTAAGAGATGTTAAAAGGGTGTTTTGGGAAAGTTTCAAAATTTTAGGAAGGGGTTTGGAGTTATTTTGGGACTTCACGCCACTAAGCCTCCACGATAGTGGTGTGCCATGCCACTTAGCCTCCACAAGAGTGGGGTGCTTCACCACTATGTATTTCTCGCCCAGATTTTTCTTTTTCACTTTGTATGTGGGGATTTTGTTCTTTATACCCCTTGCACGATTTTAAACACTAAATAAACCCCTTTCCTTAAGTTTTTAAAGATCAAACACTACTGTTCTCTTCTTTAACTCTCCAACAAAGTAACTTCAAGGGTTTCACACAGAACACACTATTCGAGCTCCAAACTTCATATTGTCTTCAATTTCTTGTATATTTTAGGCATGTTTTTATTTCCATAACTTGAATTTTACATTATGGATAAATTTAATCATTATTCATGTGATTTTAATTGTTGGATTTAAAATTGGGTTGTGGGCTTTTAAAGGTTATTACTTAAATTATATTTCCCATGATTTAAATGTGTTGTTTATACTTTAATTGATGGTTTTTGGGGCTTAATGGGTGCATTTTATGAGGATTCGAATGGGAAACATGAGTTTCCCCAAATTGATGAAAATTTGGCTTGATAATGGCATTAACCTCAACCCACCTTTATAACTTTGTTTTTGAATAGAGAATTTGCATAATTTAACTTACTTTTGGAACATTACATTACATTAATGTATAATAAAAATGATTTTGGAATGCCATTGGTGGCAATGGTCTGGATTTAAATGGAATTTGGGAGTCTAATGGTTAAATGGACTGGTTTGACATAATTGAATTAGCTTGCAATCATATTCGTATGATGATATCAAGTTGGTATTGCCTGATTAAACTGACTCATTTGTTAATAGTTGGGTTTATGTGCAAACTCTTTTAATTGAGGCTTGAAGGGAATTGTGTAGCTCACCATAAATGTGTAGTCTTAGGGGGACCGACACTGGAAACCACGTTTCCCAACGTGAGGATACATACTATATTTTGGATGGCTATCACCTTAGTGTCTGTAGCCTTTCCTTGGTTTCCTCGGTTTGTGTGGATAACATACACTGGGGATCTTTTATCAGGGGGAGCTGAACCTATATAGCCCGTGGGTGCCTTTAGGACAGAGTGAGCTACATAGTTTAGGTTAATGATTTAAACTCTCATGTTCATGACCCTTGTCTCTACCTCCCACATCCTATATATGTATATATAAATGTTGTGTATGTGGTTTTGACTGGTTTTGTCAATGGTATTATTTATCACTTTTTTCTTGAGTTACATGTGATTTCTGTCCTCACTAACCATCCCTAGAAACTACATTTTTTCATGATGTAGGATCCGTAAGGTTTTCTATTGCTCCTATGCAGTTTTAGGTGATTCGGTATTCCTGTGGATCAGCTCTGAAGTGGTGAGTCTCTATCTTTCAAAAGGTCCAGTCATCTCAATGGTTTCTTTATTTTCTTAGTATTTCATTTGGTAATCTTTTTTCATTGTCGCGGGCATGTCCCGAGCTATTTTGGTATTCTAGTTTTAGAGGCTTTTGTGCACAAGTGTAATTTGGTTGTTTGTTTTTATTCTTAGAAGTATCACGGTTTATCTATCCTTCTTATTTACTATTTTTGGTTAGCCTCCACTGTATTCATTTATTGTGCTCTAAAGGTTAGACTATGACGATGGTCTCCAGTCTATGGTGGGCTTGAGATATCTATCACGATAGGCCCTGGTTCAGTTTTGACAAAGAATCCACTTTTTCATTGAATTAAAGGCAATGAAATATCTAAATCGATGAAAAGCTGAGGATAACTACTACGCATGTGGAACTCAACCACCCAAGTAGAATCATCTACAAAATGATGTCTCAGCTAAACCATAACTATGAGAATACCTCTAGAATGCAATTGTCTAACATACCAAATTAAAATGGAGACTGGATCCTAAAAAAATGACAACCATCTGTGATATTACGCCATAGCATGGATATATGGAAAACAAGATGAACGACTGAAGATCTAGGGGCAATGCTAAGTCATAAGCTACATCCCCAATAGTGTGAAGAGTCTCCAATAGCTCGACAGACTTGGGGCTAAGCTTTCCCATCTTCTCAAATATCATCACGCCTTTCATGGGAGACCCACAAAGGAAGACTCAATCACCATTAATAAACTTCAAGGGACGAGGTGTACGATCTGCATTGCACTTCTCCCTACTCTAAGCCACTTGAAGTCTATTTTGAATGACCTACACTCTATCCAAAGGACTGCGAAGCAAGTCCATACCTTAAGGCCTAATCTCAAATGTCTCATACCAACCAACAAGAGAACCACAACGCTTACCATATAATGCTACGAAATTTTCCATCTCAATACTCGAATGATAGTTATTACTATACACAAACTCCGCTAAGCCTAAATATTATTCCCATGGACCTCCAAAGTCCATAACACAAGCATGGAGCATATCCTCCAAATCTTTCATAGTCCATCCAACTAACCATCAGTTTTGGGGTGACAAGTTGTTCTAAGTTTAACCCGAGCAACCAACTCCCCCTGAAAGGTCCTCCAAAAGATAAAAGTGAAAACTAAACCTCTATCTGAGATAATAGACACTGGTACACCATAGATATGAGCCATCTCAAAAACATAGATACAGGCTAACCTCTTAGCATTAAAGAGAACTTAAATATGGATAAAATGAGTAAATTTTGGTCAATCAATCTGCGATGACCCAAATGCTGTCAGAACTACGAGAAGTATCAGGCAACCCAGTCACATAGTCTATAGTGGTCTGTTCCTAGTTCCACTCATGAATTGACAACCTCCAAAGCAAACCACCAGGCCACGAATGCTCTTCTTTCACGTGCTGACACCATAAGAAATATGCATAAAATCCACAACATTCTTGCTCATAGCCTCCTCCAGTAATATTGTCTCAAATCATGACATATCTTTGTCATTCCTAGATGAATTGAGTAACTAGAACAATGGGCCTCATCTAAAATTAATCTTACCTAATCACCCACTCTCGACCACAAAATCAACCTTCAATCCTCAAAATACTATCCAAATCTAGTGAGTCTTCCTTAACTTGGCATTCAGTACCTTATCCCGAATCCCTCTAAAACTATCACCATAAAACTGATGAGTTTGAATCTTCCCCATCAAGGAAATCTAGCCTCCACAAATGCCAAAATACACCCAGGTGTCTAAATATTATGCCTAACCATCTATTTAGCCAAAGACTGAACCTCTAAGGCTAAAGGCCTCTCCTTGGTTAAAATATGTTCCAAGATACTTATACTAGTCGTCTTTTAGCTCAAGGCATCTACAACTACATTAGCCTTTCCCAAATGCTAAAGAATGATGAGATCATAATCCATAAGAAACTCAAGACAATGACACTACCCTATATTAAGATCTTATTGGATGAAAAAGTACTTTAGACTATGGTAATTCGAGAAGACACAACTTTAATGGAAACACAACAATACATAACTCCAAATCATAGGTAGGGTAATTCTTCTCATCAAGATTCAACTGATGAGAAATACACGGAATTACCTTACCCTTCTGTATTAACTCGATAGCTAACCTAATTCCATAAGTATCACAAAAGAGGGCAAATCCCACATCCTTCTTGGGAAAAGTCCATATTGGAGCTGATGTCAATAATCTTTGAGCTTTGAAACCTTGACTCACAAGTATTTGACCATTGAAAAGAAATTTTCTTCTGGGTCAACTTGGCAAAGGAGCCACAATAGATGAAAAACCCTCAAAAAATCATCAACAGTATCCTACTAAACAAACAAAACTTCAAATCTTAATAGGAGAAGTTGGCCTAGCCCAATCACAAACTACCCCAGACTTTGCCGAATCAAACATGATACTATCCTTGGTTACAACATGACCTAAGAAAGAGATGGACTCTAGCCACAAATCACAATTGGAGAACTTAGCATACAACTTCTTATCTCTCAACGTGGAAGGTACAATCCATAAATGCTTCTCACGATCGACCTAAATCTTGGATTAAACTAAGATATCATTATAACTATAATGACAAAAGAATTGAGATATGGTCAAAACACCTAATTCATCAACTCCATAAACATGGGTGGGGTATTGGTCATCTTGAAGGATATGACCGCAAACTCATAATGACCATATCAGGTTTGAAAAGTTATTTATAGAAGATCCAAAGCTCTAATCCTCAAATGGTGATGCCCTCACTTCAAATCAATATTCAAAAACACTAAAGTCCTTGAAGTTGGTCAAATAAATCATTAATATGACGAAGAGGATACTTATTCTTAATCGTAACCTTATTTAGTTGTGATAATCAATACACATGTGCATTGACCCATCTCTTTTTTTCATAAATAAGACACACACACCCCAAGGTGATACACTAGGGAAGATAAATCCCTTATCCAACTATTTCTATAACTGTTCCTTCAATTCTGCTGGGGCCATCCAATAAGGAGAAATAGAAATGTGCTTGGCATCCTGTTCTATGTCAATAACAAAGTCAATATCACAATCTAACAGCATACCAGGAAAATTAGTAGAAAATATATCCATGAACTCACAAACAATATGGAATGAATCCAAAGGAGGTGTGAAGCAACACTTGTATTACGAATATGCATCAAGTAAGACAAACATACCTTTTGTACTATGCAACGAGCATATAAAAAGGATATAACTCTCTTTGGACCCGAATGAAACATACCCTTCCAAGTTATAATTTTAACACCCGATAAAGCTAAAGTCACAATCTTAGAATAATAATCTAGAATAGCATGATAGGGAGCTAACCAATCCATACCCAAAATGGTATCAAAATCTACCTTATTTAGAATAATCATATCTACCTAAGTCTCATGCCTCGCGAAGGTCATAACGTAGGATTGGTAAACCCAATCCTTCACTAAAGAGTCTCCTATGAGGATAGATAGTAGAATAGGCTTGGAAAGAGGATCATAAATATAATCAAAACTAGAAGAAAAATATACCAACACATAAGAGAAAGTCCACTGAGATCAAATAACATAGATGCAGATCTGAAGTAAACTAGGTTGATACATGAAGCAAATTGGGTTGATAATTGTGATAAAAACATTGGAAGCCTATACCTTAGGTTTGGAGATTATTGAATAGCACTAACCACATCCTCTATAGGGTTGAGTAACCCTACAACTACACCACAGACACTGCTACCTCTGTGTTAAGCATCTCTAGTAGTACCTCTATCACTCTAAAAGTTAGTTCTTGGTGCTAATATAGGAGTAGGCTTGAAAATATGATAAAGATAATTCTTGGCCATATGGCCAAACTCATCACACACAAAACAACCTTTGTGAATGACTTAATCTGAAGACGTGCAACTCATATAGAACGACCACTCTAAGACAATGCCCAACTACTCATAATCACTGAACCTAAAGGTCTACCACCAGAACCCTACCAATATAATTATTGTTGTCTATTATGTTACCATAAGACCCTTAAAATCTCTACGTCAAAGAGCATGCCCACTAAACTTACCCTGACATTGTATAATTTTTCCCTCTCCCTGAGAAGATCAAAGGATTGAATCGATCATCCTTACATAATCCACCATACTTTAAATAATGACCCTAATACTACCATCTCATAAGTATCCAATTGAAGCATAACATCTAATTTCTTCACAAACTTTAAAATCTTCTCAAATTCGATAGCAATACTAGTAGTGGAATATTTGTACAAGGCATGGAAATATTCTATATACTGACAATAGTCATGGATCCATGCTCCAAATATTTAAAATTATCTCTTATCCGATGCCTCAAACTAAAGGCCATAAACCTGCTAAAAAGGCCTTAACAAACTGATCCCAAGTTGGAAAACCAAGGGGCCTACAATTAGTAAGTGACCTCCAGTAATCCTTGGCTATATTTCTTAACTAATAGGTAGTCTAAACAACTCCATAAAACTCGAGCAAACTAAGGTTAAAAAACTTCTCCTAGTATTCAATCAAAAACCGGCAGGAATCCTGGCCCACAATACCACTGAACTTAGGTGTAACCGAGCAAGTAAATCTCTCAAACCTTTTTTTTATCAAAAGGAATTATGGTACCCAAAGTAATACAAGAAATATTAAATTTGGTGGGTTGTGATCCTCCTTGAGGGGGTAACCTAGACGAACGTCAAATTCTTAAACTCAGAATACCATAATTGGATACGGGTACAGAGGAGGAACAACGCATAGAGTTTACAAAATACCATTAGTAGATGTCCGTACTGATGAATGAACCACACTCAAAACTAGAGGAATACCATAATAAAACTCTAGAACATATAAAGGAACAACACTAAGAGTTGGAGAAATACTAGGTATAGGCAAAGGAACGCTCTCTAAATTAGTCAGCAAATTAACTAACAAACTCTCTAGGCCTGAGGTAGTATACTATGTGAAACTTAAGTAGGTCCTATATCCCTAGCATGCTCAACCTCGGGCTTAGGGGACATCCACCTAGTATACTTCTGGAAAGGGAAGATCCTTATGCTTGTACTCTATCTCAATCCTACCTCAACTCATGATGCATCCCCTAGGATGCGCTCTCTCCTCGAATGCTAGCTTATCATACCTAGACTTACAAAATCTAGTCCCACTATCTGGAAAGAAATGAGTGAAACACATTTTATAATATAAGGTATGAAGACTTTCATATTAAGGAATATAACAACGAAGTTTCTTATAGATATACTATAGCCTCTTGAAGATAGACACATGCGTCTTCATATCAATCTGAGATACTTTACCAGATACCCTATTCTTACACTTATGAGATTGATAAACTCGGTTTTAATGATACCAATTTATCATGACCTAAAAACTAATGTCATGATGGAACTTATTGCGGCTAAGACTTCATAAGTAAGACAATCACCCAAACTAATAAGTAAGAAAAAAACAATATAAAAATTACCAAAGCAAGATTTTTGGAGTAAAGACAGATCCATAAAAGTATAACAATAGTGGAGGTCTAAAAAATAAGGATATCATTATCATCCTAAAACCTAGTGCCATACTACAAGAACAATCTAATAAAACTCTAAATTCAAAATACAATAAAATCCAAAAAACTACAAGTTTGTCTCTAAGTACTAAATAACGACATCAACTGGATGTTGGAGGTTTGAGGTCAACCCTAAAGTTATAGAGTAGATAATACCTTGAAAATGTCACTAATAAATTGCACGATATTAAATATCGCATAACACACTCATACTTATATCTAAACTGAAAGGTCATAATAGATATAAGTATGGATAAATACATACTATGAGTAGGTCAATTATTGTAAAAAAAATATCCTAAATAGTAGCTCCCATTTCCTCCACTAAAAGTTTAAAATATAACAAATAGATGAAAAAACAAGTATGGAAAAGATACAAACCAAATATGCATCAAATAAATCACAGAAGCATAACACTCAAGTGTGCAGTTTATAAAATTTAATAATAATAATGATAATGAGTATGATGATGATGTGATATGATTGAGTGTAATAACCTAGGTTTTCAAACTCTAAAAATTTCCATGTGTCTCAAGCTCACTGTTCATGCAATGAGTATGACCCTATGAGTCATAGTAACTCTAGATAAGTTATATGGTTCTTTTCATAGTCAAACAAGTGAGGATTACCTATGTTTCTATCTTAAGTATGACTAGGACCAAAAAAATCATAAGGTCTAGTCACGAGTCATAGGGTGGTAATCATGACTAAACTAGTGAGGTGGCCTAGAGCCACTACCCTAACTATGAGTTATGGTGATGACTTTTGGCCAGTGACCATGAGCCATTATGAGACCCGTAGAAACTAGGAGTTAAAATTCCTAAACGATTTCTTTAAGGGAATGGTGGTCTTTTCCTCTTACCCCACTACTATGCCATGGCATAAAACATTTTCTTAGCCTTATTTTCACTCATTTAACATAATAAAATCATTTCTCCTCTCTCCTAAATTTCCCAATCAACAGAAAGGATAGGGTTTCTAGGGCTTGAACATCCAGGGCTTGAATTATGGTTTCTTTTACAAATTCCTTGGTGTTTCAGGCATGTATCTCTTCCCTAGCATGGATTTATATAAAAATATATGTTTAATAGTGGTTTATGTGAATTTAATTATTGTAATTTTACTAATGGGTTGAGGGTTTTGAGATTTATTACTTGTTTGGTTTCCCCATAGTTTTGGAACTGTTATTCATGCTTTATCTCATGGTCTTGGAACTAAATTTTTGTATGGGTATGGTGAATAGGAAAGGGTTCGTGGAATTCCCCAAATTTGTTAAAATTGGTTTGGAATTGGCATTAACCTTAATCCACTCTACAAATTATTTTTGGAACATATAAATATGCATGATTTAACCCACTATTGAACTATTACATTGTCTAGAATATTAATGGAATAAAAATTATTTTGGAAAGGCCTTGGTGGCCATGGTTTGATTTTAAATTAATTTGTAAGGCCTTGGAACCATGGTATGGTTTTTAAATTGGAACTTGTGGGTCTTGGATTCCCCTAGGTTGATGGATAATTGGAAGGACTTAATTCCATAATCTTTCAAGAATATTGGTATTATGATACCATTTGGTGATACCATAATGGAAGGTTCTTTGGATAAATATAAAGGTTTATGTGTATATATTTTAATTGGATTTAAAGGGTGTAGATCACCGAGGAAGGTGGAGGATTCGAGGGGAACAATATCGAAAATCATGTTCGCTGGCATAGGGGTCCTTGTTACCATGTGCATAGTCACACTTTATACATTGGATTGGATAGTTCACCATTTATACTTACTTTTGATTGGCTGGGGTCTTGGCATTCCTTGGATCTTTCTTGAAGTTCTCTAGTTTGTGCAACTAACACACATTAGAATACTTTTGGTAGGGAAAGTTTGACCTATTTAGCCTATGGGTGCCCTTAGGAAGATTTGATACTACACAGTCCAAGTTAGTAGTTTTAAATCTCATGATAAACTTTGTTACCTATCCAGCATAATATATATATGTATATATGCATGTAGGTGAACATGTACATTAAGTTTGGATTTGATCTTGAATTGGCCTTATTTTATCCTTTTCTTGATTTACATACTAGCGGTCACTTTACTAAACATCCCTGGACACTATATTTTATCATGATATAGTGTCTTATAGGTTTCTTCTATTTGTTTATGTAGTGGTATGTGGTGCGATCTTCTATCAGGTTTGTGGTGATGTGGTGAGCTTCTATCTTTCAGAAAGCTTGGTCTTTCCATCTGTTTTCTTCCATATGTGAGAGTTTGAGAGTTTATATTAGCATTATTATTGGCATTATCACTCTCATAGTCGGGGGCATGTCTGACCTAGTTGGATATACAAATTGATTTTCAGGATTTTGTGGAAATGTATAGGTTGGACGATATTGTTGAATCTTAGAGCTTTTTCATTAGTTTTATTAACTATTTTATCTTTATTATTTGGTTGTCTTCTGCTATATTAGTTTTTGAATTTTTGAATTTTTCTTATTTAAACTAGTTGTAGGGGTGGTCTACGGTCCTCGGTGAACTCAAGATACCCATCACGACTAGGCCTATGGATGGGTCATGACAACTTGGTATTAGAGTCCAGGATCTATGGGTATCCATAAATTCATGTCGAGTAGAGTCCTTTTTATGGGTGTGTAGTGCGCCACACTTAAGGGTAATGATACAAGGCATTTAGAAAGGTTTCCCTTTCATGTGTTCGATTTTAGGCTACAGAGTCTGGTGTCTTAAAATTCTACTAGTCTCTATTTACTCATCTTTTAGATCATGACTCCCCAAATATCTGATTCTCTTAGTAACTTTTCTAAAACCTCTATCATACCTGAGGATAATGTGGATGGAATTGAGTGTATACCTAATATAGGGTCCCTATTCTTTATTATGCTGCTTCACCTGGGGTCCTACCAGTCCTCGTTAGTCCTTCTCCAGTTGGTAAAACTCATGCTCAGTCACCTCAAGAAGATATCACTAACATAGAGTTCTATCTATTAATTCATCTGCTTACTCAGTTGGTGATGTCTCAGTCTCGTGAGCCAGGTCCTATTAGTGCTGCTTTCAGTTCTTTAGAGGTTACTCAAGTTAGGTAGTTTATAAGGTTAAATCCTATAACCATTACAGTCTCTAAGGTTGAGGAGGATCATCAAGGATTCATTGATGAGATGGAGAAGATTTTTAGAGATATGCATGTTACTGATAAAGAGAGAGTAGACTTTGTTGCTTATTAGTTGAATAGTGTTGCATATCTGTGGTATGGAGAGTGGGAACAGTTATGGGGTGATAATGTGTAGCAGGCATGTGGAGGTGACAATGTCTAGTAGGCATGTGGGATGAGTTTTTTGGAGCCTTCATTAATCATTTCTTTTCTTTGTAGTTGAGGGAAGCCAAGGCAGAAGACTTTGTGAACCTGAGGCAAGGCAAGAAGAGTGTGAAGAAATATACCTTGAAGTTTGATCAGTTATTCTATTATGCTCCAGAGTTGGTGTCTAGTATGAGAGCTAGAATGAGGAAGTTTGCTTCAGGCTTATCTCATGACTTAGTATTAGAGTGTACGAATACAATGTTGAACAACGATATATCTCTAGGCTTATAGTTTATATATAGAAGGTAGAGGATAAAAAAAAAAGACAAGCAGAGATGAAGGAGAAGCAAAATAAGAAGTTTAGGTATTTATAGCTGGGTGGAGGTCAACAAGCTAGTGGAAGAGATGGTAGACAATAAAGCAAGAAGAAGACTTTGGGAAATTCTAGTTCCTATTATTTTGCTAGTGTTCCTTATGTTAAACCATTTGGTGATTGCTATTTTAAAACTAGCAGCGGTCCTAAGGAATAGGGTGCCCAATCTCAGGCTAGAGGAGCTTAGTTAGCCCGACACTATCCTCTTTGTTGATTCTGTGGTCAGCTTTACCATGGTTATTATGATGAGGAGAGGAACTTGTGTTTTAAATTTAGCTAGGCTAGTCATATTCAGAGGAACTGTCCTTTAGTTAAGGTGGCTACTAGAGTTAATAAGGTTTCAATTGCCATATTTTTGGCTCCTGCACCAAAAGGTGCTACCTCTAGTACCGGTACTAGTTGGAATCATTTTTATGCCCTTGCAACCCATTAGGAATCTAAGGCATCTCCTGATGTTATTACTGGTACGCTATAACTCTTCTCTCGTGATGTGTATTACTTGCTTGATTCGGTGTCTACTCTTTTTATGTGACTCTTTATGTGGCTTGCATTTTGATTTCAATCATGAAAATATTTACAATTCCTTTTCTATTTCTACTTTGGTGGGCAATTTTATTATGTCTATGAAGATCTATAGGGGTTGTGTGGTGTCCATCTTTCGTAAGGATACCTTGGTGGATTTCGTAGAACTTGATATGGTAGATTTTGACGTGATCTTGGGGATAGATTGGCTTCATTCATGCTATGATTCTTTGGATTGTAGGAACCAAAAAGTCACTTTCTAATTACCTAATGAATTAGTAATTATGTGGGATGGGAGTTCCCTTAGTACCTAAAGAGAGGTTTATCTCTTATCTTAGGGCCCAAAAGTTGATCTCTAAGGGTATTATATCATTTGGTTTAGGTTAAGGATTCTACTTTTAAGGGCATCTATTTGCGATATTTCCCTGTTGTTAATGAGTTTCCCAAAGTGTTTCCAGGGGATTTTCTAGTCATTCCTCCTAAGAGAGAAAAATACTTTGGGATTGATCTTCTATTGGATACCTATCCTATCTCTATTCCTTTTTATAAAATGGCTACAACGGAGTTAAAGGAGCTTAAGAAGCAATTAAAGAATCTTCCTGATAAGGGTTACATACATCCTATCATTTCTCCGTGGAGTTCTCCTACTCTTTTTCTGCATATGAAGGATTGGTATCTTCAGATGTGTATAGACTACAGTCCGCTAAATAAGGTTAACGTGAAGAAGAAGTATCCTCTTCATAGGATAGATGATCTCTTTGACCAACTTCAAGGTGATAGATATTTCTGTAAGTTTGATCTTTATTCGAGTCATCATTAGTTGAAAGTTAGAGAGGATAATATTCCTAAGACTGCTTTCTGTACCTGATATTCTCATTATGAATTCTTGGTTATGTCATTTGGGTTGACTAATGCTCTGACTGCTTTTATGCATCTAATAAATTAATGTTTAGGCAGTTTCTAGATTTTTTTATTATAGTATTAATAAATGATATCCGGATTTATTCTAAGAGTGAGCAGAATCATGCCAATCACCTCTGAATTATGTTACAGACTATTAAATATCAGTGGTTGTATGTGAAATTTTCTGAGTGTGAGTTCTGGTTGAATGTTATGAATTTTCTGGGGCATGTTGTTTCTATAAGGGGATCAAATTGGATGCACAAAAGTTTGCGACAGTTAATAAATTGCCTAGACCTATGACTCCAACCAACATTAGGAGCTTCTTGGGCTTAGCTGGGTATTGCGAGAGGTTTGTAGAGAGTTTTTCTACTATAGGTGCCCTGTTGACAAAATTGACTCAGAAAAAGATTAAGTTCTTGTGGTTAGATGCTTCCAAGGGTATTTTTAAGAAGTTGAAGGATAAGTTGATTTCTACTCTAGTCTTGACCCTACACGAGGGTAATGACGGGTTTGTTATTTATTGTAATGCTTTCATGTAGGACTGGGTTATGGTTTAATGTATTATGGTAAGTTTGTGGCCTCTGTGTCTAGGCAGCTTAAGGTTCTTGAAAGGAATTACCAACTTATGATTTTTGAGTTGGCGAATGTGGTTTTTTCTTTAAAGATTTGGCGTCACTATTTTTATAGGGTGCATGTAGAGATTTATTCCAACTATAAGAGCTTGCAGTATGTGTTTACTCAGAAGGAGTTGAATCTCGATTGAGGTAGTGGCTTGAGTTGCTAAAGAACTATGATATGAGTTTTCACTATCATCCAGGTAAAGCTAATGTGGTTGCTAATTCTCTTAGTAGGCTATCTATGGGGAGCTTATCTTATGTGGATGAGTATAAAAAAGGATCGGTGAAGGACATTTACTGACTAGCAAACTTGGGAGTTCATTTTTTGGATTTTGAGTATGGAGGGGTAATAGTTCAACAAAGGTTATGGACTTTGAGATTGGTGGTGATGGTATTTTGAGGTATGAAGACAGGTTGTGTGTTCTTGATGTTGATAGGCTACTGGAAAGGATTTTGACTAAGGTACATGAGTCAAGGTTTATAGTTCTTCCAGGTTTGACAAAGATGTATCATGATTTGAAGGAGATTTATCTATGGAACAATATGAAGATAGATATGGTTAACTTCATGGTTAAGTGTATGGTTTTTCAGAAAGTAAAGGTTGAGCACTTGAGTCCTGGTGACTTATCTAAACAGATTGAGTTACCTATATGGAAGTGGGATATGATCAACATGGATTTCATTATGGGTCTTCTACTATCTCATAATCAATATGTTTGGATTTGGGTTATTGTGGATTGGTTGACTAACTTCTCTCACTTCTAGCCTATGAAGATACTTACTCTGGAGAAGATTATGCCAAATTATTTATTGAGGAGATAGTTAGATTGCATGGAGCTCCTATTTCTATTATTTTAGATATTGTATACAATTGTCTTTTCACTTTTTTCATTCATATCAGAAAGGTTTAGGGACAAAGGTAACCTTAGCACCACTTTTTACCCTCTTACAAATGGATAAGCAGAGCGAACTATTAAGACCTTATAGGATATGACAAGGGCTTGTGCGATTGATTTTGGTTGTAGTTGGGTGGATAATTTTTCTTCCATTGATTTTATGTATAACAATAGTTATTATTCGAGTATTCAAATAGATCCTTTTGAGGCTCTTTATCGAAGGAGGTGTAGGTCTCCGATTGGGTGGTTTGAAGTTGGTGAGACTTTATTTTTTTGTCCTGAGTTGGTTCGCCAACATGTGGAGAAGGTGAAAGTGATTAGAGAAATATGTAAGACTACTCAAAGTCGCCAAAAGTTTTATGCGGATATGAGGCGAAGAGTATTGGAGTTTTATGCAGGTGATTGGGTGTTTTTAAAAGTTTCTCATATGAAGGGAGTGATGCAGTTTGGGAAGAAGGGAAATCTTAGTCCCCGTTATGTCGGTCAATATCATATCTTGAGAAGAGTTGGGAATGTTGCCTATGAGTTGGAGTTGCTTTCTTGCTTGGGTTTTATTAATCCGATTTTCCATGTATCGATATTGAAAAGTGTGTAGGTGATCCTTTTTTGATTATACCTATGGAGGATGTTGGTATTTTGGATTTCTTATCCTATGAGGAAGTCCATATTGAGATTTTCAATAGGCAAGTATGTAGATTAAGGACTAAGGATGTGTTTTACGTAAAAGTCCTTTGGAGGAATCAAAAGTTAGAGGAAGCTACATAGGAAGCTGAAGAGGAAATAAAGTCCTAATATCCGTTCTTATTATTCGTGTTGGATAGAAGTGTTTGAGGTATGGGTTCCCTTTTGTTTTCACTTTTAGCATTTGTGCATGGTTTTGTGGTTGCATTATAGTTTCTACTCGTGCTAATGGATGCCTTAACTCCTCATTTAGGGACAAATAATCTTGGGTTGGAGGGTAACTAATACCTTGGGTCTTTAAACTATGAAAATTTCCATATGTTTCGAGCTCACTATCTAGGAAATGACTAAGACCCTACGAGTCGTAGTTACTCTATACGAGTCATTCAGTGCCTGGCGTAGTTAAACCAGTGAGGATTACCTATGTTTCTGTCTTGAGTAAATAAGACCACACGAGTCTTAATCTCTGGTCATGAGTCATTGGATAGGACTCATGACCAAACTATTATGGTGGCCCTGAGCCTCTGCCCTGACTAAGAGTTGTGGTGATGACTCATGGCTAGTGACCACGAGTCATTTTGAGACCCATAGCAACTAAGAGTTAAAATTCTTGCACGATTTCATTAAGAGAATGGTGGTTTTTTCCTCTTACACCACTACAATTCCGCGGTATAAAACATTCCCTTAGCCCTATTTCTAAGGTATTTAACATAACATAAACACTCTCCTCCTTCCCAAATTCTCCAATCAAGAGCAAGGCTAAAGTTTCTAGGGATTGAACATCCAGGGCTCGGATTGTGGTTTCTTGTCCAAATTCCTTGGTGTTTTAGGCATGTATCTCCTTCCTAACTTGGTTTTATATAAAAGCATGTGTTTAATCATGGTTTATATGAATTTAATTGTTGGGGTTTTAATGATGGGTTGAGGGTTTTTAATATTTATTACTTGCTTGGTTTCCCCATAGTTTTGGAACTATTATTCATCCTTTATCTCATAGTCTTGGAACTAAATTTGTGCACAGGTATGGTGAATGGGAAGGGGGTCATGGCATTCCCCCAAAATTATTGAAATTGGTTTTTGAATTGGCATTAACCTCAACCCATTCTGCGAATTGGTTTTGGAACATGGAAATATGCATAAGTTGATCCACTTTTGAACTATTTCATTGTCTAAAAGGTTAATGGAACATAAATTTATTTGAAAAGGCCTTGATGACCATGGTTTGATTTTAAATTATTTTATAAGCCTTGCCGACTGTGGTATGGTTTTTAATTGGAACTTGGGGTATTGGATTCCCCCTGGTTGATGCATAATTGAAATGGCATTATTCTATAAGCTTACAAGTATATTGGCATGACGATACCAGGTGATTCCTTAATGGAAGGTTCTTTGGTTAAATAAAAAGGATTACGTGTAAATATTTTAATAAGGCTTAAAGGAGGTTATGTATCTAGCCGCGGAAGGTAGAGGTCCTAGGGTGACTGATACTAGAAATCATGTTTGCTAGGATAGGGGTCTTTATGACCGTGTGCATAGTTCACACTTTATACATTCTTTGGATTGTCCGGGGTTGAGACATTGAGTGGCCCTTTCTTGGATTTCCCTGATTCATGCGGATAACATGCATTGGGGCCCTTTTGATGGGGGGAGCTGGACCTATATAGCCCATGGGCACCCTTAGGATGTTTTGATGATACACAATCCAGGTTAGTGCTTTTAAATCTCATGATAAACCTTGTTCCCTATCCATTATTAAATATATATATGTATGTATACATGAAGGTGAACATGTACATTGAGTTTGGATTTGATTTTGAAATTACATTATTTTATCTCTTCCCTAAGATATATGCTAGCTCTCACCCTGCTAACTGTTATCGGATGCTACATCCTTTCATGATGTAGGGTCCTAGGAATTTCTTCTGTTGGTTTGTGCAATGTTAGGTGGCATGTTTGTTTATCGGGTTTGCGGTGAAGTGGTGAGCAATCATCTTTCAAAAAGCTTTGTCATTCCATCAGTTTCATTTCATATGTTAGAGTTAAAGAGTACATATTAACATTATCATTGTCACTGTCATGGTTGGGGGAATATCTCGACCTAGTTTGATATTCGAATTGGTTTATATACTTTTGTGGACATGTGTGGGTTGGATGGTGTTGTTGACTCTTAGATCTTGTCCTTGAGTTCCATTAACTATGCTATCTTTATTATCTGGTTGTCTTCCACTTTGTTATTATTTGGATTTTTCATAGTTGAACAGGCTATAGGGGTGGCCTCCGGGCACATTGAATAACAATATTAATATAGCCCCACACGGGCACACAAAATAATAATAGCAATGAAATACCATTTTCATAACTATTACCCATACCCATAGCATGATTTTATTACATATTAACTACCCAGACCAGTCGAAATAAAGTTAATCCATAACCTTCCTTGCAATTCAAAATCTAAGCCTAAAGCCCTTTAACACAGAGATTTATCCTTTTTAATGGACTTGAAATCGAATAAAACAGGCAAATATAGAATCTATACGTTAAAAAAAAAGACAATGATACCCATATTACCCACTTTAAAGTGTAAAAAACGGTCACTCAAAATGGATTTTTAAGGAAAGGGTAAAACCAAAACTTTTGTTTAGAAAACCTTACCCAAGATTAAAGGAATCCAAAGGAGAAAATCCCAACTTCCCTTGAAATCCATTGCACACGCCCTTAGCATATCTTCGAGAGTATGAATGGTCCTTTTCTGCTTGACCATCTGTTTGAGGATGAAAGGCTATACTGAGATGGACCTGGGTACCGAAACCCTTTTGGAACTATTTCCAGAAATGAGAGGTGAACTGGGCACCTCTGTTTGAGATGATAGTTAAAAGAACACCATGTAATCTTACCAACTCTCTGATGTGGAGCTTGGCATAATCCTTGGCTGAGTAAGAAGTACGAAATGGGAGGAAATGAGTTGATTTGGTCATTCTATCTGTGATGACCCAAACTGAATCATGCTGACTACGAGTACGAGGCAAAGCTGTCTCGAAGTCCATGTTCACTTCTTCCCACTTCAAATTAGGAATGGTGAACTCCTTCATGGGACCATTGGATTCTGATGCTCTATCTTAACTTGCTGACATATAGAGCACTTAGCCACAAACTCCGCAACATCTCTTTTCATCCCACTCCACCAATAGATCTTCCGCAAGTCTTGGTATATCTTAGTGGCCCCTGGATGAAGAGACTAGAGCACACCATGCGCCTTACAAGAACTGGCTGCCTCAAGTCATCTACACCTGGAACATATAGACGACCCTGACAATGAAGAACACCATCTCTCCTTAGGAGAAAGCCTCTAGTTTCTAATTTCTGACTGACTCTTTCAACTTGACTAGGCTGGGATCTCTATCTTTCTTTTCTTTCACCTCAAAAACTAAAGATGATTCTGAACTATGCTAAACACATACTCCACCCTCCGAGGAGTCGACCAAGAGAACACCTTGTCTGGCAAGCTGATGGACTTCCTGAGCTAACTTCTTCTTATTGTCCTTAACATGAGAAACACTACCCATGGATAGTCTACTAAGAGTGTTGGCCACTATATTGGCATTTCCTGGATGGTAAAGGACACTCATGTCATAATCCTTCAAGAGCTCTAAACACCTTTTCTGATGAAGATTGAGATCTTTCTGGGAAAAGACATACTGAAGGATCTTATGGTCTGTGAAGACATCTGCATGAACTCTGTCTAAATAATACCTCCAACTCCTCAATGCAAACACTACGGCTGCTAACTCAAGATCATGAGTAGGATAATTCTTCTCATGGGGATTTAACTATCTGGAGGCATAGGCTATGACCTTACTATGCTGCATAAGGACACAACCCAAACCTACTCTGGACGCATCACAATATACTACGAACCCATCTGAACCATCAGGTAATGCTAGAATTGGAGCTGAGGTTAGTCGAGTCTTCAACTCCTGAAAACTCTTCTTACATGAGTTTGACCACTGAAACTTGACCTTTTTCTGGGTCAACCTAGACATAGGAGATGCAATAGAAGAAAATCCTTCAATAAACCATCTGTAATAACCAGTCAAACCCAAGAAACTCCTGATATCTGATGAAGAGATAGGGAGAGGCCAGTTTCTTACTGCTTTGGTTTTCTAAGGATCTACTCTAATGCCATCATTAGAGATAATGGTAATGCTACTGATCTTAGCTAAAATTCACACTTTCTGAACTTAGCAAATAGCTGATGATCTCTAAGAGTCTGAAGAGCAATTCTGAGATGGTCTGAATGATCACGCTGTGTGCGAGAGTAGACCAGAATATCATCTATGAATACTATGATGAAATGTCTAAGTACTGCATAAACACTCAGTTAATGAAGTCCATGAAATCTGCAGGGGCATTGGTGAGACCAAAGGACATGACTAGAAATTCAAAGTGACCATACCGAGTATGGAAAGTTGTCTTCGGGATGTCACTTTCTCAGACCCCGAGCTAATGATAGCCTGATCTGAGGTCTATCTTGGAGAAATAACTGGCACCCTGAAGTTGGTCAAATAGGCCATCAATTCTAGGAAGTGGATACTAGTTCTTGACCGTAAACTTGTTGAGTTGACGGTAATTAGTGGACATCTTGAGAGAATTGTGTTTCTTAAGCATGAATAAGACTGGTGTGCCCCACGGGGAAATGTTGGGTCTAATGAATCCCTTATCTAAGAGATCTTTCAACTATTCTTTTAGCTCTCTGAGCTCTACTGGTGCCATTCTGTATGGCGGAATAGAATGTAATGCCTCGATTTTCTGAATTGAAATACTACACGATGCTCATGACCCCGAAAGACCATAAGCTAACCCATGACTGATATCAGTACATATAAACTACATTATATCTCATAAAATATGTGGTAACAGGAACTGTAAGGCCATAAGGTTCAATACTAATACATATTTGAAAAATATGGTATAACAATACCATAAAGGAACATAAATACTGAAGTCTGAACATCTAATCTGACATCTACTCTGAAAGCCTTTAACTGAACTGAATAAGGAGTTGATGGGACATGTCCCCAACTAACTCCAACTACTGAAATAAAGTGAAAAATAAAATAGAAATGAAATCATCATGTCCTCGAAGGATAAGGACTCACGTCTAACTCTGACTTCTGATCCTGGAATCTAATGCTGATTTGGAGCTCATGCCTCTGAACCTATGGTGTAATATAAGAGAAAGAACCAAAGCACAAATGCGTCAGTACATCTGAATGTACTGAGTATATGAGTGAGGTAGGCTAAATGCAAAGGGTTATATGCATGGACAATACTGACAGATATGAACGTGAGAGTACATAAATTCATACGTAACAGTAACTGAACTCATGAAGATACGAACTACTGAGTCTGAATACTGACAACATGAGTGTACTAATAATGAGATTCTGAAAGACTGAGTTTACTGATATTAATGTAGATCTTAGCCAACTTGTCTATATCATAACTTACCTTCATAAGAATAAAATGCATTAATTTGGTCAATTGATCGAAAATCACCCAAATTGAGTCAAAATTCCCCAAAGACAAGTCTAGTCAAGCTATGAAATCCATCGTGATCTGCTGCCACTTACACTTGTGAATGGGCATCCTTTGCATCGTACCACCCTTTCACCAATGCTCATACATCACCTGCTGGTAACTAAAACACTTAGCCATAAACTCCATAATATTTGTATTCATACCACACACAAACAATGTTGCTTTAGATAATGATACATTGTTGTTTCCCCTAGGTGAATGGAATTCTAGAATAATAAGCCTCCTCAAAGATTAGTCTCACCCATCAACTAACTCTTAGCACACAAATTCGACCACTAATCCTTAAATGAAAATAAGAATAAACAGAGGCCTCCTTGACCTCACTACTCAATACCTTATCACTATTACCCTTAATCTATCATCATCACAGTAATAAGCACGAATCTTCTCTATAAAAGAAGACCTGGCCTCAATAAAGGTTAACACATGCTCGAGTGTCGATATATCATATGTAGCAACCTAGTTAGCTAAGGACTGAACCCATAAGGCATATGGTCACTTATCAGTCAGAAGATGACTAAAACTCTCTATACTGGTCGACTTCTAACTTAAGGCATCTGTAACCAAGTTCGCCTTGCTTAGATTATAAAGAATAGTGAGATTATAATACTTAAGCAACTCAAGCCAACTTTATTGTCATATATTAAGATCCCACTCGGTGAAGAAGTATTGAAGGCTATGATGATCTGAGAAAATCTCATAATGACTCCATACCAGTAATGTCGCCATAACTTTGATGCAAAAATGACTGCTTCCAACTCTAAGTTATGGGTAGGGTAATTCTTCTCATGAGGCTTTAACTAATGAGAAGCATATGCAATCACCTCACTCTCTTACATAAACACAGCTCCCAAACCAATTAATAGAGCATAAAAAATATGGTAAATCCCATGCCCTCGTTGGACAAGGTCAAGATAGGATCCAAAATCAACAACTCCTATAGATTTTCGAAGTCACCTTATAATCATACAATCTTTGAAAATACAGCCTTTTTCTGAGTCAAGTTGGTCAAAAGAGTCACAATAGAAGAGAAACCCTCAACAAAACACTAATAATAACTCACTAAACTAGTAAAACACTAAATCTCATAGGTGAAGTAGGTCTAGCCCAATCACAAAATTGTCGTTTTCTTGGCTAGATCAACCATAATGCCATCCTTGGTCACCACATGACCCAAGAAAGATATAGAATCCAACCAGAACTCAAACTTTGAAAACTTAACATATAGCTTTACATCACACAACTTTCAAAGCATAGTCCTCAAATGTCTCATATAGTCGACCTTATTCTTGGAATAAACCAAGAAATCATCTAGAAACTAAATCATAAAAGAGATGAGATACGATCGAAATACTTAATTCATCAACTGTATGAATATTACTGGTCCATTAGTCAATCAGAATGACACAATCAAGAAATCATAATGATTGTATTGGGTCCAAAAAAGCATCTTTTGAATATTCAAAGATCTAACCCTCAACTAGTGATACCCAAATTTCAAGTCAATCATAGAAAGGACTGACGATCCCAGATGTTGGTCAAATATATCATTAATGCAAGGAAGTGATTAATACTCTTGACTTTCTCCATTGTCAAATACCGATCATTAATACATATGTACATAGAACTATCTTTACTCTTTACAAACAAGATAGGAGTGGCCCAACGAGATACACTAGGTGGAGTGAAACTCTTACCTAATAAATCATGGAATTGCTCCTTTAATTTCTTCACCTCAGCTAGGGTCATCCTGTATTGAGAAATTGAAGTAGTCTTGGTTCCTAGCTGAACATCAATAGAAAACTTAA
Source organism: Capsicum baccatum var. pendulum (assembly GCA_030864225.1). Lineage (NCBI taxonomy): Eukaryota > Viridiplantae > Streptophyta > Magnoliopsida > Solanales > Solanaceae > Capsicum > Capsicum baccatum. The sequence goes on from CM061556.1 coordinate 119,168,650, forward strand.
TATCACAGTCCAGAGTCATACTAAGTAAATCCATAGAAAACACATCTATGAACTTGGGAATGACCCAAACAAATTCTAAAAGAGGCGAGAGGCAATACTAGTATCATGAACATAGGCCAAATAAGACACACCTCTTTTCTACCATGTGATGAATACTTAAAAAGGATATAAATCCCTTTGGACTTTGTTAAGACTACATTTATAAGCTAACCTTAGCATATCAAGAGTAGCTAAGGTCACAATATTGCCATGAAAATCCAAAATAGCTTGATAGAGAGATAACCATTCCATACTTAAGATAGCATCCATGCCAACCCTATCAAGGAAAATTAAGTCTACCCAAGTCTCACATCTCGCAATGGTTATTACTCAAGATTGGTACACTTGATCCACCACTAAAGAATCTCCTACGAGGGTAGAAAAATGAAGAAGCACAACAAAGGACTCATATGTGGCACCAAACCAATAGAAAAATATGCATACACATAGGAGAATATTGATCCAAGTTCAAATAACATGAAAGGAAATAAGTAGTAAACAATAACGATACTTGAAATAACTGCATTAGAGGCCTTTACCTTGGGTTTACTTAGTACAGTATAACACTATCCATGTTAGCTCTCGTATTGAGAAACCTTATATCCACTACTATAAGCTCCCCAAGCTCTAACTCAAGCACCTCTAGTACCACCCCACCACTCTATGAACTACTTTTAACTACAAATATAGGATTAGGGAAAAGCTAATATTGAGAACCTTACTGGGCAGGATCAAATAAATATCGAGGACAATACTTCTCCAAATGACCAATATCAGGATATACATAACACCCTCAACTTCCTAATTCAATTTATGGAGACCCAAAAGAACTAAGACAATTTCTCTGGCCTGATAAACTAAATCTGGAACCTCCACTTACCTAATCTGATACCTGGCTACCTGGAGCTATAGAAATCAAATACCAACAGCTAACTCCTTGTAAAGCTGCTTAAATTGGCCCAGCAAGATATCAATAAGAACCTATACTATATAAATCCCTTCCTTGGGATGTATGTCCACTAAACTTACCCTGTCGAAGCACTTTCTTGGTGCCTTCTGAAGTAGCCTAGGTAATAAACCTAATAAACTTTCCATGCTCTATAATACTATAAAATGAAGTTCCTAAAACAACCTTATAAGTTTTACCCAACTAAGAAAGACCTTTTAAATCCTTGAATAAATTCTTAATCCTTTCTAACTCAGTGGAGATACTACCAATAGAATATCTAGTTAAAGTATGAAATCATGCCTCATACTTAATAATAGACATGGAGCCTTACTCTAGGTAATCAAAATTATCTCTCTTTGATCTGTCAAACTATAGGGCATGAAAATCTTTAGAAAAGACTAAAAAAATTAGGTCCATGACATAGCAGGCAAACCTAAAAGTTTACAACTAAAATAAGACCTCCACCACTATTTGTCCATATCAATTAACTGATAAGTTATAGAAGTAACACCGTGAGACTCAAGGTGTTTCAGGTTATGCAACCTCTCCTAAAAGTCAGTCAAAAACTCATATGCGTCCTCTCTAATTGCACTATTAAACTTAGGAGGTCTCAAGGAAATAAACTTCTCAAACATCTTTTCATCATCATAATACATAACACGACCTAAAGAAAATGGAGGAATTGTATAATGCCTCGAAGGTAACCCCTGCACATTACACGGTGCTTAAGACTACGAATTGCCCAAGCTAACCCATGATAACTACTTAGCTCTGAACTCTTAAAGGTAAACTTTAAATCATGAATTAATATCAAAGAAAACTTAAAATAGAATTCATTCATACAAATAATCTCAGTTGAAACTCTATAGATTAATAACCATAAAATCTGTGAGAAATAGAATGAAACATGATCTAGCTAGTCTTGACAAGCCTCTAATCTAATGACTGAAAAGCTATTGGGACAGACCCCAACTAACTTAAATTTAAAACTAAGTAATTGGATTAACTACATATAATATTTTGAATCATCATAAACTTGGATCTCAAACTATGAGTACTCATCAACTATCTAAAAGTTTAAAATACTACCCAATTAATCGTGCAGCTCGGGATGAACACCAGAACCTACTTTATGAAATAATATAGCATATTGACATATATATGGGTCAATACTTCTGAAATGTTCTGAGTATGTGGTGGTTAATTCAATAGGTAAAACTTAAACTAAACATACTTTTAAACATATGCATGCTAAGTGTAAATGGACTCACCTTGATCATGAATAAATCTAAAATCTAAAACATCATAAAACATGAATAATAAAGCATAATCTGATAAGGTTAGTGAGTCATTACACTTAGTTTCTAAAATCTTTACTTTTGTGGGAGATTCTTATAACTAACATAAACCATGTGAGCTATCATGGAGTCCAATATCTTACCCACATCAAGGAGAGTTGTTGTATCCTTTCCATTAAAATAGAACTTTAACTTAAAGTGATCGCTACACTTAGCTTATATTAGGTAGAGGAGGGGATACTCTCTGGCTAGGTCCCTAAACATAAAACTATGGTGGCACGTGGTTTATGGAGAATAGGATATTTTTAAGCCACATTCCTATATCAGTGCTAAATGCTACTCTCAAAACATATACTTATATGCTCATACTTATAAAATCTACCTTAAAATAGCGTATGCATTTACAAACTAAAAACCAACAATGCTTCTCTTACTTAAATCCAATTCATAAGGAAATTTGTAGATTTCATGTCTTAACTTAGATCATAATATCAAGCCAAACTTCAATAATTATATAATACTTGTAACTTGAGCTTATAACCTTAAACTTGTTGTAAACTTACTGACTTATGCTTAAACTTGAAATCATTAATCATCTCATAGAATCTTCTTATTAAAAATATCAAACTTCATGTCAAAATAATGAAATTTATCTCATAATAGCAACCATGCAAGTAAAAGCACGTGTAAAGGTAAATTCTTGTGCAAACTAAAATTTTAAATCACATGATAATACCATAATCTCGAAAACATAAAATAAGAACCTTAACTAAAAACCTTATAAATTTAATTGCAAAAATTAAATATTTTGGGTACAAGGATGAAAGAGTTTCCTTGTTCAAACCCCACATACCTGAATCTGATGGATATCTTAATAGAAGCTCGAATTAGATCTTTGGAAGTTTAACTTTTAAGAGAAGTACTACTTCTTTTGATCTTGAGAAAGGAGAGAAGAATGAACTTTTAAAATTGAATTTAAATGGAAAAATAGCATCTATTAGAGGATTTAAGTCATGAAAGAGGAGTTTGATATGAGGAAAAGACTAAATAACCCCTAAAGAAACCTTAAAAAAATTGCAGAAATTTTCAGTTGATAACTAAGTTGACAGCTTGTCAACTAGTTGATAACTTATCAACTTAGCCGTCAACTTCTAGCTGGACTTGAGCACTTTCTAGTTAAGGTTGACAACTAAGTTGATAACTTATCAACTTGTTTACAGCTTGTCACTTTAGTCATCACCTTTCCTAAGATATTTAGGGTCTTTTTTAGTTAATACTGACAACTAAGTTGATATCTTATCAATTAGTTGATGGCTTGTCAAAATAGTCGTCACCTTTCCTAAGAGATATAGGGTCTTTTTTGGTTAAGGATAACGACTAAGTTGATAACTTATCAACTAGTTGATGGCTTGTAAACTTAGTTGTCACTTTTCCTCCCAGATAGACACTCCTGGATAAAATGAGTATAACTTTTTACTCTGATATCAGATTTAGGTTAAATTAGATGTGTTTGAAAGAATACTGAAGATCTTGCCCTAGGTATATAATAGGCCACCTAACTCGTTATATTATGAGATTTACAATCTTTTAAATTTACTCTTATAGAATTCAATATAAAAAGTCAATCAATACAAAAGATTTTAACTCAACATTGCTCTAAGTGCTTCTTATAACCTTAATCGTATTGAAAACACTTCACACAAAAGGTTAATAGACATGATACTTAATTATGGATTGACATAATTGTTTTGGGATATTTAATCATATATGAATAGTTGGAAACCTATATAGGAGCTTGTGGGGTATTATAAATAGCAAGTTCAGTAAGGAGTGAATCCACATGTAAGGGTACAACAGAAGATTATTATGCCTCTGAAGTTAGAAAACCATAAATAAAAGATAATATTGATGAGGTAAAACCTCTTGAAGTATAAGGAATACATGGTGCACTAAAAGGAACACCATTTAAATGAATCAAGAGATGAATCAATAGATACTTAAACATTAGGGTGTCAATTATATAGGACCTAACCTAGCCTCGAACCCCCGATTGATCGTTACTCTTAGCATACATAAACTTAGGATTGGGAGAGGCCTCCCTACCACTTTGTTTAATAAGGTAGCTTCTCATTCCCGTTCTCTATTATGGGTTGGGCACGAGCCTATCTTGCCCCCTAATTGGGGCTCTAAAATTAAGTACCCATGTAGCATCCCTAACATCTCTGGACCTAGTCTTCACCATCTATGCCAAAAAATATAATGCTAGTTCAGAATATAGGCTTTGAATAATCAATATAATAAGGGATCAAATTAGAGTAGTTTTTCATAGATATGTCTTATAGCCTCTGGGATACAGATAAGAATGTCTACGTACCAATCCACAAGACTCTATAAGACATCCTACTCTTACACTTATAATACCGATGAACCTAGCTTTCTGATACTAATTTCTCACGATTCAAAAGTTGAGGTGGTAATGGAACCTACTGAGACCCAACCTTATTAGGTAAGCTAATTATTCAAATAGGAAAGGAAATTAAAAAATGTAAACTGAACAAAATAACAAGACCTCTAGAACGAAATCAGGTTAACACACACACATATATATAGCAGAAGTCTGAAATAAAACATACATACAACCCTAAAATTTTGATGTCATAAGTACACAAACATTAAAACATAATTGAATATAAAAATACATAATTTATTTCTAAAAATAAGTAAAGACAAGATAAATACAAAAAACGGTTAGAATCATCTCTGAACTCTAGAGCACCCTAGTACATTGAAATATCAACTATGAGTACCAAAATTAGTTGACATGTCCCATACTGAATCTAGGATTAATACCAAAATGGCATAGTAGGGGTGATTAAAATCAACTTATACTCAGTATGTATCATAGGTCGATTGGACAAAGCAAAAAGTAATACAATTAAAAAATAATACATGTAAAAGATATGATGCGCATGTCACCTGTAAACAAAAAAAGTTCTGAAAAGGAAGCTCACTTCGTTTCCGCTGATATTTTTATAATTAAGGATCGATACAGGAAAAACTAAAAATAATTATATATATATAAAAACTAAGTACACATCAATGATACAAAAAAGAAACACGAAGAACATGCACTCAATGTATTACAATGCTTATGGGATCATAATGAATGGTTGAAAGTCATGTGATTAATTTCTATACACACCAGTGGAGAATGCTCCTAATAAAGGACTCATAGGGTTCGTAACCTATTTACCACCACAAATCTGAACTCAACCGCTTCAACTAGTGTTCCAGATCAACAGTATTATAAAGTGTGACATTTACCTCTCTAGCTATTGTTCACAAATCAATGGTTTTTCATAGTAATATCTCATTTTTTTGAATTAGTATTTTATTAATCGTACCAATTTCTCATGAAATATATATAAAATAATAATGTAATGCCCACAACCAATTAGTATAAAGATAATGATCCATTCAATACATGTATAAGTGAGCTCAAAATCAACTCAATATGTTAAAAATTCATGATATCAATTCTCGAACGGTACAATCAGAATAAACAGTAATGTAAACTATTAAAAATATCAATCCAACCCTCTATTTGGGAATTTCTAACATGACAGAGATAATAATTCTAAAATAAGCCCTATAATATCTATTTAAGTCCCCATATGGGCATCATATTAATATTACTAGAATTTAATGCCCAAATACGGCCTATGATGGCAAATAAAGCCCCTGTATGATCAATAAAAAATAAATGATATCTCAAGTCAACAATAATAAGTATATAAGCCCCCCACACAGAGCACACAATATTAATAACCATCGTTAAATAGTACTACCATGCTAATTTCTCCAACCCATAACATGTTTTACTCATTTATTAACTATTCAACCTAGTCTATAGAAAGTTATGCCATCACCTACCTCATAGTGATAAAAATCTAAGTTTACCACCATCAATATGGAGCCTTCACTTTTCAAACATTCTCAAAATAAGATAAAGCATTCATCTATAGAATCTACACATTAAAAAAAAAGCTAATAATACCTACATCGACTATATTTAGGACTGGTCCAAAATGGGTTCAAAAAATGAATTAAAAAGAAAAAAAAGTAAAACTGAATTGTGTTTTAGAAATATATTCTCCGAGATTATAGGAGTCTACAATTGAAAAACCAAGCAAAAATGAGTTAAATATGTAATGACCTGATTTTTGGTGATTTGTGTAGAATAATTATTTTTTTGTTATTTGACCATTTTATCCTTCTTCATGATTGCTTTTTGATATTTCTAGGGTGCGGGATGATTGGAGCGATTCCTAATTCATTTCCATATGATTTATGTGAAATTCTAGTTTTTGATGGTTATAAAGGCTCTACAACTAATTTTGGTCAATATTTAATGATCATTGCATTGGATGGGAAAATGGACTACGTCAGTAGATTCAAAATATTGATTTTAAGTTGGTAACCATTGTTGTTGTGGTTTTATGAATTTTAAATCTCATTTCGTCCCTTGGTTCTGAAAGTTGCTAAATTTAGTTTTGAGGGTTAGCTTTGTGAACATGACATTTTTTCCAAAAATATGATATTTCCAGTGAGTATGGAGCATTGAATTTTATAGGGTAGTATATCCCGTTTACATTCTCGAGATTTTGAATGAATTATGAGGGGCCCGTGGAGACTTGGAAGTATTCAAGTACCTTGTAGGTGCACCTGCTTAAGCGATATTTTGGTCACTTAAGCAACCCAGCTTATAAGTTGAGATATCGCTTATGCAACTTTTGTTTCGCGTAAGTGGCCTTTGCTTAAGAGACAATAGGGTTTCTTACGTAACATCTGCCAAAAGGCAAAGTATCATGTAAGTGACACCTGGTCACCTTAGTAATAGTCACTTAAGCAACTGGTGATTGCGTAAGCAAGGCCTGGGTTATTTATATACCTTAGTTTTGTTATTTGTTACTCTATTTTTGAGGCTTGGAGCTTGCAAATCGAGTTTTTAAGAATTTTTTTTCCATTTATGAGATTTAATAAGGTCCAACACTCCTATTTTTATTTAATTATATCATTCAAATCTAGTTTAAACTTTGAATTAAAGGCAAAATTTGGGAACTTTGGGCAGAAGGCTAAAATATAGTGTTTATTTAATTTAAACCCCAATTTCAACTAGTTTTCACTTCGGTTTTCTCTTATGAGTTCCTTTAATATTGGGAAATATATCTTTGGATAAAATTTCTTATTTTTAATCCTTTTTTTTTTGAAAACCTATTTTTAGGTCCATTCATGAGGGGAAAGCTCTATATTAAAGTTTTTTTGGATTAATTTTTTGCATTTGAGGTAGGTTATACCTTAATTTTATTTATACTAGGTTGGGTAGTTTATAATAATATAAAAACATACTATGGGTATGGGGTTGTATCATGGAAAATATGTTAGGTGATTTATGCACATGTGTGGAGGCCTACATGGATAATATTTGGCGGGTTTGAGTTATTATTTTCTATGTGTGACCATGTGAGGTCTTTTACGATGTTGTAGCTTGGTATTGATATATGTATATTTGTTTTTAATCATATTGGTGTGAAAAATCCTAAAATTTTTTATTTATATGGTAAGTATGACATTATCTTATATGTTTAACTTGAGGTTCAGTATTCACATCCTACATTAGAAAACTTTTTAGGAGGAGATGGGTATCTGAGTTGATCTTAGTACAACTTTTCACCCTAGACTAATGGTCAGTCGGAGCGACTTATTCAAGTTTTGAAGGATATGCTTTGCGCTTGTGTGATAGACATTATCGCTCAGTGTGATCAACATCAAGCTTGTGCGGAGTTTGCATATAATAATAACTACCATTCCAATATTGAGATATCTTTATTTAATGCTTTGTATGGCAGGCTTTGTCGCTCTCTAGTTGGTTGGTTTGATGATTTAGAGATTATACCTCAAGGTACGGACTTGCTTTGTGAGTCTTTGGATAGAGTTTTGGTCATCCAGGATCGACTTCGAGTAGCTCAGAGTAGGCAAAAGTGTTATGTAAATCATATGCTTCGTGCCTTGAGATTTAGTGTTGGTGATCATGTATTTCTTTATGTTTCACCCATGAAAGGTGTTATGAGGACTGGGAAGAGGGGAAATCTTAGCCCAAGGTATATTGGACCTTTTAAGATTCTTTGGACTATTGGGGACATATCTTATGAGATCGCATTATACTAGGATTTATCAGCTGTGCATCCAGTTTTTATGTTACCATGCTTCAACATTACATTCCAAATGAGTCTCATGTTATTCGTTGGGATTTAGTCTAGTTAGATGAGATGTTGACTTTTGTTAAGAAGCTTGTCTCCATTGTAATTAGGTATGTCAAGCAATTGCATTCTAGAGATATTCCTACGGTTAAGGTCTAGTGGAGGCATCAACCTTTAGATGAGTGTACTTGGGAGGTCAAGTCTGATATACGTAGTAGTTATCCCCATCTTTTTGTGGATTCGGGTATTTCTTCTACCCTTAGTTCGAGGACGAACTAGGATCTTAGTGGTGGATGATGAAATGACCTTACTTTTGGTGATTTGTGTAAAATAATTATTTTTGTGTGATTTATCAATTTACCCCTTCTTGTGGTTACTTTGTGTTATTTCTAGGGTGTAGGGATAATTTACATGGTTCCCAATGCATTTTAGTGTGATTTATAAGAAATTATGGTTTTTGATGGTTATAAAACTCTATAGTTGACTTTGGTCGACCTTTATTGATATATGAATTGGATGACAAAATGGGCTACGCTAGTAAATCCAAAACGTCAATTTTAGGTTGGTAACATGATTGGTGTGGTTTGATAGTTTTTAAATCTCATTCCGACCCTTAGTTTGCAAAGTTGTGAAATTGGATTATGGTGATCAACTTTGTGAAAATGATGATTTTTTAAAAATTTGATATCTCCACTAAGCCTGGAGCATCGAATTTGATAGGGTAGCATAGTCTGTTTGCATTCTCAAGATTTGGGATGAATCTCAAGGGGGGCCGCAGAGACTTGAAATTCTCTGAGTCTCCAGTTGGTGCACTCACTTAAGCGATATTTTGGTGTCTTAAATAACTCAGCTGAGTAGCGGAGATGTCGCTTACACGACTTTTATAACACGTATGCAACCGTTGCTTAAGCGATAATAGGGTCGTTCACACGACACCTGCCAATAGGCAAAATATCGTGCAAGAGACACCTGGTCTCTTAAGTGACTATTGCTTAAACAACCCAATGATTGTGTAAGCGATGCCTGGGTCATTTATATACACTATTTTTGTAATTTTTATACTATTTTTGAGACTTAGAGCTTGGGGATCAAGTTTTTTATCATTTTCTTCCATTTTTAAGTTTGGGTAAGCTCCAAAACTCCTATTTCAACTACATTTCTTCGATTCTGCCGTTCAAATCATGTTGAAACTTAGAATTAAAGATGAAATTTGAAGATTTTCGCCTGGAAGGCTTAAAAATAGTATTTCTTTGATATAAACCCCAATTTCAACTCATTTCCAATTAGATTTTCTCCTATGAGTTCCTTTAATCTTGGGAAATATGTTTTTTTGACAAAAATCCAATTTTACCATTCTTTTTCGAAACTCCATTTCGAGGGTCTGTTTTGACCCCAATTCGGAAGTGGGCAATATGGGTGTCATTGACTTTCTTTTTATGCGTAGGTTCTATATTTGTATGTTTTAGTTGATTTGTGGGCCATTTCATGAGGTAAAAGTTCTGTATTAAAGGCTTTTGGAATCGATTTTTGGCATTTGAGGTAGGTTGTGGCTTAACTTTATTCAGACTGGATTGGGTAGTTAATAATAATGTAAAAGCTTGCTATGGGTATGGGGTTGTATCATGGAAAATGTATTATGTGATTTATGTGCTCGTGTTGGGACCTACGTGGATAATATTTGGTTGTTTAGAGACATTATTTGTTATGTGCGACCGTTTAGGGTCTTATATGATGTTGTTGCCGGATATTGATATATGTATGTTTGGTATTACTCTTTTTGGTAAGAAAAAACCTAAATTTTTGGATTTATGTGGTACCTATGACATTATCTTGTATTTTTATTTGATGTTTTTGGATTATATCGGATCATGGATGGTTGGTCGATTTGGTAGATTTTCATATCATATTCGTTCATGAAACATTGGTACCACCGTGGAAATATTAATAATACTGTTTTTTTTTCAAACAGAAAATGTGATATCTTTGAAAACCCTCTACTGATGGTGTAACGCCCCGGAAAATGGGTCCCAGAGCGTCACACAATGCTTGAGGGTACGAGTAGCCCCAAGCTAACCCTTTGAGACATTTTCATTCAGTTCAACACAAATCAACGGGGTTTCCATAAATAACCCTCAAATATCAACAAAGTAATCATCATCCAAGAATTAAAGAATTTCAGAAAGATAACAAAATATGACTTATTAGTCAACTCCCAACATCTATACTAGTATGACAAGCCTCTAAGAAAATCAATAAAACCAGCGAGCCATTGAGACATGCCTCAACTGACTCATACTCAGTTATCAAATGTAAACAATTCCGTGAAACAAACATCAGACATCACGTCCTCGGAACATGAGGACTCACCACAACAGAGGATATAGAACAGCGTGCCTAAAGAATCACTGTCGAACCTAGAACTGAGCACCTGAACCTACATTCTGAGAAAATGCAGCCCACATCCGAAGATGTGGGTCAATACCATGAAAAGGAACCTAGTATATGGGGGTGTATGCAGTTGTATAAACATCATCATCATAAATATTTATAAGAAATATGCAGGATGTATGAAAGACTCACATAGCCTGAAGAAAATCATCATAATCATGAGAGAATGAAATAAGTACAATAACACATGTGGGTCATCATATAATTTGTTAATCACTTTTAGTTCATCAAGAATATCAATTCTCATAATGTAAATATCATTTAAATCTTTTGAAAGAATAACTTTCACAATTCTACTTTCAAATCACTTCACCATTCACCATAGACACAAGAAAACACACACACACTGGGAGTTCCTATAACTGACATAAACCATGTGAGCTACATGGAGTCCAACATACAACCCACGTTGGGGAAAGCCGTCCTATCCTTGCCATTGGAGTAGGACTATCGATATCAAATCCACAGAAACTAGTGATCACTATATAAATCAGCCTCAGGCTCACTCCTACGGGGCAGTAGTTCTAGGGAAGTTTGTTTTATACCTCCCACTCGGTGCTAAAGATTTCTCTTGGACTTAGCTCAGATCATTTCAAAGACAATTGATAACAAAACAATTTCAGTAATATATAAATATACATCGGGATCCATCATGCTTCCCATCTATCAAAATCAACCACGTTATGGATTTCTTTCACACTCGAGTTTAAAAAAACTCCATTAAGACCAAAAGGTCAAATCATTCAAAATATCTCAAATATTCAACATCAACGTGCTTATAACACACACTTTCTACAAAAAACACAATTTCCAATGGGGATTCACGACTCTAATATCAAAATCATGATAAATATCGTTCAAGATTCATGCTTTATATCTCCACATATGTAAATTCATCTTTCAAAATCATAAACTTCAAGATTTCATAATAATCATCATAAGATATGGGTTCATGCTTCAAATTCGTAAAAGTCAAATAAAAACCATGCCTTTGTAAAGAAAATTACTTTTGGGCACAAGAACGAAAGAGAGTTCTTGTTGAAAAACTCCACATACCTTGAATGATGAACTTTATATCGATACTCATTTTTGAGATGTTAATCGTGCCTTTGAATGATGGTTCTTGGAGTTCTTGAACTAGAAACTTGGAATCTTGAATAAAGTTGCAGAATTAATGGTGAACTTTAGAGGTTCTTAAAGTTGGATGTAGGAGCTTAGGGTTTTATTTTTGAGGGAATTTGATGAAATATAACATATAATGCTTCTAATAGGCTTTAATATAGGGTTTTGACGGATTTTGGGTGAGGGGGAATGACCAAACGCCCCTAAAAATCAAATAATTCTCGAATCTGTCCTTTGGTGGACTGTTTTGATAGTCTGAACTAGATCAACCATAACGTTTTACTCCGACATCCAAATTGGATAAAACCAATTTCATTATAAATATGAATCTCATATATTTCAGTTGATATATAGTATCTCACCCAGATCATTCACCCAGATCATTGTGTACAAGGAGTTATGATAATTTGAAGTTGACCCAAAAATTCATTTTTGATAGGCTGAAGTAGATCAACCATAACTATTTGCTCCGATATACAAATTGGATGAAACCAATTTCATTGGAAAGAGGACTCTCAGAGATTTCCATTGATATATAGTATATCACCCAGATCATTATGTAAAAGTAGTTATGATCATTTAAAGTTAGAGTAAAAATACGTCAGGCCTCAGTACTTTTTCCTGCACGTTTTACTGGTCACTACTATTCATGGTTCGATTGGAATGTTCATAACTCGTCGCTCGGCTGTCCATTTTGGATGATCCACATAACTTTGGAAAGTTTATTTGATACTCTACGCAATGGTGGGTTATAATCTAAGACATTCTGTATGGAAAATTTGTAATTCATTCTAGAAGATAAAACCTAACACGTTTACGCACAAAATTTCAACGAAACATTTCCTGGGGTATTACAAATGGATGTGTCAAAGAGGAGATATGTATAATGGTATTGGATATGGATTGTATTTGGGTTGACTAACTCCTATGGATCATACATCGGGAGTACAACTCGATAGGTATACACAGAGGTTGTGCGATGACCTCATGCATCATATCATTATCATCATTTTCATTGCATTCTATATATTTTGCTCATTTTGTGATTCTATTTCTGTCCTTGACTTGATATATATATATATATATATATATATATATATATATATATATATATATATATATATATATATATATATATATATCCATTTGTTCTATCTTCTTGTACTTGTATTCGGTATACGTGTATAGTTGTTCTTCTTTTCCCTACCTGTATATGTTATATGTGTATAAACTAGAATTGTTAGTAGAGATGGTGTAGACTTCCATGGGATATTTACTGATAGCAGGTGATGTGCCCATAGTTTTTGTTTATATGCTTTTTTTCTACTTTACGTAGTCAAACTATGATACCTACTGAGTACAAGTGCACTATACTCATCCTACTGTGCCCTTTTGATGTAGATCCAAGTAGGAGTACGCCTCAGATATAATTGATTTGGGTAGCATTTGGATTATATTTGAGGAAGCGAATGTCCTATACTTCAGGAGTTCTACTACCTCTTCATATATATTTCACGTCCTGTTTAGTATTTTGAGACAAATTTTGATCTTTTCTGGACTATTATTGTATCTTTGAAATACAAGATGTATTTATTAATTCTTATACAGTGACACCATGTTTTGGGATATTATATGGTATCTTCACTATGTATTTCCGTTTTTACTATATATGTTTGGTTCGACTCTGTTCTAGGAGTCTTTCCTTGGGGTTCGATATTGATTTCTCATTTCATATCAGTTTGGGTGATAGGATTACTTGTCCAGGATTTCTGTGACAAGTTCCATTAAGTCCATTGCTTTTGGGGCCATGACAAAATACGAGGCTCAAATCAAAGAAAAAATATTTTAAGAGTTTATCAACAAACGCCCCCAAAACCCCATTTAAAAACAAGTCTAATGAGTGTTTTTGATAATATAATCAATGGAAATTTAATCAAAACAAAATTTTGGAGCTTACCCAAGCATAAATGGTGAAGAAAACCCTAAAATTCATCTTTCTCCAAATCTTCAAGGTCTAAAAATAGGGAAAATTATGAAATGAATTATTTATACTATTTTATAAATAGTAACTCACAAACGTGGTCAACCCATCGTGTTAGCGAGGATCAATACTGACTTGGACAAATAATTATCCATTATGTTCATGGCTAGGGATTCGCATTTGCAAACACCGATAAACTAGACCTTTTCACTCATGATAGTCCTATCACATTCGTGATAAAGAAAAATAAAGTGACCTAGATGATAACCCATTGTTATCATGTCCAACACCCTTATAGTCGCAATGAAGGAAAGTTCCTTCTCTGCATTTGCGGGTAGTGGCTTACGTTTGTGAAAAAGGTTTTATTCATTAGATATTTGTTGTACACCAGCTGAATTTACATGTTAAACTGTCTCTGAATGGACTCTTGAGATTTATTTAGGATCCAACAAAAATAAATTATATAGGTTATTAGGCTATTTTGATATTTTGGACTCAATGTCATTGTTGGATTTTTTAGAAGATTACTTTCAACAAATTAGCCCCCAAACCTCCTAAAAGCATAATTTAATTAATTTTCAAAATAAGGTTCTAAACCTAAACCAACCCTTCTTCTAAGCCAAAATCTAAGTTTTAAATCTAATGGAACTATCAAAATCACCAACCGATACTCGAATTACAAAATTTTGAACAAAGACAAACTAATAGCTTTTAAAAACTCTAAAAAATCTCAAACTCTCCCAAGTTTTAAACGCATTAGGGTCCATATCAACTATCCCTACACCTTATAATCAATATGTAACAATAATATGAATTGACAAAATGATCAAAACACATAGAAAGGAAAATTTCACATGATAGTTGTTACATCTTTAAAAGCAAGTACATATGTACTTTGACTTTTTTGAAGTGTTTATGTGTTATATTCTTGTTTTCTTATTGTTTTGTGAATTGCTTAGGGTTGGGGTCCCATTTAGGTGAAATGGCAAACATCTCTATGGGTACCGGAGTCTTTTGATGAATTGAAGTTAGATAATTGTTTATCTTAATTACTATTTCCACTTGTGTTTATGCTTAGGATATATTATAGATAGTTGGCTTTTTTCATCTTTAATAGTCGATAGTGTATATCAAATTAAGAGCTTGAATCATGTTTAAGGAACTTTATTATGATGTTAGGAGTTTAGTGACCTATTAGGGGATGATCTGTTATATTGTTGATAAAATAATTGAGATTTAGTAAATACTTAGAGTATAAATGGACTACTAATGATATAATTATTGGGGTTTAGTATCTCTTATTGGGTCATATTATTATCTAGCGTAGTCTTCCTTTTTCTAAATTAGTCTAATGATGTCATCTTTTAGAAAGATGGTCCAATTGTACGGAACAAGCTATATTTGGGTAAGTTTTGTGATATAATGTTGTTTGGATTGATTTTTTTTTTGTGTTGCTAAGTATGGGCTTATGTGAATATTTTTAATGACTTGAGAGATTATTATTATTACTATGTCATCTAATTAGGGGCTTGATTTGTCATCATAGTTCATATTTGAGCATTACATTACATTATCATCATAGATATTCCTGAGTAGGGGGTTGGAAATGATACTAATGATGTTTTACATGACTATTTATGCTAGTGGTGCCCTACAATGGCTTATATCATGAATTATTGGCATATGAAATAGATTTTGAGCTCATTTACACCTGTATTGAATTGATTTATATCTTCCTATTGATTGACTGTGAGCATTACATCCTTGTATCATCAATACACGTTCGTAAGATTGATACTACTGAGATACATTGATTTTGAAAGAAAATAATTTTTTTGTTAAACCCTTGTCGAGGATATTTGTCGGCACGGTTGATTGATACACTTTATAAGAACTGTTGATCCATGAACACTAGAAGAAAAGGTGAATGAGATGCTTTATAAACCTTGATCCATGAATATTAGTTGGGAAGCCCCCATAGTTCTTGTTTGAAGTGTTAAGGCTTAGATAAATATCCCGCAGTCATTACTATATTGTATTACATTGCATTCCTTATTATGGTTTGATATTGTGTTTGAGTATTTACTTTTGCATTGTATTTACTATGATTGAACCTTGTTTGTGATATTGAGTATTGAGTATTCATTTTATTTTATTATGTCATCTTTTGTTGACTTGGAGTATGATATATTATGAGTTTTAGAGTATGGTTGTGTATTGATCTGAGAGACTATTGTTGTGTCGCACCTTTTGGTAGCTTGATCTATCATTTTATATACACTCTCACTCTTTTATCCCAAATTATTAGTTGAACATGTTTGATTAACATTGATATATTATGTTAGTGAGTCCCTTCATAAATGACTTTTATTAACTATTGATCATAAATTATTAGTATTGACTCACCTAGACTTATGTTCGTACCATTTATATTGATAATCTTATGATTATTATATTGAGTTACCCTGATAGGATGAAATGGTATATATATTGGCTGTAGATTTATTTTGGAAAACCTTGGATAGTTGGGGTGTTCTTGTCATCACTTTCCATATAGCCAGTTATCGATGATGCTTGCTGAGTACACATTTTTTATACTCACCCTTTTTTCTTATTTTTCTACACACTGTGTAGGTATTAATTTGAGTAGTAGAACATAGATTATGTTCCTTTTGTGTTGGAGTGGCAGAGATTGAGGCAGTGGCTGACAAGCTTTAAAGCTTCATAAATCTTTCTTTATTTTTCGTATGCCTACCTGTATTTAAGGGGCTTTAGTTATTGATGTCATTTTGTATTTAAAGACTTGTACTAGTGATAGATAGAACTAGGATATTTCTTAAGTTATTAATTCATCTGTATTTGTATTGGGTTTGTCTTTCTTCCTTTCTTCCATTTCTGATTTACTTGTTTATAGAGTTTTCGGGTTGGGCTAAGCTTATATATCCGAAGGGTGCATTAAGTGTCAACACCTACCTATTTTCGGTTGTGAAACACATTTATAAATACAATTTAAGACTTTTTATCACACCAAATTTTTTTTTTTAAAATATTTACAATACTAAGTAATTATAATGCATAGCATATTAGATTTATTAAAGAGTTTTAAATATTAATTTATATGAAAATATTTTTTAATTAATTTAGTAGGCTTAAATTTAGGGATTTGCAATTATAGTTATTCAACCAAATATTTTTTACTCTATTCCTTCAATATTTTTCTTCTCTCTCCTAAAATATTTTTAAATTTAGAAACTGAAAACAATGTTTTCCTTCTCTCTCCTAATCTTTTTATATAAAGTTATATACAAACATGTTAATAGTTTATGGATTTTGTATGAAATATGAAATGTAATACTATTTTTTTTATATGTACGAAATTGGTATATAAATTATTTTACTTAATGTTTTTATAGAAGGTTATGTGTATGGGATAGGTATACAAATTGTTTTACTTAATTTTTTATATTTGTATGGGACAGGTATACTAATTGATTTACAAGCTTTGTGAATGGTGGTATTCATTTAGAGGGATATATTTTATATTATTTATTGGATGGAATTGATTTATAAAGGGTTTTTTTATATCTCACATTAATATGGAATGCGTATGGAATAAATATA
Source organism: Capsicum baccatum var. pendulum (assembly GCA_030864225.1). Classification (NCBI taxonomy): domain Eukaryota; kingdom Viridiplantae; phylum Streptophyta; class Magnoliopsida; order Solanales; family Solanaceae; genus Capsicum; species Capsicum baccatum. The sequence goes on from CM061556.1 coordinate 119,186,368, forward strand.
TAAACTGATTTCTGTGGATTGTGATATTTAATTTAGGTGATACTAGTTTATGTACCCATTCCATATACTATATATGTGCTTATCGCTTTGAATCAAGATCCTATCATCTACTTCTATATTAAATTAAGATTGAATTAACACTACCTTCTCATTGTAGAGTTCATGGTGAATACACATAAAAAGATATAAAATTTCGTTCTCCAATAAAACTTCAATCAATGATGTAACAAATGTTATATGAAAAGTTATCACTGAATCTGTTATTTGGTACAAAAAATAAAAAAAATCATGGATAAAAGCATGAAAATCATGTTCACTTATTGTCACGACTCAAAACTAGGTAATTATGATACTTATTGCAGTCCAGCCATAATAAGTATGCCGATCACTCAAATTGATAAAGGAAACACAAAAATAACTAAGACAAGATTTCTATAACAAAGTTAAACAAACAGAAGATATAAATAAAGTAGAAATCTAAATAACATAACATAAAAAAAACCCAAGAAGTGGTGTCAAAGTATAGAGCATCTAATGCATCATTTGAATATAAGTAAGATACAATGTTTGTCTCTAAAAATAAGCAAAAAATTAAAAAGGTAAGAGGAGGTCCGAGAGTCGACTTTGATTCCTAGAGCAACCTAATACCTTAATCACAATAGTATGAATCGGTTCGTACTAAGATTTGCACCAAAAGGATACAGTAGGAGTGGATATGGTTCATTTGTACTCAATAGGTGTCATAGGTCGATTAACCAAATTAGAAAATAAGATAAGTAAAACATATTATGAACACGTCACCTGTAAGGAAAAAAAAGTCTCAAATGGTAGCTCACACCATCTCCACTAACATTATAAAGATACATAGAAATAGAACAACACACATGCGCGTGCACACACATACACATACACACACAACCATATATATATATATATATATATATATATATATATATATATATATATATATATATATATATACACTGAAATTAAATACAAGTCAAGGAAAACTAAAGAAAACAATCCAGATCTGTATATAAATGCAATGTATTGTGGCTAGGATGAATAAGGAAAGCATCGCGTGACTTTTTATATACACCTACTGAGCTCGCAGCTACCAGGTATGACCAAAAGAGGGTTCACAACTCATATAATATATCTCAATCTCAATCCAATCTTTTCGACAAATGACCTCGGCCAAAGATTTTCAAAATATCATAGCCAACCTTGTGGGTAATAACCTCGGCCAAGGGTTTTCCAAAAGTGAGTCATTTTCTTTCAAAACAACGTTTATCAATGATACCGGCATCCAATGAATGTATATTAAGGAATGAGGATGTAATGCACGCACACAATCAATTCAATAAGATAATATTCAATCCATCCAACATGTATATACATGTAAGTGACCCCAAAATCAACTCAATATATCCATTATTCATGATTATCAACTCCAACTAGGCACCATCAAAACTAATGTGCATGCAAAACTTCATCAGTATCATATCAATCCCTACTCGGTATTTTTACTATCATACAAGAAATCAATGCTTAAATAAGGCCTATATTAGCAAACTAAGCCCTTGTACAGGCATAATATCTAGTATAAAAGCATTTTAATGCATAGAGAAGACCAATGGTGTCAATTAAAGCCAACCATAGAGGAAACACATAGTATCAAATAAAAAGTCAACAATAGAATATAAGCCTCCACACAGTCATACAATAATAACAATAATCTCAAAATACAAATCCCACAGTCATTTACCCCAACCCATAAGATTCTTTATTTATTCATTAATTACCATATCAGCCTGAAAGAAGTTGAGTCATAACTTAACTCAAAATGATGAAATCTCAATCTAAAGAGCATCAACACAGGGCCTTCGCCTTGTGAATGGCCTCAGAATCAACTACTATATTCAAATATAGCATCGCATCTATGCATTAAAAATAAACTAACGATATCCATATTGCCCAAATTCAGGCCGAGAACAAAACGAGATAAAAAACAAAAGGGGTAAAACCAAAATTTAGTTTTAAAAATATATTTTCCAAGGTTATAAGAGTCTACAGGATAAAACCCACACAATATGGATTAAATATCCAATCCAAAACAAAGAAAAACCTTTTTTTAAATTGTACCACTATAAATTAAACTACCCAACTTTTTTCGATCTTGTATTCATGATTTAGAGGTGCTTTATATGATAAAATCAATGAAAACTAATAGGAATAAGTTTTTTAGATTACCCAAGCTCAAATAGCGAAGAAATCCTCAAGAATCACCCAAACTCTAAGTTCAAAGGTTCAAAAATAATGAAGAATCAAGAAGGGGAGGGGGTATATAAGCGACTAAATAGCCGCTAAAGCGGTACCGAGCTACTAAAGCAGCTACAATTTAAGAGATGCCTGTTTTTTAAAGCAGCTACCGCTTGAGTAGTCTATGGTCGCTAAAGAGGTTGTCGATTAAGAAAACCTTGGCTGCTTAAGCGGCTACACCAGATATCAAAAAATTTTGATTTTTGTACGAGCCTACCAAGATCTGGTCGAACCCTTGGGATTTGATCGAGTCCCCATAGAGATAACATATATACTACTAAGATAATTTTGACGTTTCAAACTCAATGGCGATGTCAGATTTTTAAGAAAAAGTTGTTATCAATAAATTAACTCCAGAGATCCTATTTCACTATTTTTCAAATAAAGGATTGAAATGAGATATGACAATTCCAAACCAAATCAACCCCGCTGCGATCTATTAGCATAGTCCATTTTGCCATCTAGAACTTCAAACAACAAATGTTGACCAGTGTCAACTATATGGTTTCTCAAGCCTCTTAAAACCACAAACTTGCAATGCTATTCCCAATTGCATCGAGAACCGTGCCAAACCATCCCCGATCTTCAAAATCAACATTAGCAATTATAAAAAAAGACAAAATGATCAAAACACATAGAAATTGAAGGATCATAAATTCAGGTTATTACACTTATGTATAACACCTGCTTCTTGAATACAATTTGTATTGCAGAGCAATAGGGGGAAAATATGTACAACAGTGTCGGAAAAGTTATCACTCAATCCACTATTAGGAAAAAAGAAACTTTAAAAATCATGGATAAAATCATGAAAATCACATTGACTTATGTATAGCACCTAGTTCTAGAATAAAATTTTTATTACAGAGAAATAAGGAAGAACAAAATATATGTGCATGAAAAAATTAAGGACAGAAGGTGAATTTCAACAATTTAAGAGAATTTTATGGATAGAAAACAATCTAGAAGAATTTTAGGGGATTAATATTAAAAAAAGGAAACTATATGTACGGAACAGTTTAAAATATAACATGGGAGAAATTTATGGAAAGACAACACGAGAAAGTTTGAGAGATTTATATTAAAAAGTGGGAGAGAGAGAAAATTAAGGGTTTGTTTGGAAAGCCACCTAATAACTGAAATTAGTGTAATTGATAGGATAGTAATTATTAGCCTAGTAATTTCAAAATCTAGTAGTTACGATGATCTATTTATTTGTCACAATATAGTTACAGTGTAATTATAAGTGTATTATTTAGTTGTACAAGTGTAATTACATGATTATATTAAAATTTAAAAAAAAAATTATCAAAAACTAAAAATTTATAGTAGACAAATAAGAGCATTTATAAATGATATTAATTAAATATTATTTATATATATATATATATATATATATATATATATATATATGTTATTTAATACTTATATAAATTAATAAACACATGTTCTTAACTAATATTATATAAAAATATTGTTTTATATTTTTCAAGTTAGTATATTTTAATCAAAATAAATAATAAAAATGAAAGGTACACATTTTAAGAACATCACAAAATGTATTTTTGACCAAAAAAATTTAATATTATAAATATAATGTCATAGGATTATTAAAATACTAGTTAACTTACCCGAGCTTTGCGCAACAAAGTTTAAAAAATTCTAAAATTATATCTTTTATGTTGTTCTAAGCGCAATTTATAAGAAAATATTGTGCTAATTCTTTTCAACGTAAGTTTTAATAACCATCTGGGATCAACTTTTAGATTTCAACTTATTTATAGTTTATCTTCTATAAAAACTTCATAGAATACGATATGTGAGAAATTAAATAGATGCATGAACTTATAGCTTTAAGTCTAACCAATTTAATTTATGAAATGAAATTTACTCTAAATGTTAAATATCTTGGTTAGTATCATCTGACTTAAACGAGTTTATTCAAAATTTGAATATCTTAGGAGAATAACCTTTTGTTTTCCATCCAGTATGCTTCTACAATGACAATATATGCAATCAAATATTTGTAGAAACTTAAACTACGAAGTTCAAAAAGAAGACAAATAGAAGCAATTAAATATTCAAGTAGTCCATGTGCAAATGCGACAAATAAAGAAAATCAAAAATAAATTATTTTGTCAATCTTTATAGATTAACCCCCTTTTTTCAACTTTATAATATTATTTCTTAATTACAACAACTGCCGATTAATATAAGCTAATTATAGATGAAAAGATTATCATTCTTTACCTTTTTGATACTTTTAGCCTCTTGAAGTTCTTGACTAGCCAAATCATTGATAAAAAACATCCAGGAATTGCACCAAATGAATGTTTTATCTAGGATTTGAACTTAAAATCTTAAGGTAAACTTTGAACACCGTAAATCACTAAGTCACCCTCTAGTCTTGCGTTGAACGGATTCAAAATCTATATGTCTACATCAACAAATAAAAAAAATCACCTTACATATATAATGTATTTTTTTGTCGAGAAAGTTCGGATGAACACTCTGACCCCCTCCCAAATCCGGTCCTGCAAAAAACAAGAACATTATATCCTTGTGTAAAAATGAAGATAGTTAAATATATCAACAATAAACTACCTTGTGTTCTTTCTTATCAATAATTAGAGAAAAAGATTGACTGAATGGGAAAAACAATAGGAAATAAGATGAATAGGCTCAATCATCAATCAAAATCAATAGATTAGGCAACAATACATAAATTAGAACATGCAAATCAGAGTTTGCACAAGATTAATCATTTCCAATCTACATATAATGCAGATAAAGAATATTAAGAGACAGAAATTAACTAGCAATGTAATTGTGAGAGATTAATGCATATTATGTATTATTGAAATTAAACAGTTACACATCAAAAAATGGTCACAATCAATATAGCCTTTAATTAGAGAAAATTATCCAATTTAATATTCAAGTAGCCTAGATGCAAATGCGACAAATAAAGAAAATTAAAAATAAGTTATTTTGTCAATATTTATACATCAACCCCTTTTTTAAAAATTTATGATATTAGTTCTTAATTGGAACAACTACAGAGTAATATAAACTAGCTATAAATGAAAGGATTATCATTCTTTACCTTTTTTAATATTTTTAGCCATTTGAAGTTCTTGACTAACCAAATCATTGATAAACAACATCCAGGAATTTCACCAAAAGAATGTTTTATCTAGGATCTGAACTTAAAATTTTAAGGTAGACTTTGAACACTGTAAATCACTAAGTCACCCTCTAGCCTTGTGTTGAACGGATTCAAAATCTATATGTCTACATCAACAAATAATAAAAAATCACCTTACATATAAATGTATTTTTTTATCGAGGAAGTTCAGATGAACACTCTGACCCCTCCCTAATCCAGCCCTGTAAACAACAAGAACATTATATCTTGGTGTAAAAAGAAGCTAGTTGAATATATCAACAATAAAATTTCTTATGTGCTTTCTTATCAATAATTAGAGAAAAAGATTGGCAGAGTGGGTAAAACAATAGGAAATAAGATGAATTATAACGCCTCAAATTTGGTATCCGGAATGCTACATGGTGCTCATCACCCCGAAAGATCACAAGCTAACCTATAACTGATATTTGTACCTGTATACTACATAAAATACTGATTAATGCAGAAATATGAACTGAAAGGCTGTAAGGTTCAAAACTGAACATAATTTAAAAAATATAACATCTGTGTAGGGTAATACAATACCCAAAATAAAACTAAAAATACTGAAGTCTAAAACATGATAGTCTTGAAAGCCTCTAAACATGACTATCTAAATGAGTAAGGAGTTGATGAGACATCTCCCCAACTAACCCTAACTAATAAACTAATTAATGAGATGATAGAGAAATCATCATGTCATCAAAGGATGAGGACTCACTTTTAACTTTGACGACTGAAACTGGAATCTACTGCTGATCTGGAGCTTGTGTCTCTGAACCTATGGTATAAGACACTATAGCGCAAATGTATCAGCACGACTGAATGTACTGGCATACATGTAAGGTAGGATAAATGCATGGGGTTCATATGCATGAACAATACTAATAACTGACTAACTATCATGAGCGTGAGAATACATGCATGAGACATAATAACTGGCACTGATACCGTGAATACATGACTACTGAATTTGAATACTGATAACATAACATACTAATAACTGATATGACTGATAACATGAGTCACTTTATCTGACAGTCCTGAGTTGACTGCATCTGATAGTCCTAAATTTGGTGGAAGAGTTCCATACTAAACTAAGTTGACTGTATCTGACAGTCCTGAAATCTAAAGAAGCATCTGAGTTCTTTTACTAAGACTGATACTGAAACTGTGGGAAGTAGTCATGTAACCGATATGACCCAAATGTGCCATAATAGCTGAGCTGGGGTCCAATCTACGCCCTGATTAGAAGGGTGTCAATACCGCACCACTAGTAAGGACAAACTTTGAGTGACCCTAATACAACAGGTAACTCTAATGAGAATGGTGGGAACCCTCATACAGCAAGTTAAGCCACCTCATCTACCCTCATATAGTAGGCTATGATAACTCAACCTTTGTTGTCTACATAGTTCTGAAATGCAAGAATTGCTTCTAAGAATTGCACTTATATCACAAGTGAGTTTCCATTCTTGGGTTCACTCGGTGCTAATTTCTACTCCCACCTGAATAGAAACTGAACATGGACAGAGTTACTCAATTCTATTGACTGACAGAATACTATTGATATCTGATAACTGAGTGATTTTATGAGATCATAGAGATTTCCTGAGTCATAAGACTATCTGATGTCTAAGGATCATAGCTAAACTGAGAGTATCGTGAAAACATGACAAGGCTCTAGGCACAGATCTAATGTTTCGGGTATAAGTACCCCCATGAATCGATGGAAGGAAATTGACCAAGCATAACTTACTTGAACATATAACTAACATCATAATCCATAATACATTTATAGAAGCATTTCATCAAAACATGTGATAGGAATAAATTGTACATACATGAAGATTTTATGGTATCATGCTAGTTAGTCACTTTTCCTTAACCTAGGCATTTAATCAATCATATTGTAGGAATGGTACATGTAAACATCATTATACAATAATTAAACATCATAGTTCAATTCTAATTTCATCATTCAAGGGTTTAGTCATAGGTTTGCTTGAATCTATATCTATAATAATTTAACCCACATAGAATTTATCACCTAACATGGAGTAGAACTTAATTTCTCATTATCCACATGAACAAGAGCAGCCCAATCATGAAATTCATTAGAAAATCCATAAATTTGAATTTAGAAAAGGGATTCTTGGGCTTCATGGATGAAAGGAGTCCATGAATAAATACTATGCATACCTTGGTTCATAAATACATGAAGATTGATGGAGGAAATTCTTGATTGTGAATCCTCTATGAAAAGCCCTAGGTTGTTCTTGAAAGGTTTTTGAGAGAAGAGAGTTTATTTCTGATGAAAAGTGGCTAAATCACATGTTAAAGGGCCTAAATAGGGGTGGAAAATTGAGTCTTTTAACCCTGGACGTGTCTTGTAATTTAAGTAAAATTTTCTCAAATTTGACCCCTAGCGCGACGTGGCGCTATTGCGCCATGTCGCTGAAATTTGACAATTGGGAAACTAAGGGATGTCACAATGTGGAGCCATCGCGTTGCCCCTTCTTTTGCAACCTGAAACTTTGACATGACGCGGAGAAATCACACTGATACACTGAAAAATGACAATTGCCATTTTAGCTTGTGGTACGGCGCGCAACTGACCAATATGGCACTGTTTTACGATGGAAACTTGAAATAGTCATAACTTCTTATCTGGTTATCAGATTTAGGTGAATTTTATATCGATGGAAAGATTATTGAATTTTTCACATGACAAAAAGTGAAAATCTGAAAAATACTACGTGTATAAAAGTGGATTCATATTTTAAAGAAAGCTCCTAATATTTTTGAGATGATTTCAAGCTCGGAAAAGGCACGGGTATTACATGAATAGGCTTAATCATTTATCAAAATCAATAAATAAACCAACGATACATACATTAGAACATGAAAATCAGAGTTTGCACAAGATTAATCACTTTCAGTTTATATATAATGCAGATAAAGAATGTTAAGAGACCAAAGAGTTAATTATTAGCAATGTAATTGTAAGAGATTAATGCATATTAGGTATTATTGAAATTAAAAAGTTACACATAAAAAACGGCCGCGATCAATATAGCCTTTAATTGGAGAAAATTATCAGCTTTGGAATGTCAAACAATTAGTCTGTGATGACAATTATTATTATTATTTGATGATATAAAGTATACAGTTACATTTTTATTTAATAGTGTAATAATTATTGAGCCACATTTAAATTTAGATTTTTAAGAATAAGTTAAAATATAAAATTAGGAGAAAAAAGTCAAAAAAACAACAAAAATGATAAATCCAATCCTTGAGCTTTGAGAGGTGTCATGTCACCGTCTTCATATTTTTACTTTATTATTATATATAGATTTGACAAAAAGATAATCTATCAATTCTAACTAAAAAAATAAATGGATTGAAATGTGAAATATCAAGTCAATACTAGTAAAACAATAAATTTGGAACTGAAAATATAACATAAGTTCAAAATTCAAAATTTAAATGTTAAAACAATACTCTTATATCAAATTTCAACATAACATACGTAAATATGATTCAAAAGAAAAGAAAAATATAAGCCTATAACATTATTAAATAGTTTACTTTAATTTAAAAATAACAATACTAACAAAATAAGCTTAATGAGAAAATAAATATAAAGTAAATAAAAAGAGATAATACGAGCAACTGGATGGAATCACAAAAAAGGTTGCAAAATGAGAAGAAAATGAAATATAAATTATATAAGATAAAAAAATATTTTTTATAATATTAGAATAATAAAAATAAAAAGAATTTAAAATAAAAGAAATAAAAAACAAATTAAAATAAAAAAATAAAAATAGAAATAAATGGAAGTTAACTAAAAAGTAACTAGCTTATAATTACACGATGTAATACCAACAATTCACTACTCCCCTTATGAATTGGAGAGTGTAATTTCTCCCATCCAATTACACTTAATTACCTCAAACCAAGTAATTACGTGACCAACCAAATATCTCAAACTTGTGTAATTACACATAGATACAGCAAATCCAATTCCCTAGGTGGCTTTCCAAACAAGATCAGGGATTTTTAACATCACTTACGCCTTTTTAGGATTAATATTTCCTTCATTTTATACTTTTTTTCCCTTTTTGTCCGATTTAGATAGAATTTTGCTGTCATCTGTTGAAAAGTAAAAATGTTATTGTAACTGTAATATGAAATCCTACAATGTACATTTATGTTTGCTTTAGACTTTTTATAATTTATGAAAAAAATCTTTTGGTTTGAAATGCCTTGGGCATCTTTTGCAGCAGAAATGTGTGTGAGGAAAATTAACAAATAGTAAACTAAGGGCCTTAACTGATGGACTGATGACATACGATTCATAATTACTTCATATAACAATATTTATCTTAACTGTCATATGTATTTCACAAATTAATAGGTGACTAAATAGATATATAAATCAGTTAATATCCGTACCCCCTACTAATGGTATCATAGCACAGTTATTTAAAAAATACAGCAGTAGCATATATGTTTGAATTTAGATTGGATTGAATTAGTTATGAGAAGACCATTTAAAAATAGAGAAGCTTTTAGAAAAATTAAAGAATCTTTAATTAATAATTATTCAGAACAAATAAGTCTAAATAAAACAAAAGAAACCCCACAAAGATTAGCCTACCTAATTACCTTAATAACTAGTATTGAAGAAAAATTAATAATCCATTTGAAATCTAGAAGAATGAGACACATACCACCTAATTATGATAAAATTAGATTTAGATATCCACCAAGATATTATAAATATGATTTAAATGAATAAAGTACAAAAATACAAAAAATTAAAATAAATTATTTCTGAAAAACGTAAAGAATTAAAAATAAGAATAGAAAGACTACATTATAATATATTTGCCAGAGTTAGTGAAAACTTAATAAATACACAAAAAGATGAAATATCAAAATTAGAATCATAAATAGATAGTTTAGAATATATATATCAACATGAACTATTCACAATAAAATGAACAAAGAAGAATTTATAATAGATGAAAAAATATATGAAAATCACGAAGGATTAAAAATAAAAACAGTACTTTCTAATCTAGGAAGAAGATATAAGAAAATAGGTGAACATTTATATTTAGTTTTAGAAAAAGAAGAATTAAAATAAGAAGATAAATTGACAGCTATGGTAAAAATAGAAAGAGAAAATGAAGAAATAGATAAGAAAAAGGAAATAGAAAAAATAAAACAACAAACTACAGAAGAAATACGAAAAATAGAAGAAACTAAAAATAGTAGGATTGTTGAATTAGAAAAAGAACTACAAATGTTAAAAGATTAGTATGAACAAAGACAAAAGGAAAAGGAAGAAAAAAATAAAGAACAAAAATTACTAAACGAGATAAATCAATTTAAAGAAAAATTAGAAATAAACAATAAAAAAATAAAAAACAAGGAATTAGAAATAAATAATATAGATGTTGAAGAGACAGATAATTATGATTCAGAAGATAGTGAAACATATACAGAAATATTAACAAATACAAAAAATTTAAAAATCAACGAAAAACAAGAAGTAATTAATAAAGAAAACTTAGAAAATATCAACACAGAAATAAATACTCTTGATAAAAAAGAAGATGAAAATATAATATCTAGAACATCAGAAATAAGAAAACCTACATATTATAAGAATAAGTTTAAAAGATATAATCTAAAGAATGAATATGACAAACAGACACCAAAACAAATAGTTAATAAAAATTATAACTTTTTAGACTTAGACTGTGTAATAGATACAGAAAAAATAATACAATTATGGATTTGATATATGACAAAATAATTATTAGATAATAATATAAACATAACAGATGCACCAGAATATATAGAAATTGGAACAATGAAATTATGGTTTTCAAATTTAACTTAAAATAGCAAGAAGGTATTAAGAACTAATAAACTTATAGAAGGAACATCATCAACAACAACTAAACTAACACCTATAGAATTATTAAAAAAATATGAAACAGCTATAAAAGATGAATTTGGTAGTATGACAACAATAGAAGAAGAACAAGATGAAAAATATACAAATAGGAATTTAATGTTAAAATTAGCAATATGTAATATGTGTTATATAGATGAATATACTTGCGCATTTAAAGAATATTAGTATAAAGGAGCATATAATATAGAAGAAAGTAAAGAAATAATAAAATTTTTGATAAATTACCCGAACCATTTAGTTCAAAGATAATAAAGAGTTGGGAAGAAGCAAAAATAGTCGATACTCTAGGAGCAAGAATAAAATTTTTACAACAATGGTATAGAAACTTATTTGAAAAATATAGAGAAGAATTAAAAATGGAAAAAACATTGATAAGAAATTTAGCATGTTACAAAGATAAAATAGCACTCCAATTTGGATGTGTAGAAAGATATTATAAGAAAAGAAAAAGACATAAGAAATATAAGAAAAATAAAAAATCAAAATATAAATACAAGAAACCAAGAAAAAGATATTATGTAAAAAATTATAAATACAAAAGACCATATAGAAAAAATAAATCTATAAAAGAATGTACTTGTTATAATTGTGGAAAATTAAGACATTTTGCAAGAGATTGTAAATTACCTAAAAAATATCAAAAAATAAACAAATATCAGAAATAAAAATAGATAATACAGAATATATGCAGATAGATTATATAGATTATGAATTAGAAAGTGAGGATAATATATATGAAATTTCAGAAAATGAAATAGATAAATCAAATGACTGAAGAAGATATAAAAATAATAACAAAGGAAGAATATTTAAATGATGATGGAACAGAACAAAAAATAATATTTGACAGTAACATATTTGATGAAATAAAAGGAAAAGAATTAGACTTAAGTGTAGAAAAAATATTTAAAATACCAACAATAAGAAATCTATTTACTAAGAAAAAAAAAGAATATTATGTAGTATGCCAAAAGGAACATGTAATAGACTGTAGATATGCAAAAGGTAAAACTAGTATACCACTAGTAACAAAAAGAATAATTAATAAAGAGATAAATGATATAAAACGTAAAGACCCAATAAAATATGTACACCTTGGAGGTACAGAGATATTAATAAAAGCATGTTTTAGAGAAAGAATAGATACACCAATAGAATTATATTTAGCAGATGATAGAATTATAAAACCTATAGAAAAAACCATAATAACTGCCATAAAAGGAAATCTAATATACCAAAAATTTAAATTTATAATAAGTGCAAATTATTCAGTAGCGGTAACAAATAAAAATATCGATAAATCATTAGAATTATATTGGAAAATATCAGTAATAGAATTAACCCCAGGAAGTAAAATATTTACAGCAAGATGCAAAAATTTATATGTATTAACAACAAAACATAAAATAACAGGAAAAAATAAGATTAAAAAAATACGAATAGAAAGTCCATTCGAACAAATTGTAAAAACAATAGATTATAATGATTTAGCTATAGAGACATAGATATAGAAGAAAATTTTGAAATAGTAAATGATAGAATAAGTACAACAAAAAGAATAGTTGATGAAAAAACAGAATCATCAAGCTCATCAAAAAGAACAAGTTATGAAATAAATTCAACAAGTAATTTAAACCAATACTACATAACAGGAAAAATAAATGAAAAAGAATATTTAATACTGTTAAATACAGGATGAGAAGAAAATTATATAGTAAAATATCTAGTAAAAAATGAAGAAATAAAAACTGATAATGATATGTGCCCAGATCTACCAAGAAGTTTAATAAATAGTAAAAATATAGCAGAAAAAGAAATAATAATAGGAATTAGAAAAATAAAAATAGAATTTGAAGTAAAGGAAGAAATGCAAAAAGCAGACATAATATTAGGAATAAAATGGCTAGAACAAGTAAAGCCATATAATATAGAACATACACAATTAACCTTAACATATAACAGAGAGAAATTATTCTTAAGAAGAGGGTTGACATAAAATGAAAATATATGTATTAATGAAAATAGTAGTAGAAGGATATTACAGTAGATATTACACGCCTATGATAGATACAGGAGCAGAAGCTAATTTATGTAGATATAATTACTTACTAGTAAGCAAATGAGATAAATTAAAAACACCAATAGTAGTTAAAGGATTTAATAATGAAGGAAGCTTAATTACTTATAAAGCTAGGAATGTAAAAATACAAGTATGGGACAAGATATTAACAATAGAAGAAATTTATAATTATGAACTAACATCAAAAGATCTACTTTTAGGAATGCCGTTTTTAGATAAATTATACCCACATATAATAACTAGAATAGACTGGTGGTTTACAACACCATGTAAACAGAAAGTAAGAGCAAAAAGAGTTAATAATAAAATAAGAAAGAAAACTGATTGGCTAAAAGAAAGTGAAAAAATTACACAAAAGTTAGAAAATATAAAAAATACTGAAGATAAAGTAGAACTAGTTGTATTTTCGATAAATAAAATAGAAATAACTATATTTTCAATAAATAAGATAGAAATAATTAAGAAAAAATTAGAACAATTATATAGTGAAGATCTATTAAAAGGATTGGAAAAACATAAAACTACTATAAAAATTGAATCAATAGATAAAAATAGCATAATAACCCAGAAACCATTAACAAATAATTTTGACGATTTAAAAGAATTTAAAATGCATATAGATGAATTATTAGAAAAAAAATATATACAAAAAAGCAATAGTAAACATAATAGTCCAGCATTTATAGTAAATAAACATAGTAAACAAAAAAGAGGAAAAAGTAGAATGATTATTGACTATAGAAATTTAAATGCAAAGACTATGACATATAATTATCCAATACCAAATAAGATATTAAAAATAAGACAAATACAGGGATATAATTATTTTAGTAAATTCGATTGTAAATCAGGATTTTACCATTTAAAGTTAGAAGAAGAATCTAAAGAATTTACCACATTTATGGTACCACAAGGATTTTATGAATGGAACGTATATTTATATCCAAATAGTAATACGTTCCATTCATAAAATCCTTGTGGTACCGTAAATGCGGTTAGTTCTTTAGATTCTTCTTCTAACTTTAAATGGTAAAATCCTGATTTACAATCGAATTTACTAAAATAATTATATCCCTGTATTTGTCTTATTTTTAATTTCTTATTTGGTATTGGATAATTATATGTCATAGTCTTTGCATTTAAATTTCTATAGTCAATAATCATTCTACTTTTTCCTCTTTTTTGTTTACTATGTTTATTTACTATAAATGCTGGACTATTATGTTTACTATTGCTTTTTTTGTATATATTGTTTTTCTAATAATTCATCTATATGCATTTTAAATTCTTTTAAATCGTCAAAATTATTTGTTAATGGTTTCTGGGTTATTATGCTATTTTTATCTATTGATTCAATTTTTATAGTAGTTTTATGTTTTTCCAATCCTTTTAATAGATCTTCACTATATAATTGTTCTAATTTTTTCTTAATTATTTCTATCTTATTTATTGAAAATATAGTTATTTCTATTTTATTTATCGAAAATACAACTAGTTCTATTTTATCTTCAGTATTTTTTATATTTTCTAACTTTTGTGTAATTTTTTCACTTTCTTTTATCCAATCAGTTTTCTTTCTTATTTTATTATTAACTATTTTTGCTCTTACTTTCTGTTTACATGGTGTTGTAAACCACCAGTCTGTTCTAGTTATTATATGTGGGTATAATTTATCTAAAAACGGCATTCCTAAAAGTAGATCTTTTGATGTTAGTTCATAATTATAAATTTCTTCTATTGTTAATATCTTGTCCCATACTTGTATTTTTACATTCCTAGCTGTATAAGTAATTAAGCTTCCTTCATTATTAAATCCTTTAACTACTATTGGTGTTTTTAATTTATCCCATTTGCTTTCTGGTAAGCAATTATATCTACGTAAATTAGCTTCTGCTCCTGTATCTATCATAGGCGTGTAATATCTACTGTAATATCCTTCTACTACTATTTTCATTAATACATATATTTTCATTTTATGTTAACCCTCTTCTTAAGAATAATTTCTCTCTTTTATATGTTAAGGTTAATTGTGTATGTTCTATATTATGTGGTTTTACTTGTTCTAGACATTTTATTCCTAATATTATGTCTGCTTTTTGCATTTCTACCTTTACTTCAAATTCTATTTTTATTTTTCTAATTCCTATTATTATTATTTTTTCTGCTATATTTTTACTATTTATTAAACCTCTTGGTAGATCTGGGCACATATCATTATCAGTTTTTATTTCTTCATTTTTTACTAGATATTTTGCTATATAATTTTCTTCTTGTCCTGTATTTAAGAGTATTAAATATTCTTTTTTATTTATTTTTCCTGTTATGTAGTATTGGTTTAAATTACTTGTTGAATTTATTTCATAACTTGTTTTTTTTATGAGCTTGATGATTCTGGTTTTTCATCAACTATTCTTTTCGTTGTACCCCACCAGGTGGGAATACACTGGGTTTGTTGTTGTTGTTGTTGTATTCTTTTCGTTGTACTTATTCTATCATTTACTATTTCAAAATTTTCTTCTATATCTATGTCTCTATAGCTAAATCATTATAATCTATTGTTTTTACAATTTGTTCGAATGGATTTTCTATTCGTATTTTTTTAATCTTATTTTTTCCTGTTATTTTATGTTTTGTTGTTAATACATATAAATTTTTGCATCTTGCTGTAAATATTTTACTTCCTGGGGTTAATTCTATTACTGATATTTTCCAATATAATTCTAATGATTTATCGATATTTTTATTTGTTACCGCTACTGAATAATTTGCACTTATTATAAATTTAAATTTTTGGTATATTAGATTTCCTTTTATGGCAGTTATTATGGTTTTTTCTATAGGTTTTATAATTCTATCATCTGCTAAATATAATTCTATTGGTGTATCTATTCTTTCTCTAAAACATGCTTTTATTAATATCTCTGTACCTCCAAGGTGTACATATTTTATTGGGTCTCTACTTTTTATAACATTTATCTCTTTATTAATTATTCTTTTTGTTACTAGTGGTATACTAGTTTTACCTTTTGCATATCTACAGTCTATTACATGTTCCTTTTGACATACTACATAATATTCTTCTTTTTTCTTAGTAAATAGATTTCTTATTGTTGGTATTTTAATTTTTTTTCTACACTTAAGTCTAATTCTTTTCCTTTTATTTCATCAAATATGTTACTGTCAAATATTATTTTTTGTTCTGTTCCTTCATCATTTAAATATTCTTCCTTTGTTATTATTTTTATATCTTCTTCAGTCATTTGATTCGTCTATTTAACTATCTATTTCATTATCTGTTTCATTTTCTGAAATTTCATATATACTGTCCTCACTTTCTAATTCATAATCTATATAATCTATCTGCATATATTCTGTATTATATATTTTTATTTCTAATATTTGTTTATTTTTTGGATTTTCAGGTAATTTACAATCTCTAGCTAAATGTCCTAATTTTCCACACTTATAACAAGTACATTCTTTTATAGATTTCTTTTTTCTGTATGTTTTTTTGTATTTATAATTTTTTACATAATATCTTTTTCTTGGTTTCTTGTATTTATATTTTGATTTTTTATATTTCTTATTTCTTTTTTCTTTTCTTATAATATCTTTCTTCACATCCAAATTGGGGTGCTATTTTATCTTTGCAACATGCTAAATTTCTTATCAATGTTTTTTTCCATTTTTAATTCTTCTCTATATTTTTCACATAAGTTTCTATACCAATATTATAAAAATTTTATTCTTGCTCCTAGAGTATCTATTATTTTTGCTTCTTCCCAACTCTTTATTATCTTTGAACTAAATGGTTCGGGTAATTTATCAAAATATAATTTTCTTATTTCTTTACTTTCTTCTATATTATATGCTCCTTTATACTAATATTCTTTAAATGCGCAAGTATATTCATCTATATAACACATATTACATATTGCTAATTTTAACATTAAATTTCTATTTGTAGCTTTTTCTTCATCTTGTTCTTCTTCTATTGTTGTCATACTACCAAATTTATCTTTTATAGCTGTTTCATATTTTTTTAATAATTCTATAGGTATTAGTTTAGTTGTTGATGATGATGTTCCTTCTATAGGTTTATTAGTTCTTAATACCTTCTTGCTATTTTAAGTTAAATTTGAAAACCATAATTTCACTGTTCCTATTAGTGTTCTTTCTATATATTCTGGTGCATCTGTTATGTTTATATTATTATCTAATAATTGTTTTGTCATATATCCTATCCATAATTGTATTATTTTTTCTGTATCTATTACACAGTCTAAGTCAAAAAAGTTATAATTTTTATTAACTATTTGTTTTGGTGTCCATTTGTCATATTCATTCTTTAGATTATATCTTTTAAACTTATTCTTATAATATGTAGGTTTTCTTATTTCTGATGTTCTAGGTATTATATTTTCATCTTCTTTTTTATCAAGAGTATTTATTTCTGTGTTGATATTTTCTAAGTTTTCTTTATTAATTACTTCTTGTATTTTTGTTTATTTTGAAATTTTTTGTATTTGTTAATATTTCTGTATATGTTTCACTATCTTCTGAATCATAATTATTTGTCTCTTCAACATCTATATTATTTATTTCTAATTCCTTGTTTTTTATTTCTTTATTGTTTATTTCTAATTTTTCTTTAAATTGATTTATCTAGTTTAGTAATTTTTGTTCTTTATCTTTTTCTTCCTTTTCCTTTTGTCTTTGTTCATACAAATCTTTTAACATTTGTAGTTCTTTTTCTAATTTAGTAATCCTACTATTTTTTGTTTCTTCTATTTTTCGTATTTCTTCAGTAGTTTGTTGTTTTATTTTTTCTATTTCCTTTTTCCTATCTATTTCTTCATTTTCTCTTTCTATTCTTACCATAATTGTCAATTTATCTTCTAATTTTAATTCTTCTTTTTCTAACATTAAATATAAATGTTCACCTATTTTCTTATATCTTCTTCCTAGATTAGAAAGTACTGTTTTTATTTTTAATCCTTCGTGATTTTCATATATTTTTTCATCTATTATAAATTCTTCTTTGTTCATTTTATTGTGAATAGTTCATGTTGATATATATATTCTAAACTATCTATTTATGATTCTAATTTTGATATTTCATCTTTTTGTTTATTTATTTAGTTTTCACTAACTTCGGCAAATATATTATAATGTACTCTTTCTATTCTTATTTTTAATTCTTTACGTTTTTCAGAAATAATTTCTTTAATTCTTTGTATTTTTGTACTTTATTCATTTAAACCATATTTATAATATCTTGGTGGATATCTAAATCTAATTTTATCATAATTAGGTGGTATGTGTCTCATTCTTCTAGATTTTAAATGGATTATTAATTTTGCTTCAATACTAGATATTAAGGTAATTAGGTAGGCTAATCTTTGTGGGGTTTCTTTTGTTTTATTTAGACTTATATGTTCTGAATAATTATTAATTAAAGATTCTTTAATTTTTCTAAAAGCTTCTCTATTGTTAAATGGTCTTCTCATAACTAATTCAATCCAATCTAAATTCAAATATATATGCTACTGCTGTATTTTTTAAATAACTGTACTCTGATACCATTAGTAGGGGGTACAGATCTATGCGGATAACTAACTTATGAAATAGAA
Source organism: Capsicum baccatum var. pendulum (assembly GCA_030864225.1). Classification (NCBI taxonomy): domain Eukaryota; kingdom Viridiplantae; phylum Streptophyta; class Magnoliopsida; order Solanales; family Solanaceae; genus Capsicum; species Capsicum baccatum. Next base: position 119,205,591 of record CM061556.1, read on the forward strand.
ATGAAGATTCCATTTTCGAAAGCTTATTGAATGAGTTTCAAAACTCAAAATACATTCAATCCAAATTCAAAAATAAACTATTTTTATGACCTCAAATGCATATACAATACATAAACCATTAAACACTGTCATCATTGCTTGAAATACATATACAAAAAACATTCATTTGTTATAAAATACATATATAACTGTAAATTTCAGGACTTATTCATATACAAATACATAATTATTTTTATGGCATCAAATACATATATAACACATAGACCCATTAAAACACTTACATCATTCTTTGAAATATATTTACAAAAGCATTTATTTGTTATGAAATAAATATAGAACTGCAATTTTTGACTTTATTCATATATGAATACACAATTATCTTTATGAGATCATATACATATACAAAATATTTGTAACAAATGTAAGAAAAATGTATTTGTATATGATATACAATTTAAAATGGAAAATACAGTTACCAGTAGTAACGGTATCACTTATCTGAATTTGTGAAATATGATTTATGGTTAAAATCATCAAAATATGTATTGAAGTTTAAAGCTAATAGTAGGAGATAATATTGCTAAAGTAAGAGAGATGAAAAGTGAAAAAAAGATAGATAAAAAAAATGTACACGCATTAAAGGCTTAGGGCTACAGAATTGAATCAGATGTACATAGTATAAACATAGATCCCATCAAAGTATTGTTATTTTTTCTACCTAACATAGTTATTGTCATAATTCTCTAGATCATTTTATTGATCTATGTATAAGTTTTGCATTTTGTACCTTTTCATAACGACTACAAGTCATTTATGACTTTTAGGAACCATCAGTTTGATTTTTGGGCGGTTCATTTTGATTTTATGCCAATTTCTCTATTTTGGAGCTTTTCATGTTTACAAAATGGTCTTGGACCCAAACTTTCATTAAACTACATCAAATGAGAATTCTGGCAATGCCCTTAGCTCAAAAACATGGATTTTAGACTAAGGGAACCCTTGGCCCAGGTTTTAACTCATTTTGGGCTATTGGGTTGATATTGATAAAAAGAAACTATGGGTATGGGGCTTATATTTTATTGAAATAACCTTTGATGGAAAATTTTTTTGTTCAATTTAGTCCATAATTTTAAATTTGGTATGGTAGCATAGTTTGTTTGCACACACGGGGTTCTAAACAAATCCTAGAACTCGGTTTGAGTTCGTAAGGACTTCACTCTTTGTTGGTTTACCAGTATCTACTGCAACTAGTTTTTTGACTTCACATTTATGAAGCTTGGCCACATTTAGGAGTTCAAAAAATCTTGACCTTCATGTTCGTGAGCTAGCTTTTGTATTTGCAAGGAGTAAGTTGTCCAAGTTGGCTAAACTTTTCTCTTTGTGTTCGCCATTGATCGGCCACATCCGTGAAGGCCTAGTCTGGTCTGGTATCACGTTCATGACTCATGCCTCTTATTCACGAAGGGTATTGCGCTAGAAATATTTAACTTTCTCTTTACTTTTTAACCCCTTTTCCACCATTATTGGAGCTTAGAGTATGGGCAATCAAGGGAAATCATCCATTGAGACTAAGGTAAACTAATTCAATAACCCTTGGTTATTCTAATTGTTTCCATCCATTAAATTTCATTCTTTTACTTGTAAATTTCTAGAAATTAGGTCTTTAATTCCTTAACCTTTGCAGGCTGATTTGAGCCCTGATTACTACTCTATTTGTGCTCAACTTGAGCACACATCCCTTGATCTTCAAAAGACCTTTTGACGAATTAAATTTTGAGATTACATTAGCAGACCCTATAGACCTAATTTTGACTTTATTTTAGGTTCAAAGTTTTATACTGCAATATGGGTATTATTTTACCAGTGCTAATGTGTAGATTACGATTTCTATATTTTGACAACCTTCTAGGATTATGGAGAAAAGACAAGTAGTTTGTGGATGGTTCGACATCGAGGTAGGCTTCAGTCTACTTATCTGTATGAGATTCTGTATTGTATATTTCATATGCTAGGTAGGGATTCTAGGTTATGTTTATACCTAGATATGTCTGACTTGACCTAATTACGACGTATAGAATAGAAATGAGACCCGAAACTTAGCCTAGAATACTTGAAGGCTATAGGGTCATATTACACATAATTATAGACTTGACTAACCAAATATTTGCATAAGGGATCCTTTAGTAAAACACTTGTCATATTACTTACTATTTTGGGTGATATTTAACGATTGGACCTTATAGTAACTTTATATTCTTGTTACCCTAGTTTTCCAATTTATATCATTAATATCTTATAGAGTTATTTATTGTTGGGCCCGAGGTCGTGGTTATAAAACTATTTGGATGACATGTTAGCCCTCTATGCTTTGGTTGAGTTGTGACTTATCTTATAAACACTTAGAAGCTTGCGGTGGTATTATTTGGATACTAGTGATGGCATACCTACATTTAGGTGCATTTACACTAATTATTCGCATGATTCCATATGAACCTTAGTATTACTACTATTTTCTAAAGAAGGATTTATTTTCACTTTTCAACTTCTAAACTAATTCTTTAAACGGAAGTTGTGCCACCTTTATTAATGACTTATGAACTTTTAAAGCAAACATATTACTTTGGAAATTAAACCCAAGTTGATTTTGGGTCATTTTTTATCCTCTCTTTTACCATTACTTACTCACTTCAGCCGAGAGATATTCCTACCCTTTCTACATTACTATACTATTTTTGTCTTGGATTTAATATCAGGTAATGAATTTATAGATATTCACTCATTCAGTTTTGATTTTGAGTTTAATATTCCTTATGATACCATCTATACCTTTCTATTACTGGATGGAGTATATTTGTGATGATGGGTTATAAAAGACCTAGTTTTGGACAAGTTAGAGTATATAGATATACCAAATCCCCTATAAGCCCTTCATTTGATAAGCTATGGTATCAAAGAAGGATGTTCATCATTGGTACTACCTTTATGAACTTCTGAGTTGGAGAAGGTGTATATACTTAGTATATTATGGCACTAGGTGTTGGGTATGGTACTTGCATAATCTCACATCATCTAGCTCTTTTAATGAATTACAGTTATTCATATGTATTGCCTATCAACAGTATAATTATTTGGTGCATATATCTATTAGTTTTACGAGGGGATGTATGGGTACGTGTTATAGTTGTTATTTTCTATGTGTTTGATTGTTCCTTCTAGGCTAATGGGATTTGGTTAGGTTATTATTGGTTCGGATTAGCCATTTAGATTATTATTGTCTAGGTATTATTGTATGACTCGTGGCAGGCTAGTTATGGGTTTTCAAGTTTATCAGTACTCTATTGATTCTCCTTTGATGGTAAGTTCAGTATTTCTAGGTTACTTTATGATTAATAACTTCATGTATAGACCCTAATTATGCTAGAGATAGCTCTCATATAACTTATGAACCTTGAGATGTTCGACTAGTCCGCACAGAGTAGTATCGTCAGGTTTGGTGGTTGGTATATCACCACTTCTATATATATATATATTTATATATTCTTTACTAGCCATTATTTGTATATTATTTATTTTCTCCTACTACTATTATTCATTGTACGTACATTTTTTCATTCTGCTATCATATATGGTATATCTCATCATTCACTTCACTATTGCATATTGGCTAAATACTTATGGTATCACGCTTGTCGCATATTATAGGTAGTTAATGATAGGTTATCTTTATTGATTCATTAGTAATAATATGCTTAGCTTTGTAGATAGCTACTTTTTATTTATATTCCTGTTTTACATGTTATTTACACTTGAATTACCTTTTGATCTCAGTAGGTTGTGCCTATAGAGTACCACATATTTGGTGCTCATACTATACTTTTGCAGCCTGTAGATCACATTGCGATTTCCCTCTCTTGATGTGTGAATCATGTGGAGTAGCTATGGATCGGAGATTAGGGGTGAGCTATTAACATTGAGAGCATTCCTGCTATCCCTCTTATTGTTTGGACTAACCTTTATTTTACATTTCAGAGACATTTCTCTCTCTCTATATATGTGTGTGTATGTTTTATGCTTATTTTGTACTTGGTGTTTTTCAGAAGATCTTACGTTAACTTCAGCAAATTTTGTAAAAGTATTTATTTATTCTAGTCTTCTTTCTATTTTATTTAGTTATGCTTCAGTTCCAGATATTTAAGACTATGAGTTGGCTTACCTAATGGTGAATTATGGTAGGTGCGATCATGACCTAATAACATATAGAGTGATAAATTGGTATTAGATCCAGGTTTATTGTTGTTATTTGTTGCAGGTCACATCTCCATTCTATCTTTGGAAGGCTATAAGACATTCATAGCAAATTCTATTCTTGATTTCTTTTTGTATGTCCATACTTTTATGAACTTCTAGTACTTTTTTGGACTAGACTCTTTTCTCAAATGGATAGCACTGATTGTTGATAGATGCGAATAAGACTTCTACACATATATATAGTATTTGGATCATAGCCAAGCTAGAAAGTTAGAGGTAGATATCTAGGATCCTTAGTATCAACTAGAGGGTCTGGGGCTAGTCCAAGCTCCAATTGAATATGTGACCACCTCATCTTTTTAGGATGCTATATTAGGGATTTTACGTTTGTTAGTGTATATATCGTAACACGTGTTATTGCATGGTACATCAATTGGTTCTTAGGATAGAGTTGGATTTGATCGTGCTTAGCAGGGCTTGATAACGCTCAAACTACAGCTCTCGTAAGAGTGTAAGCGATTGTTGTCAAATATAGAACCCAACTGGGTTGGGTGTCGAATCCCACAGGGAATACTTGGTCACTAAGTAAGCAACGATTATTAGACTTTTGATAAAAGTTCTGTGAATAAAGGGGGGATTTTGTGCATGCAAATAACGTAAACAAAATAGTAGAGTAAAAATGGAAAATAGAAAAGTAAAATGGAGTACTTGGTAGGTTTTAATCAATGAGAATTGAGAGTTAGGGTTATGTCCACCTTATGAGTTGTACATATCTATTGACTATGAGTTATGCGGAATTCAAACATGCATGCTCTTATAGAGAATCGTATTCTATGGTAAATCCAGGCGTCTTTCGACCATCAAGGATTATTTCACTTTAACTCTTTCGAGCTTAAAGCGTATCTAATGGTACAGATTCTCCAACAGGTTAATCCAATTACGGCACTAACTTTTTAACAGGGGTTGGTGCCCTATTACCTTGAAATTATCTCTTTTCCAGACATGTAACCTTTCTTTCGAACAAGTTAATGCTATACTGGCATATTCTATATGTTTGCAACCACAAGAATTTAAATTAAGATGAAGAGAGTAATGATATAAGCAGCATACGTGTCAAGAATTCACAAAATCATAGCAATAGATAGTATATCATAAGGCTTCCATAACCCTAACAGAGGAGTTTAGCTACTCATGATTGCAACGGAGATCACAATAAACATCATCATGATCTCACGTTGGTCACAAGGGCCGTGCTTTCTCTGTCAGAAAGTGTAATGTGAATTAGGATCAAACGTTGAATGAAAAAGACTTGAATTAATTAATAAGTGAATAAGAATTTATTATAATGGGAAGGAATAGAAGGGGGAATAAGAAGAGAATGCTGAAAAGTTTCAGCAAAATAGGGTTTATATAACATCCATATCCTAGTCCTATTGAAATAGGGTTTTTATCCTTGTCCTAGTCCTACTGGGTTACTACATACTTGTCTTAATCCTACTAAGTTACTGCTGATCCCCAAGTCTTTGTAAATGTTGTTTTTGCCTGGGACAAGTTATCCATGCATCACTTTCAGTCCATAGGTGTCCAAACGCTGCTTTCCTTCTTTCGTGAAGATTCCTTTGGCGTCAAGTTATCCATGAATTTCCTCTTATTTTGTCACATGACTTTAAAATTTAAAGCACTTAGGAATTTGGAACAAATTATGGTCTTGAAAAAAATGGATTAGGCTTACATATGAGGTTGTCAAAGAAAATAGGCTAAAGGCTCAAAGGGGGTTATCTAGGATGATGTCCATGGGTAGATAAAACGAAGGTAAACAATCACAGGTTGCCAAAGAAATGCCTAAATCATCTCCTAACTCACTCTCTTTATTTCGCTTTACATACATACCCGGCAAGTTCTAGCATCAGCCACGAATATAGAATATACTATCATCACACACACACAAGGCACATGGTTGACTTTATTGGCAGCAGTATAGACTCTTGACCCAACGTATAAAGGAATTAAACCACACAATTATCACACAGTGAGTCACACTTTGAGCCTAAACGTCTCAATAGTAATGATTTTATCACAGACTCTTATCATAATACCATGCTGCCTATCAGAACAATTTTATGCAAAGTTTGTAACAAAAAAAAAATTCCTAAAAAAAAATTAAAACAAACAAACATAAATAAGCAAAACATACATAAATAAGCAAATGCAGATAAAGAAGTATAGCATACAAATACCAGCACCCCACACTTAGACGGGACACACTGCCCTCAGTGGAAAATAAATAAGAAGAACCTGGTTATGCGAACTCCTCCTCTATGTCTGGGGTCATACCCCCTGCGTCGGAATCATCATCAGAGTCATCATCCTCAGAAGTTCCTCATAAGTACCCTACTTGATTCCAAGAGTGCGTCAAGGTATTTGTAGCACGGAGGATTTAGCTTGCTCTTTTCTTCCTCTTTTCTTACCTTTCTGTGTGGTGGGCGCTTTTTCTTTTCCTTGTCGACCTTTTTGTGCCATTCTACCTGAGATCTCAATAAAGTCATATTAGTTTCATCTCGAAAGATTCAATCGACAAACAGACAATGGTGGCACCACCCCACACTTAATTTGTTGACACAAACTAATTAAGTGAATGATGCCGATTACTCAGACTTCATCGACATACATTTAGGTGATATGTTCCAACAATATGTTCAGCACATTCATACTTTGATTTCCTCTTAACGTTATGCAATCTTGACAATGCTTTCATGTTTGGACTAATGCATTTTTTGAACAAAACTACTACATAGATATCGTATCAATTTATGGTATAGAAATAATCACAACATCGGAAGTTTGTAGTCACCCATGATTTTCATCTCAATGAACAAGTCATTTCAACATGTAAGCTTTCAAGTCACAAGATTATGCAATTATCTTGACCATGTCGATTTCGCAAAAGTATGACAGTGTATCAAAATCAAATACAAGTTGAAAACAAGTCAAGAGCATCCATACATATTCTTTCACTCACTTAGTTGTATCAACCACATTCAAATCACCAACACTACTTCACGATTTAACAACTTATTATAGGCGTAGTATTGTAATACTTATGTAATAAAAGAAGAGCAAAGAAGTACTTACTTGGTTGATGGCCTCGAAAGATGTTATTGCAAAGTTAAAAGAGAAAAAATAAAAGTTTTGAGAGTTTTGGGAGGCAAAGGCGGCGCCTATGCTATGGCATTGTAGATTCAGAGAGCAAAGGCAATGGCATAGGCGGTGCCTTTAGCTTTGTATAGTTGAGCAGAAGGCCATAGCATAGGCCATGCCTAATGCTTTGCCTAGTTGAGCAGAAGGCTTTTGCATAGGCGGCGCCTATGCTATGGCATTGCTGAGCATAGGCGGCGCCTATGCTATGGCACTCTAGAATCCGAGAGCTTATGCCATAGCATAGGCCTTGCCTTGTTCGTGGCCTAGATTTATATAGGCCTTGCCTTGTTCTTTGCCTATATTTTCATAGGCAATGCCTAACCCATAGCCTTTTGCTTCTTCATTCCTAACTTACCACCTTCGACATGCAATACTTCCAAATCAAAATTTGAAACCAATCTCCTCCTTTACACCTCTTGCACCTACATTTACTCAAAAACAACAAAAATAATTAGAACGATGGGTTGCCTCCCATCAAGAGCCTTAGTTTTGGTCGTGGCTCGACAAAATCCAAAGAAAACAAAAACAACAAAAACAATTAAAAACGATGGGTTGCCTCCCATCAAGTGCTTGATTTATTGTCGCGGCATGACATAGCTATCTCAATTACTTAGACTTCATCGAGATAGATGGTGGATCGTTTTCTGAATAGATTCAGACGACAATGAGGCTTACTAGTAGGCATGCAATCTTCTTCGAGATGACCCTTGTGCATACATACCCCAGGCGGGATACCAATTATATCATCAATAGTCCAACCCTTAGCTCTCTTGTATCTCTTCAGAGCAGAGATGAGAGCCTCTACGTGCTGTTCACTTAAATCATCTGCCACACTCACACGAAGTGTATCTTCACTTCCCAAGAACGCATACCTTAGATAATTGGGGAGCTCTTTCGATTCTAGCACTGAGGGCTCTTCAATGGAATTCTTCACTGTTGGTGAGGGTCGATTCTTAAGATCAGGGTCCAGCTTCTTAGGGGCATAAGAATAGGACTTTATTCCTATTAGAGCACAAATGATTTCTTCATATTCTTCAGCATCCTCATGCTCACAATTCGAAAGCACATCAGATAGTGACTCAACAATAAGCTGCTTCTCTACAGATAATTCTTTGTCATCCTTATAATTAACGTCAACTATAGAGAACACATCCATATCTTTGGGCTGCTTCATTGCTTTGCATACATCAAAACGGACCACTTAGTCATTCAACCGAAATAAAAGCTCATTAGCTCTCATGTCAATAAGCACACTTCCAGTTGCGAGGAAAGGGCATCCCAAATTATGGGAACTTCAGAATCCATCTCATAATCTAAAATAACAAAGTCTGCAGGAAAGATGAAGGTGGAAACCTTTACCAACACATCATTCAAGATACCCACAGGTCGTTTTACCGACCTATCTGCCATCACAAGCTGTATATTGGATGGTGTAGGGTCGCCCAACCCTAACTTCCTATAGACGTATAGCGGCATCAAATTGATGCTAGCCCCCAAATCTCATAATACTTTGGCAAAATCCAAGGATCCAATAGTGCAAGGAATAGTGAAGGCACCAGGGTCGGCCTTCTTCTGAACTAGTGATCTGGTAGCAATTGCACTGCAATGATGAATATCATCTGCCGGCTCATAGCTTGCTGCCCGCTTCTTTGTCAGAAGATCCTTCATAAATTTTGCGTAGCCAGGCATCTGTTCTAGCGCCTCTACCAACGGAATATTAATGGTCAGCTGTTTTAAAATTGACATGAATTTATTGAACTTGGTATCATCAGCTCTCTTCTTTAGTCTTTGAGGAAAAGGTGGTGGTGGAAGGGGAATAGTTTTATCCACGACTTTCTTTTCCTCTTGCTTCGTATTGGCAATCTTTTTGGGCTATGGACGTGGCGGGGTGACATCACTAACGTCCTCTGTAGCTTCATCGGTGCCTTCAAGTTCTGCATTGATCACTTGCGTGCCTTTGGATGAAGTTTCCAGCACCTTACCACTCCTGGTAGCAATGGCCATGCATGTTCCATCGTTCTTTGGGTTTTGCACTGTGTTGCTGGGTAGCGTTCCAGCCTTTCTTTGGTTGAATACCGCAGATAATTGACTCAATTGTTGCTCTAGCTATTTTATTGAAGTGGAATTCGAGTCAACTAATTGCTTCATTGAGGATAAATCATTGATTACCTCTGTTACTCCCGTGCTGGTTGCCTCTACTCCTTTCAACAACTTAGCCATCATATCTTCCATGGACATATTTTTGAAACCAGATGCAGTGGCGTCACGTCTTCCAGGAGGAATATACACGCCACTCCTGTCAGTCTTGTTCTTCCAACTACCTTGATCATGGTCCTTGTTTCCAAAATTATCATAATAGTTCCGACCTTGGTTTTCTTGGGCATTGCCTCGGAAACCCCCCTGATTGTTCAAGTAGTTGGCTTCTTCCTCAGAATCGGATTCGTCTCTTCCTTTTGACGCAACCATTTTGACTTTTTCGGTCTTCCCTGATAATAGATGCTTTGTAAGAAGATCCATCTGTGTTTTTATGTGAGCCATATCCTGGTCATGCTCCTTTTCTCTTTACCTCTGTTCTACGGTTATGCCAATAGATATAGTAGAGCTTCCTACCTCCGAATCCCTGTTATGCTAAGCTCTACTCTGCTTTGTTATATGATCTAGCATACCACTTGCTTTATTAAAAGTAAGGTCCATGAATGACCCACCTACAACATTATCAACCACTGGCTTAGTCACCGAATTCAAAGATCTGTATAATATCTCCATCAAGTGGACATTGGTCATATGGTGATTTGGGCACCGCATAAGCTTCTTCTTGAACCTTTCCCATGTTTCGTGGAGAGCTTCAGTTGGAAGCTGTCTAAAATTGCTGATCTCATCTCTCAATTGTGCTTTCTTGGATGGCGAAAAGAATCTTTCTAGGAAAGCGTTTTTCAATTGCCTCCAATTCGTAATAGAATCATGAGTTAGCCCATTCAACCATAGAGTTGCCTCCCCAGATAGAGACAATGGAAATAAGCACAGTTGAATTGTATTCTGCCCAACGCCAGGATTGTCGAATGACTTACATGTAGAAATAAAGTTGATTATATGCATATTTGGATCATCACCTGCAAGTCCACCAAATAGTCCCTTGAGCTGCAGTAATTAAATCATGGTGCTAGTGATATAGAACTTGGCTCCAGGTGCCAAGGGCGGAGGAATAATAGCTCCTGTGGCACCAGCTCCATCCAAATCGTCATCATCATCATCAAACGGAAACTGCACAGCTCGGCGTTCAGGCCTCAATCTCGCTTGACGATCTCTCCTCTGCTTGGGTGCCGCCACCTCAGTAGTATGCCATGGGTTTAGTAGCTCCTCATCGCCCAGGTCCTCATCATTAAGATTTGTTGTACGACCTGGGTTATCAATATTCTGTTGATGCACTTGAGCAGCTGCCAATGCAGCTAACCTAGCCTGCTCCTGTTGAGCAGCCATTCTTTTAATGTCATGTTGTGCATCCATCCTGTCAACAGAACCTGAATAGAACAAAAACAACAACTAAAAGTAAAAGTACGAGTCTTTTACCAAAGGGTCTAATAACTATCACAAACTTAGTTGACAACCATATTCCCCAGCAATGGTGCCAATTTTTGATAACACTTAAACTACAACTCTCGTAAGAGTGTAAGCGATTGTTGTCAAATATAGAACCCAACTGGGTTGGGTGTCGAATCCCACAGGGAATACTTGGTCACTAAGTAAGCAACGATTATTAGACTTTTGATAAAAGTTCTGTGAATAAAGGGGGGATTTTGTGCATGCAAATAACATAAACAAAATAGTAGAGTAAAAAAGGAAAATAGAAAAGTAAAATGGAGTACTTGGTAGGTTTTAATCAATAAGAATTGAGAGTTAGGGTTATGTCCACCTTATGAGTTGTACGCATCTATTGACTATGAGTTATGCGGAATTCAGACATGCATGCGCTTATAGAGAATCGTATTCTATGGTAAATCCAGGCGTCTTTCGACCATCAAGGATTATTTCACTTTAACTCTTTTGAGCTTAAAGCGTATCTAATGGTACAGATTCTCCAAGAGGTTAATCCAGTTATGACACTAACTTTTTAACAGGGGTTGGTGCCCTATTACCTTGAAATTATCTCTTTTCCAGACATGTAACCTTTCTTTCGAACAAGTTAATGCTATACTGACGTATTCTATATGTTTGCAACCACAAGAATTTAAATTAAGATGAAGAGAGTAATGATATAAGCAGCATACGTATCAAGAATTCACAAAATCATGGCAATAGATAGTATCTCATAAGGCTTCCATAACCCTAACAGAGGAGTTTAGCTGCTCATGATTAACGGAGATCACAATAAATATCATCATGATCTTACGTTGGTCACAAGGGCCGTGCTTTCTCTGTCAGAAAGTGTAATGTGAATTAGGATCAAACGTTGAATGAAAAAGACTTGAATTAATTAATGAGCGAATAAGAATTTATTAGAATGGGAAGGAATAGAAGGGGGAATAAGAAGAGAATGGTGAAAAGTTTCAGCAAAATAGGGTTTATATAACATCCATATCCTAGTCCTATTGAAATAGGGTTTTTATCCTTGTCCTAGTCCTACTGGGTTACTGCATACTTGTCTTAGTCCTACTAAGTTACTGCTGATCCCCAAGTCTTTGTAAATGTTGTTTTTGCCTGGGACAAGTTATCCATGCATCACTTTTAGTCCATAGGTGTCCAAACGCTGCTTTCCTTCTTTCGTGAAGCTTCCTTTGGCGTCAAGTTATCCATAAAATGCTGAAATCTTCATCATTTATACCTGAAAACTTTCTAATCATGTTTGTTAGCTCACTTACAGGAAAAAGGACTAAAAGTACAGGAATTATATATTTTGTCCTTAAAACTTAGCCTAAAATATGGGTAAATTATGGTGTTTAGGCGTGTAAATACGCCTATCATCAGGGCTCCTTATCAATTTCTGCATATGAGATCGGGTTTCTCGAGTGGGCCGAACGTACTTTTATGTTACATTTTATAGAGCATGATATGGTATAAATATTTATCAAAGGATTAGCTTTACTACTCTATTTGTCAATGCAATACTTGGTAGTAGCTAAGGTTTTTTTCCTTTTGATCATTAACTATGCAAAGACTACAGAGAGGGAATGATATGAGACATAATATAGTGGCAGTAAGAGGCCATGTTAGAGTTACAAAGTTAATGGTATTCAATTTAGAGGTTGGCATCCTTCTAGATGAGGTCAGCATCACCTGTAGTCTATCAATCATATACAGGTAGCACCTCAGATTATGGGTAGCACTTAGTTATGCTATGGTATTCACAATAGGCAGAAGTTTGGTCAGGCATTACGGTTTATCCTTTCCATACCTTTAAGATATGGCGTCCATTCTGTATCAACACTTGTTGTAAATCAGAGTGTTCTTAGGGAATATTTTGATTATGGAGTGGTTGATCATTGGTATAAGATTGCCTCAAGAGTGATTAATTCATCTAGTTAGGGTTAGCTCATTCTCTCACTAGGTTAAAGCTTTAAAGGTTTACTGCACAATAAAGAGACCAACCATTGGTCTAAAGAGTTTCCTCGACATATTAGATTTGTGGTAGATTCGTCTAGAGGCAGTGCTCTTATTATTTTATATTGGTCGTTTAGATGCTCAATTTGAGGTCAGACACATTTGGATTCATATTTCTTTGAGAAGGTTAAGGATGTGACTTCAAATTTTATTATATAAGTGTGACTTGATTTTCTATCTTTTAGTTTCTATTTGAATTATGTTGGGGTTTTCATACCCATCGGTGTTTATATTCCTTAATGTTACTATATTGATTATCGTAGGCCTTTGTATAGATCTACACATACTTGACTACATCCATAGATAATTTCTTTTTGTAGTGGATTAAGTGGATTGGTGTTTAATTTGATTAGGGCATAACATTTGGGTTAAAGACCCTTTAGGTTGGCATATTGACAATGGTGTCATATTGAGTAGTGCTGGTTGTGTTTTTTATTTTCTTATGCTATATGTACTTTATATTGTTGTTTTTAATGTCATTGTTTTGACCTTGATTGGTATGTTTTCCTACCTATGAGTGAGGTAACATTAGTTATCGAGTAGGTTGTGAAAGTGACGGTATGTTTGGCCATCTATGGTTCTGTTATGTTTCTAGCATTGGAAGCGTATTTCTATAGCCTATTTATGAGATTGATCAATTTAGGGTTTGCCCTTTAAATTTTGTGGTTTAGCTGCCTAGTAGTGGTCTTTACCTTGGAATCGGTGTATAGTTGCATACTTTATTCATTCTGTGATGTGGTTCATGGTTCAATTAGGAAGTGGTTGGTTTGAATTCAAAATTTTCTCATCTTGATATTTGTTTGGTATAGTATGACTTCATGGAGTATTTTGGCTTAAAGATATATGATTGTGCATTATTTATCGATAACTAGTCCTTTAGCAGTGATTATTTGTTGCCATCGATTGAGTATTAGTTCGACTAGATTCATTCTAATAACCTATTTTTTCTGAGTTGCTTGATATTTGGGTACTGTTGGTACTCTTTTTAGAGTTGATGAGTTCTTTGTTATGCCTTTGTGTATTTTACTCTCCCAGAAGCTATGGATTTGGTTGGTCGTACCTTTAATCAGTGCTTTTGGTCCTTTGTGATTATGTTTTTGGAAAGATTTAAACTTTAACCCATGCAGGTGCATTAGATACCTACTTAGTCTCTAAAGGTGAGATTGGGTTAGGGTATGTTCTTGACTTTTTTTTTATGAGATTGATTTAGGTGTTTGATCGTCTCAAAGATTTACTGACTCTAGTTGTGATTTTTAAACTCTTTTGAATGACGACTTGGGAATTGTGATGGATTTTTGTATGTGAATGCTTACTCTCCAATAGGAGAAGTTTGGTTATTTAAGGATGAGTTATTCAATTTCAATGTTGAGATTATAGCTATGGATTATGAAAGTTAGTTGCATTTGTTATTTCAAAATTTGAATCCATTGAGACTTTGCCGATAGGTTGATTAGGACAACTCATTAACTATCATCTCAATTTTCTTTAGTTTGGAAAGATTGTGTTAGCTAAATTCTTGAAAGATGGTCTGTTGTCTTATGGTATGGTTTCTACTATCTTTTGCCTTAGTTTCTTAGTTTTTATTAGGAATTTCTGAATACCTACTCAGTGGGAGAGATACATTCTACTTGGACCTAGTATGTTATTATCCACCATTGATGGGACATATCATAGCGGATTATTCAATTTAATAGATTGTGATTGGGATTCATGACTATTCGTTTTAAGGGTCATTAGGATTGGTTATTGTCTTTGTAGAGGTGACAGACTTTAGTCACCACCTTTTCAGTATTTAGGTAGAGTCTTATGGGCTTTGTTCTTATACTAGTTCAAGTGGAATTTCTATGGGTCGACTTTAGTTTCTTGAAATTAGTGTAGTGTGAATGCATAGACAATACTTGAATGATGTTTAACAAATTTTCTATTGTTTGGAGTGGATATCAGGTTGGAAAGATAAGGGAATGCTAGATTTGGAGTTGGAGTTGGTTGAATGGTTCAATCTTTAGATAGTCTTTAGCTTGGTTTAGTTGTTACTTGGTTGTGCTTCTATCATTGTTATGTCAACATGGCATAGTTTGGGTGTGCGTGCTTCATCTATGCTTGAATCAAATAGAGGCCAATTAGTTGTTGAGGATATGTTTTGGTGATTTAGGAAGCAAACTGAGGATGTGAAGGCAAAAGGGATACCTTGAGTGAAATCCCTCAGAAATGTTATTTTTCTTTAGAAGTATTTAGGAAGTCTTGCTGGGGATATGCAGGCCTATTACCTCATCCGTTCGAGGTTTTAAGATCTTTTTATCCATTGGCTTTTGCTGGTAAAAGTCCTTCTAATAGTGGATATTCTAATGACCCTTTGGGTTATTTTCTTGATCTTCATGCATTTTTGGAATTTCATGCCTTACCATAGCAACTACAAGTCATTTATGACTGGCTTGAATCATTGATTCAATTTTTGGGTAGTTCATATTGATTTTATACCCATGTCCTTATTTTTTAGCTTTTGAAGTTGAAAAAATGGACTTGGACCAAAACTCTTAAAAACAACGTTGAATAAAAATTTCAACATTGGCATTAGCTATGGAATGTGGATTTTAGGATATGGGTACCTTTGATCTGTATCTGAAGGTTTGCAAATTTATTTCGAATCATTGGGTAGATATTGATAAAAAGAAACTATAAGTGCAGGGCCCATATTTTGCTGAAACAATCTTAGATGAAAATTTCAATGGTTTTGTCGAGTCCAATATGTCAAATTTTGTATGGTAGCATAGTTTGTGCGTTTAGGGTTCTAAACAAACGTCAAGTACTCAGTTGGATTCCACAAGGACTTAGCTCTTTGCTGGTTTACCAATATCAGGTTCAATAAATGTTTTGCCTTAGCATTTTCTAGGCTTGCCGTGTTTGCATGTATCAAGGAATCTTGATGTTCATATTTGGGAGCTAGGCTTCACGTTCGCGAGGAGTAAGACATCCTGGACGACTTATCTTTTCTCTTTGCATTCACTATGGATTGACCGAGTTCATAAAGTCCTAATCTGAGATGGCATTACATTATTGACTCATACCCCATGTTTACAAAAGGCTTTGCCATGGTAGTATATATATATCTTTCTCTTTCCCCATTTCTCTTTACTTTTAAACCTATTTTCCAGCATTATTAGTGCTTAGAGTGTAAGAAAATTAAGCACCCTTTGGTCATTTCCTGTTGTTTTTCTCCGTCAAATTCCATTCTTTCCCTTGTAAATTCCTAGAAATTAGTTCATTAACACCTTAATTTTATGTGCTAATTTTGAGCCTCGATTTATGCCCCATTTGTTCTCAACTTTTGAGCACAGATTCTTTGTCCTATAAGGGACCTTGTAACAGATTCAATTTTTGGAATCTATTTGTGGGCTCCACAGGCATATTTTGATACTATTTTTGGTATAAAATTATATATTATAATTTGGGTATTGTTTTTCTCGTACTAATGTTTAGATTATGGTTTTGAAAGCATGATGATGTTTTGATATTGTGGAGCAAGGATAAGTGGTTCGTGGATGGTTCGGAATTCAGTTCAACATAGAGGTAGGCTTTGCTTTACTTATATTTATGCGATTGTGTATTGAATTTTTTGCATGCTAGGTAGGGACTACAATTTTTTTTTATACATAGATATATCTTGACTTGATCTAATGAGAGGGTTTAGAATAAAAATGTGACCCGAACCTTAGCCTAAAAAACATATTAAGGCTGTAGAATCCTAGTACACTTTATTATAAACTTGACTAACCAAATATTTGCATAAGGGATCCTTTAGTAAATTTCTTGTCATAATACTTACTATTATGGGTCATATTTCCTGATTAGACCTTTCTAGTATCTTTATACCCTTGTTATCCTACTTTCATAGTTTATGTCATTAATATCTTATTGAGTTATATATTATTAGGTTTGCGGCAGTGGTTATGATACTAATTGGATGCCAGGTTAGTCCTCTACGCTTTGATTAAGCTATCACTTAGCTTATAGACACTTAGAGGCTCGCGGTGGTATTGTTTGGATATTGGCAATGGCATGCACATATTTACTCTTATTTGTGGAACAATTCCAATTGAAACCTTTCTTTTACTACTATTTTCTAAAAAACATGATTTATTCCAACTATTCAATTTTTAAACTGATTATTTAAATGAAAGTCGTGCCACCTTTATTAATGACTTATGAGCTTTTAAAATAAACATATTATTTTAGAAATTAGACTGAGGTTGATTTTCTCATTTTAGATCCACTCTAGTTTACCACTCTTTACTCACTTTGGTCGAGGGAGATTTTGACCCTTTCTATATTATTATACTATTTTAGTCTCAAATTGAATCTTAGGGAATTGATTTACAGATATTCACTCTCTTAATTTTGGTTTGAGCCCGACATTTATTATGATACTCTATATATATCTTAGGTGCTGGACAAAGAAGATTTCTGATGATATATTATGGAAGTCCAAGTTTGGAATTGGCACTATATATGGATATCTTGAATACCCTATGAGACAATTAGTTTGATCAACCATGGCACCTGAGAAGGATGGTCGCCGTAAGTTCTAGCTTTGCAAGCTTCTAAGTTGGAGGAGGTGTATTTACTTGGTACGCTATGGAACTAGTCTTGGCTATGGTACTTGGATCATCTTGCAATACTTGGCTCTTTATAAGACTTGCACTTATTCATATGTGTTGCCTATCACCAGTATAATTATTTGGCACTTGTATCTCTCAGTCTTATGGGGACTATATGGGTACAAGTTATGGCTATTGTTTGTTGAGTATTTGATTGTATAATTTGGGCTTATGGGGGCTTGGTTAGGTTATTATTTGTCGTGACTAACTAGTGAGATTATTATTGGTTATGTATTTTGTATGACTCGTGGTAGGCTAGTTATGGACTGGTTTATGAGGTTGTTGGTATGTTTATGATCCTTTAATCCTTTTATGGTAAGATTTTGTATTGTTAGGTTACTTTATGATTCATCACTTTAGGTATAGACCCTAATTATGCTAAAGATAGCTCCTATATCACTTAAGATACTTGAGATGTTATACTAGTTCCCTTAGAGTAGTATCGTCAAGTTTGGTGGTCGGTATAACATTGTATTATATATGTATTCTTCGCTAGCCATGATTTTTATATTTTTTCCTTCTCTACTGCTACTATTATGCATTGTATATAAATTTCTTCATTCTACTTTCATATACGATATATGTCTTTCTTCACTTTATTACAATATATTGGCTAGATACTTATAGTATCATGCTTATCCTGGATTATAGGTAGTTCGTGATAGGTTATCCTTATCACTTTAATATTACTTTTATGCTTAGCTTTTTAGATATTTATGTGTAATTTAAATTCCATGTTATTTATTCTTGCATCAGCTTTGGAGCTAAGTCTATTGATTCCTATCGCGTACCATGTGTTTACTACCCATGCTACACTTTTGTATCTTTCAAATCACAATACAAGTTCTCATTATTGATTGTGCATCATACAAATAAGCCATGGATCAGAAATTAGGGGTGAGCTCTGGATGTCTAGAGAATTCCTAGTCTCCTTCTTATTGTTGGACTAATTTTCTCTATATATATGTGTGACATGATTATTTTGTACTCATGTTGTATTAGTGTAATGCCCTAAAACCTGACGTCGAGGTGTCACACGGTGCTCAAGACTATGAGTAGCCTTAAGCTAACCCTGTCTGCCT
Organism: Capsicum baccatum var. pendulum; assembly: GCA_030864225.1. Taxonomy (NCBI): domain Eukaryota; kingdom Viridiplantae; phylum Streptophyta; class Magnoliopsida; order Solanales; family Solanaceae; genus Capsicum; species Capsicum baccatum. The sequence goes on from CM061556.1 coordinate 119,224,369, forward strand.
TCTACTAGATCCGAATCTCATAATAAAGGAAATATCGACATACAAGTCATACTAAATGCGGAAACTATCTGAAATAGCTGACAAAAATCTGAATGTAATGTTTGAAAATCAATACTGCAAGTCCTGATAATATCTAGCAGTCTAACAAGCCTCTACTACTAATAACTAGAGAGTCACTGGGACAAACCCCCAGCTAACTCAAAATGTCTGAAAAGAAATACTGAATCATATAAACTAATAAGCTGCAAAATCTGAATGAATAAGTTCCCAAACTATGACTCACCAACTATTTGATGTAGATGAAGATGCTCGAACTACTCACACTGCTGATACTGAGCACCTGAACCTATATTATGAGACAATGTAGCGCATACAAATATATGTGTATTAGTTCTTTGAGGATGTACTGAGTATATAGGGGTGAAATGCATAAGTAAAACATCATCTCATCATCATAATTTATAAAACAATGCATGCTAAATGTAAATTACTCACATAAGTTGGAATGTCTGAAACACTGAAATCTGAACTCATGAATAGCAAATCATACTTTGTAAATCTGGTTAGTCATAACATTTAGTTCTAAAGGCTGTGCTAATACTCTATCATTAAATCATACTGTCTAAGTTTAGAAAACACTCACTTCTATTTTTGAAATCTGAAAGCTGAAATCTGTAGCTAATATCTTTCTGTAAAGAATAATCTGAATAAATTTGTGAGCCTTTACACATAGTTTTCTAATTGCTTTTATGTTATTCTTTTCCAAAAGCCTTTACTGTTAGGGAAAAATACTTTATCTGAAGTTTATCTATAAGGGAGGTTCTTCTAAACAACAGAAACCATGTGAGCTAACATAGAGTCCAACGTCTTATCCTCCTAAGGATGAAACCTCACATTGAGGAGAGCTGTCATACTCTTGCCAAAGAGTATAACCTACTGTCCATGTGATCGATCACAAGCTAAGTTTGTCATCCATATTGGAATGGGAATAATCTGATAATCTGTACCTACGTTAGCTACGTAGTTCTGTGGAAGATAGGGCATGCTAATCCCATATTTCCTACTTGGTGCTAAATATTACTCCTTTTAAATCTTTATGCTTATTCTATTGGAAATCCACTTTAAAAATTAGCATAAGGGTTTATCTAAAACCAATTATGCTTTTATCTGATTAAATCTGCAAATAAAGTTGTTCTAAATTTTGTTATCTGTAATAAACCAGTAAAGTGGATTCCAAATCTTATCTGAGGATCAAATAATCAAGCTTTACTGAATAATCTGATCATAAGATGCTTAAAGCATCATCTTTCTTGAAATATCAACATATAAACTTGGTCTTGATAACCCATGCATCAAATACATGTTAAAACATCATAATAATCATGCTTCATAATGAAAACAATGATAATTCATTCCAAAATCTGGAAATTTCTGCAATAGGCATGAAAATATGAAAATAGACAGGCAATTCATCTTCTAAAACACATGAAATCTCACAATCTTGCAAATAAAAATAATGGGTATGAACCCTAATTCAAATCTCATGAGTATTCATTCAAAATCATATGAATTGTAATTAAAAGCTAGCTTTTGGACATAAGGATGGAAGAAGATCCTTGTTCATAAACCCCACATACCTTGGTAGATGATTAGATGAAGAAAATCTTGAATTATTGATTCCTATTTGCGTTTTTGAAGATGAGTTCTTGATTATCATGTCTAGAAAATTGTCAATTTTGAGCTTTCTTGGAGAAACAATGGTAGAATTGATTTATTGAAGAAGAAGATTTTGAGTTCTAGGTGTTTGAGAGAAAATTGATGAATAATGAGCATAATAGACTTAGAATGGGTTTAATCTTATGTTTTGGATGGATTGAGGCTTGAGAATTTACAAAAATACCCCCTTTAAACTTCTAAACGGAACTGGAAAAGAGAACAAAAATCTTGATTTAATAGGCCACCGCTATGCGCTACTATTGCGGTGGCTCACTAGATAAGGGATAATTGGGAACTGGAAACTCTCCACGACGCGGATCTATCGCGGTTCCCCTTTGGAATGCCATTTTGACCATCGTTTCGATGCGGTGAAATTACGTAGGCTTACTAGAAATTGACAAATGGAAAATTGGACCTCTCCACAATGCGCCAATATCATGGAGGTTGATAACGCCCAAACTACAGCTCTCGTAAGAGTGTAAGCGGTCGCTGTCAAATATAGCACCCAATTGGGTTGGGTGTCGAATCCCATAGGGAATACTTGGTCACTAAGTATGCAACTATTAGTAGACTTTTGGTTGAAAATTCTATGGAAAGGGGGGATTTGAATTACGGCGAGAATTAATGTAAACAAAGCTTTTCATTTTTACTTTATTTACATTAATTCTCGCCATAATTCAGATCCCCCCTTTCCGTAGAATTTTCGACCAAAAGTCTACTAATAGTTGCTTACTTAGTGACCGAGTATTCCCTGTGGGATTCGACACCCAACCCAGTTGGGTTCTATATTTGACAGCGACCGCTTACACTCTTACGAGAGCTGTAGTTTGGGCGTTATCAAATTTTGGTGCCGTTGCCGGGGAATACGGTTGTCAACTAAGTTTGTGATAATTACTAGACCCTTTGGTCAAAGATTCTCATATTTTACTTTTAGTTGTTGTTTTTATTTTATTCAGGTTTTGTTCAGTGCATGCCCCATACTCGAAGTTCGGGACAACCATTATTACCCATAAATCCTGAACCACATCATATTGGCAGAATGGAGGCGCAACGTGACATTGAAAGAAGGGTTGCTCAACAGGAGCAGGCTAGACTAGCTGCGTTGGCCGCTACCCAAGTACATCAACAGAATATTGATAACCCTGGGCAAGCAACAAATCCTGACGATGAGGACCTAGGTGATGAAGAGTTACTAAACCCTAGGCGTGATGCTGAGGTGGCGACACCTGCTAACAAAAGAGATCGTCAAGCCAGATTTAGACCTGAACACCGAGTTATGAAGATCCCTTTTGATGATAATGATGACGATCTGGATAGAGCTGGTGCCACATGAGCTATTATTCCTCTGCCATTGGCACCCAGAGCCAAGTTCAATATCACTAGCATCATGATTCAACTTTTGCAACTCAAGGGATTATTTGGTGGACTAGCAGGCGATGATCCAAATATGCATCTTATCAACTTTATCTCTACATGCAAGTCATTCGACAACCCAGGCGTTGGAAAGAATGCAATTCAGCTGCGTTTATTTCCATTGTCTCTATCTGGGGAGGCAACTCTATGGTTGAATGGGCTAACTCCTGATTCTATTACGAATTGGAAGCAATTGAAAGACGCTTTCCTAGAAAGATTCTTTCCGCCATCCAAGAGAGCATATTTGAGAGATGAAATCAACAATTTTTGACAGCTTTCAACTGAAACTGTCCACGAAAAATGGTAGAGGTTCAAGACGAAGCTTATGCGGTGCCCAAACCATCATATGACCAATGTCCACTTGATGGAGATATTATACAGATTTTTGAATTCGGTGACTAAGACAGTGGTTGATAATGCTGCAGGAGGGTCATTCATGGACCTTACTTTTGTTCAGGCAAGTGATATGCTAGACCGTATGACAAAGTAGAGTAGAGCTTGGCATACCAGGGATTCTGAGGTAGCAAGCTCTACTGTATCTATAGGCATGACTGCAAAACAAAGACGAAGAGAGGAGGAACGTGATCAAGATATGGCACACATGAAAGCTCAGATGGATCTTCTTACTAAGCATTTATTATCCTGGAAGACCAAAAAAGTCAAAGCGGTTGCGTCAAAAGGAAGAGACGAATATGATTCTGAAAAAGAAGCCAACTACTTGAATAATCAGGGTGGTTTCCAAGGCAATGCCCAAGGAAACCAAGGTCGGAACTATTATGATAAATCTGGAAACATGGACCGTGATCAAGGGAGTTGGTTTGTATGTTCCTCCTGGAAGTTGTGACACCGCTACATCTGGTATGGGGAAGATGTCAATGGAAGATATGATGGCTAAGCTGTTGATAGGAGTGGAGGCAACTAACATGGGAGTAGCTGGGGTAAAGAATGATTTGTCCTCAATAAATCAACTGGTTGACTCGCATTCCATTGTAATAAAACAGCTGGAGCAATAATTGAGTCAACTATCAGCGACATTCAACCAAAGAAAGGCCGGAACACTACCTAGCGACATAGTGCAAAATCCGAGGAATGATGGATCGTGTATGGCTATTACTACCCAAAGTGGTAAAGTGTTAGACAATTCGTCTAAAGGCAAGCAGGTAGTTGATGATATAGCGGATAATGTTATTGATGCAGATTGTGATGATTTTGTAGAAGCTAAAAATCTGAATGAGAACGTTCATGAGAAAACTATTCCCCTTCCACCACCACCCTTTCCTCAGAGATTGAAGAAGAAAGATGATGACACTAGGTTCAGTAAATTCATGACTATGTTGAAGCAGCTGACTATTAATGTGCCTTTGGTGGAGGCGTTGGAACAGATGACTGGATACGCTAAATTCATGAAGGACCTTTTGACAAAGAAGCGGGCAGTAAGCTATGAGCTGGCAGATAATGTTCATCATTGTAGTGCAATTGCCACGAGGTCTTTAGTACAGAAGAAGGTAGATCCTAGTGCTTTCACTATTCCTTGCACGATTGGATCTATGAATTTTGCTAAGGCATTGTGCGATTTGGGAGCTAGCATCAATTTGATGCCGCTATCCATCTACAGGAAGTTGGGGTTGGGCAATCCTACACCAACCAATATGCGGCTCGCGATGGAAGATAGGTCGGTAAAACGACCTGTGGGTATCTTGAATGATGTGTTGGTGAAGGTTTCCACCTTCATCTTTCCTGAAGACTTTGTTATTTTAGATTGCAAGGTGGATTCTGAAGTTCCCATAATCTTGGGACGCCCTTTTCTAGCAACTGGAAGTGTGCTCATTGATTTAAGAGCTAATGAGCTTTTATTTCGATTAATTGATGAAGTGGTCTGATTTGATGTATGAAAATCGATGAAGCAACCCAAAGATATGGATGTGTTCTCCGTAGCTGATATTAATTATGAGGATGACAAAGAATTATCTGTAGAGAAGTAGCTTACTGTTGAGCCATTATCTGCTGTGCTATTGAATTTTGAGCGTGAGAAGGTTGAAGAACATGAAGAAACCGTTTGTGCTCTCATAGGAATAAGGTCCTATTCTCATGCTCCTAAGAAGCTGGACCTTGATCTTAAGAATCGACCTTCACCAACGGTAAAGACTTCCGTTGAAGAGCCACCAGTGCTAGAATCTGAAGAGCTCCCCAGTCACCTAAAGTATGCATTCTTGGGAAGTAGAAATACACTTCCGGTGAGTGCTGCGGCTGATTTAGGTGAACATCACGTAGAGGCTCTCATCTCTGCTCTAAAGAGGTACAAGAGAGCCATTGGTTGGAAGATTGATGATATAATTGGTATCGCTCGTGGATATGTATGCACAAGAGTCATCTCGAAGAAGATTGCATGCCTACAAGTAAGTATCAGCATCGTCTGAATCCATTCAGAAAATGATGCACCATATATCTCAATGAAGTCTAAGTAATCGAGATAACTATGTCGTACCACGATAATAAATCAAGCACTAGATGGGAGGCAACCCATCGTATTTAATTGTTTTGTTTTACTAGGAGTTTGTTTTTATAGTCGATCCACGACCAAAACTAAGGCGCTTGATGGGAGGCAACCCATCATTCTAATCGTTTTTGTTGTTTTTGAGTAAGTGTAGGTGCAAGATGTATAAAGTAGGAGATTGGTCTCAAATTGTGATTTGGAATTGGTTCATGTAGAAGGTGGTAAGTTAGGAATGAAGAAGCAAAGGCTATGGGTTAGGCATTGCCTATGCAAATCTAGGAAATGAACAAGGCAAGGCCTATGTAAATCTAGGCAACGAACAAGGAAAGGCCTATGCTATGGCCTAAGCTCTCTGAATCTAGAATGCCATAGCATAGGTGCCGCCTATGCCCAACAATGCCATAGCATAGGTGCCGCCTATGCCAAAGCCTTTTATCTCTGAATCTAGAATGCCATAGCATAGGAGCCGCCTATGCCATAGCCTATGCTCAACTAGTCTTTGCAAAAGGCGCCGCCTATGACAAGCATAGGCAAATCATTAGGCGCCGCCTATGCTCACTTTTTTGTCTCCTAACCCGATTTTTATTGGGTCAAACCTGACCCAAGCCTTGGGCTATAAATAGAACTTCATCCTTAAGACAAAATCACATTGTTTACTCAATCTAATAGTCGCCTACCCTTCCAAAATCTCTCAAACTTTTCTTTATACTCATCTAACCTTTCAAGACCATCTTCCAAGTCCATCACCAAGTAAGTTCTTCTTTTATATTCAGTAAGTGTTACAATACTACGCTTATAATGATTTGTTAGATCTTGATGTGGTGTTGGTAATTTGAATGTGGTTGGTTTGTTATGATACATCTAGTTGAGTGAATGAATACGTGTGGGTGTTTTTAACTTTGTTCCAACTTGTATTTGATTTTGATACACTGTCATACTTTTGCGGAATTGACATGGTGAAGTTAATGGCATAATATCAAAATTGAAATCTTGAATGACTCGTTCATTGAGATAAAGATCATGATTGAATACAAGCATGAGATGTTGTGATTATTTCAATGCCATAGCTTGATTCGATCTCTATGTAGTAGTCTTGTTTAAAAAGTGCATCAATCCAAACATGAAAGGATAGTCAAGACGACATGAAAGTATGACTGTACTAAACTTATTGTTGGAACATATCGCCTATATGTATGTCTATGAAGTCTGAGTAATCAACATTACTCACTTAATTAGTTTGTACAAACAAATTAAGTGTGGGGTGGTGCCACTATAGTTTATTTGTTGGTTATATCTTCCGAGATTAGCTAACATGAATATAAGGTAGAATGACACCAAAAGGATGACAAGGAAAAGAAAAAAGCGCCCACCTCACAGAAAGGTAAGAAAAGAGGAAGAAAAGAGCAAGCTGAATCCTCCGTGCTGCAAATACCTCGACACACTCTTGGAATCAAGTGGGGTACATTTTTAGGAACTTCTGAGGATGACGACTCTGATGATGATTTCGACACAGGGGGTATGACCCCAGACATAGAGGAGGAATCCGACTAATCAGGTTTTCCTTATTTATTTCCACTGAGGACAGTGTGTCCCGTCTAAGTATGGGGTGGGGGTATTTGTATGCTGTATTGTACTTCTTTGCCTGCATCTATTCTCGTTTGTAGTTAAATTTTTATAAATTTTTAGATTTTTTTTAGATTTTGCATGAAATTGTTCTGATAGGCGGCATGGTATTATGACAAGAGTTTGTGCTAAAATCATTACTATTGAGATATTTAGGCTCCAAGTGTGACTCATTGTGTGATAATTGTGTGGTTTAATTCATTCATCTGTTGGGTCAAGAGTCTATACTGCTCCCAATAAAGTCGACCATGTGCCTTGTGTGTGAGAGGCAATAGTATATTCTGTGTTTGTGGCTGATGCTAGAACTTGCTTGGTGTGTGTGTAAAGCGAAATAAAGAGTGTGAGTTTAGGAGATGATTTAGGCATTTATTTGGCAACCTGTGATTGTTTACCTTCATTTTACCTACCCGTGTACATTATCCTAGTTAAACCCCTTTGAGCCTTTAGCTATTTTCTTTGACAGCCTCATATGTAGCCTAATCCATTTCTTTCAAGACCATAATTTGATCCTAATTCCTAGGCGCTTTAAATTGTTGAGTCATGTGACAAAATAAGAGGAAATTGAGTGAGAGTGATGCCTCAGAGTATATTGGTACTTGAAATAGTTATGAAAAAGAGTGGCTATTATAGAGGTGTGTTATAAAAAAAAAGAGAAAAAAAAATGAAAAGAAAAATAAAAAGTTAATTCTGTTTAAAAGTGAATAACAAAATAAGGTGAAAAGGGGTGGTATATGAAAGAAAGGTAGCGAGTTGTTTAAAAGAGAGTGTTAATGGCATAAAGTGATGTATTAAAGCGCTTAGGGAACATAATCACTATTTCTGGCCAAAATAGTCCTACCTGTCCCTTAGCCTACATTACAACCTGTAAAAGACCTATTTGATCCTAAGCTTAGCATTATGATATTAGTAGAGCATTACACGAAGGGCAAGCCTACGGTCATCAGTTGCAACATATGAATTCTTTGTGAGAGTGAGAGCAAGGAGAATATTGTACCCATGTTTCGAAAAATGCAAAACTTGTGAGTGATTATGGGTGATATCTTATGTGAGACACACATGGTTGATGAGTTTTGGGTAGTTGTGTATGATTCTTTGTGCCTTAACTTGTGGATACAAATTAACCATCATCACGAGTCTATGTTGGAGGTTGAATTGTTTCTAGCACTGATCAAGAAAACTACTCTTTGTTAATAATTTCCGTGCCTGTCTTGAATGAATATTTTGTGTTGTTACTGTGAAATCCTAAGTAGATGTTTGGATGGACGTAATATTTTGTTCGAGGACGAACAAAGCTTTAAGTGTGGGGTGTAATCAATGAGAATTATAAGTTAGGGTTATGTCCACCTTATGAGTTCTACTTATCTATTGACTATGAGTATTGCGAAATTCAGACATGCATTCACTTATAGAGGTTTGTATTCTAATGGTAAATCCTAGTGTCTCTCGACCATCTAAGATTATTTCACTTTAACTCTCTCGAGCTTAAAGTGTATACTAACGGTACAAACTCTCCAAGAGGTTAATCCAGTTACGGAACTAACGTGTAAATAGGGGTTGGTATCCCTATTTCCTTGTCATACTCTCTTTTCCAAACATGTAACTTTTCTCTCGAACAAGTTAATGCTATATTGGCGTATTCCTATGTTTGCAACCACAAGAATTTAATTAAGATGAAGAGAGTAATGATATAAGTAGAATACGTATTAAGAATTCACAAACTCATAGTAATAGATATTATATCATAAGGCTTCCATAACCCTAACAGAGAAGTTTAGCTACTCATGAGTGCAACAGAGATCATAATAAACATCATCATCGTACCAAAGCTTGAACGATCTCACGTTGTTCACAAGAGCCGTGCTTTCACTGTCAGAAAGTAACGTGAATAGTACTAAATGTCAAATAAAAGAAAAATAGAATTGAATAGAAAATTGAATGACTAGAAAAGTCGGATAGAAAATAGAATGACTACTGAAAAATTCAGCAAATAGGGTTTTTATAACATCCTTGTCCTAGTCCTACTGCAATAGGGTTTTTATCCTTGTCCTACTAAAATAGGGTTTTTATCCTTGTCATATTCCTACTAGGTTACTGCTGATCCCCAAGTATTTAGAAATACTGTTTTTGCCCGGGACAAGTTTTCCATGCATCACCTTCAGTCCACAAGCTTCCACAAGCTGTCTTCCTTTTTATATGAAGTTTCCTTTGCTGCCCAACGGTCCACAAAATGCTGAAATCTTCCTTATTTATACCTGAAAACATGCTAATCACGTTGGTTAGCTCACTTACAGGAAAAATGACTAAAAGTGCAGGAATTATATATTTTATCCTCAAAACTTAGCTAAAATATGGGTAAATTATAGTGCTTTAGGCGTGTAAATACGCCCAACATCAGAGGTCCACTAGAAAATGACAATTATGAAATTGTCCTACACCACGATGCGGTGACTGTCGAGTTGGCACAGTACTTACTAAAAATGCCCTAACTTTTTCACCGAGTGTCGGATTTGGGTAAATTTGGTATAAATGGAAAGCTTATTAAATTTCCCACACCATAAAATTTCTAAATCTGGAAAATTCCATATGAAATAAAAATTTATTCATTTTAGAAGATAAACCTTGACAATCTAGGGATGAAATTAAGCTAGGAAAAGTACGAGGTATTACAATTAGAAGCTCTTGTACTAACTTCACCAAGTTTTGCATATGTATCTACTTCTTCTTCTCTTATTTATATTTCATTTAGTTGTGCTTCCATTTTCTCATTAGCCCATTACTAGTTGCTTCAGACTACGATTGGCTTACCTACTTACAAGTTATAGTAGGTGCCATTATGATTTGAGAAATCGAACCATGATAAATGTCTATCAAAGCCAGGTTTTCTAGTGTTGTTTTTACAAGAGCTAAGTGCCTAGTAAAGATTGACAAATCAGTACAGAGTTATTTGTATCAAATTTTTGGGAGGTTATGGGGAATTCTTAAGACATTTTACTATTGATTCCTTGTCATGTGTCTATAATACGATAAACCTCTAGTAATTTATTTGACTCCACTCTTTATTTGATAGATAACACGAGGTTGTAGATAAATGCAAATGGGACTTCTATGCGTGTCGCTAATGTTTTGGCCCAGAGTTAGACTAGAGAGTCATAGGTAGACTAGAGAGTGGTAGGTAGATGTTAAGTATCCTCAGTATCAACTAGAGGTTCTAGGGCCATTCAAAGCCCTGATAAAATTTGTGACCACCTGAGATTTTTAGGACACTATGTTGGGGATTCTGAGTTAATTTGTGGATATGTTACTGCATGTGTTGGTGCCTGGAAGATTGAATAATCTTTAGTCTATAGTTAGGTTGGTTAGTATTCAGTAGGGCTCCTTATCATTGGGTTTGCTGAGTGAACCATGCATTCTTCTATGTTACATTCTTTAGAGCCTGAGATAGTATGGAGATTTATCAGAGGGTTAGCTTTACCTCTCCATTTTTTATTGAAGTACTTGATAGCAGCTGGGGCTTCTTTTCTCAGGATTTTGACCATAAGAGGACTACAGAGAAGACATGTATTGAGATATATAAAGGTGGTTGTAAGAGGCTATATTACCAGTACAAAATTAGAGGCATTCTATTTGGAGGTGAGATCCTCCTAGTAGAGGTCAACATCACTTGTAGCCTATCAGGAACATACAGGTAGAACCTCATATTATGGGTATCTCTTAAGTGGGTCATGGTGGTTACGGTGGTCAAAATTCTGGTGAAGTATTATGGATTGTTTTATCTAGGTCTTAAGCTATAATGACTATTCTGGATTGCCAGTTGTAGTGCATCAGAGAGTTCTAAAGGTGTGTTTTGATTATGAGTGGTTGGTCATTCATCTAGGGTGTTGTGTGGGCATTATTTTGTCAACCAGTTAGGGTTTGATCATGTTGTTTGCTATTTTGGAGCTTTAGGAATATGTTATGCCTACAGAAAGAATGACCATTGGTCTATAGAGTGTTCTCAGAATGGGATTATTAGTCTATTAGTGCAGGTCAGGGCTTTGACTTTAGATTTTATTATATAGGTGTGACTTGATTTTTTATCATTTATTTTTTATTTAAATTATGTTCGGGTTTTCATACCAATTGGCGGTTTCATGCTTTGATATTACTATAAATTATTGTAGGCTTTTGCATAGATTTATGCTTACTTGACTACCCCTATAAATAATTCCTTTTAGGAGTGGATTGAGTGAATCCGTGTGGTGATTTGCTTGTGGTATAGCCATTTGAGTTAAGTCCCTTTCTATTGGCATATTGACCTTGGTGTAATATTTGAATAGTACTGGTTGTGATATAAATTTTCTTGTGCCCTAACAATTTATACTATTGTTATTAATGTCATTGTTTCGACTTGGATTGATTCTTGATTGATACATGACCTAATTAGTGTTATATAGTTAATGTTTCCAAACTTGTGACTCTTGCCTATTGGCTTAGATGACTGCATTAGTTGGTTAGTTTTCCTCTCTATTAGTAAGGTGAGGTTTGTTGTTGTAATGCCCCACAAAATCCTCTTCTATTCTGAGCCATAGAGCGTATTTAGTAAAGCGAAAATCCGAGTCAAAATATTTAAGAAATATCCTCCCAAGTATGAAATACTTTTAAATTGTGTGGGAATCTATTTGAGTTTAAAATAAGATCATAGAGGTCCCCTAACTTATGAACGAGTTGAAAACTTTCCTATCGTCCAAGTTTTAGTGACCGTCAAAATTTGGGTCAATTTCAATTGACTATTAATTGTTGTATATTAAGAACTGGGTGGTTTAATATGTATCAAATGATAGATCTTTGAATTATATTTCCAATAATACCAATTTACCCTAAATCCAATCTCAGAGCAAAGACTTATGCCCATTTTACTCCAGTATGCCAAGCTGAAAAATGGTGATAGCGTTTCTGACGGGCTATCACGTTTCTGACACCCTTTTTGACGATGTAATCACATTCTGATGACATTTCTGATGATGTCGTCAGCCCTGGGTAGAAAATTAAAAATTTGAACCCCTTTTGTGATGCCCATTCGTGACGGCCTATCATGAACCTAACGGCTTATCACGGATGGCATCAAGTATATTTTTCCAGCAATTTAAGGGAGTTTTTGCAAGGGTATTTTGGTCATTTTTTGCCCTTTTTGAGCCTTTATAAATATGAGGGACCCTCATTTAAACCCTAATTCAATCATTTTCTTTTTCAACTCTCTCAAGAGAGTATAACTAGGGTTTCGATCAAGAACCCTAATCTTCCAAAAATCATCCATAAATTTTCAAGGTTTCTTCAAAAATCAAGTTCCTCATAGTGTTGGCTTCAAGAATTTATTTATTTCAAGTGTGAATAAAGTTTTAAGTACTAAAGTTCATCAAATTGCAAAGGTTAAGGTATGTAGATGTTGATTCTTGGGTCCCTTTCATCCAAGAAGCTCAAGAACCCTTTTTAAAACTAAAAGATTTTTATGTTTGTGAGTTGTTAATGATTTGTATGAGTTGAAATGGATGTTTATTGTGTTGTTGAGTTTTGATTTATGTTTGCCTACAAAATTTATGATCTTTGACCCTCGTATGTGGAATTCATGTGTTGTTTGTGATAGACCCTCTTGAAGTTGTTTTTCAATGTGATGTGTTCATGACTTTTGGGTGTAGAAATGGTTGAATAAGTGAAGAACGTTCCCCATAGGTTTGATAAAGAGCTTAGGTGAAGTATAAGGGCCACTATAGTATGTTGAATAGGAAACTCCAACTTGTGAGCTAGTCCATGCATGCCTAATGTTTGATAAAATGCCTTAGATAGTGAAATGTGCCAAGATATCATGAAATCCCCAAGTAGGTGTAAAATCAGCCGTGTCTAGTGGTTGTTGAAAGACCCTAGGGAACAAAGGAACAAGTCGAGATATGATGGTTGTAAATTCCCTAATTTTGTGCTTTTTGATATATGCTAAGCTTTTAATACATGTCAAGTGGTTATCAAGTATATAGTAACGTGTTAGTATGAAGTTTCTCCCAAATTAAGTGATATCTAAATACATGAAAAGACTGATATAGGTATGAAGTTCTTGATGTAAGATCTCGTTGAATGGGATATAATCTAATAGCCGATCTTCCCTAGGCTAGTATATGATGATTAATAAAGGTCTATGTTTCCTAAATGCTTAATGCGATATCCTAAGGATCTTGAGAGGAAAAGTATGTTGTGATGCCCAACTACTTAAAGTGATGCTTTAACGATTGTGATGGTACATGAATGATTGTAAGGATGAATGGATGACCGTGATGATGCATTAATGATTTGTGATGAAGAATGATTATGTATTACTTTTATGTTATCAAGTCCTGGGGGTATTTATATCCAAAAACAAAGCTATTGTATAGAACCCATAGCCACGATTCTCAGAATGCAATGAACTATAAAACTCTGTATCCTCAAACAAGTACGAATCTTAATAAATCTCAGTAATATCAGTTATCTCTGTAATCTCTATATCACTAGTAATCAATCCTTAGACCTGTAATCAGCTCAATTCTAATAGTATTCAAGTTATTCAATCTTAATCTCAGAAGCGATTCAAGTAATCTATTCAAGCTCTGTATCGTTAATCAGATGCCATGATTCGATATCTTTTCCGTCAGATACGGATCCAAGTGATCTCAGCATAACTCAGTAACACCTTTTGAGTAATATGATCAATGTCAGATTTAGTTCAGCCAGTGTTCAGTTGATAATTAATTTTTGAGTCTTTTAATTGGGAGTAAAAACTAGCACTGACCGAGCTCAAGGATGGTAACTCACCTACTAGTAGAGGGTGTGATTCTTAGAAGAAACCCCTGTGCTCAAGAACTACGTAGGCAGCGTAGGTTGATAAATCACACCTGTTAGTTGAGGGTGGATGAGAGACATCATACCTGCTAGATAAGGGTAGATGAGGTGGCTTGACCTGCTAGATGAGGGCTCCACCATTCTCATTTGAGGACCTGTTAGATGAGGGTCACATAGAGTTGTCTTTACCAGCAGCGTGGTAATGACACCCTTCCAACTGGGGCATAGGTTGGACCCCACCTGTGGTAGGTCAGGGCAAGTTGGTTAAGTGACTACTTCCCACAGTTTCAATTTCAGATTCAGTCTCAATTTCAGAATCAGTCTTCAAAAATGAGGACTGTCAGATACAATCATCTATCTTTATAAGGAACTCAGATAGTTCCATCGATTCATTGGACATCCCGACAGATAGTCTTGGTCACATATATAGTTATTTGATATTATATTCAGAGATATGCTGTCAAACAAGCTTGATCATAGTATCAAATTTCTATTGAGTATTCTTGTTGTCAGATTCAGATATAATCATATTTCTTATCATTGAAAAAGCTTCCAAAATTATCTGTTGGAAAGGTTGATCTCTAATCCTGTCAGTCAAAAGCAGTAAGTCCAAGAATTCGATAATTGATGTAAGCACATCTAGATCCTTAGTTATCAATATCAGATGAGTTAGTGATTTAGTATCGCAGTATCAGTAGTGAGTTCAGTCTACAGTAAAGTGGTATATGAGTTTCAATATCTAGAGTAGCGACAATTGCGTTCATGTTATATGCATTCATGTATGTGTTCTCATGCGGAATTTTCATGATTATTCAGTTTAGATATTATACATGCATAAATCCTTGCATTAGCCTACCCCATTTACATACTCGGTATATTTTTATATTGACGCATTTGCGCTATGGTGTTTAATTTGACACCATAGGTTCAGAGGCACATGATCCAGTTTTTCCTCAACAGTTCAGTCCCAGGTAGCAGCAGTAGTAGTGAGTTCTCTTCCTCTAAGGATGAATTTCAATGTACTATTATTTCTTAAGACTTTGTTTATTTACAGTTGACGGAGTTAGTTGGGAGTTCAAACAGTTTAGAGGCTTTTCAGACGGATGTATTAGTATTCAGTTTTTAGTTTTGAGTATGTATAGATGTGTTGAACCTTATGGCAAGTTTCGGCATTTATTTTAGATATTATGCAGTATACAGGTACAAATATCAAAAAAGGGTTAGTTTGTGGTCCTTCGGGTCCATAAGTATCGCGTGACATCTCGGGATGGGATCTTGGGGCGTTACAAACTTGGTATTAGAGCCCAAGGTTCAAGAGTATCCTAGGGAGTCTGAAAAGCCGCATCTAGTAGATTCTTGTACATGGGTGTGTAGCGCGCCATATTTATGTACAAAAGGCTACATGATGTTCTTAGGAGCAGTTCCTCTTCTTTCAGTGATTATTTTATGTGAGTAAGCATGAGCTCAAGCTGATCCTCTGTCTAATACACTTCATTCTTTCATTTACAGAGTATGCCTCCTCGTAGAGACTTTTTCCATAGGGTTGATGATCAGCCCCCTCAGCTAATAGATCCTGAAAATGAGAGTGTATCACATGTAGAGTTTCTAGCATCTTTCTAAGAGCTAGCCCAGGAGGTGACTAATGTTCATGGTAACCATCAGGCTGCAGTCCCACCTCAGCAAAATAGGAATTCTGTCATAGCCAGGATTAGAAGCTTCATAAAAATAAACACACCCAAATTCTGTGGGTCAGTAGTAGGTGAGGATCCGTAGTTGTTTCTTAAGAAGGTGAAGAAGATCACCCAGATGATGCATATATCAGAGGAGGAGAGTGTTGAGTTAGCATCTTGTAGGTTGAAAGATATTGCTCATGATTGGGTTGTGATGTGGGAGAAAAGTAAAGGGGTAAATGCAGCTCTCGTGACTTGGCTAGAGTTTCAGAGTGCCTTTCAAGATAGGTTTTTCCTGCTAGAAATTAGAGAAGCTAAGGTAGAAGAGTTTATAAACCTATGGAAAAGCTGCATGACAGTGAAAGAGTATTGTCTTAAGTTTAACCAATTAGCTAGGTATACTCCCGACTTGATAGCCGACCCTAGAGCGAGTATGAGTAAGTTTTTAACTGGGGTATCAAGTGATGTGTTAAAAGAGTGTAGAGATGCATGATCAATAAAGATATGGATCTTTCTAGGCTAATTATTCATGCACAATAGATTGAGGCAGATAAGTTTAAGGAGAGAGGGAGAGTGAGTAAGAGAGCCAAGATAGGTAGTCGTGGTTTCTCATAATCAGGGTCTCAAGGTGGTAGTAGTTCTCAGTGTGGTCAAAGATTTTTAGTTCCAACTCCATCTTTAGCTATTTTACTCGCACCTAAGTTTAGGGGTGTCAGATTTGAGGGAGCCCCAACCTCCAAAGCCCAGAGTAGTACTAGTGGTATTCGTACTTACCCGTTGTGTGAAGAATATGGTAAGAATCATACGGGTGTGTGTAGATCCGGTAGTGATGTATGATTTTGATGTGGTAAGACCGGTCACAAAGTTCAAGACTGTCATAAGCCAGGTCCCCAAAGTCAGCGTAGTCATCCTTCAGCTCATATTAGACTGTATGCACTTCAGGCTGGCCTTGATTGGGAAAGATCCTCTGAAATTGACCTGGGTATATTATGAGCCCTTCATATTTATGTTATGCATTGATAGATCCTTTGGTCTCATTTTGAGATTATATGTTAGCATGAGTCTTGCATAAGTTCCAGATCTTGATCGGTCAATTATGACCCAGTCGGTAGGTGCCCCACGCACCGCTCCCGTATTTTAGTAAAGTGTGTTTAGAGGGACATAGAGTCCTAAAGGGGAGATACCCCATGGTATTATGATGTTGCATTCCATTAGATTCATCTCGATGTATGTTTAGATTTTCCTTATAAAGTTAGCATCAATCATTGTTGCATTTTCAAGTCGTTCTTTCAAAAGTCAGCTTAGCTGGACATTCATGCATTAGATATGCACATTTAGTAGAAAAAGTTCTACTTGTCAGCGTATGTTCAGTCATGTATTCATGATATCATCCCAGTTATGAGTACATTCATCAGATATGCATGTGTATTATGAGAATTCAGCTATGAGTATCATCAGTCGAGTATTCCATGCATCATATATGCATGCCCAGTGTGAGAACTCTGTATGTCAGTTATTCCAGTTGCGTAGTCCTAATCAGAGATGTTTCCATTTCTTAAGTAAGTTCTGTTGATCCGTATTCCCAGTCTATCAAATGACATTTGAGGACGAATGTTCTCAAGGGGGAGATAATGTAATGTCCCGCAAAATCCTCTTGCAGTCTGTGCCTTAGAGGGTATTTGGTAAAGCAAAAATCTGAGTCAAAATATTAAAAAAATATCCTCCCAAGTATGAAATACTTTTAAATCGTGTGGGAATCTATTTAAGCATGAATGAAGATCATAGAGGTCGCCTAACTCATGAATGAGTTGAAAACTTTCCTATCGTTCAAGTTTTAGTGACAGTCAAAATTTGGGTCAACTTCAATCGACCATAACTTGTTGTATATTAAGAACTAGGTGTTTGTATGTATATTAAATGAAAGATATTTGAATTATGTTTCAAACGATACCAATTTTTCCTAAATCCGATATCGGAGCAAAGAGTTATACCAATTTTACTCCAGCATGTCAAGCTGGAAAATAGTGACGGCGTTTCTGATGGGCTATCATGTTTCTGACGCCCTTTTTGATGACATCATCACATTATGACGACATTGATAATGACATCGTCAGCCCTGTGCAGAAAATCAAGAATTTGGACCCCTTTTGTGACAACCATTCGGGAAGTCCTATCACGAACCTGACGGCCTATCATGGATGGCGTCAAGTATATTTTTCCAGCAATTCAAGGGAGATTTTGCAAGGGTATTTTGATCATTTCTCACCCATTTTGTGTCTCTATAAATATGAGGAACCCTCATTCAAACCCTAATTCAATCATTTTCTTTTTCAACTCTCTTAAGATAGTATAACTAGGGTTTCAATCAAGAACCCTAATCTTCCAAAAATCATCCATAAGTCTTCAAGGTTTCTTCAAGAATCAAGTTCCTCATAGTGTGGGCTTCAAGAATTTATTTATTTCAAGTGTAGATAAAGTTTCAAGCACTAAAGTTCATCCAATTTCAAAGGTTAAGGTATGTAGATGTTGATTCTTGGGTCCCTTTCATCCAAGAAGCTCAATAACCCTTTTTAAAACTAAAGGATTTTTATGTTTATAAGTTGTTAATGATTTGTATGACTTAAAATGGATGTTTAATGTGTTGTTGAGTTTTGATTTATGTTTGCCTACAAAATTTATGAGCTTTGACCCTAGTATGTGGAATGCATGCGATATTTGTTAGAGACACTGTTGAAGTTGTTTTTTGATGTGATGTGTTCATGACTTTTGGGTGTATAAATAGTTGAATAAGTGAAGAATGTTACCCATAGGTTTGACAAAGAGATTAGGTGAAGCATAAGGGTCGCTATAGTATGTTGAATTAGAAACTCCAAATTGTGAGCTAGTCCATGCATTCCTAGTGTTTGATAAAATGCCTTAGTGAGTGAAATGTGCCAAGATAGCATGAAATCCCCAAGTAGGTGTAAAATGGGTCATGTCTAGTGGTTGTTAAAGACCCTAGGGAACAAAGGAACAAGTCGAGATATGATGGTTTAAAATTTTTTGATTTTATTCTCTTTGATATATGTTAAGCTTTTAATATATGTCAAGTGGTTAGCAAGTAAATAGTGATGTGTTAGTATGAAGTTTCCCCCAAATCAAGTGATATCCAAATACATGACAAGACCGATATAGGTATGAATATCTTGATGTAAGATTTTATTGAATGGGGTATAATCTAATAGCATGTCTTCCCTAGGCTAGTATATGATGATAAATAGAGGTCTATGTTTTCTAAATGCTTAATGAGATGTCCTAAGGATCTTAAGAGGGAAAGTATGTTGTGATGCCCAACTACTTAAAGTGATGCTTTAACGATTGTGATGATACATGTATGATTTTGTTGATGAATGAATGCTTGTAATGATGAATGCATGATTGTAGTGACGAATGGATGACTGTGATAATGCATGAATGATTTGTGATAAAGAATAATTATGTCTTACTTTTATGTTATCGAGTCCTGGGGTTATTTATATGTAAAAAAAAGCTGTTGTCTAGAGCTCGTGTCAGTTTCTCGATAATTCCAATTAAGCCATGATTCTTAGAACTAAGTGAACTATAGAACTCTGTATCCTCAGACAAGTCCGAAGCTTAATAAAGCTCAGTAATCTCAGTTATCTTTGTAATCTCTCTATCACTAGTAATCTAGCCTCATACATGTAATTAGCTCAGTTCTAATAGTATTCAAGTGATTTTATCCTAATCTCAGAAGCAATTCGAGTTATTTATTCAAGCTCTATATCATCAGTCAGATACCATGATTCGATATTTTTTTCATCAGATATAGAACCAAGTGATCTCAGCGTAACTCAGTCAGACCTTTTGAGTAATATGATCAGTGTTCAGTTGGGAATTTAGTTCCGAGTCTTTAAGTTGGGAGTATAAACTAGCACCAAGTGAGCTCAATGATGGGACCTCACCGACTAGTAAAGGGTATGATTCTTAGAAACAATCCTTGTGCTCCAGAACTATACAACCAGCATAGGTTGAGACATCACACCTGTTAGTTGAGGGTGGATGAGAGACATCATAACTACTAGATGAAGGTAGATGAGGTGGCTTGACTAGCTAGATAAGGGCTCCATCGTTCTCGTTTGAGGACCTGCTAGATGAGGGTCACACAGAGTTGTCTTTATCAGTGGTGCGGTAATGACACCTTTCAAAATGGGGAACAGGTTGGACCCCACCTATGGTAGGTCGGGGCATGTCGGTTAAGTGACTACTTACCACAGTTTTAGTTTTAGATACAGTCTCAATTTTAGAATCAGTCTTCAGAAATCAGGACTGTCAGATACAATCATCTCTCTTTATGAGGAACTCAGATAGTTTTGTTAATTCATGGACCATCCCGACAGATAGGCTTGTTCACATATACAGTTATTTAATATTATATTAAGAGATATGCTATCAGATAGGCTTGATCACAGTATCATATTTCTATTGAGTATTCTTGTTGTCAGATTCAGATATAATCATATTTCTTATCATTGATAAAGCTTCCGAAATCATCTATTAGAAAGGTTGATCTCTAATCCTATCAATCAAAAGCAGTAAGTCCATGAATTCAGTCATTGATGTAAGGACATCCAAATTCTCAGTTATCAGTATCAGATGAGTCAGTGATTCAGTATCTCAGTATCAGTAGTGAGTTCAGTCTGTAGTAAAGTGGCTTCTGAGTTCATTATCTAGAGTAGCGATAATTGTGTTCATGTTCTGTGCATTCATGTATATGTTCTCATGCTGCATTGTCATGATTATTCAGTTTAGATATTATGCATGTATGAACCCTTGCATTAGCCTACCCCGTTTACATACTCGATATATTTTTGTACTGACGCATTTGCGCTATGGTGTTTTATTTGATACCATAGGTTCAGAGGCACATGATCCAGTTTTTCCTCATCATTTCAATCCCAGTCAGCAGCAGTAGCAGTAAGTCCTCTTCCTTCGAGGACGAATTTAGTGTATTATTATTGCTTAAGACATTGTTTATTTTTCAGTTAAAAGAGTTATTTGGGGACCTGTCCCGTCAACTCCATAGTTCAAACAGTTTAGAGGCTTTTCAGACGGATGTATTTGTATTTAGTTTTTAGTTTTGAGTATGTATAGATGAGGTGAACCTTATGGCAAGTTTCCACATTTATTTCAGATATTATGTAGTGTACAGGTACAGATATCAAAAAAGGGTTAGCTTGTGGTCCTTCAGGTCCATAAGCACCATGTAACATCTCAGGATGGGATCTCGGGGCGTTACAAACTCGAGTGGGTTATGAATTCAATGGTAGGTTTGTACTTCTGTGGTGATATTATGATTCCATCATTGGAAACTTATCTGTATGACTCTTTTTTGAGATTGATCAAATTGAGGTTTGCCCTTTTTTTTGATAGGTTCATTGCCTAAAAGTGGTCTTTACCTTGGTATTAGTGTGACATTGAGTAATTCATTATTTTTGAGATGCGGTTCACGATCCAATTGGGACTAGTCTAGTTTAAATTAGTTAATTCAAAAATTTCTCAGTTCGGTATAATTTTGGCATATATGACTTTGTGGAGTGCTTAAGCTTGGAGATATATGCTTGTGTATCAGTTGTCGGTAACTATTCCTTTTAGAGTAAGTATTTGTTTCCATTTATTGAGTATTGGTTTGACCAAATTTAGTCTAAGATCATATTTTATCTGAGTTGCTCAAGATTTAGCAACTTTAGGTACTCTTTGTATCCTAATGAGTTCTTAGTTATGCCTTGGTGTATTGTACTCTCCCAGCAGATATAGATTTAATTGCTCATACCTTTAGTAAGTGTTTTTCTTCTATTGTGATTAAGTTTTTGGTGACATTTTTGTTTTAGCATTTGTAGGGAGCGTTGGATATATGTTTAGTCTCTGAAGGTGAGATAAGTTTAGGGTATTTGATTTTTTGTAATGAGATTGATTTGGGACTTTGGTCTTCTTGAAGATTTATTGACTAGTTTTGATTTTTGATTCTTTTGAATGGTGTCTTAGGAGTGAATGGATTTTGATATGTGGATGCTTTCTCGCTAGTATGATCAAGTTAGATAGTTCAGGTCAAACAGTTTAATTTTAATGTTGAGATTATAGCTATGGATTATGTAACTAGATTGCAACCTCCGTTTGAAAATTTCACTATATTGAGACTTCGTCAATAGGTTAATAGGCCTACCCATTATATACAGGCTCAATTTTCTCCAATTTGAAAAGATTGTGTTTGATAGATACTCAAAGTATGGTCCATTGGCTCATGGTATGGTTTTTACTATTTTTGTCCTTGGTTTCTCAATTTTTTTACAAATTTTGGAATATCTACTCAGTGGGAGAGATGCATTCTACTTGGACCTAGTATGATTTCATCCACCTTGTAAGCATTCTGTAGAGAATAATTTAGTCTTGAGAGATTGTGATTGGGATTTAGGACAGTTGGTTTTGAGGGTAATCGAGATTGATTATTGTCTTTGATAAATGTGGCAAACCTTAGTAACCATTCATATAGTATTTAGGCAAATTCTTATGGGATTTGTTTATATACTAGTTCGTACAAATATTAGCTTTAGTTTCGTGTGTTAGTGTGGTCTGAATGCACAGACAAAACTCAGATAATAGTAAATAGATTATGTGCAGTTTGAAGTGATATAAGGTTGGAAAGACAAGGGAATTCCAAATTTAGAGTTGGTGTAAGTTGAATGATTCATTCTTTTGATTTTCTTTAGCTTAGTTGAGTTGTTATTTAGTTATTTTAGTATTGACATAATGCCAATATGGTTGGTTTGGGTGTGCTGCTTGATACACCCAAATTACAACTCTTTTACAAAAGTGCAAGCGGTTGCTGTCAAATATAAAACCCAACTGGGTTTGGTATTGAATCCCACAGAGAATACTGTGTTCACTCACTATTGTGGTTGTTATTAGACTATTAATTAGAGGTTCCAGAATAAAGGGTTTTTTTTATTCAAGTATGAAAAAAATAGTTTCAATGTAACAGTGAAGCAATATATGTAGTAGTATTCAAATTGAAAGAAATAGCAAGCTAGTGTTATGTCCACTTTGTAGTTTTTAATACTATCTAACTATGGGCTTTACGAATTCATACATATATCATGCTTATAGGGAAATGTATTGTATTTAATAATATAATCCGAGTGTTTCTCATCCATCAAGGACTAATTCACTTTAATTCTCTCAAATCAAAAGTGTTTACCAAAAACAATACAAAATATCCAAGTAGTTAATCCTGTTAAGGAATTAACATTTGAAACAGGGGTTGGAAATCCTATTTTCTTGTCACTACTCTCTTTTCTAAACCTCAACCTTTCTATCGAAAAAGTTGAGTTTTCAGGCACATTCTTTATGTTTGCAACCACGAGAATTTAAGATAAACAAAGAGAGTATGATGAAAGCAAGTCAATGCATAATGAATTCAAAAACCTGAAGTAATAGATTGTATGCTACAAGGCTTCCATAACCATAACTAATAAACTTAGCTACTCATGTATAAACGGGAATCACAATAGAAATATTCATCATACCAAAAAGTAAAAACAATCTTGGCAGAGAAGATGAAGTTGCATTACTCCCCTAGTAGTAAGCCGCCACTCTCCTCTCTCAAAATAATACAGAATAATGAATAATGATAAAAATTCAGCATCAAGTTTTTTTATTAATCTTTTCTCTCATAATTGCCTTCTACGTCCCTGAACTAATAATAAATGACAATTAGTCTTGGACATAGTTTTTAGGCGTCATATTTGGTACAGACTGCTACTCTCTCTTGTGTCATATTCCATCCGTATTCCGTAGTCCCATTATGTCTTCATCTACCTCATTAATATCTGAAATCATGCTAATAACATCGGTTAGCTCAATTACATAAAAGTAGAGTAAAAACATAAGAAACTAGGCACTTTGTTCTCTAAACTTAGCTAAAATATGGATATGTTATGGTTCTTAGGCGTGTAAATTCACCCAAGATCACCACCCCACACTTAAAGCTTTGTTCGTCCTCGAACAACATATCTATTTATGCATACTACACAAGTCTTAGCACCCACAAAGTAAAAGTAGATGCTCAAATAGGCTCACACAACAATTATGAACAAGAAGTAAATTCATGAATCAGTACTAGAGACAACCTACCCTCAAGAATAGACTCATTATGTTGGAAAATTCCTGCATACCGTTTCAGCAAAGAAATCATATAAATTACCCAAACTTCATCAACCATGTACCGTCACAACAAGAAAGTTACCCATAATCACTCACTATCATGCAATTTCCAACAATATTGGTATAAGAATCAAGTTGCAATCACTCTCAAGAGAATTCTGAAATTACAACTAATGACCATATGCTTGCCCTTAGTGTAATGCTCTACTAATATCAGATTGCTAAGATTAGGATCAAATTGGTCTTTTACGGGATTGTAATGCAGGCCAAAGGATGGTGGGAACCATTTTGTCCAGAAATAGTGACTTTCTTCCCCAAGCACTTTAATACACTACATTAGCCAACTAAGACCAATTTATAACAACCAATTTATACCACTTTTATCTATCTATATCTTTTGTTTTCACCCCATCCCATTAACTCAATTATATGGTAGGAGTATGCAACCCTTTCTATATATATATATATATATATATATATATTTGCACCTATTTCACGTTACGCACCCCTATGATAGCCACCCTCAACTTAAGCAATTTGCTTAGTTGAGGTGCACTTTCCAAGAAGGACCAGGGCCAAAACAGGTTCATTGTAACATGTCTGAGATAAAATTTGGTAATTTTTTCAATAACTTTTTCTACTCCCAACCACATCAATTGCACACGCTAATAACTAGACTTTGGGGAATCAATTTTACCTTTTTCTTCTTATTGTCAAACTCCTAACTCAAATTGATTTTATATTAAAGCACTTAGGAGCTTTTGGATCAAATTATGTTCTATTCAAGAATGGGTTAGGCTACATATGAGGCTAATAAAAGAACAAGATAAAGGCTCAACGGGGCTGGAAAAGATAATGTCCAAAGGTAGGAAAAAAGAAGGCATGAACAATGACTGTCAAAGAAATGCCTAAATCATCTCCTAAACTCACAATCTTTATTTCGCTTTGCGCACACACCAAGCAAGTTCTAGCATCAGTTGTAATAAGGAATATGCAACATCCTTACACACTCATGGCATATGGTCAACTGAATTAGGAGCATTATAGATTCTCGACCCAACAATTAAATGAATTCAAATAAAACCAACAATCACAACAAGAGTCACAACTAGAACCTAGGTGTTTCAAACGTAATGATCCATCACATACTTATGTTATAATGTCATGTGATCCACAAGAATAGTTATATGTAATTAAATGACTAATTATCTATTAAGACGATCGCCATTTATCCATCATCAAGAAAAGCATCGAATTATGACTAAATAACTAACAAAATAAATAAAATAACTAATCTTATCCAGAAGTATACTAAGGAGAAGGTCCTATTTTCTTACAAAACAAGTAGCAAAGTAACCAGCCACCCCATACTTAAGATAAGCACTATTCCTAGTGCAAATAACAACATAAAGAACTTGGCTAGTAGTACTACTCATCCACATTAGGAGTTATGACACCTGCATGGAGATCATCATTGGAGCCATGTTTCCTGTATTCATCACATCACCCATGTCAGCAACATATAATGAAACTAACTACAATTAAGAATAAAGTGGTGAAGTCGCCACCCCATACTTAATTTTTCAGTATAAACCAATTAAGTGTTATCGTTGGGTACTCAAACTTCACCAACATACACTTTCATATGGTGAACCAACATTAGTCGTAATACAATTCACTCACTTTAGTTCCCCCAATTCTATTTCAATGAAGCACTTTTTGAACAAAATCATGCCCTACAACTTCAACTACATAGAGATATACCGAACACCATCACTTTCACATAATTTCCTCAACATAATGTTCAATACAATAAGATGGAAATTAATGGTTACATAACTACCGTGTTGGTTGTGAATAATTCACTTATATGTACAAGCTCATGTATTACAACAATGGTGCTTATCTTCCTAAGATGTTCAAAATCCTTCGTTGACATAGACATGACAAGAATTTAATTCATAATCCTCAAGAAATCAATTAACTATGATAAAAGTTCACAATAACTAAGGGTTAAAAAAGTAAAACTTACCTTAAAGATGGAAGATTGAGGAAGAATGGGGGAAATTCTTAAGATTGTTAAGAAAAGAGTAATCTTGAAGGACAAAGAGAATGGTGAGGGAGAAATCTTGTATGGTTTGGGGCTGAAATAAGGATGAATTTGGGCATTTAGTGTGCAGAGGCTATCGAATAAATGAAATCCAAGTTGGGTTGACCCAATTCAAAGACGTATATATGTGAAAATTGGAAGGGTGTGCGGTGCACAATTTTAAGTATGTGCTGCATTGGTCATCGCACACGTGAAACAATGAGCCTATGTGGTATGGAGTGCAACGTACATGTTATTGTACAAAGGTAAGTGTGCGGCACATATGTTATCAGACAAGTTTAAGTGTACGCTGCCCAAGGTATCACACATGTAAAACAGTGAGGGTGTGCTGTTGGGTATGCGACACACAAGATATTGCCAACATTATGGTGTGTTCTGCATAAGGTGTTGCGTAAGTTAAGGTGTGCGCCGGACTTGGTAACTCCTAATTGAGGAAGTGGTCTTAGGCTAGTTCTTAGGTTACGCCTTTGCCATGGACTATGTAAACTTGGATACAACACACTTTGTCGTGCACTTAAACTTGGATGCCTTGAACCCTATTCTTCATATAAAGCATTGAGAAAGGTCCGTACCATGGGGCCTTCACCTCCGTACCCCTATCACAGTCAATGGTGGGATTCGACATCAGGCCTATCAGCTCGATCCCTACGCTACTACCACAGACCTCTTTGAAAATGATAAAATAAAGTTACACCATGAAACTTTGCAGGGCAGAGTAATATAATTTGGGTCACAACTCTAACATAAGCCATGACTCGAGCTTTAACATTTGGCCACTCCAACTTACCTGTAATGTAACTGTTACACCTAACTTACCACCATTGATATTGCTCAATTCCAAACTAAATTTGGCACCAATCACCTCCTTAGTACTTCATGAACCTACACTTAATCAAAATAACTAAAAATGATTAGAAGGATAGGTTTCCTCCCATCAAGCACCGTAGTTTTGGTCGTGGCTCGACTTTTATTTTGTATTTTTATTTAACATGATAAAATGAAAATAAAATCATGGGTTGCCTCCCATGGAGCGCCTGATTTAACATCGCAACACGACTCGATTATCTTGACTACTCAGACTTCGTCATGATACATTGATGATACTATTTGCACCTCATTTTTTGGATCAAAAAGAGGCTTTATTCCTAGTCCAGCCACTTTGAAGTCACTTATATCCTTGCTTACAAGTTAAACTACACTAGCTATGGTCTCCACAATATACCTATCCTTAACTTGTACACCTCGCTCATCTTCGTAGAATACATCAATAATCAAGAAGACACTCATCTTCTTTTGCTGTTTTATGGACTGACGTACTTCAAAACTAACTTCTTTCTCATTGAGCCTAAATTTTAGCTCATTCAACTCTAGGTCAACTAACACTATCCTGGTTACTAATAATTGCCTACCCAAAATTATGGGCACTTTAAAGTCCACTTCACAATCAAGAATTACAAAGTTGGCAGGAAATATAAAATCGGCCACCTTTATAAGTACATCATGTAGAATCCCAACCAATATTTTCACTGATCTATCTGTATTTACAAGTCATATTTTATAGGTGTGGGGTCTCTTAAAACTAACTTCTTATAAACAGCAAGTAGGATCAGATTGATGCTAGCTCCCAGATCACATAAGACCTTAGCAAAATCCAGAGACCCAATCATACAAAGAATGGTGAATGCTCCTGGGTCTTCCGTCTTCTGCACCAATGACCTTTTAGAAATAGCACTACAATGATGGAGATTATCTACTGGTTCGTAGCTTACCACTCTTTTCTTTGTCACAAGATCTTTCATAAATTTAGCATATCATGGCATCTGCTCAAGTGCTTCAACTAAAGGCACACTCACTGTCAATTACTTCAACATAGCCATGAATTTGTTAAACTTTCCTTTATCTTCTTTTTTCTTTAATTGTTGTGGAAATAAGGGTGGTGTCCTTGGGATTTAAAATGGAGCAACTTTTACCTCCTTTCTTATGCCTTGCTCCACATCACTAACATTCTTCAGCTTAGGTAGTTGTTCCATTTCTGCATTCTTCTTTTTTGAACCTCTAAACTCCATAGGTATAACTGAAGATTCTTTAACCATCTCCTAATCTATTTTGACCGCATCAGTATGAGAGGATGCTCCCAATAATAGACTAGAGAACATCTTACTACTCCTAGTGGTAATAGCCATACACGATCCATTAGACCTCGGATTATGAACTATTTTGCCTGGTAGAGTCCTACTTTATCTTTGTTTGAATGCTACGAATAATTGGCTCATCTGCTACTCCAGTTGTTTAATAGATATTGAGTGTGAATTTACTAGTTGACTCATTAAAGATATGTCACTCTTCATAGTAGTCACCCAGAATTGGTCGCCTCAACTCCCTTTAATAGTTTCTCTATTTTGTCCTCGATGGACATTTTTCCTTAACTGGTGGTAGCATTATTACGGCTTTTAGGAGGTATATAAAGTCCACTCCTATCACTTCTATTCTTCCAATCTCCTTGATGGTTCCACCTTGGTTTTCTTGACCACCGGTCCAGAAACCCCTTGGTTATGCAAATAACTAGCCTTTTTCTCGGTGTTTGATCCAACTCCCTTACCATATGAACCCACAGATTTTACCTTTTCTATATTCCCTGATAGCAACTGTTTCATGAGCAGATCTATCTGTGTTTTCATATGAGCCATATCCTGATCACGCTTCTCTTCTATCCTGCGTTGCTCTGCTGATATTATAATACACCCAGTATTACTTGTTACCATAGAATATCTGGTATGCCAAGATCTACTTGTCTTAGTCATTCTTTCTAACATGTCTATAGCCTCAGTAAAGGTGATCTCCATAAAATCTCCTCCTATATTATTATCCACTATTAGCTTTGTAAATGAGTTTAAAACTCTATAGAATATTTCCATCAAGTGTTAATCAATTATCTTATGGTTTGGACATTGCGTCAACTTATTTTTAAACCTCATCTAAGTCTAATGTAAAACTTCATTAGACAATTGCCTAAAGTTGCTGATCTCATCCCTTACTGTAATATTTTGGAGGGAGAAAAGAACCTTTCTAGGAAAGATCCTTTCAATTGCCTCCAGTTTGTTATAGAATCAAGAGTTAGCATATTCAACCACATAGTTTCCTCTCTAGACAGAGATAGTGGGAACAATCTCAAGTGAATAGAATTTTTTCCCACTCCAAGATTATCAAACAACTTACAAATATTGATTAAATTCACTAAATGTAGATTTGGATCATCACCAGGTAATCCACCAAAGAGTCCTTTCAAATTCAGTAGCTGGATCATTGTACTGATGATGTTGTATTTCACCCCAAGAGCTAGTGGTGGTAGAATGATTGCCCCTGTATCTCTAGATCCATCTAAATCATCCTCATCATTTTCAATATCAAACTGCACAACTTGGCGATCTAGTCTTCTTCTAAATGGGCGATTTTAATTTATAGGTGCAACTACTCCCGCTGCATGCCTCCAATTAGCCGGGTTAATTAAATCATCATCTCCCAGGTCCTCTTTATCTATATTAGGTACCCGACCTGGGTAATCTGTATTCTGTTGATTTAATTAAGTATTATCCAAAGCGGCTGATCTTTTAACTTCCTGTTGGTTATCCATTCTTTTAATGAGATAAGGTTCAGAATTGAAGAATAATAATGGTTCTCCTGAACTTTTGGTTTGTGGCATAAACAACAATGATCCTGTAATGAACAAAAACAACAAATAAACATAAAATAAGGAAACTTGACTAAAAGTCAATTAACACACATAAACTCAATCGACAATCATATTCCCTGAAAACGGCGGCATAATTTGATACGCCTAAATTACAAATCTTTTACAAGAGTGCAAGCGGTCGCAGTCAAATATAAAACCCAACTGGGTTAGGTGTTGAATCCCACATAGAATACTGTGTTTACTAAGTATTGTGGTTGTTATTAGACTGTTCATCAGAGGTTCTAGAATAAAGATTTTTTTTAATTTAAGTGTGAAATAATAGTTTCAGTGTAACAGTGAAACAATATGTGTAGTAGTATTCAAATTCAGAGAAATAGCAAGCTGGGGTTATGTCCACCTTGTTGTTTTTAATACTATCTAACTATGGGCTTTACGAATTCATACATGTATCATGCTAACAGAGAAACATATTGTATTTAATAACATAATCCAAGTGTTTCTCAACTATCAAGGACTAATTCTCCTTAGTTCTCTAAAATCAAAAGCGTTTACCAAAAATAATACCAAATCTCCAAGTAGTTAATCTTGTTAAGGCATTAACATATGAAAGAGTGGTTGGAAATCCTATTTTTTTCATTACTCTCTTTCCCAAACCTCAACCTTTCTATCAAACAAGTTGTGTTTGTAGGCATATCCTCTATGTTTGCAACCACGAGAATACAAGATAAATGAAGAGAGTATGATGTAAGCAAATCAATGCATAATTAATTTAAAAATCCAAAGTAATAAATTGTATGCTACAAGGCTTCCATAACCCTAACTAATAAACTTAGCTACTCAAGAATAAAATGAGAATCATAATAGAAATATTCATCATACCAAAAAGTAAATACAATCTTGGCAGAGAAGATAAAGTTGCGTTACTCCCCTAGTAGTAATCTGCCACTCTCCTTTCTCAAAATAATACCAAACAATCAATAATGATAAAAATTCAGCATCAAGTCTTTTTAATAATCTTTTCTCTCATAATTACCTTTTGTGTCCCTAAACTAATTATAAATGACAAATTAGTCTTGGACATAGTTTTTAGGTGCCATATTTGGTCTAGAATGCTACTCTCTCTTGTGTCATATGACATCTTCATTCCATAGTCCCATTATTCTTCATCTACCTTATTAATACCTGAAATCATGTTAATCACATCGGTTAGCTCAATTACATAGAAGTAGAGTAAAAACATTAGAAACTAGGAACTTTGTTCTCTAAACTTAGCTAAAATATGGATAAGTTATGGTGCTTAAGCATGTAAATACACCTAAGGTTAGTATTTTAACTTTGTTTGGTTCAGATAAAGTCCAGCTTGTTGTTAAAGTTGAGTTTTGGTTGTTTGGAAAGTAAAGTAAGGATGTGACAAAAAGGAGACCTTGAGTATAGTCCCATGTAAGTGTTGTTTTTCCTTAATTTTACTCGGAAAGTCTTTCTCGAGACATTCTGGCCCAGTACCTCGTCCTTTTTATCTTTCGGGAACTTTTTATTCAGTAACTTTTGTAGATAAAAGTTGTTTTAGTAGTGGATATTGTAATGACCCTCTAGGTCATTTTTTTTGATTTCCATATGTCTTTAGTATTCTGTGCCTTTTCTTAATAGCTATAGGCCATTTATGACTTACCAAAACCTTTGGTTTAATTTTTGGCCAGTTTGTTTAGATGTTATGCCTATTTCCCTATCTTGGAGATTTTGAAGTTGAAAATTTTTCTTAGACCAAAAAATCTAGTAAACAACCTTGAATGAGAATTTTGATAGTGTCATTAGCTCCAGAATTTGGATTTTAGGCTAGGGGAACCATTAGTCTGTGTTTTGAGAATTTTAGACTTGTTTTGGGATATTAGGTAGATTTTGATAAAATGGAATAATGGTATAGGGCCCATATTTTGTGTAAACTACCACGGATGGAAATTTTGAAGGGACCATTGATTTGAAAATGTTGAATTTAGTATGGTATCATAGTTTGTTTGCATTCACAGGGTTATGAATGAATCCCAAGCACTCGGTTGAAGTCCATAAAGACTAGGTTTTTGCTGGTTTACTAGTATATAGTGCAACTAAGTTTTGGACTTTGTGTTCATGTGGCTTAGTTGTGTTCACAAGGGTCAAGGAATATTGGATGCAATCGCGATAAGTAAGCTCTCCTGGAAATCTCAACTATTTTTTCATATTTGTATTGGACAAACTACATCTTTGAAGGCTTATACTGGACTGGGATAGCAATCACATCTCATTTCTCTCATTCACAACAAACTTTGCCTTAACAGTATATTGTGATCCCCCAAGTTTTAGGCTCTAGACTAACCAACATATAGAAAATTGGATTATCTTTCCAATTCCACTTGTCTCATCTTAATCTAAGATCGTAGTAAGAAGTTATTAAAAATTTTCTAAGGCTCTGTCAAACTGCCAGAGACAACACTTATTGTCAGGACCTAACGAGTTATGGTGAAGACTCGTTGTCTTGACAGTAAGTGACCAAAGAATTCATTCCAGTGATGATGAGTCCATCATATGACTCATTATCAGTCTAAATTAGTCATAAGGTAGACCCATTATTATAACAGTAAGAATTCAAGGAATCAAGTCCCTTACTACGACTCCTCATGATGACTAGTGGTTACACCCAAGGAGTCGTTACCTAAGCCATTATAATTATTTGAATAAAACTTCGAAATGTATTGTAAAGGGTTTTCCGTCCTTTTCACAATCCATTAACCCCAAAGCCATATCATTTTAGCTTTCCCAAGGCTGGAATATAAGGGGAAATGCCCCAAATTTCTTATTAAGTGATAAATTCCATTGACACTTAGAAAATTGGCAATTTTCTCTTCTCCAAAGTAAATTAGGGTTCTTTAATCTCAAACTCTATTTCCCAAGATTTTTTCAAGGGTTTCATGTCAAGGTATGTGAGATTTCATTAATGTGTTCCTTCCAACCATTGAGTCCCTAAGATTTATCAATTTCTCAACTAAAATTCACCCTTTAAGTTTAGGGTTCCATGAAAAGCATAAGTTTTATAGTTCTTCATTTTAATTCCCAAATTTAACCATGTATATGTGTTTCCCCATAAGTTCAAAAATTCTTCCATACTCAGAATCGTGAGATCTCTTTATGTTGAAAAAGTTGTTAATTCTTGGGTTGATTATTCCCTATCATGTATATATTTTGATATTATCATGAGTAGTTGTATTGGTCAGAGCTGGTAGGTTATGAACACCCGATAACTAGAGGCTCATGCATATATAAACTTACAAGTCTTTAAGAAAGTCAGATTATCCATTGTTGATATTTTAATAATGTTTTTATAATGAGTAATTCAGTTATTAGTGAAAAGCAGTTAGGAGTAGTTATCAGTATATTCAAAGTACCGATCGCATACTTTATGGTGCTATATTATCTTATACTATAGTTTCTGATACTTAGCATCTAGAAGAGTTTAGCACACTTATGTACCAACAACCAAAGTATTTTGTGAGTCTTCATCCATCAAGGACCAATTATCAACATTATTTTCATTATTGTTTTAGTTTCAAGCAGTTGGATTTAGTTAGGGGTATGTCCCAAAAACTTATATGAGTAGAGGCAAAAGATAATTAGTAATATTTTGGCATGTTGGATTTTTTCAGACAGTTCTAGTTATGATATTCTTATTCAGTATTGATATTTTTATCATTATTACTTAATTATCAACATTATTTTCAGTATTTTTTGAGTTATACCAGGCCATAGGTTAGCTAGGGGTCACTTGTGACTCTTAGCACCGTGTTATGGCTATTGAAATACACTAGGATTTGGTCCTTAGAAATATCCCAGGTTTTTAACTCTCTAGACATCATACGACTAGGGTACTAGTCATATATTAGGATATAATTTAGGGGTCATCACTTGTATGTTGATCAGTGTGGTGGGGTTGACTACTATACAAGGTAAGATTTCTCTATAAGTGTCATATGATGTGGTGCAAGTCATATGATACAACTCTTATGATGTCCTATGTCTTAAACTAGGTGATTTTATTCTTTATGGGTACAAATTATATGATTGGGTACGAGTGGGACTTAGGAATCGTAGGTTTGTTAGTATCGGGGTTGAGATTTTGCTTGGTTTATAAGTGATGGGTAGCACTCGTACCTTAGGGTACAAATGAAGAGGGCTGGTCTTACCCTCCAATGAGAAATTTATACAGTTTAGGTAGGGGTATTTGGGTATTTACCCTCATAACTCCTTAGGACCCTACGACTTAAAATACTTTTTTAGGGCTTTATTAACCTATTTGCAATCAATCAAACAATCTAAACTCCCTCAAAATCTTTGAAGGCTCTTGGGTTAAGTAAAAGATAAGGTTTCCTTCAAGGTGGTCAATTAAGGCTCATAGGGGTGATTTCTTCTCATCTTCTTCTTAATCTAAGGCATGTTATTCCTCCCTCATTGTTAGTTCCAACTAAAGGCATGTTTAATGAATTGTTTTCATGGCATAAATGTTGTATGGTTTTGGGTTTTCAAATATATATTGGGAGTTTTAGTTATAAATGCTTGGTTATGGTTTTCCCATATTTTAATTATGGATTTACATGTTTTAATGGTGGTTTGGACATTTGGTTGCATGGGAATGGTTTAATTGGTACTTGGTTTTGGCTTTGGAAACACTATGCCACCAACTTGTTTGATAAAATTCCTATGAGAATGTTTATGGTTAAATTGTTGGACTTTCACTGAACTATTGCATGGTATAACTTGGTAATGGAACCTTAAATGGTATAAAAGTTTTAAATTATTTGGAATAGTTAAACAGTAAGGTCTTGGTGGTTATTTTTGGTCTAATTGAAAGCTTTGTGGGGATACAATGGAATCCCCCAAGCAAACTTAATAATGAACTACTTGTGGGGCATATGGGAATCCTCCATGTCAATTCAATAATATAACCTATGGGTACATAGGAATCCCTTAATCTCTAAAAGATTGACTAAGGACATTGCTTGCAAACTATAGTCGGTATGATGATACCACTACTTATAGCCTTAGTTAATAATAAATAGAATAGTGTTTTGGTTAAGTGGTAATGATTTTAATTGGTCAATAATGGCGGGGTGTTATAGCTAATTGTGAAGGTGTGAGTCCAATAGATAAACACTGGAAACTCATGTTTGCTGACATGAGGATTGGTCATAACGATCAAATCTGATACTTATAGGGTACACAAGAATCCCCTAAGCATACTTGTACATATGTATCATGGAGAGCGAAGGGTACTCGAGAATCCTCAACTCCTATTGTATCTCTGGTCTATCTAGCTACATACATCGGGGCCCGTTCAGGGGGTTACAATGGGCCCATAAAGCCCTGGGTAGTTCTAGGATGGTAAGATATACATATCCAGGTTATTGGTTTTAATAGCCTGCTAAACTCGGTTCCTTTTCCCAGCATGGTTATGAATGCATATGGTTGTGAATGCATATGGTTGGTTTACTTGGTTTAAAAGGTTGGCATTATTTTACCCTTATCCTGAGTACTTGCTAGCGTTCACCCACTAACCTATCTTTGGGCGACTGTATCCCCACGCGATGTAGGAATCAACCATTCTACTCCTCCTGGTTAGTTATCAGATTTAGGATCAACTCGATTGGATTGAAGTGTTTAGATTTCATATTCTAGAAGGCTCTATTTCTTATTATAGATTTCTTTACATACTTTGGTTATTTCATAAACATTGATTTTGTCTATGGTTAGGGGCATGTCCCAACTTACTAGTGTTTTTGTTTTAGATAGAGGCTTTGTGGAACTACTATGGGCTAGTATGGGTGGTTTCAATAGTGCTGTCAGACTTAGTATTGGCATTGGTATTGGAGATTATACCAATTGACTATATTTATGATTATTTTATTATGAAACTCAATTGGTATGAGATGTATCAATTGGTTTATGGCTTTGTTTAGATTTTGGCATGGTTATTGGTTAGGTAATGGATCATTGGGCTTGTTTGGGTTGGTCACGGTCATGGATCTATCCCAGAGTCTCTAATTGTAATCAATGCTATCTTGTTATGCATTCGGAATTCATCCAACTCTGGGTATGTATATTTGGAGGTTGGGTTGGGTAATAGGGGTAGTCCCCGATCCTTGTTGACTTGGGATGCCTATTACAACAAAGCCCTAGTTTGGATCATATCAAGTTGGTATCACAACTTTTGGTTCATGGTCAATAGGGAATCCATAAAGTCTTGTCGAGTAGTCTCTTTTAAGGGTTTGTAGCCCGCCACAATCATAAGAGAGAGACTACAAGGCATTTAGGAAATATTTCTCTTCTTTGTGTTCTAGTTTCAATCTTAGAGTCTAAGTCCTGGAATCTCTTCTAATTTTTTTGTTCATTTTTTGGATCATGCCTCAATGATCGGAAGTTCACGGAAACTCCTATTCCTTAATTGGTGATGATGTTGATGGGACACGTTTTATTCAGGGGATCAATAGTTGATCTGGGGGTCCAATCCTTGATATTTATAGAGTTCCACCGGTTCCTGCTAGTCCTCCTCAGGATTCTCAGGCTAATGTAATGAATGCAGAATTTCGTTCATTGATTCATATAATTGCTCAGTTGGTAGCTTTTTCAGGATGTGTGCGGTGCATCTGGTATTGCATCTTTTGAGGCCAGAAGGGTTGGATAGTTTATGAAGTTGAATTCTCCAAATTTTAATGGTGTTAAAGTAGAGAAGGTTCTTGGTTTTCTCGATGAGATGGAAAAGATGCTGAAATATCCTGAGTTTTAACCCTTAAAAAATATTTTGGAGATTCATTCCCCAGACCTAATACGAGTCATGGGTATGAGTCGTATGCTGGGGTACAAATGGCATGGTCCTGTCATATGCTGACCAGTGTTAGTTGGTGGCATGGTTTTGGTTAATGGAATGAATACGACTTAGGGGTATGAGTCATATTGGTGGTTACGTGTCATTTGGTTCCTTAAATTAATCTTAGACTTGGTTAGTTAGGTTGGATCTGAGTACGAGTGGCTCACCATGAGCCGTAAGCTAGGGTATGAGTCGTACCCAAGACTCGTATGGTAAACAATTTTCAATTCCCCATGTATTTTATTTTGTCATGGATATAAATAGTATGTTGTGTTTACAACTTGGTTGGATGAGTCGTACAAAGGACAGTGTTTGATCTAAGGGTTGAGGCTTAGATACAAGTGGTGTATACCAATCATATTGGGAGGGTACGCTCGTATGTTAGTCGTATCCCTCTGACGGGATTTTTATGCAACTTAAGTGGGGGTATTCTGGACATTTCTCTACTTACCCTAATTAGGACCTTTGACTTCTAATAAACTTAGGAGGTTATGTACCCAATTATTCTATTCATTAACACTTAGAAACTATTCCAAAACATCTCATAATTCTCTTAAGAGCTTTTGGGGCAAAAAAGCTAGGGTTTTAACTAGGGATTGCATTGGGGCTTTCTTTGGTGACTTTTTTCCATCAATTCTTCGGTATAAGGAATGATTCTCTTCCCTCATTGTAATTTAAACTAAAGGCATGGTTTATATGATTGAATTCACAGTTTTCGCTATTTCATGATTATGGTTTTTCAACTATTATTGCGGGTTTTGATATTGAATGCTTGATTATGGTTTCCTATGGTTTTAATTATGCTTTTATATGCATTAATGGTGGTTTTGGACAATTGGCTTTCATGGTAATGGTTTCATGGTATTTGGAATTTGTTTTGGTAATATTATGCCCCCAAGGTGTTTGATGAAATGCTTATAAAGATATAGTCATTACATTGACTTATTTTAATAGAACTCCTGCATGTTTTGAACTGAATAATGGATTGATACATGTTTAAATGGTTTGAAAAGCTAAAGGCTAAATGGTTATGCTTGTAGAGAACATAGAAGTCTCCCAAGTATATTAATATGGTATATGGAAAGGGTACTTAAGGTCTGCTTAACTTAGATGGTTTGACTAAGGATATTACTTACAAATAAGGGATAGTATGACAATACCACCAATGTTGGCCTTGGTTAATAAATGGTAAATTGATTTCTTGGACATGGTTTTAATTAGGCATTAATGGAGGGGTGTGTAGTTAATCCTTAGAAGGTGAAGGTCCCAGGGGCACTAAAATCAAAAACTCATATTTGCTGATACGAGGGGTCCTTGATGACCATATTCGAGTGTCATGTTTTATATTGGAGGGATGTACTAGTCATCCCATTGAATATTGCCCTGTCGTTCAGATACACATACTAAGACCCTTTCAGTAGGGGGAGCTAAACCCAAATCGCCCGTGGGTGGTTAGGACGACAAAGCTACACAATCCAGGTAAAGGTTTTTAAGTGCATGCTAAACCCGATCCTTTTTCCTAGCACTTATTTATATATATGGTTGTATGTATTATGGATGGTTTTACTTGTTTTTATGAGTGACATTATTTTATTCTTACCGTGAAATTTATGCTAGTAGTCATTCACTAACCTCATCTACTGGAAGCTGTATACCCACGCTAAGTAGGATCCAACCATTCTACTCCTGTTTAGCACACAAATTTGGTATCAATACTTGGAATGAAAAGGTGATCTTCCATCCTTTCATAAGGCATCATTTTATGTTATTGATTTCTCTAGACACTTTTATTTTAATTTGGATATTGGTTTTGGCCATGGTTGGGGAAATGTCCTAACCATATTTGTTTACACTTTTGGATTGGGGATTTTTGGTATTTCTGGAGGGTTGGTATGGTGGGATCGGTATTGGTGTCGGGCTTGGAATTTGATTAAGCCAGTGGGTTGAAATCATTGGATGATATTGTTGGTTGTTCCATCCTAATATATTTTGGATTGATTTTTATATTATGCATTGGTATCCACTTATGTTTATGGTTTATGGTTATTTTGGTGTGGTTGGGCGGTTGGTGGGATATATTTGTACTTGGTTGGGTTGGTCATGGTTGTCACCCTATCCCAAAGTCCTAATGAGAACAATAACACTATCTTGTTATATGTTAGACATTTAGCCCATCTAAAGCTGGACATAGGTGGTTGATTTGGGTAATAGGGGTCGATCTCCAATCCTGGTTGGACTTGGGATGCCGATTATGACAAGGACTAGGGTAGAGTTCTATCAAGTTTTTATTAAATCTCTAGGTTGATGGTTAACTGGGGAGTCCACAAAGTCGTGTCTCTTTTAGAGGTGTGAAGCGCGCCACTCTCATGAGAGAGGCTGCAAGACATTTTGGAATGTTTCCCTTTCTTGGTATTCTATCTTTAAGCTTGAGTTTTTAATCCTGGAATATCCTCTAATCCCTGTTTTTTCATCTTTCTAATCATTCCTCCTAGATCTGAAACACAAGGAAATTCTTCCATCCTATATGGGGATAATGCTTAAGGGGTACGTCCTACATTTGGAGTATATCTTTGATCTCATGGTCCTATTCCTGATAGTGCTGGAGTTCCTCCTATTCTGACTAGTTCTTCTCAGGTCCCTCAGGGCAACTTGATGAACACAAAATTTTGTTAGTCTATTCATATCATTGTCCAATTGATTGATGCTCAGGCTAAGCGGGTACGACTAGTGCTTTATCTGCTGAGTCCATAAGGTTTGGTCTATTTATGAAGATGGGTTCTCCAACTTTTAGTGGGATGAAGGTGGAGGAGGATACTCAGGGCTTATTGATGAAATGGAAAAGATCTTTCGGGTGATATAGGCTACTAATGTAGAGGGGGTTAACTTTATAGCTTTTTAGCTCAAGAATATTGGTTATCAGTGGTATGAGGAGTGGGATATGGATAGGGGTTATATGGAAGAGGAAGGGTTGTGGAAGGCTTTTTCTAATGCCTTAATAAAAAATGCCTTCATAGATCGGTTATGTTCCTGATTTGGTGCTTGATATAAGGTCGAGAATGAGGAAGTTTGCTTCTGGGTTGAATAGAGATTTGATTCTGGAGAGCAAGATTACCTTGCTGATTAATGATATAGAAATCTCGAGGTTGACTGTTCATATGGAAAAAGTTGAGGATGAGAAGAAGAAACAAAAAAAGTTTGGGGATAGACAGGGAAAGCAGAGTAGGTTTTTAGATTAGGGAGGTGCTCAGTCTCAGGGTGGTAGAGATGGTGACAAGTGGCAGAAAAAGAAGTACGGTAGCTCTAGATTCTTTTCTCCCAGTTATTCTTACCCACAGTAGTCGGGATACAAGCATTATCATGGTGGGGATAATTTGGGCACAGGTCGTCAAATCGCAGGCGTGCAGAGGTCTGTCAGTTTCTTCGTGTCCTCCTTGTCAATTCTGTAGTCGTCCTTATCGAGGTTATTATGAGGGAGAACGGGACAAGTGCTTCAAATGTGGTGATAGAACCCAAGAACAAATGCAAGTGTACGTGGTTTTATCAAGTAGTAAAGTGTCCTTCAAGAAGCCAAGTATCGATCCCATAGAGACTTGATCTAACAACGGTGCAATTCTAGTTAAAAATTTAGATCAATTCGGTGCAGGAGTAACCAAATAGAGAGTTTGGAAATTGTGAATAAAAACTAAAATAAATAATGCATAAATTAAAAGTACTTGTAAAAATCAATGGAGTGAAGCCCAGGTTTAAAGCACTTTGAACAATCATACTATGTTATTAAATGCCATTCACTAAATTGCTTATCTTGGTTGTTGATTCATAGGGTTAATTGCATGATTTTAATCTAAATATGATAAGTAAATCCAGCGAAATTAATCAAAAATAATAGTACTCATGTTCTTGGATTTAACCCCAGAAAGAGGGAGTTTAGTTTATAATATTCATTATAACGATCCAAAAATTTGAATACATGTTATAAATAATTAATAGCTAATTAAAGAATAAAATAAACCTAATAAAGAATACGTGTAGCATCCTCCACTGAAAACTATCCCAGACGTATCCAGGTGTTGTATATATACTATATTAATAGTCCTAAACCCTATAGGACTTAAAAACTTGCACGGATTTCCAGATATTCCCATAAGATTCCCTAATCTCCTCTTAAATTGTGTGCCATTCAATTATAATAATAATGGGACAAGCCACCAGAGTCCGCAAACAATTGTATTTGGCACTACTTGAACACATCATCACGATGTATATTCTGAAAACAAAAAATGATAGTCATGAAGCAAGAAGTAGATCTTGTTTTTGAAGCTCGCAATGCGAGCAAATTGTGAGAGCTCACTGGAAGTTGCGTCCAAAATTTATTCTAAGTGTTGAACGTCCTATTCTTTGCCCATGCATTTTTTAGTGTATGTCCAATGAATTTCCATCCTTTAAATCTTCAATATATTTGTCATATTCTTCTCACAAAGCCTCCTACGATATCACTCACAACATATTAAATATCAAAACAACGCAATATTCTCAATGAAGAGTCAAAACACGAGCTAAGATAAGGCAAATTCGCAATGAACTTCAAATTTATGTTCCGACTCTTGACTTAATCAAATTGAACGTTGAAAATTACAACAAAGTTATTCCACATATAATTACACATTTAAACCATTTGGAATAAATTAAACACATTAGAATATAACGATACCAACTAGACTCACAACTAGCTCAAGCTAGTAAAACTAGTTTTCCGAGTTGAAATTTAAATGACTCAATTAAGTACAAACTTGCTTGGAAAGAACTTTGAACATTGTAATCACATACTTGGACACTTAAATGCTTATTTATATTAATATGAACAGGTTAAGCACACAAATTTCTCTCATAACAAGTAGAAATAAGCTAGAATAATGATACCAAAGTGTATAAAACTACCTCATATCATCACCCCATACTTAAACTCTTTTTCTTCCTCAAACAACTCTTTACTCTAAGCATCAAAAGATGAGGTGACACTACACTTCAACTTACACAAAGACACTCAAGCAAGTACTATAATGACTACATGGAATGTAATTTTCTACACAAAGAATGTTATTACACAATTGAAGGCTCAAGAATTCTACTCCGAAACATCCTAGCCTCAAGAATTGACTCACCTAGTTGGAAAACTAATGATTATTTCTAAATGAAGGATGTCATACAATTCATACACATTCATCAAACATGTGCACCTCACAACAAGAGAGTTACCCAAAAAAACTCATAATAATACATTTTATAACACAATGGGTGTAAAAATCAAATTACGCTCACTCTCACAAATAATACACAAGTTACACACAATGAACCATAAGCTTGCCCTTAGTGTAATTTTCCAGTAATATCAGAATGATGAACTTAGGATCAATTAGGTCTTTTCAGGATTGCAATGTAGGCTAAGGGATGGGTAGGAACTATTTGGGAATAATTACTAACCACTTTATGTGCTTTAATACACTAAATTATACATTTAAAACCAATATCCAACAACCAAAGTAAAATTTTTCCGTACACCTATTACCTT
Source organism: Capsicum baccatum var. pendulum (assembly GCA_030864225.1). Taxonomy (NCBI): domain Eukaryota; kingdom Viridiplantae; phylum Streptophyta; class Magnoliopsida; order Solanales; family Solanaceae; genus Capsicum; species Capsicum baccatum. The sequence continues at coordinate 119,266,601 of CM061556.1, forward strand.
TATTTTGCCCCATCTCTTTCAAGCATTTTCACAAAAATATGTGGGCGTATTGTTTATTCCTTCAAAATCAAAGTTTCTCATTTTCTACAATTATGGGAATATTTCTAAAACCATTTATATCACTCCCAAACACCACACATCAAATATAAACACCAATAACTCTTACCTTGGGGCATCAATTTTACCTTTATCTTCTTCAATTTTTCAAACTCCTTATTAAATCAAACTTTTCTTTAAAGCACATAGGAGCTTTTTGCATCAAATTATGGTCTATTAAAGAAGGGATTAGGCTATATATGAGGCTAAAAAAGAACAGGCTAGAGGATCAATGGGGGTTAACTAGGATAATGCACAAAGGGTAGGATAAATAGAAGGTATAAAGCAAGGCTATCAAAGAAATACCTAAATCATCCCCTAAACCCACACTCTTTATTTTTCTTTACACACACACCGGGAAAGTTCTAGATATCACATGAAAAAAGGAATATACAAAAATATCACATCACACATGGCACATGTTTGACTCACATAGGATCATCATAGACTCCCAACCACACAATAAGATGAATTCAGATTTAAGAAATAAAGTACAAGAGTAAAAAACTTCAGCCTAGGTATCTCAAATATAGTAATTCACTTATTCCACATGCTTTTACCAAACAAAATACATACACCATGTAATAAAAAATAGAACCAACTCAAATATCTTATACAAAAATTTTTAAATTGAGTCAAAAATTCAGAATTTTCCCACCCCACACTTAAACATCTACATTGTCCCCACAGTGAACTTTTTAAAGTAAGAGATAGAAATACTACATGCGGCATCTAGGCTTTGCTAGTAATATCTTGTTGCATCAAAAAGGGCATGTGAAACCCTACACTCAGTTTTTGCCATACTCCTTCGCTCAAGTTAATGGTACTCAGACTTTTCATTAACCTATGACTCAATCAAAAACAAAAACTACGTGAATTAGAAATTAAAAACTAAAGCTAAAAAGAACACATACCTACTTAACTTGGGTTTCCTCCCAAGCAACACCTGATTTAGTATCGCGGCATGACCTAACTCAACTCAACCATTTTCCTTTATCTCTTTACTCCTCTTTGGGAGCCATTTTCGCATTCGTTTTTGACCTCTTCAGATTGCACTCTAGAGGTAAATATCTTTCTGAAATCTAGGTTTTATTATGTTGGGAAACATTGGGTTCATCTTAGTCCACTCAATCAAGTAGCCCGAAGAGGTCTTTTGCGGACTAACCATCCCACACTTAGCCCTTTCAATAACATTGATCATATATAAATCTGTATATTGGGACTATACATTGGGTGTTTTATAAATATCAAATACCACCTCTTTATATTGTACCCTCATTTTAAGTATGCCTTCTCTAACATCAATCAAAGCCCCTCCAGTAGCTAAGAATGGATGCCCCAAGATGATTGGTACCTATTTATATGCCTCAGAAGCAAGAACAATCAAGTCAACAGGTACAATAAATTTATCAACCTTTATTACTCCTTTTGGGTTTGTAAATGACCCATCTACCAGATGTAACACCATGATGGTTGATTTATGCTTTCCAAGCTTAATTTTTTAAACAGCAATAGGGGCATCAAATTTATGCTTGCCCCTAAGTAACTCAGTACATGAATCACTTTACTCCCAATTTGAATGCGAATAGAAAACCTCCCCTAATCTCTTTATTTTTTTGGGATTTTCTGTGTCATCACAACACTACACTCTTCAGTGAGTGCTATAGCTCCCACATCCTACAATTTCACCTTATTTGCCACTAAATACCTTATTTACTTTGCATACTTGGGCATACTCTACAAAACGTCTAGAAAAGGTAAATTAATGTGAAGCTCTCTAAATGTATCAAAAAACCTTTTGAGAATAGCATGCTCTTTTGCGTTTATGTGCTTCTGATAGAAGGGTATTGGCGACATCTTCTTCACTTCTTCTGCAACAAATTTTTCATTCAAGTACCCAGACTTTTTTGAATTTTTAGCAGCTGTGTCATTTAGATGTTGGGTCACCATATCAATATCTATATAACTTATTACCTTGGGAGGTTATCCTTGAAGCTCTTGACCACTCCTTAGAGTAATTGCTATGACTTATTTTGGATTTTCTGTGTCTGCTAGAAAACGACCTTGTGGCCTAGTATTTAATGCTTGTGATAATTTCCCCAATTGGAACTCTAAAATTCTTATGGCTACTTCCTGATTTTTCATATCCATAGTCAATTATGTCTAAGTAGCTAGAAGTTATTTCAACATTACTTCTATATTGCTAGTTGACTGATTTGATTGAGAATGTGACTGTGGGGCATTTCATGGATGATTTAGTGGATGAGTCTTCCACTTTAAATTGTAGGCATTACCATAATTTGGCCTTTGTGAATTGCCTACATACATCACAAATTCTAGATTTGAAGCACACATGGCTGCAGAATGACTTTTATTTCTACATAACTCACACTAATCACTTGTTTGCTGAACTGCATTGACTACTATTGTAGGATGTTGAGCTTCAATTTTTAGATTACTGAACTGGGTATTTATCAAATTTTGTAATGCAAAAACCTGAGCTGATAAGGCTGTTAACTGGTTTACCTCTAATACACCCGTAATTCTTTTTGTGGCACTTCTAGAATCTGAATGCCACTCTGGATTTCCTTGTGTTGTGTAGTTCAATAATGTGTATGACTTATCATAAGTCAATTCTAGTGCTTGACCACCTGTGAAAGAATCTAACAAATCTTTATATTGTGATCAAGAGATTCTACAAGAGTATGAGCTAGTACCTCATTAGTGTAATACCCAAAATTTTTCCTAAGCTTAATTTCTCCTCGAGAAGGTCAGGGAGCGACTTCCTATTTGAGTATCATTTTAAACATATAGAATTTTCCTAATTTAACTTTTTATTACATGGGAAATTTGATAGGCTTTCCATCATAAATAATTTTCCCAAATTCGATACCCGAGCAAGAAGGTATGGCTAATTTAAGTCACAGTCCTAAACCAACATCATTTTGGTTCTTGGCATATCACGGAGAGGGTCTATTTGACAATTATGAATTTCTAGTTGAACTCTGTGATAGTAGCGCATCACGTACGACCCCAATTTGCTAATAGTTAATTTACAGTGGCCTAGCGCAATTATGATGTGTCGTTCTAAAGTCGTAGGTCCCAACCAGTGGGACAACATGATAGAACAGTATTGTGGTGACCCTAGAATCCCATTTGTTAAATTCCAATGATCCACCGCGATAGTGGCGCATCGTGGTGGCCCATAAAATTGGGTTTTCTATTTCAATTTTTCCAACTTCATATAGAAGTTAAAAAGGGTACTTTGGACTTTTTCCAAGCCTCTTACACCGTACAAAAACCAAATTAAAGTCATTTACAAGCATTCTATGAGGTTTTTGTCAAGTTTTCTCTCAACAAAAACTCTAAGTATCCAAAGCCTCTTCCAAGAATCTCAAGAATCCACCATAGATTTTTTAAATTGAGTCAATATTCAAGGTTCCAAAGTCAAGGGCTTCAAGAACCATCATTCAAGAGTATGAGTAGAGTCCCTAAAGCGAGATTTCATTCAAAGCTTCTAATTCAAGGTATGTGGGGTTTGAAGAAAGATACTCCTTTCATCCTTATTCCTAAGAGTTGTTTTAAATTATAAGAATATATGGTTTCACAAGTTTTCTTATAAAAAATGAAGTATGAATTATGGGTTTGTACCCTTTTTTGTTGTTCTTGAGATTATGATAATTTTCATGTTTTAGAAATTGAGATACATGAGAATGTTGAAATTTTAATGCATAATGCTGAAATTCTATATTTCTATACGATTTATGAATCCTTATGATCTCTAGTATGCATTTTGATGAGTCTTAACTTCAGATTGAACTATGGGCCACTAAGCCCTACTTAAAGATTTCAATTTTATGAACTCCTGTGCTATAAGTTACTATGATTTGAGTACTTTGATATTATTGAGAAATATTGGACCTTTTTGGTCCTAATAGAGTTGGAATCCACAATGATGTTCTATTAAAACAAATAGTAATACATTTTGGTCTTCAGTATAAACCCTTGAGTTATTTGAGGTGGATTTCCTAAGAGTTTTGAGCCGAGTATGGGAGAAGTATTTAGCACCGAGTTGGGTATCATTCCGAGGTTTCATTCCCCAAAACTATGTGCCTCCTTAGGACTGAGATTTATAGGCCCGAGGCCAAAATACTGATCACTGAGTTTAGGTTATACACCCTGGAAAGAGTATGATGCCTCTCCCCAACATGAGGTTTCTTTCTTAGTAGTACAAGACGTTGGACTACATGTAGCTCACATGGTTTATGTTAGTTAGAAAAAACTCCCGAGTGTTCAAAGTTATGTAATTCCAAGAGTCACAGAGTTCCCAAGTCTTAAAGTTTCAAAGAGTCCTGAGTGCTTAGGTTTCAAAGAAGTTCTACTTTCCATGAGATAAAAGTATGAGTTTGAAAGCATTGTTTAAAGTTCCTTTAGCCTTCAAGTATTAAGAATAAGAGGAGAGTGGAGATTTTAAAGTTAAGTATAAGGACCTTTGAGATTTATGTTACATGCTTCATTATACATGATTTATGAGCTTTACAATTTAGACTTATTCAATCTATGTGAGTCATTCATAATTGCATGAATTATTTGATTAAAGAATATAGATACTATTATATATAAATGCATACACCTCCATATACTAAGTACGTTACAAAGTGTTGATCCACATATACGTCTATGTAATGCCCTAAATTTTTCCCAAGCTTAATTTGTTCTCCAAAAAATTAAGATGTGACTTCCAAAATGAGTATCATCTTAACCATATATAATTTCCATAATTTTGACTTTTTATCACATAAGAAATTTGATAAGCTTTCCGTCGATATAGGATTCACCCAAATTCGATACTCGAGCAAGAAGTTATGGCAAGTCCTAGTCATAAAACAACATCATTTTAGTGCTTGGCGTATCACAGAGAGGGTCTATTTGACAATTGTCAATTTCCAGCGGAACTTTGCAATAGTTGCACGTCACGGAGGATCCCAATTTCCCAATACTCAATTTCCAGTGGCCTAGCACGATTTTGATGCATCGCGCTGAAGTTCCAGGTGCCAACCAGTGGGACAACGCAATATCACTACATTGTGGTGACCCACATAATGCCGTGTGTCAAATTCTAGTGAGCCACCGCGATAGTGGCGCATCGCAGTGGCCTATAAAATTGGATTTTCCAATTGAATATTTACATCTTTATACAAAAGTTAAAAAGGGCACTTTGGTCACTTTCCAAGCCTCTTAAACCATAAAAACACCAAATTGAAGTCCTTTACAAGCATTTTATGAAGTTTTTCTCAAATTTTCTCTTAACAAAAACCCTAAGTATCCAAAACCTCTACAAAGAATCTCAAGAATCCACTCTATATTTTCAAAATTGAGTCAAGATTAAAGGTTCTCATGTGAAGGGCTTCAAGAACCCTCATTCAAGAGTTCGAATAGAGTCCTAAAAGCGAGAGTTAATCCAAAGTTTCTAATTCAAGGTATGTTTTATTTTGAACAAGTGTAATCGTTTCACCCTTGTTACCAAATGCTTATTTCAACTATAATTTACTGCAATCTATGAGATTTCACATGATTTTGAATTAGGGTTGTTCACCCATTGTTATTGATTGCAATATCTTGATATTTCCCATTAATTGAAGGTCAAATAACATGATTTTTGCATATTTTCTTAAGAAATTGAAGTTGGTTTTATACCCTATATTGTTACTCCTTGAGAATTTAAGAGTTTCAATGTTCTAGAAATTGAAGTATATGAGTATTTTGATATTTTGAGACAAATTGCTGTAACTTCCAGATTTCTACATGAATTATGAATCTATGTGCTATCTATTATGCATTATGATGATTTTTTTTAACTTTAGATTGAATTATGGATCATTAAGCCCTACTTGATACTTGCAATTTTATGAACTATTATGCTATAATCACCCATGATTTGAGTACTTTGAGATTATTGAGAAATATTTTGACCTAATGGTCATAGAGTTTTAAAATTCACTCTACCACATGAGATTACAGATTTGATTATTGGGTTCTTATGAACTATGAGTTTATTTTGAAAGTGGATTTTCATGAGATGAGAGAGATAAAATAAAGAGAGTGGTATTTATCACTGAGTTAGGTAAGTTACTATAGTTTCTTACCCAGAATTATGTGCCACTGTAGGTTTGAGATTTTTGTCCCAAGGCCAAGATAATTGGGCCTGAGGCTTAGCTAAGTCATCATTGAGTTGAGGTTATACTTCTTGGGAAGAGTATGATGCCTCTCCCCAATGTGTGGTTTCTTCCTTAGAAGGACAAGACGTTGGATTCCAAGTAACTTGCATGGTTTATGTCGGTTAAGGGAACCTTCCTAAAATATAGTATTTTTCATTGAGATAGCATATTTTCCATAAAGCTTTGCGATGAGATATTTTCTAAAATAAATGAACTGCTTTAAGTATTTTCCAAAAAAGGAAGTAGTTTTTCTACTAATACTAGTTGATCACTGGTTTTTAAACCAAAGTTACATGTATCCAAATTCCGAGTGTTTGATTTCAAAAGAGTTATAAGTTCTTAAGCACTAAAGAAGATTTACTCCCAATGAGATATATGTATGAGTTAAAATTATTTTTTAAATTTTCCTTCAGCCTATGAGTAATGAGAATAATAGAAGAGTAAAGATTTTAAAGCCAATGTATAATGACTCATGAGATTTATGTTACATGCTTCATTTTACATGATTTATGAGCTTTATATTTTAGACTTATTCCATACATGTGTGTCATTCCTATTTTGCATGCATGATTTGATTAAAGAGTATTGATATAATTTTATGAAAATGCATACACCCCGATATACTCAGTACATTCCCAATGCTGATCTACATATATGTCTATGTGCTATAATGTCTTATAATATAGGTTCAGGTGCTCAGTCTCAGTCTCATTAGTGATTCCCGAGTACATTTGTCTACATTTCTCCAGCAGTGATTCCTTCTTATTTGAGGGCCTATCTTCAGATATTTCAGTATTTGAGTGATTATGTTATTATTTTTTAGAGTAGTATGAGTTAGTTGGGGATCTATCCTAACGGCTCCCTAGTTCATGGAGAAGTAGAGGCTTTGTCAAACTAGTTATCAGATTATGGTTGTGTTGAGATATCTAGTATTATGGTCATTTGGACCGAGTATTATGTTCATATTTTCTTTCATTTGATATGATAGTGCAAGTGTTTTGTGTATTCCTCCTTGAATGAGTTATTATGAGGAGTGATAGGCTGAAAGGGTTAGCTTTGGGCTACTTGTAGACCTAAGTACCGTGTGACATCCCAGGAGGTGATTTTGGGTCATTACAAACTTGGTATCAGAGACTAAGGTTTTAAAGGAGTCCTAGGGATTCTGACAAGCCACGCTGAGTAGAGTCTTTATTATCGATGTGTAGCCGACCACATCTATGAGCAAGAGGCTATAAGACATTTTAGGAAAAAGTTATTTTTTTCTTTAAGATTTTATCGTACCTTCAGTTGTCCCTTTCTTCTTATAATTTGTGCTCTCTATGCCTCTTCGAAGAGCGAATTACTGCGGAAATGATAATGAGCAATCCCCACCTACTGATCTTTTGAATGATAATATTTCTCATGCTGAGTTTCTAGCGGCCTTTTTGGGTTATCCTATGCAGTCATTGCTAATGTTTGGGCCAATAACTAGGGTACAATTGCAAATCAGTATGGTGGTGGTATAGATACTTCTAGGATTCATAATTTTATGTGCATTAATCCGCCAAAGTTTTATGGGTCCAAGGCAGGTGAGGAACCATAGTTGTAACTTGAGGAGGTGAGAAAGATCACGTAGGTGATGCTTTTTTTGAGGAAGAAAGTGTTGAGTTGGTATTTTAAATGTTGAGGGACATTGCTTATGACTAGGTTGTATCGTGTAGGAAGGGTAGAGGTGAGGATGCTGCTCCTATGGCTGGGAAGGTATTCCAAGGTATATTCTTTGACAAGTTCTTTCCGCTTGAGATGTGGGAAGAAAGGATTGAGGTGTTTATGAACTTAAATCAGGGCTCCATGACTGTTAAGGTGTACTGGTTGAAGTTCAACAAGTTGGTCAAGTATGCTCCTGATTTGATTTCTAACACCCGAGCTAGTATGAGCAAGTTCATGATAGTTGTTTTGGTTTGGTGCTGAAAGAGTATAAGACTGCAATGTTGCATAAGAATATGGATCTATCTAGGTTAATAATGCATGCACAACAGATAGAGATGGATAAGATAAGGAAGAGAGATAGAGAGAGGGGTAACAAGTAGGCTGGATCTGAGAGCAGAAGTATAGTTAGCCTAAGTTCTATGAAGGGAACCACCCTCAGTTTTAGAGATGTCTGTCTATTTTATTGCCTTCATCAGCTAGTGCTTCTATGCCATGATTAGGGGAGCAGGTCTTTTATGTATAGGTCCTCAAATAGTGTTGGTAACATTCCTCGTTATCCTCTTTGTTCTAAGTGTGATAGGGATTATCCCGGTGAGTGTTTTGCAGATTTGAGGGGTTGTTTTAGTTCTGGAAAGAAGTCCCACACACTTAGAGATTATTCGTATACTAGGAAGGGGACCAGAGATGCACAACATCAGGTACAGACTACTAGTACACCAGCTCTTGTCCCTCGTCCTGCTATTATTCAGGGAACTTCTTCTAGCACTATTGGCGCTCAGTGCTAGAATAGATTCTATAGACTATCATACCCGTATGGTTGAGTTTCAGTTCTCTAATGAGCCTGTTTTTGAGTGGTTTGGGAGTTCAGTATCTCCCAAGAGCCATTTTATCTCCTATCTCATAGGAAAAAAACTAATATCCAAGGGTTGCATCTATCACTTAGTTAGAGTCAAAGACACTAAGTCCGAAGCTCCAACTATTCAGTCAGTTGATATTATTAATGAGTTTCCAGATGTTTTTCCAGAAGATCTCCCAAGGGTACCTCTGGATTGAGAGATAGAGTTTGGGATTGACCTTCTTTCTGACACTCATCCTATTTCTATTTCGCCATACCATATGGAACCAACTGAGCTTAAGGAGTTGAAAGAGTAACCTAAACATCTTTTAGAAAAAGGTTTCATAAGGCCCAGTATTTCTTCTTAGGGCACACCTGTTCTATTCGTATGGAAAAAAGATGGTTTCTTTGCATATGTACATTGACTATCGTCAGCTTAATAAGGTCACAGTCAAAAATAAGTATCCTCTTCCAAGAATTAATGAACTTTTTGATCATTTGCAAGGTGCACGTTATTTCTCCAAGATAGACCATAGATCCGGCTATCATCAACTTAAAGTTAGGGAATGTGATATTCCAAAGATAGCTTTCTGAACCCTCTATGGTCATTTTGAGTTTCTAGTCATGTATTTTGGGCACACCAATTCTCCAACGACTTTTATGGACCTCATGAATCGAGTGTTCAAGCAATAGCTTGATATGTTTGTCATTGTGTTCATAGATGACATCATTTTCTACTCCCGCAGTGAGCATGATCGTGTAGATCACCTTAGAATTGTCTTGCAAACTCTTAGAAGTCACCAACTATTCGCCAAATTCAGTAACTGTAAATTTTGGACAAGGTTTGTACCCTTTCTTGGTCATGTTATTTCAGCTGAAGGTATTAGAGTTGATCCCCAAAATACAAAAGCTATGAGAAATTGGCCTAGACCTATCTCTTCATTTGACATTAGAAGTCTCTTGGGTTTTGTGAGATACTACCACCTTTTTGTTGAAGGTTTCTCCTCTATTGCATCTCCAATGACCCGGTTGACCCAAAAGAAGGTTAAGTTCCAGTGGTCAGATTTATGTGAGCAAAGTTTTCAAGAGTTGAATACTCAACTTACTTCGGCCCTTATGTTGACTTTCCCTGATGGTACATATGGTTTTATGGTATATTGTGATGCTTCTAAAGTTGGTTGGTGGTGTGTGTTGATGCAAAGAGGTAAGGTAGTAGCCTATACCTCTAGATAGTTAAAGTCGTATGAGAAAAATTACCTAAACCTTGATCTTGAGTTAGCTGATGTGGTCTTTCCTTTGAAAATCTGGAGACACTAACTTTATGGTGTTCATGTAATGTGTTTACTGATCATAAGAGCCTGTAGTAGATGTTTACTCAAAGGAAGTTGAATCTTAGGCAGATGTGGTGATTAGAGTTGTTAAAAGACTATGATATGAGTGTGTTATATCACCAGGACAAGGCCAATATAGTGGTGGATGCCCTTAGCAGATTGTCTATGGGTAGTGTTTCTCATGTAAACAAAGGTAAGAAAAAGTTAGCTCGTGAGCTACATTTTCTGGATAGATTGGGTATTAGGTTGCTTGATTCGGGTGAGGGAAGTACTTTAGTGCATAGTAGTTCCAAATCCTCTTTAGTTTTGAAAGTGAAGGAGAAGCAAGATAGAGATCCTAGTTTGGTCTGAATGAACAAAAATAGTTAAAGACCAAAAGGTAGAGGTTTTCTTCCAAGTGGGAGATGACATGTTGAGATTGCAGGGTAGATTATGTGTTCCATGTGTTGATGATCTGAGGCAGAGAATTATGGCTGAAGTTTATAGAGCACGATATTCGATTCATCCCAGCACTACCGAGATATACCATGACTTATGAGAAGTCTATTGGTGGAATGGTATGAAGAAGGATATAGCTAAGTTTTTAGCAAAGTATGCAATGTGCCAATAGTTTAAGGTAGATCACAAAGACCTGGTGGTGTGATGAAAGAGTTTGGTATACCCACTTGGAAGTGGGAGGTGGTGAATATGGACTTTGTGACCTGGTTACCTCTTTTACGTCGTCATCATGATTCTATTTGGGTTATTATAGACATATTGACTAAGTCCGTGAACTTCTTGCTCATGTATACATCTTATATAGTTGAGGATTATGCTAGATTGTAAACTCGGGAGTTGGTCAGGTTTCATGGAGTCCCCTTGTCTATCATTTTGGATAGGGGTACTCAGTTCACGTCTTAGTTCTGGAGAGCTTTCCAGAGGGGTCTTGGCACCTAAGTTCATTTGAGTTCCATGTTTCATCCGCAGAATGATGGTCAGACAGAGAGGACAATCCAAAATTTGAACGATATGTTAAAGACATGTATTCTAGATTTCAAAGGTAGTTGGGATGAGCATTTGCCACTGGTCGAGTTTGCATATAACAATAGTTACCATGCTAGAATCGAGATGGCACCATTTGAGGCTTTGTATGGTAGGAGATATAGATAACCCATTGGTTGGTTTGAAGTGGGTAAAAATGCTTTGGTTGGACTAGATGCAGTATTTGAGGCTATGGAGAATGTGAAGTTTATTAGAGAAAGGTTGAAGACAGCTCAGAGGCATAAAAAATCGTACGCTGATGTAAGGAGAAGGGATCTTGAGTTTGAGGTTGGTGATTTGTTGTACTTGAAGATTTCACCCTTGAAAGGGGTGAAGAGGATTGGTAGACAGGGGAAGCTTAGTCCCCGTTATATTGACCCTTATAGAGTCTTGATCCGTGTTGGTAAAGTATCCTATGAAGTTGAGTTACCCGCAGAGTTGTCAGTCGTTCATCCTATTTTTCATGTCTCCATGCTTAAAAAGAATATCGGTGATTCCGTTGTAGTAGATCCTTTAAAGAGTGCTAATATTCAGAACAATCTTTCATTTGATGAGATTCCTGTTGAGATTCTAGATTTTCAGATCTGTGGAATGAGGAATGAAGAAGTTTCCATGGTAAAAGTTTTGTGGAAGAACCAGTCAGTTGAGGGTGCTACTTGGGAGGCTGAAGCAGACATGCGAGCCAAGTACCTGCACCTCTTTTCCGCAAGTTCAGATCAACCTGAAGGTAATATTCTTCCTTAATTCAGCTCATCTAGTCTAAAGTTTCAGCTATACATCTACCTTTATTAAGTTCATGCATTCTCTAAAGTATTCATGAGTTTAGAAAGACATAGAGTCAGTTTATCGAGTTCTTCCAGCTATACGTACTCAATTTCCTCCGTGATCTTAGCTTAACTAGCGACATTTGTGGATGAATGCTTCCGAGCGGGAGATATTGTAATACCCCAAATTTTTTCCAAAGCTTAATTTCTCCTCCAAAATATTAAAGAGTTACTTCCAAAGTGAGTATCATTTTAGCCATATAGAATTTCTATAATTTCAACTTTTATCACAAAGGAAATTTGATAAGCTTTCCATCGATATAGGTTTCACTCAAATCCGATACCCAGGAAAGAATTTAAGTCTAATTTAAGTCTTATCCGTAAAACAACGTCATTTTAGTGCTCGATGCGTCGCAAAGAGGGTCTATTTGAAAATTGTCAATTTCCATTGGAACTCGCGATAGTTTCACTTCATGGAGGACCCAAATTTCCTAATAGCTAATTTCCAATGGACTAGAGCTATTGAGATGCATCGCACTAAAGTTCCAGGTCCCAACCAGTAGACGCAATGGGTCCGTATCGCGGTGACTCCTAGATTCCCATTTGTCAATTTCTAGTGAGCCACCGCGATAGTGTCATGTAACGGTGGCCCATAAAATTGGGTTTTCCAATTCAATTTTTCCAGCTTCGTACAGATGTTAAAAAGGGCACTTTGGACTTTTCCAAGCCTCTTAAACCATACAAACACCAAATTGAAGTCATTTACAAGCATTCTTTGAAGTTTTTCTCAACTTTTCTCTCAACAAAACCCTGAGTATCAAAAACCTCTTCCAAGAAACTCAAGAATCCACCATATATTTTCTAAATTGAGTCAAGATTCAAGGTTCCCAAGTCAAGGGCGTCAAGAATCATCATTCAAGACTATGAGTAGAGTCTTAAAAGCGAGAGTTCATCCAAAGCTTCTAATTTAAGGTATGTGGGGTTTGAACAAGGACACTCCTTTCATCCTTGTGCCCAAAAGTTGTTTTAAATTACAAGAATATATATTCCCCCCCTTTTTTTATAAAAATTAAAGTATGGGATTGTACCCTTTGTTGTTGTTCTTGAGATTATGATAATTTCCATATTTTAGAAATTGAGATACATGAGTATGTTGAGAATCTAATGCATAATGCTGAAATTTCAAATTTCTATATGATTTATGAATGTTTATGATCTCAAGTGTGCATTTTGATGAGTCTTAACTCTAGATTGAACTATGAGGCACCAAGCCCTACTTGAAGATTACAATTTTATGAACTCCTGTTCTATTATTACCTATGATTTGAGTACTTTGAGATTATTAAGAAATATTTGACCTTTTTTGTCCTAATAGAGTTGGAATCCACAATGATGTTCTATTAAAACAAATAGTAATACATTTTGGTTTTCAGTATAGACCCTTGATTTATTTGAGGTGGATTTCCTGAGAGTTCTGAGTTGAGTATGGGAGTAGTCTTTAGCACCGAGTTGGGTATGATTCTGAGGTCTTATGCCCCAGAACTATATGCCACCGTAGGACTGAGATTTATGGGCCTGAGGCCGAGATAATGTTCACTGACTTGAGGTTATACACCCTTGAAATAGTATGATGCCTCTCCCCAATGTGAGGTTTCTATCTTAGTAGGACAATACATTGGACTACAGGTAGCTCACATGGTTAATGTCGGTTAGAAGAAACTCCCGAGTGTCCAAAGTTATGTAGTTCCAAGAGTCACAGAGTTCCCAAGTCTTAAAGTTGCAAAGAGTCCTGAGTCATTGAGTTTCAAAGAATTTTTTATCTCCATGAGATAAAAGTATGAGTTTGAAAGTATTAGTTAGAGTTCCTTTAGCCTTTAAGTATTAAGAATAAGAGGAGAGTAGACATTTTAAAGTTAAGTATAATGACTCACGAGATTTGTGTTACATGCATCATTATACATAATTTACGAGCTTTACATTTTAGACTTATTCAAGCTATGTGAGTCATTCCTAATTGCATGCATAATTTGATTAAAGAATATTTATACTGTTTTATATAAATGCATACACCCCCATATACTCAGTACATTCCCAAGTGCTGATCAATATATATGCCTATGTGCTACATTGTCTTATAATGTAGGTTCAGGTGCTCAGTCCCAGCCTCGTCAGTGATTTTAAAGTACCTTTGTCTACATCTCCGCAGTGGTGAGTCGTCATAGTTCGAGGACCTATCTTCAGACATTTTTGTATTTTAGTTGATATATTATGGCTTTTAGTTCAGTTTGAGTCAGTTTGGGACCTGTCCCATTGGCTCTCTAGTCATGCAGCAGTAGAGTCTTTGTTAGACTAGTTATGAGATTGTTAGTATGTTTAGATTTCCAGTATCGTGGTCATTTTGACCGACCATTTTCTTCATATTTCCTATCATTTGATATGATAGTACCAGTGTTTTATTTATTTCATCTCGAAATAAGTTATTATAAATAGTAATAGTCTTAAAGGGTTAGCTTGTGGCTACTTGTAGCCTTAAGCACCGTGTGACTCTTCGGGATGAGATTTTGGGGTGCTATAATTAGACTATTGGTGGTGTAGAAAATCCCAAAGAAGGGCCTTGAAGTATTTCGAAGCATGATAAAGATTTTTATCCATCCTTTGCTTAAAACTCACAATCTCACTATGAAGTCTCGCAGCCTTGCCAAAAGGGTAAAATTTGATGAGGAATTTTCTAGATAGGTCATCCCATGAAGTGATTGAATTGGTTGGATCTGCATTCAACCACTTTTTTGCTTCCCCTAACAGTTAATAGGGAAAGAGTATCAGCCTCACATAATCTATATTCACACCCCATTCGGAGTGAATGTGTCTGTAACTTGAATGAAATTTTGCAAGTGGACTTGTGGATCATCATAAGAAAGCCCTGCAAACTATCCACTGCTAATGAGAAGATGCACCATATTGTATTTTAACTAAAAATTCCCCCCAGCTGTCGATCTTTGAATTGGGGATGTCTAGTTCGTCAGAAGTGGGAATGCCACTTCTCTGATTGTCCTGCATGCGATTTGTTCTACAACCATTATAGAAGGATTCTCTTGGTCTTCTGTGATTTAAGGAATTTAGGGGAGAAGGATTTATTCTCTCCTTCGTTGATGGCAAAGTTGCTCGGGTTTGGGGCGCGGTTCAACCAACTCCATATTTCTTTCCAGCTTCCTAACTTTAAAACCTATTTCCTATAATCACAAAACCAAGTACAAGCATAACAACACCAAATAAATCTAAGAGATTTTACTAAAATAAACAATTGCCAAATTACAAGTCCCCGACAACGGCACCAAAATCTTAAGAGAGCCCATGTTCACGTACAAGTGTACGCGGTCTTATCAAGTAGTAAAGTGGCCTTTTTTAGAAAAGTATCGATCCCACAGAGACTTGATCTAACAATAGTTTGATTCTAGTTCACAATATAGATCAATTCGGTGCAAGAGTAACCAAATAGAGAGTTTTGAAATTGTGAATTAAAACTAAAATAAATAATGCGTAAATTAAAAGTACTTGGAACAATCAATGGAGTGAATCCCAGGGTTAAAGCACTTTGAACAATAATACTCTGATATTGAACGTCATTCTCTAAATTTCTTATCTTTGTTGTTGATTCTTAGAGTTAATTGTATGATAATGGTTTCCCGACCTCTAATCTTTTACCTAATATGGACATTACAACTCTATCGTTGAGCGGTGATGTAATAATACAATTAAGTAAATTAAAGTAATCTTCTTATGTTTGAATCAAGTAAGGCATCTAAGTACATTCTTGCCCTAGATGCTAAGTTCAATTCTTTATTTTATAAAAGAATAAAAATCCAAACTTTGTTTATTCCCGTGTTCTATCTCCCTGTTCCCTCTCCCGAGATCAAAATTTTGAGAATATATGTATTTACGAGTGATCAATCCATAAGATAATTAAAAAAAGAATAATCAATTAACCAAATATGATAAGCAAATCCAACGAAATTAATCCAAAATAAAATTAATCATGTTCTAGGATTTGACCCCTAAAAGAGGGTGTTTAGACGATAATATTCATAATCACGATATAAATTTTTTAATAAATGTAATGAATAATTAATATCTAATTAAAGAATAAAATAAACCTAATAATGAATTCGTGTAGCAGCTGATAACGCTCAATCTACAGCTCTCGTAGGAGTGTAAAGCGGTCGTTAGCAAATATAGAACCCAACCTGGGTTGGGTATCGATCCCACAGGGAATAGCTTGGCCAACAAGTAAGCAAGGATTACTAGACTTTTAGTGCAAGTCTTGTAAAAAAGGGGGGGGGGGAGTCTTGACGTGCAAGTAATGTAAACAAAGTATTAAAGTAACAGCTGAAAATAGCAAAATAAAAAGAAAGAATATTTAGTAAGTTGTAAACAATGAGAATTGAGGAGTTGGGGTTATGTCCACCTTCAGAGTTTACGTCTCTATTGGCTATGAGTGTGTAGAATTCAGACATACATGTGCTTGTACAGAATTGTATTCGATGGTAAATCCAGGCGCCTTTCGACCTATTCGAGGATTATTTCACTTTAACTCTTTCGAGCTTAAAGCATGTCTAACGACACTAACTTTTTAATAGGGGATGGGACCCTACTACCTTGACATTATCTCTTTTCCAGACAAATAACCTTTCTTTCGAACAAGTTAAATGTTATACTGGCGTATTCTTGCGTTTGCAACCACAAAGAATGTAGATTAAGATGAAGAGAATAATGATATAAGCAGCATACGTGTCACGAACTCACAAACTCATAGCAATAGATAGTATCTCATTCAGCTTTCATAACCCCAACAGAGAAGTTTAGTTACCCATGAGTGCGAAGGAAATCACAATCGACATTGTTATTATACCACAATAATGATAGATTTCGTGTAGCACAAGAGTGGTAGGCATTAGGCGTGATTTCTTTCAAAGTAACGTTTGTCTTGTTGCGGAAATTAAGAATACATGAATAGAAGAAGAAAAATAGAATTAATGGAAAGATTAGAAGAGTTGTAATTGATGGAAGAAGAATGTATTAGAAGATGTCTGTAAGAATATGAATAAAAATCTCTAGCAAGATAGGGCATTTATAATACCCATATCCTAATCCTACTATGCTAATGAAATATCTAACCAAATCCTACTAAGCTAATGAAATACTTAACCCAATTGTACTAGGTTAATGTAACATTATCCTAATCCAAATAAACTAATGAAATACTTAACCCAATTGTACTAGGTTAATGTATCATTATCTAAATCCAACTAAGTTACTGCTAGTCCCCAAAGTCTTCAGAAATGCTGTTTTAGCCCGGTACAGGTTTCCCATGCACCATTTTTGGTCCTTAGGCGTCCAAGACTCCCTTTTCTCCTTTCGTGAAGCTTTCTTTGGCGTCGAGTTATCCATAAAATGCTGAATTCTGCATCATTTATACCTGAAACTTTGCTAATCATGTTCGTTAGCTCACTTACAGGAAAAAGGACTAAAAGTGCATGAAATATATAATTTGTTCTCAAAACATGGCACAAATATAGGCAAAATATATTGATATAGGCGCGTAATATCGCCTATCATCAACACCCCACACTTGAAGCTTTGTTCGTCCTCGAACAAAATATCATGTCCTTCTACTCATCAACTTAGGGTTTCACTGCAACAACACAAAATATTCGTCAAGACAAGCACAATAATTATCAACAAAGAGTAGTTTTCCGATCATTAGTAGAAACCATTTAACCTCTAGCATAGACTCGTGATGGTGGTTAACTCATATTCAAAAGTTAAGGCACAAGGAATCATATACAACTACCCAAAACTCATTAACCATGTGTGTCTCACAATATAGTACCCATAATCACTCCCAAGTATAGCATATTTTTCAAATATGGGTATCAAAATATCCTTGCTCTCGCTCTCACAAAGAATTCATATGTAGTAACTGATGACCATAGGCTTTCCCTTAGTGTAATACTCCACTAAATGTCAGAATGCTAAGCTTAGGATCAAATAGGTCTTTTGATGGTTGTAATGTAGGCTAAGGGACGGGTAGGACTATTTTGGCCAAAAATAGTGACTAAGTTCCTAAGCGCTTTAATACATCACATTATATCATTGACACTTTTTTTTCTTTCAACCTTTCTTCTTTCTTTTATTCTACCACCCTTGTTCTCCTCTTTTGTTTTTCAATTTTAAGCATAACTCACTTTTCAGCTTTTTTTTCCTTTTTCTTTTCATAACATACCTCTTATGATAACATTTTCTTTTTCATAACAATTTCAAGCACCATTACAATTTAAAGCATCATACTCACCCCAATTTCCTCTTATTTCATCACATGATTTTATACTTTTAAAGCACTTGGGAATTTGGATCAAATTACGGTCTTGAAAAAAATTAGATTAGGCTTACATACGAGGTTGTCAAAGAAATAGGCTAAAGGCTCAAAAAGGTTTAACTAGGATGATGTCCATGGGTAGGTAAAACGAAGGTAAACATGTATAGGTTGCCAAAGAAATGCCTAAATCATCTCCTAAACTTACACTCCTTATTTTTGCTTTGCATACATACCAGGCAAGTTCTAGCATCAGCCACAAACAAAAAATATACTATTAATCTCACACACACAAGGCACATGGTCTACTTTATTGGAAGTAATATAGACTCTTGACCCAACAGGTGAAGCAATTGAACCACACAATATCACATAATGAGTCACAACTACAGCCTAAACGTCTCAATAGTCACAATTGTAGCACATACTCTTGTTATAATCTCATGCTGCCTATTAGAATAATTTCATGCGAAGCTAAGTTAAAAAAAAATTTACTACTAAAAAACTTATCAACAAAAAAAATGAAACACACAAAAAAATGAAACAGAAATAAAAAAAAGTAAACAAACATAGATATGAATAGAGATGTATAGCATGCAATACCGCCACCCCACACTTAAACGGGACACTGCCCTCAGTGAAAAATAAATACGAAGAACCTGGTCAGTCAGACTCTTCCTCAATGTCGGGGGTCATACCCCCTTCGTCGGAATCATCATAAGAGTCGTCGTCAGAGTTCTCCTCCACGTCGGAGTCTGGCAAGCGTCGATTATCATCGGTCGGCACATCATCATCTAGAGGTTCCTCAAAGTATGTGCCTACTCCACACATCTCCCGTGCATGCATATTTATTGGATAGTTATGGTCCAGCAGCTGTTGGAGCTCTGCAGCAGTTGGAACACGACCTCCACTCATCATTGTGAACCGTGTCATGCCATAAAGATGACGGAAGAAACTCTCATCTCGAGCATGTCTCTCCGCAGTAGTAAGGTTGACACCATGTGTTGTTTAAGCATCTTTGACCTTTGTGAGGTCAACCTTATTCGGATTATGTGGGAGTTTGTAATCAGCTGGTTCCTCTTCGATATCCTCCTTCCGCAAGATTGCTGTCAACAGATTACCAAAAGTGAAGTGGGACTGCTTGTGTAGTCTGGCTTTCCGCATTGTAGAACGAATGATTGCCCCAATGTCAATAGGGACATTATTTATCAAAGCGTAGACCAAACACACTCTATCTCTTGTTATTTTGGTGTACTGAGTCCCAGGAATATGCATGAGTTGACAATATGCAACCGGATTCTTGCTTCCGTATTCAAAGGAGCATAGGGGAAGGTGTTGTGTCATCCGGTGTCTAGGTGTCTGCTCCACCTTCCCATGTATCTACTTCCACAAAGGGTGTGTCCAATTGCTCTATAAGGAGGTCTGCTATACAGCTCTTTGAATGGTGCTGGATCGACCGAAGGTAAGCCAAGAAAGGAGTTGATCAAATCCTCGTTGAGCTGTAAAACTTGGCCCCGAATCATGACTTCGCTGCCCGTGGTTTTCGGCAAAAAGTTGCCGTAAAATTCTCTTGTAAAATCAATATTACATTATCCTATGTCGCAGAAGATGAAATCCAGATTCAAAGCCATGATTTTCCCCAACATACGCTATTCCTTCTTCGCTAGGCTGTCCTTGTTGATCAAGTCGACTTGAACATATTTTCTTTCCTTGTTGTTCCTATACCATTCTTTGGCTTCCTCCTCAAGAACCCATTTTATTCCAAACATTCGGCGGGGTAATTGCATTGAGGATGATTCTCCTTGGTCCTTGCGACCTCTCTTCTTGCCCTTTTTTGAGGTGGTGGCCATATCTTGTCTCGCTTTAGGTTCCATTGTTCTTGAGAGAATATTTATGTTAGCATGGAAACAATCTATAAACAAGCCATCGGGGTACCACTCCACACTTAGTTTTGTTGATACAAATCAGTAAAGTGAAAGTGGTCGATTACTTAGACTTCGTCGACATACGTTTAAGGAGCTATATTCCGACCAGAAAATCAGTGATGTATCACTTCTTGCAACCTTTTGCAATACTTTCATGTTAGGTATAACAAGTCTACTATATAGGGGTTTCATCATGGGATAGTTTCTATCAACAATCACAACCTCCTATGTCGGTAGGCAACTATGAGTCTTATTCCGATGAACAAGATAGTCTAACATGTAGGTATGCAAGTGACAAGATTATGCAATGTTCATAACCATAGCAATTCTGTAAAGAAAATAACAATGCAATTAAAACCAAATTCAAGTTGGAAACAAGTTAAGATCATCCTAATGTATATGGTCACTCATATGGTTTTGTATCAACAATCCAAACACATTAACATCACCAATATTCTTTCAAGATGTAGAAATTCATAATAGACATAGAAACGTAGTACTTACAAGAAATAGATGAAGAACAAGAGAGTACTTACGTGATTGAAGCCTTTGGAGAAGTTCTTGTGAAGTGGGAGAGCAAAAAGCAAAATTTTGAGATGATTTGGAGAGGATGTGCGGCGCCTTAGGTCAAGTTTCAATGTGTTTATGTTTCAAGACTAAGTATCCTTTATATAGGAAAAGAATGGGTCGGGTTTTGAACCATTTAAAAAAGGTTTTGGAGACAAAAAGGGACTATAGGCGGCGCCTTTAGCTTTGCCTATGCATGGTATAGGCGGAGCCTAATGCAAAGCATAAGCTAGCATAGGCGGTGCCTAGTGCAATGCATTTAGGGATCATAGGTGGATCCTTTAGCATGGCATATGAGATACTGAGACCAAATGCTTTAGTATAGGCGGTGACTATGCTATAGCATACTTGAGCATGGGCGGCGCCTATGTCTTTGCACACTAGATTCCGAGACCTTAGGCTATAGTATAGGCGTTGCATTGTTCGTGGCCAAGTTTTACCTAGGCCTAGCCTTGTTCGATGCCTATTTTGTCATGAGCAATGCTCAATCCATAGCCTTATGCAACTTTATTCCTAACTTACCACCTTTACCATGTAATACGTCCAAATCGTCATTTGAAATCGATCTCCTCGTTTTATACCTCTTGCACCTACATTTACTCAAAACCAATAAAAACAATTAGTACGATGGGTTGCCTCCCACCAAGCGCCTTAGTTTTGGTCGTGGAATGACTCTTATTTTTTTGGATTTTCATTTATCAAACGCAAAACAAGTACTAGAATGAAAGAAAGATAAAACAATAAACGATAAGCGATAAACGATAAATATGGGTTGCCTCCCATCTAGCGCCTTATTTATTGTCGTGGATCGACATAGTTACCTCGAGTACTTAGACTTCGTCGAGGTAAGTGATGGCCATATAATTCATCGAGTCAAGTGGACCGATCTAAGGTTTGACACGTTGGCCATTCACTTTGAAGACAACACCATTATTGTCTTCCAATTCAACAACTCCAGATGAGTAGACTTGGATAACTTTGTATGGACCAGACCACTTAGACTTTAACTTATCTGGGAAGAGCTTCAATCTGGTGTTGAAGAGAAGTACCATATCATCCTTTTGGAAGTTTTATCCAACAATCCGCTGAGCATGATACTTTTTCATCTGCTCCTTGTATAGGTCTGACCTTTCATATGCATTGAGACGGAACTCATCTAATTCGTTCAGTTGCTCCAACCTCAGATTCATTGTATCATCCCAATTCAAATTCAATTGCTTCAATGCCCACAATGCCTTATCCTCGAGCTCGATAGGTAAATGACAAGCCTCCCCATAAACTAGTTAATAAGGGGACATGACGATGGGTGTTTTGAATGCCGTGCTATACGCCCATAGTGCATCATCTAGCTTCCGAGACCAATCCTTCCTATTAGCATTTACCATCTTTGCAAGGATTTGCTTGATCTCCGAATTGGAAACCTCTACTTGTCCACTAGTTTGGGGGTGATAAGATGTGGCTACCTTATGTTGCTTGACACCATATTTGGCCAACACGGATTTGAATAGCTTGCTGCAAAAGTGAGATCCTCCATCACTTATGATAGTACGTGGTACTCCAAATCGAGAGAAGATATTCCTCTTTAAGAATGCTACAACACGCTTTCCTTCGTTGTCAGCCAACGCTACCGCTTCAACCCATTTCGAGACATAATCTACAGCAACTAAGATGTACTTCATTCCAAACGAATTCACGAATGGACCCATGAAATCAATGCCCCACACATCAAAGAGTTCTACCTCAAGAATTTTTGACATGGGCATTTCATGGTGTTTTGAAATAACACCTTGTCTTTGGCATTGGTCTCATCTTCTAACAAAGTCGTAGGCATCTCTAAATATCGAAGGCCAATAATATCCACTTTGCAATACTTTTCTTGCCGTTCGATTGCCTGCATGATGTCCTCCAACTTGGGTAGTGTGGTATGCTTCCAAAATATTTAGCACCTCTTCATGGGATATACATCGTCGAATGATACCATCCACACATTGTCAAATCAAATATGGCTCATCCCAATAGTAGTGTTGTACGTCATGCATAAACTTCCTCCTTTGGTGGTGAGATAAATTGGCAGGTATCACATTACTCACCACAAAATTTGCAAAGTCGGCATACCATGGTAATTTTTCCATTGTTGTCGCTAATATCTCCTCGTCGGGGAATGCATCATCAATCTGAATTTCAGGTTGCGCCACATGCTCATTCTCGAGTCTAGATAGGTGGTCGGCCACTTGGTTCTCGCAACCTCTTCTATCTTTGACCTCGAAATCGAATTCTTGCAGAAGCAACACCCATCGAATTAACCTTGGTTTTGCATCCTTTTTTGTCATTAGATACCTAAGAGATGCATGGTCTGTATGAACGAATACCTTAGTACCCAACAAATAGGCTCGAAACTTCTCAAATGCATACACGACCGCTAGGGGCTCTTGTTCAGTAACAGTGTAGTTCCTTTGAGCTTCTTTTAAGACCTTGCTCGCATAGTAGATAGGATGAAATAATTTCTCCTTTCTCTGACCAAGCACAGCTCCAACGGCTACACCACTAGCATCACACAAGACTTCAAACGGGAGAGACCAATTTGGTTCTACCATGATAGGGGCTTCAATGAGTTTTCCTTTGAGGCATTCGAATGTCTTTAAGCAATATTCATTAAAGTCAAACTTTGCATCTTTCTCCAAGAGTTTGCACAATGGACTAACAATTTTGGAGAAGTCTTTGATGAACCGACGATAGAAACCTGCATGACCGAGAAAACTACGAACTCCCTTCATCGAAATTGGAGGCGGAAGCTTCTCAATGACCTCTATTTTTGCTCGATCAACCTCAATTACCCATTCAGAGATTTTGTTCCCAAGAACGATTCCTTCTTTTACCATGAAGTGGCACTTCTCCCAATTCAGCACTAGGTTGAACTCTACACATCTTTCCAATGCCATGCTTAGGTTTGCCAAGCACGCTTCAAAACTCACCAACAACTGAAAATTCGTCCATAAATACCTCCAAAGTGTCTTCAACCATATCAGAAAAAATAGACATCATACAACGTTGAAAGGTGGCTGGTGTGTTACATAGCCCGAATGACATGCGTTTGAAGGAAAATGTACCATATGGGCATGTAAATGTTGTCTTCTCTTGGTCTTCGGGGGCAATACAAATCTGATTATAGCCTGAATAACCATCTAAGAAGCAAAACCATCCTTTCCCCGCTAATTGATCTAGCATTTGGTCCATAAATATTATTGGGAAGTGATCTTTGAGTGTCCAAGAATTCAGCTTTCGGTAGTCCATGCATACTCTCCATCCAGTGATGGGTCTGAGTAGAATAAGCTCATTCTTCGCATTCGTGACCACCGTCATGCCTCCTTTCTTAGGAACACATTGTACCGGGCTTACCCATGTACTATCAGAGATTGGATATACAACTCCTACGTCTAACCACTTGATAATTTATTTCTTCACCACTTCCTGCATAGGTGGGTTTAGACGTCTTTGATGCTCAATGGTGGGTGTGCAATTTTCTTCAAGCTGAATTTTATGTGTACAAATCCCAGGTGGAATACCAATAATATCCGCAATCGTCCATCCAATGGCTCTAATATACTTTCGTAGAGTAGCAATGAGAGCTGCAACTTGTTGCTCACCCAAATCGGCTGCCACAATGACTGGAAGTGTGTTTCCGCTTCCTAAGAATGCGTACTTTAAATGTCTTGGCAACTCCTTCAATTCTAACGTGGGTGGCTCTTCAATAGATGGCTTGGCTGGTGGTGTGGGTCGATTCTTGAGATCAAGGTCCATCTTCTTAGGAGCATAGCGATATGTCCCTAATCCTGATAGAGCAAAAATATCTTCTTCGCAATTTTCAGCATCCTCATTCTCTCCATTCATGAGCACAACCGCCAAAGGATGATCAATAATTTGCTCTTCTTCACGTAATTCTTTCTCATCATCAAAGAAAACATCAGCCAGCGAAAATAGACTTATATCTTTGGGTTGCTTCATTGATTTGCACACATCAAAGCGAACCACTTCGTCATTTATTCGGAATGAAAGCTCATTAGCTCTGAAATCAATGAGCACACTTCCTGTAGCAAGTAAAGGGCGCCCCAAGATTATAGGAACTTCTGAGTCTGCCTCACAATCCAAAATAAGAAAGTCTGCCGGAAAGATGAATGAAGAAACCTTTACCAATACATCACATAGAATACCAACAGGTCGTTTTACCGACCTATCCGCCATGACAAGCTTTATGTTGGTAGGAGTAGGATCACCCAACCCCAACATCTTATAGATTGATAATGGCATCAAAATGATGCTGGATCCTGAGTCACATATTTCTTTGGCAAAATTCAAAGATCCAACGGTGCAAGGAATAGTGAAAGCTCCGGGTCGGCCTTCTTCTGAACTATCGATCGGGTAGCGATTGCGCTGCAGTTATGAACATCTTCTTTCAACTTATTACTTTCTGCCCGCTTCTTTGTCAAAATATCATTCATAAATTTTGCATACCCAGACATTTGTTCAAGTGCCTCCACCAATGGAACATTAATGGTCAGCTGCTTTAACATAGTCATGAATTTGCTGAACTTTGTGTCATCTGCCACCTTCTTCAATCTTTGGGGAAAAGGTGGTGGTGGGTATGGAATTATTCTCTCCACGACTTTCTTCTCCTCTTGCTTCCGTTTTTCAGCTTTTTCAGGTTGCACGTTGTTGGGTGTGACGTCATTGTCGATAGGATTAGTTGCTGCAGCATCTTCTCCTTTCGCCATATCATCAATGTCCACTACTTCGTCAACCACTTGCTTGCCTTTTGCTGAATTTTCCAGCACGTTACCACTTCTGGTAGTGAAAGCCATGCATGATCCATCATTCCTTGGGTTTTGCACAGTATCGCTAGGTAAAGTGCCAGCCTTTCTTTGATTGAGTGCTGCTAAAAGTTGGCTCAATTGCTGCTCTATTTGCTTGATTGAAGTGGAATGTGAATCAACCAATTGTTTCATGGAGGACAAATCATTAATTACCTCCGTTACTCCTACGCTTGTTGCTTCCTCTCCTTTCAATAATTTAGCCATCATGTCATCCATACTTCCAGAACTAGATGTGCTGGTGTCACGTCTTCTAGGGGGAACGTACAAACCACTCTTTTCATTCTTGTTCTTCCAACTACCTTGGTCCTTGTTTCCAGATTTATCATAATAGTTACGACCTTGGTTTCCTTGGGTATTCCCACGGAAACCCCCCTGATTGTTCAAGTAGTTGGCCTCCTCTTCCGAATCAGATTCGTCTCTTCCTTTTAACGCAATAGCTTTGATTTTTTCGGTCTTCCCTGATAATAAATGCTTTGTAAGAAGATCCATTTGTGTTTTCATGTGCGCTATATCTTGATCATGTTCTTCTTCTCTTCTTTTTTGGTCTGCAGTCATGCCAATAGATAAAGTGGGGCTTGCTACCTCAGAATCCCTGGTATGCCAAGCTCTACTTTGTTTCGTCATACGATCTAGCATATTACTTGCTTGACCAAAGGTGAGGTCCATAAAAGATCCTCCAGCCGCATTATCCACCAATGGTTTAGTTATTAAATTCAAGGCTCTGTATAATATCTCCATTAGGTGAACATTAGTCATGTGATGGTTTGGGCATCTCGCTAGCTTTGTCTTGAACCTTTCCCATATTTCATGAAGGGCTTCAGTTGGAAGCTGACGGAAGTTGCTGATTTCATCTCTCAATTGCGCTCTTTTGGATGGCGGAAAGAATCTTTCTAGGAAAACGTCTCTCAATTGCCTCCAATTTGTAATAGAATCAGGAGTCAGCCCATTCAACCATAGTGTTGCCTCCCCAAACAGAGACAATGGAAATAAGCATAAGCAAATTGTATTCTGACCAACACCAGGATTGTCAAACAACTTGCATGTAGAAATAAAGTTGATGAGATGAATATTCGGATCATCGCCTGCTAGTCCACCAAATAATCCCTTGAGTTGCAATAACTGAATCATGGTGCTTGTGATGTTGAACTTGGCTCCGGGCGCTAATGGTGGAGGAATAATGGCTCCTATAGCTCCGACTCCATCAAGATCATCATCATCGTCGTCGAAAGCTGGTTGCATGGGTTGGCGATCATACCTAAACCGAGCTTGTCGACCTCTTCTGTTGGTAGGTGTTATGATTTCAGCATCACGCCTAGGGTTTAGTAACTCGTCATCACCTAAATCCTCATCGTCGGGATTTGTTGCTTGCCTAGGATTATCAATGTTTTGTTGTTGAACTTGAGCGGCGGCAAGAGCAGCTAATCTCTCTTGTTCCTATTGAGCAGCCATCCTTTCGATTTCTGCTTGTGCTTCCATTCTACCAATGCGTTGTGGTTCAGGATTGATAGGTAATAACGGTTGACCAGAACTTCTAGTATAGGTCATGCACTGAATAAAAACCCGCAGTAAACAAAATCAAAAACTAAAAGTAAAAGTACGAGAATCTTTGACCAAAGGGTCTAGTAATTATCACGAACTTGATTGACACTCGTATTCCCCGGCAACGGCGCCAATTTTTGATAACGCTCAATCTACAGCTCTCATAGGAGTGTAAAGCGGTCATTAGCAAATATAGAACCCAACCTGGGTTAGGTATCAATCCCACAGGGAATAGCTTGGCGAACAAGTAAGCAAGGATTACTAGACTTTTAGTGCAAGTCTCGTAAAAAAAGGGGGGAGTCTTGTCGTTCAAGTAATGTAAACAAAGTATTAAAGTAACAACTGAAAATAGCAAAATAAAAAGAAAGAATATTTAGTAAATTGTAAACAATGAGAATTGAGGAGTTGGGGTTATGTCCACCTTCTGAGTTTACGTCTCTATTGGCTATAAGTGTGTAGAATTGACATGCATGTGCTTATAAATAATTGTATTCGATGGTAAATCCAGGCGTCTTTCGACCTATTCGAGGATTATTTCACTTTAACTCTTTCGAGCTTAAAGCGTGTCTAACGGTACGAATTCTCCAAGAGGTTAATCCAGTTACGACACTAACTTTTTAATAGGGGATGGGACCCTACTACCTTGACATTATCTCTTTTCCAGACAAATAACCTTTCTTTCGAACAAGTTAAATGTTATACTGGCGTATTCTTGCATTTGCAACCACAAAGAATGCAGATTAAGATAAAGAGAATAATGATATAAGCAACATACGTGTCACAAACTCACAAACTCATAGCAATAGATAGTATCTCACTCAGCTTCCATAACCCCAACAGAGAAGTTTAGTTACCCATGAGTGTGAAGGAAATCATAATCGACATTGTTATTATACCACAATAATGATAGATTTCGTGTAGCACAAGAGTGGTAGGCGTTAGGCGTGATTTCTTGCAAAGTAACGTTTCTCTTGTTGCGGAAATTGAGAATAGATGAATAGAAGAAGAAAAATAGAATTAATGGAAAGATTAGAAGACTTGTAATTGATGGAAGAAGAATGTATTACAAGATGTCTGGAAGAAGATGAATAAAAATCTCTAGTAAGATAGGGTATTTATAATACCCATATCCTAATCCTACTAAGCTAATGAAATATCTAACCAAATCCTACTAAGATAATGAAATACTTAACCCAATTGTACTAGGTTAATGTAACTTTATCCTCAACCAAATAAACAAATGAAATACTTAACCCAATTGTACTAGGTTAATGTATCATTATCCAAATCCAACTAAGTTACTGCTAGTACCCAAAGTCTTCAGAAATGTTGTTTTAGCCTGGGACAGGTTTTCCATGCATCATTTTTGGTCCTTAGGCGTCCAAGACTCCCTTTTCTCCTTTCGTGAAGCTTTCTTTGGCGTCAAGTTATCCATAAAATGCTGAATTCTGCATCATTTATACATGAAACTTTGCTAATCATGTTCGTTAGCTCACTTACAGGAAAAAGGACTAAAAGTGCATGAAATATATAATTTTTTCTCAAAACATGGCACAAATATGGGAAAAATATATTGATATAGACGCGTAATATCGCCTATCATCAGCAGCCTCCACTAAAAGTTATCCAAGATGTGTCTACGTCCTCCTTTTAAAATTGTCCTAGGTGTTGTGTATATTCTATTAATAATCGTAAACCCTGTAGTATTTAAAAACTTGCATGGATTTCTAGATATTCCCACAAGATTCTCTTATCTCCTCTTAAATTATGTGCCATTCAATTAAAATAA
This sequence comes from Capsicum baccatum var. pendulum, assembly GCA_030864225.1. Taxonomy (NCBI): domain Eukaryota; kingdom Viridiplantae; phylum Streptophyta; class Magnoliopsida; order Solanales; family Solanaceae; genus Capsicum; species Capsicum baccatum. Next base: position 119,295,612 of record CM061556.1, read on the forward strand.
TAATGGGACAAGCCACCCGTGTCGACGAACTATTGTATTTGGAACTTCTTAAACACATCATCATGATGCGTCTTCTTAAAACAAGAAGTGGAAGTTGTGATGTGAGAAGTAGATCCAGTTTCTAAAGGTCGCGACACGAGCAAATCGTGGGAGCTCATTGGAAGTTGCGTCCAAAATTGATTCTAAGTGTTGAACATCTTAATCATTGCCCATGCCTTTTGTAGTGTGTTTTCTATGAATTTGCGACCTTTAAATGATCAATATATCACCATATCAGCTCACAAAGCCTCCTACAATATCTCTCACCATATATTAAATATTAAAACAACACAATATTCTCCACGACGATTCAAAACATGAGCTAAGATAAGACAAATTTGCAATGTTCTTCAACTTTATGTTCTGACTCTTGAATTAATAAAATTGAACTTTGAACATTAAAAACAAGTTATTCCACATATATTTACATATTTAAACTATTTTGAACAAATCAAACACATTAGAACCAAATGAAACCAACTAGACACAACTAGTTCAAGCTAGTAAAACTAGTTTTTTGGGTAGAACTTTAAATGAATCAATTAAGTACATGAGTCGTTGGAAAGAAATTTGAACATTGTAATGACATACTTTGACACTTAAATGATTATTTATATCAATATGAGCACATTAAGAACATGAATTACTCTCAAAACAAGGCAAAATAAGCTATAATAATGATACCGAAGTATATAAAACCGCCTCCGATCATGTGGCTAGGTAGGTCGTAGGCTTAGGGATTTTCCAGTCAATAAGGATACTACGTGGGTGAATAAGATTCCTGTGGGTTAACCTTCTGCTCTTGGACCTGGTGGTGTGGCATCTGCTTCTGTTACTTCTCTTGGCACTAGTATTGGTTGAAACATGTTGTATTCTTTGGTTTCACGACAGGAATCCAAAGCATCACCTAATGTCCTTAATGGTATATTATAAAATTTCTCTCATGATGTATATTATTTGCTTGATTTAGGGTCCACTTTTTCATATGTGACTCCATATATAGATGTCTATTAGTCTCAATATAAAAGTTATCTCGAATACCTTTTTTCTTTCAATCTTGGTAGGTAAGTTGATTATTGCTAAGAGTGTCTATAGGGTGTGTGTGGTATCTTTTAGTAGCAAGCAGGCCTTGGCAGATCTATTTAGTTTAGATATGGTAGATTTTAATGTAATCTTAGGAATAAATTAGTTGCATTCTTGTTATGAGTCTGTGGATTGTCGGACTTGTAAAGTTATCTTTAAGTTTCTTGGTGAACTAGTTACAGAGTGGGAAAGTAGTTCCTTATCTCCTAGGGGGAGGTTTATTTCTTATCTTAGATCTTGGAGGTTAATCTCTAAGGATTATCTTTATCACTTAGTCCGTTAAAGATTCCAACTCGGAAGATCATTTTTTGTCTTTGGCCCCTGTGGTTAATGAGTTTCTAGAGGTCTTTTCAGATGATCTTCCTAGTGTTCCTCCGGATAGGAAAACTGAGTTTGGTATTGATTTTCTTCCAGACACTCGTACAATTGAGGGAACTCATAGAGCAACTTAAGGATCTTCTAGATACGGGGTTTATTTATCCTACTGTTTCTTTATGGGGTGCGCCGGTGTTGTTTCTGCGCAAGAAGAATGGTTTCATTTAGATGTGCATTGACTATAGGCAATTTAACATGGTGGAGATCAAGAAAAAATATCCTCTTCATTAGATAGATGATCTGTTTGACCAGTTACAGGGTGCCAAATATTTCTCAAAGATAGATCTTTGGTCTAGGTACCATCATCCTAAGATTAGGGAGGTGGATATCCCTAAGATGGCTTTTCGTACTCAATATGGGAATTTTAAGGTCTTTGTAATGTTATTTGTGTTGACTAATACTTCGAAAACATTTATGGAATTGATGAATAATGTGTTCAAGCAGTATTTGGGTCTCTTCATCATTGTGTTTATTGACGACATTCTGGTTTATTTGAAAAGTGAGTCGATTATACTAATCACTTTCGTGTGGTGTTGCAGACCCTAAAAGAACAACAGTTGTATTCCAAGTTCTCTAAGTATGAGTTTTGGTGGAACATTATAACTTTCTTGGGTCATGTTATTTCTAGTAAAGGGATCATGGTGGATTTGTAGAAGGTTGCTGGGGTGAAGAGGTGGCCTAGGCCCACAACTTCACCCAATATCCGGAGCTTAATAGGTTTGGCCAGGTATTATATGCAGTTTGTGAAAAAATTTTATTCAATAGCTACTCCTTTGATGAAGTTGACTCAGAAGAAGGTTAAGTTTTGTTTGTCTGATTCTTATGAAGGGAGTTTTGAGAAGTTGAAGGATAATTTGACTTCGGCTCCAATCCAAACATTGTTGGAAGGTAATGATGGGTTTACGATTTAATGTAAAGCATCTCAGGTAGGGCTCAATTGTGTTTTGATGCATTATGGGAAGGTGAATGCCTATGCTTCTAGGAAGTTAAAGGTACATGAGAGGAATTATCCTACTCATGATTTTGAGTCGTTGGAGGTTGTGTTTGCTTTAAAAATATGATGACATTATTTGGATAGTGTGCACATGGATATATTTTTCTGATCACAATAGTCTTCAGTACATGTTCACTCATAAAGATCTTAATCTCAGGCAGAGGAGGTGTGTTGAGATTCTTAAACATTATGATATGAGTCTTTACTACCACCCACGTAAGGCTAATGTGGTTGCTGATGCTCTTAGCAGGTTATCCATAAGGAGTTTGGCTCATGTATAGGAGGAGAAGTGAGAATTAGTGAAGGATATTCACCACTTGCCTAATCTTAGAGTTCGTCTCTTGGACTCTAAGCATGGTTCTGTGATGGTGCAAGAAGTGGTTTAATATCAGTGGTGATGATACTTTATGGTAGCAAGGGAGGTTATGTGTTTTTGATGTCGTAGGGTTATGATAAAAGGTTTTGGCTGAGGCGCATGAGTCGCGCTATGTTGTTCATCCCAGGTCAACTAAGATGTATTATGATCTTAAGGATATCTATTAGTGGAATGGCATGAATAGAGATATGGCTAATTTTGTGGCAAAGTGTATGGTTTGTCAACAGGTTAAGGTTAAGCACATGAGGCTAGGAGGTTTATATTAAGAAATTTATTTCCATGAATGAAAGTGGGAAGTGATAAACATATACTTCATTACCGGTCTTCTTCAGTCTCGGAATCAGTATGAATTGATTTGAGTCATCTTGGATAAGATGACCATGTCTGCGCATTTCTTGCCAATGTGTACTACCTTTTTGGTAGAGGATTATAGACAGTTATATCTTCATGAGATTATGAATCTTCATGGGGTACCTATTTTTGTTATCTCTGATCGTGGTACGTATTTTCCATCTCACTTCTGGCGGTCTCTCGATTAAAGGTTAGGGACTAAGGTTAGTTTGAGTACTGCTTTTCATCCACAGTTGGATGGGCAAATGGAGAGAACTATTCATACTTTGGAAGATATGCTTCATTCCTGTGTGATTCACTATGGTGACAATTGGGTTGAGCATAATCCTATGGTGGTGTTTGCTTACAAAAATAGCTATCATTCGAGTATTGGTATGGCTCCTTTCAAGGCATTATATAGTAGGATGAGTAGATCTTCTATTGGGTGGTTTGATCTTGGAAAAACAGACATGTTTGGTCCTAATTTGGTTAATCCAATGATGGAAAAGGTCAAGGTGATTCAGGATAGGCTTAAAGATGCCTAAAGTCTCCAAAATTCCTTTATGGATGTTAGGCGTAGATACTTAGAGTTTTAGGTCGGGGATAGGGTATTCCTAAAGGTGTCTCTAATGAAGGGAGAGGCGCGATTTGGCAAAATGGGGACTATTAGTACTCGGTTCATTAGTCCTTATATGATTTTGCAGAAAGTTGGCAATGTTAATTATGAGTTAGAGTTGCCATATAGGTTAAGCTTGGTTGATCTGGTATTTCATGTTTCTATGTTGAGGAAGTGTCTTGGTGATACTTCTTCAGTTGTTCTATTGGAAAGATTGGGTAATTTAGATTTTCTGTCTTATAAAGAAGTCATAGTAGAGATATTAGATAGGCAAGTTCATCGGTTAAGGACAAATGATATGGCTTTGGTTAAGGTTTTATGGAGGAACCATAAGGTGGAAGAAGCTACCTGGGAAGCGAAAGAGGACATGAAGTCCAAGTATCCTCATTTGTTTTCTGCTCCTAGGATTCGCGCAAAAGGTATGTGTCTTTAACACATCATTATTTTCTAAGTTTGTTAAAGGAAAGATTAACATCTTCGCCTCTTTGTTTTAAGACTTTGATAAAGGGATGTTTGATAATACAAATAACTCTGTATGTGGCTACCCCTACTTTGTCAGTCATTCGGGGAAGAATGTTCCTAGTGGGGGAGATTGAAACATCCTGGGTTTTGACCATCAGAAAATTTCTTGGAAATCTGTTATCCAAACCCAATACAACACATGGGAACTAGCCGTATGCTGGGGTACGGATGGTATGGTCCTGGTCCTGTCGTATGCTGACCAGTGTTAGTTGGTGGGATGGTTTGGGTTAGTAGAATGAATACGACTTAGGGGTACGAGTCGTATTAGTGTTTATGGGTCATTTGGTTGTTTAACTTTATCTTATACTTGGTTACTTAGGTTGGATCTGAGTATGAGTGGCTAACTATGATCGACAAGCTAGGGTGCGAGTCGTACCCCATACTCGTATGGTAAATAGTGTTCCATTCTGCTAGTATTTTATTTTTCCATGGATACGGGTCATGGAAACGGATCATATGCTGTGGTTACGACTTGGTTGGATGAGTCGTATATTGGACAATGTTAGATCCAAGGGTTGAGACTTAGATACAATTGGTGGATACCAATCATATTGGGAGGGTACAACTCGTATGGGTCAGTCGTTTCCCTTTGATGGGATTTTTGTGCAACTTAAATAGGGGTATTGTGGACATTTCCCTACTTACCCTAATTAGGACCCACGACATCTAATACACTTAGGAGGTTATTTACCTTATTATTCTATTCATTAACACTTATAAACTATTCAAAAGCATCTCATAATTCTCTCAAGAGCTTTTGGGGAAAGGAAGCTAGGGTTTTATCTAAGGGAGTGCCTTGGTGATTTATTTCCATCAATTCTTTGATATAAGGCATAATTCTCGTCCTTCACAATAATTTCAACTAAAGGCATGGTTTATATGATTGATTTCATCGTTTTTACTCTTTCATGATTATGGGTTTTCAACTATTATTGTGTGTTTTGATATTGAATGCTTGGTTATGGTTTTCTTTGGTTTAAATTATGATTTTATATGCATTAATGGTGGTTTTAGACAATTTTATATCATGGTAATGGTATAATGGTATTTGAAATTGGTTTTGGTTATATTATGCCCCCATGGTGTTTGATGAAATGCTTATAAAGATATGTTCATTGCATTGACTTCTTTTAATGGAACTCTTGTATGTTTTAAACTGAACAAGGGATTTATCCATGGTTTAAATGGTTTGAAAAGGCTAAAGACTAATTGGTTATGCTTGTGGAGAACATGGAAGTATCCCAAGTAGATTTAATATGGTCTATGTAAAGGGCACCTTAGGCGCCCTTAACCTAAATGGTTTTGCTATGGATATTACTTGCAAGTAAGAGGTGGTATGATGATACCTCCAATATTTTCCTTGGTTAATAAATGGTAATTGAATTTTTTGGACATGGTTTTAATTGGGCATTAATGGCGGGGTGTATAGCATAGCCATGGAATGTAGCGGTCCCAGGGGGACCAAAATCAGAAACTCATATTTACCTATTTGAGGGATCCTTGATGAAAAGTGCAAGATTCATATTTTATATTGGAGGGACATACTAGTCATCCCATTGTATATTTCCTGATCGTGCGGCTACACGCACTGGGACCCTTTCTGCAGGGAGAGCTGAACCCATACCACCCATAGATGGTTAGGACAGAAAAGTTATACAACCCAAATATTGGTTTTTAAGAGCATGCTAAACTCGGTCCCTTTTCCCAAAACTTGTATATATGTATGGTTGTTTGTATTCTGTAGGATTTTCTTGGTTTTATGACTGGCATTATTTTATCCTTACCCTGAGATTCATGCTAGTGGTGATTCGTTAAACTCGTCTACTGCCAGCTGTTTACCCACACTCTGCAGGATTCGACCATTCTACTCCTCCTATTTAGCATGTGGATTTGGTATCAACACTTAGACTGAAGTGGTGAGATTCCATCCTTTCGTAAGGTATCATTTGATGTTATGGATTTATCTAGGCATTTTCCTTTTATTTTGGATATTTTCTTGGGCCATTGTGGGAGGCATGACCCAATTATACTTGTTTACTCTTTTGGAAAAAGGCTTTGTGGTGCTTCTGGGGGGTTGTTATGGGCGGGACCGGTATTGGTAACGACCTTGGCATTGGAATATGTTGGTGGGATAACATCATTTGACGATATTGTTGGTTTTTCCATCCTATTACATTTCGAGATTGATTTTCATATTATGTTTTGGTATCCCCTTTTGTTTATGGGTTATGGTTGGTCTAGTATGGTGTAGAGGTTGGTAGGGTACGGTTGGACTCAGTTGGATTGGTTATGGTTGTGAGCCTATCCCAGAGTCCAAATGAGAACAATAATGCTATCTCATTTTATCTTCGAAATTCAACCCATCTAAGGATGGACATAGGTGGTTGGGTTGGGTATCAGGGGCGGTCCGCTATCCTGGATGGACTTGGGATGCCTTTTACGGCAATGCTCGGGGTTGAATCGGGTCAGATATTCAGGGTCATACATGCTACGAATGTGGAAAGGGTGAATTTTGCTACTTATGAACTAAAGAATATGGCGTACCGATGGAATAAGGAATGGGAGAAGGCAAAGGGTTAGGTTATCACGACCCCGTTTGGCGTCATGATGGCACCAACCACATCCCACCGGTAGGTAAGCTTATACCATAACCTGAAGCTATTGCAATGGGTTACCTTGGTAAGAATGTCTAACATGAACCGTATATGTGAACACAATATATAACGAAAACATTTCACAACTAATAGGACAACCGATATTCAAACACAAATCCTATGACCTGATAGTATTAATACAAGAGCTTCTAAAGTTTACAAGAGATTTTACAATCTCAGAATCTAAAATGTCTTAAATAATATCATATATCTGTCTCAAAAGAAAAAGACAAATAAGGATAGAGGGGAAAGAGTTTAACTCGATCTCCAAGAGATCACCTGTCTCTAAATAGTCAACTCGCATGAACTAGCTCAACGATGGCAACTAGAACCTAGGTTTGCACCAAAAAGGTACAGAAGTGTAGTATAAGTACAAAAACACGGGTAATCAGTAGGCATCATCGGCCGGTTGAGCTCAAATATAATGTAAGGATAATATAAAGTAAGACAACAATATTACAGTCAAGGGATAGGATCAAACTTGAATCTGCTTTGATACCGCTGTAAGAACATTTATACTACTAAAGCAATAACATGACATACTATCTCAATATACTCCATAATCACCATAAAAACCGAATAATAGTTTGAAGCGTAAAGTCATATACACAATAGCAAAGAATCTACTTTCCATGATCATCATCGGCCATCTTTAGAACAATAGACACAAGAACATACCACGACGTCCTATACCACCGGAAAGTAAACAAAAGAGAGCACAACAAAGAACTCATCACAACATCCCATACCACCGGTGAGTACACAAAAATATCAAACAAGAACTCATCACGGCGTCCCATACCACCGAAGAGTACACCGAAAGAATATAACCAATAATACATAAAGCACCACTATTCCATAAATTGACCAAAAATGCGGGTAGTTCAATCCCTCCATAGATCATTACCGAAATCAACTTCTAAATACCCATATCGTAATTTAACATAAAGAAGGTAACATTGTCATAGCATAGGCATGCAATCATCAATTCTATAATTCATTGATAAACACCGCATCAAGTCAATACTAGTTATCCTTATCCTTCTAGGGAGCAATAGATTACAAATCTTACCATTACTATCCATCAAATTGGGGAAAACTACAAGTCACCCATATTATAGGTTTTTAATTTATCATAAGGCTATTTCTTAGCTAGCATCTTCATGACACGAGTTATTAATTAAGCTATCTCAACCTCACATATTAGAAGATAATTTAACTAACCCTCACACATTCCTAAGTCTATCATTACTAAGCATGTCATAACCTTAAGGACTAATTTCTATATTTTTAATCAAGTAAAGTCCACCAACTAGTTTACTAGGTTTCTAGCCTCCAAATATTAATCATATTTTTTTTGATGTAACTAGTTATCACATAAGCCACTTTACTTGGAAAGATTTCTTAATACAACCTCTTATTCCAGTCAAGGCTATATATTAGGTTAGCCCTTGATTCTACGCAAGATTATTCACATCACTAAGTCTTAACTCAATATTAGGCATAGGTTTCCTCTAGTTACTAATTTAGCATCAACAAGGGTCACAACTCTCATTTAGTAATTTAGATCAAGAAATGACTAGTCATATCTCAGGCACATAGGTAGTTGGCCCCACATGTCCTAACCTTATAAATATCAATACATATAAGAAAATTTACCCCACACGATGTCATGATGTTCTTACCACTTTCGGATTCACCGGGCATCATCACAAGATCAATATATTCCTCTGCATTTATCGGGCATTGTCATAATATTACATATTCCTCTGGACTCAAACCATGTGTCATCACAATATCAACAAATTGCTCCAGACTCACCGGACATCATCGTAATATCACATATTCCTTCGGACTTACTGGGCATCATCATAATATCACATTTTTCTCCGAACTCAAACTGGAATCATCATAATATCACATATATCCCAATACAACAACATCCATCCATATGCATAGCTAAAATAATAAACATACACATAGGTTCACACTATAAGGAAATAGGGATGTAGGCTAACACTTGCCATTTCACCTTACTAATAAGCTTCACACGAAATATGAGCCTAAACATGAGCATGGGCATGCAAAAGACATGAACAATAATTACCTAATAAGTTTATTCAATCATGATCATAAGATAATCTGATAATCGAGTTCAACCATCACAACTACTATGTACATATAATTTAGGCAATCACCACGTATCTAGGTCGCTAAGCATTTACGTAGTTCAAGCTTAAGGTAGGTCAAGTACCACTTCTAAATCCGCAAGAAAGACTAGGATTTACTAACAAAAGTCTATCTTCTACCCAAAATTATACTAAGTCATCTGTACCTTTACATGAGGGCTTACTTATCATTTCTATGTCTATAGGGAAAGTCTCTTCAAGAATCCTTCCTAAGTCAACCCAATACCAAGGTCATATCCTATATAGGAATTATGTAGGTCAAAAACACCTAAGGATAGAGAAGTATACCATTCATATCTTGATAGAACAACTATAGTGTTCTCACACTAGTCATGAGACCACAAATAAGCTAACCAAGGTCCTTAACTAAGGGTCGAATACCATACCTTACAATTTAATAGTCTAAAGAAATAAATAAATCCCAACTTCACCATTTAATCAAATATCTTCTAAATTTCCTGCCCAATCTCGCAAGATATCAATAATTACATTACAAATAAGCTCAATCTAGTCTACGAGTAAGCCTAACCTACCTAGAATCCAAGAAACTCACAAACAAATGGGCTTTTCCTTTATTTTATGTGAACCTTCCTCCCCCATAAGCAAAGTTATCAATAATATAATCTAAGAATAATAAAATGAATAACAATACCCACTATAGCACCATTGTGCAATGGGTTTCAAATGGATACCAAAACCCCAATTGGGTTTCACCCTTGGAAAGGAGTTTCTATGACCAACCCGTAGCCCAACTATATTTAGAGACTTAAAAACCTCAAGTAATTTGAGTTAATCACTCAATTTTGGGGCTAAAATTGACCAACAATGATTTAGGGGTTTTGAGTCAAGAAACTATGAAATCAATACCAAATTAGAGGGGTTCTTACCTTAGATTATTGCAAGACTCAATCAAACAAGTTGTTTAAGTGCCAATTCAACCCACAACAAATACTTAGAAGGTTTTACACTCTATTAGGGTTTTTAGGTTTAGAGAAAGGCACAACTCTCTAATGCTACGGTCGTGGCTCACATATTACCACAGTCATGATCTTAAGGTCACAACTACTTAACCGAAGTCACAACACGTTGGTGCATGCCATGCATTGCTAAAGCTTGGATCTTGGTTTCAATTTTCAGCCAATGCCTCGAGATGTATTCGAGGTCCGGTTTTAACAAATAAGATAAAAAACCCCATAGTTTTTCACATTTCAGATGTGTTGGTGAATTTAAATTTTGCATACGAGGTTGTTTACTGAAGTGTTTGATTAGTGGTCAATTAGGACCAATGGAGACTTCAAATTAAGAAAAGAGGTTCTAAAACACAAATGGACTATCAGGTAACCAATCTATTGGTCCCCTCAAGTCACTATTGACTTAGGATAGATATGGAGAAGCTCTATTAGAGGAAGCAAGAAAGAATACAGATAATGACCTAAAGGGTCATTATAGAGGTTGATGAGTCTTCTTTATAAGAGACTTTTCTAATGCTTTTCTGGACCACTTCTTTCCTTAAGAGTTGAGAAAAGTGAAGGCAGAGGAATTTTTCAATCTAAAATAAGGGAAGATGTCAGTCAAGGACTATGCCTTGAAAATTCATCAGGTGTCTAGTTATCCTCCAAAATTAGTGTCTAATATGAGGGCCAAGATGAGAATGTTTGCTTTATAACTATCCCGATATTTGATTCTTAAAATCAAGATTGTATTGTTCATTAAAGATATGGATATTTATAGATTTGTTGTTCATATATAATAGGTGGAGGGGAAAAAAGAAAGTAGGATGATATTGAGGAAAAATAGGGTAAGAAATTCAAGTTCTCTAGGTAGGGTGATCAATAACAAAGTGGTCGAGCTGGTGGTAAGTGGAAAAAAAATAATTGGGGGAGTTTTGGTTCTTTCTCTACAGCTGGTGCTCCTTAATAGGAGCAGTTGGGGTAATAGGTATTAGCATGGTGGGGACAAATTTAGAGCATAGGGTGCCCAATCTAAGGCTAGTGGGTCTATGTCGGCATCATCATATACTCCTTATAGGTTTTGTGTTCGGTTACATCAAGGTTTCTATAATGAGAGGAGGGATATGTGTTTCAAATATGGTAATCCAAACTCTATACTTAGAAACTGTACAGTTGGTAAAGTTGTGTCATTAGTAAACAAGGTTCATATTTCCTCTTTATCTATCCTACACCAAAGGGTATTACTCTGACATCTATTTCTGCTTCTAGTAAAGACATGGGCTGAAATAGGTTATATGCACTCACTACCTGGAAGGAGTCTAAGGCATCGCTTGATGTTGTAACTGGTACATTATAATCTATTTCTTGGTATATTTATCATTTACTTTATGTGGGGTCTTCTCTCTCTTATGTGACCCTATTTGTGGCTATGTATTTTGGTTTTGATCTCGAGGTTATTTTGGGTACTTTTTCTATTTCTAACTTGGTATATGACTTTGTGATTGCTAAACGAGTCTATAAGGGTGTGGTATTTTTCGGTAGTAAGGAGAATTTGGTGGATTTTTTCAAACTAGATATGGTAACTTTTGATGTTATTATGGGTATGGATTGGTTACACTCATGTTATGCATCTTTAAAGGATGGACTCGTAAGGTTATCTGTATGTTCCTTGGTGAATCAATTATTTAATGGGATGGTGGTTACCTAGCTCCTATGGGGAGGTTTATATCATATCTTAGAGATCAGGGGTTAATCTCTAAAGGGTGTCTCTATCATCTAGTTTGGCTTAAAGACTCTAACTTGGAAGGTCCTTTTTTACATTCGATTTTGGTGGTGAATGAGTTTCCCACGGTCTTTCTGGATGATCTTCCCAGTGTTTCTCTAAATAGGGAGATTGAGTTTAGCATTTATTTGGTTCCTGACACTCATCAAATATCTATTCCTCCTTATTGAATAGCTCTAGCTAAGTTGAGTAAAATACCCTGGTTTCTATCCTATAGAAATATTCATGGAATTCTGGTCTCAAGACCTAATATGACTCATAGGTATAAGCCATTGTTTGGGTACAAGTGGTATGGTCCAGTTGTATACTGACCAGTGATGGTTGGTGGGATGGATTTTGGTCACTGGAATAGGTACGACTTGGTGGTACGAGTCGTATGGTTGGATACAGATTATTTAGTTTCCCTACTAAACATTAGACTTGGTAACTTAAGTTGGATCTGAGTACGAGCAGCTCACCAGGTGCTATAACCAAGGGTACAAGTCATACCTAGGACTCGTATGATTGATAGTGTTCAAACCTTCTGTGATTCTATCTTTCCAAGGATACATGTAATAGGTACAAATCATATTTTGTCAATACGACTTAGGTAGGAAGAGTCATACACTGGACAGTGTTAGTTCCAAGGTTAAAGGCTTAGGATACTAGTAGTGGGTACCACTCGTATCAAAGGGTACTACTCGTGAGGGTGAATCATACCCCTATGATGAGATTTTGTGCAACTTAAGTAGGGGTATTCTAGATATTTCCCCACTTATCCTAATAATATCCCATGATTTGTAACTATCTTAGAGCTATTTACCCTATTATTCTATTCAATAACACTTAGAAACTCTTCCTAAATACTCTATAATTCTCTCAAAAACTTCTGGGAAAGCAAGCTAGAGTTTCAACTAGAGGACTAATTTGGGGATCTTTTAGGTGGTTTCTCTCCATCTACTTTGTCAATCAAGGAATGTTATCTTCCCTCATTTTTAGTTCCAACTAAAGGTATGGTTTTTATACAATATCTTTATGATTTAAATGTTGTATGATTTATGAGTTTTTAAATATGATTTGGGGGTTTTGGTTATAAATGCTTGGTTATGATTTTGCCATGTTTTAATTGTGATTTTGTATGCATTAATTATGTTTTTGGATAATTGATTACATAGGAATGGTTCTTTGGTAATGGACTTCAGTTTTAAAAATACTATGTCCCCAGTATGTTTGATAAAATGCCTTTAACAATGTTTTCATTACAATATTAGTTTGTTAATGGAACTTATGCATAGTTTAAACTTGGTAATGGAACCCTAAATTGTTTGAATGGTTTTAAATGGATTGGAAAGGCCTTGGTGGCCATGGTTTTTGTTAATTGCAAATCATTAAGGGTATATGGAATCCCTTTAACCTATATATGGTTGGCTATGGACAAAACTTGCACGTATTATTGGTAAAATGATACCACTACTAATGGCCTTGGTTAATAGAAGGTTAATGGATTGGTAGGTTGCTGGGTAATTGTTTTAATAGGGTAATAATGGCTAGGTGAGTGTTGTGGAAGGTGGAGGTCCCGAGGGATAAAAACTAGAAACTCACATTTGCCGATATGAGGTTTGGTCTTGGTGATCGTGTGTGTGATGTCACACTTTATATTTGCGGGATGTACTAGTCATCCTAGGTTTTTATTCCATGGTTGAGCCGCTTCACGCACTGGGTCCCTTTATGCAGGGGAGCTGAACCCGATCCCTTTTCCTGACATAGATATATATACATGTATGGTTGTGTGTATATGGATGGTTTTCGGTTTTATAAATGGCATTATTTTATCCTTATCCTTAGTTTATGCTAGCGATCACTCACCAACCTATCAATGGGTGGCTGTATACCCATGTTATGAAAGAACTGATCATTTTACTCCTCCTACATAGTGATTGACTCTGGAATAGCTGTTGGATTAAAGCGATGAGCTTCAATCTTTCCGAAAGGCTCCATTTCATTATTTGAATACTTTTAGACATTCTGATTTATTTTTGGATATTGGTTTTGGCTATGGTTGGGGGCATGTCCCAACTAGATATTCATACTCTTTTGGTTAGAGGCTTTATAGTACTCCGATAGGTTGGAATGGGTGGGATTGGTATTAGTGTCTGCCTTAATATTCGCATCGAAATTGTGGTTTACATCTTTGGACATAATTTCTAACTGTTCCATCGTATTTCATTTTGGGATTAATCATATTATGATTTGGAACTTATTTGGTTATGACCTGGTTTATGGCTCTTGTTTCGGTAGTGGTGTGGCTCGGTGGTTTAATTGGTATGATTTTGTGTGATGGGATGACTATATAGGGCTGGTCTTGGAATAGACATATCCTAAAGTCAGTCCTTGTCTAGTTATGCTATTTTTCTATTTTTTTAGAACTCAGCCGACACAAGGTATGCTAATTGTGGTTGGGTTGGATAAAAGGGGGTGGTCCCTGATCCTAGTTATAGTTGGGATGCCTATTATGGAAAAGCCCCCAGTTGGTTTGTGTCATGTTTGTATCATAGCTTTATGTTCATGGTCAACTGGGAGTCCACAAATCCGTGTCTCGTAGAGTCTATTTTAAGGGTGTGTAGCGCGCCACACTCATAAGAGAGAAACTACAAGGCATTTAGGAATGTTTCACTTTATTGGTATTCTGTTTTCAAACTTGGAGTCTGAGTCTTAAAATTCTTCTCTAATCCTTGGTTGTTGATTTTTCAGATCATGCCTAGACAATCTGGAACACAAGTAAACTCTTCAGTCGAGTATGGGGACAATGTTGATTGGGTACATTATAATACCCCCAAAAATCGAAACCTATTTAAGAGACACGTTTCAATCTCATGCAAAATGCATTTTATTTCGTTAGTAGTTTAGGAGTGAGTTCGATGTATATTAAGGCCTCAATAACTCCCATTTATTAGATGAATCGAATATTCCTAACCGATTGAGTTTTTGAGAAAAATATTGTTATAGTCAACTTCAAATTGTAGAGAGAATTTTCCAGCTCAAGACCCACCAAATTGTAGGAAATTCAATTATCTTTCCAACGATACCAATTTCGCTTTAATTTGATACTAGGTTGAGAAGTTATGGTACTTTTAGTAAGAGATAGTAGCCCAACACGATAAGTCTACGTCATGGTGATGGGGAAATTCACGTTCAGTGGGGTACCGCAATGACGCCATATCAAGCCAAGGTTCCAAATAGGTATTGTCCATTTCTAGTGGCGCAACATGATAGCACCGCGTCGCACTGTTGGACAAAATAAGGATTGTCCTTTTCTAGTGGCGCAACACAATAAGCACCGTATCACGCTGGAGCCAAAAATTGAGATTTCCAGTCTTGCAATTTAATTTCTAGGGACCGTTTAGTCTTTTCCATGGCCCCAAATCCATCCAAAACACGTAATTACAACCCGAAAGAGGCATTATGTGCCACATTAATCATAATTTCTCTCAAAGAAACTTATTTTATCTCAAGAATGAGCCCTATATTTCAACATTCAAGATCAATTCTCAAGAAAAATACCAATAGCTTTCATGAATTCATCAACCCAAGTATGTTTACTGTCCATCCATGGGTCCCTTCCACCCATGGAGTCCAAATATTCAATTTTAAATTCAAAGTTGTGATCTTTACAAGTTATTGTGATTTTTAATTGTGATTTTAACCATGAATTCCCATTAATTGAAATTCTTTACCTTGTTTAAATGAAATTGTTGTTGTTATTAAACCCCACACATTTGAATAATGTTATTTGCTGATTTAAATCATATATAGTGATGTTGGTGTTGAAAATAAGCTATTTCTGCAAGCTTTAAACTATTATCATGTTTAGCTTTAACTATGAACATTAAGTGTTTGATGAAGTGCCTACAAGAATGAATTTTTAATAAATATTTTCACATTATGTTATTAAGGTCTAGTACTATTTTTCTATTATTGCTATCGAGTCCTGGGGGTTATAAATACCCGAAAACATAGTTGTTCACTTAGTCTCAGTATCTTTAGAATAGTTTCAGATAAATCATGAGTGCCATCACTTCAATCAGTTATCATAATAAGTTAAACATAGAACAATTTAGTATTTCAAGTCAGTTCAGTTGGGAGTAGGATTTAGCACCGAGCGAACCTAGGGATGGGGGCACACCTGCTAGTTGAGGGTGTGACCTTTAGTAGCAATCTGTGTATTCCATAACTACATAACTTTAAGATGTTAACTTGCAAGTTAAAGGTTGATCTTATTCGAGTACTTGCCAATTGAGGGTAACCCTTAGTCCTTTGGGACAACACTTTAGTGGATCCACACAACTAGTGTTAGTACCTGTGGTATGGTATTGATACCCTTCCAACCGTGGTCACAAGTTGGACCCCAATTTACTCATTGGGGCATGTCGGTTAGATAATAGCTCCCACAATCTCAGTTCAGTATTTAGTATACTTCAGTTCAGGCTTGTATTGACCATAGCTATATATATCAGTTATTTAGTTGTCAGATTTTAGTATTTCAATTTATAGACTATTTTATGAATCATGTTTTATTCTTGGTCATACATTTTCAGTATTTATAGATTTTATGCATTCTATTTAGTACTTAATGCTATTCATTCAGTTAGTTATTACTCCTGTACATGAAACCATGTATATCACCCTACCTCATTTAGCATACCAATACATTTAAAGTATCGATCGCATACTCATTTTTTGCACTATGATGTATCATATCATATGTTCGGACGCTTAATTCCCGAATAACGCATGGACTTTCTATATTATCAGACGTAGCAATAGTGAGTCCTCATATTTTAAAGACATGGTTTATTTAGCTCAGTTATTTCATTAGTTTTAATATTTTTTTATTCAATCGGAGTTAGTTGGGTCAGCTCCACAGTCAGTAAATAGAGGCTTTTCAGACTAGTATATACAGTTAGTCTGTCTTCAATTTTTAGTTGTCGTTATCATATTACTTTATCATTATTCTCGATATTTTTTTATAAAGTTTATCAAAATTAAGAATTTAAAACCTTATGGCATTCCTCTGTTAAATTCTGCATATGAACTATTGTTATCAATTTTATTCAGTGCTCACAACAGGTACCAGCCTATGGGTTATTTTCTTGTCCCTCGGGACTATAAGCATCACGTGGCACCCAGGGTGTACTTTCGGGTCATTACAAACTTTGTATCAAAGACTAAGGTTTTAAAGTATCCTAGAATGTCTAAAATTCACTTCAAGTAGATTCTTGTTCATTGGTGTGAAGCGTGACACACTTTTGAATAAGAGGATACAAGGCATTTTAAGAAAACTTTTCCCTTCTTTAATTTTAATGTCATGGGACTGAGCATGAAGCTCATGTTAAACTCCCTTTCTAATCTATTCTTTCTTTCGTTTACTGAAAATCCCTCCTAGAAAGACAAACGGAAGAAGAAATATAAACTAGCCAACACCTCGGCCCATTCAAGGAGATCCCCTAAACGAGCATGTTTCTCAAGCAAATTTTAGACCTATATTAACTAATCTAGATCACTTTGTAGTGGCTCAGAATGTTCATCCAACCATTGTCCCGGCCAACCAAGTGGATAATACTATTGCAGCTAGAATTCAGGACTTTACCCGAATAAATCCTCCCCTGTTCTTAAGATCCAAATCTAAAGAGGATTCATAGGAATTCCTAAACATAGTCTAGAAGAAAACAAACATCATGGGGGTGACTTCTAGTGAGAATGCTAAATTGGCCGCTTACCAGGATATAGACCATACCTGCTTTAAGCTCTAGAAAGGGATAGAGGTGTAGATGAAGGGCCTATAGAATGGGAGGAGTTTGCTATAGCCTTCTTAGATAGATTTTTCTTGTTTGAGATAAGGGAAACCAAAGTGTTAGAGTTTATCAACTAAAGGTAGGGTAGTATAAGTGTGAAGGAGTATTTCCTTAAGTTTACTTAGTTATCCAAGTATGCTCCTCATGTGGTGGCTGATAGCAGGTCTAGGATAAGCAAGTTTGTGTCTAAGGTATCTAACAGTGTGGTCAAGGAGTATAGGACTACGATGTTAATTAAAGTGATATACATATCTAAGCTTATGGTCTATGCTCAACAGATTAAGAAGCAAGAGCTTAAAGAGAAGGAGAGAAAGAATAAGAGGGCCAGAATATGTCGCTTTAATTTTACTCAGCTAAAGCTATAAGGTAGTAAACGTCCTAAGTGCCATAGAAATCTTCAATCCTAGATCCATATTCTTCTAGTGCCCCAGTACTCAAATTCAAAAATGATAATAAGGCTAGAGCGCCAGACTCTAAGTTCCAAGGCAGTGTAAGCACTTGTTGTACAAATCCTCTTTGCCAGAAATATAGTAGAAACCATCTTTTAGAGAGAGTAGTGATGTATGTTTTAGATGTGGCAGGCCAGGACACAGAGTCAGGGATTTCCCAAAGAGTGCTCAGCAGGGTCAGTCTAGTCGTTCCTCAGTTTTAGTCGATTTCTTGACTCAGCAGGTGCCACTTCTAGTGCCACTAGTGGTCAGCATCAAAATAGGCTTTATGTACTTCAATCCTGACAAGATCAGGAAAGTTCCCTTAATACAGTTACTGGTACTTTACAATTCTTTTATTTGTGTGTTAATGCTTTACTAGACTCAGGAGCTTCTCTTTTTTTTGTAACCCCTTATATAGCCGTCAACCTTAGAGTCTGTCCCAAAATATTAGTAGAGCCTTTCTCACTGTCTGCCTCAGTGGGTAAGTCTATTGTAGCCCAGCGAGTATACATGAACTTCCCAGTTATAGTATCTCAGAAAGTTACTTCAGTAGACCTTGTAGAGTTAGAGATGATAGATTTTGATGTCAGTCTCTGAATGGATTGGTTATGCTTCAGTGGATTGTAGAAATAGAGTAGTTCATTTTTAGTTTCCAAATGAGCCAGTTCTTAAATGGAGGGGAAGTACAATAATGCTTAGGGATCAGCTTGTTTCGTACCTTAGAGCGAGGAAAATAATATATAAAGGGTGTATTTATCATCTTGTCTGTGTTAAAGACTCTAATTCCGAGACTCCAAATCTTGAGTCAGTTTCAGTAGTGAGGGAATTTCCAGATGTGTTCCCTGAAGATCTTTCCAGAGTTTCTCTCGAAAGAGAAATTGACTTCAAAATAAACCTTCTTCCAGATATCCAACCTATCTCTATTCTGCCATATAAAATGGCTCCAGTAGAAATTGACTTCAAATCCTGTTCATGCATAAGAAAAATGATTCTCGTTGAATGTATATCGACTACCGTTAGTTGAATAATGTCACAATCAAGAACAAATACCCACTTTCCAGAATCGATGGCTTATTCCGGCTATCATTAACTAAGAGTCAGAGAATATGACATTTCAAAAACAACTTTTAGAACTAGGTATGGTCACTATGAGTTTCTAGTCATGTCCTTTGGTCTCACAAGTGCCCCAACAGCCTTTATGGACTTGATAAACTGAGTGTTCAAGAAGTACTTGGACATATTTGTCATAGTATTTATTGATGACATTCCTAACTACTTCAGTAATGATAATAATCATGCAGACAACCTCAGAATAGTATTGAAGACTCTTAGAGCCCATTAGCTTTTTGCTAAATTCAGTAAGTACAAATTTTGGCGAAGATCAGCAGCTTTTATTGGCCATATTGTTTTTGGTTATGGCATTAGAATTGATCCTTAAAAGACTAAAGTAGTGAAAAACTAGCCTAGACAAATCTCACCATCAGATATCAGGAGTTTCTTGGGTTTGGCTGACTATTATTAGCGGTTTGTTAAAGTGTTTTTATCTATTTTGTCCGCCATATCTAAATTGACTCAGAAGAAAGTCAAGTTTTAGTGGTCAGATTCTTATGAGAAGAGTTTTTAGGAGTTTAAGACTCAACTCACTACAACCCCAGTTTTGACGTTACTATATAGTTCAAATAGGTTCGTTCTGTACTGTGATGCTTCAAGAGTTGGTTTAGGGTGTGTTTTTATGTAGAAGGGTAAGGTCATGACCTATTACTTTAGATAGCTTAAGACCTATGAAAAGAATTACCCTACCCATGATTTTGACTTAGCAACTATTGTTTTTGCCTTAAAGATTTGGAGGCACTATTTGTATGGGGTGAATGTTGATGTGTTCACAGAACACAAAAACATGCAGTATGTGTGTTCATGGAAATATTTGAATCTGCGTTAGAGGAGATGGTTAGAGTTGTTGAAAGATTATGATATAAGTGTTTTGTAGAACTCGGGTAAGGCCAATGTAGTGGCAGATTCCCTAAGTAGATTGTCTATGGGTAGCGTTGCTCATGTTGAGCATGACAAGAAGAAGTTAGTTAGGGAAGTTCATTAGCTTGCCAGATTAGGTGTCTATTTAATTGATTCAGCTGAGGGTATTATTTGGGCTTAGAATAGCTTAGAATATTCTTTGTCTTTCGAAGTAAAAGAAAAGAAAGATAGGGATCCTAGTCTACTGAAGCTGAAAGAGTTAGTCAAAGATCAGAAAGTAGAAGTTTTCTCCCAAGGGGGAGATGGTGTGTTGCATTTGCCAGGGTAAACTATGTGTGTCGTGTGCTGATGAGTTAAGACAAACAATTCTTGCAGAAGCGCATAGTGTGCATTACTTGATTCATCTAGGAGCCACGAAGATCTACCATAATCTGTAGGAAATCTATTGTTTGAGTGGGATGAAGAGGGATATTGCAGAGTTTGTAGCTAAGGGCTCCATTTGCCAATAGGTTAAGATTGAGCATCAGAAGCCTAGTGGGTCTATGCAGGAGTTTATTATTCTCACTTAGAAGTGAGAAGTAGTGAACATGGATTTTATGGCAGGTTTGCCTCGTAGTCATCGTCAGCATGATTAGATTTAGGTCATTATGGACAGGATGACCAAATCAACCTATTTCTTATGAGTCCATATTTCTTATTAAGCTATGAACTATGCCAAGCTCTATATTAGAGAGTTGGTTAGGTTACACGGTGTTCAGTTACTCGTTATTTTAGATAGAGGTACTCAGTTTACCTCTCACTTTTGGAAATCTTTTCAGAAGGGTCTTGGTGCCCAAGTTTACCTCAGCACAACCTTCCCCCCAGACGAATGATCAGGCACAGAGGACCATTTAGACCCTTAAGGATATGGTGAGAGACTGTGTAGAGGACTTTAAGGGCAGTTGGGATGACCACTTGCCTTTGATCGAATTCGCTTATAATAACAACTATCATTCCAGTATTCAAATGGCTCTATTTTAGGCCCTATATGGAAGGCAGTGTAGATCTCTGATTGATTAGTTTGAGGTAGGTGAAACCAATTTGATAGGGCCTAATTTGGTGTTTGATGCTTTGGAGAAAGTTCAACTAATCTGAGGGAGCCTTAAGGCAGCCCAAAGCTGACATAAATCTTATATAGATATGAGGAGAAAGGATTTGGAGTTTGAGATTAAAGATTTTGTTTATCTAAAAATTTCTTCTATGAAGGGAGGTAGAGAGATTTTGTAAGAAAGGGAAGCTTAGTCCCCAATATGTTGTCCCTTATAGAGTTTTGAGCCATTTCAGAAAGGTAGCTTATGAGCTTGAGTTTCCTGCAAACTTAGCATCAATGTACCCAGTATTCCATATCTCTTTGTTAAAGAATTGAATTGGTGACCTGACCGTAGTTTTTCCCTTAGAAAGTATAGATATCTAGAACAACCTTTCGTATGAAGAAATTCCATTCAAGATCGTCGATCGAAAAATTCATAAACTTAGGAACAAAGAAGTTCCCCTAGTCAAGGTTCTTGGCGGAATCAGTCCGTTGTGGAAGCCACATGGGACGCAAAAGCAGATATGCGAACTAAGTACACTCATATTTTCTCCGCAAACTCAAATTCAGCTTAAGGTAACAATCTTCTTAGAATTTCTCTTTTCCATGATAGGTTTAAACTACATATCATTCTTTTGTTAGTCATGCATTAACAGAACTAGTTCTCTTATGTGTCATCTTTCATACTTAGTCATGTAATAACATTTTCATCACGTATATTAAGCATGTAATCTCAATTCCTCTATGCTTCCATCTTAACTAATCTCATTTGAGGATGAATATTCCCAAAGAGGAGATATTATAGTACCTTAAAAATCCAAACCTATGTTAGAGCCATATTTCAAGCTCATGTAAAGTACATTCTAGTTCTTCGGTATTTTATGAGTGAGTTTGATATATATTAAGGCCTCAAATAACACCCAACTAGTAGACGAATCAAATATTCCTTATTGATTGAGTTTTTTTAGAAGAATATTGTTATAGTCAACTTTAAATTCTCTTATCTTTTATTCTACTGAGAATTTTCCAGATCAAGATCCACCAAATTATAGGAAATTGAATTAAATTTCCAACGATACAAATTTTCCCTTAATCTGGTACTCAGGTGAGAATTTATGGTACTTTTAGTAAGAGACGGAAGCTTGACGCGATAAGACAACATCGCGGTGATGGGAAAATTTACGTTCGGTGGGGCACCACGATGGTGCTGAGTCATGCTAAGGTGCAAATTTAGGATTGTCCGTTTCCAGTGGCACAATGCTATAGCACCGCGTTGCATCATTGGACAAAATGGGGATTGTCCTTTTCCAGTGGCGCAATGCGATAAGCACCGCCTCTTACCAGAGCTAAAAATTGGGATTTCCAGTTTCACAATTTTATTTCCATTGGTCGTTTGGTCTTTTCCCCTGGCCCCAAATACATCTAAAACACATAATTACAACCCTAAAGGGGTATTATGTGCCCTATTACACATAATTTTACTTAAAGAAACGAATCTTATCTCAAGAAGAAGCCTTAGCCTTCAATATTCAATATCAATTCTTGGGAAAAACCCCATGAACTCTCACGAATTCATTAATCCAGGTATGTTAAATGTTCATCCATGGGTCCGTTCCACCTATGGAGTCCAAGTATCAAATTTTAAATTCAAAGTTGTGATCTATACAAGTTATTGTGATTTTTAAATGTGATTTTAACCATGAATTCTCAAGAATTGAAATTCTATACCATTGTTTACATAAAATTATTGTTGTTATTGAACCCCACACATTTAAATATTGTTATTTTATAATTTAAATCATAATTAGTGATGGTGTTAAAATCATGCTATTTCTACAAGCTTTAAACTATTCTCATGTTTAGCTTAAACTATGAACATCAAGTGTTTGATGAAATGCCTATATGAATGAATTTTGAATAAATGCTTTCACATTATGTTCTTAAGGTCTAGTACTATTTTACTATTATTTCTATCGAGTCCTGGGGATTTTGAATACCCAAAACATAGATTCCCACTTATCTCAGCATCTTTAGAATAATTTCTGATAAATCATGAGTTCCATTAGTTTAATCAGTTATCATAATCAATTAAACTAAGAATGGTTTAGAATTTTGAATTAGTTCAGTTGGGAGTAGGATTTAGCACTGAGGGAACCTAAGGATGGGGGCTCACCTGCCAGTTGAGAGCGTGACCTTTAGTTGCACTCCTCGCATTCCATAACTATATAACCAATATAAGTTGAGATGTTAACCTACCAGTTGAAGGTTGATGTCATACGGGTACCTTCCAGTTGAGGGAAACCCTTAGTCCCTTGAGAAAACACTTTAGTTAACCCACTCAACTAGTGTTAATACTCGTGGAACAGTACTGACACCCTTCCAACTGGGGTCATAGGTTGTAATACCCCGATCATTCCTTAAGCCTAAATCTGTCTTTTGAATGGAGATGTATGAAGTCTAAAGTGATTGATGTTTAAACCATGTTGTATTTCCATAGATAATCTTTCCATAAATACAAATTTCATCAAAATACGACATCGGATGAGTGAGTTATGGCCGTTTTACTCAACGGTATCGGATCGCCCAGGTTCAACGATCGACCTGGTGGACCGTCAAGTGTCCCATCAAGCCAAGGCAGTAGTTTTCTTTATGGGATTTCGTGTGATAGTCAAAGTGGTGGACCATTACAAAAAGTTGATGGACCATCAAGGTATCCGTCATGCTAAGATAAAATGTCTCATTTTTGGTCCTCAAGTGACGAACGACTTGGTGGACCGTCACTTTTTTGACTGACCATCAGGTCAACCATCATGTCAAGTCAAAACATTCCAGTTGTGGTGTTCGAGTGACGGACAACTTGGTGGACCGTT
This sequence comes from Capsicum baccatum var. pendulum, assembly GCA_030864225.1. Lineage (NCBI taxonomy): Eukaryota > Viridiplantae > Streptophyta > Magnoliopsida > Solanales > Solanaceae > Capsicum > Capsicum baccatum. The sequence goes on from CM061556.1 coordinate 119,319,695, forward strand.
AGTCCCTCTGATAGATCGTCACAGGCCCCGAGCAGCAAATTTCAACTTTTTGTCAAAAGGGCATCTTGGTCATTTCCGCTCCTTGTGGCCTTATATATATATATATATATATATGTAGAGAAGAGAAGATCATTTCTCTTCATTTCTCTCCAAATTTCTTTCAAGAATTCTCTAGAAACCTAGGGTTTCTTCCAAACCCAAAAAAATCAAATCATCTCCAAGAAATCCAAGAAATCTCCCATAAATCTCTTCAAGTTGTTCAAGAACTAAGTTCCTCAAGTCAAAGGCAGCAAGGCCTTTGTCTAAAAGTGTGAGAAATAAGTTTCTTTATCTTTAAAATCAAAATGTAAGGTATTTGGGGTTTGAACAAGAACACATCTATTGTTCTTGTGCCTAAAGATTTACTTTCTATTATTGATTTACATGATTTTGCAAGTGGGTTTACACCCAAATTTCTTTATGTGTGATTTATGAGACTTGATTTGAATAATCTTGATATATATGGTTATTTCACCATAATGATTCTTAAAGAGTATTTATTCCATGAGTTGTATATTATCATTATATATATTGATAATTTCTAAGTGATTTATCATAAGTGTAAGGATTTGTGTTTTTCTATGAGAGATTTTACTATTGAATACATATCAATACTTGAGATCGAAAGTCAAGAATGAGTTTGATTATGTTTCCTTGAAGCTTTGGCATTTGAAATGATTTGATAAAAAAATGTACTTGATGTTGAGAAACATTGTTTGAATTTGAGTCTAGTTAGGAATCCACTATCGTATATGATTTACTGATTAGATATACTATTGTTTTGGTCATCATGATGGAACCATGAGTTGATATTGACTGAGGTGTATTTCCTAACGCATTCTAAGCTGATTCTGGGAGGAGTATTTAGCACCGAGTGGGAAATTTTGTATTTCCCCAGAACTACATGTCACCGTAGGATTGATGTTTATAATTATGGGACAAATGCCGAGGATGAGATTATGATAATGATATTGAGGTCGTACTCCCTGGAAAGAGTACCACACCCCTGCCAATGTGGGGTTCTCTCCTTAGGAGGGCAAAACGTTGGACTCTATGCGGCTGGCATGGAGTAGTTATGTCTGTTATAAGAAACTCCCAAAACCATAATGATCTAAATATCTTGAGTTATCGGGTCACACTAATTCATGAGTCAAATCTTTTGAGTTAAGTTAAATCATTTATGAGATTTATGAAGCATGTGTTATTACTGATGATTTATGGAAATAATGATTCAGATAATTCAAGCGAAGAGAGTTATTACTATCAGCATGCATGATTTTCTTATACACTTATGATAATATTTAAAATATCGCATCCACCCCCACATACTCAGTATATTCCCAAGTACTGACTCCCATACTCTTTTGTACTCTATGTTTCCTCATGATATAGGTTCAGGTGCTCAGTCTCAGCAATGACAATGATCTTTGAGTACCTTCATCTACATTTCTACGGTTTGTAAGTCCTCATGGTTTGAGGACCTATGTCTCCAATTATTTCTTGTTATTAGATGGTTATTTACTTTTAGTTCAGTATGAGTCAGTTGGGGATCTGTCCCAATGTCTCCTCAGTCCTATGGAGTAGGCTTTGTCAGACTAGAGTACCAGTATGTACAGAATGTTAGTATTTTGATTGTATAGGACAGTATTACTTTGTATCTCAGTATGTTCATGGCATGATTATTATTCTTTTATACCGCCTAATTATTGTCATGGTGAATTATAGGAGTAAAGACTTTCTTAGATGGTTAGCTTAAGGGTGTGTGTGTCCTTCAGCACCATATGACGTCTCGGGATAGGTTCTTGGGGCGTTACATAGGTTGTATTCCAAATTGCTCATTGGGACATGCCAGTTAGATGATAGCTCCCACAGTCTCATGTCAGTAGTAAGTATACTTTAGTTCAAGCTTGTATTGACCATAGCATACAAATATAAATTTTTAGTTATCAAATTTCAATAATTTAGTTTACAGAATATTTTTAGAATAATGTTTTATGTTTGGTCATGCATCTCAGTGTTTACAGATTTTATGCATTTTTTAATTACTTTATACTATTCATTCTATCAGTTATTACTCCTATACTTGAAACCATGCATATCAGCCTACCTTATTTAGAATACTAGTACTTTTAAATTACTTATCGCATACTCATTTCTTGTGCTATAATGTATTATATCATAGGTTCGGATGCTGAATTCTCGAATTATGCATAGACTTTCCAAATTATTAGATGTAGCAGTGGTGAGTCCTTATTTTTTGAGGACATGGTTTATTTATCTCAGTTATTTCATTAGTTTCAGTATTTTTCCATTCAGTCAGAGTTAGTTAGGGGCTTATCCCATCAGCTCCACAGTCAGTTAGTTGAGGCTTTTTAGACTACTACAGATAGTTAGTTAGTTTTTAATTTGCAGTTGTCATTTTCAGATGATTTTATAAGTATTCTTAGTATTGATTTACAAATGTTATCAGAATTATGAATTTAAAACCTTGTGGCATTCCTTCGTTAAATTCCATATATAAACTATTGTTATCACTTTTATTCAGTGCTCACAACAGGTACCAACCCATATGTTATCTTGTGGTATCTTGTGACTATAAGTACCATGTGGATTCTAGGGTTTACTCTAGGGGTGTTACATACGTCCTATTTCTAAAGTTCATATTCGATCTCAGGGTCCTATCTTCGATAGTTCTAGAGTTTCTCCGATTGCTACTAGCCCTCTTCTGGGTTAGGTGACTAATGCAGAATTCTATTAGTCTATTCTTACTATTACTAAATTAGTTACTGTTCAGGCAGAGCGGGATGTATTAGTGGGTTTTTTACTAAGGTCATAAGGGTTGGTTAGTTTATGAAACTAAATTATCCTACTTTTACTAGTGTGAAGGTGGAGGAGGATCATTAGGGTTTCTTGGTTGAAATAGAGAAGATTTTCAGGGTGATGTAGGCCACTAATATGGATGGTGTAACGATGTTGCGTACCAATGGTACGAAGAGTGGGATAGGGATTGAGGAGATATGGAGGAGTTATCCTTATGGGATGGTTTCTCTGGTGCTTTTTGTATCTTTTTTTCCTCAAGAGATAAGGGATGGCGGCAAATGGAAAAAAAGAAATGGTGATGTTTTTGTTTCTTTTCTACTACTAGTGCTCCTTACTTGAAGTAGTCGGGTGACAGGCATCACCAGGGTGGTGAGAATTTTTGGGAAAAGGTTGCCTAATATCAGGCGAGTGGGGGTCAGCAAGTTTCTTCATACCTTTCTTATTGATTCTTTAGTCGTCCTCATCGGGGTTATTATGATCAAGAAAGGGATAAATTTTTCAAGTGTGGCTAGATAGTCTCATGGATTATCCAATTAATAAGGTTACTACGAGTGCAAATAAGGTACTGGTGTCTTCATCTTCTGCTTCTTCATTAGTGGTGCCGCATCTACTTCATTACTAATCTTGGTTCTGGTATTGTTAGGAATAGGTTGTATTTTTTAGCATTCAAATAGGAATTTAAGGCATCGCCTGATATCGATATAGGTATGTTACAACTATTTTCTTGTAATATGTATTGTCTTCTTGATTTGGGGTCCTCTCTTTCTTATGTGATGCCATTTATGGATGTATGTATTGGTTTTGGTCCTAAGTTATTTTGGATCATTTTTAGTTTCTACCTCAGTAGGTGTCTCGGTTGTTGCTGTAAGAGTCTATAAGGGGTTTATGGTATTTTTTTGTGGTAGGAGAACTTTCGTGGATTTTGATATTATTCTTTGGATGGATTGGTTATTCCCTGGTTAATTGATTGTAGAGTGGGAGGGTAGTTCTCTAGCTCCTAGGTGGAGGTATATTTCTTATCTTAGATCTAAGAGGTTAATCTCTAAAAGTTGTCTCTATTATTGGGTCAGGGTTATAGATTTTAACACATGGTGGTAAATAAGTTTTTGTGGTCTTTTTAGATGATCTTCTTTGTTCTGTACACTCATCCAATATCTATTCCTCCTAATAGAATGGTTCCGACTAAGTTCAGGGAACTCAAAGAGCAACTTAAGTATTTTCTAGATAAGGGTCTTATTCATCCTAGTGTATCCCCGTAGGGTGTACTAGCAGTTGAATAAGGTTGCGGTTAAGAACAAGTATCCTATTCCAAGGATAGATGATTTGTTTGATCAGTTTTAAGGTACCAAGTTCTTTTCTAAGATAGATCATCAGTCTGGGTATTATCAGCTAAATATTTAGGTGGATATACCTAAGACAACTTTTCGTACTCAATATGGGCACTTTGAATTTTTGTTGATGTCATTGGGATTGACTAATTCCCCAATGATATTTATGGATTTGATGAATATGTTTTTAAGGCAATTCTTGGATCTCTTTATCATTGTGTTTATAGATGACATTCTAGTTTATTTCAAAAGTGAGGTGGATTATTCTAATCACCTTCGTGTGGTATTACAAACCTTGAAGGAACAACAGTTATATGCCAAGTTCTCCAAGTATGTGTTTTTGTTGAATGTTGTGATTTTCTTGGTAATATTATTTCTAATGAGGGGATCATGGTGGATCTTGATAGATTGATGATTCATTCTCAGTAGATTGAGGCTAAAAAGTTTAAGGGAAAAGATAGAGGAAACAAATTGGCTAGAACAGGGCAGTTTAAGTATGGCCAGGCTAGGTCTCAAGGGTGAAATCGTTTGCAGTTTTAGAAATGGTCATTTATGCCAGTTTATTCTTAATCTAATGCTCACTCTCCAGAGCTAGATAGGAGTAGTAGGGTAAGTCTTCTATGTCAAAATCTCAGAATAGTGTGAGTGGATGGACCAGTTATTCTCTATGCACTAAGTGTTGTAAGAATTACCCTGGTGAGTCTTTAGATGGATAGAAAGGTTGTTATGGTTGTGGTAAGTTGGGTCATGGAATTAAAGAGTGTCTGCATACTAAAAAGCGAAACAGAGATCTTTATTCTGAGAATCAAGATACTAGTGCTCCATCTCCTCTAGGTCGCCTAGTTACTCGTCAGGGCACATCATCTTATATCGGTGGCAGTTAGCGCCAGAGTGAGTTTTATACTTTAGCATCCCGTTAGGAGCAGAAGGATTTACTATATGTTGTTACAGGTATGCTTCGTGTCTTTCATCTTGATAGTTATGTGTTGTTAGACCTAGGGTTGAGTTTCTCTTATGTGACCCCGTTAGTTGCAATAAATTTTGAAATAAGTCCTAAAAGGATCCGTGAGCCCTTCTTGGTTTCTACCCCAGTAGGTGATTCAGTTTTTTCCAAACAAATCTATAAGAAGTTTTCTATCACCGTCCTTCATAAAATTATGTTAGCAGACCTAATAGAGTTAGATATGGTTAACTTTGATCTTATTCTTAGTATGGATTGGCTTCATTCGTGTTATACCTCTATAGATTGTCGCACCGGAATGATAATGTTTCAGTTTCCAAACATGCCAGTATTTGAGTGGGAAGGAAATTAAGTGTCTCCCAAAAGTCATTTAATATCTGTAATGCCCCGATTCCTATGAACCAGAATGCCACACGGTGCTTATGATCCCGAAGGACCATAAGCTAAGCCTTTTTCTGATATTTGTACCTATTCACAGCATAATATAATAAAATACATGTGAAAACTGGCTAACACTTTCCATAAGGTTCAAACATCAAGAAATATACAATACCTTAAACCACACACTAATACATCTGTCTGAAAAGCCTCTACACTGCCTGAACTGTGGAGCTGAAGGGACAATTCCCCCAAAGAACTCCATCTACTAAAATCAAATACTTTAATAGCAATATCCTTGGATAATGAGGACTCACTCACCCACAGCTACTATACAAGTGACTTTTAAGATGCTCCAAGTTTGACTCCTCTAAACCTATGGTGCCCCAAAATAAAAGAACACCATAGCGCAAATGCGTCAATACTAAGATGTACTGAGTATGCAAGCAGGGAAGGCTAAATGCAAGAGCTTATGCATGAACATTAATTCAACAGAATAATCATGAGAATAACAAATGAGTACACATATATGAATGCACAGTTCACAACCACTATAACAATTATAACGACTCCAGATACCATAGCTCGGATACCACTTTACTGTCCTCGGAACTCACTACTGTACTGGGGTACTGCATTACTGAATCACAGGATAGCAACATTGATCAATCAAATACACTCACACCCCTGACTCCTGAAGATTTATACTGATACAGAAACCATGGAAAGTAGTTACATAACTCACCATGACTCCTCAGAAACAATTGAACATGTGGGGGTTCACGCAATAATTTGAATAATATCTTTGATTTCATAAAACATGCGTACGGAAAACGAAGATTCACATGGCTGAAATTTCATTATCCATACTTCTCATAATATTATAGAGAGGAAAACATAAGTAAAATCCCATAAATCATCATAAAATCATCAATATTCATCATAAATTCTCATGACTCATCATAGACAACCAAACTCATCAACTCAGGACTCGGAGTGACTCGATAGTTCAAGAAATATACTTTTATGGACAGGGGAGTTTCATTTAATTGACAACCCCACGTGAGCTGCATGGAATACCAATGTTTGCCCTCAAAGGGAGAGCACTCCCATTAGCGGGTGTGTTGTACTCTTGCCAGGGAGTACAACCTTAAAGCTTTCATAATCACAATTTGTCTCTCTAGCCAACAATATCATCATCAATAACCCAACGGTGGAACATAGGTTTGGGGAAATACCAAATTTCCCTCTTGGCGGAGCACTCCCACTGGCGGGAGTGTTGTACTCTTACCAGGGAGTAAAACCTTAAAGCGTTCATAATCACAATTCGGATTTCTGGCCAATAATATCATCATCAACAACCCTACGGTGGCACATACATTTGGGGAAATACCAAATTTCTCTCTCGGCGCTAAGTAATACTCACCGACTAGCTCAGAACGCATTAGGAAATCCACCACAACATCACAGAGGTCTATCATAAAGACCAAATCAAATCTCTTTGGAAATCCACCACAACATCGCAAGGTTCTATCATAAAGACAAAATCAAATCTCTTACTCATTTATCAAATCATATCAATTTGTGGATTCCTAACTCAACGCATTTTAGCTCAGAATATTTTAATTTTCCTCAACATCAACATGGTATGAATAACATAACATTTCGTCTCTGCGAGCCTAAAATCAATATAAATCATCCCGACTCTGCGGATGCAAATCAATATTCTTAAATGATCATTCTTTTATTCTAATATTCAAATCGTTAAAATAGCTTTTGAAAAGTATTTAAGATCTTCAATCATAGTAAGATTTTGTATGTCGTAATGCAACTCAAATCATGGCTCTTATATCAATAATCCTTAAAAAATAATTTCATAGTAGTGGTATGAAATTTATAGCATAAAATCTAAATTCAAGGAAACAAGATAATAAGGTTATTATGTATACCAATACTGAACGATTCAAAGTTCCATAAATCATATCTTGAAAATACTTGAAATATCAAATCATGGTAGAAATATGAAATTCACTAAACCAAATCATAACTTAGGAATAATAAAGTAATCATGCACATAAAGCCTTAAACAATTTATATTTTTTCATAACCTTATAATTCGTTATTAAAACATCTTGGGTATTTACCTACTTTATAAAATCATGAAATACCAATGATAAAATCAATTCTTTGGGAACAGGAATGAAAAACTATTCTTGTTCAACACCCCACATACTAAGTTCTCATGGAATTCATGTTAAGTTCTCAAATCATCGGGAATTCATCGATCGGAGCACTACTAAGATTATCATGGAACTGACTCAGCTCTAGACCAGCAGACTCTTTCGAGCATATATACCCCCAATAATTACAATCCAGGATCTAAGCATCAACACCTATGATATGATACATCATAGCACAAAAGAAAGGTATAGGATCAGTACTTTGAATTTACTGGTACGCTAAAACAGGTAGGCTGATATGCATGATTTTATGAATTGGAATAATAATAATTAACTGGATATGCATGTAAAGCATAGAGTACTAAATAAAGAGCATGGAATCTATAGCTACTGAAAATGCATGAAAATCTACAAATATTAACGATACATGACAAAGCATATAACATGAACTGAGTAAAATCGATAAACTAACCTATGTATGATTTGACCAAACAACACGAAGATTAAATAACTGAGTTAGGATTGTAACTGAGACTATATCTGAGATAGTAGGAGGTATCATCTAACCAAAATTCCCCAATTTGAGCAAATCGGGGTTCAACCTGTAACCCCAGCTAGATGGGTGTTAATACCATGCCACGGTTATTAACAATAGTTGTGTGGATTCACTAAACTTATATAATATCTAAAGGAGTAAGGGTGTCAAGACTGAATCGACCGGTAACCCCTACAAGATAGTTAAGCCTTATTTTATGGGTGACACTTCATATCCTATGCTAGCTACATAGTTGTGAAGTATAGGAATTGCTACTAATGACTCTGCCTATCTGACGGGGAAGATGCCATCCCTGAATACATTTTTTCTCAATTTCTCTCAAGAAAAAACACTAAGGTTTTAAAATTTCAAATCAAGAACTCAAGATTTCCACAATTAATTTCCATAAATTATTTAACAAGGTACTTAACATGTTCATCCAAGGGTCCCTTCCACCCTTGGAGTTCAAGAAACTTCTTTTCCAAAAACATGAATTGTGATATCCATGTTGTGGGTTTGAATATAATCATGTTGATGTTGTGGAATGTGTTCCAAGTTGATATCTTTATGTGTTTCTTAATATTACGATAACATGTAAGTTGAATTTTGATTTTCTTATATTGAAACCCTTGAATTATGAAGTCATGATGTATTAGCATTGTTGATTATACCTAAGTTTAAAGCTATGCCTACCATGTGTTTGATAAAATACTAAATTGAGACTATGGTGCTTTTGTGATCCTTTGGTGGTCTAAATGATGAACTTATGCTATACCCATATGTTCACAATGCCTTCTATGCTAAAGCTATACCTTGTATGTATTTGATGGAATGCTCATGATTTTGGTTTACTGAAAATATGATGTGTTAGAATGCATTCCTATTTATGTGCAATTTTATGACTTTGAAGTAACTGATGAAAATCCTTATAGACCATACTATGAGTTGTTGACTATTGTAAAGTATTCAAGAATTGTCATGTCTTATTAGTTTCATAGTATCGAGTCCTAGGGGTATTTAATACCCAATAATTTAGCTATGTGCCTAGAGCCAGCATCTGTTACAGAACAGTGTCAATCATGTTATGATCAGTAGTACTCTATGTCTATTATAGAACTCAGGAAAACTTTGTAAACACAGTTTAGTTAATTAATTAGTACAACCAATAAAAGGTTAGTCCATCCTAGTATGAACTAGGAAATCAGTTCAGTGACTATTCAGTTGGGAGCAGGTTTCAACAACGAGTAAACCCAAGGATGGAGACTCACCTGCCAGTAGAGGGTGTGATCCTTAGAAGAAGTCTTTGCGTTCTAGAACTACGTAGCCAACATAAGTTGAGACATTAAAACCTGATAATAGAGGGTTGATGAGGAGGCTTAACCTATTAGTTGAGGATCCCACCATTCTTGTTAGAGTACCTAACATATGAGGCTAACTCTCAGTTTGTTCTTACCCGTGGCACGTTATTAATATCCTTCAAACTGGGGTTACAGGTTGGACCCCTAATCATTTAAAAAGGGGCATGTTATTTAGATGGAGTTAGTTGGAGGATTGTCCCTTCAACTCCACAGTTCAAAAAGTTCAGTTAGAGGCATTTTAGACTAGATATTCAGACATTTGTTCATTTTAGGGATTGAGATACCTTATTTTAATTTTATTTCAGTTATTTGAACCTTTTGACATTTTATCCCATTATTCCACATTACATCATATTATCATTCAGTTATTGCAGCAGGTACTAGTCATGGGTTAGCTTGTGGTCCTTTGGGATTACGAGAACCATATAATGTTTGGGGTACAAACTCAGAGTGTTGTAGGCGTGCTTCATACTCATGATCAAGACTTTACATATCGTGTCTTGTTTGACTCCCTAGGACTGTTATAAACTGTAGGCTCTGATACCAAGTTTTTAGCACCTTTAATCTAATCCCAAGACAGCACACCGTGTTCAGACTATGAGTAGCCTTAAGATAACTCTATCTACCTTTTACTAAGCCTGAATCTTATAATAACGGAAATATAGATATATAATATTGCTAAATAAGAAAAATCTAACTAAAATATCTAAGAAAAATCTGAATATAGTCTCTGAAAATCAAATATTTTAAGTGTAAATAGTAACTAGCAGTCTGACAATACTCTACTACTAACAACTAGAGATTCACTGGGACAAACCCTCAACTAACTCGAATTGTATGAAGAGAATGCTAAAGCATATAAACTAATTAGCTGAAATATCGGAATGACTAAGTCCCTGAAATATGAGGACTCACCAACTATCGGCTATAGATGGAGATGATCGAATTACTCATGCTACTGATACTGAGCACCTGAACCTACATTATAAGACAATATAGCACATAGACATAAGTTTGGATCAGTAATTTGAGGATGTACTGAGTATATAGGGGTGAAATGCATAAGTAAAACATTATCTGATCATCATAATTTTTAAAACAATGCATGCTAAATGTAAATGAGTAACATAAGTTGGAATATATGAAATACTAAAATCTGTAATCATGAATAACAAATCATACTTTGTAAATCCAGTGAGTAACAACATTTAGTTCTGATAACTGTACTAATGATTTGTCTGTACATCATGCTAACTAAGAATAGAAAGGACTCACTTATATATCTAAAAATCTTTAAGCTGAAAACTATAACTAATATCTTTCTATAAAACATAATCTGAATAAAGTTGTGAGCCTTTACACTTTGTTTTCTAAAACCTTTTCTTTACTAGTAAGGACTTATCTTAAAACTGTTACTTTATTTGAAGTTTATCTATAATGGAGGTTCTTGTAACTTACATAAACTTTGTGAGGTAACATGGAGTTCAACATCTCATTCACCTAAGGGGAAAACCTCATGATGGGGAGACGTGTCATACTCTTGCCCAGGAGTATAACCTGAGTTAAGTGATCACATCTGTAACTGTCATCCACGTAAAAGTGGGAAAAATCTGATAATTTATACCTACGTTGGCTACATAGTTCTGGGGAAGATTGGAAATGCTAATCCAATACTTCCCACTCAGTTCTAAATACTTCTCCCTTTAAATATGTTCTTATTCAATTGAAAATCCACTTTAAAAGAGAGCATAAGGGTTGTTATGAAACTAATTATAAATTTATCCCATTCAATCTGTGAATAAAACTATTCTAATTTCTAAAATCTATAATAAATCTTTAAAGTGGATTCCAAATCTTGACTGAGGATCAAATGATCAAAGCTTTATTGAAAATTTGTAAGTAATTTGATCAAAGGATACTTAAAGTATCATCTTTCTTGAGATATCAGTATATAAACTTGGGTTTAATAACCCATGCATCAAGTTTTTGTCAAAATATCATGAAGTTCATACTTGATAATGTAATTAATTATAATCAACTTAAAATCTAAAATTTACTGCAATATGCATGAAAATATGAAAATAGACATGTAATTCAACTTCAAAATCTCTCAAAACACATAATATTGCAACTAACAATAATGGGTATGAACCCTAATTCAAATCTCATGTCATTTCAAATAAAATCATGTAAATTTATAATTAAAATCTAGTTTTGGGCATAAGAATGAAGGAATTATCCTTGTTAAAAAATTCCGCATACCTTAATTGATGATTACGTGAAGGATTTTGAATTATGGATTCCTATTTGAGCTATTTAAGACAAAATATTGATTACTCTATTTTAAGATCCTCAATTTAGATATTTCTTGGATAAAGAATGGTGGAGTTGGATTTCTTGAAGAGTACGCTTTGGAGTTCTAGGGTTTTTCTTTGAGATAGAAAAAATGAAAATAAGCATAAAAGGCTTAGAATGGGTTTGATATTCTATTATTCACGAATTGGGGGCTTGGGATTTGAGAAAAGTGCCCCTTTTTAAAGTTCTAATTAGGACTGGAATAGGATGAGTGGGAACTAAAAGTTCTTCGTGATATAGAGCTATCGCGGTGCACCTTTGAAATACCATTTTGGCCATCACCGTGATACGCCACCATCGCGGTGATCCACTAGAATATGATAATTAGGAAATGGGACTTCTAAATTATGTGGCATTATAGCGGATACCCATTGAAATTTGATGAATAGAAATTTAACCTTCTTCGTGATGCAGTTATTGCCTAGTTGGTGCACTGGCTTACTAAAATCACCATAACTTCTTAACCGAGTATCGGATTTAGGTGAATTTGGTATTAATGGAAAGTGAATTAAATTTTATACTCAATGAAAGGCCAAAATCTGTAAACTTCTTCTTGGAAAAAAACTTATTCATTTTTTAGGCTGACCCTTGACATTCTACGGGCGAAATTAAGCTAGGAAACTCATATTTTTTTACATAAGGATTAGTCATGGCGACCATCTAAGATACTTATGGTGTACACGGGAATTATCTAAGTTACACTTGTATATATATATCATAGAGAGTAAAAGGTACACTACAATCCCAGACTCCTATGGTATCTCCGGTTGGTGTGGCTACACACATTGGGGCTCATTCAGGGGGTAAAATTGGACCCATATAGTCAATTCGTAGTTCTAATATGGTTATGCTATATATGCCCATATTAATGGTTTTACATGTATTCTAAAACTAGTTCTCTTTCCCGACATGGATATATATATATATATATATATATATATATATATATATATATATATGGCTGTGAATGTATATGGTTGTTTACTTGATTTTAAAGGTCAGAATTATTTTATCCTTATCCTGTGTACATGATAGTGTTGACTCACTAACTTATCTATATACGTTGTATGCCCATGCAATGTAGGAAATGGGCATTCTACTCTTTTTGCTCAATGATTAGATTTAGGATTAGTTTGGTTGAATTAAATTGTTGAGCTTCCATATTCTGAAAAGATCTATTTCATGTCATGGGCACCTTTACTTATATTGGTAATTTTATAGACTACGATTTTGGCTATGGTCGGGGGGCATGTCTCGACCAGATATTATTTTAATTTATGATAGATAATTTAAGAACTACTATGGATTAGTATGAGCAGTGCCGAAAGTGGTGTCAGCCTTAGTAATGGCATTGATATTGGGGATAGTAGCTTTTGATTGTATTTATTATTATTTTGTTATGTTATGGACTAGAATTTGTTTATTATTTCAGTTTGGCTATGGTTGTTGGTTCGCGTTATGTAGTTGGGCTAGTTTGTCTTGCTCACAACTATGAACATATTCCCATAGTGATCGTGTTGTTAAACATGCTATCTTGTTATATATTTTTGAATTTATCCCACTCAGGGCATGTGATTAGAGGTTGGGTTGGGTAATGGGGGCGATCTTCAATCCTAATTAGACTTGGGATGCCCAATACGAATTAGACTTGGTTTAGGATGCATTAAATTGCTATCAGAGCTTTTAGTTTATGGTCAATTGGGAATACACAAAGTCGTCACGGGTAGATTCTCTTTAAAGAGTGTGTAGTGTGCCAAGCTTACAAGAAAGAGTATAAGGAAATTATGAATGGTTCTTTTCATTGTGTTTTATTTTTAAGATTAGAGTCTATATCCTGGAATCTTCTCTAATTCCTATTTATTCTCTTTTCAGATCATTCATCAATGATCTAAGATGAATGACAACTCTTCTATCCCGACAAGGGATGATGTTGATTGGACACACTCTATTCAGGGGATCCATACTCGATCTATGAGCCTATTCTTTGACATGTCTAGAGTTTCACAAGTCCTCTCTAGTCCTCCTCAGGATCCACAAAACAACGTGATAAATGTTGAGTTTTGTTAATTGATTCATATGACTTTTTAGTTATAGTTTCTGAGGCTTAACATGGCGTATATGTTATTCGATCTTCTTAGGCTATAAGGGTTTGCCTGTTCATGAGAATGAGTCCTCCAACTTTAACTAGTGTTAAATTAGAGGAGGGTCTTTAGCGTTTCTTGGCTGAGATTGAAAAGATATTTAAGGGGATGTATGCCACTAATGTGGAAGGGGTTGATTTACTTCTTATTAGCTGAAGGATGTAAGTATACGAATCGTACGAGGAATAGGATATGGCAAGGGGTGATGTTAAGGAGTTATCTTTATGGGAGAACTTTTCTAAGGCATTTCAGGTCGCTTCTTTCCTCAAGAGTTAAGGAAAGAGAAAGTAGAGGAATTTATTAACCTAAAATAGGGGAAGATGTCGGTATAGGAGTATGCCTTAAAATTTTACCAGTTCTCTAGGTATACTCTATAATTAGTGTCGGATATGAGGGATAGAATGAGAAAGTTTTCTTTAAGACTGTCTTGTGAGTTGATACATGAAAATAAGACTTTATTACTGATAAAGAATATAGATATTTCAATGTTGATTATTCATATCCAATAATTGGAGGAGAAAAAGAGAATGCAGGCTAAAATAAGGGAGAGACAAGTAAAAAACTTTATGTTCTCTGAGCAAGGTGGTGGCCGACAACAAAGTAGTAAGTACGATGGTAAATTGCAAATAAATAAGTGGGGGAGTTTTGGTTCTTTCTCCATATCTAGTGCTCCATACCTAAATGCATTAGGTGATAGGCATCGGTAGGGTAGTCATAACTTTAGAGTATCGGGTGCCTAGTCTCAAACTAGTGAGGCTCAGTCATCTTTATCTTGTCCTCCTTATAGGTTTTATGGTTGGCTGCATCATAGTGTTTGTAAGAAAGGGAAGTAAAGGTGCTCTAAATATGGTCCGCCAAGCCATATGCCTTGAAACAATCAGGATGGTAAGGTAATTTCTAGGGGAATAAGGTTCTGATTGCCTCTTTATCTGCTCCTGCACAAAAAGGTGTTGCTTTAGTATTTATTTCTGCTTCAGGTTCCAACACTAGTAAGAATTAGCTATATGCTCTTGCATCTCAATAGGACTCAGAGGAATCACCTGATATCGTTATTCACATGATACAACTTTTTTCTCATTTTGTGTATTATTTAGTTGATCTGGGCTCTGCATTCTTTTATGTGACCCCATTTGTGGTTGTTTATTTTGGTTTTGAGACTGAGCTTATTTTAGATCCTTTTTTATTGCTACCCCTATTGGTGACTCTATGATTGCTAAAAGAGTCTATAAAGGGTGTGTTGTATCTGTTTGAAGTAAGGAGGCTTTAGTGGTTTTGTATGAACTAGATATAATGGATTTTGACTATATTCTAGAAATAGATTGGTTACACTGATTCTATGCATTCTTTGATTGTCAAACTCACAAGGTTTTCTTTAACTTCCCTTGTGAATCATTTATTAAATAGGATGGTGGTTCCCTAGCTCCTAAGGGGGAGCTTATATCATATCTTAGGTCTCAGAGGTTAATCTCCAAAGGGTGTCTCTATCATCTAGTCCATGTTAAAGATTCTAACTTAGAGGGTCCTTCTTTCCATCCATTTTTGGTAGTGAATGGGTTTCCTGAGATCTTTCTTGATGACCTTCTTAGTGTTCCTCTTGATAGGGAGATTGAGTTTGAGATTGATCTTTTTTCTTTAACTTATCCAATTTCTATTCCCCCTTATAGAATGACTCCAGCTGAGTTGGAGGTGCTTAAGGATATACTTAAGGATCTTTTGGATAAGGGTTTCATTAGTCCTAGTATGTCACCATATGCACCAATGTTATTAGTACGTAAGAAAGATGGTTCTCTTTGGATGTGCATTCACTATCACTAGTTGAATAAGGTAACGGTTGAGAAAAATATCCTCTTCCAACGATAGATGACTTCTTTGATTAGTTTTAAGGAGCTATGTTCCTTACTAAGATAGATCTTCAATCAGGGTATTAACAACTAAACACTAGGGAGGTATACATTCGAAAGACAACTTTCCATACATGATATGGGTACTTTGAGTGCTTGTTTATGTCACTTGGGTTGACCAATTATCATGCGATATTTATGGATTTAATGAATTTGGTCATCCATTAGTTTTTGGATAATGTTGTAATTGTGTTCATCGATGACATGTTGGTTTACTAAAAAATTTGGTGGATCATGCCAATCACATCTTCATTGCATTATAGACATCGAAGGAGCTGTAGTTCTATGCTAAATTCTCAAAATATGAATTCTGGTTTAACGTTGTCACTCCTCAAGGTCATATTATTTATAGTGAATGGATCATAGTGGATCCATAAAAGGTTATGGTGATTAAGGAGTGGCCTATAACCATAAATCACACCAACACTCAGACGTTATTTGGTTTAGCTGGCTACTATAAGAGGTTTGTAGAGAATTTCGTGGTGATAGCTTCCTCATTGATTATGTTGACTCAGAAGAAGGTAAAGTTCTTTTAGTTAGATTCTTGTGAAGTTAGTTTCAAGAATCTGAAGGATAAGCTAACTTCGACTCTGGTTTTGACCTTGCCTAAAAGTACAAGTGGGTTTATAGTTTATTGTGATGCATCCAATATGGGTGTTCTGATGCAGTATTAGCTATTCTTCTAGGATATTAAAGGCATATGAGATAAAGTATCCTACTCATGATTTAAGGTTATTAGCAGTGGTGTTTGCATTTAAAATTTGGTAGCAATATTTGTATGGAGGGCATATAGACATCATCTCAAATAATAAGAGTATGCAGTATGTGTTCACTCAAAAAGAGCATAACCTTAGTAAAATGAGATGACTTGAGCTTTCCATGGATCTTATATAATTCATTACTACCACCAGATAAAGATAATGTGGTTGTTAATATTCTTTGGAAGTTTTCTATGGGGATTCTAGATCATATGGATAAGGAGAAGCAGGAGTTGGTGAAGGTTATTAACCAGTTGGCTAACCTTGGGGTTTATCTTTTAGACTCCGAGGAGGGTGGTGTGTTTGTACAAAAAGTGGTGTTGTCATCTCTTGGTATAGAGATCAAGGAGAAGCAAATGTCAGATCCTGTCTTGATGAAAATCAAAGGTTATGTAGGTAGGAAAAAAGTGATGGCATTTGAGATTAGTGGTGATTGTACCTTGCGTTAAAAAAGAGGTTATGTGTTCCTAATTTCATGGATTGCGAGAAAGGAAATTGGTTGAGGTGCATGAATCGCGCTATGTTGTTTAACCTAGTTCAAAAAAATGTATCAAGACCTGAAAGAGATGTATTTGTTGATTGGTATGAAGATGGATATGGCTGATTTTGTGACCAAATATATGGTGTTTCAACAACTGAAATTGAGAACATGAGGCCTGGAGTCTTATATAAAGAAATTGAATTTCCTGAAAGGAAATGGTATGTAATCAATATTGATTTTATTACCGATCTTTCTTACCGATCTAATATGTAATAACATAAGTTGGCACATTTATTACCGATCTTTCTTAGTCTCAGAACTAATATTGATTTTATTACCGATCTTTCTTAGTCTCAGGCAATAGAGAAGGTGAAGGTGATTCGGGAAACTCTTAAGGATTCCTAAAGTCTCCCAAAGTCTGATACAAATCCAAGCCAAAGGGACTTGGAATTTAAGGTTGTGGATTAGATATTCCTAAAGGTGTCTCCCATAGAGGGAGTAATACGGTTTGGGAAAAAGGGAAAGCTCAATTCCTGGTATTTTGGTCCCTATTTGGTTTTGAGAAGGGTTGGTAATGTGGCATATGAATTGGAGTAGCCTGCTAGTTTGAGCTCCATTCATCTTATTTTCCATATCTCTATGTTAAGAAAATGCATTGTTGATCCTTTATTGGTTGTTCTTTTAGAAGGATTGAGTAACTCGAATTCATTATCTCATGCAGAGGTCTCAATTGAGATCTTGGATTGGTAGGTTTGTCGGTTGTGGACCAAGGATGTAGCTTCAGTAAAGGTTCTATGGAAGAACCACACAGCTGAAGAGGCTACGCGAGAAGTAGAAGACAAGATATAGCCAAAATATCAGCTCTTATTTTTGTTCTGGGAATGCGTGCGGAAGAAATGTGATCTTTATCATACTTTTGTTTTAAAACTTTGTTAATGAAATGACTTATTCCTTCCATAATAGTTCTATAACTTAGATAAAGGTGGAAATATAGGTATTGGGATATAAATAATGTTTGTGCTTGCCTTACCCTTAGTTTGAGGATGAATGAACCTAGTTGGGGAGATTGAAACACCCTAGGTTTTGGTCCTTTAAATATTTCTTGAGTTTTTAATTCCTTGACATCATACAACTTGGGGGTATAAGTCTTATTAAAGGTTACAAGTCTGGTGACCCATTCTTATATTGTCGTGTGTAAGGTGGTGTTGGTTGGTTGAGTTTCTAGAATTGGTATGACTCAGGCAATAGAGAAGGTGAAGGTGATTCGGGAAACTCTTAAGGATTCCTAAAGTCTCCCAAAGTCTGATACAAATCCAAGCCAAAGGGACTTGGAATTTAAGGTTGTGGATTAGATAGTCCTAAAGGTGTCTCCCATAGAGGGAGTAATACGGTTTGGGAAAAAGGGAAAGCTCAATTCCTGGTATTTTGGTCCCTATTTGGTTTTGAGAAGGGTTGGTAATGTGGCATATGAATTGGAGTAGCCTGCTAGTTTGAGCTCCATTCATCCTATTTTCCATATCTCTATGTTAAGAAAATGCATTGTTGATCCTTTATTGGTTGTTCTTTTAGAAGGATTGAGTAACTCGAATTCATTATCTCATGCAGAGGTCTCAATTGAGATCTTGGATTGGTAGGTTTGTCGGTTGTGGACCAAGGATGTAGCTTCAGTAAAGTTTCTATGGAAGAACCACACAGCTGAAGAGGCTACGCGAGAAGTAGAAGACAAGATATAGCCAAAATATCAGTTCTTATTTTTGTTCTGGGAATGCGTGCGGAAGGAATGTGATCTTCATCATACTTTTGTTTTAAAGCTTTGTTAATGAAATGATTTATTCCTTCCATAATAGTTCTATAACTTAGATAAAGGTCAAAATATAGGTATTGGGATGTAAAAATAATGTTTGTGCTTGCCTTACCCTTAGTTTGAGGATGAATGAACCTAGTTGGGGAGATTGAAACACCCTAGGTGTTGGTCCTTTAAATATTTCTTGAGTTTTTAATTCCTTGACATCATACAACTTGGGGGTATAAGTCTTATTAAAGGTTACAAGTCTGGTGACCCATTCTTATATTGTCGTGTGTAAGGTGGTGTTGGTTGGTTGAGTTTCTAGAA
Organism: Capsicum baccatum var. pendulum; assembly: GCA_030864225.1. Lineage (NCBI taxonomy): Eukaryota > Viridiplantae > Streptophyta > Magnoliopsida > Solanales > Solanaceae > Capsicum > Capsicum baccatum. The sequence continues at coordinate 119,339,043 of CM061556.1, forward strand.
TTGGTATGACTATATGTGTATGAGTAGTAAGATTGGTGATGGTTTGTTGGTTTGGGTATTCCTTTACATAATCTTAAACTTAGTAACTTAAGGTGGATCAAAGTACGAGTGACTCACTAAGAGTCGATAGATTATAGTACAAGTCATATAGTTCAACTTGTATGTTGGGCAGTATTCAACCCCTTATAATTCTTGTATCTTTATGGGTTAAGGGTACTAGTAGTATGCTTGGGTATGAGATTTCCTTGTTGTACGTATGTTGGAAACTTTTGGGTGCCTATGCATCATGGTGGGTACCCCTCATACGGTAGGGTACGATAGGAGGAGGTTGATCGTATCTTCCTATGGGAATATTTTATAGTTTAAGTTAGGGGTATTCTGGATGTTTCTTCTTATAACTCCTTGGGTCTCCATGACTTGAAAAACCTTTTTGGGCTTTTATTATCCTATTTGCAATCAATCAAACACTCTGAACTCTCTCCAAACTCTCGCTAGACTTTTGGGTAAAGGAAGGCTAGGGTATCTTCAATAAAATCAATTAGGGGCTTAAAAGGGGGGTTTATTTTCATCTTCTTCACTTTCTAAGGCATGTTACTCCTCCCTCATTGTTAGTTCTAATAAAAAACATATTTTATGAGTTCTTTTCAAGGCATAAGTTATGATAATATTTGGATTTCTAATTATACTTTGGGGGTGTTGTTATAATGGTTGGTTATGGTTTTCCCATATCTTTTACTCATAGTTTTCATATTATAATGGTGGTTGGAACAATTAGATCAAGTCCTTAGAAGATTTTACTAGTTTTTTATTTCTAGACATTACATGATTTGGGGGTACTAGTCATATGATAGGGTATGGGTCAGGTGACCTAGTCGTATGTTCTCTAGTATTAAGGTGGTGTTGGGTGTTTGAGTTTTGGTAATTGGTGAGACTAGGTGGGTACAAGTCGTATGATAGGTGATGGGTCATTGGTTTTTGTTTTCCTTCACTTAATCTAAAGCTTAGTAAGTTAACTTGTATCTAAGTATGAGTGTCTCATAATGATACATGAGGATATTGTACGAGTCGTATAGTCCAACTTATATTTTGGAAAGTTTTTAACCCCTCATGATTCTTTTATAGGTATGGGTTAAGGGTACTATTAATATACTTGGGTTCAAGTTTTCCTTTATAGTCATATGTTGAACAATGTTGGGGGGTTGAAGGGATGCCCAGGGTATGAGATATGGGTACCACTTGTATGGTAAGGTATGATTGGAGGGGGTTGGTCGTACCTTCCTACGGGAAAATTTTACAGTTTAAGTTTGGGGTATTTTCGAATTTCCCCTTATAACTTCTTGGGACCCAATGACTTAAAACACTATTTTGGGGCTTCGTTAACCTATTAATCATCAATCAAACACTCTAAACTATCTCCAATTTCTCTCAAAGCTTTTGGATCAATGCAGGCTAGGGTTTCTTCAATACAATCAGTTTGGGGCTTAAGAGGGTGGTTTCTTTTAATCTTCTTCACTATATAAGACATTTTACTCCTCCCTTGTTGTTTTTTCTAATTAAAGGCATGTTTTATGAATTGTTTTCATGGCATAAATTGTGATAATATTTTGGTAGTGAATTTTTCTTTGGGGGGATTTTGTTATAATGGTTTGTAATGGATTTCCCATATCTTTTACTTATAGTTTTCATATTATAATGCTGATTTACATAATTAATTGCATGGGAATGGCTAATTGGTACTTGGTTTTCGCTTTGATAATACTATGCCCCGAATATGTTTGATAAAACGACTATGAGAATGATTTTAATATATTGTTCGACTTTTAATGAAATTATTGCATGGTATAAATTGGTAATGGAATCCTTACTGGTTTGGATGGTTTTAAATGGTTAGGTCTTGATGGTCATGGTTTGCTTTAATTTAAAGCTTTGCGGGGTACAAAAGAATCATCTAAGCAAACATAATGATGAACTACTTGAGGGGTACATGGGAATCCCCAAAGCAAACTTAATAATAATATAATTCATGGGTATATGGTAATCCCTTTTGCTTCTTTAAAGAGGATGGTTAAGGACATTGCTTCAAATATATAGTCAGTATGAAGATACCACTACCTATAGCCTATGTTACTAATAAATGGAATGGTGGTTTGGTTGGGTGCTAATAGCTTTAATTGGGGCAATAATGGTTGGGTTTGATAGCTAACCGTGAATATGTACGTCCAATGGACAAACACTGGAAAATCATGTTTGCCAACATAAGGACTGGTCATGGTGACAATTTATTATACTTATTGGGTACACGGGAATCCCCTAATTTACACTTGTATATACATATCATGGAGAGCGAAGGGTACACTGGAATCCCTTACTCCTATGGTATCTTCGGTTCCTGAAGCTACACGCATCAGGGCCCGTTCAAGGGGTAACACTGGACTGATATAGCCCATGGGTAGTTCAGGACGGTTAAGCTCCACATACCCAGTTTAAAGGTTTTAAATACATGCTAAACCCGGTTCCTTTTCCTGACATGGATATATGTATGGTTGAGAATGCATATAGTTGTTTACTTAGTTTTAAAGGTCAACATTCTTTTATCCTTATCATGACTGAATGATAGCGTTCACCCTCCAATCTGTCTTCAAGATTGTATCTCCACATATTTAAGAACCGACCATTCTACTCCTCCTGCTTAGTGATTAGATGTGGGTTTAGTTCAGTTGGATTGATGTGGTGAGATTCCATAGTTCAGAACGCTCCATTTCATATCATGGATGTCATTTCTTAATTAGGTCCTTTTATAGAATATGGTTTTTTCTGTTATAGGGGGAAGTCCTTACCATATACTATTTTACTTTTCTATAGAGCCTTTATGGAACCACTATGAGTCGGTATTGGCAGTGGTGTCAACTTAGTATAGGCATTGGTATTGGGGCTCATACCGTTTCACTGTATTTATGATTGTTCCATCCTATTATTTTATGATATGGACATGAATTTAGTTATTATTTTAGTTTTGTTATGGTTATTGGTTGACTTCCGGTGGTTGTGCTTGTTTGGGTTGTTCACAGTTTTGAACATAATCCAAAAGTCTTTGTATTGTTATACACACTATCTTGTTATATGTTCTTAATTCATCCGACTCATGGCATGTGATTGGAGTTTGGGTTGGGTAACGAGGGCGGTCTCTTATCCTTGTTGGGCTTGGGATGCCCATTACGACATGTCCCTGGTTTGGGTCATGTCATCGGACCTTAGATATAGACATAATCTGCATACATATGACATTGGTAGAATGTTCTCTTAGACCAAAGTAGGGGAACTTGCTACAAGGAGAGTAGATTAATCACGACTCTTCACTGAAACTAACCACCATGATAAAATTTATGATTAGGCTTAGTTCATTATTTCCCCCTAGACATTTAGAGTATTAATACACGACCCTTCAGGGGTAGTAATCTTAACTTTGATAGCCTTAATAGCTAAAGCTATCACCCTAAGAGGCACCAACCCACGAGTATGCACATGTACACTTTTACACTCCATAGTATTCTATCATGAAACCTATAGTTGCATAACCTCACAACTTAACATAATTCTAAAAACTACAACCATGGCTCACATCATCTATTTTTGCTCTCCACAATTCATTCTGAAGGAATTATATAAAACTCAGAAGTCTTCTCATATTATATTGTTCAGTAACATGAACAAGGTACACCTGGCACCTACAAACTCAATATCTTATATAGCAAGGTGCTACTAAGGAGTTCAGCATATCCTTATACACTTAACGTTCATCTCTACCTAACGACTTAGCTCTAATTCAAAATTTCAATGGACCTCTAGAATATCTCAGAATTACCCACTCCTCTATTACACAAGTTATCTACCTAATCTCTTTCACGCAGTATATCAAACTTCCTAATTTACTCCTACGACTCTTACATCACTCTTATCGAGATACACTTTTATAAGCATAATGGATGCCCAGAGCTCAAACTTAGTTTCTAGTCACAATTGTGCACCACTAATAAAGAATTCCGCATAATATGCTGCTCCATTAAGTAGAGAGTTCACCCTAATTCCTTGTTTGACATAACTACGGCCCACTAGTACATTTTTCTTAACAATAAACCTATTCAACTATCGATTAGCTATACACATCCATAGGAACCCATCTTCCTTATGTACGAAACCATAGAATAGTCATGCGGAGACACACGGGGCTAGATATAACCTTTATTAAGGAGATCTTTCAGTAGCTTCTTAAGTTTTTTCAGCATAAAGGGAGCCATTGTATAGGTCAGGATAAAGACTGGGTGGATTTTTTGGGATGAGATCAATCACAAAGTATATTTGCCTATTAGGAGGAATACCAGGAGGTCATCAGGAAACACTTCAGGGAACTCACTAACTATAGGAATAGATTGCAAAGTTGGACCCTTAGAATTAGAATCCTTAACCAGAACTATTGGGTACAAACGCCCTTGGCAAACTAATTTTTTGTTCTCTAAGATATGAAATAAACCTTCATTTAGGTACTAGGGAACTACCTTCCAATTTTATAACCGGCACAATAGGAAATTTGAAAATGACATTATAGGTATAAAAATCTAGAGAGGTATAACACTTACAGAGCCATTGCATCCACAGGATCACTTCAAAATCAACCATATACAACTTTATCATGTCTACCAAAGTTTACCGACCATAGAAATAAACCATAAAACCCCAATAGACACTTATAGTTCTAACAAAATCACTCACTAGGGTAGACACAAAGTACATTGGAAAATGCAATCGGGGTCGAATCTAAAATGAAAAACCATATATATGGTCATATAAAAAATAGTAGACATTGAATAAACAAGACAATACACATCATAAGATACCAGATGCAACATAATAGAGACAACATCAAGATACGCCTCAGATTTTATAAGCGTGGAAACAATGTAGAGACTGTTCCAACCAACGCCAGTACTAGAAGTAACACCCTTTGGTGTTGGGTCGAAAAACGTAGAAACTAGAACCTGATTAGCTTCATTAGCAACCCTTGAGTGACACTCCCAATGCATATGACTGATCTAACAACACCTATAGCAGCGATTTGTCCCCTCGTCACATGATCCATGATGCAACTGACCATAAAACTGAGAAGGGGGATAGGGTGGGCCTTATTGAGATTCACTGGCCCATAATTGGTCCATGTATGATTCAAACCCACTGTTTACTAGATATCAATGATCACCAAAAGACCTACGATAAGGAGAACTACCAATCGCATGGGAAGTCCCTAATTCCTCTTCTTGTGCCCCTAGCTTCCTTTCTCTATAACTATATTTCTAACCCCTTCTCTATACTAAAAATCTAATCATCTAACTCTGTAAATCGCTAACTTTTTCCTGATTCCTTTTCCCACTAATGGGACCGAACCGGCATGATAGAGAGGACACTATCTAGGTCAACATATGATTAGAATGCCAGAAAACATCATTAGAAGTATCTCGTTGAGGTAACTCATCATGAATATCACCATAGATCGGGCATGTACCCTATAAATAGGATGAGTTACAAATATATTGCCCTCAATAGAGACAAAAAAACCTCTACGAGGATCAAATATTTGAGTAGGCATGATCTGAGATGTGATTAGCTGGAGGTTAGAGTGTTTTCTATATAGCCCAAAAATAGAACAACAATAAAGGAAAAAATTATTAAATTACTCGCAGACTCCCCCTTATATGTATGGTGTGCTACATAACCACAAAAGAAACTCTACATAACACATCTTTGTGGACACCTAAACAACCACGAACCAAGGATTTTATTCAAACTTTATCATGAATCAAACCAGGGCCTGGCCATTATGGGTATCTCGAGTCTACTGTGGACCAAAGACCACCCCATTTGTATAGTCAAATAAAAAATAACATCCTAGCAGTGAATAAATTCCTAACATATAACAAGATAGATAAATGAAAGCTCATATGAGTCTAAAATATGCCAATAACCAATACCCAATCAACAGTAATCCAAAAAGCCTCTAAACAGGAACAAATCAGTTTATGTTGCATATTCCCCTAACGATAACCATACCTAGATCAAAGAAAATTATATGACTTAATACAACCAAATTATGAAATAATGTCTTCTGAAATATTGAAGCTCACCACTTAAATATGACCTATGAGTTATCAATCAACCACCTATCATTGTGCAGGAAAAGTAAAAGTATCTTCTGTGCTCGCATCGCATGGGTATACAATATCTTAAGAGGTTAGTAGGTTGAGTGCTAGCATGTAACAAGGGGTTAGATAAAATAATTCCATCATCAACATTTTAAAATCCAAAACCATTGCACAAAAAATATGCATATACATATACATAAACATAACATGTCGAGATAAGGAACACGGCTTAGCATGAACTTTAAAATATTACCCTGGTCTTTGTAGCTCAATCGTCTTAATAAGGAACCCATAGGTTATATGGGATCAAGTAACCCTGCTGAAAGGGCCCCATTGTGTGTAAGTCGCATGAACTGAAGGTATAAAGGAAGACCAATAAATTCCTCAACCACAGGTCAATCCAGTATTTACACATATATAGAGTGTATAACATGCACTGGAATGACAAATTAAGGCACAACACAGGTTTATTCATAACTTATGTATGCAAGCTTAACATATGTCATTTTAATTATATTCTATCATATTGGAAGAATGCCATGACCCTTCCTCATATTTTTATTAAATAGAGTTTGGGTAATTCCTTGAAACCTTACTGTTTATTAAATCCAATATGGGGACTGTATCGACCCTCGTTGTTTCAATTATAGTTAAAACATGGACAACAAGGCCTTGAAATCCATAGTTAACATTTCAACCATTTATGCAATACAATAGTATGGATATGTAAGTTAAACCATGCGAAAAATCCATATTTTCTAATCAATTTCAAAAATGGGTTGGGGAACACAGTTTCCTAAAAAATTTCAATCCTAAAATCATCAAATTGGGGGAATGCCTCTGCCCGCTTTCCAATTGTTGTTCAAAAAAATTCTATTCAAAACATGAACAATTCATAATACTCACGAGAAATCTGTTTAAGATTCAACCATGCAAAAACCCTCAAACTTTGTCAAAACCCAAATTCAATTTCACATCAATAACCATTTAACACAAATGATTAAAGGAAAAAAGGTGCTAGGGTGGCATCACATTCCTTATTTCCCAAGAAATTTGATGAAGAAATCACCCTTGGAAGCTCTAATTGCCAACCTTGAAAATCCATAATTGTTTTTTATTGAGAGAGTTTGAAATAGTTTTGAGAGTTGCTTTTCTTATGTTATGGATGATAATGGGGTCTCCAATAGGGTTTTAAGTAATGGTTTATTATTGAGGAAAAGGGAAAATGTCCAAAGTTCCTCTAATTGAAAGCTGAATAGTTGTCGCTAGTGACTATAGGTCACCCTTAAACATGTGAGGATACATTATGATTCATCTCCATGAATCGTAGGCCAGGAAGAAACATGGGGTGCCTACACTTTTGTCATTACGAGTTAGAAAATATGATCCGTCAAGTGAACCTATGACTTTTAGGGTCCAAGTCATAAATAAGATAGAACCATTTGGGTAATGCAATGGCCTCCCTACGTTTAGGATCTTATGACTCGTGACCCCCAGTTGCAGTCACAATAAAATCTTCCAGCAAACATACTGGTTAGGCTATGATTGGGGTATTATCATCCATATGGAGACTTTATAACATGTAAGGAGATTCAAAAGTAGGCCAGTGAGCTTAAAGATCGGGAAAGTTTCAAGGACAAAAAATCTGAGATATTATAAAAGGTAAACCTTCGTGCAACTTTCCACCCACAGGCAGATAGTCAGGCCAACTATACCATTCAAATTCTAGAAGATATGTTGAGATCATATGTAATTGACTTTAAGGGTAGTTGGGATGAACATCTACCTTTGATTGAGTTTGCTAATAATAATTGTTACCATTCTTGCATTTCAATTTCTCCATTCGAGGCCTTATATAGTTATAGGTATTGACCAGCTATGGAGTGATTTTAAGTTGGTGAGGCTTCTTTGATTAGGGAAAAAATTTTCTCAACACTATGGAGAAATTTAGTTTATTCATCAAAGTTGAAAACCGATAAAAGTTGTCAAAATTCATATGCAGATATTAGAAAGATAGAATTAATGTTCGTTGTGGGTTATTGGCTATTTTTTAAGGTGTCACCTATGAAGGAAATGATGAGATTTTGATGTATTAGTAAGGTAAGTCCCTGGAATATTTGTCCATATGAAATCTTAAAGTGTGTTGGAAATATCGCTTATGAGTTAGATTTCCTGTCAGAATTAGCCATTGTTTATGCAGTTTTCCATGTGTCTATGTTGTAGAAGTGCCTTATGGACTCATCTGTAGCAGTTCCCATAAAAAATATTGACATTTAATATATTTTATCCTATGAGGAGATCCCAGTTGAAATTCTAGATTGCCAAGTTCAAAGGTTAATGAATAAGGAAGTTGCTTTAGTGAAAGTTCTATGGAGGAATAAGTTAGTTGAGTGAAAACTGTGGAAAGCTATTACTACCTGATTTACAAGTTAGGATGGTACCTATTTTACCCACCAATAGGTAAGACAAATCGTAGCCCAAAGATATAAGAAATCGGCTAACTTGGTGGGAAATGACCTAATGGTCGGAAATCAACTTTTTTGGAGCTGAAACTGCAACAAGCAGTCATAATAATTACAATAGATAAAAGAGCAAAAACCATTCAAAGACTCAGTAATGCCAATACAAGAGCTACTACAACAGAACAATAAGTATTGAATAGTCAAATAGAATATGTCTTGAAATTGAAAGATTAAACATGGATAAATAGAAGGAATTAGGGAAACATGAACTACGATAGCTCAATCTATCTCCGAAATAAACTCAACACCATTTTCGAATAAGCAGCAGCAACAAATACTCGAATCTAAACCAAAAAGGTAAAAGGGTAGTATGAGTGCCAAAACCACGGATACTGAGTAGGAATCATCGCTCGACTGAGATAAATAATGATATATATATGATAAAATACATGAAACAGTAAGATGAATTAAGGTAATAGGGTAAACCTGCAAATAAGCTCCAATACTATTGTACATAAATAAATAATTACGTACAAAATAGTAACTGAACGAGGACACTATTATAACTACAATATTTTCCCTCATAAGATAATAAGTATGGAAACTTAAATCTACCCCAACGCAGGCCCCCATAATCCTTAAGGGTATAATCAAGGAAGTAAATAATCCAATAATAATAAATTACTAATTACCATGCCATAATGAAGAATTCATCCGAACCATATCATATTATAATCAACATTATAATTAAATGGTAGACTTTCACCAGAACTCATATTTCATAATCATCATCTATTTTTGGACTTAAACCAGAACTCATAAATCATTAGACCATATCAATAAACTATGTAAATAAACAGTAATCATAAGAATTATCACTAAATCACAATAATTATCTACTTAAACTTAACCGAAATTAGCACTAACTCTCAAATACCAAAATAGAAAAACAATCAGCACCTAATCTCTTTAAATTCCTACATTAATTCTAGTTTATCATGCTTAAATAAGCCTATAGAAGTCAAAACAAGTCTTGTCCTAATGTGGGTCACAGGGGGCCCGCTATTAATTGTCAAAATATAGTTTAGGAAAATTCTATACCATACAAGTCTAAGTTATCTAAATTTATTTCTAGATGTTAAATCCCTAATTAGCCTAAGATATTAATTTATCCTACACATGAGAGACTAGGTCAATACCAAATAAATTATGAATTAAAGATAGCTTAAATAATCCAACAAGCCAATATTTTTACTTATACCTCTAACACCTAATCCCACACCATATCTAGCTTAAAATCATACGCATACTATGAAATAACTTAATCCATGAGAAGGGTACGCCTAACCTACCAGGACGCAGAATAAAACCTCAAATAATCTTCTAAACCATCAATTTTCCTTTCCAAGAAGCTTTCATAAGGTGCCACGCTATCAAAATCATAATCTACTCATTAAAACAAGAAACCCATATTGCAACATTGTTCTTTGGGTCAAAAATTATTTGAAAAAATACCATGTAGGGCCCGTTTGTGGAATCACACTTTCAAAATCAACACAACATCCCTATATGCTAAAACATAATATACCCTCATGAATGGCTGAACTTTAGGATATAATCAAGCTACAATCAAGCCACAAAAAATCTAGAAATTCTAGAAAAATATGGATAAATTTACCAAGAAATTAATCAAAATCTTACCATATATTCCATGAAAAAACGTGTAAATTAAAGTTACCTAAGCATAAAAATCAGTAACCATCGGTTCTCCTAAGAATTCCCACTTTTTTAGTTTCCTATTCTAGAGAATGGATGAGAAGTAGTGAAAATTTGGCTAAGTTGGTATTTATACCCATCCCAATCCCACGGGTGTCGCTTAAGCTTACAACTGGTCGTTGAAGCAACTGTCATTTAAGAGATCAAGTGTTACTTATGCAATACTAGCTACTCTCCACAGATGTCACCTAAGAAACAACGCTTTCGCTTACATAATGTCTGACACTGCTATGCCTTCCACTTTAGCGAATACGAGAATTGCTTAATTGATACATGTTGGGGCCTTTGAATATTACTTCACATATCAAAGTTATCACTTAAGTGATACTTCCTAGGCTTTGAAGGATCGCTTAAATGATGAAAGTCATCACGTAAGCTATGCGCCAGCACCGACTAAGACTTGGATTTATCAAGAATACTGTATATGCAAGTAAACTATACTACCTTATCAAATTTAATGTTCTGGATACAATGGCGCATAAAAATTCCCATTCGAGGTTGTTTTGATGAAAACTGGGTCCACACCTGCTTGCTATTTTTCATAACTTTTGGTCAATAGCTTGAAATGAGTTTTCGAGCCTTGGGACACAGACCAAGTGTCCTCCCAACCTAAAATCAGTGTTTTAGAGTTGTTAGAATTGTTAGAATTGGCATATGAGGTTATTTGACTGAAGTGGTTTCCCAATAGCCAATTTGAACTAACAAAGGCTTTAAAATAGGGAATTGTATCTAAAAACCAAACAAAGTTCCTGTAATCGCACTTTCAATTCTAGCAAGTCATAAGTGACTTTTGGAAGCAATAGGAAATCTCTAAAGAGGGAAAATAAGCGGAAATACAAAAAATGACCTAGAGGGTCATTAATATATCAACTATTAAATGAACTTTTGTTTGTGAAAGTATAGGATTAGGATGCACCTGAAGCCTCAATCTTGTGAGGATAGTGGGTATGCATCTCGTTCTCGATCTCCTAAGTAGCCTCTTCTACTAGGCGATGCCTCCAATGAATCTTAACTACTAGAATCTCCCTAGTGTGTAACTCCCTGACATCACTAGACAATATGAGCAATGACTTATCTACGAATGTCAATCTCTCTTTGAATTAAACTGAGTCCTATCTAAGAACATGAGATAGGTAAGAAATGTATCACCACAACATAGGAACTTGGAAAACTAGATGGAAATAAACACAATTTAGGGATAAGGCTAACTTATAACCTACCTCACCAACTTTGCGAATGATATCAAATGTCCAATATATCTCAGGCTAAGTTTGAACTTCCTCCCAAACCTCATCCTACCCATGATAGGTGATACACAAAGGAATAACTAGTCATAAATTCAACATATCAAGGCATAAATCCTGCTATGTGCGTAAGCCTTCTGCCTACTCTTAGCTCCCCTTAACCTTTCCTGAATCACCCTGACTCTAAATAATGACTCTTGAAGCAAGTCATACCATAGGGTATAATCTTGAAAGTCTCAAACCATACAATCACAGAATGACACGCCTACCATAAAAAAGACTCAAAAGGCACCATATAAATAATCAAATGATAACTATTATTAAACGTAAAATCTTTCAAAGCAACATACTGCTCCCATTGTCCCCCAAAATCTATAACACAATCTAGAATTATATCCTAAAGAATGTGAATACTAGCCTCTAACTACCCACCATTTTAAGGATAGAACGTTGTAGTATGATCTAGCTGAGTGCCCAACTCCTCCATAAAGCTCTCAAAAATCTATAAGTGAACATTGAACCACGATCTTAAATGAGAGATATCGTCACACCATGTCGATAAACTATCTCACTATAATAGATATGGGCTAACCTCTTAGTGTTACAAGAGATTTGAATAGGAATGAAATGTGTAAAATTAGTCAACCAATCCGCAATAACCCAAACACCATCGAAACCATGAGAAGTACGAGGCAAAATACTAACAAAGTTGATTGTAATCCTCTCCCATTTCCACACAATAATGTGTAATCTCTGAATCAAGCCTCTAAGTCTCTAATGTTTGGCCTTCACCTACTAACAACATAGTAAATAAGCTACAAAGTCCTCCAATTCTCTCTTCATGCCACACCACTAAAAATATTATCATAAATCTCTATACATCTTAGTTATACCCAGGCGAATAGAATATATTGAGCTATGATCCTTATGCAAGATAAACTAAATCAAGTCATCAACCCTCAAAACATAAATACGAATATCAAATATCAATATACCCTCATAATTTATGGTAGAATTCTTGGAATCACTACTCATACCTGATCACAGATGTCACAAAGTTGCTTATCCTCAAACTGATGACTCTAAATCTACTAAAATAGTGAAGACCTCACCTCAAAACTAGCAAGAATCCTCCTATGTTCTGAAAAATCAATTCGCACCATCGAGTTCGCTAAGGACTGAATGTCCCATGAAAATGTCCTCTAAGAAATTGAAATTCAAGACAAGCTATCCTTGCTCACCGCCTTCTATCACAAGGCATCTACTACCATATTCGCCTTACCCAAATGATATAAGATAGAGATATAATAATACTTTAAAGCCTCCATCCATCTATACTTTGCAAATTAAGTTCTCTTTTTTTCATAAGATGTAGACTACTATGATGATATATGAAGATCGTATATGCACACTATAAAGAAAATGCATGTAAATCCTGATTACAAAAACTAGTTCTGCAAACTGTAAATAAAGAGTGAGGTAGTTTCACTTGTGCACCTTTAGTTTCCTTGATACTTAAGAAATAACTAGACCCTGCTACATCAATATTAAACAAAAACCAAAAGCAAAAGCATCATAATACATAATGAATCCCTTGCCCTTAATAGAAAGAGCTAAAATATAAGATGAATAGAGAAATACCTTTAGTTTTCAAAAGCTCAACTCAGAATCCATTGCCCATTAAAAAAGAACATACATCTAAGTTAATCTAGTCAACGATACTGCAATGGTATAAAAAATCTCAATGAACCATCTATAATAATCGGCCAAAACAATGAAGCTATGAACCTCAGATAAAAATATAGGCATTGACTAATTACAAAGTTCCTTGATCTTTGATGGGTCTACTATATTCTTATCATTAGATACCATATGACCAAGGAATGTCATCAACTCAAGACATGACTCACACCTATAGAATTTGGCAAAAATATGGTGATCTCTCAAAGTCTAGAGTAGAATCTTGAAATGTTGCATATGCTTCTCTCTACTCAAGAAATTAAAAATGATGTCATCAATGAACCTAATCATACAAGAATACAAATTATATATGAATGCATGGTTCATCAAATCCATAAATATAGAGGGGGTATTAATCAACCTAAATGACATCACTATAGACTCATAATGACCTTAGTGGGTCCTAAAAGTTGTCTTTGGGATATCCTCACCCTAAGCCCTTAACTGATGTTACATGGTTCTTAAATTAATCTTACAAAACACCATTGCTCGATGAAGCTTGACAAACAAATTATTAATATGAACCGTAGGATACTGGTTCTTCACCATAACTTTATTAAGGTTCCTATAATAAATAGACATATGCATGGAACCAATTTAGGAGCTCTCCTAGAAGACACCCTCGATCAAATAAAATCCTTACTTATAATATTCTGAAGCTAAGAATTTAGCTAATTAATCTAAGTAGGATCCATATGGTAATATGGAATTTCAATAGGTTAGGTGCTCAGCTCAAGAGAAATAAAAAACTCAATACTATAATTAGGAGGAAAGTCAGGTAGACCGGTAGAAAAAATATCAAGAAACTAACAAAATACAAGAATAGAGTAAAGCAACAAACACACAACATTAACTTCATGAATATAGGTAATATAAAATTCACAACCCATCAAACTAAGTCTCCTAGCATAAAAATAAGAAATAATCCCAATTAGATTGTGGCTAACCGCTCCATGTCACATGACTGAGGGTATGTTAGGCATGGCTAAAGTAATGGTCTTGACAGAATAATCTAAAATTACATTAAAGTAGGATAACCATTCCTTGCCTAAAACCACATAAAAATGCACCATATCTAACTTAATAAGATCAACCTGAGTATCAAACTCTTAAATAGTCACAACACATAATCTTGAAATCCAAACCACTACTAAAGAATCACCCATAAGAGTAGATACACATAATGGCATAGATAGTGAATCCGAATATAATTCTAACCATGGATCATAATAAAAAGACACATAAGAATTAGTGGATCCCAAATAAATATAGAGCAAGCCAACTTATGGTTCACTAAGGCCATACCAATAATAACACATCACAAAATTAGACTCGGTTCTAGTAAGTACTGCATTCAATTAACAATGACCGCCACCTGGCTGGGATACCTAAGGAGATGGTTAAGGGTTCAAAGAATCAAGAGAGTTACCTTGTGAATATTAAGGAAGATATTTTAGTACTGCACAAAAACATAGAATTACTTGCTACTATGATTAAGCCGCTAGAGAACTAGTGTTGTCAGATGATGGACACCTTAAATACACATCAACCAAGCACTCTTTTGAGCAACATAATTTAGAATCTAAAGAATGAAAGTCATTGCTTATCCATCATGACTTGGAATTGGTAGCCTACTATGATCCTACTATGTTGGTAGTTGATGAGGTGAGAAATGATACTATTGATCTTAATGATGTAGCCAAAGTTAAAACTGAGAAGTTAGTGACAGATCATGAGACATCAGTAATCAATGGGTGTTGAGAAATAAGTTGATACTTATAATGAAAAGGTAAAAGAGGTTGAACAAGTTTTAAAAATGATGAGTGTTGAATTTAGCACTTATTTGCACTCAAAATTCGGGCACATTGCCATGATTTAAATGTATAAATAAGACATATGTATGATTAAATGCACTTATATCCAAATTTTGTAGGAATAGAAGTTATGAGATGGAAAAATATGAACTTGAGCTAAAAAGGATCAAAAGATAAGTAAGAAATGCATCTATAAGACCTAGAGTAGAAACATGCCAAGAAATGCATCTATAAGACCTAGAGTAGAAACATGCCTTAGTTACTGTGATCGTGTTCTAAGGGACACAATCGCTGCCATTCAAGAAGGTCAGAAATCATGATCACATGGATCTACCAACAATCGTAGTAGCCACGATCACAACAATTCTAGTTCAATCACAGAAATGCTGGATTAGGCCTAGGGTTAGTTTTGTAATTTTTAGCAGCTGGCCCTAAATCCCTTAAAATCTTAAAACCCTTTCCCATTTTTGGCATTCAAGAGACTAGCAATATTTTAAATTTGATGTTGAAACCCTAAATTTGGCAAGAATTTTAATTTGACTTGGAGACTTTGAATTTAGTAATTTCTTCAAGAATGGATGATTTGCACAACCCTAATGGTATATTTTGGCTCCCTTTCATCACAAGTGGCTAAATTTCAATGTCATGGGGTTATGTTGAACTAAGGTGCAATTAGTTGTGGGTTATAATGTATTTGGGTATATGCTAGTTTGTTGATAATGGGTTCTACTCTTGTTTGACTAAATTGGTTGGGATTTGAGGTTGAAATACCCAAATACTAAAAATGTGTTTGTGGATAAAAACCCCAAACTCTTGAAAGCTCAACCATCCTTGAAAGAGTGGTTTGGGTGAACTTTTGGAACCCATATCATTCTTGAAAGAGGATTTTTCTAACCAAGTCAATAATAGAAAATTAATGGGTTTAATTTACCAATTCTCACTATCTTAGACATAAGAGTAAGTATAAAGTTTACTATATCTTGGGTATTTTCCTTGAAATAAGGATACCCAAAAGAGGTTCAAGGTAAATTTAATTAAAACAGTTGTTAGGTATCTGAAATGTTTATTAGGAGAAATTGTTGAGGTTTTTTTGGCAAGCTATCCTCAAGGACCCTAAACCTAGCCTATGATATTGTTAACAACTTCCATGTACTCCAAATCGACACATAGCCGTACCTAATTTGCCCATAGGTAGACATAATCCCAAGATTCTCTTTATACAGACATTAAATTACAATGTTATGTAATTTGTGGAATCGAGTTATTATTGGCATACACTCTCCAATCCCTCCACCCACACCATGTTAAATCATTATTTTTACTTTATTTGTACTTCGGGTATTTTCTTAGTAAATGTTAAGACCCATAAGACTAGAATTTTACTTTTTACTCCTTGTGGATTCAACCTCAACAAAAGTTGAGATATTTAAAATGACCGTACTCTACCAAATTATATGGTATAGGTGAGCATTGTAAAAATGGCACCTTTGTCGGGTAGTGAAATTTAGTTTACGATTGTGCAACAATAATTCTGACTTGGGGAATACCCATAGTGGTGTATACTTATTTTGGTTGTTATTTTTGTTTCCTTCTAGGTGATATATATAGCATAAATGGAACCATAAATGAAAATATTAGTCAAGTCGGGTCTTACAATGGCCCTCTTGATGACGAGGAGCAACTAAATGATCTTGTTCGATAAAGGGCTCTCCCTATCCCACCTACTCATGGGAATAGTGTCTTTAATGTTCCAAGATTCATGTTTCATATGCTACAAATGAATTGACTTTTTGGTGAACAATGCTATAAGGACCCCAATTTGCATTTGAAGAACTTCATTGAAGTGTGTGCATCCTTTAAAATTGCACACATAACCCAAGATTCCATCTTACTTTGTTTTTTCCTATTTTCTCTTATGAGGGAGGTAGTACTATGGCTTTGATCTCTTTTGGCTGGGTCAATCACTTTATAGTAATAACTCACCATGGACTTCCTTGACCAGTATTTTTCACCATAAAAAATGCTCCATTGAGGGATGGGAGCATCAACTTTAGGCAATTGAATAGAGAGCCTTTGTAGTAAGTGTAGGAATGATTTAGTGGGAAACTAATGCAATGTACAAATCATGAAGTCACAGAGAAGATGCTTCTCATAATCTTCTACCAAGATCTTGATCCACTCAACAAAAATGTGGTAGACAATGCGCGGGGGGATCTCTTGTGAAGTCGAATTATCATGTAGATTCTAATTTTCTTAAGGAAATTACCAAGAAAAATTGGGGATGGCATACTCTATATGCCGTAAAGGTCTCCTACTAATTCCATTGTTTACAAGGAACATAGGAATATATGGCAAAAATAATGACAAAATTGGATCTTTTGACAAAACATGTGTTAGGCATACCCACAAAGGTGGTAAATGCCATGGAATCCAAGGACTATGATGAATAAGAGGAAAAGATGCTTGATGAGGAGATATGATATTTGTAAAATTATTTGGGGGTCCCGCCCTTCCTATGAAAGTCAAGGTAGGAATCAATGTTGGATAAACCTTGATCATGACTTTGATTGGAGGGATAGATATCATAATTATGAACAGTATATACCCCCTCATGATTGGGAGAATAACAAAGATGGTACCACCATCGATCCCAAAAAATATAAAAACCTAAGATGTCTTCACAAGGATTTTGATGATAGTGGAAGGAACAGACAAAATGGTCTGAGAAATGAAAAGTGACTTTTCACAACTTGATCAAATCGTGGAGTCCCAATCCACCTCTATTAAACAATTGGAGACTCAAATTGGGTAAGTTTTAGTAATAGTCACTAGGAGTGGTTAGACCCTTGATGATCACTTGACAGAAGATTCAGGTGAAAATATTCCTAAGTTTAAGTCAAAGAAGTGCTACAAAAATCTAAAGAATAAGAAATAAAAAGCAATCTGTGGAAGTTAAAGAAGAGGTGGTGGAAAAAAGAAACTACAAAGTGATAATGTCTAAAATACAAGTCCCTCCCCCATTTTCTGAAATGCTTCAAAGAAAATACGAGGGTGATAAACTTATGAAATTCATGGACAAGCTTAGAAACCTCTCCATCAATGTTCGATTGTTGAAGTGATCTAATATATCCCGGGATATGCTAGGCTCATGAAAAAGTTTATGTCAAAAAAGAAGTTTATCAAAGGTGACATGATTGAAGTCACCCAAGTCTGTATTGCTATCATGAGTAGCAGAAATACAACAAAAGAAAACACCCAGAGCTTTTACCATCCCTTGAACCATTGGAATACTTATGGTTGAGAAAGATCTATGCGAAATTAGTGCGAGTACAAACCTCATAAATTTTATCATTTACATAAATCTCAGATTGGACACTCCAACTCCACATCAATGAGACTTTTAATGGTGAATCATTTTATCAAGAGGTCGGTCAGGATTATGTTTGATGTTCAAGTCAAATTGGAAAAATTTATATTTTTGGTAGACTTCATAGTTTTAGATTGTGAAATGGACCAATAGGTTCCCATAATTCTTGGTCAACATTTCATAGCCACTTGAAGAGACATTGTTGAATTAGAATTTTAAGAAATAAGGTTTACAATTCATGATGATGAGGTCTCTTTTTGTGTATGTAAACAAAGAAACAACCAATGGAACTTTAAGAGCTATTAGTGATTGATATTAAAATCGTCCGAGTAAATGAGGGGGCCCTTGAGAACCCAACTTGAGAAAGAAGAATGACGTCGTTCCATGATGTAAACTAAGGCACTATGTTTGAGGCAACCCAAAAATTCCACGAAAGTGGCTAGTATCCTTTGTTTTTGCTTTAGTAGAGTGGATTTTAGTTTTGTCAATCCAATAACCTATGTACTTATGGCGCTATATTGTGTGTTGGATGAGCTTGGGAAGGGAAAAGTGTGAAAATTATGCAAATTGAACTGAACAAGGGAAAATAGGGGAGTAGAAATTCCCTTAATTACCGCGATCATAGGTCATTTGGAGCAATCGCGGTCACTTGTGTGTCTGCGAGCGCAGAAGATCATGTCAGTCTTATAAACATCCAAACCCCTGCTTCCTCTCAACACTCCCTTCTAAACTTTTCTCTATAATTGGACCTAGTTTTGGTAAAATTATAAGTATTCCAACAACATCTTTGCATTTCTCTTGCATCACTTACCCGGTAGGTGCCTCAAATCTATGCCTTGATTGTGGAAGACAAGTCATAGAATTCATGTTTTAGGAAAGCCTAAAATTATGTCTTTAATTCTTAAATAATTCATAAATTATACTTGTTTGGAGTTATGATGCTAGAATATGGTGTGCTTATGAGTGGGGCGGTCTTGTTGTACCCAAATTTTCTGTTAAATTGAGAAAAATGAAGAGTGTACTCCAAATGCTTGATAAGATACCCGTATGAGTATTGACTAATGGTTTTTGCATTCTAGGGGCATAATCGAGTACCTAGTGGTCTTTTTCAACACATTTAGTGTAGATCATTATTATAGACCAAGATTTGGGATTCGAATTTGAATTTTTGGACATTGAAAAATTGGGTTGAAACAAGTCTTAGTTATCACAATTGTGGTCATCAGGACATCGATCGCACCTCTATGGCCCGCTATTGCTGTAACTAATGATGATTTTTTTGTCTATGGTAAAAATTTTGCGCATCTAATTTTTTCAAACGCCCCCAAGTAACCATCCAACGAGCTTTAATAAAAAATATAACATAGTTTGTGCAAGAATATGTTAATGACTGATGTTGTTTTGTTGTCAGATGTTTTTTAGGAGAATCTTTTAGAGAAATATGAACACATCCAGTTCATGGAACCCGAGTTCCTCACTCTCTATTATGGGGATTATACGAGGAAAAAGCTACTCTCGAAGAGAACAATATTCTTGTAGAATGTGTCCTAAAAGTTTTGGCATTTCATGAAAATATTGTGTCCGTAGGATAATGGTGTTTCTCACCATATCTTAGCATGGCTAATTAAGAATGGGTCAATTAATTCTACACCAACCTTAGCATAGGGGCATTTTTGTATCAATTAAATATGACTATCAAGATCCAAGGAAAAAGTGATGGACTTCGGTATGGAGCGAATCAACGATATCTATAGGCTCCCAAATGTAAATATGGGTGAGAATGAAGAAAAAAGGTATGAATCGGGAATTAAGTTGGCAGAAAGACTTTGCTCCAAAAGAGATGTTTCATCAGCGGCAACAAAGAGTAACATCTATAAGAATGAATTCACCGTCGAGGCTCAAATTTGGTTGAACATTATTTGTAGTCGGGTCTCCCCTTGTATCTACATTATAATAGTCCAAGATTTTCGAGCTCGGATTGTTTCTTGCATTCTTCATGGCATTTTTTTTGGATGTGGTCATCTCGTTGTTTCTGAAATAAAATTCTTCAAGAACTAAGGTGGGACACATCTCTTCTTTCCTCTTTGATTAATGTGCTTTGCAGAATATTTGGGGTTGATGAATACTCTGGTGATTCTTAGGTACGCCCTAACACTTCTTTATATCCTTTGAAAATTAAAGGAGAGGGTGCACCGGTCAAAATCAAGAAGAGAAAGATAGATTAGGAGAAGTCGACCTATTAGGAGCTTTAGTCTAGTAGGCCACCCACCACCTAGCCTATTTAGGATATTAGAGTTGATATTGTGGCCTTTAGAAAGCTCGTATTAGGTTTTTCTTAGGGTATAGGAGAGCCCTTCACCATCCATTATTCATATGTGTGCCAATCTAAATACAAGGCAATCAAGAGTACCTAAAGAAAGAGTGAGCTACCATTGCTAGACTTGAGATAGCCTATTTATCCTTGGTAAAATTACATCGTAATCTCTAAT
Organism: Capsicum baccatum var. pendulum; assembly: GCA_030864225.1. Classification (NCBI taxonomy): domain Eukaryota; kingdom Viridiplantae; phylum Streptophyta; class Magnoliopsida; order Solanales; family Solanaceae; genus Capsicum; species Capsicum baccatum. Next base: position 119,360,126 of record CM061556.1, read on the forward strand.
TAAATATGAGAAGATGATGAAAAGGGAGATGAAGAGAGATCAGTTCTTCAGCTAGATGTTGAAGGGGGTGAAGGCCTAATTAAGTCTCTAAAACCACGTGATTGACTCCCATCCCCCTGAGTTGAGAATGATGATGAGCTGCTAGATGTATGGTCTGATCTTGAGGTTATCAATGATGATGCAGAGTCTACAAATGCGAGCAGTTCTTGATTTGTTTTTAAGGAGTACCATTATCTCTTATTATGCTTTATTGTTTATGCAATGAGGACATTGCTAAATACTTAGTTGGGGGAGCCTGTCTCCGCATTATTTTGATTTGGGGCTGTATTATTGGTATTTTTGGATGTTTTTATATACATGTAGGTTGTAATATGCAGAGTATCTAATGGTGCCCACATTTGTATGGATTATTTTTTTTTTGCTGTTAGATTTTTGTATTAGTTGTTAGATTTTTGCATTATTTTTATTTTGTTTATATTCTATCCGATGAGAATTTCCCTATGATAGATAGAGTGATGGCATTCTAAAGAAAAAAGCATCGTGATTGGGTTTTGAGTCAGGGATGCAGGGGAAGTATGAGTACCCATAGCATATAAGTCATAAATGCAAGGGAAATCTGAGTACCTGTGGTATATTAGGATTTGGGATCTCCTATGTACCTATGGAAAATTTTGAGTACCCATATGGTTTTCTCGTGTAAAAGCCAAATATGGCAAAGAAGTTGGTACCACGGTTAACAAATTGTGCATTGTGTAATTGCAAAGAAAACATCCCACTCTATCCAAAACGTTTTCTTAAGAATTTGAGGGCATGGATGTGAGCAATCTTGTATCAACGCTTTTTCTCTTTTTGTGACTACAAAATTTTTGTATTGTAAAAATTGGGAGATACACTATTTTTGTCTCTAGCGAAAGAGGTAATTGAGCCTCCTTGGAAAATTTTGCATATCGTGTGTAATGATATTATTTGTCTAAATCTTATTTGTACCGGCACTATCTAGAACATGCCTCATTAGTCTATCAAGGCTAATTTCTATTGTACTTTGTTGGTGAGATGATCTTAGGCTATCTTTATGACATTGGCAGTCCACTTTATCCTAAAAATCCTACCGTTGGATATATGTTATCCCTTGTCAATCAATTTGAGCATTTTGACCTTTCTTTCTTAAACTCATTGCAAGTCGTGAGTCTTTCAATTTTTTTCCATCATTTGAACCCTACCCTTCTTGAACTTAAAATAATAACTTGAGACTAAAAGCCTAAGTTGGGGTAGTGATGATTGAAAGAGGTATCTTTGGGCCACAAAGATGTAAGTGATTGCCTAAGAGCTTATGTATTGATAACAAATAAATAAGAAAAAGGAAAGGATCCAACAAAGTAAAGAGAAGCACAACGAGCGTAAGAAAAAAATGAAAAGAAAATGGGCGAATCAAGATAATAAAAAAGGCACTTGTGTAAAGAGTAAATACAAAAGAAGTGTCCCATGATCAAAAGATTGATGGAATAATGTGATCTAGATGTTAAAGGGGGGTATAGCCATGTTTTTCCTAAAAGATATCATACCGTACCCAAAACCTACATTACAAGCTCAAAAAGCCTTTCGTGATTTCCAACAAAGCATTTTTTAAAAGTGCCAATTGAAAATAGAGGCAAACCTATGGCATGGTACTTGTTAGAATTGAGAGTTGTTGACTTAGAAAGTGTTTTACACTTAAATTCCTTGTTGCATAATTGATGACTTGCTGTGTGGAATTTTCTCTATTGTAAGGATGCATGTAAATAAGTTAAGGTGGGTGATTTTTTCATCTCCCGCAAATTAAAAAATGAATAATATAGTTTATGTCAAAGGTGAGTCATTTCTAGAGTATTAGTTCATGTGGCATAGTTTCTATTTAAAGTCTTTTTCATCCTTGAAAAATCACATTTTATGTTGAGGGATGTCTGAAAATAGGTTTGCCCATTTTTGATGAACTAAATTGTAGTATTAACTAAGCTTGAAGTCATTATGGTCATTAGGTTATTCAATATAGGAATAAAAGTGCATAGTCTCACGGTAAGAGGTAGTATTGCTTGAGGACAAGCAAGGCTTTAAGTTGGGAGTATTTATGAGTGGTGAATTTACCAATCATTTTCATTTAACATTTGTGCACATTTCCATGATTTGAAAGTGTAAATGAGACATATGTATAATTAAATGCACTAATATCCACATTTTCCAGGCATGTAGGTTATGAGATTGAAAGAAGTGGACTTGAGCTAAAAAGGTTCAAAAGAGAGAAAAGAAGTGCAGCTGGAAGACCTGGAGTAGAAATAGGCCTCATCTACCGTGATAGCGGGCTTAGGGCCTCAATCGTGACCATTCAAGAAGGTCAACAATCGTGATTGTGTGGGTCTACCCACGGTCACAGTAGCGAAAATCAAAACAAATCTAGTGCGATCAAGACAACGTGGGATTAGGACCAGGGGTAGTTTTGTTATTTCTGCATCTTACCCCAAATCCCTTAAAACCATAAAACCCTTTCCCATTTTAGGCATTTGAGAGACTAGCGAAATTTTAAATTTGAAGTTGAAACCCTAAATTAGGAAAGACTCGTAATTTGATTTTGATACTTTGAATTTAGTAATTTCTTGAAGAATGGATGATTTGCAAAACCCTTATGATATATTTTCTCATCTTTTATCATGAGTAGCCAACTTTTATTTTTTGGGGATTATATTGAATTAAGGTGAAAATAGTTGTGGGTTGTGATGTATTTACGTATATGCTAGTTGGTTGATGATGGGTTCTACTATTGTTTTATTAAATTGGTTGGAATTTTTGGTGAAAGCTCTAAATACTCAAAAGGGGTTTGTGGGCAAAAGCCCCAAACTCTTGAGAGATCAAACCATCCTTGAAAGATGGGTTTGAGTGAACTTTTTGAATCCACACCTCCTTGAAAAATTTTGAATCCACATCTCCTTGAAAAAAAGATGTGGAAACAAAGGAAATAGTACACAATTAATGGGTTTAGTTAATAAATTCTAAATATCTTAGACATAAGAGTGAGTATGAAGTTGACTATATCTTGGGTATTTTTCTAGAAATATGGATACCCAATTTAGGTACTAGGTGAATATAATTAAAAAACTTGTTAGGTATCCGAAAGGTTCAATAGGTAAAGTTCTTGAGGTTTTGCTGACTAGCAAGACTCAAGGACCCTAGACCTAGCCTACTATATTGTTAACAAGTAGCACGTACATAAAATCTACACATACCCACACCTAATTTTCCCTTAGGTATACATAGTCCTTGGATTCTCTTTATACTGAATTTAAATTACAATTGTTGTGTAGTTTGTAAAATTGAGTTACTATTGACACATTCTCCCAAAACCAACCCCAAATTCCCCATTTTAAATCATGTATTTTATTTTATTTGCACTTCAGGTGTTTTCATAGTAAATGTAAGACCCATAAGACTAGAATTGTTATTTTCACTCCTTGTGGATTCGAACTCAACAAAAGTTGAGATATTAACAATGATCGTCCTCTACCAAATTTCATGTTGTAGGTAAGCATTGTCAAAAGATCATTCCATGACCTCCACCATTATTTCCTCAAAGTTTAAAGAAGAAGTTAGAATAAGGGACTTGTGAATATCCATCTTATTGAAGAATTAGAGAAGATACTCGGTTATGCAATGTTCTGGAAGGACTAAGTTACAAAGAAGTGGATGGTGAGTTTGGAACCAACTGATAATATGTATCAATGCATTGCTAATTGCTTTGTGATATTTTGTTGAGACAAAAAAGAATAGCAGAGCTTCTCCTATTCCTTACACTATTAAGTCATTAAAATTTGCATCAGCATTGAGTGACCTAATGTCATACCTCAAATCCTATTAGGGTGGTCTGACACCCGTAATCGAGGAGGCCTGGGAGAACCAGCTCATAACCTTATAATTCCCATGCATACCTCTATGACAACCCAAAATTCGGACAACATCATGTCGCATATAAAAGGAAATAATCACCTGTACAAGCTCAAGCACAAATATATATGTATATACAACTTGGCCATTGGAGCCATCACAGCTTTTAACAAAACACCACCTTGACTTTACAATAGGTCTACAAAGACTCTAGACAATACCAATAGTTTAACTAAGGTCGGTAAACACCCCTCCATATAACTAACATCTATACAATACCAAAAGTGACTGGATATGACACGAAAAGCCCCAAAGAAAACTGGAGCTCACCAAAAGAAGCTAGATATCCTGGCTCCTACTTGTATGGTGTATGAGCTGAGGTACCTGTGCCTGCAGCATGAAATGCAGGCCCCCCGTGGGGGACGTTAGTACAAAATATGTAAAGATGTAGATAATCACGTACGATATAGGAGCTCAATAGAAATAAAAAAAAAGTGAATAAATCATAATAGGAGTGGACAACACTTACTAGAACTTGTGACAACCTGTACATTGTATTTATTCAGTCACTTTACCTTCGTTCTTATCATCTTTGTAATCATTATTGTACTGTACTATGACCATTAGGCTGCCTCCACTACATATCAACTGGGATCGACCCATGATAGGCTTATGCCCTTGGGATACCACCCATAAACATATAAATAAGGATTGACCCATGATAGGCTTATACCCCTGGGATACCACCCGATAAGACAGAACTTCCATCACTTAGTTCAATTAATCTTTGAGATTGTTATTTTGGTTTCCACTGCATTTTTGATACTTTGAAACAATGATACATCAATAAGAGATATAAAAATATACCATCAATGCAATAAAAATGAAGTAAGAACTCATTGGCACATCAATGAAGTTTTTTGGAGTCATCAATGTCATAACAATGAAGTAGGAACTTATTGGTATATCAATGAAATGTTTTGGAGACATTTATAGCACATGGATCTTGTTTGAGTAACTAGATACCTTCTGCTATTCATTAGCACAATAAACATGTAAGATTTGGAAAACAAGTACGTACAGGAATATCTTGACATCTTGTAGGGTGGAAACAAGTTCATTGGTAACGTAGGACATCATACAAAACCATTATGGATCACATGTTACTGAATAACTTTGGAAACTTTCTTAATATAACAATTGTTCACTTTCATGCCAAAGATATGGTATAGAGTATGATTTACATACCTGACTGTCAACCTTCAATACTAGTCCCAAATGGACTTCCCGTATTTTTGGATTACTTATCTATAATGAATATATATAGCAATCTAGTATTAGCAACCAAACGTCACAATTCAATTATTTGAATTCACCAAACTAGTGGTTAAGTAGTAAGCCTTAATTTTACCATAAAGGGTGTCAATTTAACCCTTTTATATTCCAATAACATTCATATGCCATGCATATTCATACAACATCCTCCAATATCAAGTTTGGGTTCATTTATCCATCCAACCAATCCATTAGACCAAATCGAGCCATTGACATAAATAATCATCAATTTAATAGTATATCACCATATCCACCTTCCATAACTCGATTACCATATACACCTTCCATAAATCAATTATCATATCCACCTTCCACAATTCAATACAACCAAACCATGCAAAATAGTCCATAACCCTATTTCCATCACCTTCAATAACAACAAATACATATAATCCTATATCACACATATACATGTGGAAAAGAACAAAGGAAAAGAATATTTATACCTTAGAATTGACTTATTGATTATGCAATCCTATTTTCACAAATAATAGGTGCCGTTCGAAGCTCTCAAGATGACAAACGCAGTTATCGGATTACTTTGGAATTTCTACGGTTGAATCAAAAGTAATTTAAAGGTCAAATTTGGCTAGGGTTTGTTCTTCCTCAATGATTGATGATGAAAATAAGTTTTTGAACTCATATAAATGTATATATACACATATTCCAATCCATAATATAATAGGAAATGACCAAAATGCCTTTAAAATATAAATAATGTCAAATCTATCCTTTGGTGGACTGTTTTAATAAGCTAAAGTAGATTGACCATAACTCTTTGCTTCGATATCGGATTTGGGTGTAATTGGTATCGTTCGAAGGATAATTAAAAGGTCTTTCATTTCATATAAATTAGGTCACCCTTTTCATCCTTTACAAGGAGTTATGGTCGTTTGAAATTGATCCTAAGAATATGTTTTGATAGGCTGAAGTAGAACGAGTATAACTCCTTACTCAGACGTTGGATTTGGATGAAACCAACTACATTGGAAAGAAGACTAAAAGATCTTTATTTTCATAGGTCGAAGGTCTCCCAGTTCATTATATTAATGGATTTATGATCATTCCAAGTTGACCCAAAAATTTGGCTTGCCTTAGTAGTTTGTGTGCAGGAAATTTTCCTGCACATTTACTATTCCCAAATAACACGACCACCGTTTTATAGTTTCGAACATACTCGATTATATCCAAAACCTATACATTTTTGGAAATCTTTATATCGTTGGAAAGATTATTCAATAACCTTCTCATGGAACCATCGACGGGCAAATTCTGATATAAATAAAATAAAAATAATTAATTCCATATAAATAAGACCAATACATGTAATTGAATACACCAATACACATACTTGAATATAGGGTGTTACATTCTTCCCCCCTTTAGGACATTCGTCCTCGAATGTTAGCATAGTTATTCAACCGAAATAAATTCAAGTCCATCATTAATACTCACATCATCACATAAATACTATGCATATATATAAAAAACTTACTTATTAATGTTCTAACTCCGTTTCTTGAACTTCCTCTTCATCTTTGAACAAATGAGGGTACTTAGATTTCATTTCTTCCTTAGCTTCCCATGTAATCTCTTTCCTTTGACGATTTCTCCAACGTAATTTTACAGATGCTATCTCTTTATTTCTCATCTTCTTAACTTGGCGATCTAGAATAGCAATAGGCACTTCCTCATAGGTAAGATCTTCCACAACTTGCACATCCTCAGTAGAAGTGATATGTCATGGATCTCTTATGCACTTTCGAAGCATTGACACATAAAATACAAGATGTACTTATGAGAGCTCTTGGGGTAGCTCTAATTCATATGTAAATTCTCCAAACCTTTGAGTGATCTTATACGGGCCTGTATAACGTGGACTCAAATTCCCTTTCTTGCCAAATCTCATTACCCCTTTCATTGGTGATACCTTCAAAAATATCCACTCACCTATAGAAAACTCTAGCCCTCTCTTTCTACTATCCGCATATGACTTGTGTCGACTTTGGGATATTTTCAATCGTTGCTGAATTAATTTAACCTTCTCTATGGATAGATAAACAAGATTCGGTCCGAACAAAAACGTTTCACCCACTTCGAACCATCCTATTGGTGATCTACACTTCCTTCCATATAAAGCTTCATATGGTGCCATTTTGACACTTGAAAGATAGCTATTATTGTAGGCAAACTCAATAAGAGGTAAATGATCATCCCAGTTGCCCTTAAAACTTATTACATAAGCTCGTAGCATATCTTCAAGTGTTTGGATGGTACGTTCTGCTTGTCCATCTTTTTGAGGGTGAAAAGTTGTACTCAACTTCACTTGTATTCCCAAATACCTCTGAAAAAACTTCCAAAAGTTTGCTGTAAATTGGGTTCCCCGATCTGATATAATAGAAATTAGCACTCCATGTAATCGGACTATCTCTTTAATGTACAGCTTCGCATACTCTTCAACTGTGTAAGTGGTCCTAACTGATAGGAAATGTGCATATTTAGTAAGCCTATCAACAATCACCCATATATAATCAAACTTCCGAGATGTACTAGGCAAACCAATAACGAAATCCATATTGATTATGTCCCACTTTGAGCTTGGAAGATCAATGCATTGCATATAACCTCTAGATTTTTGGTGCTCAACTTTAACTCTTTGATAATTTGGACATTTAGCTACAAATGCTGCAATGCTCTTCTTCATGTCATTCCACCAATACATATTTTCAAATCTTGATACATTTTGGTTGATCCTGGATCAATGAAATACCTTGAAAAATATGCCTCTATCATAATCTTCTTTCTTAGCCCGTCTACATCCGGCACACACAATTGGTTTTGGCACTAAAGTACTCCTTCTCGCGTAAGCTCAAATGCCTTGGTCGTACCACTCTAAACATTCTCGTTAAGCTGTAATAAAATAGAATCTGCATATTGCTTCTCTTTCACTTTAGCTACTAATGAAGATTCCGCAGCATTATGTACGATAAGCTCTTTATCTAGAGTTTCAAGAAAGCGAACTAACAAACTAGCTAACTGGTGAAGATCTATAATCATTCCTTGCCTTTCTATAGGTGCCATCATAGCCTTACGAATTAATGCATCAACTACCATATTTGCTTTCCCTGGATGGTACAAGATATCAACATCATAGTCCTTTAATAGTTCAATCCATCTTCGCTGCCTTAAATTTAGATCCTTCTAATTAAAATATATTGCAAGCTCTTATGGTCAGTATATGTATCAACATAAACCCCATATAAGTAGTGGTGCCATATCTTTAAAGAAAAAATAACTGCTGCCAGCTCAAGATCATGTGTAGGATAATTTTTCTCATGTGCCCATAATTTTATAGAAGCATATTCTATTACCTTACCATGCTGCATCAATACACATCCTAAATCGATCCTGGAAGCATCACAATACACTGTATACCCTTCGGTGCCTTCTCGAAGTACAAACACGGGTGTAGAAATCAACTTGTTCTTTAAATCTTGAAAACTCTTCTCACAGGCATCATTCCATTGGAATTTGGATGCTTTATGGGTTAGCTTGGTTAAGGGTGATGAAATGGAAGAAAAGCCTTCAACAAACCTTCTATAGTAATCGGCCAACCCGAGAAAACTATGAATCTCCGTAGGAGTTATGGGCCTTGGACAGTTCTTCACAGCTTCTATCTTTTGAGCATCAACCTTTATCCCTTCACTAGATACAATATGACCCAAAAATGCCACCGACATTAACAAAAACTCACATTTAGAGAACTTTGCATAAAGCTTACAATCACAAAGAGTCTGCAATACTTGTCGTAAGTGATTGACATGGTCCTTTTCTAATCTAGAATAAACTAGAATATCATCTATAAAAACTATCACAAATACATCCAGGAATAGCTTAAACACCTTATTCATCAAATCCATAAAATTTGCGGGTGCATTTGTTAGCCCAAATGACATAACTAGAAACTCATAATGACCGTACCGTGTTTGGAAAGCTGTCTTAGGTATATCCTTCTCTTTGACCCTAACTTGGTGGTAACCTGACCTTAAATCAATCTTAGAAAAGCACTTGGCGCCTTGTAACTGATCAAATAAACCATCAATTCTTGGGATAGGATATTTATTCTTAATAGTCACCTTATTCAATTGTTGATAATCAATACACATCCTCAGTGAGCCATTCTTTTTGCGCACAAATAACACTGGTGCTCCCTAGGGGGAGATACTAGACACTTCTCGTAATTCTATTGGGGCCATTCTATACGGAGGAAAGGATATTTGTTAAGGTCCTGGTATTACATCAATACCAAACTCTACTTCTCGTTCAGGAGGCAAACCTAGAAGATCTTCAAGAAATACATCAGAAAATTTATTTACCACTGGAACAGCATGAAGAGTTGGTGCCTCCACTTCTGTATCCCTTATTCTAACTAAATTATATATGTATCCCATAAAAATCATTCTTCTTGCCTTAAAATAAAAAATAAATCTTCCTCTTGGCGCGCCAATTTCACCTTTCCCTTCAAGGACTGATTCATTTGGAAAATGGAAATATACCTTTTCCATGCTGCAATCAATTGTGGAATAACAATACACCAACCAGTCCACACCCATTATAACAGCAAAATGTACCATTTCTAACTCCACCAGATCAGCCATCGTATCACGACCACAAATAGTTACTATGCAGTTTTGGTAAACCCTTCTAGCTATAATAGATTCCCCAACCAGTGTGGATACTTCAAATGGCTTAACTAACAGTTCGGGTATTCTTTCAAACATTCCAGCAACCAATGGAGTAACATAAGATGATGTAGAACTGCGATCAATTAAGGCATATACATCGAATGAAAATATAAACAACGTACCTGTAACCATATCTGGGGAAGCCTCTAAATTCTGTCGATCCGCTAGAGAATACGTATGATTTTGAGCCCTACTAGAACTCGTGGCTCCTCTATTACCTTTAACACGACCCATTAGTTGTGCACCCCTTCATGAATAAGGCATCGATGATGATGATGCAAAAAATAACCCCGTAGGTCATGTCATACCCCCTATGCCCCTTTGTAGGCATTCTCTCATCATATGCCCCGAGATACTACACCAAAAGGAAACATTGGTCCCCAGCCGGCATACGCCCAAATGATACCTTCCATATTTATTACATGGATCTTGAGGAGGTCTCGATTGGATCATATTCCCTTGCCCTTGGTAACCCACTATACCAAACTCTGAATCTCACTTCTGTGCCCAAATTGAGTTACTCTGGACCCTTGGAACTATGGTGGGGCACTAGCTGCAGAATAAAAAGATAATGGCCTAGGTGATCTAGCAGAAAACTGTGGTCTGAAACCTCCTTGGGATGCCATGAACTGCCATGTAGATCTAGACCTTATGGAATATCCTCTTTCTAATTCCTGTGTTCTTCTTCTCTGCCTTTGATCTTCCATTTTCTGTAAAAAAGCTTGGATCCTTGCTATGTCTATATCTTTGTTCAAAGCAGCAATAGTATAATCTCTAACCAGATATGGATCCATCCTATCCACATATTGATGAACTCTATCATCTATAGTAGCTACATAATTAGGAGAAATCTCAACAAGGAATTAAATCATAAACATTACTCCCTCACGCTCATATTCCCCTAATGAAGATTTAAAAACTGATCTGCACGGGCCTGACGAATCTCGAATGGAAGATAATGATCAATAAATGCCTCTTTGAACACTTTCTAAGTAGATAGGGGTGCATCAATAACCCTAGTTCATTTCCAGTCCTCATAACAATATATATCCTCCCCTTTGAATCTATACGTCGCTAACTTCACTATCTCTCTACACGTTGAATTTAATCAATAAAGTCCTATGGGTCCTTGTTAAGATTTGATCTAGTAAAAGTGGGAGGATCCATCTTAAGAAAATCCTGTGTTCAAAGGCTAGCCACCCTATCTGGACCATTAAGAGCCGTGGTAGAAATGGCTTTCCCTTGAGCTTGCCCAGCAACTATACGAGTCAAAAGTTGTTCTGCATTTCTAATATCTTGATTAGCAGCACTAATAGATGGATCTAGGGATATAGTTCTCCTCCCCCTTATTTCTTCCAAAGTGGAAGAAGTTTCTGATGCTTGCTCAGCTGGAGCCTCACTTTGATTAGCTAGTATAATAAGTGACTTACTAGTCCCCTCTCCGGCATCCACATCTACTTGTTTACTGGTATTCTTGCATCAAGTAACCGGCATCATTATTATAATAAGAGAAACAAATGGATTCAGTGGTCAATTATGACTTTATATACAATATAGGTTCTATTGCATGATCTAAGACATGAAGAAAAAGAAACAATTCCAAAATGTCCATAGCCTACTGTTTATAGATGTGCTGCATGACACACCGATAAACAAGACTCTACGCAGACACGACTTTATAGACTCACTAGGATGAACTTCTCTGATACAACTATTATCACTCCTCAAATCCTATTAGGGCGGACTGGCACCCGTAATCTAGGAGGCCCGGGAGAACCAGCTTATAACCTTATACTTCCCATACATACCTCTATGACAATCCGAAATTTAGACAACATCATGTACATATAAAAGGAAATAATTACCTGTATAAGATCGAGCACACATACATATGTATATACAATACTTTGCTATTGGAGCCATCACATTTATTAACAAAACACCACCTTGACTGTACATTAGGTCTACAAAGCCTCTAGATAATACACAGAGTCTAACTAAGTTTGGGACACACCCTGCCATATAACTAACTTCTATAAAATGCCAAAAGTTACTGGATATGACACGGAAAGCCACGAAGCAAACTGGAGCTCACCAAAAGCAGCTGGATATCCTGGCTACTACTTGTGCAATGTATGAGCTGACGTACCTGTGCCTACAACATGAAATGCAGGTCCCCCATGGGGGACATTAGTATGAAATATGTACTGAGTATGTAAAGCTATAGATAATCACATATGATATAGGAGCTTAATAGAAATAAAAAACAAGTGAATAAATCGTAATATGAGTGGACCACACTTACTAGAACTTGTGACGACCTGTACATTGTATTTATTCAATCACTTTACCTTCGTTCTTATCATATTTGTAATCATTACTGTACTGTACTATGACCATTAGGCTTCCTCTAGTACATATAAACTGGGATCGACCCATGATACGCTTATGCCCGTGGGATACCACCTATAAACACATAAATAGGGATCGACTCATGATAGGATTATGCCTCTGGGATACCACCCGATAAGAGAGAACTTCCATCACTTAGTTTAATTAATCTTTGAGATTGTTATTTCGGTCTCCACCACATTTTTGATACTTTTAGACAATGATACATCAATAAGAGACATATAAATAGGCCATCAATGCAATAACAATGAAGTAAGAACTCATTGGCACATCAATGAAATGTTTTGGAGTCATCAATGCCATAACAATGAAGTAGGAACTTATTGGTATATCAATGAAATGTTTTGGAGTCATTAATAGCACATGGATCTTGATTGAGTAACCGAATACCTTCTGTCATTTATTAGTGAAATAAACATGTAAGATTTGGAAAAAAAGTAAGTATTGGAATGTCTTGACATCATGTAGGGCAGAAACAATTTCATTGGTAATGTAGGACATCATACAAAACCATTATGGATCATATGTTACTAAATAACTTTGGAAACTTTCTTAATAGAACAATTGTTCACTTTTATGCCAATGATATGGAATAGAGTATGCTTTACATACCTGACTGTCAACCTTCAATACTAGTCCCAAATGGACTTCTCGTCTTTTCGGATTACTTATCTACAATGAACATATATAGCAATCTAGTATTAGCAACTAAATGTCACAATTCAATTATTTGAATTCACCAAACTAGTGGTTAAGTAGTAAGCCTTAATTAGACCACAAAGGGTGTCACTTTATCCCTCTTATACTCCAATTACATTCACATGCCATGCATATTCATACAATATCCTCCAATTTTAAGTTAGGATTCATTTATCCATCCAACCAATCCATTAAACCAAATTGAGTTATAGACATAAATAATTATCAATTCAATAGTATATCACCATATCCACCTTCCATAACTCAATTACTATATCAACCTTCCATAACTAAATTATGATATCCACATTCCATAATTCAATACAACCAAACCATGGAAAATAGTTCATAACCCTATTTCAATCACCTTTCAATAACAACCAATACATATAATCCTCTATCACACACATATATATGGAAAAGAACAAAGGCAAAAAGTATTCATACCTTATAATTCATCTCTTGATTATGCAATCCTGTTTGCACAAATAATAGGTGTCGTTCAAAGCTCTCGAGATGACAAACGCAGTTATCGGATTACTTTGAAATTTCTATGGTTGAATCAAAAGTAATTTAAAGGTCAAATTTGGCTAGGGTTTGTTCTTCCTTAATGATTGATGATCATGAACTTTAACAGTTAAGGAATTCATGAATATGCTAAAGTGGTGAGCACTCTTATTAGTAGCGGTTCTTATTCTCCAAATAAGTAGGATTTGGATGTAAAGAATAGAACGGCTACACTATATCGACCATCTATTGAGTTGCCATGAATCTTTGAATTGAAGTCCCTTCGGTCTAACTTGCATTATGCATTTTTTGGGGCAAACAATACCTTATCTGTTTTCATTGTGGCCAATTTAGTTGATACACAGGTTGAGACCATAATCTCAATATTGTAGAGGCTTAAATAGGTCATTGGTTGGACCATTATAGATATTGTTCGAATTCTGCCCAAAATTTATACTTATATGATTTAGATGGAACCAGAGTGTATTCCTAGTATTAAGTATCCGCATTATCTAAATCCACCAATACAAGAGGCAGTGAAGAGGAGATCAATAAGTGGTTAGCTGCAGGTGTGGTTAAACCTATTGTAAGAAGTTCATGAGTGAGCCTAGTTCAGTGTGTGCCTAAGAAGCGTGAAATAACTATGATCCCTAATGAGAAGAAAAAATTGGTACCTATGTGACTAGTTATGGGATATACAATTTGTATAGGTTATCAAAAGATAAACACTTAGATGCAGAAGGATCATTTTTTTACCCTATATGGATAAGATGTTAGACTATCTTCCAGGTAGATAATGGTATTTTCTTCTTGATGGTTATTTAGGGTATAATCAGATTTCTATTTCCCTCAAAGGCAAAGAGAATGTCGCTTTCACATGTCTATATGATACCTTTGCATGAAAGAGGATAACTTTCAAACATTTTAATATTCTTGCAAATCTTGCAGTGTTGTATGATCTCCATCTTCTATGACATAGTGGGGAATACTATAGATTTCTTTATGGATGATTTCTTAGTTGTGGGTGAATTTTTTTATAACAGTTTGGCCAATCTGTATAACACACTTCAGATATGTGAGGAGTGCAAGTTGGTTTAGAATTGGGACATAACTTACTTCATGGTTAAAGAGGGAATAGTTTTGGGGTACTAGATTTCCAAAGAGGGGAATTGAGGTTGACTAGGTGAAGGTTGAGGTGATTTAAAAATTACCTCCAGCTTTTTATATAAAAGGTATTTAGAGTTTCTTGGGTTATGTAGGGTTTGAAAGGAAGTTCATCAACTACTTCTGTAAAATTACAAATCCTTTGTGAAAGTTATTAGATAAGGAGGTGAAGTTTATGTTTGATGATGCTTGTATCAAGGACTTTGAGTGCCATAATGGAAATTTGATTTCTACTTCAATCATTTTCCCTTTAGACTGGTCTCTTCCATTTTAGGTGATGTCTGACGTAGTGGTGTATCCCTAGGAGATGTTCTAGGCTAAAGATGTGAGAAAATAATTAATCCCTTATACTATGCCCGCAAAACATTCAACCCCCCAAAAAAAAATGAAACAATGACTAAGCGGGATTTACTTATGGTGGTGTTTGGTTTTGCAAAATTTTTGTCCTATTTGATTGGGACCGAAGTCATTATACATATTGTTCATGCAACTTTAACATATCTTATGATTAAAAGGGATGCAATGTCAAGGTTGATTCAGTGGGTACTATTGATGCAGGAGTTTGGATTAGAGGTCAATGACAAGAAAGGTATAGAGAATTAAGTTGCAGACAATCTATCCAACCTAGAAAAAATGTGGTGATCAAATTGGTGGATGAGGATGAAGTTGATGATATATTTCTAGATAAGTGGTCCTTGGCATCATCACAAGAATTAATGAGGTACAAATTTTTTTTTGGGATGAGTTGTTCTTATTTTCGGTGTGTCCGGATGGTGTGATTCGGAGGTGTATTCATAAAGTTGAGATGATCCACTTTCTGGAGGCCTGTCACTTTTTTGCAGTTGGGGTCACCATGGGGTACTGAAGTCCCACAAGATCTTACAGTGTGGTTACTGTTGGCCAAATATATATTATGATAATTATGACTATGCTCATGCATGTAACCAATGTCGGCTCCAAGGAAATATCTTGTGGAAGCATAAGCTCCACATGACACATTTTCTTAAGCTTAAATTATTTGATGGGTGGGAAATTATTTTCACGAGTCCATTTGTGAGTTGGTATGGTATGATATATATATTGGTGGCTATTGACTATGTTTCTAAGTCGGTGTAGATGGTTACGCTTCCCAATAGAGAGGGTCACACTATCACAACATTTTTGAAAAAGAATATATTTTTTTGAATCGGTACTCCACGTGATATTATTAGTGATAGTGGGTCACACATCTGTAATCATCTATTTAATGTCCTTCTTAAGAAGTTTGTTGTGAAACACAAGGTAGAAACACCTTATCATCCATAAATAAGTGGAAAGGTTGAGGTCTCTAATCATTAGATCATGTCCATTTTGGTAAAGATTGTAAATGCCAACCTGACTGAATAGTCAGTTAAGCTAGAAGATGCACTTTAGGCTTGATGTAAAACTTATAAAATCCCCAATAGGTGCCTCTACTTATAGCTTGTTTATGGAAAGGCATGCAACTTTTTGATCGAACTTGATCATAAGGAACTATAGGAGTTCAAAACACTAAAATTTTAGTGGAGTAATGCTGTAAAATTAATGAGGAGTAAGATAAATGAGTTGGATGAATTTTTCCTTGGTACTTATGATATTTCTACATTATTCTAGGATAATATAAACATATACCATGAAAAGATGATTAAGAAAAAGAAGTTCCAGTCTAGTGGTATGGTTTTGTCATAAAATTCATGGATTCACGTGTTTCCTAGGTACTTTAAGTCTTGGTTGTATGGACCATTGTTCATGTTTAGAGTTTTTACACATCGTGAAATTGAGATAAAAAATTATGGAGAATCCCTATTCAAGGTGAACGGGAATCGAATTAATCATTACATCGGCAGAATGGAGAAAGTAAAAGTAAGTGATGAGGTAACTCTTGGCAAAGTCTTAGTAGTCATGAAAACTGAGCCGTTGTAACATTTAATCAAGTGCTTTAGAGGATACAACCCATGGAATTTTCGGTGAAGTATGAGAATCCAACATATCCATGTCGTGCGACAATGTTAATTTATGTGTTATCTGTGAGGAAACCTATATTTTTGTACTTATTACATTATTGGGTAATTATTGTGATTAATGTATAAAAGATGATGGAGAAGACCAGAAAAATTTGTGGTGACTAGGTCCACATGAGGCACCTCACGAGTAGTAAGGTATTACTACGACTCGTCACCAAACACATCAAGAGAATCCTAGTTGACCTCACCCAGGTAAGTAGTGTCAAGAGTCTTGATAACTCGCAGAATGAGTCGTTGTCAGTGACAATGATTCATCTCCTAGAGTGATCATGATAGGAGACTCAGGTAAGATTAATTATTAATTTTAGGGAGGCAATGACTCGTAGAAACTGACTATAAGTCATTTTATTCGTTATATTCATTACAAAATATTGCGGATATATTGAGAAAACCCAACCCGCCAAACACAAGAAACTGTGGAATTAAGCTTCCAAAATGATTCCACTTCTATTTTTAAAACTACGTGATTCATCTATTCCTATATTAATCCCTCCTACACTAATTCGACTACTTATCATCTAAAAATACCACACTTCAACTTTTAATAATTCCAAAAAGGGTTAAAATAATCTATGAACAATAAGGCTAAATGTAACTAAGGAATCCAAGTGTTCTATCTCTTTTTTCAATTAAGTGTGCCAATATTGTTACCAATTCATAATTGTTAGTTGAGTTTTCAATGTAAAATTTCTTCGGATTCTAAGTTATAATATCCTAGGGTTTGAATTAGGGATAAAATAATTCACACTTAAAAGCTCTTATGTTATTAGTGTAGAACATGACATGGGTAACAAACTATTAATAAAATTTTGCGTTAAAAATGTTAGGGGGAAACTGATTACCCTAAGAAATAAAAGCAAACAAAATCCTATCCCTAATTTTTTATGTTGGTAGTCTCCACCAGCCACACTATAACTCATAGGGTTACTTATTCAGTCGTTCGGTAACTCATAGACAAGTCTAACATGGATTAGGTAGGGGTGAAAGTCTTTTAATCTTAGTATGACTCACCCTACGTGTCGTTGTATCATAATACAACTCATAGTCTGACTCATATTTACTGGGCATAGTTAGATCTTTAAAGAAAAACTTTTTTGGTCAGACTATAAGTCATCAGGTAACCCAACAACTTGTGGGATGACTCATAGGATTACCTATTTCCCAACTCCTAAAAAATATGCCTCCCTATGACAACTAGGATTACTCCTAGCCACTAGAAATTAGTCATACCCTGACTCGTAGGGTTCCCAGCCTCTGAAAAATCTTTGATTTCTAAATATTTTTCTTTTCTTTTCATAGTGTTGAAAACTTTGCGTCTTCCCTTAGGTAAAATGGTACCTAAGAACGACTATGCTGACAGCACCAAACGACACTAAAGAAGCAAGCTTGTCTCACACTCATCAACTTAGGGATGGGCCCACTGATGACAAGTCTAATAATTTTGTAGTGGAATATCCCATCTTAAATTAGATAGAAGCAAGGAGTATCTTACCCTTTGGTGAGAAGGGTAAGGTAAAAAGAGAGAACTCAGACCAATCTCCACCATGGTCTAGGACCCATATTAAGAACCTAAGTAAGTCACCACCACACTCTTTTCTCACTCTAATTATGGAGAGAAGTCTAATGGTAAATAAGGGGAATAAGGTAGTTCAAAAAGTATCATGTCTATCAGCGAATATGTAGTAGAGGTTGAGATTCGAGTTTAGTGGATATAGATTAAAGGGATAAGTGAGAGTCATATGAGAGTAACCTTATATAGATAACTCACCCATCACCCGTTTAACCCACTCTACAGTTTGAGCATTGCTTGTTTCCCATCATTAATCGGTGGGGAACCTAGGGATACTAGAATTATATGATCGAAAAGTTTTATTATCCCCACCATACAAGGGCCAAAGATAAGGTTTTGTCTTGAGCCTAAGTTGAGTAAAGTAGGCTTGTCTAAGATGCCTTATTTGAGGTATGATTCAAGAGGTATCACTTTTACTGGGTGAGACTCTGGTAGATATAGCCCAACACTATTTTAGGAGTTTTATGCTACGTATCAGATAGAATTGAGGTAGATGTATCTATATAGGTTATCATGGATGGGTGGTGATACAATGAACTAATTTGAAAGAACATCTCTACTCAGACCATCTCTATTTTTAGATGGTGCAGAGTTTCAGTTCCCCATAGATACTTCAAATATTGATCACCACATCGAGAAAATATGGAAGATGAATACAAAATAGATCGGGTAAGATGATAACTTTGTGCATTTTAGGTGGATCACAGGATTATTAATGCGGTACAAGAGGAGGTACCATGGGTTGAGGGATTGGCTACTAAGATTACTAAGGCAAGCGTAAGGTTTGTGGTTAAGTTTTAGTAGACCTTAGTTCGTCATTGGCTGAGCCTAAAGATGGGAGATAATGTATCAAGTCCCGACAAGGCTACATTGGTGCAGGTATTATGGAGGGTTATGAGATTAAAGTAGCCTTGACATTTGCGAGGGATATTTGGAATCGGGATGTGAATATAGATACAAACCTTTCCTTCCAATGTTAGTTGAATAAGATATGTGTTAATGTGAGGATACCGCTAATACCATAGGTTTATCACTTTCTGAAAGTCTATCGGACCACTCACTGGGGTTTTATTGTTGATCAAGCTAAGCCAATCTTGATGTCCAAGGTAGGGGCTACTCTTTTTCAAGTAACATTATGAAATTTCCCCAACGCGGAAAAACTCTCTATCATCTCTCATATTTTCAATCTCCCTCTGTAATCTCTCTCTCATTTCCCTAATCAATAAAAAGCTTTTGTAATTATAATTTTCTCCTTTTCCCTACTTTTTTAATTAATTTTGCTTTAGATTTTTTTTATTCTTATTTTGTTATTTTAAAGTTAATTTCAAAGTTTAAAATACTTTTATAGTATAAATTACTTAAAAATGTTATTTTGCTACGAATTTTCCCTATCCTTCCCCTAAATGGTATCAGCGCCAAATTGCTCGGGAGGGAGTGTGAGTATGAATAGGAGCGGCTAGAGCATTGCTCTTTCCTAGAGTCAGTTGAAATTAGAGTTGCTCTTGGAATAATCATTTTTTTGATTAGTAGTTTCTGTTGTTCTTCCTCTATGTTCATACTTTTATTCCTTAAGTTGGGTAGTTGTTTAATAGTGATTTAGACATTGGAAAACTTAGATTTTTTTATTGTAATAGCTTTGAGTATGTGGTAAAAATAGAGCTGGACACGGATGGTGTTCACGTTGCCAACCCTATAGGAATAAAATAAAGGAATTTTAGAAGAAGAAAATTAGTAAATACTGCACACAAAAATAATTATTGTAGAAGTAACATTGAAAGTAGATTTTGGTTCAAGAATAGTTTTTTTGTGTTATCTGCAAAAATCCTAATGAATACTCTAAGCAACCTAAACGTAATAAATAGTGTTAATATTTCTATTTTCTCTAGTAAAATTGTTCAAATAAAAAGTGATTTACAAAATTAGAATAGTGCAAAAGAAAATTTTAATAGAGTCTATAAAACCGGACACTTTGATTTTGTAAAAATATTATAATATTAAAACTTCTGAATCTACTAGTTCAATTAATAGAAATATGGAAACTAGTAAATTATTTGCAGCTAAAGATATTAATAGATATAGAAAAAAATACAAGTTCCTTCAGATAGGTCTTGTTCAAGTATATAGATTAGATTTAGACGTTCCTATATGTCTACTTTTAAGAGATAATAGGTTATTAAATTTTGATTATTCATTATTAGCCCGCTAATGGCCCAATATACTTGAATTGTTATCCTAATTTTCTAAGGATATTAATGATCAAAATTTTATTGATACATTTACTTTAAATGTTAAAAAAAACATGAATAGTATGTTAAACATAAGAGAAATAGCAATGATATATCGAGTATATTATATATTAATGAAAACAACCATAGCCTCTAAAGCTAAAATAGTTAGTAATAAAGGAGTTACCATGCTTATAGAAGCTACTCATAATCATAATAATACTTTTGTCCCAAAAATGATAAAATGGGATTATGTATTAATAAAAGATATTTGGCATTTCGACTCCATAATGGAACCAGAAATAGAAGATAAAAATTCAAATATTGAACAAGTAGCACAATATCCTGATGGATCAAAAGATTTAGAATTCCTAAGATCCCAATCCTTTAATCAAGCACCGAAAAGTAAAAGAATGTCTTTTTCTAGACCTTCAATCTCTAAATCTGTAGAAGAATGGGAAGTAACATCAGAAGATATTGAAAGAAAATTAAAAGGAATAGATTTCTCAAAAACAATTCTTATAGTAGAATATGAATCTAAAAATTTTAAAACTAAAAATTAAGTAAGTCCCACGTCTAGTGAAATACAAGGAGTAAGAGATTCCCTATGCACGATTAGGTCAGATGTAATATTGAACATGACTTTGAATATTTATATAAATTATGAAACATCCTAGAAAATTCTATTAAAAAGAATTGTATAAACAAAAATATTCATTAAAAGAAAGAAATTCCTTTAGAGAAAAATGTTGCAATGATATGAAAAGATTAAGATGTAGTATTGAAATTTTTAAATGTTTGAAACCACAGAAAAATTAAATGATAAAAAGAATTTGTTAAACATGATTGTTAACAAATTGTATACTAATAGTAATAAAGTTCTAGAATAAGTAATTGCTCCATTATAAGAAATTAGTCTACCAATAGATGACAAAATTGTTACTGCCTCACCCTTTAAATAAGATATAAGATATACTAAAGGTGATCCTAGAAATAAGGATATAAATAAGATAATCCAACAAAATAATAATACAAATCAATTACATGTAGTATCTAAACAAATTCTCGAAGCCGTGAATAAATAAAATTTTAAGGATAAACCGAGTTCTTCTAATCATGATAAAAGGTTAGAAACTCACCGAACATTTAAATTATCATAATTATCCAAAGATGAAATTCTTATATTTGAAAAAGATTCTAAAGTCACTAACGACACTATTAAGGAAAATAATAAAAACCTAGAATCTTAATCAAAATCCCCTAATAAAGTAAATAAGAATAGTACAGGATGAGACTATAAAAAAATAAATCACAAAACTAAAGATTGCAGAATCCTAGATAAATGGAAAAACATGAGTAATAATTTATGTTGTGTCTTAGAAGAAATTTAAAATAATTCCTCTCCAAAAGAAAATATTAATAACATTTGGAATGATAAATTAGCTAATCATTTTAAATGCTCCGGTTCACATTATACTTCCAATAATCGTTCTATCAAGGTTATTGCCAATAGTAACAAGGAGAAAGAAGTCTTATTTGACATTATCAATCATTTAGAAGATTCAATCCTTAAGAAAAGATATTTAATATCCTTAAAAATGTAATTCTTAATCTATAGTTTGATGAAGAAATTATTGAACCCTCTAACATGAAAGATTTGTCAAATAAAGATCAAAAATCAGAAAAAAAAAGAAGCTATATGTAAGACCTTCAGATAGAGTTACAACACTTAAAAAAGGAAGCTACGAAATTTAAGCAGGAATTTAGAAATTAGTTCCTTACTGGCAATTTAACTTCTAATGAAAAATCTTAACCATGTCAATTATAGCTTGGAGAAACATCAAAAATAGAAAGGACTAATAATGATATGAAGTCTCTAGAAAATCATTCAAAAATTGACAAAATTACAAAACAAAAAGCTTAAAGTTACCCTATACCCATTACATTAGTTATAAATATAAATTATATAATTCACTAAGTGGCGTTATTGGATACATGAGCCGATCAAAACTGCTACACTAAAGAAATAATCCCCACTAAGTATCTAGAAAAATGTACTACAAAATTATTCGCCGCAACAGGAGAACGATTAAAAATAAATTATAAAGTACATAATGCACACATTCATAATAATGGAATTTGTTTTATAAATGACTTTGTAACAATGAAGGATATAAATAAGAGATAGTTTTAGGTCTACCTTTAACAAATCAAATAAAACCTTATAATGCCGAGTTAGACGGCATCCACATCACTAGTTTGGACAAAAAAATTATTTTCCTAATCTAAATAATTTATTAAAAGAAGAAAGTGACGTTATTAAAAATAAAATGGTCTTTAAAATCAATTTAATTTCGCAACCAATATATTATTTAAAAGACGTAATAAAAATAAAAAAAATTGAATCCTATTTAAAAACCCCAGAAGTAGAAGCAAAAATCAAAAGTCTTCAAGAAGTTATAGAGCGAGAAGTTTTCTTGGACTTTCCTAATGACGTTTGGAAAGGAAAGAGGCATATTATTGAATTACCCTATAATGAGAAATTTGAGAAAAGTCTTCTTCCAACAAAAACAAGACCCATTCAAAAGAACTATGAGTTAATGGAATATAGTAAAAGGGAAATTAACGTTTTATTTGATAAAATATTTTTAGACCATCTAAATTACCTTGGAGTTGTTCAGCCTTCTATGTCAATAATAGTGCTGAAAAGAAAGAGGTGCTCCAAGACTAGTTATTAATTATAAGACTCTTAATAAAACATTAAAATGTATTAGGTACCTGATACCTAACAAACGTCACCTTCTTAAAAGAACTTCTAAAGCTAATGTTTATAACAAGTTTGATATGAATTAGGATTTTGGCAAATACAAATTGTAGAAAAAGATAAATATAAAACAACCTTCAATGTTTCTTTTGGACTATATGAATGGTATGTAATGTCGTTTGGACTAAAAAAAGTTCCATCAGAATTTCAGAACCTTATGAATAATATATTCAGTCAATATAGTGATATATCTATATTCTACGTAGATGGTGTTTTAATATTATCTGAAGATATCGAGAAACATTTTAAACATCTCCAAACCTTTTTAAAAATTATCAAACAAAATGTACTAGTAGTTAACGCTAAAAAGATTAAATTATTCCAAACCTCTATTATATTTCTTGGTCAGGAATTATATCAAGGAACCTATAAACCCATCTGTAGAGCCATAGAATTCTCCTCTAAGTTTCCAGATGAATTAACTAATAAAACTCAACTTCAAAGATTCCTAGGAAGTTTCAACAATGTTGAAAATTTTATTCCTAGTGTTAGATAGGTTTGTAAGCCCCTTTTATCAGCGTCTTAAGAAAAATCCAGTGCTTTGGGGTTCAGAGAACACTAATATAGTTCCAACAACTAAATCAATAGTTCAAAAACAGCTATGTCTAGGGATATTGCATTTATAGGCTCTCATGATTGTAGAAACTGATGCCTCAGACATATGATATGGACACATTCTTAAAAAAAGAATTTCCATAGTTAACAATTAGTAAGATTCACATCGAAAATCTGGAATGACTTTCAATATAATTATAGTACTATTAAAAAAGAAATTTTGGCCACAATACTATATATTACTATATTTCAGATGATTTAATAAACAACAAATTTTTACTAAGAGTGGACTACAAAGTAGCCAAAGCTATTTTTAAAAAAATATTAAAAAATTAATTTCTAAACAAATATTCGCCAGATGCTAATCTTTAATATATAGTTTTGATTTTCAAATAAAATTTTTAAAGGAAGAAAATAATTCTCTCCCAGATTTTTTGACTAGAGAATTTCTTCAGGAAAATAATGGGACCCGAAATAAAAATAAAATTATTGAGGCCCTGTTTCAACCTGAATATTAAAAGATATTCTATATTGGTAGAATTTCCATCTCTGCAAAAGAATCCATTACTAGTTACTACTATTGAAACAAGTTTTTATCAATAAAAATGTTTCCACCAAGAAACATGTTTTATAAGTAAAAATAAAAAATTAATTCCAAAAATTAACTTTGTTAAATTATGGTACTTAATAAAGATACATAGAAAGGTTACAAAAATGTTTTGAAGCTATAGATGAATATTAACTCATCCACCAATAATTTTTTTAAAATTTTTTAATGTTGAACCAAAACTCTATTTGGTCCTTTATTGTATTTTGCAATAAAAAGATAATATTTACATTTGCATAAAAATGCAACTTTGAAAAATTTTAAGTAAAATATCTCTACAGTATCACAAAATATTTAATAGTTTTCATATATTATTAGTCTGTTTTAAGTGTCAAATATTTTACGATAAATCCCATCATATAAATTTACATTTAGTTCTTTTTCACAAAAAGAATCCATCCTTCAAAGTAAGATAATAGAGTTAATAGATACTGCACTAGAAACAAAAATGTGAAGGATCATCAGTTAACATCTAGTATCTGTTCAACAAAAAGAAAAAATAGAATTTGTTCTGCAAAAACAAAAAAGAGCTAGCATCTCTTCTACATTTAAAAAGATAATACAACATAGGATATACCCCATGGCATCTACACAAGAAACATTGTCAATACAAGATTAAGAATTACATGACACCACAAATGATTGACCCAATGGCATCCACCCTTAAAACCATGTCACTTCAGGACAAAGAAGTATAAGTCTTCATGTCACAAAAGACAAGGACACATACAACAACATGGTTTACCCTCTATGAAACTCCCCGGGAGTATACCCTAGATGCCACATGATGCTTACAGATATATGTGACTATAAGATAATCTATGAGCTGGTTTCTGTTGTAAGCACTGAATAATAATAACAAAATAACATGTGCAGAATATCTTAATTTTCCATAATGTTTTAAATACTAAAACATTTCTTAGTCATTAATTTGAAATCAACTGCCGGAAAATAACTATCTAAAAACTGATAAAAATATTGGCAAATGAACTGACTGTCTGAAGTGTCTTAAAGCATCTAAAACTGATTGACTGCAGAGTTGATGGGATACACACCCAACTAACTCTGACTAACTAAATAAATAAATAGCTGCCAGAACTGAATAAAAGATAAACTTATCCTCGAAGTATGAGAACTCACCACAACTGTTGTTGCTGATACGTTGGAATGTCTAAGTGTTATCGAGAATCTGAGCATTCGAACCTATGATATGAGACATAAAAGAACAAGAAAAATGTATGCGATCAGTCCTTTGAACGTACTGGTTTGCTAGATGAGGTTAGGCTATTATTCATGGGTTATGTCCATGTGTAATAACTGACTGAATGAGTAGCACGAGGTAACTGAATAACTGACATAAATGTGTAAATGCTGTAAAATTTGAGAATGCATGACCAAGCATATTAAATGATTCTGAAATAGTCTATAAACTTAAATACTTAAATCTGGTAACATAATTCTGATAAACTATATCCTATCATCAAGAAAAGCTGAACTAAATTATATACTGAACACTAAAACTGAAACTGTGGGAGGAATCATCTTACTAACATGCGCCAAAGCTGAGCTAATGAGGCCCAACCTGTGACCCCAGTTAGAAGGGTTCTTATACCGGGCAATGGGTACTAACAGTGGTTTTGTCAACCCTAAACTAGCATGAAGTCATCTTGTCAACCACAAAATAATAGAAAGACTCATGAGATATTTGTCAACCCTAAACTAGCAGGAAGACATCTAAAGCCTACGCTGGCTACATAGTTCTTTAACTCAGGGATTGCTACTAAGGGTCACAACCTATACTAACAGGATTTCCCCAATCCCTGGGTTCGCTTGGTGCTAAATCCTACTCCCTATTGATATGATATTATTTATAGGAATGAACTAAGTTTAACTGAAGAAGGAACTGACTTGGATTACTGAACTGATCTAAATATGACTAACATGATATCTGACGGAACAGATAATGCTCATACGTGTCTGAAACCATTCTTAAAATATTGATACTAAGTAAATAGCTAAATTTTGGGTATTCATAACCCCAACGACTCGATAATAATAAAAATAGGGACACATGAAAGCTGTCAACTTGTGAAAGGAAATTATTGTTCACAATTATTCACTTAAGCAGTTCATCAAACAAATTGGGTCCAATACTTTAACACGGGGGTGTTTTTCAACATGATAAGATAGCATGATCACATGACCAAATCATAAACTAGGGGTTTTATTCTAAATACGCATGAATATGATACGGAAACCATCATATTTAAAACATACTATAAAGCATTCTCCATGAAAACATTTGAAATGATAACATGAAATCAAATTACCATGTTATAGATAAACATACTGTAATGCCCCGAGAGTACACCTTGGGCGCCACACAGTGCTTACTGCCTTAAGGCACTACAAGCTAACCGATGAGCTGGTACATGTTGTGAGAACTGAGTAATACTAAAATCAAAAGATCATATGCAGAATTTAACTAAGTAATGCCTTAAATTTTTAAGTAATAAATATGATAAAATCTATAAACAAAACTGATAATATAGATAAGATGTCTTACAGTGACAACTAAAATTTGAAACTGACAAACTATCTTAAATAACCAAAAGCTTCTAAATTAACTAAATAAGAGTTGATGGGATATGCCTAAACTAAATCCAACTAACTACTGAACTAAAAGATGAAGGTAAATAAATCTTTCCTCAAAATATGAGGACTCACCACTACTACAACAGATAATCTGTAAAGTCTATACATGATTCAAGAACTAAGCATCTGAACATATGATATGATACATCATAGTGCAAGAAAAGAGTATGCAATAGGTACTTTGAGTGTACTGGTATGATAAATGAGGTAGGCTGATATACATGGTTTCATGCTTAAGAGTAATAACTGACAGAATAAATAGCATGAAATATTGAATAGAATGCATGAAATCAATAAATACTGAAGATGCATGAAATTTGTGCTGAGAATGCGTGACCAAGCATAAAACCTATTCTGAATCTAATTTGTAAATTAAAATACTAAAATTTGATAACTAAATTACTGATATCTTAATGATATGGCGAAGCAACTGAATTACTAAGCTGATTACTAGACTGAGACTGTGGGAACTATTATTTAACCATCATACCACAATGAGCAATTTGGGGTCCAACCAATGAATCTAGTTGGAAGGGTATCAGTACAGTGCCACGGGTACTAATACTGGCTGGGTGGATCAACTAAAGTGTTGTCCCAAAGGACTAAGGGTTACCCTCAACTGGCAGGTACCGTTATGAGATCAACCCTCAACTGGCAGGTTAATATCTCAACCTTTACTGGCTACATAGTTCTAGAATATGCAGACTACTACTTAAGGTCACACCCTCAACTAGTAGGTGAGCCCCAATCCTTGGATCTTCTCGGTGCTAAATCCTACTCCCAACTGAACTAACTTGGAAGACTGAATTGTGCTAAGATTAACTGACTATGATAACTGGAAGAACTGATAATGCTCATAACATATTCTAAAACTATTTTGAAGATACTGAGACTAAGTAAACAACTATGGGATCGAGTATTCATAACTCCAAAGACTGGATACCATTAATAGTAAAATAGTACTAAAACTTTAAGGACATAACATGAAAACACTTATATCAAAATCCATTTTTATAGGTATTTCATCAAACACTTGATGTTCATAGTTGAAGCTAAGGATGGGAATAGTTTAAAGCTTGTAGAAATAACATGATTTTAACAACAACATCATCAATTATGAATTAGACCAGTGAACAACAACATTAAACACATTGTGTTTGACAAACAACAACAGTTTCATGTAAACATGGTATAGAATTACAATACATTGGAGTTCATAGTTAAAATCAAAATTTAAAATCATAGTAACTCATAAAGATCATAACTTTGTATTTAAAATTGGATTCTTGGACTCCATAGGTGAAAGGGACCCAAAAATGAACACTTATCATACATAGGTAGATGAATTCATGAAGATTGATGGTGAATTATTGAGATTTGATCTTGAATTTTGAAATCTAGGGTTTTTTTCTTGAAAGAAGATTAATTTATTAAAGAGGATTTGTGATTAATGGGGCATATAACGCCTCTTTAGGGATTTAATTACGTGTTTTAGATGAATTTGGGGCTTTAGAAATTGACCAAACGGTCCATGGAAAATTAAGTCACAGATAGGAAATCTCAATTTTGACTTTCGGCGCGACGCAGTGATATCACGTCAGGACACTAGAAAAGGGACAATCCTCATTTTGTCCAATGGCGCTATGCAGTGCTATCACGTTGCACCTTTGGAAATGGACGATTCCCAGCTGAAAGCTTGGCCGAATGCGGTGCCAATTATGGTGCCCAACTAGAAAGTGACAACTAAGAAAATGTCCCTTGGAGCAATGTGGTAGTTATAGCGGTGACACACTGGAAAAGGATGAACATGGTTTTGGTCATCACCGCGATGAGCCATATTGCTTTGGGCTTACTTCACACTAAAAATGTCATAACTTCTCAACTGAGTATTAGATTTAGGAAAAATTAGCATCATTGCAAAGATAATTCCATTTCTACCATTTGGTGGGTCTTGATCTTGAATATTCTGATTAGTGCAAAATTTATGCTCATTTGAAGTTGACTAAAGTAATATTCTCATAAAAAATTTAATCGGTAAGGATTATTTTGATTTGTCTTATAGCTGGGAGTTATTTGATACATTAATATACATCAAACTAACTTATAAAACTATAAAAGGACCATATTTTACTATTCATGAGCTTGAAACATCACTCTAGCATTTGTTTTGACTTTTGGGGTTTTACAATATCTTTCTTTGGGAACATTCATTCTCAAATAAGACTGGCTAAACTGAAAGCACAGAGGAACTGAGATTACATGTTGAATATAAGTGATAAAAACGTGAGTACATGACTAAGTCTAAAACATGATTCATAACTTAATTGGTTTTGTGAATACATGACTGACATGAGAACAATATGTAGTTGAAACTGAGCATGGAAAAGAGAAATTCTAAGAAAATTGTTACCTTAAGCTGAATCTGATTTTTCAGAGAAAAGATGAGGGTACTTGGTCCATATATCTGCTTCTGTTTCCCAAGTGGCTCCCTCGATGGACTGATTCTGCCAAAGAACTTTGACAAAGGGAACTTCTTTGTTCCTTAGTCTACAAATTTGTCGATCAAGGATTTCTATTAGAATTGCTTCGTCTGAAAGGTTGCTCTGAATATCTATGGTTTCTAAGGTAACTACAAATCTTGGATCCCCCATACACTTCTTAAATAAGGAGATGTGGAATATTGGGCGCACTGATGCTAATTTTGCAGTCAACTCAAGCTCATAAGCCACCTTTTTGAAACGATGAGTAATTCTGTAAGGACCAACGTATTGGGGACTAAGCTTTCCCTTCTTACCAAACCTCTCCACTCCCTTCATAGAAGAGATTATCTGATATACAAAATCACCAATCTTAAACTCAAGATCTTTCTTTCTTACATTTGTATAAGATTTATGTCGGCTCTGGGTTTCCTTCAGACTCTCCCTAATAAACTGTACTTTCTTTAATGCATCAAACACAAAGTCAAGTCCTATCAAAGAGGTTTCTCCTACCTCAAACCAAAAAATAAAAGATCTATATCTCTTTATATAGAGCCTCAAATGGAGCCATCTGAATACTGGAATGACAACTGTTATTATACATTAATTCAATCAAATAAAAATGGTCATCCCGATTTCCCTTAAAGTTAACTATACATGCTCTCAACATACCCTGAATGGTATGAATGGTCCTTTCTTCCTGACCATCTGTCTGAGGGTGGAAAGCTATACTAAGGTGAACTTGAGTACCAAGACCCTACTTAAAAGCTTTTCTAAAGTAAGAGGTAAACTTAGTACCTATATCTAAGGTGATACATAATGAAATACTGTTCAACCTAACCAACTCTCTGAGATAGAGTCTATCATAGTCCTCGATTGAAAAGGAATTACGGACTGGCAAGAATGGGTTTAGTTAATCATCCTATCCACAATGACTCAAATCGAATCATGCTGCCGATGAGTATAAGGAAAACCTATCAAAAAATTCATGTTCATTTCCTCCTACTTCCAATTTGGAATACTAAACTCCTGCATAGACCCACTTGGCTTCTGATGTTTAATCTTAACTTGTTGACAAGTGGAGCACTTAGGTACAAACTCTGTGATGTCTCTTTTCATCCCACTTCACCAATAAATTTCCTATATATTGCGGTACATCTTCATGTCCCTTGGATTAATAGAGTATCGCACACCATGTGATTCTAAAAGAATTCATTATTTTAAGTCATCAACACACACAATCTAACCTGGCAACGTAGTATACTATCTCCCCTTGGATGAAAACCTCTACTTTCTTATCAATGAATTATAACTTCAGATTTGCTAGACTAGGATCCCTATCTTGCTGTTCTTTTACTTCGACAACCAATGAATCTGAACTATTCTGAACCCAAACACTGCCCTCAGCTGAATCAACCAAAAGAACACCCAATCCTCCAAGATAATGAACTTCTCTAACTAAATTCTTCTCATCACCTTCAACATGAGCAACACTACCTATAGACATTCTACTTAGGGCATCTGCCACTACATTGGCCTTACCCGAATGGTACAAAACACTCATATCATAATCTTTCAGCAACTTTAACCATATCCTCTGATGCAAATTTAAATCTTTCTGTGAAAACTTATACTCTATGTTTTTGTGAAATCTGAACACATCAACATGCACTCCAAACAATAGTGCCTCCAAATCTTTAAGGAAAATACAACAGCTGCTAGATCAAGATCATGGGTAGGATAATTCTTTTCATAGGGCTTAAGCTATCTAGAGGCATAAGCTACAACTTTACCATTATATATTAAAAACACTCTAAACCAACTCTGTAAGCATCATACTAAAGAAAAAACTCATCTGAACGATCTGACAATGTCAACTCTAGGGCTGTGGTTAGTCGAATCTTCAACTCCTGAAAACTCTTCTCACAAGAATTTGACAACTAAATCTTGACTTTCTTCTGAGTCAATATATACATAGTGGATGCAATAGAAAAAAATCTTTCTACAAACCATCAGTAAAAGTATGTCAAACCAAAGAAACTCCTGATATTTGATGGAGAGATGGGTTTGGGCCAGTTTCTCACCGTCTTAGTCTTTTGAGGATCAACTCTAATGCCATCACTAGAAATAATATGGCCAAAGAAAGCTACTGATCATAGCCAAAATTCACATTTACTAAATTAAGCGAACAACTGATGGGCTCTAAGAGACATTAATACTATCCTGAGGTAGTTTGTATGATCATTTTTGTTACGGGAGTAGACATGAATGACATAAATAAAGACTATGATAATCATGTCCAAGTACAGCTTGAACACTCAGTTCATCAAGTCCATGAAGGCTATTGGGGCATTCGTGAGACCAAAGGACATGACTAGAAACTTGAAGTGACCATATCGCGTTCTGAAAGCTATTTTCAGAATGTTAAATTCTCTGACTCTGAGTTGATTATTGCCAGATTTGAGTTCTATCTTACAAAAGTAATTGGCACCCTAAAGTTTGTTTAACAGGTTATCTATTCTGGGAAGTACATACTCGTTTTTACTTGTGACTTTGTTCAACTGATAGTAGTCAATACACAATATGAGAGAACCATCTTTCTTACATAGGAACATAACTGGTGTGCCCCATAGGGAAATACTGGGGTTGATTTATCCCTTATCCAGGAAATCTTTCAATTTTTCTATCAACTCTTTCAGTTTATGTGGTACCCTATAAAATTCCAAGCTTTATTCAGTCTATTAAAGCTTTAAAAGAGGTCCCAGATATAGAAACATCAGCTAAACGTTTACACTTAGAATCGTTTTAGCCTAATAAGTTAGAAATCTTATTTCTTGACCCATACAACCCTTAAATGTTTGTCTTTAAGTTGATTTATGATCATCTATGTCAGTAGGTGCTCCCGAACAAGTTTAGAATTTTTTGGACCACGTTTGAGATCTCAAACAAATAGACCAATGCGATCATAGTGTGTCATGTCACCTATCGCATTGGTTAACAATGTTGTGGGTTGCCAAAGTAAAACTTACTGAGGCGCGATATGATCATGATGCGATGCGTTGGGTATCACATTCATGCTATTGACACCCCACATCAACTAGTGCGTCGGCACCCAGTTTTCTAGTCTTTAAAATAGCCACAACCCCAGGGTTATTTTAGTCTTTTTTCCACTCTTATAAAACCCTTAAAAAATATGATTCATCCATATTTCAGCCAAAATATAGTGGTTTCTCTCAATTTCTCTTAAGAATTAGTTTAGGTTTTCCAATGAAAGATCCAAATTCTAGAAAATTCCACCATGAATATTTGTAAAATCAAGAACTAAGGTATGTTACAAGTTGATTCTTGGTTACCTTCCACCCAATAATTTCAAGAATCATTTTCTAAACCCTAAGATTATATATTTATGAGTTTTCATGATTCATCAGAATTGAAGTTAAAGTTCATATTGTTATTGAGTTTTAATTTATGTTTTGCTTACAAAGTTCCAAGATTTGATCCTAGTATGTGATATATATGTGATGTTCGTGATAAAACCCTTCAAGATGCATGTTGATTGATGCAACTATGTTAATTAGGTGTATTAAATAAAGTATGCTCCCCATATGTTTGATAAAATGCTTATGTGATGGAAATAGAGTGATTATAGCATGTTGACAAGAAATCTCCAATTGTGTATGAGTTAATGCATGCCAAGTATTTGTTGAAAGGCCTTAGTGAATGACTTATGATATTTTGTATGCATTCCTACACATGTCCATTCCTTATTGAATGAATTATGAGATAATAATATGCACTCACTATACATTTACATGTTTAAGTCCTTGAAGAGATGCCTCATTGATTATTTTGTGAATAATAGCCTATTACCATGTTATGTATGAGTTGTCCTGTCTTATATTATTTATGTTATTGAGTCCTGGGGGTAGTTATACCTGACAAATTAGCTGCTTGTCTAGAGCCAGTGTCGGTTTCACAATAATCTCAGTTATTCCATGATTAGTAGTACTCTCAGTCAGTTATAGAACTCAGTAGAACTCTGATATTTATAGAACTTATGAAATATCAATATCAATAGCATTCCATATTCAATTTAGTAATCGATTCCAAACTTAGTAATATTTCTTCCATCAATAGAACTCTGAGGGTTCAGTCAAGCCTAGTATGAATTAGTAATCATTTTAGTCTTTTCCAGTTGGGAGTATGATCCAACACTGAGCAAACCTAGGGATGGGGATCATCCTCTAGATAGGAATGAGGTCCCTAGAAGCAATCCCTAAGTTTTAGAACAGCGTAGCCAGTGTAGACATAAGATGTCACCCTTTAGATAGGACTGACATACTCGGGGATCACCCGCTAGTACAGGACTGATCTCAGGGGTAAACCACTAGATTAGGCCTAACTCTATAGAAGTTTTCTTTACTTGTGGAATGATACTGAAACTCTTCCAGTTGGTGTTAGAGGTTTGACCCCACTAGTTCACATTCGGAGAATGTTGGATAGATGACTACCTCCCAGAGTCTCAATGTAATACCCCAAAAAATCCAACTTAGCTCCATGTTCCAAGATCACACATAGTACATCATCGTTCCTTGTTAGTGTCATGATCAATTTTGATGTGAATTAAGGTCTCAAATATATCCTAGCTATTGTGTGAATCAAAACATTCCTAACTGATTGAATTCTTGAGAAGGATATTGGTATTGTCCACTTCAAATGATCATATCTCTCATTATTCTATGAATTGTTTATACCATGACCTACCAATGGATATATAATTTAATAATCTTTCTATTGATACTAAATTCACCTAAAATAAAAACCTGGTGAAGAAGTTATGGCTATTTTAAGTTTCTGCAGTAAGACGAATGCCATTTCAGTGCATAGCGCATCGCACTGGAGGCCAAAATGGCACTCATCAATTTCTAAAAACCCTCTGTGATATCTCCGCTTCATTCCAAGCTTCCAGGTCACAATAATTGGCATTTTACCAAGCTTCGCGTCACGCTGGGGCCCTAAATTGGGATAAATTTTGTGGGGTTTTCCATTTTCGTATTAAATTCCTCAAGGGCAATATGGTAACTTTCCAAAACCCTATATATACTCTTTAAACATGGTATTGAATCCCTAAAGCATCCCTTTACATTAATTCTATCAAAATTCACTCAAGAACAGTCAAGAACAAGTCTAGGGTTTCCATTGGGGGTTCAAGCTTCAAGCAAATCCAATCGTAGATTCCATGAATTCTTAATCTAAGTTATACGTAGTGTTCATATATGGATCCAATCAATTCATAGAGCTCAAGAACCATGTTTTTAAATGTTATTTTGTAAACTTTTTGTGGTGATATAAGCATGTACATGTTGATGATTGATGTTTAAGTTTCTAAATGATATCTAAAGATGTTTTCATGAAATATATGTGGTTGTTAGTTGAAAAACATGAAATTTAGGTGGTTTGATGTGATGCAGGTATGAAATCCACCTATTCTTTAAATTATTCATGCAAGATGTTTGACAAAATGCCTAGGATAGTAGAAACACATAATTACATGATTCCATTGTATCTAAATGACAAGTCCATATTAGCTATACATTTCCATATGAATTTCCATGCTATTTATGTGTTGTCGTTGTTGTGGCATGAAGCATTTGTGATAATGGAAATATGAATTATATATACAAAATGTATCCATTCTTTCCCTACGATGTTGAGATGTGAATAAATACATGAAGCATACTATCCCCTACTTATAATATTGTGAATTATGGACTCTAATCTTGTGATCAAGTCATGTCATGTGTGTCAGTTTCCTTCTATGGAGTCTTGTGGGTATTAGTACCTAAAAAATATAGTTGTATGCCTAGAGCTATGTTATGTGCCATGATAAATTTCAGTTAAGCTATACTCTATAGATATCAGTTAGTCATGTGACTCATAAAACATCAGAAATCTCATGATCTCTATTAACTCTCAGATAATAGTACTACTCCGTTAGTCAACGGATGTCAGTTATTCAGTCCATGTACAACTATTTGAATCATGTTAGTCCCTTCAGATAGGAGTAGAAGTTAGCAACGAGTGAACCCAAGGATGGGAACTCACCTGCCAGTACAAGGTGTGATTCTTAGCAGTCATCCTTGTGTTCCAGAACTACGTAGCCAACGTAGGTTGTGACATCTTAACCTGTCAAATTAGGGTTGATGAGAAGGCTTAACCTGTTAGTTTAGGGTCCCACTGTTCTCACTTTGAGTACCTGCCAGATAAGGGTCACTCACAACTGTCCTTACTAGTGGTGCGGTATTAACACCCCTCCAGTTAGGGTAGAGATTGGATCCTAGCTTAGCCGTAATAGTATACATGGGGCATACAAGTAAAACAAATACCTCCCACAATTTCAGTATTAGTTTCAGTGAAAGAACTTAGACAGTTCTTCAGATATCTGTATATTAGGACTGTTAGATACAATCAAATTCAGTTATAGCACGGGACTCAGAGAGTTCTACTTGATTCAAGACTTTCAGATACAGTCGCTCATGTTATCAGAACTACAGTTCCAATCATGTATTAGGGTACAAATTTTCCATGTTCAGGTTTATGCTTTGCAAGACACAGGTGCATCCTTCTCTTTTGTTACTCCATACATAGTAGGTAATTTCAGAATCAGTCCTGAGATTTTAGCGAAGCCCTTTTTAGTCTCTACCCAGTGGGAAAAACCAGCATAGCCCATCGGCTATATAGGAACTACCCGATTATGATATTTCAGAAATCCACGTCAGCAGATTTAGTCAAGTTAGAGATGATGGACTTTGATGTCATTCTCGACATGGATTGGCTTTATTCCTGCTGTTCCACAGTCGACTACAGAAATAGAATAGTTTAGATTCAGTTCCCGAATGATCCCGCCTTAGAGTGGAAGGATAGTGTTTCAGCGTTCAGGGTTCAGCTTATTTCCTACCTCCAGTCAAGGAAAATGATTTCTAAGGGGTGTGTGTATCATCTTGTGCATATTAAAGATTCCAGTTCTAAATCTCCAAGTCTCAAATCAGTCCCAGTTGTTAGTGAATATTCAGATATCTTTCCTGAAGATCTTCCAGGCATTCCTCCCGAAAGGGAAATGGACTTTGGCATAGACCTTCTCCCAGATACTCAGCCTATCTCTTCCCCCCCATAAGAATGACACCATCAGAACTTAAGGAACTAAAAGATCTATTAAAGGATCTCTTAGATAAAGGATTCATCAGGCCTAGTGTATCCCCATAGGGCGCGCCAGTCTTATTTGTGTGCAAGAAGGACGGTTCTCTCAGGATGTGTATTGATTATCATTAGCTCAATAAAGTTACAGTTAAAAATAGGTATCCACTTACCAGAATAGATGATTTGTTTGATCGAATTCAGGGTTCCAGTTATTTCTCTAAGATAGTCCTCAGATCAAGCTATCATCATCTCAGAGTTAGAGAATGTGACATCCCGAAGACAGCTTTCCATACTTGGTATAGTCACTTCGAATTTCTATTCATGCCCTTTGGTCTAACCAATGCCCCTGCATCTTTCATGGACTTGATGAACCGTGTGTTCAAGCAGTTCTTAGACATATTCATCGTAGATTTTATAGATGATATTTTGTTCTATTCTCTCACTGATCGTGATCATTCAAACCATCTTAGAATTGTTCTTTAGACCCTCAGAAATCATCATTTATTCACCTAGTTTAGTAAGTCTGAGTTTAGGCTAAGATCAGTAGCATTCCTTGGCCATATTATTTCTGGTGAGGGCATTAGAGTAGATCCTCATAAAACCTAATCGATAAAAAACTAGCCCAGACCTGTATATCCAACAGATATCAGAAGTTTCTTAGGTTTGGCTGACTATTATAGATGGTTTGTCGATGGATTTTATTATATTGCGTCTCCTATGTCTATATTGACTCATAAAAAAAGTCAAGTTGTAGTGGTCAGATTCATGTGAGAAGAGTTTTCAGGAAATTAAGACTCGACTCGCTACAGCTCCAGTTCTAGCTCTTCTAAATGGTTTAGATGGGTTCGTAGTATATTGTAATGCATCCAGAGTGGATTTAGGTTATGTCCTGATGTAATATGGTAATTTCATAGCCTAGGTCTCCATACAATTAAATCCCCATGAGAAGAATTATCCTACTCATGATCTTGAGTTAGAAGCCATAGTTTTTTCCTTGAAGATTTGGAGGCATTATCTTTACGGAGTT
Organism: Capsicum baccatum var. pendulum; assembly: GCA_030864225.1. NCBI lineage: Eukaryota > Viridiplantae > Streptophyta > Magnoliopsida > Solanales > Solanaceae > Capsicum > Capsicum baccatum. The sequence continues at coordinate 119,398,076 of CM061556.1, forward strand.
CATGTAAACGTCTTCACCGATCATAAGAGTCTCCATTATGTCTTTTCTCAAAAATATCTCAATCTTCATCAGAGAAGGGGGTTAGAGCTATTGAGCTTCATAAGAGTCATCTCTAGTTTCCGAGGTGAAAGGAAAGTAAGACAAGGATCCTAGTCTTTTCAAGCTGAAAGATTCAGTTCAGAATCAGAAAGTTCAGGTTTTCTCCCAAGGGGGAGATGGTGTTCGTCCAAGGCGGAGATGGTCGTTTATGTATTCCAGGTGTAGATGACTTGAGGCAACGAATTCTTGCAGAAGAGCATGGTGCGCGATACTCCATTCATCCAGGGGCCACTAAGAAGTACTGCGATTTGTGGGAGATCTATTGGTAAAGTGGTATGAAGATTGATATTGCAGAGTTTGTGGCTAAGTGGTCTACATGTCAGCAGGTTAAGATAGAGCATCAGAAACCGAGTGATTCTATGCAGGAGTTCACCATTCCTACTTGGAAGTGGGAAGAAGTGAACATGGAGTTCGTAATGGGTTTGCCTTGAACTCGTCATCAGCATGATTCAGTTTGGATTATTGTAGATAGAATTACCAAGTCAGCCCATTTCCTTCCATTTCGTACCTCCTATTCAGCTGAGGATTATGCCAAACTCTCTATCACGGAGTTGGTAAAATTACATGGTGTTCCCTCATCTATCATCTCAGATAGAGTTACCCAGTTTACTTCTCACTTTTGGAAAGAATTCCAAAAGGGTCTCGATACCCAAGTTCATCTTAGTACAACATTTCATCCTCAGACAGATAGTCAAGCAGAAAGGACCATTCAGACTCTTGAAGATATGCTATGGGCATGTGCAGTTGATTTCAAGGGAAGTTAGGATGAACACTTGGCCTAGATTGAGTTTGGATACAACAATAGCTATCATTACAGTATTCAGATATCTCCATTCAAAGCTCTCTATGGTAGGAGATGTAGATCTCTGATCGGTTGGTTCGAAGTTAGTGAGGCCTTAGTCATAGATCCTGATTTAGTATTCGACGCCTTAGAGGAAGGTCAGTTGATCAGAGAGAGACTCCAGCCTACTCAGAGCTGATCGAAGTCTTATGCAGATGATTGTAGGAAGGATATTGAGTTCGAGGTCAACGACTATGTCTATCTTAAGATCTCTCCCATGAAGGGAGTGAAGAGGTTTGGAAAAAAAAGGAAAACTCAGTCCCCGATAGGTTGGTCCCTTTAGGATTCTCAGTCACTTCGGCAAGGTAGCTTACGAGCTAAAATTGCCTTCAGATCTAGCCTCAGTTCAACCAGTCTTCCATGTCTCTTTGCTCAAGAGTGCATAGGTGACCGAACTGTTGTAGTCGTTATTCATAGCATTTACCATAATAATAGCCTCTCTTATGAAGTGATTCCAGTCAAAATCTTAGAATATCAAACTCGTCGATTGAGGAACAAAGATGTCTCTCTAGTTAATATTCTTTGGCAAAATCAGTCTTATGAGGGAGCTACTTAGGATACAAAAATAGATATGCGTACCAAGTATCCTCACCTCTTCCATGCAAATTCAGATCAAGATCAAGGTAACAGTTCTCCTTAAACTTATTCAGTTTCATGTTCATGTCCCTAGTTTAAACTTGGCATCTGTTACTGTTGTATACTCAGTCATGCATTCATGTACCAGTTTAATTATAAGGGCATGCATCAGATATGCTTTCTCATCTTGAGAAGCTAAGTTTATTAGATTACTCAGTTATGCATCCATGTACTAGTTATCCATGCATCAGATATTCATGAGTATAGTATGTTTAGCATTCCATTCATGAGATCATGTTTCAGTCCTTCATGTTCAGTTCATGTTTGGCTTGTCTTATTCTTCCCTCTCAGTTAAGTCTCATCCGAGGACGAATGTTCCCAAAGGGGAGATATTGTATTACATCAAAAACTCCAACTCCATATTAGCTCCATATTTCAAGAACATGCATAGTACATCATGTTTATTTCGTAGTTTCATGATCAAGGTTGATGTGAATTAAGGTCTCAAATATGTCCTATCTATTGTGCTAATCAAAACATTCCATACCGATTGAATTCTTGAGAAGGATATCGGTATCGTCAACTTCAAATGATCATATCTATCATTATACTATAAGTTTTTGATCCCATAACCTACCAATGGATAGATAATTCAATAATCTTTCCGTCGATACCAAATTCTCCTAAAATGGACACCCGGTGAAGATGTTATGGCTATTTTAAGTTTCTACTATAAGACAAATGCCATTTCAGTGCATGGTGTGTCGCGCCGGTGGACAAAATGGCACTCTTCAATTTCTAGAAAGTCTCCACAATATCCCCGCTTCGCGCCAAGATTCCAGGTCATAATGATTGGCATTTTACCAAGCTCCACGTCGCGCCGGGGCCCTAAATCGGGATAAATTTGGCGTAGTTTTCAGTTTTCGTTTTAAACTCCTGAAGGGCAATATGGTAACTTCCAAAAACCCTATATATACTCTTTAAACACGATATTGAAGCCCCAAAGAATCCCTTTACATTAATTTTATCAAAATTCACTCAAGAAAAAGTCTAGGGTTTCCATTGGGGTTTCAAGCTTTAAGCAAATTCAACCGTATATTCCACAAATTCATAATCTAAGGAATGCATAGTATTCATCTATGGATCCAATCCATTCATAGATCTCAAAAAACATATTGTTAAATGTTATTTTGTAAACTTTTTGTTGTGATATAAGCATGTACATGTTGATGATTGTTGTTTTAGTTTCAAAATGATATCTAAAGATGTTTTCATGAAATATATGTGGCTGATAGTTGAAAAACATGAACTTTAGATGGTTTGATGTGATGCAAGTATGAAATCCACCTATGCTTTAAAGAATGCATGCAAGGTGTTTGATAAAATGCCTAGGATGATAGAAACACATAATTACATGATTCCATGATATCTAAATGACAAGTCCATATTAGCTATACACTTCCATATGACCTTTCATGCTATTTATGTGTTGTTGTTGTTGTGGCAGGTAGCAAGTATGACAATGGAAATATGAATTATAGACACAAAATGTATCCATGCTCTCCCTACCATGCTGACATATGAATAAATACATGAAGTATACTATTCCCTACTTATAGTATTGTGAATTGTGGGCTCTAATCTTGTGATCAAGTCATGTCATGTGTGCCAGTTTCCTTCTATCGTGTCCTGGGGGTATTCGTACCCAAAAAATATAGTTTTGTGCCTAGATCCATGTCATGTGCCACGATAAATCTCAGTCAAGCTATACACTTTAGATATCAGTCAGTCATGTGACTCAGGAAACATCAGAAATCTCATGATCTCAGTGAACTCTCAGATAATAGTACTACTCCATCTGTCCATGGATGTCTGTTATTTAGTTCATGTACAGACAGTTGAATCATGTTCAGTCCCTTTAGATGGGAGTAGAAGTTATCACAGAGTGAACCCAAATACGGGAACTCACCTTCTAGTTCAGGGTGTGATTCTTAGCAGTCATCCTTGTGTTCCAAAACTACGTAGCCAGTGTAGGTTGAGACATCTTAACCTGTCAGATTATGGTTGATGAGGTGGATTAACCTTTCAGTTTAGGGTCCCACCATTCTCACTTTGAGTATCTTCCAGATAAGGGTCACTCACAACTGTCATTACCAGTGGCACGGTATTGACACCCCTCCTTTTGGGGTAGAGAATGGACCCCAGCTTAGCCATAATAGTATACATGGGGCATGTCCGTTAAACAACTACCTCCCACAGTTTCAATATCAGTCTCAGCAAAAGAACTCAGACAGTTCTTAAGATATCAGAATACTAGGACTATTACATACAGTCAAATTCAGTTATATCATGGGACTCAGAGAGTTCTACCAGATTCAGGACTGTCAGACACAGTCGCTTATGTAATCAGAACTACAGTTCCAGTCATATATTAGCATACAAATTTAGCTATAAGGTACTCACTATCTCAGTTACTATATATGTATGTTCGTATTCTCACGTTCATATCAGTTAGCATTATTCATGCATGTAAACCCTTTGCATTAGCCTACCTCACTCGTATACTCAGTACTCCAGTTGTACTAAAGCATTTGCGCTATGGTGCTTTCTTTTCATGTTACACCATAGGTCCAGAGCCACAAGTTCCAGACCAGCAATAACTTTTCAGTCGTAGTGTTGCAGTAAGTCGTCATCCATCCTTGGATAATATGATTTGATTTATTCATTTATTACTTCAGTTGAGTTTTATAGAGTTAGTTGAAGCCATTTTCCTTCTACTCCTTATTCAGACAGTACTTAGAGGCTTTTAGATTTGGTAAGATTTTGCTATCAGATTTAGTATTCAGTTTTATATTCAGTTGTTTTGGGTATTCAATACCCCATGGATGTTAATATATCTCTTTAGTTGAACCTTATCAGGTTTTTTGTATATTATATGTATATTATGCATTGTACAGGTATAAATATCAGTCATGGGTTAGCTTGTTATCCCTCAAGTTCATGAGCACCGTGTAGCATTCTGATTCAGAAGATTGGGGCATTACACTCAGCTTCAGAATCATTCTCTATAAAAGAACTTTGCTTAGTAGCATAAATTTAGGACTGTTAGATACAATCACTCATTAATATTATCAATGGATTTAAAGATCACCCTCTAGATAGGAGTAATCTTAGATTTAGTCAATCAGTATCATTATCAGTACCAATAGATTCAGATATCACCCGTTAGATAGGACTGATCTGAAATACAGTCAATTAGTATCAAGTACCATTAGATTTAGAGATTACCCGCTAGATAGGACTGATCTTAGATTTAGTGAGTCATCTTCATTATTAGTATAATCAGAGATCACCCAATAGATAGGACTAATCCCAACCTCAGTCAATCAGATATCAGTATTAGTAGACTAAGTTATCAAAAATCCATTTATTATAATTCGGTATTGAGTGTTCCTACTATTTCAGTTATAGTTTTGTGTATTCATACATGTATCCTCATTTAGTATACTCTGATTATTTAGTCAGTATTGTTCATGCTTATGAACCCTTGCATTTTGCCTTACCTTCTCTATCATACCAGCATATTCCATAGTAATGCCGCATAATTTTTTATGCTATGGTGTTTTATACTATAGGTTGAGAAGCACGTGATCCAGAGAACCCTTAGGAATTCAGATTCAGTCAGCAGCAGCAGACGTAGTAGTGATTCCTCATTATTCAAGGATAATCTTTATTTTATTGTTGTAATAGATTTAGTATTTTAGTAGATGGTGTTAGTTGGGGACCTGTCCCATCAACTCCATAGTGTAGACAGTTTAGAGGCTTTTCAGACAGATGTATCAGTATTTAGTTTTTAGTTGTATTTTAGATATTTGAACCTTATGGAAAGTTTTCCACTAGTTTTCCACATTTTTACAGTATATTATTCAGTGCTTAATTACAAATATCAGGCAAGGGTTAGCTTATGGTCCTTCAGGATTATGAGCATCATGTAGCGATCGGTGTACTAGAACCGAGGTGTTACAATTTGGGTAGAGCCATTCTGTATGGCAAAATAGAGATAGGTTAAGTATCTGGAAGAAGGTCTATTCCAAAGACAATTTTCCTGTAAGGAGGAACTCTAGGAAGATATTTGGGTAACATATTTGGAAATTCCCTCACTACTGAAACTAACTCAAGGTTAGGAGTCTCAAAATTAGATTCTTTGACTAGGACAAAATTATAAGCACACCCCTTGGATATCATCTTTCTCGCTCTAAGGTTCAAAATAACTTGACCCTAAGAGCTATAGTATCTCCCATTCATTCAAGGACAGGTTCATTTTGAGACTAAAAATGAACTATTCTATTTTTGCAATCAACTGAAGCATAACATGAGTGGAGCCAATCCATGCCTAGAATGTTGTCAACATCCGTCATCTCTAACTCCGTAGGATAAACTGAAGTGACTTTTTGAGATATTTTAATCGGACATCTCATGTATACCTGCCTTGCTACAATAAAGACACCTATTGAAGTAGACATTAAAAAAGGCACTGCTAAGATTTTAGGACTGACTCCGAAGTTGATGGCTATATATGAGGTTATAAAAGTAAGAGAAGCTTAAAGGTCTAATAAAGCATAAAAATATAATGAAAGACCTGCAATGTACTAGTAACCATATCAGGAGAATTTTCCTGATCTTGTTGGGACTAAAGTGCTTATAATATGCTTAAACACTAATCACTGGTAGTACTAGAAGTGGTACCCTACTGATTCGGTGACCGGATGGAACTGGGGGACAACTATACTGACCCTACTGACCACTCTTTGGACAATCCATGACTCGGTGGCCTGGCTTATCACACCCAAAACAAACATCATTACTGGCTCTACGAATACCCTGATGGTTTCTACTATATTTATTAAAAAGAGGATTCATACAAGCATTGTTAACACTGCCTTGGGACTTAGAGAATTGAGACCTACCCTAATTGTCATTTCTGAACTTGGGCACTGGGCACTAGCTGAAGAGGGAGCTAGAATTAAAGATTTTAGCCGAAACTGAGGATGGTTTCCACCTTCTGACTTTGGATGATTGAAATTGAAACTACCTATTCTAGCTCTCTTACTCTCCCTCTCCCTCTCATTAGTATTCTGCTCCTCAATCTATAGAGAATGGACCATAAGCCTAGTAAAGTCCATCTCCTTAATCAACATTGCAGTCCTACACTTTTTGGCCATACTGTCAGATATACAATACATGAACTTACTCATCTAAGACCTTCTATCAGCTACCACATGAGGATCATACCTAGTTAACTTAGTAAACTTGAGGGAATACTCCTTCACAGTCATGTTTCCTTACCTCAAGTTAATAAACTCTAACACATTGTCTTCTCTCAACTACAACGAAAAGAACCTATATAAGAAGGCAGTATCAAACTCTTCCCACTTTATAAGACCTGCATATACTCCTCTATCTATATTCCACTACTTAAACCATGAATGATCTACATCTTGCAACTGATAACCATCCAATATAACACTCTCACTATAAGTCACCCCCATAATATTTGTTACCTTTTGCACCATGTCTAAGAGTTCCTACAGGTCTAGTTTAGATTTGGATCATGAAAATAGAGGATGATTCATTCGGGTAAAGTCCTAAACCCTAGATGCAACAGTATTTTCCACTGGGTTGTTTGGAAAAATAGATGGCTGAGTATTTTGAGCTACTATAGAATGGGCTAGAGTAGTGAATATAGCTCTGAACTCTAGATGAGAAAAATGCTCATTAAGGGGATCTTCTTGAATGGGTGGAGGTGTTGGATGGTTTGTGTTTCTTCTTTCGTATGTCTTTCTGGAAGGCATATTCTATAAAAGGAAGGGAGAATAGATTAGACAGAGATTTAACATGAGCATCATGCTCAGTCGTAGGACATGAACACTGGAGGAAGGAAAACTTTTCATAAATGCCTCATAACCTCTTGTCTATAAGTGTGGAGCGCCTCACACCCATGCAAAAGACTCTACTTGATACAACTTTCAGACTTCCTTGGACACTTTCAAACCTTAGGATTTGATACCATGTTTTTAACACCTTGAGAGTACACCTTGGGCTCTATATGATGCCTACAGTCCCAAGGGACCATAAGCTAACCCATGAGCTGGTACCTGCTATGAGCACTGAATAAAACTGATAACAAAAGATCATATGTGGAATTTAAATAAGTAATTCCTTAAGATTTTAAGTAACAAATATGATAAAATCTATAAGCAAAACAGATAATACTGATACGACATCTAACAATGACAACTAAAATCTAAAAGTGACTAACTGTCTGAAATATTCAAAAGCCTACAAACTGACTGAATATGATTTTATGGTAAAGCTCTCTACTAAATCCAACTAACTACTGGACTGATAGCATGAAAGTAAATAAGTATTTCCTTATAATATAAGGACTCATCACTACTATAACTGATAATCTAGAGAGTCTTTGTGTAATACGAGAACTGAGCATCTGAACCTATGATATTATACATCATAGTGCAAGAAAAGAGTATGTGATTAGTACTTTGAATGTACTGGTATGTTAAATAAAGGTAGGCTGATATACATGGTTTTATGTGGATAAGTAATAACAGAGTGAATAAATAGCATGAAATATTGAATAAAACACTTTAAATCTGTAAATACTAAAGATGTGTGAAATCTATAAATAGTGAGAATACGTGACCAAGAATAAAACATGTACTAAATATAATCTGTAAACTAAAATACTGAAATCTAATAACTGAATTACTGATATAGGTTTGGTATGGCCAAGCAACTGGAAATGAATTACTAAGCTGATTACTGGACTAAGACTGTGGGAGCTATCATCTAATAGACATGAACCAATAAGCAATTTGGGGTCCAACCCATGACCCCAGTAGGAAGGGTTTCAGTACCGCGCCATGGGTACTAACACTGGCTCTATAGATCCACTAAAGTATTGTCCCAAAGGACTATGGGTTTCCCTCAACTGGCAAGTAACTATATGAGGTCAACCCTTAACAGGCATATTAACATCTAAATTTACGTTGGCTATGTAATTCTGGAATGTGGGGACAGCTACTAAAGGTCACACCCTCAACTGGCAGGTGAGCCCTCAACCCTGGGTTTGCTCAATGCTAAGTCCTATTCCGAACTTAACTAACTTGGAATACTGAGCAGTGCTAAAATTAACTAATTATGATAACTGGCTATGCTAATAATGCTCATATCATATTCTGTAACTATTCTAAAGATACCAAGACTAAGAAAACAACTATGGTTTTAGGTATTCATAACCCCCAGGACTTGATAGCATTAATAGTAAAATAGTACTAAAAGTTTAAGCACATAGCATGAAAATATTTATATTAAAATCTATTTTTGTAGGCATTTCATCAAATACTTGATGTTCATAGTTCAAGATAAGCATGGGAATATTTTAAATCTTGTAAAAATAGCATGATTTCAACAACAGCATCACCAATTATTAAATAAATCAGTGAATAACCACATTAAATATGTGGGGTTTGACAAACAACAACAATTTTAAGTAAACATGGTATAAAATTACAATACATGAGAGTTCTTGGATAAAATCATAATTTAAAATCATAGTAACTCATAAAGATCATAACATTGTATTTAAAATTAGATACATGGACTCCATGGGTTAAAAGCACCCATGAATGAACATTTAACATACCTAGGTTGTTGAATTTGTGAGGATTGATGGTGAATTCTTGAGATTTGATCTTGTATTTGGAAGGGTAGTATTTTTGTACTTGGAAGGACATTAATTGATTGAAGAGGATTTGTGAGTAATGGGGCATATAATGGCTCTTTTGGTCTTTAATTACATATTTGGGGATAAATTTGGGGCTTTAGGAATTGACCAAACGATCCTTGGAAAATTAAGTCATGGACTAGAAATCCCAATTTTGACACCCAAAGAGACATGGTGAATTTGCATCGGGCCACTGGAAAAGGTACAATCCTTAATTTTCCAATGGTGGGATGTGGTGCTATCACGTCGCGCCTCTGGAAAAAGACGATCCCCAACAGGATGCTTGGCGCGATGTTGTACTAATCGTGGCGCCTAACTAGAATGTGACAATTTCAAAAATACCCCTTGGTAGGAAGTGGTGCTTATCACGGTCACGCATTGTAAAAGGATGAACGTGATTTCGTCAATCACCACGATGCGGCCTTATCGCGTTGGGCTACTGCTTCGCACTAAAAGTGCCATAACTTCTCACCCAAGAATCAGATTTAGGAAAAATTGGTATCATTGGAAATCTAACTGAATTACCTACCATTTGGTGGGTATTGATCTGGAAAATTTTGAGTAGAAAACAAATATATTCTCATTTGATGTTGACTAAAGCAACATTCTTTTAAAATAATTCAATCGGTAAGGATTATTTTGATTCGTCTAATAGTTGGGAGTTATTTCAGACTTTAATATACATCAAGATAAATCATAAAAATATTAAAGAACCATATTGTACTATGCATATGCTTGAAACATGACTCTAGCATTGGTTTGGATTTTTGGGGTATTACACATACTTCAACTTTTAAACGTGTAAAGCCTATTTCAACAAAAACTCTTAGAAGCATAATACATGATCAAAATTCATAAGAATTTTATAGAGGTGATTCATTGTAAATATATAAATGTATTATAAACATGTTTAGGTAGTCATTGTTCAAAAACAAATCATTTAGGCATTTTATCAAACACACACAATTCATGGTTTAAGATAAGTATGGGAATAGTTTTAAAACATGGAAATGGATTCTTGGACTACATGGGTGAAAAGGACCCATGGATGAACATATAACATACCATAAAGCTTTAATCTTGAAAGAGAATTAAATTTTATTGAACATTCTTGGAATGGAAAACACTTCTTCTTGGTTTTCTTGAAGAAGGGCTTGAATGTAATTCTTGGAGATAATTTGGAGAGAAAATTCTAATATTGTTTCTGAGAGAGTATGAGAAGATTTTGAGATGCTTAACTAATGAAATAGGAGAAAAATAATGCCCCTTGAGGGTTATAAGTCATTGGAGGGGTAGGATTTGAGTTGAGGAAAAGACTAAAATACCCCTCCAAATCAAAATAAGAGTTGCTGAAATTTTAAGTTGATGACTTAATAACTTATAAACTAGTCATCACTTTTGTAGATGAGATGGTCAAGGGTGATGACTTGGTTGATAATTCGTCACTTAGGTGATGACTTATCACCTCAAGTCATCACTTTGCAGCTGAAGTTGATGACTTTTTGGTATTTGCTGAAAACTAGGTTGATAGGTGATCACTTGGTTGACGGCTTATCACTACAAGTCATCACTTTGTTGACAGACAGACATGCTGAGGTAAAATGAGTATAATTTACCACAGGATATCGGATTAAGGTGAAACCAAATGAGTTCGAAAGAAGATTCAAAGATATTTCCTTTGACATATAGTAGGACACCTGAATCAACATATACTAAGAGATACACTAGTTTAAATTTGACCTTTGCTGGAACATTTATCAAACTCTATCGATAAAAAAGTCCTCAACTCGTCTTTGAGTTAGGAGGATATTATGACCTCGATCAATAAACAAAGATATTCCCATATCATATATTTAATAATCACACATGTATATACATAGAATAATTGGGTTTAAGTCTGTACGCATAGGAAGAACGATTTAAATTTTAGCCCGAAAATGTGGGGTGTTACACTCCAAAAGGCCAAAATCCCTTCAAAAATATTTAATAGACACATCTTTTCAAATTCATCAAAGGCAAGGATGAATTATTCAATAGATATATAGTCACCAACTACAGGACAGGTGTAAAGGTAATAACATGTCTTAGTATATAGATAGTTGTGAAATAGATAGGTTTATAAGATATGAGTCAGCACTTTTAAGGCCTCTTTAAGGATTTCACCTTGTAATAGGAAAGCATTCTGAAATTTCCCCGACTTTGAAAAACTCTCTATCATTCCCATATTACCCATCTCCCTCTATAATCTCTCTCTCCTTTCCTTAATCAATAAAAATGTTTTGTAAGTATAATTTTCTCCCATTCTCTACTATTTTAGTTAATTTTGCTTTACATTTATTTTTTTCTTATTTGTTGTTTTAAAGTTAATTTTAAAGTTTAGAACACTTTTATAGTATAAATTCCTTTAAACTGTTATTTTAGTCCCTATTTTTCCGATCTATCCCCCAAATGTATTAGAGCAAAGTTTCCCGGGAGGGAGTGTGAGTATGAGTAGGAGTGTCTAGAGTTTTACACTATTGTAACCCCCTGCATTTTTGGGCTAGAATTCAAACCAATGTTCCTACGCCTATAGACCCGAACCCAATGATTCTTTATTAATTTAGATGTGATGATAAAATCTATAGTGTGAGAATACCTTTGAACATGAATTGAGGTCACAAATATCTCCGAACTTAAAGACGAATTGAGAGCTTTCCTATCGCTTAAGTTTTAGTGAGCGTCTAAATTTAGGTCAACTTCCATCGACCATAACATCTTGTATGTAACAAGTAACAGAAACTACTATATATCAAATGAAAGGTCTTTGAGTTTTCTTTCCAACTCCATCAGTTTTCCTTAATCTAATATCTTAGTTAAAAATTATGCCTATTTTCCAGAGAGGTTTCAATCAGCAAAATTGTGATGGCCAGACTGACAGATCGCCAAGATAGTGATGTCCTATCAAGTTAGGCTGTCAACTTGAAATTTCAAGAAAGTTCTGTGGCAATAAACTGATGGTTAGAGTGATGGTTCGTCACCATACTGATGGTTCATCAACAAAACCATTAGTTGAGGTAGAGTTGCTCAAATAAGCCATTTTTATATGGGTATTTAGGTACTTTCCCATCCCAAACTCCTTTTCCACAAATATAAATCGTACGTTAAGCATTATAATACATATTCTATTAGTTTTTAACATTTTAAATCCTCTGTTCATAAGAATGAGAGAAATTAGGGTTTCCATCAATGATTAAGATCAATCCTTAAGTTCAATATTTTCGAGAAATGAATCAAGATTTGTATTTTCATCCTTCAACCTAAGTAATCTAAGGTATGTGGGGTTTTCCCAAACTGTATGGGCATGGTGAAAACATTTTTTTATAATATTTGAATGTTGGGAAATCATGTATTAAAAAAGGCTTTTGAATTCACATTGACAATTATCCATTGTAAGCCCTATTGATGATAATGTTTTGGTATTGAGGCCTTTCCATAAATTTGATTTTTGTTCATATATATGTATGTTGCATTTAAAATTTGAAAGTGAATTGAAAGAGTGGATATTTTCATGAATTGATAAAACTTCACATTTAGAAGCCTGGCATAAATATTCTTGGCTAGTGTTAATTGTTTTGAGAATGGTTATCAATTAAAGAGAGGGTGTTTTTAGTTTTTGATAAATGTTAAAGCTGTCTATTGAAAGAATTTCTTGATTTACTACAAAGTAAGTGACCACCCCATTTTTAAGGATTGAAAGAGATAATCATTGCATAAGTTTACATGTATGTTGAATTACAAACTCTTTATACTATTTGAATGATTTGATGGTCCAAGTATCTTGTTTTGAATGAAAGTACTGTAACATGATATTTTATGGTTTAGAGATATGACTTTTTAGTCTTGGTATGACGATACCAAATAGATGAATTCCATAGAAGATTAATAAAAGGCTAAAATACAAATTTTACTAAGATTTCGAATTGAGGAAGATGCATGTTAAGAAAAGTTTAAAATGGACTTAAAGAGAGTTAGATGGTTACTTGAAGAAATTACGAATTGAAAGACTCAATGCTATAAATCGTGATTTTCCGATAAGGAATTCTAGCACACTACTTTGTCATCTTATGTATCTTGATTCATGTCAACCCAAATTGGGACAATTGTTAGGAGTGCTATTTTGTGATCTTGTGCACAACCATGACATATTGCTTTGATTGAGGATTTTGGCATCCTGTTGTGTGATCTTATATTTCACCCTTATATATACTCCAATCCTTGCAGAAAACTTGTATTGGGAGATTAGGCACCGAATCAAGGGTGGATTCCATATAGCCCATGGAATTATAGATTGTAGCGTGTACCCTCTAGATTAGAAGTAAAAGAAAGTGTGGGTCATGGTTTTGAAAAAATGTTTCAAAGTCTTTAAAGAATGCCCATGTATTTTCATATATATTTTATGTAAAATATTTCATAAATTGTTCTCACTTATATTATATATAAATACATTATTTTGTATTGCTCTTCTTACTAATAAATCTATATTGACCCCCAATATTTCAGGATCTGAGATGTAGTTTTAGGGTCCCGCAAAGCAGTAGATTGGGTTATCTGAAGTTTGCAATTGGTCAGCCTCCCTTATTTAAGAAGGCCTTGTTGATTTGACATTGATATTTCATTTTGGTTTATGGGCCGACTGAGGGCCTTGCATCAGTAATCAAACAATAGTGTTTTTGAGTTTTTAGAGATTTTGTAGAATAGTGTCAGGTGTTTTTGAATGTTTCATGAACTTATTTTTGTATTATATAGATGATGTAAAAAATTACCATATTTCCTTCTTGTCATGTTTTTTTGCATTTTCCTTACAGTATATGAATTGTGTATAAGATTACCAGTTATGGAAGTGTTCTCAGACCTTCACGGTTCAGGATATCCATCGCGGCCAGGGCTTCAATTCGGGTCATGACAAACTTGGTGTCATATCATGGTTCGTGGTCCCAGGGACTTTGAAAAGTAATGTCTAGTAGAGTCTTGATTATGGATATATTGTGTACCACACTTATAATCTGAAGGCTACCAGGAATTTAGAAGTTGTTTATTATTCTTTCACATTCTTTTTCATGTTATAGCGTTGTCTATAAGAAAGTTATCCGAATTCATTTCTTGATCTAATTTCATAGGCTATGCATCATTGTAGAGGCGATACAGTTCTAAGAGTTTAGCCCTCCCAGTGATGTGGTTCTCTCTGATTGAGTTATCCATAAAGTTATCAGATAACACAAGAACTTTAGATGAGTCCATTAGTGTTTCAAGGTGTATTGATTTGTGTGTAAACCATTATCCTGATGAAATCATTCTTTTGAGCTTGGGGTACAAAGTGTATCTAGTCCCATTTAAAATTTTTTATTGCAGATATGATGCATATGGGTAATGAGATATAGCAGAATGTTAGAACAATATGTCCACTGAGTAGTAGTATATGTTAAAGTGTCATGACCTGTTGGTAGCAAGATGGGACAAGAAGTTGGTAATATGAAGTCACAAGGTTAGAAGCACAGTGTGGGTGACCATTGGTAAACAAATAGTTTTAGCTGTATAAAGGTTGATTGAGGGATGGTTCGCCATTTTATAATGATCGATTAATATGTAGCTATATTTGTAGATTGTATTGTATTCTATGAAGGAAGTGACAGGATATGATTATTATTTATTCACAATAGGGAAGGATCTCAGAATGGATAGTAATGGTAGTTGTAGAATTTATTTGTAGGTTGTTAATGGAAAAATGGTAGTTTTATCAATAGGTTATGGATAGAGACTCATTGGTGTATATGGAATTTGAAGGTAGTAGGGATGTATGTATGGTAAGTAAATATGATGTGGGGAAGTGAAATATGTTGATCAGATCGTAATGGGTTATGTTATAATATTAAGATTGACTATCCTTATTATGACTTAACCCCCCTATTAGTTGTCTTTATTCTAGCAATTGTATACTAGTACTTCTTCTGAGAAAGTAAGTGGTAGATATTAATGTGTATTAGTAATGTCGAGGAGGGAACGTGATTGAAGGTAGCAGTTAAATGAAGTGAAGTATTTTGGTTTGACTTCCCAATTGGAAGGGCTAGTATAGTATGTGTCATGCTTCGTTGGTGGCACATGATTGATGCTAGACTATAGGCTTGAACTTTATGATATGATGTGTGAAGATAATATTAGTAGCTAAAGACTAATGATGTGTATTTTGTAGTAACAAACATGTAGCCTTGATGTGAGGTGTGCAATAGCCTAGGTTGGAAACTTATGGAATAATAAGTGGTCAATGGTGATGTATATGTATGCACAAGAACAATTGTAAAACGATGAATTGTGCTTCAGTCATTATGTAGATAAATTCTTAGATATCAGAGAATAAGTGAACCCCAATGTAGCATGTTGTTAGATAAGGTATGATGTTTATGGGTGTCACGTGTACCTAGATTTCATTCTTGAATCTTGTAGTGAGGAGTAGTCTAGGAAATTGTTGTATAATGTTCAATAAAATTGAACTTGAGGAAATATAGGTAGGCAATATGCGGTTTTTGTAGAGTTTTATAAATTTTGTTAAGTTGTAAGGTATGTGATTAGAGGTGTAATGCTAGTATTCTAGGGAATTAAAGATAGCGTGTTAAGTCTTTAGAAGCATGGGTGTCTATGCCCATGATAATAGTAGTCACAAGTTGATGACCATGAGGGTTGGAGGAAATTACAATTAGTGTCCCTAAAAGGGGGATGTTCTAGAATGAATTTAGTATCTTTATAAAAAAATTTATTGAGGGGAGTTTGTGTTCATGTGTATATTGATACCCCCTTTGTTATTAGGAGTGTGGATGCTTACGCTCATGATATTGGGAGTAGATGTTCTTGAAGGTGAAAATTTTTTATGTGATTTCTTGAGCAAATTTTATAGTATAAGGGGGATGAAGGAGATGAACCTTCGTTACGTTAAATAGTCAAGAAGGAGTTATATGGCAAAAAATATTAGTGAGAGTGTTTGATTTTTTCAGTCTTAGTGGAGAGATCCAAGAAGTGGGTGTAGTAATGATAGGATTGAATGTTTTGATTGATGAAAACATAAACCCATGTCCTATGTAGTTAGTATTCCTAAATTTAGGACCTAAAAGTTGATTGATTATAGTGATAAGGTGAAGTAATGTTCTAAAATGGATGTAGAGTATAGTGTCCCATAGGTTAAGCGTTCATCTTTTTACTCTTGGTTAGGCTTCAACTTGGAAATAATATGCAGTTACACTCATGATATTTTAGTTATGTATTTAGCGGTGAAATTATAAGATTGGGAAATTAAGACATAGTACTCATCACCAAAAGAATAGTTGAGGAGCATTGCAAAATTTATAGGATTTTAGACATATTAATTGAGGAAGCTAAAATTCCTAATGTGAGATTGCGTCCATAATTCCATACTTCTACTGGTTCAACAAAATACTACTCATCAATAGAGAATGAATGATTCCAAGGGGGGAGATGATGTAACACCCCATATTTTTCAAGGTATACTTCAAACTGTAGTTCATATGCGTATAGACCCAAACCCAACGATTCATTGTTAATTTATGTATGTTAAAAAATCTATAGTGTGGGAATACCTTCGAACATGAATTGAGGTCACAAATATCTCCTAACTCAAAGACGAGTTGAGAACTTTCCTATCACTTAAGTTTTAGTGAATGTCTAAAGTTTAGTAAAATTCCATCGACCATAACTTCTTGCATATAACTATTTAGAGGTCATACTTTATATCAAATGAAAGTTCTTTGATCATTCTTTCCAACACCACCGGTTTCACCATAATACGATATAAAAATAAATAGTTATGACTATTTTCCAAAGAGGTGTCAGTCTGTAGAATTACGACGGCCAGACTGACGGACAGTCAATCAAGTTAAGTGATAAACATGAAATATAAAGATCGTTCTATGGCCACAAACAGATGGTTGGAGTGATGGTTCATCACTAGACTAATGGTTGTCAACAAAACCATCAATCGAGTCTGAGTTGTTCAAATAGGCTATTTTTAAATGGGTATTTTTGTACTTTCCCATTCCAAACTCCTTCTCTACGAATATAAATCGTACCAAAGCATTATAATACATATTCTATCATTTTCCAACATTTTAAATCCTCTACTCTCAAGAACAAGATAAATTAGGGTTTTCATCAATGATAAAAAATCAATCCTTCTGTTCAAGATTTCCAAGAAACAAATTCAGATTTGTATTTCCATCCTTCAACCTAAGTATTGTAAGGTCCATGGGGTTTTTCTAAACTACATAGGCAAGGTGAAAACATTTCTTATAATGTTTGAATGTCGAGAAATCATCTATTTACAAACGAGTTTTGAATTTACATTGACAATTATGCATTGTGAACCCTATTGATGATAATGTTTTGGTCTTGAGGCCTTCCCCTAAATTTGAATTTTGTTCATATATATGGATGTATTTGTTTGATGTTTTAAAGTGAATTGGGAGCACAAATATTTTTATTCCCTATTGTGTTATGATACTTCTTGATATTCACATGTTGAGAATTGATAAAACATCACATTTAAAAGCTTGGTATAAATGTTCTTGGCTATTGTTAAATTATTTGAGAATGGTTGTGAATTAAAGAGATGGTGTTTTTACTTGTTCATAAATGTTAAAGATGTTTACTAAAATAATATCATGATTTACTACAAAGTAAGTGACCACCCAATGTTTAAGGATTGAAAGAGAAAATCACTGCATAAGTTTTCATGTGTGTTGAAATACAAACTCTCTTATACTGTTTGAATAATTTGGTGGCCAAAACATCTTGTTTTCAATGAAAGTATGTAACATGATATTTTATGTCTTAGAGGTATGACTTACAAGTCTTAGTCTGATAATACCAAATAAATGAAAGCCATAGCAAATTCATAACAGACTAAAATATAGATTTTACTCATATTTTGAATTCATAATGAAGCATATTTATAAAAGATTAAAAATTGGCTTAGTAAGAGTTAGATGGTAACTCGAAGAAAGTACGAGTTGAAAGACTTAAATCTAGAAACCGTGATTTGCGGACACGGCATTATGGTACCCTGCTTTATGATCTTTTGTACCTTGATTCAGGTTTTCCCAAATTGGGACTATGGTTAGGAGCCCTGATTTGTGATCTTGTACACTACCATGACATGATGATTTGATGGGATATTTTTTCTCCCTACTGTGTGAACTTGGTTGTCCTCCTTATCGATACTCCAATCCTTGTGACAAACTTGGATTGGGGGCTTGGACGCCGAGTGTAGGGAAAATTCCATATAGCCCATGGAATTACAGATTGTAGGGTGTACCATCTAGATCAGAAGTAAAATAAAGAGTGGGTCATGGTTTCGAAGGAATGTTTCAATGTCTTTTAAGAATGCCCATGTGTTTTCATTTATCGTTGTAAAAGGTTTCATAAATTTCTCTCACTTATGTTATATATAAATACATTATTTTGGATTGCTCTGTGAACTAGTACATTTGTATTGACACCAAATATTTTAGGATCTGAGACACAGTCCAGGGGTTCTGCTAAGAAGAAGATTGGGTTATCCAAAGTTTGAAGTTAATGAGCCTCCCTTATTTCGGAAGGCCTTGGTAATTTGACATTGATATTTCCTTTTGGTTTATGGCCCGACTGAGGGCATTGTCCTAGTATTCAGAAAGTAGTGTTTTTGAGTTTCTAGAAATTTCACAGACTAGTGTCAGGAGTTTTTAAATGTTTCATGAACTCATTTTCGTATTGTTCAGCTGAAGTAAAAGAATGACCATGCTTCCGTCTTGTAACGTTTTCCTGTATTTCCATACAATATCTGAATTTTTTATATGATTGGCAGTTAGAGAAGGGCTCTTGATCCGTCGTGGACAGGGCCTCGATTCGGGTCGTGACAACTTTCCTAGAGCTGGTCGAAATTAGTGTTATAATTGGAATAGTCATTTTTCTAATTATTAGTTACTGGTGTTCTTCCTCTATGTTCCTAGTTTTATTCCTTAAGTTGTGTAGCCATTTAATAATGGTTTAGATGTTGGCAAACTTAGAATTTTCCATTGGATTAGCTCTGAGTATGTGGTAAAAATAGAGAGAGACTCGAAGGGTGTTTCCGTCTCCAAGCCTATAGGAATAAAATGGTAATTTTAGAAAAAGAAAATTAGTATTAACTTCACATAAAAATAATTATTGTAGAAGTAACATCTAAAGTAGATTTTGGTCCTAGGATAGAATTTTCTCTCTCATTATCCAAAATTCAACTGAATACCCCAACCAACCAAAACATAATATATAGTGTAAATACTTCTACTATCTACAGTAAAATTTCTAAACTAGAAAGTGATTTACAAAATTGGAATATTTCAAAAGAAAGTTTTAATAGAGTCCATAAAACTGAATACTTTCATTTTGTAAAAAATTATAATGTTAAAACTTCTGAATCTACTATTGCAATTAATAGAAATATTGAGACTATTAATTTATTAGCAGCTGAAGATATTAAAAGATGTAGAAAAAAATACAAGTTTCTTTACATAGGTCATGTTCAAGTAGTAGTTAAACCATTATATAGATTAGTTTTAGATATTCCTATATGTCTACTTTTAAGAGATAATAGGTTATTAAATTTTGATGATTCACTATTAGTTGTATTGCAATGTAACCTCGCTAATGACCCGGTATACTTCAATTTTTATCCTAATTTCTCTATAGATATTAATTATCAAAAGATTATGGATACATTAGCATTAAATGTTAAAACAAAAAACATGAATAGTATGGTAAATAAAAGAGGAATAGCAATAATATATCGAGTATATTATAGATTAATGAAAACAACCTTAGCCCCTAAAGCTAAAATAGTTAGTAATAAAGTGGTTACCATGCTTATGGAAGCTAATAATAATCATAATAATACCTTTATCCCAAAAATGATAAAATGGAATGATTTATTAATAAAAGACAATTGGCATTTCGACTCCATAATGAAGATAGAAATAAAAGAAGAAAATTCAAATATTGAACAAGTAGTACAATATCTAGATAGATATATAGATTTATAATTCCTAAGATCACAATCCTTTAATCAACCATCGCCAAGTAAAAGAAAGTCCTTTTCTAGACCTTCAATCTCCAAATCCGTAGAAGAAAGGAAAGTAACATTAGAAAATCTTGAAAAAAAAATAAAAGGAGCTGATTTCTCGGAAACAATTCTCAAAGTAGACTATGAATCTACAAATGTAAAAAACTAAAAAATCGATAAGTCTCACTACTTGTGAAATGCTAGGAGAAAGAGATTCCTTATACATGATTAGGTCAGATGTAATATTTGAACATGACTTTGAATATTTAGATAAATTATGGAATAACCCAGAAAATTCTATTAAAAAGGAATGGTATAAACAAAAATACTCATTAAAAGAAAGATATTTTTTTAAAGGAAAATGGTGCAATAATATGAAAAGATAAAGATGTAACATTGAATTTTTTAAATGATTTGAAATCACAGGAAAATTAGATGATCAAAAGAATTTTTTAAACATAATATTTAATAAATGGTATACTACTAGTAATTAAGTTGTAGAATTATAATTCCTCTAGTAAAAGAAATTAGTCTACCAGTAGATGGTAGAGTTTACAACCCTACCTTTTAAATTAGATATATGAGATACTAAATGTGATCCTGCAAATAAAGATATAAGATACTCCAACAAAATAATTATACAAATCAATTATTACATGTTGTATCTAAACAAATTCTCGAATACGAGAATAAATAAACTTTTAAAGATTAACAAAGTTCCTCTCACCAAGATAAAAAATTAGAAATTAATCAAATTTTTAATTTACTAGAATTCTCAAAAGATATATTTCCTAAATTTGAAGCAACGGATGATATTTTAGGAAAGATTAATGAAAAACTAAATTCGTAATAAAAAGTTCACAAATTGTAAGGTTATAATAACTCTATCGGAAAGTAATGATAATAAAATAAACTAATAAAGCCCTAAATATTCGATTAAAAAGAATCAGTGTAAAAAGCCCACATTTTCTAATGTCCAGTATGAAGAAAATAAAATTTATTTCATACTTCACATTTTGGAAAAGAAATTGGCGAATGGAATATAAATGGATTAGCAGAACATCAAATATGTAATAAACTATATAAAATAGGAATAGCCATTACGAAATATAAAATTTCCAAAATGTGAGATAAACAAGCAACGTTTATGATTATATCAAGTTTTACAAGTACAATAAAATATTGGTGATATAATTACCTCACAGATAATAATAGACAAAGCATTTTAAATGCTACATCTATTACTCAAGCTATTTAGACCGAGTCAATAGGACAAACAGTTGAAAACCAAGTCTTAGAAGATACCACCGACACTTTAATTTATAGAATAGCTAAATATTTTATAGGAGAACCTTAGCTTTTTGAAGATAGAACTTCGGAAATATTGTCAAACTTATCAAGTCAAAAGTTAGACGACTTTAGATGGCATAAAGACGTTTTTCTTGATGGCAATGAGTTAGGATATGAACTATAGGAAGATGTGAAGAGTATATACCTAAGATAACTGAAGCCAGGAGACAGATTACAAAATCGTTGTCAGTTAAGAGGACTCATTATCTAAGTCGTTACAACTGCCGACCTTATTTTCCTATTTCATTTTACATAGTATTTTATGATTTTGTTATGTAATAATAAATATACCAAGGATATTTTTGTATTAGTTTATGCACTCTTTGTACTTACAACAATATATTGATTTGGAGTTTCGACTTTTGATCTTGGAATACTTGATCTTGATTTTACTTTTGTATATTAATTTGAGATTCTGATTTTTATTCTTAATCTATTGTGAGATTATTCATATGCTTTCTTTCATGTATTTTATGGGTGTTCATGCAAACATGAGCGGCTAAAAACCTCCTAACTAGGGTTGTAGGAACCCTGATGGAATAATAAAGTATAGGAAGTGTGAAGTATTTCTTGATTAGTGTTCTTCCATGTTTTGTGATTTTCTAAAAAAAAATATCAAAGAAATAATTAGCTTATGGTTAATATAGGATCCAAGGCAAGGGTTCTTAATACAACATTCTGAGACTCAAAAAGAGATGAGTGAAATTAACTTATGGTGTTCAAAAGATTAGTGGTAATACATAACTTGTCAGATTCTACATGCAAGGCATTGAGATAGTTTGATGGATCACAATAAATCTATAGAGTTAGAAAGTCTAGGGAAACATAGTCCTAATAATCATCTCAAATTGATTTCAACCTAAAGTTACAAAGATTCATTATTACATTTATGGTTCTCACAAACCTCCCCCCATTTAATTTTGTACACTTTCTGGCTACTTAAACAAGTTTATGATAGAGATGCAACCTATTCAAACTGGGTTTGACCCCAACCTTTGTTAGGTTACATATCTTATAGCGACAATGTTATACTTTTTATAATGTATAATTTAGAGAGATATGACACCATCAACTTATGCGTTAGCACCAAGAACCTGAAATACAAGAGAATAAGACCATTTTGTATGGACGGAAATTTAGAGAGTGAAAGTTTGAGGACAATGAATGAGGATGGTAGAAAAGTTTCAAAATCATGTGTAGGAGATGCTAATCTTAATTATTCAGTATAGATTTCAAATTTTAGATGAAGGATAAAGGATGAATTTTACATCCTCCAATTTTTATTTTGCACTTTAGCTTATCTTATATAAAACCGTAATAACTAAAAGTGGTAGGGAAAATGGGGAAAATGCAGCTAGTGTAGTTGTTGCTTTTTTTTTTTGTTTTCTTCTTCTTTTTGTCATTATTGTTGTTGTTGTTGTTGCCGCTACTGGACCAAATTTTGTTCGGATATCATCAAGCGTTATTTCATAGGTATTTCTAGAAAAGTAAGTAATGATTTTTAGTTCAATTTCTCATCTGGATATATTTGATTTTTTTCAAGAAAACTGTAGTTTTGTATCCAATCGATGTTCTATTCATTTACAACAGCTCTTAGTTTTTTTCCATTATTGTTAATGTAGTTCAAATAGGTAAGTCATTTGTTGTAGTAGATAAGATATCTGTTACAACATATGTCTTAACTGAATCCATCAAATTAGTAATTTACTACAACAAATCACTTAGTTGTGTGATAGCTTGTATCATATCCTGGATAAAACAAAAGACCTATCCAACAGCTAAGTCATCTACTAAAAAAAATGACTAACCTACTGGACTATTGCAATTTGGGATTCATCTATTACAACAGATAACTTACCTATTAGATACATATTCAGAAATAAAAAATAAATCCAATAGGTAAGTTATCTATTGCAATTGATGTCTCATCTTTTTCATCTGATAATTTATCCATTACAAAAAATGCCATACCTATTAGATACATATTATAGTAGATGGAAAAGCTGGGAAAGAACTAGAAGCTGAATCTAGTAAAAAGGTTAACTGTTCCAGTAAATGAGTAAATGACTTATCTTTTGCAAAAGATAACTCATATGTTGCAACAGATGACTTATTTATTGAATTTATATTCTATTTTGGAACATACTTCCAACAGGTATGCCATCTATTGCAACAAAAAAGTTATTAGTTGGATTTCATTATACTTTTATCAACTAGATATGTGTATTTTTAAGTATAGTCAACTAAAAGATTTAATTTTTCACTGTTTAAACATTTTACAAGTTTATATTCTATATCAAAAATACAAAAGTGATGAGAGCCCAGTAATTTAAAAAAGTACAACAGAGAGATATATGTTAGAGGTATTTAGAATTTGGTTGAGATGGTGTTACTTATTTTTTACCCCATACTCTTATTAACTAGGAGCAATTTTTATGTATTCTTAAGTATGATCAACAAAAAGATCCAATTATTTCCTATCATAGAGGTTCAAAACATGTCATTGATGACATTTCTTTATCTTAATTTTAAAAAAGTAACATTTTCCAGCTCTTGAGAGTATTAGAAATAAAAAAAATAGTTTTGATTATTACTAATTTTGTAAATCATACTTTATGATTATTTTTTTGGAATTAATGAGCATACTTACAAAAGGTTAATTTTTTTTGTATTTGAATTTATAAACATGTTTATTGACTTACTTTAACTATCTAAATTACCAAACAAAATGAATCTTTGCATATTTAGGCTTGTTTGGTTTTCCTTTGAGCTAAATTCGGTGTGTTTTGATGTCAAATAGTTGGATAAATCAACCCAAATGTGATCTTTGAACTTCTACTGGCAAGGAAATTGTTTTGACTAGGGCTATTTTCGATATAGTGATGTAGTGCCTTGGTTCAATAGTGATGTAGTGCCTAGGTACAATTTGTGGTTCTGGTACTGTTAAGGGCTTAATCCAAGGACCATATAAACAAGAAGAAGGCGAATGAATAGGAGGCATGGAGTCTAGGAATTATTTCAAATGAGAAGAAAATAATTGCACCATATGTGAGATGGTTGGACACAAAAGAACTACACACCCAGATTAAAAAACTCCATAATGATTGTACTAGAATTATTGTTGTTGTTGATTTTTTATGAACTTGATAATTTTAGTTAATGATGTATGTTATGAATTTTGACTTTATTTATCATATAAACTATATTTTTATTTATGATCCAACAATGGTTGTATGTGTGGGAACAACTTGTATTACAACATATGTAATATCTTGTTGTAATGGATGTAAAATTAGTTAGAATAATGCATTATGTTCCAGTAGATGATTAATATATTGTGACATATTATATATATATTGAAAATAATAAAATAGATATTGAAATCTATTGCAACATGTGTTAAATATGTTTGATAATTTTCAATAGACTATATATAAATATATGTTGCAACATAAGTATTATCTATTGTAGCAGATGAACAATCTTTTTGAAATAATCAAACAAATGTACTCATCTGTCACAATGATATAATGACATAGAAATCTATTGCAATAGGTGTCAAATGTGTTTGATTATTTACAATAGGCTCTATAAATATTGCAAAAGATGAGTTATCTGTTATGGTAGATAAATCATCTGCTGAAAATAATAAAACAAATATGCATATCATTTACAACAGATGACTCAATTGTTGAAAATAATCAAACAAATATACTCATATGTTATAACAAATGTAGAAATATGTTGCAGTAGATCAATAATTTTTTTGAAATAATGAAATAGATATAGGCATTTGTTGTAATAAATGAGTGATATATTTTATTATTTCCAAAATATTCTCAACATATTTATTGTGAAATACTTCATTAAACCATGATTAGTAATAAACAATGTTAATTTACTATACTTAGATTTCAATTAATATGTTCAATTTCAATCTAAATGAATTATATAGTAATTATATGATCAACTAAGTCTATTTGTCCTAAATAAAGCGTCAATCAAATTATTTATTTTGAAATTCTTCATTATCCCATTATAAGTAATAAAAACTTATTAAACAATAATTATATTTCAATTAATTAGTACAGTTACATTCTCAAATGATTTTCATAGTAATAATATGATCAACTAAGTGTATTCATCCTAAATGGAATGACCAATAGACTAGTTTATTGTGAAATGCTTCATTAACCCGTGATTAGTAATAAACAAAGTGATTTAACTATAATTAGCCTTCAATTAGTATATTTAATTATAATATCAATGAATTTTATAATATTTACATGATTATTTATGTGTATTTGTCTTAAATAAAGAGATCAATTGACTAATTTTTTGTGAAATACTTCACTGAACCATGATTTGTTATAAAAAAAATTATTTAACTACAATTAGCTTTCAATTAATATATTCAAGTACAATATCAATGAATTTTATAGTAATTACATAATCAACTATGTGTATTCATTCTAAATATGGTGATCAACAGAATAATTTATTGTGAATTACTTCATTAATACATAATTAGTAATAAAAAATATTATTTAACAATAATTAGCCTTAAATTCATAATTTCAATTACAATCTCAATGAATCTAATAGTAGTTACCTGATCAACCAAGTGTATTCTTCCTAAATAAATATTAATGAATTTATTCATTAATCCATGATCAGTAACGCCTTCAATAGATAAGTTAAACTACAATCAAAATAAATTTCAAAGTAATTACATGTTCAACTAAGTAACTAGAGTGATCAGTTGACTATTTTACTTGAATTGCTTCATTAAATTATTATTAGGAATAAAAAATTATTATCTATAATTAGCATTCAATTAACAATTTCAATTACAATCTCAATGAACTTTACAGTAATTATATGTTTTGTTAAGTGTATTCATCCTAAATAGCGTGATTAATCGATAAATTTTATTTGAATTGCTTAAATAAACATGTATAGTAATAAACAATGTTGTTTCATGATAATTAGTTTTCAATTAATAATATCAATTACAATCTTAATTAATTTCATAGAAATTACATGTTCAACTTGTCACCTGAAACTACACCCTAGTCGTAACATGGTGCTTAGAGTTAAAACTTACCCAAAACAAAACCCATAGCCTAGTAATACACTAATAATACTAAAGAAAAAAATAAGATGTAGAGTGAAAAGTAAGCTGAAATGACATGATCATAACAAAAGAAAAATCAATGCTCGATATCAAAACTGAGACTGTTTGACATAAACAACATAATGAAAATATAATTGTTGTTCTGAAAGCCTTTAAAGTATATGACTTTATAGGACAAGCCAATAATTTCATTTGTCTGAAAATAGAATGTTACGAAAAGAAAATATTTATAGCTTGCCCTCAAATGGAGAGGACTTACCAAATACTACAACTGATATGGTGTGGATTCATTTAAAGAGTAATCTAGATGCTTAATGACAGAATTATCACTATAATACAATTAGTGGAAAAGAACGTATGCGATGAGTACTTTGAATATATTGAGTATGCGAGATGGTAAATAACTTATCTATTTTAAAAATGATTCACGTGACATAGTAAATTTATGCAAGACCAAGTAATAAAGATCTACTGTATGATAAGCCAAAATACTAAATATAAACTAGTGATTAGGGCTGCAACCATTAAATGATATACCCAATATGAGAAAACTGAGGTCCAACCTATAACCTAGTTATATGGGTTTTTAGTACCTTGTCAAGGGTATGAACACTGATTGTCCTGGATCTGGTACGCTAATATCAAAACTAACTTAGGTGTCAAGCTTGGTCTGATGGGTGACTCTTTAGATATATAGTGATGCCATAGTTTTGGGACTTAAGAATTTCAATAAAAGGTATCAACCTATCTAATGGGTGAACCTTTATCATTTAGTCGCTCGATGCTAAGTACTAATCCTAACTGAATGACATTGATAATTAAAAATTCTCAGTAATAGTAATATTATGAAAAATAAAAATAAATGCATAATATAAAAGTATTGAATAACATGTAAGCTGGAAAATTTGACACTTATATGTGTATGAATGAAATCCTAGGTCATCAGTTGTTCATATCCCAACATCTCTGATGAATAAAACTAATCATGAAAATAGTACAATCTCAATGTAATAAAGAATTTCATATCTTAAGTAAGACATCGAGATTTTACGAACACAAAAAGATTTAATAATCATTAGTATGTAGGGATTCTTAAATTTATGGTAAATCATATAGAAATTGTTTAGTCAAAGCGAGAAACTAGAAACATTCATAATGTTTTGTGAAAACCCTAAGATTGAAGGGTGAATTAAACTTGGGGAATTGAGTTAACTTTGGAACTCAATGGATGAAATGAACCTCATTGATTAAATACCACATACTTAAGGTTGAAAACCTTAATAAAATTGTATGATTTAATTATTAAATGTTTGAGAACCCTAGCCCTTGCTTGAAGGAAAAAAATCACTTCTCTTTAAATTGTGTATGTGTTGAGTGAATTTTGAAGAATGTGGGGCTTACGTTTATTTGATAATTATTATTCAGCCTTAGGAAGCATAAATAACATTTTTTTGGTGTTAAAAGAGTGCGAAAAGACCAAATAACCCCTTAAAATAGTTAGAAAAACACTTGAAAGCAATCTCGATGGCTCACGTGAACACTCATAGGGTCTGGCTACCAATCATAGATGTAAAGACTCATAGCGTCTGGCTACGAGTCATAGCTTGAGTCATAGCATTTGGAGTCAATGTTTTGTCCGCACAACTATCACTAAGTTTCTCCCTATTACTTGTAGTGTCTGCCCATTACCCTTAAGTTCTGATAATGATTTACATTGTATGAGTCTTCATCATTGATAATTTTGACAATGCTTCGTATTGTCCATTTCATTGCTTCATTTTTAGTAATTCCCACACTTTGATTCCCTTAACTCACGTGTGAAAAACCTGTCAAGAAATATAGCAACAAGCACATCCTACTCTACTCATCCTGCATCTTGAATTGAGTGTAAGACACACCTTTCAAATAATAAGAATACAAATCTACAATATAAGTAAGAGTGACACTAATTATTTAATTGATATTTTTAATACCATCCAAGAACTACTATGGGTCCTTTTCAGACATACACTCAAAGAATACCGATGGATTGATTCGAGTGAAGTCTTAGACTGTGGCTATTTCTGTATTCACTACTGGGTTAGTTGGTGTAAGTACCTTTAAGATCCTAGCTAGTTTCAGCTCACTCTTGCATGCTAAATGGGTTAAAGATTTAAAAAATTTCATTAATCTTAAGACAGTCATTTCAAAAGCCTCTTAAACTTTGATGATTTCAGTTCTGAACTTTTCGGTCTTAGAATATTAATTTTTAAGTTGATTCATGATTAGGGTGGTCGATAACATATATCAGATATGTTTGGGATTTTTCGGATGAGGTTTGAGGCTTGTTTTGATGTTCAAACCAGCGAGCCACTGTGATATGGCCGTGGTGCACTGCTTATCGCATTGGTGTGTTGCAACATGATACGTAGCCTAATGCGTCGCTTACCGCATCACTAGCCACATTCAGTTTAATTAATTTCGGTTATGTTGGGGTATTTGAGTCATTTTCCCCTTACTTTTCCTCACCCATAACTCGATATTAAGGTCCCAAAAAGGCAATATCACTCATCTTTTCACAAACTCTCTAAACAACAAACCCTAGCTTCTTCAAATCCAAGTTCAAGCTTCAATAAATAACCAAAAACTTATGAAAATTCATTTGTTAATGTATGTGGAAGTTCATCCATGGGTCCCCTTCTACCCATAGAGCCCAAAACCCTTTTTCTTCCAATTAAAGAATGAATTTTCTATTGTTATAGTATTTTACATTTTCAAGAAATATTAATTTAATATTAAGGTGTTTTTAATTCAATTCAGCCTATGTGTAATTCCATGTAAGATTTTAAATTCCTCATGTCAAGAATTTGAGTGTCCCATGATTTATTTAAGTAACTTCCATGATAGATCCCAAATTCATGATATTTAGTAATATTCCCATGTTTTAAATTCATGTTTTCCACATGTATGATGAAATTCCCATATCATGTTCAATTATTTTCAACATGAACCCCAAGTTATGAATCTAGCCATGTTATCCTATTGTATTCCCATATTTAAGATATTTTAGTGTTTTATGTTCATGATCCCCATGTGTTTGATAAAGTGCCCTATTGATGTGTTCTTTGAATATACTTTATAATGCTTTCTTATTATGGTACTAAAACTTTAGTATGTCTCTGTTGTTATAGCTATTGAGTCCTGTAGGCTATGAATACACAAAAACTTAGCTGTTTACTTAGTCTTAGTATTTTTAAAATGATTTTGACATATAAGAGTATTATTAGTTTAGTTGGTTATCATATCAGTAACCTATGTTCAGTCCACTATTTAGAGTCAGTCCAGTTGGGTGTAGGATTTAGCACTGAGCGAACCAAGATTTGGGGGCTCACCTTCAAGTTGAGGGTGACTTAACTAGAATATGAGGACCATTAGGTATTATATTCATCAGCTCACTATTCTCATCCATAATGAAGTCAAACATCCTAGTTTTCCATAACCCATAATACTGCCTAATAAATCTAGGTGGTGTAGTAGTATATTGCCCTTCTTCCAGATTAGGTGGGGCAACCATGCTAATTAAGACACTCTAGGTGGAACCTTTCAGTGTTCTGGCTCTGATACCAATTGTTGAAACTTTGAAGGGTTGCACCACATAGTGAGGGACCAGGTCCCTCAAAGTTAGTCACAGGCAATAAAATAATAAACCAACCAGGAACACAAAATAGTGGATGAAACTTAAGGAATACCAGATTTAATGTGGAAACTCTCTTACTCAAAGGAGGAAAAACCACGACTTGACCTTACAAGCACCCAAAAATTTTCCATAATCAAACTCTTTATTATAGACTCCTATGAACCTAAATTTAGGATTCTCCTGCTTGTAATAACTCTACTATAGGCTTGTCTTTACAACTCTTACTAGAGCACACCTTGATATTGATTAACTCTAACCATTATCCATCTTAGCTAACTCTATCTAAGCTCACTCAATAAAGTAATAAAAAAAATACTCTTATAGCATGAGTAATTCAGTTACAATTCAGGACTCAACTCAAGAACACTCACTCATTTAGTGCTTAAGAAATAGGAACTTGTGCTATACTTGAGAAATAAAGTTGGATGGATTTTTTTGCCTCTCTCAATTTCTTCAATTAAGATTTTTAAAAAAAATTCTTAATAGAGAAGCATCATTTTTTTTATAGTTGAGTGATGATTAGGGTTGAAATGCAATGTGACCAGGTGTCCTAAATAGTACATGCTTCACCTATGCAATTTGTTACACTAGAGGACCAAACCTGTGCAGATGCATGCCGGTTATTTTGTAGCCTTGAAGATCCAGGGACCTAGTCCCTTGTTGTCATTTTCTTATCATCAAAACAAAATATAGCACATTCCCTTTTTTACTGGCCTCAAAATGAACTACAACATGCAAATATTGAATTTATGCATTAAAAGAAAGCCAATGATGCTCATATTGATTACTTTTAAGTCGAGGTTACAATGGACCCCCAAAATGAGTTTTCAAAATAAAAGGAGCAAAATCATAATTTTTTTTTTGAAAAACCATACACAAGATTAAAAGAATCCATAGGATAAAACTCAAGTAAAATAGGTTCAAAGCAGGTTTTTAATTAAATAAATTTATTTTTGGGATTTTTGGGCCAAAATCCCCAAATTTTAATTTGAAACCGTGATTTAAAGATTTTAAATAATGTAGTCGAAGTAACATAAGTGAAATAGAGTTTTGGACCTTACCCAAGCTTAAAACTGGATGAAATCTTCCAAAAATATCTCAACCCAAAGTTCAAAGTCTCAAAAATGGAAGAAAATCAAATAACTACTTAAGTGGTCATCACTTAAGCGATGGGTTGACTCTTTAAGAGGTCTAGTCCCATGCACAATGACGCTAACTCTAGACCCCTACCACTAAAGTGGTGGCTGCAAAAGCAGTTATATGCCCACTTCAGCAATAGTTGCCCTGTCTGTTGGGGTCTGCTAAAGCAGTGCATGAGCTGCTTAAGCGACTACCCGTTAAATGGTTCTTTGGCTTCTTAAGAGGTTACGCTATATTCAAATTGATAAAAACACTTTGCTAAGTTGCAAAGTTTTTGATAACCCAGTAGGATTTGTTCAAAATCTCGTGAAGGCAAAACAAATATACTACTAGTCCAAACTCAATGTTTTGAACTCAATGATGACATCAAATTTTCAAAATGAGATTGCTTCCAAAAAATTGACCCTCAAGACCTAATTTCAATAATTTCTGAACCAAGGATCAAAATGAGATCCAAAATCCATATCAATACAATCATGCTACTAACCAAAAATCAACATTTCGGATCTGTCGATTTATGCCATTTCATGCATAAATTAGAAAATATTGACCAAACTTAATATGAGCCCTTTTAACATCTAAAAAACACAAACTCACACAAATTATTCCTAGTCACATTAGGAATAATTCCAACCATCCCCTCACCATAGAAATAACACATAGCAACCATGGGGAGGAGTAAAATTGTCCAAATACATAAAAAGGGAAAGTTAAAAGAATTAAGTCATTATAAAAAAATGTATCTAAAATGCAAATATCTTACATCCCTGGCTAAAATGGATACTGGCTCGTCAACAAAGGTCAACCTCTAATCCAACTAAATCGAGTCCCAAGGAAGCATAGCATCAAAGCATAAATACATAAAAAAACTAAAGAAATGGCTGAAATTCTGGAGGAAAGGCGAACTTATAAGAACCTTCCCAACTTCCCAAATAATCTCAAATGATACAATATACCTAGCGCTAAGCTTACCCCTCTTTCCAAACCTCATCACTCTCTTCACGGACAACATGGGAAGGAAGACCCTGTCACCAATGCCAAATAGTATGCACAAAGCTTGTAGTCTACATATCTCTTTTTCTTACTCTGAGCCATCTAGAACCTATCTTGAATAACCTAGACTCTATCAAAAGACTCACAAGAAAGTAAATGCCATGAGGCCTAACCTCTGAAGTCTCAAACAACCAAAAGTAGACCGACAAAGTCTACAATAAAATTCCTTAAAAGGTGCTATCTCAATACTTTAATGGTATATATTATTATAACTGAACTCCTCTAAAGCCAAATATTTATCCCACTAACCCCCAAAATCCATAACATAAGAGCAGAGCTTATCCTTCTAAACTTGAATAGTTCATTCCAACTGACCATCAGTCTGGTGGTAGAAGGTTGTCTTGAGGTCAACCTAAGTATGCAACTCCTCATATAAAGTTTGCTAGAAGCTAGAAGTGGACACTGATCTTCTATATAAAATAATAGACATGGGTACACCATGAAGAATAACTATCTCACAAACATAGGTATGGTCCAACCTCTCGGAACTAAAAGAAAATAGGAATGAAATAGGTTGATTGGTCAACTTATTTATAATCACCCAAATACATTCAAAACCTTAAGAAGAACGAAACAACCCATTCGTGAAACACATAGAGATCCTCTCCTACTTCTCTAAGGAATGTGTAATATCCAATTCAAACCACCCGGTCTCTGATACTCATCCTTCACCTATTGGCAAGACAAGCACCAAGCTACAAAATCTTCCACATACTTCATCATACCTCTTCACTAGCAATGTTGCTTTAAATCTTAATACATATTGGTCACACCTGGATAGATAGAATATCTAGAGCCATGAGCCTCCTCTAAAATCAATCTCATCAGATCTCCAACTCTTGGCACATAAACTCAACCTCCAATCGTTAATACATTGTTAAAATCAAAATTGAGTTCCTTAGCCACGCCATTCAACACCTTATTTTGAATCACCTCAAACTAAATTCATCAAACTAGTGAGATTGCATCTTCTATATCAAGAAATGTCCCATGCTATTCAACACCTTATTCCAAATCACCTCAAACTAACTTCATCAAACTAGTGAGATTGTATCTCTATCAAGGAATATCTAGCATTAACTAAGGCTAAAATATGCCCAAGTGTAAAAATAGCAAGCCTAACCATCTGGTTAGCTAAAGACTAAACATACAAGGCTAAAGGCCACTAATAGGTCAATATATGTGCTAAACTCCCTATACTAGTATATTTTCATCTAAAGGCATCTACGAACATATTATCCTTGGCTAGATAATACAAAATATTGATGGGATAATCCTTGGGCTTCTCAATTCAACATTTCTACCTCATATTATGATCACGTTGTCAGAAGAAGTGTTGAAGGAATAATGGTCTGAGAAGATCTCAAAAGGAACCCATATAAGTAGTGTTACCACAGTTTCAACAAAAACATTGTGGCTTCCAACTCCAAATTATGGGTAGCGTAATTTTTCTTATAAGGCTTCAAATGATCTGAGGCATAAGAAATCACATTGCCTTCCTACATCAATATGACACCCAAACCAATACACAAGGTATAAAAAATTAGATTAAAATCCATACCCTCCTTAGTCAAAGTAAAAAAAGTCAATGTCAACAACACTTTGATATTTGAAATCTTTTCTCATACACATCCGACTACTAAAATACCACATTTTTTAGTCAACTTGGTTAGAGGACGCACAATAGATGAGAAACCCTCAAAAAAATACTAATAATAACCATCTAAACCAACAAAGTTATGAATCTCAGTATGAGAAGTAGGTCTATCCCAAACAGGAATCATCATTATCTTGGTTGGATCCTGCATAATGACATCCTTAGTAACTACTTAACTCATGAAAGAGATATAATTTAACTAAATAGCGCACTTAGATAACTTAGTTACAAATTCCCATGGCACAACCTCTGAAGTTTAATTCTTAAATGTTTCACATGGTCATCCTTACTTTTGGAGTAAATAAATATGTCATCTATAAATACAACCATAAAGGAGACAAAATTCTATTGAAATGCCCAACCTGTCAAATCTATGAATGTTGTTGGGGAATTGGTCAACCCAAATGACATAACCAAGGACATATAATAACTGTATATAGTCCAAAAAGTTGTCTTTGGAATATCTAAAACTCTAATCGTCAACACATGATACCCAAATCCAAATCAATCTTTGAAATACTGAAGCACCATGAAACTAGTCAAATTTATCACTAATGTGATGAAAAGGATACTTGTTTTTAACAACCACTTTGTTCAACTACCTATAATCAATACACATAAACATAGAACCATCATTCTTCTTCACAAACAGTAGAGGTGAACCCCAAGGAGATACACTACGTCTAATAACCCCTTACCCAATAAATTATACAACTTTTAATTCTAATCCTCCAACTCTATAGAGGCTATATATAGGGAGGAATAAAAATGTTCATGGTGCTCGACTTCACATAAATAACAAACTTAATATAATGGTTTAGAGTCATACCAGGTAAACACATATGAAATACATCCATGAACTCATGAACAACAAAAATAGAATCCATAGAAGGCAATGGGGAAGCACTAGTATCATAAATATGAGTAAATAAGATAGAGAGAATCTCGCTATCACGTAGAGGGCATGAAAAAAAGAGATAACACCCTTCAAACCTAAATTACATGTACCCTTAACATCTACACACTTAGTGTAGCTAAGGTAATGGTTATTTTATCCTACCACACACAAAAGTGAACATGGTAAAATA
This sequence comes from Capsicum baccatum var. pendulum, assembly GCA_030864225.1. Classification (NCBI taxonomy): domain Eukaryota; kingdom Viridiplantae; phylum Streptophyta; class Magnoliopsida; order Solanales; family Solanaceae; genus Capsicum; species Capsicum baccatum. The sequence goes on from CM061556.1 coordinate 119,433,613, forward strand.
GGTAGTAAAGTTACTCATGTAATTTGGTTATCAATCCCATAAGGATTTGTGTTTAACAAGCAATCTAATTCTAGAATTACTAATAAGGTTAAATAAGTGTGGGTTTTATAACAAGAGTATGATCTCTATAATTATAATTAAGAAACAATACATATAAACTATATGAAAGTCAAAATGTATACAATATAGGAAAAGTTACAGGGTTGAGGCATTTACTTCAGATTAAGGTATAACTATGTTTTCTAGCCGGTGTTGGTGTTTATAGTGAATACTGATTTATGGGGTTAATAGTATAACTTGGAAATGGTAATAGTCCTAGTCATCTACCCAAATTAACCTCACAACTACATCACTGAGTAGGATTTACATATTTAGTTTTGATACATTAGGCTATCTTCCTATTTTATTAACAAAGTGGTGTATTTAGGTATATCCCTATCCTAACCGCAAATCATCCTTTAATAATAAGTATCTAACAATTGCAAATATGATCCACACTCCTTACATTCCTCATTATTTCCCTCCACTCCCAGGGAAAAGTTGTTCTAGGACTTATATTTATCCTAAAATTCCTGATGCCTTAGAAAGGTAAAATATGAATGTAAGAAACATCACATAACTTGATAAAAATATAAACAAACAATCAAATAATAAGTACCCAATAATATTAATAGACTAAACCTAATAATTAGGGTTTTAATCCACTGTTACATTGACAAACAATCACAATAATGAATTCCATAAGTAAAAACTACAAGAAAACTAAAATAAAGTGGAAATAAACCTAGTATAGAGCCCTTGGATTCCTTCTCCTCTCTCAAATATTTGGTGTTCCAAAGGTTTAATATAATTGTGACTAATCACTCTTTTTATTGTGCTTTAGGACTTCGTTGGGAATCCCAACATGAATTATATGCATTTACAGCATTGCCCTACACTTAAAAGACTTAAGGCCTCGTGTTGGATAGCCTAAAGCCAAACTTTGGGGGCATGAAGCCCACCCAAATAATGGATAAAGCTATGAAGTGTTACTATAGGGGATGCGCCGAGTACCCCATAGCCAGATTTTATGGGTAAGGTGCAAGGAACTCCTTACAAGGTAGATATTTGCACCATTTCAGCTCCTCTCTTTATATATGTTTGACCCTTATTTCCCCACCTCTTAGGACTTGTTTGTAGGATTCAATTAGCTTCAAAAATACCTTCATTTTTATCTTATCATATTATATAATAATCATTAGTTCATTCAACAAAATAAAGATTATCAAAGTACACTAGAATAAGCATAGCTCAAGCTAGTGAAACTAATTTTCTCATCTAATCACTATTTGATCATTTTGACTCTTAACTTGCTTTAGGAGCACCTTAAATACTCTAAACATGTCACTTTACATATAATTGAATAAATAAACCCTACATAGCTCATTAATCAGATCAAGAATCCCTCAAAACTAAGCTAATCATACATAGATAAGGACACTTAGGTGTATAAATAGCCTAAGATAACTACCCCAAACTTAATGCCTTGTTCATCCTCGAACAACTCTTAAAATTAAGCATCATCCAAGAAGACTCTAATATCACTACTACAACTATGATACTCAAGCTATAGTCATAATGACTACATGAATAGCAAGTTCTACAATAAGCATGGAATATTGCAATTTAAAGCTCATGAACACAACTTAAAAATTTCTTAACCTCAAGAATTGACCACATCAAGTGAGAAAACTCATGCACATTACTCAACCAAGAGATCATATAACTTACCTAGCCATCATTTAAAATACAACTTCAACATAAGAGAGTCACCCATATTCACTCACAAACATATAATTTATTACAAGAATGGGTGTAAGAATTCAATTTTTGCTCACTACCACAAGGAATTCACATTTCATATAATATGAACCATAAGGTTTTTCTTAGTGTAGTACTCCACTAATATCAGAATATTGAGGGTTAAGATCAAGTAGGACTTTAGGTGTTTCAATGTAGGATAAGGGATGGTTAGGAACAATTCTAGCAGGTAATAGTTATAATATTCCCAGGGAGGTTTAATAAATCAAACTTTGAATTAAACACCTCTCTGACCAACCAAATTTTTCACCACTTTTATCTTCATACCTCTCTTTTATTTTTCCCCATTTCTTTAAACTGGTTCACATATCTTTAGTAGGGAGTATTATCAATAAACACATGATTAACTTTTGATCAATTTCCTTTTTATTATATTACTCCCAACCACAACACATGAACTTTTTTCCACACACCAACAGCCTGTATTTTGTGGTTTTATTTTCATTTTCCCTCTTCAATTTTGCAAACCTTAATATCTCATTATTTTAACTAAATAACTTAGTAGGTTTTGATGAAATTATGGCCAATTGTAAAAAGAGAATAAGCTACATATGAGGCTATCAAAGAACATGATAAAATCTCAACGGGGCTAACTAAGATCATACAACAAGGGTAGATAAAGAGGGTATAAACATGTCTATCAATGAAATGCCTATATCACCTCCTAAATCAAACATTATCTATTTTGCTTTGCGAGCACACCAGGGAAGTTCTATACATCAATATCGATAATGAACATAACAAAAGGCCTTTCTCACACGTGGGAATTGCTTAAACTAAGAAGGATCTCTATAGACTCTCTATTAAGTAATAACATGAATTCACAATTAATCCAACATTGCATAAGTGTCATATAAATGACCCTAGGTGTCTCAAAAATAGTCATTCAATTCACTATACACGGATTCATAATCAACATCAAATTGCATCATGTAATCATGAATAGCACTTAGCAAGTACATCTCATTTATTCATAATAACAAAAATTTTAAAATTAATCCTAAAATTCAACAAGTGATACTTTGTTCAAAGGAAATCTCCTTGGAAAAGAGTGGTTAAGAAAAACCATAGGGTGGGTGCAGTGTGCTTCTACTAGACCGACACCAACAATAATTAAAAATAACAAAGATAAAATGTTTTTGAATTTTCTAATAAATTTAGTCACAATATAGAGAAATAAAAAATAGAAATCCTATAGCAACACTTCACTTTAAAAAAATCAGAAGATTCCCCACCCCACACTTGAAATCACACTTTATATCAAAATTTTAAAATAAAAGTAAGGATAAAAATACTTCCCGAAGCCTCTAGGACTATGTAGAAGCATCATGATCATCATGGATGGTCTGGAGGACCCCACACCCAGTCTTTTCCATGCTTCTTAGCTTAGATATCTGGTACTCAAATTTTTTTGCAACCTATTAACTCAAAACAAAAATAAAGACAAAGTTGATACTAATGAAAAACTAGAAAATAAAAACAACTACATTAACTTGGATTGACTCCTAAACAGTGCTTGATTTATGTAACACCCCGATTCGCTGAACCGGAATGCTACACGGTGCTCATGACCCTGAGGGACCACAAGCTAACCCATGACTAATATCTGTACCTGTATACTACAAATTATGATATAATAATGTGGAATACCTAGAACTATAAGGCCATAAGGTTCAACTGAATAAAATCATGTGGGTGAGAATACCCAAAACAACTCAATCTGAACGTAAATCTGAAAGCCTTTAAACTATCTGAATAAGGAGTTGAAGGAATATCTCTCCAACTAACTCTGTAAAGCTGAACTGAAGAAATAATAAGTGAATTAAATCATATTGTCAATGAATCAATAAGGATTCACTGTGTCTCTGCGAATGGAATGCTACCGCTACTACTAGGTTGGAGCTCGTGTCTCAGAACCTATAGTGTAACATGAAAAGAAAGCACCATAGCGCAAATACGTTAGTACAACTGGAGTACTGAGTATACGAGGAAGGTAGGATGAACATAAAGGGTTTCATGCATGAACAACACTTACTGACTAATATGAACGTGGTAGTGTAAACACACATATATAGAAACTGGGATCGTGAATACGTTATAGCATGACCTGTAACCTAATACATGGCTTACTGATAACTGTCATGACTAATACTAAAACTGATAACATGGAAAACTATATTTGATAGTCCTGTATTTACTGGAATCTAAAGAACTCACTGAGTTCTTTTACTGAGACTGATACTAAAACTGTGGGAAGTAGTGTTTAATCGACATGCCCTATGTATGCCATTATCTCTAAGATGGGGTCTAATCTCTGCCCAGACTAGAGAGGTGTCAATACCGTGCCACAGATAAGGACAGCCTGTGGAAGGTACTCAATGAGAATGGTAGGAACCCTAAACTGATGGGTTAAGCCATCTCATCAACCCTAATCTGACGGGTTAAGATGTCTCAGCCTACGCTGGCTACGTAGTTCTGGAACACAAGGATAACTACTAAGAATCAGACCATGAACTGGCAGGTGAGTTCCTATCCTTGGTTTCACTCAGTGCTAACCTCTACTCCCATATGGTGGGAGTGGACATGAATAACTAACTAAGCATGACTTAATCCTACTGAATTCCATTGACAGGCAGAATGTTACTTATATCTGACAACTGACTAAGATCATAAGGTTTTTATGAGTCACATGACTAACTAAGGTCTATGGAATCATAGATTGAGTTCAGATATCATGAAACATGGCATGTCTTTAGGCACACAGTTATAGTTTTTGGGTACAAGTACCCCCAGGATACGATGGAAGGAAACTGACACACATGACTAACTTGATCATAAGCGTAGATTCCATAATTTATAATATCATAGTAGGGATCTCATACTAAGCATGGTTATCAACAATGTATTGCATGGAAAGAATTTCATATCACATGGAAGTACTTGCACATTCTAAATAACATGTTCATTGCATAATCATATTGGCAACACATACCAATAGCATGGAAGTTCATGTGGATTGCATAGTTATCATACATCTTGTTCATAAGTAGGATTTTCAAGTAAACATAGCATAATCTCATAAGAATAGTTCATTAGTGTTCCAACAACATTTACAAGGGACATTAACAACATAGAAGTCATTCAAACGCAAGGGCATATCATTAATCCTTCACTTAATTCACAATTTAGCTATATAGCATGATTTCTAGTTTCTTAGGCATTTTATCAAACACCTTACATGCACATATTAAGCATAGGTAATGTCATCAAATTATACATCATGAACAACATATAAAGATTCCATCTAGGAAATCACCCAATATCAACAACATGATCATCAACATCCAACAATATAAAAATTATACTTTATAATGAGAAAGAGGGTTTTTGAGCTTTATGGATGAAAAGGATCCATAAATCAACTCACGCATACCTTATAAGAAAGATTCTTTATGATTGACGAAGGAATTTCCTTGAAATCGGATCTTCAAGCTTAGTTACGCAACCCTAGTTTTTTTCTCTTTTAGTGCTCTTGGATGATGAGCTTTGAGATGATAATAGGATTGTAATATGTTTATAAGATATATATTTCGTAGGGTTATGTTTAGGGACGTGTAAGGAGTGTTAAAAGACTTAATTAGCCTTAAAATAACTCAAAACAGAGTGTTTTTGGCACCTGTAACTGACTTAGCCGGCGCCCAAGTGATTGTCTAAGTTAGGTTGGGCGACGCCTAACTAATCGCCTATGTTTGGGTTGGGCGGCGCCTAACCAAATGCCTATCCTTACTGTCTCTCACAAAAATAGGCATAACGTTTTACTCGGGTATTGGATTAAGGCGAAATTGGTACTGTTGGAAAGATAATTCGATTCACTATCTATTAAGGAAAAATTGGTACTGTTGGAAAGATAATTCGATTCACTATCTATTGGTGGGTCTAAATCAGCCAAAATACCACATTAACATTGAGTTACACTCGTTCAAAGATGACCCTTACAAAATCGAACACTAAAACTTGATGGATTCAAAAACTCTTAGCTTATATTACCATATGTGACTCATATGAACATGCTTAATGCCTCATAAACTATCCTATCACTAGGATATTCATTGTAAGTCATGTACTCAAGTATGAATCACAGGTTATGAGATTTCATACGTACAAATACTTATTCACTTCCTAGCTTAGAAATATGCGGAGCATTACAATGTCTCCCCCTTGGGAACATTCATCCACGAATGAGAATTTACTGAGAAGAGATACAAGAACATAGAACCTAAACTGAACATGAAGAACTAAAACTTGATGTCATGACTGACATGCTAAACATACTGAACTCGTGCATATCTGATGCAAGGAACACTGACACATGAATGCATGACTGCGTATGAAATGGTTATTAGGTACCAAGTTTATACTGGAAACATGAACGAGAGACTGAATAAGATTTAGGAGAACTGTTACCTTGAGCTTAATCTGAATTGGCGGGGAAGAGGTAAGGATACTTGGTATGCATATCTGCTTCTGCTTCCCAAGTAACTCCCTCATGAGACTGATTTATCCAAAGAACCTTAAATAGAGGGACTTTTTTGTTCCTCAATCTACGAGTCATATAATCTAAGATTTAGACTGGAATCTCTTCATAGGAGAGGTTGTTCTGAATATCAATGCTCCGAATAGGGACAAAAACTGCTGGGTCACCTATGCACTTCTTTAGCAAAGAGACATGGAAGACTGGATATACTGAGGCTAGATCTGAAGGCAACTCAAGCTCATAATCTACCTTGCCGAAGCGACAAAGAATTTTGAAGGGACCGATATACAGGGGACTGAGTTTCCCTTTCTTCTCGAACCTCTTCACTCCCTTCATGGGAGAGATCTTAAGATAGATATATTTATTGACCTCGAACTCAAGATCCTTTCTAAGAACATCTGCATAGGAATTCTATCGACTCTGAGAAGCCTGGAGTCTCTCTTTGATCAACTGAACTTTCTCTAAGGCGTCGAATACTAAGTCAGGACCTATTATTGAGGCCTCACTAACTTCAAACCAACCAATCAGAGATCTACATCTCCTACCATAGAGATCTTCAACTAGAGCTATCTGAATACTAGAATTATAGCTATTGTTGTATGCAAGCTCAATCAAAGGAAAGTGGTCATCCCAACTTCCCTTGAAGTCAATTGCACACACCCTTAGCATATCTTCAAGAGTCTGAATGGTCCTCTTTTCTTGACCATCTATCTAAGGATGAAATATTGTGCTGATATGGACTTGGGTACTGAGACCCCTTTGGAACGCTTTCCAAAAGTGAGAAGTGAATTGGATACCTCTGTCTGAGATAATAGATAGTGGAACACTGTGTACGCTGACTAACTCTCTGATATAGAGTTTGGTATATTCCTCGGCGGAATAAGAAGTAAGAATAGGAAGAAAATGAGCTGACTTGGTCATTCTATATATAATGACCCATACTGAATCATGCTGATGACGACTTCTAGGGAAACATGTCACAAATTCCATGTTAACTTCTTCCCACTTCCAAGTAGGAATGGTGAACTCTTGCATGGAACTACTAGGTTTCTGATGCTCTATCTTAACCGGCTGACATGTAGAGAACTTAGAAAAAAAATCTGCAACATCTCTCTTTATCCCACTCCACCAATAGATCTCCCATATATCGTGGTACATATTAGTGGCCCTTGTATGAATAGAGTATCTCATACCATGCGCTTCTGCAAGAATTTGCTGCCTCAATTAATCTACATCTGGAACACATTGACGACTCTGATAATGAATAACACCATCTCCCTCTTGGGAGAAAACCTCGACTTTTTAATTCTGAACTGACTATTTGATCTTGACAAGGCTAAGATCCCTGTCTTGTTTCTCATTCACCTCAAACACTAGAGATGACTCTGAACTTCTATGAACACATATACCACCCTCTGAAGAATCGACTAAGCAAATGCCTAGTCTGGTAAGCTGATGGATCTCCTGAGCCATCTTTTTCTAACTATCCTCAACGTAAGAAATACTACCCATGGAGAGTCGACTGAGAGCATCGGCCACAACATTGGCCTTGCTCGGATGATAAAGAACGCTCATGTCGTACTCTTTCAAGAGCTCTAACCACCTTTTCTGGTGAAGATTAAGATCTTTCTGGGAAAAGACACACTAGAGGCTTTTATGGTTTGTGAAGACATCTACATGAACTCCATAGAGATAATGCCTCCAAATCTTCAAGGCAAAAACTACCACTGCTAACTCAAGATCATGAGTAGTGTACTTCTTCTCATATGGCTTTAACTGTCTGGAGGCATAGCCTATGACCTTACCATGCTGCATGAGTGATAAAGCTCAAATTACAACTCTCATAAGAGTGTAAGCAGTCGCTGTCAAATATAGAACCCAACTGGGTTGGGTGTCGAATTGGGAGTTGGGGTTATGTCCACCTTATGAGTTATATGTCTCTATTGGCTATGAGTTATGTGGAATTCAGACATGCATGTGCTTATAGAGAATTGTATTCTATAGTAAATCCAAGCGTCTTTTGACCTAACAAGGACTATTTCGCTTTAACTCTTTCGAGCTTAAAGCGTATCTAATGGTACAAATTCTCCAAGAGGTTAATCCAGTTATGGCACTAACTTTTTAACAGGGGTTGGTGCCCTATTACCTTGACATTATCTCTTTTCCAGTCATGTAACTTTTCTTTCGAACAAGTAAATGCTATACTAGCGTAATCTATATATTTGCAACCACAAGAATTTAACTTAAGATGAAGAGAATAATGATATAAGCAGCATATGTGTCACAAATTAACAAACTCATAGCAATAGATAGTAGCTCATAAGGCTTCCATAACCCCAACAGAGAATTTTAGCTATTCATGAGTGCGACGGAAATCACAATAGACATTATAATCACACCAAAATAAAGATCTTGCGTGAAGTATGTTTGGTAGCACTTGTGGCGTGAATTCCTTGCAAAATAAATTTTCTCTTATCGTGAAAATTAAAAATAGAATAGATGAATAATAGTGTCAACAACAAATTGATGAAGAAAAAGGGAAAAGATCGAATAGGGATGATGGTGGTGGAGAATTATTTTGATGGATGGATGGATGGTGGATGGTGGATGGATGGGAATAATAAAAATCTCCAGCAAAATAGTGTATTTATAACACCCATATCCTATTCCTACTAGGCTATTGCGTCTAACAAATTACTGCATTATTATCCTAGTCCTAATAGGTTACTGCTGATCCCCAAAGTCTTGAGAAATGTTGTTTTTTCCCGGGACAGGTTTTCCATGCGCCACTTTTAGTCCTTAGACGTCCAAGCTTTGCTTTCCTTCTTTAGTGAAGCTTCCTTTAGCGTCAAGTTATCCATAAAATGCTGAAATCTTCATCATTTATACCTGAAAACTTACTAATCACGTTTGTTAGCTCACTTACAGGAAAAAGGACTAAAAGTGCATGAATTATATATTTTGTTCTCAAAGCTTAGCTAAGATATGGGTACATTATAGCACTTTAGGCGTGTAAATACGCCTATCATCAACACCCCACACTTAAAGCTTTGTTCGTCCTCGAACAAAATATCATGTCCTTCTAAACATCCACTTAGGGTTTCACAATAACAACACAAAATATTCATCAAGACAGGCATGACACTTATTACAAAGAGTAGTTTTCTGATCACTACTAGAAACAATTCAACCTCTAATATAGACTCGTGATGATGGTTAATTCGTATTGAAAAGTTAAGGCACAGAGAATCATACACAACCACCAAAAACTCATCAACCATATGTGTCTCACAAAATATAACCCATAATCACTTACAAATATAGTATATATTTCGAACATGGGTATAAGATTATCCTTGCTCTCACTCTCACAAAGAATTCATATGTTGCAACTGATGACCATGGGCTTGCCCATAGTGTAATGCTCCACTAAATATCAGAATGCTAAGCTTAGGATCAAATAGGTCTTTACAGGTTGTAATGTAGGCTAAGGGACAGGTAGGACTATTTTGGCCAAAAATAGTGACTATGTTCCTAAGCGCTTTAATACATCACATTATGTCATTAACACTTTCTTTCAAATAACCTTTCTACTTTCTTTTAATCTACTACCCCTTCTCACCTCTTTTGTTATTCAATTTTGAACAGAATTAACTTTTTATTTTCCTTTTTATTTTCCTCTCTTCTTTTTTTCATAACACACCTCTATGATAACCATTCCTTTTCATAACGAATTCAAGTACCAATTCACTTTAAGGCACTACTCTCACCCAATTTCCTCTTATTTTGTCACAAGACTTTACAATTTAAAAGCACTTAGGAATTTGGATCAAATTATGGTCTTAAAAAATTAGATTACTCTTATATATGAGGTTGTCAAAGAAAATAGGCTTAAGTCTCAAAAGGGGTTATCTAGGATGATGTCCATGGGTAGATAAAATGAAGGTAAACAATCATAGGTTGGCAAAGAAATGCCTAAATCATCTCCTAAACTCACACTCTTTATTTCGCTTTACATACATACCAGGGAAGTTCTAGCATCAGCGACAAACATAGAATATACTATCATCTCACACACATAAGGCACATGGTCGACTTTATTAGCAGCAGTATAGACTCTTGACCCAACGTATGAAGGAATTAAACCACACAATTATAACACAGTGAGTCACACTTAGAGCCTAAACGTCTCAATAGTAATTATTTTATCACAGACTCTTGTCATAATACCATGCTGCCTATGAGAACAATTTTATGCAAAGTTTGTAACAAAAAAAATTTAAGAAATTAAAACAAACAAACAAAAATAAGCAAAACACACATAAATAAGAAAATGCAGATAAAGAAGGTTAGCATGCAAATACCAGCACCCCACACTTAGACGGGATACACTGTCCTCAGTGAAAAATAAATTAGAAGAACCTGGTTAGTCGGACTCCTCCTCTATGTCTGGGGTCATACCCCCTTTATCGGAATCATCATCAGAGTCGTCATCCTCAGAAGTTCCTCATAAGTACCCAACTTAATTCCAACAGTGCATCGAGGTATTTGCAGCATGGAGGATTCAGCTTGCTCTTTTCTTCCTCTTTTCTTACCTTTCTGTGCGGTGGGCATTTTTTATTTTCCTTGTCGTCCTTTTTGTGCCATTCTACCTGAGATCTCAATAAAGTCATGTTAGCTTCATCTCGGAGGATTCTATCAACAAACAGACAATAGTGGCACCTCCCCACACTTAATTTGTTGACACAAACTAATTAAGTGAATGATGCCGATTACTCAGATTTCATCGATATACATTTAGGTGTTATGTTCCAACAATATAATCAGTGTAGTCATACTTTTTGTATCATCTTAACTATCCTTTCTCAATTCTAGATCATGTAATCTTGGCAATGCTTTCATGTTTTGAACTACTGCATCACTTTGAATACAACTACTACATGGATATTGTATCAATTTATCACAACATCTTATGTTTGTTAACCTTGATTTTCATCGCAAGAAACAAGTCATTCAAGCAAGCTTTCAAGTTACAAGGTTATGCAATGTTCTAGACTATGTCAATTCCGCAAAAGTATGACAGTGTCTCAAAATCAAATAAAAGTTGGAAACAAGTCAAAAGCATCCTTACGTATTATTTCACTAACTTAGTTTCACCACAACAAATCAACCATATTCAAATCATCAATACTACTTCAAGATTAAACAATTCATTATATACATAGTAGTGTAGTACTCACAGAATATAAAATAAGAACAAAGAAGTACTTACTTGGTTGATGTCCTAGGACGATGTTCTTGCAAAGTAAAAGAGCAAAAGGAAAATTTTTGGGAGAATTTGGAGAGGTAGGCGGCGCTTTAGGGTGAATTGCAATGTGTTTTTGATTTAAGACTAAGGTTCTATTTATAGGACAAGATTGGGTCGGGTTTTGACCCATTTGGAATCAAATTTGGTGACCAAAAGTGACCATAGGCGGTGCCTAATGCATTGCCTATGCTTGGCATAGGCGTCGCTTTTTGCAAAGCATTGTTGAGCATAGGCGGCGCCTATGCTATGGCATTGTTAGGCATAGGCGGCGCCGATGCCATGGAATATGATATTCATATACAAAATGCTTTTGCATAGGCGGCGCCTATGCTATGGCATTGTTGAGCATAGGCACCGCCTATGCTATGGCACTCTAGAATCCGAGAGCTTAGGCCATAGTATAGGCCTTGCTTTGTTCGTGGCCTAGATTTGCATAGGCCTTGCCTTGTTCTTAGCCTATATTTTCATAATCAATGCCTAACCCATAGCCTTTTGTTTCTTCATTCCTAACTTACCACCTTCACCATACAATATTTCCAAATCAAACTTTGAAACCAATATCCTCTTTTACACCTCTTGCACCTACATTTACTCAAAAAAAACAAAAACGATTAGAACTATGGGTTGCCTCCCATCAAGCGCCTTAGTTTTGGTCGTGGCTCGACAAAATCCTAAGAAAACAAAAACAACAAAAACAATTAAAAATGATGGGTTGCCTCCCATCAAGCGCTTGATTTATTGTCGCGGCACGACATAGCTATCTTGATTACTTAGACTTCATCGATATAGATGGTTGATCGTTTTTTGAATGGATTCAGATGACAATGAGGCTTACTTGTAGTCATGCAATCTTATTCGAGATGACCCTTGTGCATACATATCACAGGCGGGATACCAATTATATCATCAATAGTCCAACCCATAGTTCTCTTGTATCTCTTTAGAGCAGAGATGAGAGCCTCTATGTACTGTTCACTTAGATCATCCTCCACACTCACAGGAAGTGTATTTCCATTTCCCAAGAACTCATAACTTAGATAATTGGGGAGCTCTTTCGATTCTAGCACTGGGGGATCTTCAATGAAAGTCTTTGCTGTTGGTGACGGTTGATTCATAAGATCAAGGTCCGACTGCTTAGGAGTATGAGAATAGGACCCTATTTATGTTAGAGCACACATAGTTTCTTCATGTTCTTGAGCCTCCTCACGCCCAAAATTCAGCAGCTCATCAGATAGTGACTCATCAGTAAGCTGCTTTTCTACCAATAATTCTTTGTCATCTTTATAATTAACTTCAGCTGTAGAGAACACATCCATATCTTCGGGCTTATTCATTGCTTTTCAAACATCAAAATGGATCACTTCGTCATTTAATCGAAATAAAAGCCCATTAGCTCTCATGTCAATAAGTACACTTTCGGTTATGAGAAAACGGCGTCCCAAGATTATGGGAACTTTAGAATCCACCTCGCAATCCAAAATACAGGAAAGATGAAGGTAAATACCTTCACCAACACATCATTTAAGACACCCACAGGTCGTTTTACCGACCTATCTGCCATCACGAGCCGTATATTGGTTGGTGTAGGGTCGCCCAACCCCAACTTTCTATAGACGGATAGTGGCATCAAATTGATGCTAGCTCCCAAATCGCACAATGCCTTAGCCAAATTCATTGATCCAACTGTGCAAGGAATAGTGAAAGCACCAGGATCTGCCTTCTTCTAAACTAGAGATCTTGTAGCGATTGCACTGCAATGGTGAACATTATCTGCCGGCTCATAGCTTGCTGCCCGCTTCTTTGTCAACAGGTCCTTCTTGAATTTTGCGTACCCAGGCATCTATTCTAGCGCCTCAACCAATGGAACATTAATGGTAAGCTGTTTTAACATTGACATAAATTTATTGAACTTGGTATCATCAGCTCGCTTCTTTAATCTTTGAGGAAAAGGTGGTGGTGGAAGAGGAATAGTTTTCTCCACGACTTGTTTTCCTCTTACTTTAGACTGACACTCTTTTCAGGTTGTGGACGTTGAAGGGTGACGTCACTGATGCCTTCTTCAGCTTCTTCGGTAGATTCTGCATCATCTGTGATATCATCGGCTACTTGCTTACTTTGGGATGAATTTTCCAGCACCTTACCACTCCTGGTAGTAATGGTCATGCAAGTTCCATCGTTCCTTGGGTTTTCCACTGTGTCGCTAGGTATGGTGCCAACTTTTTGTTTGATTTAATATAGCTGAAATTTGACTCAATTGTTGCTCCAGCTGTCTTATTGAAGTGGAATGCGAGTCAACCAATTGCTTCATTGAGGCCAAATCATTTATTACCTCAGTTACTCCCATGCTGTTTGCCTCCACTCCTTTCAACAGCTTACCCATCATATCTTCCATGGACATATTTCCAGAACTAGATGTAGTGGCCTCTCGTCGTCTAGGAGGAATATACACGCCACTCCTGTCAGTCTTGTTCTTCCAACTACCTTGATCCCGGTCTTTGTTTCCAGAATTATCATAATAGTTCCGACCTTGGTTTCCTTGGGTATTGCCTCGGAAACCCCCCTAATTGTTCACGTAGTTGGCTTCTTCCTCAGAATCGGATTCCTCTCTTCCTTTTGACGCAACTGCTTTGACTTTTTTGGTCTTCCCTGATAGTAGATGATTTGTAAGAAGATCCACTTGTGTTTTCATGTGGGCCAAATCTTGATCACGTTCTTCTTCTCTTCTCCTTTGTTCTGCAGTCATGCCTATAGAAAAAGTGGGGCTTGCTACCTCAGAATCTCCGGTATGCCACACCCTACTTTGCTTCGTCATCTAGTCTAGCATATCACTTGCCTGAACAAAGGTGAGGTACATAAATGATCCTCTAGCGGCATTATCCACCACAGGTTTAGTTACTGAATTCAAGGATCTATATAGTATCTCCATCAAGTGAACATCGGTCATGTGATGGTTTTGGCACCTCATAAGCTTCTTCTTGAATCTCTCCCATGTTTCGTGGAGGGCTTCAGTTGGAAGCTGTCGAAAATTGCTTATTTCATCTCTCAATTGTGCTCTCTTGGATGGCGGAAAGAATCTTTCTAGGAAAGCATCTTTCAATTGCCTCCAATTAGTGATAGAATTAGGAGTTAGCCCGTTCAACCATAGAGTTGCCTCCCCAGATAGAGACAATGGAAATAAGTGCAACCGAATTGCATTTTGTCCAACACCAGGATTGTCGAATGACTTGCATGTAGAGATAAAGTTGATCAGATGCATATTCGGATCATCGCCTACTAGTCCACTGAATAATCCCTTGAGTTGCAATAACTGAATCATGGTGCTTGTGATGTTGAACTTGGCTCCGGGTGCCAATGGCAGTGGAATAAAGGCTCCTGTGGCACCAGCTCCATCAAGATCATCATCATCATCATCGAATGGTATGGCTCGGCGTTCAGGCCTGAAGCTAGCTTGACGATCTCTTCTGTTGGTTGGTGTCGCTATCTCAGCATCACGCCTAGGGTTTATTAACTCATCATCACCTAGATCCTCATCGTCAAGATTTGTTGCTCGCCCAGGATTATCAATATTCTGTTGATGTACTTGAGCGACGACCAGAGCAGCTAGTCTAGCCTGTTCCTGTTGAGCAGCCCTTCTTTCAATTTCCTGTTGAGCATCCATTCTGCCAATATGATGTGGTTCAGGATTGAAAGGTAATAATGGTTGACCAGAACTTTGAGTATGGGGCATGCACTAGATAAAAACCTGCAGAAAACAAAACCAAAAACTAAAAGTAAAGTACGAGAATCTTTGACCAAAGGGTCTAGTAATTATCACAAACTTAGTAGACAACCGTATTCCTCGTCAACGGCGCCAAAATATGATAACACTCAAATTACAGCTCTCGTAAGAGTGTAAGCGATCGCTGTCAAATATAAAACCCAACTGGGTTGGGTGTCGAATCCCACAGGGAATAACTGGTCACTAAGTAAGCAAAGATTAGTAGACTTTTGGTGAAAGTCTCGTAAAAGGGGGGATTTTGTAGCGTGCAATAAAATAACAAAGTAAAAATGGAGAATAACAAAGTAAAAAGGAAGAATGTTTAGTAAGCTGTTAATCAATGAGAATTGGGAGTTGGGGTTATGTCCACCTTATGAGTTATACGTCTCTATTGGCTACGAGTTATGTGGAATTCAGACATGCATATGCTTATAGAGAATTGTATTCTATAGTAAATCCAAGCGTCTTTCGACCTAACAAGGACTATTTCGCTTTAACTCTTTCGAGCTTAAAGCGTATCTATTGGTACAAATTCTCCAAGAGGTTAATCCAGTTACGGAACTAACCTTTTAACAGGGGTTGGTGCCCTATTACCTTGACATTATCTCTTTTCCAGACATGTAACTTTTCTTTCGAACAAGTTAATGCTAAACTGGCCTATTCTATATGTTTGCAACCACAAGAATTTAACTTAAGATGAAGAGAATAATGATATAAGCAGCATACGTGTCACTAATTAACAAACTCATAGCAATAGATAGTAGCTCATAAGGCTTCCATAACCCCAACAGAGAAGGTTAGCTATTCATGAGTGCGACGGAAATCACAATAGACATTATAATCACACCAAAATAAAGATCTTGCGTGAAGTATGTTTGGTAGAACTTATGGCGTGAATTCCTTGCAAAATAGCTTTTATCTTGTCGTGAAAATTAAAAATAGAATAGATGAATAATAATGTCAACAACAAATTTATGAAGAAAAAGGGAAAGGGTCGAATAGGGATGAGGGTGCTGGAGAATTGTTTTGATGGATGGATGGATGGTGGATGGATGGGAATAATAAAAATCTCTAGCAAAATAGGGTATTTATAACTCCCATATCCAATTACTACTAGGCTATTGCGTACTCCTAATCCTAACAAATTACTGCATCATTATACTAATCTTAATAGGTTACTGCTGATCCCCAAAGTCTTGAGAAATGTTGTTTTTACCCGGGACAGGTTTTCCATGCGCCACTTTTAGTCCTTAGGTGTCCAAGCTTTGCTTTCCTTCTTTTGTGAAGATTCCTTTAGCGTCAAGTTATCCATAAAAAGCTGAAATCTTCATCATTTATACCTGAAAACTTACCAATCACGTTTGTTAGCTCACTTACAGGAAAAAGGACTAAGAGTACATGAATTATGTATTTTGTCCTCAAAGCTTAGCTAAAATATGGGTATATTATAGCACTTTAGGCATGTAAATACGCCTATCATCAATGAGGACATAACCTAAACCCACACTGGATGCATCATAATAGACTACAAAACCGTTTGAACCATCTAGAATAGCTAGAACTAGAGCTGAGGTAAGTCGAGTCTTCAAATCTTGAAAGCTCTTCTTGCATAAATATGACCACTTAAACTTAATCTTTTTCTGAGTTAATCTGTACATGGGAGATTCAATAGAAGAAAATCCCTCGACAAACCGTCTGTAATAGCCATCCGAACCTAAGATACTCTTAATATCTAATGGAGATACGGGTCTGGGCCAGTTTCTTACTGCCTCGGTTTTCTGAGGATCCACTCTAATTCCATCATCGGAAACAATATTACCAAGGAATGCTACTCATCTTAGAAAAAATTCACACTTGTTAAACTTAGCGAATAATTGGTGATCCCTGAGAGTCTGAAGAACAATCCTGAGATGGTATGCATGATTATGCTCTGTGCAAAAATAGACCAGAATATTATCAATGAAGACTATGACAAACATGTCCATGTACTGCTTGAACACATGGTTCATCAAATCCATAAAAAGCTATCGGAGCATTGGTAAAACCAAATGACATGACTAAAAATTCAAAGTGAACATACCGAGTACAGAAAGTTATCTTCAAAACATCACATTCTCTAACTCTGAGCTGATGATAGCCTGATCTAAGGTCTATCTTGGAGAAGTAATTGGCACCCTGAAGTTGGTTGAATATATCATCAATACTGGGGAGAGGATATCTATTATTGACCATGACCTTATTGAATTAACGATAATCAATACACACCCTGAAAGAATCATCTTTCTTGCACACGAATAATACTGGCGCACCCCATGGGGAAATATTGGGTCTGATGAATCCCTTATCTAAGAGATCCTTCAACAAATCTTTCAGTTCCTAAGTTCTGCTGGTGCCATTCTGTATGGAGTAATAGAAATAGGTTGAGTATCTGAAAAAAGGTCTATGCCGAACTCTATTTTCCTTTCGAGAGGAATGCCTGGAAGATCTTTGGGAAAGACATCTGAGTATTCATTAATAACAGGGACTGTTTCGAGGCTGGGATATTCATAACTATAATCTTTAACATACACGAGATGATACACACACCGCTTAGAAATCATTTTCCTTGCCGGAACGTAGGAAACAAGTTGACCCCTGAATGCTGAAATGCTACGCTTCCACTATAGGAAGGGCTCATTCAGGAACTGAAATTGAACTACCCTATTTCTGTAGTCGACTATGGCATAGAAGGAATAAAGCCAATCTATGCTGAGAATGATATCAAAATCAGTCATCTCTAACTCTACTAAATCTGTTGACGTGGATTTCTGAAATATCATAAATGGGCAGTTCCTGTATAACCACCAGGGTATGATGGTTTTACCCACTAGGGTAGAGACTGAGAAGGGCTCTACTAGGACTTCAGGACTGTTTCTAAATTTGCCTGCTATGTATGGAGTAACAAAATACAAAGATGCACCTGGCAAAGCATAAATATGGACATGGAAAATCTGTAACGTACCAGTAATGACATCAGGAGAATTTTCCTGATCAGGCTGGGACTGAAGAGCATATAGTCTGTTTGGGTGTTGCCCACTGGTAGCACTGGAAATGGCACCCTACTGGTTCGGGCGACTGGTCTGAGCTGTAGAGTGATTTTGCTGACCCTGAAGACTTGACTATAGACACTCCCTAATCCTATGGCCTGGCTTGCCATAACCAAAATAGACATCACTACCGGCTCTGCAAATGCCCTTGTGGTTCTTACCACAAGTCTGACAAAGAGGAATCGATCAGGCACTGCTAACACTGACCTGAGACTTAGACCCTGGCGCTTTGTCTCTATTGCCGTCTCTAAAATTTGGCACTAGAGAGCTGGAAGAGGAAGGAGCTGGAATAGATGACTTGGAGCAAAACTGTGAACGGTTTTCTCCATCTGACTTGGGGTAAGCAAAGTTGAAATTACCTGACCTTGCTCTCTTGTTCTGCCTCTCCCTAGTCTTCAACTTCTGCTCTTCTACTTGCTGGGCATGGGTCATGAATCTGGCTAAGGTCATATCATTGATCAGCATCACATACCTATACTCATTCACCACGCTATCGTTGACCCCTGACATGAACTTGCTCATCTTAGCTCTATTGCCTGCAAGCACATGAGGAGCATACCTAGCTAGCTGAGTAAATCTGAGAGAATACTCCCTAACCATCATATTCCCCTGCCTGAGGTTGATGAATTCAAGGGTTCCCTCAGCTCTCAGGGAAAGAACCTGTCTAAGAAGTCTATGACAAATTCCTCCCACTCGATAGGGCCTATATCATCTAACCTTTTTGACTTCTACTGTTTGTACCAATCATGAGCAAAATCCTGTAACAGGTAGGTGGCTAAATCAGCACTCTCAATAGAAGTAACACCCATGATGACAATAACCTTCTGGACTTGGTCAATGAACTCCTGAGGGTCCTTATCAGAGTTAAACCCATGGAAAGATAGAGGGTTCATCCGGGTGAGGTCCCAAACCCTAGATGTTTTGGGATTTGCCACTTGATTATCTAGAATGACTGGTGGTCGTTCATTCGGTGCAGCCATGAACTGAGAAAGTGTGGTAAATGCGGCTTTAAATGAAGAAAGGGGACTGTTCCTAAAATATATTATAGTCTCCCGCACATAAATGTGGCGTGCAACACACCCATGTACAAGACTCTACTAGATGTGTCTTTCTGACTTCCTAGGACTCTATTGAACCTTAGGATATGAGACCAAGTTTGTAACACCCCAATTCGCTGAACCGAAATGCTACACGGTGCTCATGACCCTGAGGGACCACAAGATAACCCATTACTGATATTTGTACCTGTATACTGCAAATCATGATATAATAATGCGGAATACATAGAACTATAAGGCCATAAGCTTCAACTAAATAAAACCATGTGGGTGAAAATACCCAAAATAGCTCAATCTGAACGTAAATCTAAACATAAATTTGAAAGACTCTAAAATATCTGAATAAGGAGTTGAAGGAACATGTCTCCAATTAACTCCGTAAAACTGAACTGAAGAAATAAATAAATGAATCAAATCATATTGTCCTCAAATCAACGAGGACTCACTGTGTCTCTACGACTGGAATGCTACCGCTACTGCTGGGCTGGAGCTCTTGTGTCGAAACCTATGGTGTAACATAAAAAGAAAGAACCATAGCGGAAATACGTCAGTAGAACTGGAGTACTGAGTATACGATGAAGGTAGGCTAAACATAAAGGATTTCATGCATGAAAAAAACTGACTGACTAATATGAACGTCAGAGTGCAAACATACATATATAGAAACTGGGACCGTGAATACGTGATAGCATGACCTGTAAGCTAATACATGGATTACTGATAACTGTCATGACTGATACTGAAACTGATAACATGGACGACTGTATCTAAAAGTCCTATATATACTGAAATCTAAAGAACGCCCTGAGTTCTTTTACTGAGACTGATATTGAAACTGTGGAAAGTAGTGTTTAACCAAAATGTCCCATGTATGTCGTTATGGCTAAGCTGGGGTCCAATCTGTACCCCGATTGGAGGGGTGTCAATATCGTGCCTTGGATAAGACAGCCTGTGAGTCACCCTTATCTGGAGAGTACTCAATGAGAATGGTGGGAACCCTAAATTGATGGGTTAAGCCAACTTATCAACCCTAATCTGATGGGTTAAGATATCTCAACCTACGCTGGCTACGTAGTTCTGGAACACAAGGATAACTACTAAGAATCACACTCTGAACTGGCAGGTGAGTTCCCATCCTTGGGTTTACTCGGTGTTAACCTATACTTCCATATGGAGGGATTGGAAACGAATAACTAACTGTGCATGACTTAATCTTACTGAATTCCGTTGACTGGCGGAATATTACTGATATCAGACAACTGACTAAGATCATGAGGTTTTCCTGAGTCACATAAATGATTGAAGTCTATGGAATCATAGCTTAAGTTTTGATATCATGAAACATGACTTGTCTCTAGGCACACAACTATATTTTTTGGGTACAAGTACCCCCCAGGACTCGATGGAAGGAAACTGACACACTTGACTGACTTGATTATAAGAGTAGATTCCATAATTTATAATATCATAGTAGGGATCTCATACTAAGCATGGTTATCAACAATGTATTGCATGGAAAGGATTTCATAACACAGGAAGTACTTGCACAATCTTAATATCATGTTCATTGCATAATCGTATTGGCAACACATACCAATAGCACAGAAGTTCATATGGAATGCATCGTTATCATACATCTTGTTCATAAGTAGGATTTTCAAGTAAACATAGCATAATCTCATAAGAATAGTTCATGAGTATTCCAACAACATTTACAAGGAACATTACCAATATACAAGTCATTGCAACGTAAGGGCATATCATGAATCCTTCACTTAGTGACAATTTAGCTATATTGCATGATTTCTTGTTTCTTAGGAATTTTATCAAACACCTTACATGAACATCTTAAGAATAGGTGAAATCATCAAATTATACATCATGAAAAACCAAATTTATATTTTTCCAACTCATATGATATCATGAAATTGAAAAAAACATATAAAGATTCCATCTTGGGAATCACCCAATATCAACAACATGATCGTCAACACCCAACAATATAGAAATCATAATTTATAATGAAAAAGAGGGATTTTGAGCTTTATGGATGAAAGGGATCCATAAATCAACTCAGGCATACCTTAGAAGAAAGATTCTTCATGATTGACGGAGGAATTTCCTTGAAATTGGATCTTCAAGCTTAGTTATGCAACCCTAGCTGTGTTTCTCTTTTACTTCTCTTGGATGATGAGATTTAAGATGATAATAGGGTTGTAATAGGTTTAGAAGCTATATATTTCGTAGGTTTATGTTTAGGGACGTGTAAGGAGTGTTAAAAGACTTAATTACCCTTAAAATAACTCAAAACGGAGTGTTTTTGGCACCTGAAACTGACTTAGGCGGCGCTCAAGTGATTTCCTAAACTAGGTTAGGCGGCGTCTAACCAATCGCCTATGTTTAGGTTGGGCGGCGCCTAACCAATCACCTATCCTTACTGTTTCTCACAAAAATGGGCATAACATTTTGCTCGGGTATTTGATTAAGGAGAAATTGGTATCGTTGGAAAGATAATTCGATTCTCTATCTATTGGTGGATCGAAATCATCCATAATAACATATTATCATCGAGTTATACTCATTTAAAAATGACCCTTGCAAAATCGAACACCAAAACTTGATGGATTCAAAAACTCTTAGCTTGTATTACCTTAAGTGACTCATATGAACATGCTTAATTCCTCATAAGCTATCCTATCATTAGGATATTCATTGTAAGCCATGTACTAAAGTATGAATTACAGGATAGGAGATTTCATACGTAGGAATACTTATTCACTTCCTATCTTAGAAACATGCGGGGTATTACAATTTATTATCACGGCATGACTCAACTCATAAATTTCAACCATATCCATTCATTCTTTTCCTCCTACTCGGATCCCATCTTCTTACTTTTTAAAGACCTTTTGAGTGATTACCCTCAATGTTTGCAAGTCTATCCATACTTGCCTTTTTAGTCTCTTCTATATGTTTCCCAAATTACGCTTAATTATTGATTTAGGTAACTTTATGAGAGAGTTTGAAGAAGGAATTAGAGGTTTGCACTTCAAAACCTCACACTCATCTACTACTATGACTATGATCATGCATAAATACTTGCAGTGTGAGGGTGTATTGAGTGTTTTTTACACTCTAAAATACATCTCTTTATTATTCAATATCATTTTTTAGCACCCTCTCTCACATCTTTTAATGCACTACTAGTTGCCAAGAAAAGATGTCCTAGTATGATTAGTACCCTATCGTCTGTATCATAATCAAGACAATAAATTTAGCTTGTATTAATAATGAACTTACCAATCTTAATAGAAATATCATTTATTATTCCTTTAGGAACCATTCTTATTCTATCTACTAATTTAAGCACCACTGAACAGGGCCTCAATTTATCCAAACAAGGAGTATTAAATACTAAGAGAAGCATCTATTTAACGTTTGTCCAAAAATAACTCAAAACATCAATTATATCACTTTTACTAATTTGTATAAGAAGGGAAAAACTCCTAGGGACCTTGAACTTCTTGGGCATTTTGATCATCACCACTGAAATGCACTCCTCGATAAGTGTTACCATCTCAATATGACCCAGCTTTTTCTTATTTATCACCACATCTTCAAGTACTCAACGTACTTAGGCATTCTTTGTGAAACATCTAACAAAGGAAGGTTAATGTATAGTTCTCTGAATGTATCAAAGAACCTCTTAAAACACGCGTCCTCTTTAGACTTTTTAAGTTTCTGAGGGAATAGTAATGGTGGTCTCTCTGGTGTATGCTCAGCTATGTTTACTTTTGGGTACTCAAACTTTCCTAAATTTTTAGCTTCCTTAGTTTCCATTTGCTTCTCATCTACTTTCTATTATACCAATTCTACATTTAGCTCATGATTTATCTTTAGAGGTCTATCAATAAGGTCTTTTCCACTCAATGTTATTTCTATCACCTGCTTCAAATTTTCTATATCACTAGGAAAACCCCTCAAGGTCTTGTGTTTAGCACTTGTGCCAACCAGCCTAAATGTGTATCTAAATTTATTTGGACCAGTTGTTGATTTTTTATATTCGGAACCATTTGTTCTTGTCCGGGCAGGATCTTTTTCAAAGTCTCTTTGATATTACTAGCTTGAGAATTTTTTTTGAATGGTCTATTATTGCTTAAATTGCTGAGGTTGAGCCTGATAATTACCCTATGAGTAATTGGACTGACTCTACCAATTACAGTTGTAGGCTTTACAATAACTCTAATCCCACTTTAGTGCATTGACCATGAAATTCACTAACTCTAAATTTGCTCCACATAAGTCTTTAGAGTGCCCAATACCTTCACAAATTTCACATCAAGTTTGTAGAGTTCCCACTACCTTCATAAATTTCACATCAAGTTTTAGAATGTTGAATTGCTTTCACTTGGGCCTGAGGTTTATTCACATTTAACTTACCAAATTGTGTCATTATTTGGTTCTAAAAGGATACAAATTGAGTAGACAATATTGTGACACTATCCATATTAATCATACTTGCAGGATTCATCAATATACTTCTTGGAATATCACCCTTCCATTTGGGATCACCTTGCACAATTTAATTTAGGAGAGTATATAGCTCTTTATAAGTATTCTCCAAAGCTTAACCACTTGTAGATGAATGTAGAAAAAGTTTTGTGTTATGGAAACAGGATTTAACAAAAGTATGAGATCAAAAATCATTGATCTACTGGTGATGCGAACAATCCCTAAGAAGAGACTTGAAAATCTTCCATGCATGATAGAGATTCTTATCTAACTTTTGTTTAAAACTCAGGACCTTACTTCTCAACCTTGTAGTTTCTCCAGACGGAAAGAATTAGACAAGGAGCTTCTTTGACATATGGTCCCAACTTGTCACTGAGTTTGAAGGTTCTTCCCTTAACCATTTCTTTACTTCCCCCAATGGTGCAAAGAGGAGAGTGAGTATCATATAATCTTTAGAGACTCTTGTGGGAATCTAAGTGTCACTGGTCTCTAAAAGATTTAGTAGGTGGACCTGTGGATATTCATGTGACAAACTTGTTAATTGCCTACTTCTTTGTAATAATTTCCCTATGTTCTGCTTCTGCACAAATATACCCTTGGGTTTTTCTTTGTGGATGCTGAAGGTGACATTAGTTGTGATTGGGATTGACACTTTGTGTACAGCCCTATGGGATGGTTGTTCCTCATCCATTACTATGGGAATGAATTCATCTTGTTAAACTTTGTGGGATAGGATATAGAAGTATTTTTTTCTCTCTTTATTTGATGCAAATGTTGCTCAAGTTTGGGAAATGGTTCAACCAACTCTTTTTTCCTTTCCAACTTAGTTGAGGTATTGACCTCTACCTGCAAATTCAAAATCTAAGACCAATCTATCATCACTAATAATACAAAATTGCAAAACCAAAAATAAGAAAGATTCCAATTTTCACATCACCAATAACAGCACCAAAAACTTGTTGTGTCCTACCTTACAGGCAAGTGCGCATGGTCAACCGTGTAGTAAGGTGACTTTTGTGAGTTGTTTTATCAATCCAAAAGGACTTGATGTTTAGTAAGCAATCTAATTCTTGTGTTACTTATGATAAAAACGAAGTTTGGGTTTGTAATAAGAGTCAGAGCTTTGTACTTATAACAAAGAAACAAAACTTAACAACGATATGAAAGTTGGATTGTAAACTATATGAAAAGAGTTCTAGGGTTGAGTCATTTACTTCACATTCATGCATAACTGTGGTTTCTAGCCGGTGTTGGTGTATATAGCAATCATTGATTTATGGGGTTGATAGTATAACTTGGTTATTTTCATATTCTAACTCATCTACCGAAATTAACCTCACAACTACATCATTAAGTGGGGATGTGAGTCTTTAATTCGGATGCATTAGGCTATTTTCCTATTGCGTTTAGGTATTTATCTATCCTAAATGCAAACCATCCTTTAATAGTATCTAACAATTAAAGATATATCCATACTTCTTATATTCCTAATTACGTCCCTCCACTCTTATGCCAATTTGTTTTGGGACTTCGCTTTATCATAAAGTTCACGATGCTTCAGAATAGTAAAACAGGAATGTTTGAAAAATCACATGACTTGATAAACATACAAAAAAATAATCAAACCATAATTACAAAATCATGTTTATACAATCAACCTAAAATTAAGGTATTTATCCACTCAGAGTATTACCAAGAATCACAATAACGGAACGCATAAATAAAACTACTAGAAAACTAAAATAAAGAGGAAAGAACCCTAGTGTTGATACTTTAGATGCCTTATCTTCTCTCCAATTTTGTGGTTCTCCAAAAGTATTATATAATTATGACTAAGTACTCCTTTTAATTACATGCATTTATCACATTTCCCCTTACTTAAAAGACTTAGAAAATCAATTTTTGGGTGCCCTGGGAGATGCCCTGCGCTGCATGGCCTAAAGCCAGCCTTTGGGGGTGCAGAAGCCATATAAAGCAAGGCTAAGGAAGTTAAGGGTATCTCTAAGGGGTGTAGTGTACACCCCATATCCCGGTTTGGGGGTGAAACGCAAGGCACTCCTAATAAAGAGGGAATTTGTTCTGTTTTAGCTCCTCTCTACACGTATGTTTGACTATTGTTTACCACTTCTTAGTTCTTGTTTGTAGGCTTAAACTAGCTTTTAAAATACCTTAAATCGTCTCTTACTACATTATATAACAAGAATTAGTTCTTAAAACATAATAGAGTTCATTGAAGTACGCTTGAGCAAGCATAGCTCAAGCTAGAACAACTAGTTTTCTCATCTAAACTATATTTGATCATTTTGACTCTTAACTTGTTTCAAAATAACCTTAAACACTCTAAGCATGTCACTTAACATATTATTAAGAAATTACACCCTTTATAAATCTTAATCACGGCAATAAGTCCTCAAACCTAATCTAAACATACATATATAATGAAACTTAGGTATATAAATACTCCAAAGATCAACGATCTTGGCATAACAGTCTAAAATATCATGACAAGGAGATAAAAAAATCCATACCCAAGGTAACGTCAAAATAAATTATATCTAAGATAGTCTAGTCTGACCAAGTATCACATCCTACAAAGGCAACCACACAATATCGGAATACCCAATCTACCACAAAAAAATCTTCTATTGGGGTAGAAACATGAAGAGGCATAGAAAGAGGCATAAACAAAATCAAAACCAGAAGCAAAATATATAGACACATTGGAGACAATCGACCTAGGGTCAAATAATATAGAAGTAGACCTATAGAAAATCTAGATGATACAGAGGCCTCTTTCTAGAGCATAAATGAAATAGCATAGAATTATTCACGCCCTCTACCTAATTGAATAATTCCTCAACCATTACTATGAGTACCTCTACATCTCCCTCAAGTACCATTAGTTGCACCCTTAATACTATATGCAACACCTTTCACTAACAATGTAGGAGTAGGTCTAAAAACACGTTGAGGAGAATTTTTAACCATATAGAAAAACTCATGACATATAAAACACCCTCTGCTGCCTGATTCAATCTAAGGAGGTGCGGTGAAACTAGGACGACCATCTTGACTAGATGTTTGACTTCCAGAAACTTCTAAGCCTGAAGACCTTCCGGCTGATCCATGCAAAGCGACCTGGAGTGAGTACTATGATAACACTAGGACCCTCTACTAGAAAAATATCTAGCTCGATAGGAATTTCCAGTAAACTCACCATAATGATGCACTATTTTGGTGCCTCCATAAGTATCCTAACTAATCAACTCAATCATCCTGGAATGCTCAGTAACACTCTGAAATAAATCCCTTGAAACTGCCATATAATTTGTAGCCAACTAATAAGTACCATTTAATCCCTATATTATCTTTTAAATCTTCTCATACTCGGTGGAGATGCTAGCAGCTGAATACCTAGATAAAGTGTGAGAAAAAGCCTCATACTCAATAATAATCATAGAGTCCTACTCTAAGTGATCAAACTCATTATGATTCTAGTCTATCATACTATAAGGCACAAAAATCCCAAAGAATGCCTCAAACAATTAATTCCAAGTCATAGTAGATAAATTCAATGGTCTACAACTAGCATACAACCTCCATCAATCCCTAGCCACGTCTCTTAACTTGTACCTAGTATATGAAACTCCATAGGACT
Source organism: Capsicum baccatum var. pendulum (assembly GCA_030864225.1). NCBI lineage: Eukaryota > Viridiplantae > Streptophyta > Magnoliopsida > Solanales > Solanaceae > Capsicum > Capsicum baccatum. Next base: position 119,461,386 of record CM061556.1, read on the forward strand.
CAAGGGATCCAAGATTATGCAACTTCTCCTAGAAATCATTTAAGAACACATAGTAATCCTCACCAATAGCACAACTGCACTTGGGTGGAACAAAGTGACTAAATCTCCCAAACCTTTCTTCCAATCAGTAGAAGAAAAAACTGTACTCAAAGAAACTATAGGAATAGTATGTCTGGTAGGCTGTGAATCCATACATAGGGGTATGATTGATGAAGGATGTACCCCAAAACTAGTAATACCATGATCAGATACTGGCATAGAAGGTGGAACACCACCTGAAGTCTGAGGAATTCATAAGCAAATGCTGGTACAAATGATAAAATAACACTCGAAGATAGAGGAATACCATAAATAGACATCAATAGTAATTATAGTACCATACATTAAACTAAAGAAACATGAGGTTCACTTAAGGTAACACTATTTAAACAAGTCAATAGCAAAATCAACAAAACCCTCAAGAACTGAGGTAGCAGCTAAAACCTATGGGACCTAAGCTAACCCCGCATCTCCTGCACACTCAACCTCGATATCAAGGAAGAACCCTTGAGCACTACCTTTTATTAGGGAAGCTCCCTGTTCCTGTCTTCTATATCTAGACCCTCTAAAACCCCTACCTTAACCTCTATTCTAAGGTCCAACCTCTAGTGTTGAATTAGGATCCCTAACATCTCAAGATATAGTCCTCATAATCTTTGCAGATAAGAATGGAACAGAACTTCAAACATAAGGTATCAATAACCCATATGATAAGGAATCAAAACGTAGAAGTTTTTCCTAAAGACATCTTATAGCCTCTCGAAGATAGATATAGATATATACATACCAATTCGTGAGACTCTACTAGACATTCGTCTCTTACGCTTATGAGACTAGTAAACCTAGCTGCTCTAATAATAATTTTTCACAATCCAATAACTAGTTCATGATGCCACTTATCGTGGCCTAGAATTTACAAGTAAGCCAATCATCCATATTGATAAAAGGAACAAAAATTATAATAATATAAACCCAAGCGATACTTCTATAAAAATGTTAAGCTAATCACAAAATATACACATCATACATGAAAGTTTGAAGAAGTAACATAAACCCACATTACTTGGCGTCATAATGTAAGAGCATTATAAGTACAAATAAATAATTAAAAGTAGAAAATCTAAATCTGGCCCAAATAATGACATAATTAAGATAGAGTGAGATCTGAAAATCTATCTTGATCACTAGAATGGTCTAATATCTTAAATATTACTAGTCAACAACATGATCTCAACCTCTGCATATCATACTCATGGTAGGTTCTGAAATAAAAGGGCACAGTAGGAGTGAGTATGATCCACTTATACTCAGTATGTATCATAGGCTGACATACCAAATTTGAAAATAAAATAAGTAAAAGATAACATAAGCATGTTAGCTACAAACTAAAAATCCCCAAATGGTAGCTCACATAATCTTCACTGATAGTTTTAACATATATAAGTAATCAAAAGCAGTAACAACACAGATTTAAAGAAGAAAAAACATGAAAACCATACAAAAATCAAGGAAACAAATAAAAGCAAGAAACATATGTATGTAATACAATGTGGATGGAATAAATGGTGAAAGCCATCACATGATATTTTTTATACAAAACCGAGTTCACTGCTACCAGGTAGGTCCCATGGGGGATTCGCAATATATATACTATATCTGAATCTCAATCTCAATCTCTACTCTTTTTTTTTGATGGTGTTCAGAAAAGAGGGTTTTCATAAAAGTGTCTTATTTTCTGTCAAATCATGCTTCCAAGTGCTACTAGTGTCTAATGAATATATATGTATAGAATAAGAATGTAGTGTTCACAACCTACTCAAATAATGATATCAATTCTATCCAACATGAAATATACAAGTGAGCCAAAAAAATTAGCTCAGTATGTCAATAATTCATTATTATCAACTCCAATTAGGTACAATTCAAATAAATATACATATAAGATACCATTAATATTGTTTTAACCCTAACCCAGTCATTTTATCATGATAAAATAATGATTAAATAAGGCCTAGATTAGCAAAATAAGCCACCTAACAAGCATCATATCTAGAATTAAAAGTATTTAGATACACAGATAAGACTAATGATGTCAAATAAATCCCTACACGGGAAACACACAACACTAGATATCGCGAGTTGACAATAACAACATATAAGCATCTACACGAACACATAACAGTATAAATAGTCTCAAATTATAAACCTTGTATTAAATTTTTCCCAACCCATAATATGTTTCACTTATTCATTATCTACCCAGCTCAATCTAAAAGAATTTAAGCCATAACCTACCTAAAAATGATAAAATCCAAGTTTAAAAAACTTTAACATAGATTATTTCCCTCATAAATGACCTAAAAACTAACTACATCATTTAAATATAGCATATGTACATTAGAAGAAACAAAATGATACCTATATTACCCATATTTAGGCTGGGTCAAAAGGGGTTCAAAATTTGGGTTTCAAAATAAAATGGGTATAATCTGAATTTTGTTTCAAAATACATTCCCCGAGGTTATGGGAGACTATAAGAGAAAACCCATGCAAAAAAAGTGTTAAAATTGAGTTCTAAAAAAAACCCTTTTAAAACATTACCAATAAAAACCCATATTCTATTTTGAAATCATGTTTTAAATATGTTGTTATAGATAAACTCAATGGGAAATAGTGGGTATATGATTTTAGAAGCTCACTACACAAACACTAATGTTGGAACCTTCACAGATAGCCTTTCCCAAAACTTAAAGGTCCAAAATTGAGAGAATTTGAGAAAAGAATGGGATTATATATAGAGATTGTCACTTAAGAAGCTAAGTTGTCGCTAAAGCAACCACCTCTAACGTGGTACTAGGATACAAAAGTGGCTACCACTTAAGTGATTCTCTACTACTAAAGCAGCTATCACTTAAGAGGTATTGGGCCACTAAAGTGGTTACCGCTTAAGCAAACCTTGGACACTTAAGAGGTTGTGCCAGATATCAGTTGATGATGATTTTTGTACAAACCTACCAATCTTCGATGAGGCCATCAAGATTTTATCTGGATTCCACTGAGAAAAATCATATGTGATACTAGGCTAATTTTGATTTTTCATTTTATATTGATGATGTTGGACTTTTGAAAAAAAGTCATTTACAAAATTATCCCCGAGACTATATTTCTCTATTTTAGGATAAGATATAAAGGTCTCAAAATGATCCAACCCCACTACCAACAAAAAATTTAAAATTATGGATCTATTGGTATAATTCATTTCTACCTTTCGACACTTAAAATAATAAGTCTTGACCGAAGTCAACTATATGGCTTTTTAATCCTCTAAAACCACAAACTCATATACCTCATTTATGATCACCTTAAGAACCATGCCACTTATACCTGAACCTTAATATCTATATGTAGCGACTATGAGGAAGGTAAATTGGTGAAATCACATAAAATGGAAAATTCACAAACCAAGGATAGGTTGTGGTTAGCGCAATAGAGGCATAAGAGTTATGTTGATTGTAGATATCGTGCCTTGAATTTTGGAGTTGGTGATAAGGTTTACTTTAGATTATCGCTCATGAAAGGTGTTATGAGGTTAAAAATGTGGGGTAATCTCATCCCTATGTATATTGCGCCAGTTGATACAATTTAGATGGTTAGAGAAGTAGCTTATGAGTTAGCCTTGCCCTAAATTTTTGAATTGTTCATCTAGTTCCATATCTCTATGTTGCAGTATTTTATTCCTAATGTCTCATATGTTCTTTGGTGGGACTCAGTTCTATTAGATGAAAGGTTCACCTTCATGGAGGATCCAATTTTTAAGTTAGTCTGGGATATTAGGTTGTTTCGCTCTAGAGATATTCCAGTGGTTAAAGTTTAGTGGAGACATCGTCTAATTGAGGAGTCTACCTAGGATATCAAGAGTGAGATACAGGCCTAGTATCCCTACCTATTTTAGCCTTCAGGTGCATCTTGATCTTATACCTTCATCGATTAAAGTCCTTTTAGTAGTGGATACTATAATAACCATGTTATAACCCAATATCCCTAGTCATGATGTCAGATACTTTACCCCATAAATAGAAAAGCCAAACTATAGCCCAGAACTATAAGTAATGGGTTAGTTGGTGGAAATGTCATAAATGCTAGAATATACAAGTAATAAATTATAAGCCATAAATCCCAAGAACAATATAATAAATGGAGAGAAATAACGAGGACAGAAATGTTATCCCACAACCTAGTAAGATTATTATAAGAGCCTCTTATAAAAATAATACGAGTACTATCAAATTCAAATCTACAATAGTCCCAAAATAGAAGGACTATTCAAAAAACAGATAGGGGGAAGCTAACTCTGGCTCTGAGAGTTCACCCTATCTCTAAACTTTGACAACAGAATTATAGCATCAATGGTGGCACCCAGTACTCAGATCTTCACCAAAAATCTATAAATGTGTGGTATGAGTACCAAAGCCATGGTTACTCAGTAGGCATCATCGACCCACTGAACTAAATCATAAAAAAATACAATTAAATATGAGGTAAATAAGCTAAGTTAGGGAAATCGGGCAAATTTGGAAATAGTATCCAAATAATGAAAGTATACAACCTAATGATAGCAATAAATAGAACACATCTATCTCTAACAAAACTAGGCCCCCATAAGCCTAGAAGACGCAAACAATGTAAGTTACCCAATACGGGCTACCCTATGTCTGGTGGATACAATAATGAAAATGTAAGAATACTAGATTCACCAACCATCAATGTCTTAAAACCATAACTCTATACCCTTATTTATCATAAATATTGTACACAAGGTGGTCTCATAATCATCATAAATAACCTCTCAATGTCAAACTCAAATAAAAAAATAGTACCTCATAAGCCATACTTGAATACAAACTAATATTATGAATACTATATTTGAACTGGGTGTAATATCATTGCTTGCCGAACTTGAACCTATCTTAATATCATGTATGCTAGACATGAATAGTTCTTAACATCTCCCAAGCACATGTCTAGAATAAGGTATAATACATATAAAAACTCTTTGTGCTTAAGAATATAAGAAAGATAATGTACCAGGATCTATCAATTATAATCTTGGCCTAAAATGGTTGGAGGGCCCACTTATAACACCAAAAGTTTATTCTTAGGTTAATTCTACCCCTACAATGACCCTCTAAGTCATTTCCTATATTTTTCTTATTTTCACCATTTATAGATTTCCTATAGCTTCCCTAAGTCATTTATGACTTGTTGGAACTAACAGTTCAGTTGTTGGGAAGTTTGCTTGATTTCTAGAGCCAATTTCCTATTTTGAAGCCTTTGTTGGTTGAAATTGTCTACAGGGCAATAACTTTAGTCAAACAACCTCATATCCCAATTTTGACAGTTCCAATAGCTCTAGATCAGAAATTTTAGGTTAGGTGAACCCTTGGTTTAATTTTTTAGGCTCTCAAACTCATTTCGAGCTACTGGCCAAAAGTTAAGTAAAATGACAAGTGGGTGTGGGACCCACTTTTTATTGGAATGACCTCGGATGGAAAGTTTGGAACATCGAATTTGATAGGATAGTATAGTTCATTCGCACATATGGAATATTTGATGAATTCCAAGGGTTTGGCGGTTACTTAAAAAAATTTCAAGTCTCCAGCTGGGGCATGATATCTAGTATAATCGCTAATGCGACCATTTGGGCACTTTAGCAGAGGGCACTTTAGAGGAACATTGGGCACTTTAGCAACCCTATCTTAGCCAACAAGTACTACCTTAGCAGCACCTGAACACTTTAGCGGCTAGCATTAAAGTGGACTATGGTCCATATTAGTGACCTGACGTATGGAATGAGTACTGCTTTAGCTGCACCAAGGCATTTTACTAGTGTCACAACCCGAATCAGGGCCTGGACATGTTGGGTATCTCAAGTCCACCAACGGTTGGATACCTCCCCCTGAGCCTATTTTAATATAACCAAGAACACCTAGTAGCGGATGGGTACTAATATAAAGATAGACATGAAAGATAAACTCGAAAGTCTATTAAAAAATCAATATCCAAAACTATCCATGATATCAAAACCAATACAAAATGACAACCATAATTCCTAAGTCCACAGTAGTCCAATAAAGCCTCTAACAAAACCAAATTCCATAGAAATATTGTGGCATGCTCCTGACTATAGCCAAAACAAATCTAAAAAAAAATTTAAGGCAAGTGAAACCAAATATAAAATAAAGTCTTCCAAAGGATGAAAGCTCACCACATCAAGTCAACTCTTGATCTAACCACGAACACATGATCATTGTGAACGAAAGGTAGAAGTATGGCTAGTTTCTGCATCATATGGTAATACAATATCTGAAGACGGTTAGCCGTTGGAGCACTAGCATGTAACACAGGGATAAGAGAAAAAATAATGCCATAATCCATAATATAAAAAATAGTAAAACCCAATGCACAACATTATATGTAATTTATATAAATGTATATATGTGTGTATTTCATAGCCTGGGAAAAGGAACAAGACTTAGCATGAGAGTAAAATCTTAACTTGAATTATATAGCTCTATCATCCTAAAGGTGCCTACGGGCTATATAGGATCAGTTCCCTAAACTGAAAGGGCCTCAGTGCGTGTTAGCCATACATACCAGAGAAAACTCAAGAAGTCTAATGCAATCCCAAAAATATTAAGTGTTTCTCATGCACAATGACCAAACCTCACATCGGAAAATATGAGTTTCAAGTTTTAGTTCCCTCGGGACCCCTACCTTCCATGACTTTGCTACACAACCCCCTTTAAGCCCATATTAAAATGATCTACACATTCTCAACCATTTACCAAGGAGTCTTTTAATTAGGCATTTCCCATTGGCATATTTATACCAAAAATTAGAGCTTGCAAGTCTATCTCTTTATACCATATGGAACTATTAAAATAAATTTTACTCTAAAGTTTCCTATTAAACCAAAATTATGGCCGCCAAGTCCTTTCCAAAACCATTTAAAATCTAAACCAAACCAATTCATGTTCCGTTACCATTAATCCAAAGCAAGGTTTCCAAGAATAGTAAAACTACATGACAAAATCATATTCATTGTCAATTTCACAAATAGGTTGAGGACACATGATTTCCAACGCCATATATCAAGGCAAAATCATCAAAACCCCTTAGTTTAATTATAATTCTTATGCTTCCCACAATTTTCAAGATCATAAATAAACCATAATTATTGCATAATAAACCATAGAAAATATTTAAACCAATCACATTCATAACTCCTAATCCATAGTTCAAAACCTACAATCAAAATAATGAATAATAACCAATTTCAACCCATTAATAAAATACAAGTATAGAGAATGAGATACATGCCTTAATTTTAAAGAATTTTGAATAAAATCACACCCTTAGGACCCGAGATAATCACCTCATTGAACCCTAGCCTTAACATAAAATGAGAATCTTAAGAAAGGATGTTTAAGAGTGAATAATGACCTTCGTATAGTGACAAACTAATGAGAATCGGTCCTTTTATGTTTAATAGTTGTGTATGGGTGAAAATACCTCACTACCTCTCTTTCCATTTTAATTAAAAAAAATAACCATAAAATAGCATAGGTCCGTGTCATGGACCTTATTGCGGAGGCTAGCATCCATGCCACAAACCTTATTGCGGCCACCCAACTTCTGTGTCACTGATTTTATTGAACATACTAGCCTTCATGACATGAGGCTACTGCAGAGGTTTACTACCTCCATAACCCAAACTTGCCTAGAACCCCATTCAAAAATTCTAAAACTCTTCGGGGTTACCTTTTTAACATCCCCAAACATAATTTAAGTAAAAATTCAATATTTAAAGTATGGTAAGGTCATATTAAAATACCCAAAATTTCAAGGGTGTTACAAGTGGTGATCGTTAAAGTTGCCCAGTGTCTACTTTAGCAGCACCTGCGTGCCTAGGAAGGGCATAAATATGCCACTTAGCCCAATTTTCACCATTATTCTCCCTTTTTCTAGGGACTACAATCCTAAATAGTATGGAAAATTAGGAGAAACATTTGTGGGTGATCTTGAAACTTGTAAAAAAGTTATTTACACAAATCTTCATTGAAATTGTGTTAGGCTTCCGTTATTTTATTCTTAAATTCTCTATTCTTTTCTAAAACCCCTAAAAGCTTGGTAACTTAATTTATGACCTTTATATCTCAAAATCCACCTATTTTTGAGGAAAAGGTTCCTTGAGCATAGAGTGATTTTGTGTTGATTTTTGAAATATGATTTCCCCAAGTGGACGCCACATGAGATTTTTACATAATTTTAGACCCAACCATAATAGTGTAATATATGGAAATCAGTGATTTGGTAGTTTTTAAGGCTTTTATTTGGCATCCAGGTAGGCTAGCTTTACCTTCTCCATGGATTAAGCTATCTCGTAGTATGATTATGATATTATGTTAGATATGGGATGGTATTCAGGTATTGGAAGTATGAATGAGAATATTTGGATTAGTTGAACTATTTACGCCATATTTAAATCATAAATTATGATTAATTAGCTTAGTTACTCATGTCTTAGATGAATTGGCTATGGGGCTCATGTTTGGAATAGAAATGCCTTATTTTCTTAATATAGTATAAATTTTGTTAGTCACTTATGTTAGGGTGAAATTGGTATTATTTGCATAAGTTAGGAAAAATTTCCTTAGTTACTATTATTTTATGTGGGATTAACTTGGTTGTTCATAATTGGGATGTACTACTATCTTAATGCTATTTATGGCTTGTTTAAAAATTAGAAATAAACTTAGCTACGTTAGCCTAGTCCTGAGTAGAAGTTGCCTAACATGGATTTTAGGCATCAGAAGTGCTCCAACCTACCCTAAGCCAAGACTTTTGTTTACTTTGTAGACTATACATATGATATACCCTTATAAATAATTAGGGGAATAAAGGAGATTGAATATATTAATGATTTTTTTGTTAGATATTGAAAGTTTGGTGCTAATTTTGAGTATTACTATTGATATGTCTTACATATAAATTATTATCGATATGGATTTCGAATATGATTAATAATATTGCCGATCGACATACTTAATGATATAAATATGAACGTGATTAATGATTAGTTCCTCATAGATATGATTAATTGTTCATATATATGATATGACTCATAGATATTATTAATGGTGCATGGATACGATATGGCTTATAGATATGATTAATGGCTCATAGATATGATTAATGGATTATAGATATGACATAACTCATAAATATGATTAACTACTAGTGGATATGATATGACTTATGAGTATAATTAATAGCTATTAGATATGATTAATAGCTTATAGATACAATTTTTTAAATAATTTATGATTATGACTATTAACATGGCCTATGGTCATGGTTGTTAGCATAACTTAAAGATGCGGTATTGGTATAGTCTATTGGGTTAGTTTATTAGTATGGATTATTGCTATGGTTTGTTGATATAGTTTATAAGTATGAGTTTCAGTTTAAGTCTGTCAAATGATAATGATCTTAATAATATGAGTTCTAGTTAAAGCCCAAAAAATGATGATAATGATGATGATACTGTTGAGTTTCAACTCAAGTCTGGCATTTGGAATTATGTATGAGATAATACGATTCGAATAGATCCTTGGTTATGGTATGGTAATTTGGTAAATTATGGCTTTTCAGTTGCTTAGCTTCTTTGGTTGCACCCTCCAGGCGTATGGGGGCTTGTGTTGTGTTATTTACTTTCGTACTTATTATATTTTGGGGTCGAAACTTGTAGTTATAATGGTGTGACCTTTATGTATTTATCTTATTTGCATTAATTTATTTATATACAGTTGTGTCAAGGCTTATTTACAAGTTTTACCCTTTTTTCCTTAAATTAGCTTATTCTATTTTGTATCTTATCGTATTTATATTATGATTTAGCTTGGTCAATCAATGATTCCTACTAAGTACCCATGGTTTTGGGTACTCATACTACACTTTAGTACCTTTTTGATTCAAATTCAAGTACTAATTTCCACCATGGATTTGAAATTCGTACACGGTTGATTTTAGAGATTAGGTGAGCTCTTGGTGTCAAAGTTACCCCTTTTTCCTTCTATTTATCAATCTTTAGTCTTTCATCTTTGAGATGGATTGTATTTGACTATTCAGTACTGATATGTGAGCAGATAATAACACATTTGAGGCTTTTAACTGAGAATAATTGCAAAGTCTTAATCAACTTTTATTGTTTTTGATTGTTTTCTCTTTGATATTGCAGTAAAAGTCAAGATACAAGAGAACCAGCAATAATGGAAGTAAAAGAGTTTATTTCTAAGAAATTAGAGAGGGAAGTATAGCTGATGACTTGATGGATAAGTCGTTAGCCTTGTGATAAGATATTAGAGTTGTCGTCAGCGTTAGACAGAGAAAGTGATTTAACTGGAAGAAGTGACGACAACCTGTGATAGGCCTCCAGAGTTGTGATAAGCTGTCAAGCTTTTTGTCAGGTTTAGGTAATTCTTGAGAACTTGAAGTAAAGATGCGATGACAATTCTAATATATCATCACATGTTTGATAACCCTTCAGGCTTCATCGTCAGCTGAAGACAGAACTTGATCAAATGTGAAAAGGAGCTGACGATATTCTTGATAAGGCATCAAACTCCTGATAAGCCGTCACACACGTCATCATCTTTCCAAGAAAATACTGTGATCTGTGATTTTTTTTCCATAATTAGGATGAAGTATTTAAAGCATATATAAGGGTTTTCTAATAAAGGAGGGGCCGAATATGTCGAACTTATTCCAAGGGAGTTTACTTATCTTCTTGACTCTCTTAACTTAAAATTCAATATTCAACTCTTTGATTGGGTTTTGAGATTTTTTTGTTGAACTTGGAAGAGCATCAACTTCAGACTTCATCTTTTGAGAGTTTAATTAATTGGAATATGAGTATAATTGTTGCTATCTCTTTCTTTCTCATGTGGAACTAAAACACACAACTAGGGTTGTAGGATTTATGATTATTCCTCCTATTTGTCTTAATAGTTGGCTAGGGTTTGAGTGATTGTGGAGACATCTTGATAATTCCTTTGTTATGATTGTTATTTATTGGTTGCAAACAATAAATCCCACCTTAGTTTGATTTGCTCGAACTGGGAAATAAACTAAAGGCCTTATCAACAAGGATTTAGGAAGGTTAAGATCCCATCTAATGATTAATGTTGTAACAAGATTGATCAACTTGAAATAAAATCAGTATGAATAGAATGATTTCCTAAGTTCAAGAGAATTAGGGAGTTCAACATCTAAGTAGGTTGAGAAACACTTAGATGGATTGTCAAAACTGATTGTTTGGTGTTTCCCTCAAGTCATGAGAACCTAACACTACAACTATTATTTAATGGGGATTAATAATCATAGTGATCACAACCCTTGTTTCTCTATCACTGATTTTAACCATTAAAATATTAGTTTTGAGCTCTAAAGCAAGTTAAAACTTTAACATTTGTTTGATCATCAAAAATACCCATTTTATCTTTTCGTATCATTTGTTTGAATTCAACTTCTAGCTATAGTTTCAAGTTAGTTTAATCACCACTCACATTATTCCTCATGGATTCAAGCCCAACTCCAAAGTTGGGTAAATATATTGACGACGACCGCCTTGCACTAAGTTGACTTGTAAGTTGAGCATTATCAAGTACTCATAGTTTAGTTGTAGTAGCTCTTGTACCACCATTAGTGAGTCTTGGTATGTTTTTTGATCTCCTATCTATCTATAAGACCTTTTTGACTGTATTATTGCTATTTAAGTCCTTAAATTGTTAATTTCCAACTTTTAGGCCATTTTTGACAAAGTTAGCCCATTGTTTCTAACTCTAGGCTATGGTTCAGCTTACTTACTTTGAGGATGAAGCAGGTACCATCATGAATTGTAAATTAGGTCATGACAAATTGGTATAAAATCCTAGGTTTCATCAGTATTATATGTACAAGGCAAAGTGTCTAGTAGAGTCTCGCAGATTTGAATGATAAAGTCTTTTTCTTATCTTTGGGACGCTATAAAAAATTCTCAAGAGTTTTTCACTTCATTCACTCATTTCGTACTAAGATTTTGAGTTGGTTTCTAAATTATTTCTTTGGTTTCACTTTTCATATAAGGCTAGGACATGTGCTACTACTACACGGGACAAGGGTTCCAAGATCGAGCTTGGGATCCTATCGCTGTTCATGAATGACCTAGAGGTCATGGAAAGCCTTGAGAAATGTCCCCATTAAGGGGATAGGATAGGGGGCCTTCACCAGACTCTATTTCCGCTATCGAGTTAGTGATTCTTCTACCCCACCCAGTGGTGGGCTAGAGACCAACCCAGGCTCCATCCAAATTTATTTCTTCTTCAGTTCTAAAAAATGGTTTAGTTAGGTTTTTGGATTGGTTAGTGGTGTACTATCTGATAGTAACGGTCTAAAGATCAGAGTGGTACTAAGGTGGGGGCACAGTCTGTAGCTAAAGCTCCTAGAGTTGAGATCCTTTGTGCATTGGTAGTTGCTCAGCTAGTAGTTGCCCAGACTTCTATGTTTTTTGGGGAGCATAAAATGTTGGGTATATTCTTGAGATTGGATCCGCCTAGTTTTTCAAGTGCATCAGGATAGGATGTGTATACGTTCTTATTTGTTTGAAAGGATAGGATTCATAATAGGGACTAGGTCCTATTTGAGACTACTTTTCAGTTTGACTTGACAGCTTGACGTTAGTGGAGAGGTCATCTTGATTCCATATCAGCTGGATCTCCCCCTTTGACATGTACTAAGTTCTATGAGATCTTCTTAGAAAAGTGCATGCTCATAGTCTTAAGGATCATTTAAGAGATCAGTTCCCGAGGTTGGAGCAGTGTTCCATGACATTATGGAGTATAAGGCTAGATTTTATGAGTTGGCAAGGTGTGCTACTTCTATTATGACAATTGAGGATGAGAGGGTTCGTTGCTTTGTCTGAGGATTGAGACTTCCTCTTCACACGTCTACATAGAGTTTTGTTGTTACAGGTAGGTCTTTTGCTAAGGTCTCTAATGACATGACCCGACCAGGACCAGAGACCACCCCATTACCTAACCAACCTCCAGATGCTTGCCCTGAGTTAGTTGAATCTGAGCATATAACAAGATAGAGTAATAGCTCACATGAAGACTCTGGGATAGGATCACAACCTTTACCGACCCAATAAAGTCCAACCATACCATACCAAAACAAGGGCCATAAACCAGGCCATAACCAAATAAGTTCCAAAACATAATTTGATTAATCCCAAAATGAAATGCGATGGAACAACCAATCGCTATCCAGTATCAGCCCCAATACCAATGTCAATGCTAAGGCTGACACCAATACCGATCCCGCCCATTTGAACCCATAACAGTACCACAAAGCCTATAACCAAAAGAGTAAGAATATCTGGTTGGGACATTCCCCCAACCATAGCCAAAACAAATATCCATAAATAAATCATAATATCTAAAAATATCCATAACATAAAATGGAGCCTTTCATAAAGATGGAAGCTCACCTCTTTAATCCAACAGATGTCCCCGATTCAATCACTATGTAGGAGTAGAAAAGCCAGTTCCTGCATAGTGTGGGTATATAGTGACTGAAGATGGGTTAGCGAGTGATCGCTACCATGAACTTAGGATAAGGATAAAATTATTCCATTTATAAAACAAACTAAAAACCATACATATCCTCACAAACCATATATATATACATGCCGGGAAAGGAAATGGTACCTTGGTTGTGTAGCTTTGCCATCCTAAACCACCCACGAGCTATATGGGTTCAGTTCCCCCTGCTGAAAGGGCCCCAGTCCGTGAAGCTGCACGACCAGGGAAGAAAACCTGGGACAACTAGTATATCCCCTAAACATAAAGTGTGACATCATGTGCACAATCAAAAAAACCAACCTAACATTGGGAAATATGAGTTTCCAGTTTTGGTCCCTCTGGGACTTCCACCTTCCACGGCTTTGCTAAACACCCCGCCATTATTGCCCAATTAAAACCATTACTAAGAAATGAACCAGTCCATTAACCATTTATTAACCAAGGTCATTAGTAGTGGTATGGTCGTACCGACTATTCTTGAAAGTTTTCTCCATTGTTAACCATATATAGGTGCAAGGGATTCCATGTACCCTTCATGATTTCCAATTAATCAAAACCATGGCCGCCAAGGCCTTTCCAATCTATTTAAAACCATTCATTTAATTTAGGTTTCCATTATAGAGTTTAAAGAATGTATAAGTTCCATTGAGAAACCAATATTTTAGAGAAAACATTGTTAAAGGAATTTCATCAAACACATTGGGGGCATAGTATTTCCAAAATGAAGTCCATTCCCAAAGAACCATTCCATGGAACCAATTATCCAAAACCACCAATGCATATAAAAGCACAATAAAAATATGGGAAAACCATAACCAACAATTTATAACTAAAACCCCCAAATCATATTTAAAAACCCAAAATCATAAAACATTTAAATAATAAAAACATTGTATAAAACCTTGCCTGTAGTTGGTACTAACAATGAGGAAACAGAACATGCCTTAATTGACAAAGTAGATGGAGAAAAAACATTAACAAGATTACCAATTTAGTCCTCTAGTTGAAACCTTAGCTTTCTTGCACAAAACCTCTTATGTGAATTATAGAGTGTTTAGGAAGAGTTTCTAAGTGTTAATGAATAGAATTATAGGGTAAATAACCTCCCAATAGGAATATAAGTCATGGGACCTTATTAGGATAAGTGGGAAAATGTCCAAATTTCCCCCACTTAAGTTATACAAAATGTCGTCATAGGGGTACGACTATCCTTCACGGGTCATACCCTTCGATACAAGTGATATCCATCACTCGTATCCTAAGCCTATACCCTTGGAACTAACATTGTCAAGTATACAAATCATCTTACCCAAGTCATATTGTGATATAAGTTGATCATGGTACACGTAACATGATAACTAATGCAAGACCAAGTAATGAACATGTGTTGTATAATAAATTGAATAACTAAATGCAAGGTCATGCAAGAATATGAATCTGAATAGAAGACTGTAAATTATGGACTGTGGGATCTACTAATAACCGATATACCCTAATCTGATATAATTAGGTCCCAATCTATAACCCTATTTAGAAGGGTATTCAGTACCTTGCAAAGGGTATGAACATTGATTGACATGGATCTACTAAACTAAATCCCAAAAGGATTAAGATATTAAGCCTGACTTGATGGGTGACCCTTTAGAACCTACGGTAGTGCCTTAGTTTTGGGACTTAAGGACTTCTACTGAAGGTCTCATCCTAACTAGCGGATGAGCCTTCTTCCCTGTGTCCACTCAGTGCTAAGTAATACTCCTATTTGAATAAAGCTGATAACTACTGTGCTCAAAGTTGATAATAATAAGTAGATTAAGGAAATACATTATCTAAAAGCATTCCAAGCATGTAAACTGGGAGATATAGTACAAAAAAGTACATGAATGAAATCCTAGGTCATTGGGTGTACATAACCCACCATATCTAAAGAATGCAACTATTATGCCAATTCCATAAACTGGCTGAATTTAAAAATTTAATGACTCAAGTCCAACAATCATGGATATCACAATGTAACAAGGGTTTGTAATCATGTTCATGTAATAATATAGAAATTCGTGATAAAATAGGGATTATAACTCAATGACACCAAGATACTAAGATATCACTAAATTTACCAATATCCATACACAATAAATTTATGAAGAAGAAATTGGACTAGAGAATTGAGTTAACTTTGGGACTCAATTGGTGAAAGGGACCCATTGATGAAATCCAAAATACCCAAAGATGAGAACCCTGAAGAATTCTTTAAAATTAGATGCCTGGGGAGGATGAACCCTAAATCTACCATGGGGAAAGAAACTCTCACGACTCAATTTCTTATGGCATGATAGCACCTATGATAACCCACCAGTAGGAAAGCTAAGTCGTAGTTTAGAACTTCTAGTAATGAACTATCAAAGAAAATAAAAGGAACCAAAGAATAAATATAACAAAGGGGCTAATATATATATAAGAAATCCCAAGAATTGGTGAAGTTAGTACAAGAGCTTCTAATAAAATAATAGGACATGGTTCAATACTGAGTAAATGTACAACTACAACCCACATCTAAATACAATATAGAGATAAGTCTAAACCACAAAAGGGAGAATAGTAGTACTCTTGAATGACAGGATCTCACCTCAAATATCTAATTAAAAATTGCTCGGCATAATTTGCACAACAACGGCAAGAACCTGTACTGTGATCTATAGGATGCAAAGTGTTTTGTGAGTACCGAACATATGGTACTTAGTAGAAAACTGTTGACTGAGCTCCAAAGATAATGAAAGTTTAGACAACAAGCAAAGTATAAATATGGGCTATATTAACCTATCTAGGAAGCGAAGTTTATAAAGATAGAGAGACAGTAAGGATAAACTAGCCTATTTTCGAAGTATTCAGGAACTAAGGTATTGTACCATATATCAATAGCCAATGTAGAAATAAAGGGTAGTAGAAGGATGTATAGTAGTTTACAAGGCCAAGAAATACATATACAATATGAATAAATAAGGAAATAGGGGGATATATGGTAATACCATACATATATATACATATATATATATAGGTACACAAGGCTAACTCTGGGTAACAGCCTAAGGTATAAAAACCTAACCTCTTTAGGAAAACCAAACCAAGTAGGAAAACTAAGGCTACCATGATCTGGGCCTGTATTCAAAATGTCTAACCATAAATACACTATCCATAAGGAAAGGGATCAGGATCATATCTCTAACCTCAATAACCATTCATAATCAACCTACCATGAACTAACCATAATAACAACAATAAAGTGATCAGCTAATCCAGACTAACAATACTTAATCGGGGCCCCATAAACTCGGATGGTTCAATCAACAATCAGAAAACAGCAATCACAACCTATACTTATGCAACCCCATGAATGATAAATATAAGCACTAAACAACAACTTAATGATAGGCAATGAATATGCATGAATGGATGCAAAGTAAATCTATAATACCATAACCAATCCAAGTGCCATAACATACTTGATGTACACACCTTCTCCAGCTCAACGGATTGCAAAGGAAAAACCTACAATAACCTCTCTTCTCATTCGTGATGGCTTACAGATGAACGGGCTACAAGGGACTAAACAATAGCCATATACATTGACATAGTCCCTATCTAGGATTTTTAATAGTCATCAACATTAGTCTAATCCACCTAGTACCAAAGAGGTGTATATATATAACACAAATGCACTGACTAAAACTGTGACTAAAAGATTAAGTATGTAAATCCATTGCCTGGGGTTAAATCTTGGACAAAATCATCATAATAGAGTAAAAGGGTAGGAATCTCCCACTATCAAAGTAAATAATATTAGAAAAGAATGGATAAATTATGGACCAAAATCAATCTCGGTCTAATTTCCAAAACCTCATAAATCATTAATTACGGTATTACAATCCTATTAAAAAAGAAGCTATTTAAATGGAGAAAGTGAAAGATAAACCTTTTTTATAAAGTGTTAGTGAAATAACGGTTTTGGTTGGAATGGTACCACCAAGTGAGCATAAATGTAGCATAATCTGTGCATGCCATCACCAATATCCAAATAATACAGTCATAAGCGTCTAAATATTTGTAGACTAAACCATGTCCTTTTTAAGGACAAAATGCTCACTTGGAACCCAATTAATATTGTAGCCGTGGTCTCGAGCTCGATAGCTTATAACTAGCATAAAGGAAATACAATAATCTAGGGAAATTATGATCCAATCTACTAAGTCAAATATTAAACATTATGCTAAGGGTCCTTAGCATCAACAATGATAAATATGCTAATAACCTAGGGTTAGAGGATCCTATAGTCATAACAAGTATTCATCTTAAGGGTCAATTCACCTTTCTATCCCCAAACTTCTAAATTAGGCTAAGTCATGGTGTTCTACTCATAATAACATCCTAACATCCATACCTAACATGCAATATATGTCATACACTTCCTTGTGAATAAAAGTAGAATGAAGCCTACCTCGATGCTGAACCATAAATCCTTGAATCATCCATAATTGTCAGTCTTTATTTCACGATCCCAAAATGCCGCCATACTATAAAAATAGTAATGTGCATGTTACCATGAGTAAAATGAGACCCAAATTTCTATATAAAGGGATGGGCTGTGAAGCTAAATTACCTTAGCTTCAATGGATGATTCTCCACTATTTCATCTCTTTAAGCTCCCTAAAATATGAAGAAAGGAGATTTAACAATCCCCAGTTGTCGGTGAAGCGACCCAATGATTGCTTAAGCAATCACTGCTTAAGCTATCAAATGATCGATAAGAAATCCACTATAAATATCTTGTCTTTGCTTAAGTAGTCGAGTACCACTTAAGCAACCTCTACTTAAACAGCAAGGCCATTACTTAAGTGGCTAGATGGGTCCAAGGGCGATGTCTAATATGATCCCCTGATCGCTTAATTGACCAACGATCCACTTAAGCGGTTGCACCAGATCCATGCACTAGATTTCTCTAAGTTCAAATGGACTTTGACAAAATGCTCGAGATTCATTTGAAACCCCATGAATGCAAACAAACTATGCTACTATATCAAATTTAACATTCCAGACTCAATGGAACTATCAAAACTTTCATTCGTGATTATTTCAACTAAATATGGGGCCAACACCTATTGTTTTATTTTATAGAATCCAACAACAACCCAAATGAGTCTGGAAACCTTAAGACCTAAACCAAAGGACTCCTATCCTAAAATCAATGTTCCAGAGTTGATAGCATTGTTGAAATTCTCATCCGAGGTCATTGACTTAGAGTTTTAGTCTAAGACCAGTTCCTTAATAGTGCAAGTTCCAAAATAGGAAAATGAGCTTAAAACCCAACAAACTGTCTGATAATCAAACCGACTATTTCAACAAGTCATAAATGACCAATAGCAACTATAGGACTTCTTAAAATGCCAAAAATACACATAAATCAAAGAAATAACCTAGAGGTTCATTACAATATCCACTACTAAAAAGATTTCCAACCACAAAAGTCAATAGAGACCTCAAAACCTCAAAGGTATGAGGTACTTTATCTACATTCTCCGAACAAGACTCCCCAGGTAACCTTTAAGAAGTAAAAAACTTTCCAAAGGTTTTTTCTATAGGTATCTCTTTATCAACCAATTTGCTTACTTCACTTTCCAAACAACTAAAAATCTATCTCAAAAACCAGCTTGCCTCTGACTAAATTAAGGATAGCTGATGTATGCAATCAAACCACAATAAATTCATACCACACCTATACCAGCACAACCAAGAAAAACTCATCCAAGCCCAAAGCAATACAAGGCATGAATTATGTAACCAACTCCAATATCCAAATATAACCTTCTTTTAACTTTCCAAACCTGTTATCTACTCTGTAATACCTAAAAAGTCACCCCTGTCCTATATAAGCAACCATATCACACTGAACTGAAAGAACTAAAGATGACCCACAAAATTCCATAATTGTAAGCACAAGAATAAGCATATAAGCCACTACCTTGGCACAAAAATAGTGATGAACAATGTCTACATCATATGGACAAGCCGGTAACTGATTCAGATCACCCTCAAAGTCGCTAGTTAGGAGTCCAAAGCCCAAACTATTTGCTCTAGAATGTCCCATCAACTGAGGATAAAGCCATATTGAATGAAATTTGAGTGCAGTAATTCTATTGAGTGGACAATCTAAAATACTGACAAAAATTAAAAATCAAGGTCAAAAAAGAAAGAAATTATCATTCAATGCTAACATACTATCACCTGAACATCTCTCGACCATAATTTAACTGAACTAAAAAGAATAAATTGGTAGGCAAAAGGCAGACTTAGCCAGCCTATAGGTTAACCCCAACTAAAAAATATACTAATGAAGGTTGCACCCAAGCTCTACAACTCCCAATAGAAATCTCAACACAAAGGATGAACTACTCAATCTTAACCATCCAAACCAATTATGTAGGTGTGTAAGCATCCATACTATAAATCTATCATAACCTTCAAACCAACCTTCAAAAGAGTAAGGATTCCAAAACTACGCCAACAAGTCCACACCAAGGGCAAACACCCAACTAACCTCACTATCCATGATCAGGCATGTCCCCACTAGATTCTACCAGAGCAAAAATTGAAAGATAATTGAGAACCAAAATCATAATGGAGGATAAACCATAGGCTGAAAGCATAAGCAATAAAATTCAGATCTACTAGAAGGAATAATACACCATGACCTACCCAAGAACTCACCAAGGATACAAGTAGAAATAGTGATAACCAAAACTCTAGAAACTCAGCGAAATGCAACCTTAGCTAGAAACTAATCAATCTAATACTTTATCACAACAATGAATACGTAATTTGCCAAATTAAGAAGAGATCACAGGAAAGATCATATATATACACCTCCCTTAACTCCACTAGAAGAAGAAACACATCATGGCAAGAACAGATTATCGAACTCCATACCAATACAAAGATCAAACTGTCATGAGAAGACAAACCCAAGAACCTAAAATGCAAGCCCTAGAACCTTCAACATCAACATCAAAACTACTACCAGGAAATAAACTAGCCAGATTGGAAGAACGGATCCCAAATTGGTCAACCTAAAAAATGAGCAATAACATCAATTGTCAATTCTAGAACCATAACAAAAATATGGAAGGCCAATCTACCTTAACTTTCACAGCCTACTCAACTGTAACACCTCAAATCTGGTACCCAGAATGCTACACAATGCTCATGACTTTGAAGGACCAAATGCTAACCCATGAATGATATTTCTACCTAAACACTACATAATATATTATATCAACAACAACAATAACAAACCTAGTATATTTACACATAGTAGGGTCTGGGAAGGTTAGAATGTATGAAGTCCATACCACTACCTCCGATGGAGTAGAGAGGCTATTTCTGATAGATCCCCAACTTAAGACAAAGGACCATAGACCAAAAGAAGATCAACATAATAAAGAAACAAAGCAGAAGCATCCACAAAAATGAAGTATAATCAATAAACCAAGGATCCTCCACCCCCAAAACTAGAACTACCCACCAAGCTATTCTTAACCCTCTTATCTACAGAATACCACTCGATCATACAACTTAACCCTCAAGATTAATACTTTGTCTCCAAACCTTCCTATCAAGTGTCATGTCTTCAGTAAGCTATAGCTGTTCTATGTCAAATCTAATGACTCTTCTCCAGTACATCTTTAGTATACCCCTACCCCACTTGAAACCCTCTAAGGCCAGTCTCTTGCACCTACAAATTAGGGAATCTGTGCCCCTCCTCATCATGTGGCTAAACCATCTCAAGTGTTCTTCTTGGAATTTATCCTCCACCAAATCCACTCTTACCTTCTCCTAAATAGTCTCATTCCTAACCCTGTTAGCCCTCGTAAATCCATACATCCAATGCAACATTTTCATCTCTACCGCCTTTAACTTGTGGATGTGGGAATTCTTAATAGGCCAACACTCCACCCCATATAATATGGCTAGCCAAACTACAGCTCCATAGAATTTACCTTTATGCTTGAGAGGCACCTTCTTATTGCATAAAATTTCAAAGATGAGCCTCTATTTCAACCACCCTGCCCCAATACGGTGTTAAGCATCCTCATCAACCTCTTCATTCCCCTAGATCATCGACCCAAGATACTTAAAATTATCCCTCTTACAAATCACCTGCGACTCCAACTTCACTACCACCTTGTCCTTCTATCTCGAGTCACAAAACTTACACTCCAAGTACTCCATCTTAGTCCAACTCAACCTAAATTCTTTAGATTCCAGAGTCCGTCTCCAAACCTCCTACTTATCATTAATACCTCGGTGAGACTCATCAATCAAAACTACATTATTCACAAAAATCATACACCAAGGTACCTCCCCTTGTATATTCTGCATCAATACATCTATCATTAAGGCAAATAAAAATGGATTAAGCGTCGATCCCTGGTGGAACATTTCAAGACCAAAAAATGTTTGGAGTCCCCTCTTACTTCCTTACCTGAGTTTTTGACCCGTCATACATTTCTTTAATCGAACAAATACATGCTACTGGGGTCCCTTTTGCCTATAAGCATTTCCAAAGAACCTCCCTAGGGATCTTGTCATACGTCTTTTCCAAGTCAATAAACACCATGTACAGGTCCCTCTTCCTCTCTTTATACCATTCTACTAACCTTCGCACTAGGTGAATTGCCTCAGTCGTCGAGAGACCAAGCATAAAACCAAATTAAATCTATAAAATAGGTTCTATCTTTCTCTACCTCTGCTCTACCATCCTTTTCCAAATCTTCATTGTATGACTCAATAATTTAATACCATGATAGTTGTTTCCTCTGAATATCACCTTTGTCCTTATATAAAGTAATTATCGTCCTCCATCTCCATGCCTTGGGCATCTTAACAGTCTTAAAAATATTGTTAAACAAATGAGTTAGCCAGATCAATCCTGCTGCATTAGCAAACTTCTAAAAACTTCCACAAGAATCTGCTAGCATAATATAATGTATAAATATGAAAATAAAGGTTGTAAGACTCCGAATAACATGAATGTAATAATACATGCATGAGTACATAATAACTATAACTGAGTTCATAATAACATGATTACTAAGTTTGAGTACTAATAACATAAGATACTAGTAACTGTATAACTGAAATAACTAATACTGAGCGACTGTATCTGACATTCTAGTTTCTGATGGAACTAGCTGAGTTTCGTACTGTTCTGAGTTAACTGTATCTGATAGTCATGAATACTATAGAACTATCTAAGTTCTATGATTAAGACTGAATCGTTGTATCTGATAGTCCTGATTCTATACTAAAAGTATGGAAAGTAGTCATCTAACTGATATGCCCCTAATACGCCATTATGGCTGAGTTAGGGTCACACCTATAACCCCAATTGGAAGGTTATTAATACCGCGCCACTGGTAAGGATAATCTATGAGTAACCCTCTTACAGCAGGTAACTTTAGTGAGAATGGTGGGAACCCTTATATAACAGGTTAAGCCACCTCATTTGCCCTGATAGAACAAGCTATGATGTCTCAACCTATGCTGGCTATGTAGTTCAGGAATGCAAGGATTGCTTCTAAGAATCACATCCTCATATAATAGGTGCGTTCTCATCCTTGGGTTCACTCCCATCGGAATAGAAACTGAACATGATTAACTAAATTGATAGGACTGAGTTAACTGAATTTTTGTGGACTGACGAAATACTATTGACATTATTAAATTTCTGAGGTTTCTGAGATTACTGAGTTTACTGAGTTTTAATAAGTCACATGACTGACTAAATTTCTATGAATATGGCTCGACTGAAAGTATATTAAAATCATGATATTGGCTCTAGGCACACAGCTAATTGTCAGGTAAAAGTACCCCCAGGACTCGATAGCATGAAACTAACAAAGAATTTCATTAGCAGCCAAAAAGAATTTAAGGCCAACTTAAGCTTCAGTAAAGCTCATGACTATTTCTGTATTTGGAGGTTCAACGGTGGGAATCTAAGTCATATTGCAGATCCCTCATAGCCATGGATGACATTTGATTCTTTGAGTAGTTCTCAGACCTTGTAGAGTTTGTATAGGTCTTCAGGCCATGACAGTCATTTTGGATTATGAGTGGCATTATCTTAGAGTATTGTACGATCTGGTTTTGGTGGTTTTATGATAAGACACTAGTTTAGAAAGTGCCTAAATATAATTTAGTTGATCAAATGAAGTTAGCATGCTTTCCCTGCCTGCCTAGAGTTCCTGAGATAGGCCATGATTGCGAGAAGGAATATTCTACTAGAGTTTGCTCTCAATGTCAGTTGGACAGTCACTTGGGCTTAGTTTGTGTTCTCTATATATTGATGATTCAATAGTTACTACAACTACAGAGAGATCGGCTACTAGACTAGAGAGTATCCTCTACATGGGATTTTTAGTCATTTAACTCATTCAAATCATCCCCATGATGTTGTGGCATACTCAGTTAGAGATAGTGAATTTGGTGCCTCAGTTAATGATTTAGTCAGTCGGTCTGAGTTTGGACCCATTCAAATTTATTCTTCTTATGTTCGTCAGGCATGTGATTCTAAATTTTACTATGATAGGTGTACTTTTATTTCCCGCATTTATCTTTTATGATGTGTATCAGGGATTTCATACCCATTGATGATTATATTTCTTGATGAATTAATATTGGTTATTATATGACTTATTATCAAATTCATGATTATGTTACTACTTTGTGGTTTGTCTCTTTTAGTAGTGGATGGAGTAGATCTGTGCTGATATTTATCATTATGAGTATAGCATTTAGGTTTGAGTCCCATTATCTTGGTACATTGGCCTTATTATGGCCCTTGAGTAGTACATGATATTGATGTTGATTTTGGTACCGCCTATTCTTTACATTAATATTGATATTGTTGTTACGATTGTTATCACTGCTTGAGGTTATTGTATTATTTGACATTATTAATTGATGTAATTGATCATGTCTAGGTAATTGTTTAAATTAGTGTTATCTAGTTAGAAATTCATCTCTTTGTGATTCTTATTCAATGGCTTGAGTAGATATAGCCCCATTTGGTGACTTTGTTCCCATAGCATAGCAAGGTTGATTGTTTCCCTCTTGGTTTGCAATGTTAGATTGATTGTGAAGTTAATTATGGTATTAAATATAAGTTGATCTTCAATGGTTCTTTATGGTTCTAGAGTTGGCAATCTAGTTATAGTGCTCAATCTCGAGATTGAGATTCTTAGACTTGCCTCCTGGGTTGCGAAGTCTCTTTTCTTTGATATCCTTTTTTATATATAGCCCATTTTTAGCTTGACCAATTTTGGACCATTCTTCATTTATGGCTATTTCATCGCTCGATAGTTGGTTTAACTTTGAGATTAAAATGCATTAAGTTCATCTCTTAGACTTATTGGGTTGATTCCCTTGTGATGGTTTCCCTTATTATTAGTGTGAAGATTGGAAGCTCCTTTCATGATGTGGTGTGGTTTTATCTAGTGGAGTTAGAAATTTAGAGGCAGGTGGCTATTCCTGTGATCAGTTCTTGAGTTGGCAAATTGGGAATTCTGTATCTTGAGTTATTGATTTTTTGGTGTTGGTTTTGACTTTGACCTTGGTTTCAGATTAGTATACTTCTTCTTTAATATTATGATACTTGGGTGGATCAATGAAATCCCTATTTTAGAATTTGTTTGGCCTAATGAGGCTTGGTGGAGTGATTATCATTATTAATATAAGCCTATGACTATTCTTGCAGAGATAGAGTATTGGATTAATTAGTTGTCG
This sequence comes from Capsicum baccatum var. pendulum, assembly GCA_030864225.1. Classification (NCBI taxonomy): domain Eukaryota; kingdom Viridiplantae; phylum Streptophyta; class Magnoliopsida; order Solanales; family Solanaceae; genus Capsicum; species Capsicum baccatum. Next base: position 119,486,939 of record CM061556.1, read on the forward strand.
GCTAAAGTTATGTTTCCTCGAGTTGCTAGAGTTATTGCTAATTGCTAGTATGGTTTGCATCCTTAGAGAGTTTCTTAGTCTATTTGATAGTCTATGCCCTTCAGCTAGTATGGAGTGGGTTATTTGCATTTTCATCCTGTGAGTTACCCTTCTGTATGATATTTTTTCTGTTGCTAATTTTTGTACCCTCTAATTGATATAGAGTTGGTTGTTGTGTTTTCAGTCGATGGTTTATCCATGTGGTAACTTTGTTCTTCAGCTAAGTTTCAATTTTGGCTTAGTATGATTTACCTCAGATATGTCAAATTTGGATACTAAAGTCAATTTGAATGGTTGGCATTGATATATACTTATTGTCTTAGTTATGACTTGATGCCTTGGAATGTGATTCGGAAGTTATGATAAATTTGGAGTGGGTATGCCTACGAGTCTTTAGGTTTCATTTGGGTGGTTGACACTAAGTAGTTCAGCCATGATATTGAAATTTTTTCTTGAAGTAGTAGAGCCTGCGTGCAGCCTTTATTTTAATTTTATCTTAGTTTGGATTTTATTTATAGGCAAGTTAAGCCTACTCCATGGTTACCTATTTTGTCTTCTTGACTTCGGATGGATTATAGCTGATAAGTCTTCATATCATGGCCTATGGATCCGATATTGGTCCTTCTAGCTTTGATCTCAATTTTCCAGTTTTCTTTGGGAATTTTGGAATATATACTCATTGGGAGTAGTATGCTTGAGTTGGATTCAATGTGGTTTCATTCTAGGTAATGGGACATCCTGGCATGGATCATTCAGTGATGGGTAGTTGTGCCTTAACCTTTTAGATTCTAGCCTTGGTTACCATTCAGACTAGTTCAAGCAAATGAATAGATTACATTCCTTGATTATCTCTATTTGTATGTATGGGCTTATTCTCATGTTTTTCATATGGACTTTCAGTATTTCGACTTCAGTTCATTGATTTCTGCGAGTTCTTTGGGGTGAGATTGAACAGATCAGACTCAAGTGATTTTCCTCTAAGATTGGAGAGGATAGTAAGTGTGAAATGGTAAAGGAAGGTTGTATGTGGATTTTGGAGTCAGTGGCATGACTCATGTCTTGGGTTTTCTTTTGTCTTAAATAAGCCTCTGTTGATATTGTAAAGATATCGAGATGGTATTAGTGAGTTTTGGTTCGAATTCTAATGGACCAGACTCTTCAGTTTAGTTGAACGCCAGTTAGTGGTTGAAGTTGAGCTTGGGTTGTTTGGAAGTGTAGCAAGGGTGCTGGTGGAAAAAGGGATACATTTTGAGAAATCCCTTTCAACTTTTCTCTCTTTGTAGTGGTTATCTAGGAAGTCATGCTCAAAATAAGTGGGCCCAGCACCTCATCCTTTCAAGCTTTTGAGATTCTTTCTATCCGTAGACTTTTGAGGATGAAACTTTATTTAGTAGTGGATATTGTAATGACCATTCCAGTCATTTTATATAATTCCATTTATTTTTCACATTTATGATTCTCCATAGCCGCCCCAAGTCATTTATGAATTGCTGGGACTGACCGTTTGGTAATCGGGTAGTTTGTTTGGTTTTTAGAACCAATTCTCTGTTTGGAAGTCTTTCCTGGTTTAAAATGGTCACCGAGAAAAAACATCAATAAAATGATATCGAATGCGAATTTTGACTACGCCAGTAGCTTTGGAATATATATTTTAAGCTAGGTAGACCTTTTGTTTGTGTTCCAATGTGCCTGAACTCATTTCGACCTATTGGTCAGAAAGTTGAAAATCGAAAAGTATGGGTGTGGGAACCATATTTGGCCATGATTTCCTTATGGAATAATGTTTGTCTTACAGAGATGATAATTCCTCTTATTGATGATATTAGGCCTTTAGAGTTGATATTCCTTCTTAGAGATAATGTTGGGCCTTTAGAGATGTTATTTCCTCTTACACATGATGTTTGGCACTTAGAGATGATATTCCTCCTAGATATGATAATTATCCTATAGAAATGATATTACTCATAGTCTTGATACATGACCTATATATACGAGATGCCTTATAGATATGATATGCTTCTTAGTTATGCTTAATGAGGCATTATGCCTCCTAGATGTGAGATGAATCCTATGTGTGAGCCGATTATAGATATGCTTTTTGGTTTATAAAGATGTTAGGGCCTCGTGAATATGCTATGGATTATAAATATGAAATGATGCATGAATATGATTATCAACATAAATTTTGGATATGTATATGTGCCTAAGATTGTGATCTCGATGTTTCGATTTAAATATATTATTGGGCCAAGGTTGTGTTATAATATCGGTTGGACATACGGTAAGTAATTACCCTCGTATACGATATGGTTTTAGTTTATATATATATATATATATATTCGTGCATGTGTGTTTATACTCATTCGTCGGTATGGGATGGAGGAAGATACAGTATGATGTTTATGATTTCAATGTTTGAATACTGGTGATTGCAAACATAGATTTGGTACAGTCATATTCACTGCATCGATAATTGATATGATTCCAATTAGATTATAATATTATTATAGTTGCCACTGACTAAGGGTTAAATCCTCTTTCTACCTTAATAATGGATTTCTTCATAAAAATAAATGTCAATCTATAATGAATAACTTATAGGTAAAAGAGGTCAAAATGATATTTTAAGGCCTTGACCGAGATAAATTCTAGTTAATGAGTTGATACTAAGGACTTCACAAAATTATGAGGCACACAGGTGGGTATACCAAGAGAAATGCGGCTAAACAATGAGCTACTTCGTTCCTAATTACTCCGGTCGTGAGATATGCCAACCCTTTCTATACTTCATAATGATTCAACCCCAACGATCATTATTGTGGGGTTGTAATATACATATGCTTAGTGATAATGTGATATTGATAATAAGCGATAGTTTATGGAAATATAATCTACCTTGCTTCTATTTTCATATCTATTTATTTTATCCCTTGTGGGGCTTATCATTTACTTTATCCCTCGTGGGGCTTGTTCTTTACTTTAACCCTTGTGGGGCTTACTCTCTATTATTGATATTGAGTTTTATTTTATGATGATGATATTGATATTTGGTGAGATCAGAGGATATTATGATGATATAATGATACCCGACAAGGCTGAAGGATATTATGATGATATGATGTTGCCCAAAAAGTTTGGAAGATATTAAATGATATGATGATACCTGACTAGGATGAAGGAGGTTACGACGATGATATTGATACCTAAAATTCCAGAGGATGGATATGATTAGGGAGATGATTATGATTATAGTTATGGTATAGTGAATTTTCTTGCATTTATACTTATATATACATGGCCTATCACCAGTATATGCCTATGTATACCAAATAGTATGGGATGATTGCATAGATATGGGTAATGATTATGCCTTGTGTTGATTGTATGCTGATTAAACCTTCAGAGCTTGGGGTGGTGGGAGTACGCATAGGCTCGACTAGGTATTTGGTTGACCAAAATAGCCCGTTACTTGCTTTGTTATTTGTATTGTTATTATCATTATTATGGCTAGTTTATGACAAATTGTTCATTTATTTGGTATCGAGATTAGAGTTATGTTTCCAGCCTCTTCTACCTTACGATTGCATTATTATACATGTTTATCTCATGTTTAGACATACGGATTAGAATCTCTTATTATGATAGTACTAGATCCTGATAGGATTATAATGAGGCCTTAAAAGTTATGGCATAATGATTTAGGTTATGCTTTGATTTGACTTCACATCTATACGTATATATATATACCTAGATATATTTAGCTATGGAACTACCGTATATCCCTTCCTTCAATTGTTGATATTGTATACTCATTCCTTGGTCCTATATATTTATTTGTATCTTCTTTCCACTTGTACTTTGTACATTGGCCACTGATATACGGTACAGTATTGAGATTCATGAAAATGACTGGAATAGGATAGCTCATCCTTATTACTTTCTTAGTCATAATTTGTTAGTCTCTTGGTCTTAATATATTAGTCTCTTGTACATGTATAGGATTTTTTGTTCTTATTATCTTATTGATCGTCTTATATGGATGCTGGACATTTGGTGTAGTTTCCATTCTTCTTATATGTTATATATATCTTCATTATCTTTCGAGCTCAGTTAGTAGTTTCCTACTAGGTATTATTCATTTGGTACTTATACTACACTTCTGCAACCTAGAGATCATAGTATAGGTTATCACTATCTATGTATGCGTCGTGTAGAGCAACCTTCGCTCGGAGACTTAGAGTGAGCTTTTGACATTCGGAGTTATCTCTCTCTTATGTATTAGACTAGTCTCTATGTTTTATTTGGAGACAAGTTATATTAGCATATTTTTTGGTACTTCACTTCTATACTCCTATTATATTAGAGGCTCATGTACTGATACCACCAGGTTTTGGGATTTATCTATGTAATTGATCTTTTGTTATACTTATTATGCTTTCTTAACTTTTTCTATTAGGTAGTCTGTTATAAGCTATTTTAGACTATAGGTTTAGGTTTCCTACGAGTGGGTTATAGTAGGCACAATAATGATCCAAGAAATTAGGTTATGATACTAGATAAAGCTAATGTGGTTATTGATGCTCTTAGCAGGTTATCTATGGGAAGCGTGTTGCATGTGGAGGAAGGATAGAAAGGGTTGGTAAAGGATATTCACCGTTTGGATAACCTTGAAGTTTGTCTTTTATATTCTGATGATAGAGGTGTGGTTGTTCAAGAGGTAGTGAAGTCATCTCTTAGTGCTGAGGTAAAAGATAAATAGGTCTTGGATCCCGTCTTGATGTAAATCAAGGATGATATGGATTGGTAGAAGAATATGGCCTTCGATATTGGTGGTACTGGTATCTTAAGGTACTAAGGTAGATTGTGCATTCCCAATGTTGATAGGTTGCAAAAAAAAATTTAGCTGAAGCTCGTGAGTTGCAGTACATTGTTTATCCTGGTTCGACGAAGATGTACCATGATTTGTAAATGATCTATTAGTGGAACAACATGAAGAGAGAAGTGGCCAATTTTGTGGCCAAGTGTATGGTTTGTCAATAGGTGAAAGTGGAGAACTTGTGGCCTAGTAATTTGTCTCAATAGATTAATATGCCTGTGTGGAAATGGTAAGTCATTAATATGGATTTCATTATCAGTCTGCCACGGCCTCATAGTAAGTTCGATTTGATTTGGATCATCCACTAGGATAACCAAGTCAACTCATTTATTGCCCGTAAGGACTAATATTCTGTAGAGGATTATGCTAAACATTTTTATTCAGGAGATTGTCAAGTTGCACGGTTCTCTAATGTCTATTATATATGATCGAGGTATTTAGTTCTCACATCACTTTTGGTGATCATTTCAGAGAGGATTAGGTACTAAGGTGAACCTTAGCACCGCTTTCGACCTGCAAATGAATGGACCAGGGGAGAGGACTATTCAGACCTTGGAAAAGATACTAAGGGCATGTGTGATCAACTTTGGTGGTAGTTGGGTTGATATTTGACTTTCATATAGTTTTCATAAAATAACAGTTATTATTCTAGTATTTAGATGGCTCCGTTTGAGTGTTTGTATGGTAGGAGATGTCGTTCTCCTATTAGGTTATTCAAAGTTGGTGCGACTAGATTGTTTGGTTCTGACATAGTTCATCAGGCTATAGAAAAGGGGAAAGTGATTAGGAATAGGCTCAAGACCACCCAAAGTTGCCAAATGTCCTATGCAGATGTGAAACATAGGGAATTAGAGTTTGATGTTTGCGAATGGGTGTTCTTAAAGGTGTCTCTCATGAAAGGGGTGATAAGGTTTGGAAATAAGGAGAAGCTTGGTTTTCGTAATGTTGGCTCATAGTTGATCTTGAGGAGAGTAGGTAATATTGCATATGAGTTGGAGTTGCCTCCTAGTTTTAGTTCCATTCACCTGGTGTTCTATGTGTTGATATTGAAGAAGTGCGTGGGTGATCCTTTTTTGATTGTCCCTTTGGAGAGTGTTGGTATTTTAAATTCCTTGTCTTATGAGAACATCGCGATTTAGATTTTGGATGTTTAAGGATTAAAGGATGTATCTTTGGTGAAGGTTCTATGGAGGAATCATAAGTTTGAAGAAGCTACTTGGAAAGCTGAAGAGGACATGAGCTCCAAATATCCATTCTTATTCCTTATTTTGGATAATCGTGCTTAAGGTATATGTATTTATTAGTATCATTATTTTTTGTCTTGTTAAAGGAAAGTGTGGTTGTGTTCTATTTGAAATCATGCTAATGGATGCCTTGTCTCATCATCCGGGGACTAATGATCCTAGAAGGGAGAATGTAACACCCCAAATTTTGTCCTTGAAAAGTCCTTTAGCTTTGAGTTTGCTTCCCTAACTACAAATGACTATACAAGTCATAAGATCTCTATACGGGTCGTATGACCCAAACTATAGCCTAACCAGTAAAGGTTGCCCTTGATTCTGCCTTGGTTACGGATTGAGACCAATAAGTAGTAAGGACTCTTTACGAGTCGTAAGGTACCAATCATCGAGTGACCAGTGTAATTTCCCAAATGTTCTATCTTGATTAAGATTAGACGTGATAAGTCGTACATACTCTTAATGAGTCGTAGTGTACCTTTTGTGGCAAACCTTGTATAGTGCCCAAGTAATTCTTCCTTGACTATGAGTAGGCCCTATGAAACGTAACGTATGACTTTGATATGTAGGGTAAAACTCATAGGATCAATAGTGTGAATGTCCAATGATACTGCCCAGGCTACGAGACATAGTGATGACACGTAGCCAGTCTTAATGAGTTGTCATGATATTATTTTATCCCGTTATTCCCAAGTTACATGCTAGCGCTCAACCCTCTAACCGTCTCCGGATGTTGTATCCCCATGCGATTTAGGACATAGTACACTTCTACTTTTCCTATGCAGTGATTGGATTTTGGGGTTATCAGCATTTAGTTTAAAGTGGTAAACTTTCATTATTTGGAAAAGCTTCATTTTATGTTTCTGTCATTCTATTATGTCAAAGACTATTCATATGGTTTCCTTTTGGCTATTTTTGAGGGCATATCCTGACTTAGATTATATTCGGTTTTGTCGTAGAGACTTTGTGTATTACTATGGATTGGGATGTGTTCAAATTCTTAAATTCTTTTCAGTGTTTCCTTCTTAGTAACTCACCTAATTTTGTTATATATTCAAAATTCGTTCGCTATTAGCTGTATTGTGTTCCGTTTGGCTACGCAAAGAGGGTGGTCTCCAGTCCATGGAGGACTCGAGATACTCGTAATGACCTAGCCCTGGTTTAGTCGTGATAGTTTATAAGAAGTTTAGATTTTCTAATTCAGTTTTCAAATTTCTATAGTATGATTTTTGATTTTAGTTTTAATCTTATGATCTCAGACATGATATGAAATTTGCACAATTATTCTTGAGTTTGATTTATTAACAGAAGCTTGATTAATTTTTAGATTTATAAACCCATATACTTGATTTAAAGTGAATTTCATAAATAATATGAACCAATATATATTTTGGGAGTAGAATTTAGCATTGAGAGGGGAATATGTGTTCATCACATTATATTTCCCAGAAACTATATGCCACCATAGGTTTAAGAGGCCTCGCTAGAGAGTGTATCCTTGCCTAGGGTCTCAGATTAGTGATCACTCTAGTTCAATTTAGGTTCTATACCGATGGCAACGATAGAGAAGCCCTTCTCAACATAGGTCAAACAATGGAATCCATGCTAGCTCACACAGTGTTTATCCATTATATGAATCTCTCACAAAAAAAAAGTATTTTAGAAACTAAGTGTATTGACTCAAAATTGTTATTCATATATTGTTTATGAGTTATTCTTTGTGATAATGCGGCATTCCATCTTACTTATGATCAAGGTGAGTCCTTTTAAACATAGCATCCATGATTTGAAAGTATATTCAGCTACATTGTTACTTATCCCACTGAAAATACTATTTCAGATATTAAGTGTAGTGACTCACCTAGTTTATCAGACTATGATTTGTTATTCATGTTATTTAACATTTTAATGTTTAGTTTATTTCAGTATCTTAGTAAGTCTATTTACACTTATCATGCATGTTTTATGATTATGTATTGATTCAATTTTACTTATTGCATTCACCCTCACTTACTTAGTACATTCCAGAAGTACTAACCACATATACGTATGTGTGGCTACACTATTTCATCATGTAAGTATAAGTTGTATCGCACGACATTATGATCAAGTCATTCAAGCTTCCAGCCAATAGGAGATAAGTTCTCTTTGTTCAAGGACTCCAACCAGTTTGGGGATTCAATATTTTATTTCTATTCATTTTCCTTGATTAGGGATACCTGGGGTCATGTCCCAACTACCTATAGTCAGTATTAATAGAGACTTTATGGAAAGTTAGTCAGAGTTGATGTATTCAGTTTTAGTTTTGTTTTGTATAACCAGTGTTTCATGTTTTTAAATAGTATTGTATTGAATAAGTTCATCTATAGACATCTCTTCCTCTTATTATTTCCACTTTTATATATTTTATTAGTTGCTCAAAAATTATGCTAGTATCATGGATTATCTTGGGATCACTTATGGTTCTAAGAATTGTGTGACGTTCAGGGGGTAGTCTTAGGGAGATACAAACTTGGTATCAGAGCAAAGAGTCCAAGTTTCCTAAGGTATCCTTAAATCATGTCTAGTACGGTCTTGCAAAATATCAAAAGAACGTCTATACTTTTCTTTGAGAGGCTACTAGTCATTTAAGAAATATTTTCCTGCTTTTATAATCTAGATCGTGCAGTAAAGTTGTTCTCTTAGAATTTTTTGTTGATTCGTGTGTTACTTCAAAATCCTCTAACTATGATTTATCCTTGAGTTTATGCAAGTAGTAAATTCTAGTTCCTCTTGAGATAATGCACTCAAATTTACCATCAGTAACTTTAAAAACCACAGAAAGGCCTTGAGAGGAGCCCGTTAGTGTGTTTAAAGTCCTTTAATTTGAAATATTATTCCCTCATCCACATGAGTTGTACAATTAAGACGTAATATAAAAAGTGTTCAGATTTCTCTTACCCTTTACTACAGATAGAACTAAAGAGAGGAGAAAGTATGTACTGATATTATTGGATATAGTTTTCACTAAGGATACTGTAACTTGGAGTATTATAATTAATAGGCATTAAAACATCCTTAGTGTTGGAAATATGGATTTAGAAGTGTAGTGACATGAAAGGTGGGGATAGCGATTGGTTAAAAGTATATAGATAGATCTATGCATATTATTGAGTTAATATTAAGGCAATATATGTTAGGGTGTTAACTAGAGGGTAGTAAGTATGGTGCAGATTTCACAGTAAAATGTAGAGAAGGAGTTAGTAGTTAAGGTGACTTAGAGTATGCTTGAAGTAGGATAGGAGTTCATGATGGTATTTCATTATGTTATAAAAGTATAGGTTATTAAGGAAAGTTTTAGTGGTTAAGGATTGTTAATTTAGGAATCCCTTTGTGGTTGTGAAAAGAAAATTAGTTGATTCTTGCAGATTTATATTATAATTTAGATATTCAGATGGATAAGTAGTACTGATGCGCTAAGGGGGTATGTTAATAGATTATAATAAAATAGGTCATTGGATTATGATCATTGTTCTTATTATAAGGTCTAAGTGTACTAGTGTTTCTTGATGTTTTGCCAAGAAAGAATAGTGTGTAAGGTTGTGGTTAGTCATGTCTAGTACTAAACATTATGTTTGAATAGTGAATGATCATAAGGTGGAAATGAGGGCTGCTTGGGATAGTGATGCTAGTTATATGGAAGGTAATCTAGTAGGCTTGAAATAGTTTATGCAAGAATTTAAGTTCATTTATTTGTAATTAAGTACTCATTTATTTGCAATTAAGTATGACAGTGTAGATATGATATAGAGGTACACCCAAGGTAATATATGGTTGCATTATCTTATCTTAGATTACTAAGTTTTGTATGTGCTTAGATAGTGCCGTTGATTTTCTAAGTGTGAAGAAGGCTAGTTATATAGTATATGGTGTCATTAATAAAAAGTTAGGAGTTATAGGTTGAGGATGTTGAGTCTTTTGGTATAGTTTCGATTCTCATGGCTTAGGGGAAAATATGAATTTTGAGGTGTGATATTACAAAACTATGAAAGAGGGGTAGATTGTGTATTTAGTGAGGCAGGGATGTTTACCAAGAAGAGTGTAAGTATATGACGATGATTATTAAAGCTAGAGAAAGTTAAGGGTGGTATATATAAAAGGAGTGTCCAAGAATTAAGTAAGTATTTTTCCAAATCTTGTTTATCCGAATGATTTGAGCATTCAAGTGTATGTTTGATTAAAAAAAGTGTGGCTCAGTGTTGATGATAGGGGATAGGCCTATAGGCTTAGAATGTCGTCTTAGATCTAAGGGGGAGATGATAAGGTGGAGAACCAAATTGAGTTTTGTGAATTAGATTCTAAGGCATATCAATAAAAGTTGTGATGAGATAGTGATCCATTCTTACTCTAGAATATTCCTTTGATTTCAGTCATTATGGCACCCTATCCATATCTGGTGTGATAGAGAAACGCCCTTGACCCATGCTTATACAATTCATGCATATTTATGTTTATTCTCATCTCCTAGTAAAATAAGGAATAGTTTCTGTTCTATATTCCTATATTGTATGTCATGTAGTTGTATCTATTTTGTGCTTCCTTATTCGAATTCCATTTTCAGGTCATGCCAAAAATATTTTCCGCTCTGTTGTTATTAGAAGTTATGATAAGGATAGTATGAGTAAACTCATATTTCCTTCTTAGTAACTCTTGGAAATCTTATTGCATTAGTTATTTCTTAATAGTTCTATATGTATTATTGTGTCATGAATGTTTCAAGTGAGTTCTAAACTCTCAGCATGAATCGGTTCCTTATAGTCAATCAAGTCATCTTAGAAATTAATTTCATGATAGAATTTTTAGCGTTTCAGCTTAGTTATATCCTTCATTATCCAATATGTCATAGCTACATTATTCCATATGATTCCTACATACGTGTACCTATTCCATATGTATCAGCTAAGTCAGTACCTTTTCAAGAGGCTATTCCAATTACGAAGCATGATCAAATTTTAGAAATTCATTGTCTTGTTTTTCGTCTTAGATTAAAGCAAGTTTTATATCTTAGCCTAAAGATCCCATGAGATAGATGCTATTCCTTCCCAATCTTTATTCGAGGATGTATGTTCCTAAGATGGAGATAAAGCTAGACCCAAGATTTCTACGATCTTTATTTTTATACCTCCCTCGTGTTTAAGGGTGCGAGTTGAATTGTAATAAGGGGTGATAACAAGACCATTAGGAAGTGTTTCAGAATTTTCCAAATGCAGTTGGGGTCTTTTTGGGACCCCAAATTAGTGAGGGTCCACTATAAGAGTGTGCCACGATAAGGGTGTGGCACGCCCTTGGAGTGGCACAATAAGGGTGTGCCACACCCAAGGGAGAAGAAATGCCATATTTATTTTTTTAGTATGGGTTCGAGGTCTCGACTTCCCAATCATATATAACATAATTCCCACCCTCATAACTCCAGTTATTATATCTTGCTTCTCTCAAAAACCCTAAAGAACACAAAATAGGAGTTTTCCCCAAAAATTCAAGCTTGCAAGGTCCCAATTCGAGTTTCACTCAAGAAATTCACTAAGTCCAGGTATGTTAGGTTTGAACAAGGATACTCTTTCATCCCTATTCAAAAAAATTTAGTTTTTACATGAGTTTTAAAGAATTGATAACTAAGGTTCATACCCACTTTTCATATGCTTTGAGATTATGATGTTTCCTCATAAGTATTACTTTATTTAACACAAGATTTCATGTTTACTTATGTTCTTATCCACGAAATTTATATTATGTGATGAGTTTCAGTAGCTCGGCAAGAGGATTCATGAGTTGATAAATATACATGATTTTCAGCATGATTAGGTCAGTTTACAATCAGGAGTATGTGATTTGAGCATATTCTCTCGGTTTAAAAGAAGTTCGGACTTATTAATTCAGTTTTCAAATTACTAAAGGTATGACTCAGAATTTAATTTTGATCTTATGATATCAAACATGATATGAAATTCACACAATATTCATGAGTTTGATTTATTAATAGAAGCATGATTGATTTTCAAGTTTATAAACTCATTTGATTATTTTAAAGTGAATTTCATATGTTATGAGCACCAGCATATATTTTTGGAGTACGCTCCTAAGTGTTGTAAAAACCTTATTAGGACGTTAATTGAACCCTTACTCAGTTTCTCAAATTTCAAAGATTCATTTATGTTTTTGAGCATTTATGTTTTTGAACCTTTGAGATTTCTTTAAGTTTTTTTTTTTGATATTTTTCTATAAAAAATATAATATCCCAAAGATTTCAAGAAAATTTCGTCCTAAGATTACTTTGTATAAGCTTCTAAAGTGAATGATAATTATTCCATGAGGAATTTTCAAGATTTTCACTTTTTGTCATGTGAAAAATTCAATAAGCTTTCCATCGATATATGATTCGCTTAAATCCGATAACCGGGTAAGAGGAAACAGCATCATATTAGTTAGTGGCGCACCGCACCACAAGAGGAAATGGAATTTGGCAATTTTCAATAGGTGTCCGCGATTATGGTGCGTCACGCCAGCACTCAAATTCAGAATTTTCCTTTTTCCAGTGTCTCAATGCGATTTCCCCTGCTTTGCATCAAAGTTCCAGGTCACGAAGAAAGGGGAAATGCGATAGCTCCGCGTCGTGCCATCCCTCAGTTTCCCAATTGTTAAATTCCAGTGATACGGCATGATAGCGCCGCGTTGTGCCAAGGGTTCAATTCAGGAAATTTTTACTGAAATTACAAGACGAGTCCAGGGTTAAAAGGGTCAATTTCCTACCCCTATTTAAGCCCTTTAACACGTGATTCAGCCACTTTTCACCCAAAACACACTCTCTTCTCTCAAGTTTCTCTCAAGAAAAAGCTATGGTTTTCATAGAAGATCTAATTTCAAGAAGGTTTCACGATCAATCTTCATGAAATCATGAACTAAGGTATGTATAGTGTTTATTCATGGACTCCTTTCATCTATGAAGCCCAAGAATCCCTTTTCTAAATTCAAGTTATGAATTTTCTTATGAATTTCATAATTGGGCTGCTTTTGTTCATGTTGATAATGAGAAATTGAATTGTATTCCATGAATGAGTGTTAAATTCCATATGGGTTGAATTGTATCGGTATAGATTCATGAAACCCTAGGACTAAACCCTTGAATGATTAAATTGTAATTGAACCACGACAGTTAATTGTTGTATGATGTTATTTACACATTCTATGCCTACTATATGTTTGGTTGAATGGCTAGATGAAGGAAAAGTGTCTAATTAACATGATATCATGAAATCCCCATATACGTACAAGCTTATGTCTATCACATGTTTGATGAAATGCTTCAGTAAATGTATTATGATGATTATTATGTATTCAAGTAAGTCATGCTTTGTCAGTTTTCTTCCCTCGAGTCCTAGGTGTACTTGTACCCGAAACATTAGTTGTGTACCTAGATCCATGTCATGGTTTTACGATACTCTCAGTCAAGCCATGATCCTTAGACTTTAGATAGTCTTATGACTCAGGAAATCTCTATGACCTCATAAACTCAGTCAGTTGTCAGTTATCAGTAATATTTTATCAGTCAACAAAATTCAGTAACTCCGTCCATGTTCAATTCAATAAATCATGTTCAGTGTCCATTCAGATGGGAGTAGAAATTAGCACCGAATGAACCCAAGGATGGGGACACACACTATCAGATGAGGGTGTGATCCTTAGTAGTCATCCTTGTATTCCAGAACTATGTAGCCAGCATAGATTGAGACATCATGTCACGACTCGAACCGGGCCCTAGCCATGACGAGTATTCCAAACCATAAGGCCCAAAACACCCCTATCTGTCTGGTAATCACACACACAATTCATATGATAAAAGAGATGCAGAAGCTACACAATATAATGAAAACATGATCAAGAATCATGCGAAACTAATAATGGGGAATAATGTCCCACAATCTCAACACAACATCTCTATAACGTCTATGAAATATCTACTACATGACTGAAACAAATATCTATCTTAAAACTGGGATAAGGCCCCCAATAGACCTAAAACTAATTAAACTGCAAACATCAGGCCTTCCGTAATATAGAAGGCTCACCACTTGATTCTGCGATCTGTCGGAAGGAATATACTGGTTGTCTAGACCCCTAGACTGTGCCTCCGAACCTGGAAGGAGAGGGGGTCAATACAAAAGTACTGGTACACAGATAAATCAAAACAGAAATATAATATTTTTTTACACAATATAGGTGAGAGCCATTATAAAGCAGTTCTCATATCAAATTATTTGAAAACACATGGGCATAATGTAATAGTTTTCAATACCAATGTAATGCAATTGAGCTAGGTGGAATATCCTACAGTTGTAATTCCACGGTTATGTGGAATCCACCTCTGGTGCTCGGCGGCCAAGCCTCCAATCCAAGTAGCCTCTAGGATTTGGAGCCGGTATACCCCCCATATGAGTACACCGTAGGGAATCCCCTATGTGAGATATCCCAATAATTTTATTATCAACCAATGCAGAATACAATATCATATGACCCGTATCGGCAACTACAGTTTCCAATGATGAACCCGTTCACTCAATTGCCTTCTTCAGGCATCCACCTTCCTCATGAAAATCAATGCATTCAAACATTGTTCAAATCAATCACATGTTATACTCTGTAGGGTATCGTCATACCCGACTTGCAAGTCATCAGTATCATATTATTCTCTTCATTCAATCATCATATGCAACATATTTCAACATGAACAAAACAACCCTCTCTTTGAAAGTCAAAAACCATATCCAAATCATGACATTTTAAAGACATTTCATGACATGCATTTCGAGATGATTTCAAACAATTCATATCATGTGAAAACATAAAATAATATCATATCAATAGAGGGGTTTCGTGTAAATCATTCTCTCAATTTATCATCATTATGAAACACATGCATATCCATATATAATATGTCAAATTACATTGGAATTAGGCCTAAAGACCAAATCAATATCATAAAACGTTTAAAACATAATCATATTCGTAATTTCAAAACCCCTATTTTGAAAACATGAATTTTTAAAGCCCATGAGAATTTTTAGATAACCCCACGTACCTCAATTACTACAAATATTAGATGCTTCTTGAAGCCTACGTTGAGAGAATTCTAAATATGCAATTAGTTCCTAAAACCTCCTGTTGAATCTAGAGTTGCTTAGGTTTTTATTTTAAAACCCTAAGGAGAATCCTTGAGCACTTTTGATGAATGAAGGTGTATTTTGGGGTCCTTGGAACTAAATTTCATGTTTAAGGAGTAAGTAAGGGTGGAAAAGGACCATTTTACCCCAAAAACGGAGTGTTTAAGTCACTTGAAACCTTTACATAGGTGCCGCCCATTCCATCGCCTATGTTTATATAGGTGCTGCCTAGGCTATCGCATATGTTTACATAGGCGCTGCCTAGGCTATCGCCTATGCTTTCCAGTGGACATGAGCAATTGGTTAGGCAACGCATATCACTTTGAAAGGCCATAACTTCTTGCTCGTGTGTTGGATTTTAGCAAAATTGGTATCGTTAAAAAGTTAAATCGATTACCTATTATTTGAAACATAGTAGGCTCCCTAATTCGACATATACAGATAGTTATGGCCAATGGAAGCTGATACAATTTATAACGTCCACTAAAACTTAGTTGATAGAAATAGTTTCAACTCGTCCTTGAGTTGAAGGACCTCTATGGTCTAAATTCAAGCTTGAATAGATTCACATGCTACACAAATAATTAACATGCCGTATTGGAATAGGATTTTATGGCTTCAGGGTTTATCAACACATCAAAATCATGGTCTATATTATAGCCACTGACACTGAGGGTTAATGAGATGGATAAGCACTGTCAGATAAGGGCCTCACTATTCTCGTATAGGGGACCCTATCATATGAGGGTCGCCAACATCTTATCCTTACCAGTGGCATAGTTTTGATACCCTTCCAATTGGGATTACAGATTAGACCCTATCTTAGCCATAATGGCGTATTAGGGGCATGTCGGTTAAATAGAACTCAGATAGTTCTTCAGATTCAAGACTGTCAGATACAGTCAACTCAGATATAGTAAGGAACTCAGATAGTTCCATCAGATTCAGAACTGTCAGATAAAGTTACCTATGTTATCATGCATGTTAAACCTTGCATTAGCCTACCTCACATGTATACTCAGTACATTCCATTGTACTAACTCATTTGCACTATGGTGCTTTCTTTTTATGTTATACCATAGGTTCAGAGACACGAGTTCCAGATCAACAGTTGATTCTAGTCTCAGCAGTCAGAATAGAAATGAGTTCTCATCCTTCAAGGACATGATTATTTCTCTACTATTTCATTGATTAGTTATTAGTTAGAGTTAGTTGGGGACATGTCCTATCAACTCCTTATTAAGATTATTCAGACAGTAGAGGCTTTCAGACTAGATGCAGACTATTATGTTTTAGACTTTAGTGTTTATAGTTTTGTTTTGGGTATTTTATTACCCCACAGATATTATCTCATCCATGTTATGTTCATTATTGAACCTTATGACTTTTCAGTACATGTTTCTTCATTATTTAGCATTTTATTCAGTGAACAGGTACAGATATCAGTCATGGGTTAGCTTGTGGTCTTAAAGGGTCATGAGCATTGTGTAGTGTTTTAGTTCAGCAAATCGGGGTGTTACAAACTTGGTATCAGAGCCTAAGGTTCAATAGAGTCCTAGGAAATATGAAAGTCGCATATAGTAGAGTCTTGTACATGGGTGTGTTGTGCGCCACATTTATGTGCAAGAGGCTATGAGATATTTAGGAATAGTTTCCCTTCTTTCAGTATTCATGTCATACCAGTTAGCATAATCATAAGTCAAATTTTCAGTCTAGTCTGCTTCTTCTCTTTATTTCAGAATATACCTCCTAAGAGAAAAAATCAGTCAGCCCCTCAGTTTGAAGAACCTTTGGGCGATCATGTTTCTCATACAGAGTTCAGGACCAAATTTACCACTCTTGCTCAGTCAGTGGCTACCCATAATGAGCGACCAACTGTCGTTCTGGCCAACCCAGTGGCCAACTCAGCTGCAGCTAGGATTCAGCACTTTACCCGAATGAATTCTCCATCCTTCCAAGGGTCTAAAGTAGATGAGGAGCATCAGGAATTCCTACATCAGGTGCAGAAGGTAACAGACATTATGGGGGTGACTATTGTTGAGAGTGCTGAGCTAGTTACAGGATGTGGCTCATACTTGATTAAAATAGTATAAATCAGAAAGGTCAGAGATGCAGGTCGTATAGAGTGGGAGGAGTTTTTCATTGCATTCTTAAATAGATTCTTTCCCTAAGAGCTTAAAGAGGCTAAGGTGCTAGAATTCATCAACCTCAGGAAGGTCAATATGATGGTGAAAGAGTATTCTCTAAAGTTTACTCAATTAGCCAGATATTCCCCTCATATGGTTGCAGACGGCAGATCCAAGATGAGTAAGTTTGCTTTAGGGGTAAATGATAGCATGGTTAATGAGTGCAGATCCGCTATGCTAAATAGTACCATGACTTTAGCCAGACTTATGACCCATGCTCAACAGATAGAGGAGTAGAAGATTAATCTGAGGGAAAAGCAAAATGAGAAAGCTAGGAGAAAGGAGGAAACCGTTCTCAGTTTTGTCCTAAGTCATCAGTTCCAGCTCCTTCTTCAGCCAGTGCTCTATCTCATAAGTTCAGAGATAAAGTGTCAGGCTCTAAGTCTCAAGGCAGTGTCAGCAATACCCGAACTAATCCCATTTGTCAGACTTATGGTAAGAACCGCAAGAGTGCTTATAGAGCTGGCAGCGATGTCTGTTTCAGTTGTGGAAGGACAGGCTACAGAGTTAGAGACTGCCCTCAGTCAGTTTATCAGAGTCATCTTTGCTCTTTAGCTCAGTTCGGTTGCTCTAATAAGCAGGGTTCCACCACCATTGCTACTAGTGAGAAATGCCCAAATAGACTATATTCTCTTCAGACTCGACAAGATCAGGGAAATTCTCCTGATGCTGTTACAGGTACGTTACAGATCTTTCATGTACATGTTTATGCTTTGCTAGATCCAGGAGCTTCTTTGTCTTTTGTTACTCCCTATATAGAAGTTGATTTTATAATCAGTCCCCAAATTCTAGTAGAGCCCTTTCAGTCTCTACCCCAGTGGGAAAAACTATCATAGGCCCATGGGTGTACAGGAACTTTCTGATTATGATATTTCAGAAAGTCACTTCAGCAGACTTAGAAAAATTAGAGATGACTGATTTTGATGTCATTCTCGACATGGACTTGCCTCATTCCTTCTATGCCACAGTCGACTGCAAAAATAGAATAGTCCAGTTTTAGTTTCCAAATAAACCCACCCTTGAGTGGAAGGGTAGTGTATCCGCTTTTAGGGCTCATCTTGTTTCCTACCTTTGGGCAAGGAAAATGATATCTAAAGGATGTGTCTATCATTTTGTTTGAGTTAAAGACACTAGTTCCAAAATTCCCAGCCTTGAATTAGTCCCAGTAGTGAATGAATATTTAGATGTCTTTCCCGAAGATATTCCAGGAATTTCTCCCGAAAGGGAATAAACGTAGGCATTGATCTTCTTCTAGATACTCGGTCTATCTCTATTCCTCCATATAAAATGGCACCAGCAGAACTTAGAGAATTGAAAGAA
This sequence comes from Capsicum baccatum var. pendulum, assembly GCA_030864225.1. Taxonomy (NCBI): domain Eukaryota; kingdom Viridiplantae; phylum Streptophyta; class Magnoliopsida; order Solanales; family Solanaceae; genus Capsicum; species Capsicum baccatum. Next base: position 119,505,792 of record CM061556.1, read on the forward strand.
CAGTTGAAAGATCTCTTAGATAAAGGATTTATCAGACCCAGCATTTCCCCGTAGGGTGCGCCAGTCTTATTCGTGTGCAAGAAAGATAGTTCTCTCAGAATATGCAGTGATTACTATTAACTCAATAAGATCACAATCAATAACAAGTATCCTCTTTCTAGAATCGATGACTTGTTTGACCAACTTCAGGGTGCCAGCTATTTCTCTAAAATAGACCTCAGATTCGGCTATTATCAGCTTAGTGTTAGAAAAAGTGACATTCCAAAAATAGCTTTCCATACTCAATCTGGCCACTTTGAATTCTTAGTCATGTCATTTGGTCTTACCAATGCCCCAACAACTTTCATGGACTTGATAAATCGTGTGTTTAAGTAGTACTTGGACATGTTTATCATACTGTTCCTAGATAATATTCTGGTTTATTCTAGAACTGAATGCGATCATGCAAACTATCTCAGAATAGTACTTCAGACTCTTAGAGATCATTAGTTATTCGCCAAATTCAGTAAGTGCAAATTTTGGCTAAGGTCATTTGCATTTCTTGGTTACACCATTTCTGATGATGGTATTAGAGTTGATCCTCAAAAGATTCAAGCAGTAAGAAACTGGCCAAGACCTATCTCTTCATCAGATATCATGATTTTCTTGGGTTTGGTTTGCTATTACAGATGGTTTGTTGAAGGATTTTCAACTATTGCATCCCCTATGTCCAGATTAACTCAGAAGAAAGTTAATTTTCAGTGGCCAAACCCTTGCGAGAAGAGTTTCCAAGAGTTGAAGACTCAACTTACCTCAGCCCCAGTCTTAGCTCTTCCAAATGGTTTAGATGGGGGTGTATTGTGATGTATTTAGAGAAGGTTTGGGTTGTGTCCTCATGCATCATGGTAAGGTCATAGCCAACGCCTCCAGATAGCTTAAACCCCATGAGAGGAATTACCCTACTCATGATCTTGAGTTAGCAGTCGTAGTATTTGTATTGAAGATTTGAAGGCATTATCTCTATGGAGTTCATGTAGATGTCTTCACATATCACAAGTGTATTCAGTATGGCTTTTCTCAAAAAGATCTGAATCTTCGTCAAATAAGGTGGTTAGAGCTCTTGAAAGACTATGACATGAGTGTTCTCTATTATTCGGGCAAGGACAACGTAGTGGCCGACGCTCTCAGTAGGCTATCCATGGGTAGTGTTTCTCATGTGGAAGATAGTAAGAAGAAGTTAGCTCAAGAATTCCATCATCTTGCCAGACTAGGCATTCGCTTAGTCGATTCTTCAGAGGGTGGTGTATGTGTTCAGAGTAGTTCAGAATCATCTCTATTCTCTGAGGAGAAAGAAAAGCAAGATAGAGATCCCATCCTTGTTAAGTTGAAAGAGTTAGTTTAGGATTAGAATGTAGAAGTTTTCTCCCAAGGGAGAGATGGTGTTTTACATTAGCAGGGTCGTCTTTGTGTTCCAGGTATAGATGACTTAAGGCAGTGAATTCTTGTAGAAGCGCATGGCACGCGTTACTCTATTCATCCAGGGGCCACAAAAATGTACCGCGACTTGCGGGAAATCAAGTTAAGATAGAGCATTAGAAGCCTAGTGGGTTCATATAGGAGTTCAGTATTCTTACTTGGAAGTGGGAATTCATTAACATGGACTTCGTGATGGGTTTGCCTCGAACTCGTCATCAGCATAATGCAGTCTGGGTCATTACAGACAAAATGACCAAATCAGCTCATTTCCTTCCAGTTCATACCTCTTATTCAGCCGAGGATTACGGTAAACTCTATGTCAAGGAGTTGGTCAGATTGCATGGTGTTCCGTTGTCTATTATATTAGACAGCGGTAACCAGTTCACCTCTTATTTCTGGAAAGTGTTCCAAAAGGGTCTCGGTACCCAAGTTCATCTAGTACAACCTTCCATCCTCAGACAGATGGTCAAGCTGAAAGGATCATTCAGACTTGAGAAGATATGCTAAGGGCGTGTGCAATTGATTTCAAGGGAAGTTGGGATTACAACTTGCCTTTGATTGAGTTTGCATACAACAACAACTATTATTCCAGTATTCAGATGGCTCCATTTGAAGCTCTCTATGGTAGGAGATATAGATCACCAATTTGTTGTTTTGAAGTTAGTGAGGCCTCAGTCATTAGTCCTGACTTAGTAGTTGACGTCTTGGAAAAAGTCGAATTAATTAGAGAAAGACTCCAAGATGCTAAGGGCGGACAAAAGTCTTATGTAGATGATCATATAAAAATATTGAGTTTGAGGTTAGTGATCATGTCTATCTAAAGATATCTCCTATGAAGGGAGTGAAGAGATTCAGTAAGAAGGGAAAGCTCAGTCCCTAATATGTCGGTCCCTTCAAGATTCGCAGTCGTTTTGGAAAGGTGGATTATGAGCTCAAATTGCCTTCAAATCTAGCCTCAGTTCATCTAGTCTTCTATGTCTCTTTGATCAAGAAGTGTATAGGTGATCCACCAGTTTTAGTCCCTATTCAGACCATTGATGTCCAGAATAGTCTCTCTTATGAAGAAATTCCAATCGAAATCTTAGACTATCAGACTCGTAGATTGAGGAACAAAGAAGTACCTCTAGTTAAAGTTCTTTGGAGAAATCAATCCATTGAGGGAGTTACTTGGGAAGAATAAGAATGCATGCGTACCAAGTATCCTCACTCTTCTCCGCCAAATCAGATCAAGCTCAAGGTAACAGTTCTCCTTAAGCTTACTCAGTTTCATGATCAGTGTTGATCGCGAACTTGGTATTCAGTTTCATGTTCATGTTCCCAGTATAAACTTGGTATCAAGTACCATTGAATATTCAGTCATGCATTCATGTATCAGCTTAATTTTATAATTATGCATCAGAAATATATTCTCATTGTGAGAAACTTAGTCCCTCAGAACATTCAGTCATGCATTCATGAATCAATTACACATGCATCAGATATGCTTGTTCAGTATGTTATGTTCAGTTTGTCAGTCATGAGATCATGTTCCAGTTATTTATGTTCATCTTATTGTTTCCCCTCTCAGTCAGTGTCATTCGAGGGTGAATGTTCACAAGGGGGAGATATTGTAATACCCCAAAAATTTCTAGCAAATTTTGTCCCAAGAATGCCTAGTATTATCTTCTAAAGTGAATGATAATTATTCCATGAGGCATTTTCAAGATTTTCACTTTTTGTCATGTGGAAAATTTAATTAGATTTCCATCGATATATGATTCGTTTAAATCGGATAACTGGGTAAGAAGTTATGACTATTTTAAGTTCCCATCATAAAACAACGCCATATTAGTCAGTGGCCCGCCACGCCACAAGAGAAAATGACATTTGGAAATTTCCAGTAGGTGTCCACGATTAGGGCATGTCGTTCCAGCACTAAAATTTAGAATTGTCCTTTTTCCAGTGTCTAAGAGCGATTTTCCCAGCGTCGCCCCAAAGTTCCAGGTCACAAAGGAAGGGGCAATGCGATGGCTTCGTGTCGCGCTATCCCTCAGTTTTCCAAATGTGAAATTCCAGTGACACGGCACGATAGTTCTATGTCACGGTAGAAGTTCAACTCGAGAAATTTTTACTAAAATTTCAAGACACGTCCAGGGTCAAAAGGGTTAATTTTCCACCCCTATTTAAGCCCTTTAACACGTGATTCAGCCACTTTCACCCAAAATACACTCTCTTCTCTCAAGTTTCTCTCAAGAAAAAGCTAGGGTTTTCATAGAAGATCCAATTTCAATAAGGTTTCACCATCAATCTTTATAAAATCACGAACTAAGGTATACATAGTGTTCATTCATGGACTCCTTTCATCCATGAAGCCCAAGAAGCCTTTTTCTAAATTCAAGTTATGGATTTTCTTTTGAATTTCATGATTGGCTGCTTTTGTTCATGTTGATAATGAGTAATTGAATTGTATTCCATGAATGAGTGTTAAATTCCATATGGGTTGATTTGTATCGGTGTCGATTCATGAAACCCTAGGACTAAACCTTTGAATGATTAAATTAGAATTGAATCACAATAGTTAATTGTTGTATGATGTTGTTTACATATTCTATGCCTACTATGTGTTTGGTTGAATGCCTAGATGAGGGGAAAGTGTCTAATTAGCATGATATCATGAAATCCCATGTACATACTAGCTTATGCCTATCACATGTCTGATGAAATGTTTCAATAAATGTATTATGATGATTATTATGTATTCAAGTAAGTCATGCTTTATCAGTTTCTTTCCATCGAGTCCTGGAGGTACTTGTACCCGAAATATTATTTGTCTACCTAGATCCATGTCATGTTTTCATGATACTCTCAGTTAAGCCATGATCCTTAGACTTCAGACAGTCTTATGACTCAGGAAATCTCAATGATCTCATGAACTCAGTCAGTTGTCAGTTATCAGTACTATTTCGTCAGTCAATGGAATTCAGTAACTCAGTCCATGTTCAGTTCAATAAATCATGTTCAGTGTCCATTCAGATAGGAGTAGAAATTAGCACCGAGTGACCCAAAGATGGGGACAGACACTATCAGATGAGGGTGTGATCCTTAGCAGTCATCCTTGCGTTTCGGAACTATGTAGCCAGCATAGGTTGAGACATCAACACTGTCGATGAGGGTTGATGAGATAGATAAGAACTGTTAGATAAGGGCCCCACCATTCTCGTACAGGGGACACTATTAGATGAGGGTCGCCCATAGCTTGTCCTTACTTGTGGTGCGGTACTGACACCCATCCAATTGGGGTTACTGATTGGACCTCATCTCAACCATAATGGCGTATCAGGGGCATGTCGGTTAATACTACCTCCCACAGTTTTGTACCAGTCTTAGTAAAAGAACTCAAATAGTTCTTCAGATTCAAGACTGTCATATACAGTCGATTCAGATACAGTAAGGAACTCAGATAGTTCCATCAGATTTAGGACTGTCAGATACAGTCATCCATGTTATCAGTTACATTTAGATATAGCTATTTATGCTATCAGATATATCATATTTTAGTATGTTATGTCATCAGTATTCAGATTCAGTAATCACGATATCACAGTGTCAGTTACAGTTACGTATTTATATATGCATTCTCGCATTCATGTTAGACAGTTAGCTAGCGTATTCATGCATGTTAACCTTTGCATTAGCCTACCTCACATGTATACTCAGTACATACCATTATACTGACGTATTTACACTATGGTGCTTTATTTTTATGTTACACCATAGGTTCAGAGACATGAGTTCCAGTTCAACAGTAGATTCCAGTCTCAACAGTCAAAATAGAAGCGATTCCTCATCCTTCAAGGACATGATTATTTCTCCACTATTTCATTGATTAGTTATTAGTTGGAGTTTGTTGGGTACATGTCCCATCAACTCTTTATTCAGATTATTCATACAGTAAAGGCTTTCAGACTAGATGCAGACTATTATGTTTCACACTTCAGTGTTTATAGTTTTGTTTTGGGTATTGTATTACCCCATAGATGTTATCTCATCCATGTTATGTTCAGTATTGATCCTTATGGCCTTTTAGTTCATGTTTCCGCATTATTTAGTATTTTTATTCAGTGTACAGGTACAGATATAAGTCATGGGTTAGCTTGTGGTCCTTCGGGGTCATGAGTATCGTGTAGCGTTTCGGTTCAGCAAATCAGGGCATTACAAAAATCAAGTGGCGATTTTGTAATTCTTTTAAAAATTATTTTTAAATATCTTGAATCTTAAAATAGTTTCAAGAGGTCAAAACCATTTTATTTTAAATGAAATCCAAAAAAAAGGATAAAACAGCAGTGGTTAAGAAGTGGCGTAGCCCCATGACTCTAACTGATATCTTGGGATTCTTGGGTTTAACTGGTTACTATAGGAGATTCATGGAAAGTTTCTCTTCTATAGCTACCTCGTTGACTAAGTAGACTAAAAAATGTAAAGTGCTTATGGTTTGATGCTTGTGAGGGTAGTTTTGAGAAGCTGAAGGATAAGTTGACCTCGGCTCTAGTTTTAACTTTTCCTAAAGTCACAGATGGATTTGTGGTATATTGTGACACGTCTCATGTGGGGCTTGGTTGCGTCTTGATACAACATAACAAAGTGATAGGTTACATCTTTAGACAATTGAAGGTGCATGAGAATAATTATCTGACTCATGACTTGGAATTATTGGTTTTGGTATTCACATTGAAAATCTGGCGTGACTATTTGAATAAAGTGCATGCAGATATCTTTTCTGATCATAAGAGCCTACAATATGTGTTTACTCAAAAAATGCTGAACCTCAGCAAAAGAAAATGGCTTGATGACACGACCTAAACCAGGGCCAAGTTGTGGCGGGCATCTCAAGTTCGACCCAAACTAGAGAACGCCCCCAATACCCAACAATAACTGCCCTGTACCCTATGCCGGATGAATTCTGAACATATAACAAGATTGAACAATTATAATTGAAAGGCATTTAATAATGTCCACAACCATATATCCAAACATCCAACCAAGCATCCAACTAGTGTTAGTAACAATACCAATACCAATGCCAAGGTTAACACCAATACTGATACCGCCCATTCCTATAGAGGTCACACAAAGCCTCTAACCAAAAACAAATAACATCTGATCGGTACATGCCCTCGACCATAGCCGAAATCAAAGTCTAAGAAATAAACAAAAATTTGAAAAGAATTCCATAGCAATGAAATAAAGTCTGTCTAACCTAAATACTGTCCCTGAATCCAAGTCATTGAGGAGGAGGATTAGTATGGCCAGTTCCTGCATCGCATGGGGATACAGCACCTGAAGATGAGTTAACGGGTAAACCTAGCATATACTCAGGAGTAAGAATAAAAGAATGCCATTATTCAAAACCAAGGTAAATAACCATATGAAATCACATACATACATATATCTACCAAACCAAAAAAGAGAATAGGATTTAATATCCATTTAAAACCTTTAACCTGGGATTGTCTAGCTCTGTCGTCTTTAATCCACCCATAGGCTATATGGGTTGAGCTACCCTTACTGAAAGGGCCCTGACGCATACTAGCCGCACGAGTTGGAGAAAAACTGAGATGACTAGTACATCTCCCAAAATGTAAGAGTGACATGATGCCCAAGGTCACCAAGACCAACCTCACATTAATAAATGTGAGTTTTAAGTTTTGGTCCAACCCGGGACCACCATCTTCCACGGCTTGGCTAACACATCCCTCTATAAGCCTATATTAAAACCATTCACACATAACTAATCAATTACCAATGAGTCCTTTTAATTAGGCATTAATCATTGGTATCATCATACCAAAACTAAAGCTTGCAAGTCTATCTATTTAAGCCATACCAGAGCCATTAAACCAATTTGACTCCAAAATTTCCGTTTAAACCAATACCATGGCCACCAAGGTCTTTCCAATTCTTTTAAAACCATTTGAACTAGTTTAGGTTCCATTACATTTTATGCAATGCAAGGATTTCAATAATAGTCAAACTATGTGATAAAAGCATTCTCATTGGAATTTTAACAAACATGTTGAGGGCATATAGTTTCCAAAGACAAAACCAAGTATCAATTGACCATTTCCATGCAACCACATGTTCAAATCACAATTATTACATAAAATCCATATGAAAAACATGGGAAAACACTATCCAACCAAGAACAACCAAAACCCCCAGCATATACTTAAAAACCAAAATAATACCACCATAGTTTGGTGAACAAAATTTGGGCCAAACATATCTACCTCACTAACTTCAAACAACCCAATAGGAGACCTACACCTCTTACCATACAATGCCTCAAATAAAGCTATCCCACTACTAGAGTGCTAGCTATTACTGTGAGCAAACAATACAAGAGGTAAGTGCTCAACCCAACTACCACCATAGTCAATAACGCAAGCTCAAAGAATATTCTCTAATATTTGAATAGTCCTTTCTGGTTGCCCATCCAACTATGTTTAAAAAGTAGTACTCAGACTCAACTTGGTCCCCAAAACTTTTTGAAATGACCACCAAAAGTGTGATGAAAATTACATACCGTGATCGAAGATAATAGGAACAAGTACCCCATGCAACTTCACAATCTTTTAGAGGTACAACCTGTCATAATCCTCAGTCAAGAAGTTATTCCTCACTGGCAAAAACCGATTCATCTTTGTCATCCTATCCACAATGACCCAAATTGAATCAAATGATCCTGAGATTGAGAAAGACCATTAATGAAATCAATGTTAATTGCTTCCCACTTCTACTCTGGAAACTCAATTTTTTGATATAATCCTCTGGAACTCATGTGCTAAACTTTCACTTGCTAGCTCACCATGCACTTGTCCCTAAAATTAGCCATATCTTGCTTCATATTGTTCCACTAATACATCTTTTTGAGGTTATAATACATTTTAGTCAAACAAAGATTAACAATATAGCGTGACTCATGAACCTCAGCCAAGATCCTCTCTCACAAGCCATTGACGTCGGGAACACATAACCTCTCTTAGTACTGCAAGGTGCCATCACCACTGATCTTGAAGGACATCACCTTTTGTCAACCTACATCGCCCTTTATCCTCATCAAGACAGGATCTAACATCTTCATTTCCTTGATCTCAGCACCAAGAGATAATTGATCCACTTCTTTCACAGACACACCACCATTCTTGGCGTCCAAGAGGCAAATTCTAAGGTTAGCTAAATAAAGAATATCCTTCACCAGCTTTCACCTCTCCTTATCCAAATAAGCTAGACTCCCCATGGATATCCTGATAAGAGCATTAGTAACCATGTTAGCTTTACCTGGGTGGTAGTAAGGACTTATATCATAATCCTTGCAAAGCTCATGCCATCTTCTTTTTCTACGATTAAGATTTTTCTGAGTAAACATATACTATAGGCTCATATGATTAGAAAAGATATCCACATGCACTCTATTTAAATAACGATGCTAGATTTTTAATATGTATACCACAACTAACAGTTTGAAGTTATGATTTGGATAGTTCTTCTCATGCACCTTCAATTGTCTAGAGGCATAATCTATCACCTTTCCATACTGCATCAGAACACCACCAAGACCCACATGAGATACATCACAGTAGACTACAAACCCATCAGTGACTTCAGGCAAAGATAATCTAGAGCTATAGTAAGTTTATCCTTCAGCTTCTCGAAACTCTCCTCACAGGCATCAGAACATAGGAACTTTACCTTCTTCTAAGTTAACTCAGTTAATAGGGCAGCTATGGTAAAAAAATTCTCCACAAACCTCTTGTAGTAACCTGCTAAACCCAAAAGGCTCCGAATGTTGATTGGAGTCATGGGTCTAGGCCATTTTTTCACAACTACAACTTTTTGTGGATCCACTATGATTCTTTCTCTAGAAATGACATGACCCAAAAAAGTGACAGCGTTCAACCAAAACTCACATTTTGAGAATTTGGCATACAATTATTGCTTTTTCAAAGTCTGCAACACAATACGGAGGTGATTTTCATGATCCACCTCACTCTTAGATTACACCAAAATGTCATATATAAAACAATGACAATCAGATCCAGAAACTGAAGGAAGACCCTATTCATTAAATCCAATAATGTCGTAAGGGTATTGGTCAACCCAAAGAACATAACTAAATACTCGAAGTGCCCATATCGAGTACAGAATAAAGTCTTAAGGATATATATCTATGAATATTTAATTGATGATACGTAGATTGAAGATCGATTTTGGAGAAAAACTAAGCACCCTGCAACTAATCAAATAAATCATCTATCCTTGGAAGATGAGACTTATTCTTTACCATTACCTTGTTCAACTGATGGTAATTAATACACATATAAATGGACCCATCCTTCTTACACACAAATAACACTAGTACACCCCATAGGGACACATTAAGACAAATGAGACCCTTGTCTAAAAGATCCTTGAGTTGTTTCTTAAACTCCTTCAACTCAACTGGAGCCATTCTAAATGGAAGAATAGAAATTGGATGAGTGTCCAGAAAAAGATCGATCCTAAACTCAATCTCTTTATTAGGAGAAACACTAGGAAGGTCATCAGGAAAGACCTCAGGAAATTCATTTACTACTAGGATAGAATGCAAAGAAGGACCCTTCGAATTAAAATATTTAAACTAGACTAGATGATAGAGATACCCCTTAGAGATCAATCTCCAAGCTCTAAGATATGATATAAACTTCCCCTTAGGATCTATGAAACATTCTCTTACTCAACAACTGGCTCATTTGGGAATCTAAAGACAACCTTATGGGTCCGACAGTCTTGAGACGCATTGCATGAGTACAATCAATCCATCCCTATTAGGACATTAAAATAAACCATAAAGTTTAAGTCTCCCTTCCTATTTCACCTTCTGGAAAATCATGATTGAGGTATGTGTTGATTTTAACATCTTTGTTCTCTGTTTTTATTAAAGGTAGATTGTGAATTCCTTTGCAATCTATTTTCTATCTTAAAGGTAAGATTAGAGATGTTTGGGGGTTTAATTATGCTAGTCACTACCTTTTACCATTATTTGAGGATGAATGATCCATGTGGGAGAGAATTGAAACACCCTTGATGTTAGTCCTTCAAAATTTCCTAAAATTTAAGCTCATTATCCTGCTGATGACTTAACCATACGAGTAGTATAGTATGGGTACAGGTCATGTGACCCTATGATAACACACGGTATCCACAAGAACAAAACAGTCCACAAGTGACCCGCAAATACCTGTAACAATCATGACACAAAACGACACAAGGAAGCAAACACAAACTTAATGATAAAGAAGATTGATAACTTGACATAAGGGAAACATGTAAAGTAGTAACTAATGAGTTTATTAAACTCTAAAACCCCTACAAAACACGTTAACAAGCACCAAGTTCTTACGATGATACAAGAGCAGAGTCACCACTCAAGCACCAACGTTTCTAACAAACAAGTAATCACAAGAGATTCCACCCTTGAATGCTATCCTAGTTACAAGTTTATGCTATCCTAGCTACAAGTTTTGGTTTTGTGCCTCAAGGAGAGAGGACTTGGTGTTTCAAAAGTTCAAGACTTACAATAATCATCAACCAAAGAACTAAAGACCTAAACTAGTATATTTATAGACTTATTACAAAAGTAACGTGAAATGACTAAAAAGGCCCTTTAATGAATGGCTTCAAGTAGGCTCCCTTAGAGTTCTATGTATGGATGGTTTTGGTGTCCATTTAGGTGCTCCTTTGCACTTCATTTGCATCCACCAAGTATCGGGTACAACATGCACTCTCTTAAGTTCATATCCGCGATTATTCTCGTATCATCCTTTCCATCTTGAGAGGAATTTGCCTACAAATTCACAGCTTCATCATTCTCAATTGGCCACTTCAAAAGAAATCACTCAAAAAAGCCCGCAAAACATGACATGACACCAAAACATTCTGCAAAGAACATGAGGATCACGGGATCTTATCAGTACAAGTATCGGCAAACTTTTTTATTTTGAACCTCAGCTTTCTCTCCATCTTGAGATTTTCCTTCAATATCATCCATTTCAATTCTCGTATCTCCACTTGGTGGTGGGTTCCTTGTTGGTCCCATTGAATAACTTTTCCTTCATGCCCTCAGTATCCCCTTTGATTCGTATGTCTTCCTTTAAACTCTTCTTCCATCAAATAAGGCTCATCATAGACTCCATATCCTTCATGTTCCTCTTTACCATATACCTCTACGTGGATGTCTCGGCTTTGGAAAAGTAGAGCTTCGATTGAGAGGATTGATTTGGTGAAGTGGAGCTTTGGTTGTAGAGCTTAGATGGGAGAGTTCGGTTTTGGAGCTTGGATAGAAGAATTTGGTTTCAGTGAAGAAATTTGGCTTCCAAGTCCTTCTTGTTGGACTTGATCAATTTGTGGGGGAGGTGGCATACTTAGGTTTCAGTTTTGAGGATAATTGTAAACTTGGCTTATGGTATTTTGTGGTGGTCTTGGAGGATTGATCGTTGGATGTAAAGTTTTGAGAATAGAAGCACGAGAGTTTTTTTGACTCTCCAAATAATCCAACTTCTCACCAAACGATGTCATATTCGAGCCTAATCTATCAAGGCCTGAATTCATTCTATCCACTTCACGGGAAAGAGTTTTAATCCCGGCCAAAATAGCACTAAGAGCATTGTTATCCATTGTATCCAAGTGTTACCTACAAAACACAAATAAGTTAGTTTTACAAAGGAGTGATGTGGCAGCCTTTGATTGGTTGCGGATTTGAAGACCAAGGTTCAAGTTGAACCTCCCAACAACAACAACACCTCTTTAAACACAAATCCACAACCACAATACCAACAACACACCTTTAAACGTTCAAATTTTCAATCCACCATAACACCAAGAACAATTCGGCCCAATATTTGAATCCACACAATAACAACACAAGTAGAAGTTCAACTTATATCTTGACTCTATTAGTGTTAGTAAAGAACAAACCAATACTAATATCACTCAATACTCATGAAATATACCTAGATCTAGACTCAAAGAACAAATATCAGCCAAGACAACACCAAGAACACAACTTTCTCGGCCAAGAACACCGAACTGAAGAATGCAACTCTTTTTGTGAGATTTTCGACCTTAGACACCTCTTCTAGTGTTAAGGGAAAAATATCTAACACTAGAACACACAAAACACAAAAAAAATCACAGGAAAACTAGTCTTCAAATTTTGGCCTAAACACAGAAACATGGACAGATTACTATTTTGAGTTTTTCAGATTTTTTTCAACACTTTTTTTTTATTTTTGAGTGAACAAACCCAAGATTAATCTAGAAGGAACGAAATAAATGATGGATCTTTGATACCAAATGATAACACACGGTATACACAAGCAAAAAACAGTCCACAAGTAACCCGCAAATACCTGTAAGAAGCAAGACATAAAACAACATAAGAAAGCAAACACAAACTTAATGATAAAGAAGATAGATAACTTGACACAAGGGAAATATGTAAAGTAGTAACTAAAGAGTTTATTAAACTCTAAAACCCCTACAAAATACGTTAACAAGCATCAAGTTCTTATGAAGATACAAGAGCGGAGTCCACCACTCAAGCACCAACGTTTCTAACAAACAAGCAATCACAAAAGATTCCACCCTTGAATGCTATCCTAGATAAAAGTTTTGGTTTTGAGCCTCAAGGAGAGAGGACTTCGTATTTCAAAAGTTCAAGACTTACAATAATCATCAACCAAAGAACTAAAGACCTAAACTAGTCTATTTATAGGCTTATTACAAAAGTAAGGTGAAATAACTAAAAAGGCCCTTTAATGAATGGCTTCAAGTAGGAGCCCTTGTAGTTCTATGTATGGATAGTTTTGGTGTCCATTTAGGTGCTCCTTTGCACTTTATTTGTATCCACCAAGTCTCAGGTCCAACACGCACTCTCTTAAGGTCATATCTGTGATTATTCTTGTATCACCCTAGTCATTAGGTGTTTAATGGGTGGTGGTTGGGTGTTTGATCTTGGTAATGACTTGGTGATACAAGTCGTTAGGAGTGGTGATGATTCATTAGAATGATCCTTAATCAAATCAATAATTTAGTGACTTAACTTGGATCTGAGTACGAGTGGCTATTGAAGAGCCACGAGGATAGGTTATGAGTGGTACGGTTGAGTCGTATATTGTCCAGTATCTAATACTTTAGGTTATGTATTGGAAACGACTAGACCATATGAGTTTTATAGTTTGGTAATGAGTGGGGTCATAGAGTCATAGGGTTGATAGTATATGGGTGTCCAACTCACTGACTTTGTGATGACTCAATGGTATGAGTCATATGTTGTGGTCACAAGTCACCGGGGTTGACTCGTAAGCACCTGTGATCTTTTTGCAGTTTTAAGTTGGGGGCACTTGAGGCATTTCCCACTTAAAACCCTTAAGACCCCATGTCCCTATAACACTTTTTGGTCATTCATTCTACACTTTACAAGATTAAATATCCTCTTTACTCTCTTAAGATCCTCTTAAGCAAAATTAGCTAGGGTTTCTCCAAAGTTGTCATCTAAGGGATTAAGGATCAATTTCAATCCATGAATCTTTGTAATTCAGGCATGTGACTCTTCCCTCATTGTTATTTTATTAAAATCATATGTTTTAGTGTGTGGTTTTCATGGCATTATTATGGTTTTAAAATAAAAGTTGTGGCATTTTGGATGCTTATGGTTGATTAATGTTCCTCATGATTTACTTATGGTTTTTCATATTTTGATTATGGTTTTTCACATGTAGGTGCATAGGAATGGTGATTTAATCAAGTGGTCATGGTTGATCCCCAAATTTGATGATTTTGGCTTTGATAATGGCATGCCCTCACCTTTTTGTAAAATTGTCAATGAGAATGATTTTGTCAAATATTTAGATTATTCTTAGAATCTTTGCATTGCATAAGTGGTTAAAGAAACATGAAGGTTTTGGTTGGAATCATATGGTTTTGGAAAGGCCTTGGTGTCCATGGTTTGTTATAAATGGTTTCGATTAATTGGAAACTATGTATTCTAATTTGTTTTAAAAGTTTATATGGCATAAGGTAATAAACATGTAAGCTCTAATTTACGTATGAAGAAACCAATGGTTAATGCCTAATTAAAAGAGTCCTTGGTAAATAGCTGGGAAAATGTAAAGGGATTTAATATGGGCTTAAAGGAGGTGGTGTAGCAAAGCTGTAAAAGGTGGAGGTCCTGAAGGGACCGACACTGGAAACTCATGTTTGCTGATGTGAGGGTGGTCTTGTTGACCGTATGCATGATGTCATACTTTATATCATAGGGATGTACTAGTCATCTCAGGTTTTCTTCAGTCATGTGGCTAGCATGCACTAGGGCCCTTTCAACAAGGTGAGCTAAACCCATATAGCCTGTGGGTGTCTTTAGGATGGCAAAAAGCTACACAACCTAGGTTAAGGATTTAAATGCATTCTAAACCTTATTCTGTATCTCGGCATGGTATATATATATATATATATATATATATATGATTGCATATGGTTATTTGATTTGGTTTTGAATGATATAATTATTTTACCTTTATCCCTGAGTTACATACTAGCACTCACTTTGCTAACCATCTTTGGGTGTTGTATCCCCATGCGATGCAGGAACCTACCATACTACCATTCCTCTTGTTCAGTGACTTCAATTCGGGAATAACTTTAAGTCTGATTGAAGTGGTGAGCTTCCATATGATGGAAGGCTCTATTTCATGCTATGGACTTTTTTTATTATTGTTATTTCTTTGGTTTTTGCTTTAGATATGGTCGGGAGCATGTCCCCACCAAATTTTCTTTGATTTTGGTTAAGACTTTGTCAGACTACTATGGGCATGGGTGGTGTCGGTATTACCGTTAGAATTGGTACTGATTTTATCATTAGGATAGGTATTGGTTTGACACTTGGTTTTCACTATTTAGTTATGTCTATAGACTTCATATTATGCCTTTAAATTATTATTATTTCATCTTGATATATGCTCCAAATCCTTCCAATAGAGGGTTTAGAGGGGTTATGGTTTGGGTATTGGGGGTGGTCTCCGATCCTGGTTGGTCTTGAGACACCCAACATGACTAGGCCCTGGTTTAGGTTGTGTCAACTTGGGACACATAATTTCAGGAAAATGGGTGTCTACTGACCCTACAAAGATTGAAGCTATGATCACTTGGCTTATCCCAAAGTCTATCAAGGCTCTTAGATGGTTCCTTGGGCTAACTGAGTACTACAAAATATTTGTTAGAGATTGTGGAACTATCTATAGGCCTTTGACCAATTTACTCAAAAAAAATCATTTTTGTGGAATGAGTAGGCAAATAAGCCTTTTAACAATTGAAGAATGCTATGGAAACTATGCTTGTATTAGCACTGGCTGATTTTACTAAGGCCTTTACTATTGAGTTTTATGCATTTCATCAAGAATAGTGCTTTTTGATATAAGGGGCAGACCTACTGTATATTTTAGAAAAGCCTTATCCCCAAAACACAAGGTCTATCTACTTATAATAAAGAATACTTGGATCTACTTTAAGATGTTGATTGGTGGAGACACTACCTACAAAAGGGGCATTTCATTGTTAAAACTGATTATTAGAGTTTAAAATACCTACTTTAGCCAAAGGTAACAACAACACTACAATAAAAAGGGTAAACAAAGCTTATGGGATTGGACTTTGAGGTTCAATACAAAAAGGGAATAGAAAATTAATTGCCGAATGCAATCTCAAAAAGAAAAGAAGAAGACTCTATTGTCATGGCTATGTCCAAAACACAACACACTTGGTTACAAGAAGTATCTCATAGTTATAAAGGGGATCCGATAGCATTACAACTTTTCAGGAAATTAATAGTAAGTTCTACTGGTTTATCCGACTATACCTTGTACCAAGGCATTATTCAGTTCAAGCACAAGGTTTATGTGGGCAAGGGCAATGATCTCCGACTTAAGAACCTAGAAATTATACATCAATCATCCTTGGGGGCATTCAAGTCAACAACGAGCTTATAGGAGAGTACAACTAGGTTTCTATTGGCCTAATATGAAGACTAAAATCTACAAATGGGATAGTGAATATGATCTTTGTCAGTGAACTAAATCAGAAAATGCATTCCCCCAAGATTGCTTCAACCTTTTCCAATTCTTGACTTGGCCTAGCATGATATATCAATGGAATTTCTTGTGGTCCTACATACTTCAGAGCATAAAAATGTAGTATTGGTGGTGGTGAACCGTTTGACCAAGTATGGTCATTTTATAGCCCTCAAACACCCTTTTACTACCAAGGATGTGGCAAAGTTATTTGATAGAAAAGTGTAGAGGCTTCATGGGTTGACAAGAACAACTATTTCCAATAGGGATCATATATTCACCAATTATTTTTATAATACATGTTCCACGCCATGGGTACTAAACTTACCTTTAGCTTAGTCTACCACCCTCAAACTAATTGAAAAACTAAACATCTTAACAAGTGTATGGAGTCCTATTTGAGAGTCATGGTCTTAGAGAATCCTAAGCATTAGTATAAATGCTTACATCTTGCCAAATAGTGGTACAATTCAAACAAATCATACTTCCCTTAACATATCCCTATTTTAAGCCTTGTACGGCTACACTACCTATAATTACCCTTAGATTCCCTATCCTATTTGGGTAATAGTGCTATTAGGTTGAGCTTTGTCTAATGACAGTACCTCTTCCAGTTGCTTAAAGACAACCTACTTTGAGCATAGTCTCATATAAATTTCTAAACATATAAGCTTACATTAAAGAAAACACTAAAGTTAGGGGATCAGGTGTACCTCAAACTTTTGCCAATTCGTCAATCATCCATTAATGTTCACCATAATGTGAAGCTCTGTACCAAATATTATGAGCCTTATACTATAATACAGAAGTTTAGGACGGCTGCCTATTATCTACATCCTCTGTTGGGGTCTCAGATTTATCCAATATTTCATGTGTCTCAGCTCAAATGATGTGCTAAACCTACCATTCAACCAAAGGTCCAAACTCTTTTATGTGACAACGACGATCTCCTACTTATGCAGCTTTTGAACATCCTATAAATAAAGATTGTTAAAGTCAATAATAGAGTAAGGGTACATATCTTAATTCATTACGCTAATTTTAGTGTCGATGAAGCTACTTGGGAAGACCAGAGCTATATAAAGAATTAATTTCCCAAGTTTGTTTCACAACAAGGACCTTAAGGACAAGGTCATTTTTTAGCGATAGGGATTGTTACAACTAGGAAGGTGAAATAATTCTACCAAATGAAGAGTTAGCATTTATGTTAAGAAAGACATACATTACATAAAATATGGCAGAGATAGAGATGTGTGGGAATGGAGGTGTCTAGGTAAAGTGCTAGTGAAGTAGGTCATCAGCTTTAACAATTAGTTGGGACAGACCCAGTAGTAGTAACAAGCCCAGGTGTAGAAGCCCAAGTGTTGAAGTAATACCCAATAAAAATATTTGTAAGTCACCGAGGAGAGGTGGTTAATCTTTTAATTCTCTTATGCTTTACTTTCTTTTTCCTTATGATCTTCTCTCCTTTCTCTCTCTAAGATTCTCTTCTGAATACTCTATTACAGATGATTATCAAGAGCTTAGGGTTAATCAATATTGTAATTCGTGTCACAATTGTTGATCAATAAAATTTTTGTTTCATAATTTCTCTCAATTTCTATAAATTGCTGCTAGTACATTACTTCCTATGGGTTGACTTCCTCTCTTTTGTTAATTAGTTTTTGTTTTTTTCCCTGAAATATGATGGGACGTGGAGTTACAATTTGGTTGTAGGATTTTTAAGAAGAAGGATTAATAATAGTTGGGGAGAGAACAAGGGGAAGATAGAAGTTTCTGAAATAATGCTTATTATGGTTGCTCAGTTTCTATGTGTGCTTTGTAATAGTAAACAAAATTAGTAGGGTTATTAAGGAAAATAAAGGGAAGAATTAAAATAAAAGAATTTAATTGAAAAAAAATTCTTAAAACCTAGAAAAAATATAAATTAGAATTAGAATATTGGCTTTAGAGGCATGCCACATCAGCAAACCCATGTTTCTATATTATTTAAATAACTTGTGAACAGGCATGAATTTCGTGTGATTAGGACATTATTAAATTTATTATAATATTTATAATACTTCTATTTTTATGTATATTTGGATTTCTTTTCATCTTGAGCTGAGGTTTTACCAAAAGTAACCTCTCTATATCACTTTTGAGATAAAGTTAAGGTCTATGCATACTTTATCCTCCCATACCTCACTTTATGGGACTACACTAGTATGTTGAGAAAATTGAAAGAAGGGTGTCTTTTAAGTCTTTAATGTGGTATTGATGACATTGACCATCTTAAACGGTCAAATTTAATTAAGAAACTTAATTAAGTTAATTGTGGACTTGATTAATATTTTCAAAACTTTCTAATCTTTTTAAAAATACAAATCAATCTACACCTCTCTCTTCTCCAAATTAACTATTTATTCCCTCTCTCTCAACAGTTTCTCTTAAACATCTCCCAATAAATAGTTCTAAAAAAATTTTCCTTCACTCCCCGATGACTTTAATCTCAGGCGAAAAATAGTTAGGGTTCGAGTTCCTTTTTGACTTTTAACTGTGAATCGATGTGACAACATTGCTTTCCGACAACAACAATTTTGAGTTCTTCATCGTCCCTTTTCTTCTTTCATAGGTAAAAATTAGGGCTTTTTTGTTGTGAAAAAAAAGGATCTTGACCCAACATCTCTTCTAGTATTAGTTAATAATTTCATTATTTGTTGCTTAAATTTGAAATGCGGACTGAAGAAAACCCTAATTTGTGGTATTTTTTCTCTCATCTTTTTGAAGTGAAATATGATTTTTTGTTGTTATTGTAGCTCTTATTGTCAAACTATTGATTTGATTTGTTAGTGTTTATTGTGGTTTTCCAAGTTTGTTTTTTGTTGTTTGTGTTTGTACAAACAAAACAATAATGTTGATGTTTTTTATCCCTGTTGATGTTCTTAGTGTGCGTGTTGTGTGTGTTGGTGTTGCTGGGTTGATGTTTGTTGTTCTTGGTAAAAATAGTGTATTTGATATTAAATGGTGATATTGTTGTTTTTCCACTGAGCAAAATCTTACTACTGGTTTGTTTTCCTGCAATAGATTAACCATCTGATGTAATTATTAACTATAAGATGCAACAGATGAACCATCTGTTGGATGAAATCCTATAAACGATTCCAATAGGACGACATGTCCAATACTTTGATTTCATTCAATAGATCATTCATTTGTTACGAAAGATGACCCTTCTATTATGATAAATCTTAATAATATTGACTGTTGATAACAGTTCCAAATATCACTCACATGTTACAATAAGATGAATGATCTGTTGCATAGATTAGTCATGTATTTCAATAGATGAGTGATCTGTTGGAAGAAATCACAATAATATTGAAACTATATTTATTATTTCCAATAGATTACTCATGTGTAGCAATATGTTAGTTAAATATTGCAACAAATAACTTACCTGCTTCAATAGATGAGTGAGTTGTTAAAACAGTTATTTTGTTGTGTTTTACTTATTAGATGTACTGTTATCCTTTTTTAATGATGCATTAATCAATTGTAATATTTTTTATTTTCATTTTATATTTATATAATATGGCTCCCAAAAGAAACAAAACTGAATCAATTCCAAATAAAGGAATAAGTGAAGCAGCTAGGCTACATCCAACACACTATGAGCGTGTTTTATAAATGATATCTCAATCAGAAGTAGAAGATAATGAGCATAGGGATAAGGAATATTTCAAAAGAGATGATCCAAATACTAATAGCCCTTCCACTGAAGATTTGGTTAAAACCTTCAGCATTGATAGTTATCATATGAGAATTCAGTGCAATGGTGCCACGGATTTAACTGGTGATTTCATGGTTAAGTCAACCATGAGAAAATCTTGTGATACCTTCATAAAAATAATTTGAGACTAAAAATTGGATGCTTATTTCAGGGATAGCTTCTTTGGGCAATATCTTGATTTACCAGAGTACAACAATGCTTGTTTCCAAATGACCGTAGTATATGATTTTCTCAAGTGTAGATTTATGTATGAAAAAAAAAAGATAATATAGATGAGGCGATGATAAATTATTGTGGCATGCCTGTTTGTTTTGGTTGGAAGGAGTTTGTCATAGTTACTGGACTATTTGGTATCCTCCTTCTCAACCTATACCTATTCTAACCTAAAAATGCACCCCGCACAACAAAAAAAGACAAAGGCAAGTCAAGTGATGGTGATGACTTATTGTCCCTTGCTAGTCCAAGTTTCAAAAAAAAAATTGATAGAAGTGTTGAAAGGTAAAATACTTTCAACGAAGCACAAACAATCATTGTGCTTGGTTTGGTTTATACATAATATTTTTGGGTGAGATACTTTAACAACAACATACCACTTGTTTTAATAAAGCTCTTCAAAGATCTTGAGGCATTTAACATCTATCCTTGGGGTTATTAAAGCTTCAAAATGACAGTCAAATATTTGTTGACTCCATTATTGCTAAAGACAGTCAAGTTATATGGCTTTCCATGGGCTTTCATTGAAAATATTTCTTTTATTATGATTTATTTATTTTTATCGAATAACTCTTTTAATTTATTGGAATTATTTTATAGGCTTGGCATTTGAAGCCATTTTTTATTTAAGACAACAAGTGAACTACCAAGAAGAAGTTTCATGTCCAAGAATTCTGATATGGTTATTGGCCAAACTAATGAAAAAATAAAATTTCTTGATCTCTTCACCCCCATAATAAGTAGTAAGTCTAATTCTAATTAAATTTTTATTTTAATTAATGATTTTTAAAATGATTTAATTATCATTTTAATATATTTACTGATTTATTTTAGTTTGTGCATCCGTAGCTTGTTTTGGCCAATTGAGAGTTGAAGATGTCATTTTTCTTAATTTACAGTCTGTGCAAACTTTATCGGACCCTAAGGTCATGGATAGAATAAAAGAAAAATTGTTTGGAGCAATAGTCATCACAAGAAAAATAATTTCAGAGGGTGGGCTTGTTGTTGATGATGGTGTTAGTGGTGGAGGAGTTGGTGGTGATGGTAGAGTGGTAGTGGTGGTAGTGTTGATGTTACGACTAATGATGCACCTCTTGCAGTTTTTGAAACAACAAACTATTATGATTATAATCATATTGGTTTTATAGATTTTGTCCCTCCGAGCGAATGTTCTGCATGTAAATCTCAAAACTGCAAAGCAAAACATGATGGAGTGATTAATGCTTAACTGCTTTTGTAAAGAAATTGAGATTTAAGAGCGGTATTATTCTATCAAAGAGGATTTTATATCCATACACTCCACTAGAGATTAAGGTGGATGAGAAGAGAAGGAAAGAAATTTACAGGGCATTATCAAGCATAAAATAAAAAAGTAAAATTGCAACTCCGTTGTCTTTGTTTTGCACTTTTAAGCAATGTACAAAGGCCACAGGAAAGCAACATGAGCTAAAGATGGTGAATATTTATCATTTGTTCTAATAAATAAACAGACTATATATTTGTTTCAACAGATGTCATGTCTACTGAAAATTATCAAATAGATAAAGACATCTATTGAAACAGATGACTAACATGCTGCATTAGATGCATTATATGTTGCAAGATATGTCTCATCTGTTAGAGCAAATCAAACAAGTTTTTAACTATTTTAATTTCTCTCAACAGATAACCCATCTATTGCAACAAATGGGTCATCTTTTGGGACAAATTACACCAAGACTTTCCAACTATTTTTTTTATTCCAACAGATGAGTCATCTATTTCAACAGATGGATCATCTATTGGAAATTGTCATTAAGGTCTTCCTCCTGATTTAATTTGTCCTAATAGATGACCTATATGTTGAAACATATAGGTCATCTATTGGGATAAATTACATCAAGGGTTACTACTATTTTAGTTTATTTCAACAGATGACTCATTTATTTCAACAAATGGGTCATCAATTGAAAATTGTCATACAGGTCTTCCTACAGATAGGTAACCTATTGGAATAAATTAAAACAGTAGGAAGATCTATTTAATTTCCTCTAACTGATGAGTTATCTTTTTCCCATTTTTTTGTATCTCTATGATTAGCACTAACAATTTTAGCTTTCCAAGTAGATGTCATAGTAGAAGCTATTGTTGAACAGTATACCACAGTTGATAATGCATCAACTACTTCCAAAGAGGAAGAAAAAGTGAAACCTGACAGTCGAAACAAACAGAAGAATTATTTGTTTGAAGGGTTCAACATCTCGCATGAGGATCCAAAAAACTAACAAAGTTGATCAACAACTATTCCAATGGATTGCTGATGGACTGTTAAAGAAGTTGCATACCAACAGCTACATGAATCATTTTAAAGAAATATTGATCTATACATTTTTTTGTAAAAACATAACATTAACACTGATAAATCATGCAAAAAAGATGAACACTACAAGTGAACCAATCGGGTCTTGGTTTTGATGTGTTTACTTTGTTGTTGCTCATCTCAAAATGAAGAATTGGTTCTATTTTATGTCACAGCCCAAAACTTGCTGGAATGATGAGGTTTAAATGTCATATATATATCATACTATTAACACTATATTTAATTATATCTTATTAATTTTATTATTACATAATCTAAAATGTGCAGCACATTGATGTCTTTTTTACTACCTTTAAAAGAAGGTCAAGTTGCAAACACAACAACGATATCGATACATGATAGGCAACTATTTGTTCAAAGTTTACATCAATAAGGCTTACAATCTTTGTCAACAACAGTTGTAAGTTCCCGAAAATGAGGAATGTTTAATCAACATCATCAAAGGTTTTAGTTTTCTAAATGGCTTACCGTGGCACTTGGTCAACAAAGTATATACCCCAATCAATTGTGGTCATGAGTTCCATTAGATGTTGGATGTTGTTTTTCTAAAAAAGAGGCACATCCGAGTTTATGAATCGATATCGCAAGGGAAACATTTTGGGTCATCATCTGAGATATAAAATTTGGCTAAAATATTGCCTACTTACCTTGATATAAGTGGCTTTTTGGACCAAAAGATTCGTATTGATTGGTCGATAATTGAAGCATATCGGGATAAAATGGGTAATCCATTTGATGTAGAGTATATTGAAGGAATTTCTCAACAATCAAGTGGTAGCTTATAAGTATCATAATTAAGTTTTATTTCATAAATTTCACAACTCTTACATTAATTGCAAGATATGGATTATCTGATTTTTTTAAACGCAGGGATTATGGTCTTTTTGTTGTCGCTTAAGCCGAGTATATAAGCCATGGATTACAAGTACCAAATGGTGGACTTGATAATGGATTATTTCATAAAAGATATGCTACTCTTTTATTAAATATGGAGAAGCGAAGGATCAGAAATCATACGCAAGCGACATTAAAGATCCACGATGACCAAAGCTGAATTTCATAGCACCAGATGAAGAACAACTTATCAATATTGTGTAGATCTTTTTAGATTGAGTCTATCAAAGTAATAACCTCTCCTTAGGAATTATTGGCTTCAAACATAAATTGTAAATATCTATCATATGTATCCATAACAAATTTTTTACATTTCATTTATTTGTTGATTTATTTAATTTTGATATAATTTGTGAAGGCTTTGATTTATTTTATTTTGTCTATAAATTTTATTTTATCCTTAGATTTGAACTTATTAATTGAAATGGAATAGTAGATTCAAATATTACAATAGACAATTGATCTATTACAACAAATGTCACATCTGTTGAAAATTATCAAACAGGTCTTCCAATAGGTTTGAATTATTCCAACAGGTGAACTCTATCTATTGCAATAGAACAATAGATGGTTCATCTATTAGAATAAATTATAACAATATTAATATTGAAATAGATAAACTATTTGCTGCAACAGATTGTCTATCTGTTGGAATAATTTAAACAAGTAGGAAGACCTGTTTGATAATTTACAACAGATGTCAGATCCATTATTTGTTGCTTTATTTTTAGTACTAATTCAGAAGTTTTCAAATTTAAGAAAACAATACAATTGTCATCAATCATAAAAAAAATTGACATTACTAAAACAATATACAATTAAGTTAAAAACTTAGAAAAAAAATTGTAATCATTTTTTTACATTTTCTTTTTTAAACACAGGCTTTAAAATTTCATATAGGATCCTAGAAACCCATACCTCTTGCATCCATGACACAGTGTTGTAACTCGGTAAGGATATTTTGGTGCCGGATATCAAACATTCGATATATGCAAGCGAGTATAACCCGGACGCGGAACCGATGTTAACACTTCCTTTGGCAAGTCATTCTTTATTAAGTCACTTTGCTCCAACAATTTGGGGAGTAACTCCAATAGTGGTTGCATCATGGGGAAAATATCATGTTCCTCGAAGCATGGTAAGTTGCAGTAATAGGAATTAATGTGTCTCTGATGGAGGAGAATCTCAAGAGTCACATAATATTTTTTATCCAGTTTCATGACTGCAAGAATTATTTTTGCTCTGATCCAACTCATGTCGTATGAAAATGGCCTATTTTCTCTAACATAGTTAATCATATCTTGATCTCATTTGAATTGTAAAATTAATGTTTCAAGATCTAGGCCATTAGGAGTGGTCTCTTTCATATTGATTATGTTGTACATACTCTTGAAATTATTGTAGAAGTTTAGGTCCATTATCCTAACGTCAATCATATGCTTTGTTGTACGCAAGGTGCCTTTCCCTTATAAGGTAGAGAATTTCATCAACATGTTGTTATATAAGAAGACAATTATGAAATAGGTTAGTAAAAATTTAAAAAAATAACTAAAAAGATGAAATAGATTGTCCATCTATTGCAACAGATGGTCCATAAGTTTCAAATGATAGGTAATATATTGCAACTGATGGTTGATTTATTGCATAGGTTCTCTAAATATTTCAATAGATTAGTCATCTTCTGCGACTTATACAATCGATGGACTACCTGTTGCAATAGATGACTCATATATTGCATAGCTTTTTTGAACCTGTGGTAATAGATTAGCCAATCTACTGCAACTTATGCAATGGATGGGTAATTTATTAAAAAATATCACTTGGAAGGTTAGGTTATTAAAAGTAACAACTTACCCTATCTTCGTACCACTCATACATATTTGTTATTATTTTAAAGTCTTCGGAGGAAAGTGAATTCATCATGAAGTATGTTACGGGTTTCTTGCAATTATTGTAGTTTCTCAGAGTCAACAGAATGTTGGTACCAATGGTAGTGTATATGTCCACTTTTATCAATGGTACCTGAACTTCATCAATATTTGATGGAGGAGGATTTGCAATTTTTCTTGATTTACTATTTGAGAGTATACGTCCAATTGATTTTTCTTCTTCCTAACATCCTCTATAGGAGTGTATGGCTCCTCACCTTCTTGGATGGTATAACACCCCTCTTGGATTTTAATTCATTGATGACATCATTTGGATTATCTATTTTATTGAAGATCCCATTTTGTGTGTCCATGCAGGTTTTACATTTGCAAAGAGAACAAGAACTTGGAGAGTGATGAGTTGGACCATTGAAAGTGGTGACTAGGAAATCATCATCTTTTAGAAGGTTAAATTTAGTTTCATACATATTTATTTTTGCTTAAGCATCCACGACATACTCATCAACATGGCTGCCACCAACATGAACACTCCACCAGCAATATTACCACAAACAACACCCAAATTTATTGCAGTAGGTTGGTTATAAAGAGCCTCAACATGAGGCTAACCTTGCCTAACTGATCTTCTAATGGTTGTTGCTCTAGCCAATTCCTTCTTTATTAACTCCACTGTTAGGTCTGCTATTGTATGAATAATATCTAGAGTAATAAAAGAATTCATCCCCAACTCTTGTTGAGTAGGTACAATCCATGGATGCACAACCTATAAAAAAATATATATGGTTAAATCAAATAATAATTTACAGTCAGTTGGGTAATATGTTAACATAGATAACTTTGCAACAAATGATCTTTCTATTACAATTGATCATTCAACTGTTGTAATAGCTTGACCATCTATTACATCAGATTATACATCTGTTGTATAAGTTATAGTAGATGGGTAATTTATTAAGTTATATTAAGAGAACCAAAGCCACAGATGGGTAATTTGTCGCAACAGATGACTCGTCTATAGCAACAGATTACCCTTTTTTGCACTAGTTGTTGTAGACGAGTAATCTGTTAAGAAAAATTACAACATATGTTTCATTATTGTAATAGATAGCCCATTTGTTTCAATATCTTTCTCTGATTCAAATTATTGTACTTGAAAAAAGACTTCATCATCTGGAGGGTTAAAGAGATCAGCCTCCTTAATTTTTGTGTTGCTCTTTGCAGCCAACCACCTAAGGATCCTTACATAAGAAACCTCATATAGGTAATCCTTGACCTACTTTTGGAGGTGAGAAATGGCTTCAAATTACCAAGCCTAAAATATGTGAACATGAAGCAAATAAAAAAGTCATAATAATTATAGAATATCAATTAATGCAAGAGTAAACAAATAGTGATTAAATTTACCATGAAAGCCCACGGAAAGTCATATAAGTTGATCACCTTTGGGGATAGTTTTGTCAGTAAATATTTAATAGTCAACTTGTAGCTATCATATCCCCTGGGATAAATGTTGAATATATCCAAATCTTGAGCAAGAACCAACGAATTATCTTCTATGACTTTGTTGATGTCTCTTACTAGTTTAATGGAATGAGTAAACCAAACTAAGAACAATTGCTCTTTTAATTCTTTGGTATGTCCTTATTAATGAGATCTTTTATCAACGTCTGGTCTTTACAACCATGACCAGCAATGTCCAATAAACTTTCTTTTTTTCCTTTATTAGTTTTGGTGGGTGGTCACTTAGACAATATCTTACCTTTATTTGATGGTGGTGGTTTGAGTGTCTTACTTAAATTGGAATTTTTGCTGGGTTTCTCCTTGAGGAGAGGTTCTTCTGGATGATAGCATCTTAAGCCAGTCAGTATGGCAAACTCTTTCATGACAAAACAAACCGGCATGCCACAGTAGTTAATCCAAATTTCATCCATCTTTTTGCCCCTCCTTCAAATCCTTATCATCACCCACATACTTGATCTTGTGCTTAAGAAGACCATATACTATGCTCATTTAAAAGCGGACATTGATATCCTAAGGCAATTTAAGAAATTATCCAAAGCGGCTGGACCTAAAAAAGGCCTCTAGTTTTTCCTTCCTCATAATATTCCTAAAATCATCAAAATGTTTCCCCATAACAGATTTAACTATAAAATTGTTGGTTAAATTTGCAGGGTTATTTATCGGTATCTAAACTTGAAACATGTCAATACTAATAATTTTGACATGATCGAGCTAGGATTTCAATCTTAATTCACCACTCATTGATGATGTATTATCATCATCTTTCTCGTTCCTCTTGGAAAATCCACCTTTTTCCTTACTTTCTACTTCCCCCTCTTCTTTTTTATTTCATATTCTTCCTCCTCGCTTTTATTTTGCCCACTACCATCGATAGAACCTTCTCCACCTTCCTCAATATCTTTTTTGTTATCTTCACGATCTTTCTTAATTTTGTTTTCATTTATTTCCTCAGCTTCACTTTTTCCTGAAATAAATTGTTCAGAAAGCTCCTTTGAATCCATCTGTACTATAGTCTTTTTTATTAGGTTGATAAAAGTTGATCCACTTTCACTTTCTTTTCTTTTGGTAGACATATTTTACCTACAAACAAGAGAAAAATAAAAAAAACATTACAATTGATGCTTGCGCAATTTTAAAAAAAAGTATCACAAAATTCAATAAGTAACATACTATAAAAAATATTCCAACAGATTACCTATCTGTTGGAGCAAATCACCTATCTGTTTCAACAAATTAACAACATGCTATAACATATGAACATCTGTTGGAATAAATTAAAAGAGTGTTACTACTGGTTTGTTTTCTTCCAACAGCGAAAACATCTATTGCAATAGGTGGTTAATCTATTGGTAGAGTTGTTTTATTTTATTACAACAATTGATACACTTGTTAAAACAAATGGGGAATATATTTGAAAACCTATTTTAATATCTTCTAATAGATGTTCCACCTATTGCAACAGGTGGGCCATCTTTTGGAAGTTATCAAAATAGGTAGCAGATCTATTTTGATAAATTCTAATACATTAGGTAGTCATTCAGGTGCCTAGCCAGCTCGTGTTGCATTTACTATTTGGAGATAGGGTAATATCTTGGAGTTTGAGTTGCCCTATTTTCTCTTTATCTTTATTTGTCTTTTGCTTTCAATACAATTATATGATACTATCTAAGACAGTTTAGACTTTGAGATTGTAAATACCTATTGTCAAGTTTAGAGCTCTTGTATTAATATTATCAGGTTTTGGTATTTGT
The DNA here is from genome assembly GCA_030864225.1 of Capsicum baccatum var. pendulum. Classification (NCBI taxonomy): domain Eukaryota; kingdom Viridiplantae; phylum Streptophyta; class Magnoliopsida; order Solanales; family Solanaceae; genus Capsicum; species Capsicum baccatum. The sequence goes on from CM061556.1 coordinate 119,534,786, forward strand.
ATTTTAATATTGGTTGTCTTTAGTTGTGAAACATTGTTGTTTATATATTTTATCCTTATATAGGGTCCATGTTGGACATTCTTACCCAGGTAACCCATTGATTAGATTTGGGTTACAATATTATCTTACCTACCTATAGGATGTGGTAGGTGTCATCATGACTCAAAAATTAGGTTATAACAAATTGGTATCAGAGCAAGGCTTCTTCGATATTATTGTTACAGGGGAAAGTATCTAATAGAGTCTTGCGGATCAAAATATTAGCATCCGGTTCCTATCTTTGAGAGGCTATAAGACATTCTTAGAAGTCCTTCACTTATTTCACTCATATCATGCTAAGAGTCTAAGTTGGTTTGTAGGAATTCTATAGACTTTACTCTTTTGGAAATACCCAGGGCACATGCTTCAATGATATGTAAGCAGGATCCTGAGACCTAGACTCATAATTTATCCCTAACTAAGGATCAGGGTGTACCTCTCCAGGATCATATTCCTACACTTGAGCAATAGACTCCTCCACCTCAGCCAACGGTGGGCTAAGGACCAGCCCAGGATCCACCAAGATTTATCCCTTCTCTTTTTTGCTTAGGGATGCTTTAATTCAGCTGTTAGGTACTGTTAATAGTTCACAGACTTTTAAAATAGGAGTGCATCTTACAGCTGCAGCTCCTAAAATTAAGGTTTCTCCTATTCCAGTTGTCATTCAACCGACAGTTGTTCAGTTAGTTTGACATAGCCTACTATGTCTGCTAATGAGCAGAAGATGCTGGGTAGGTTCTTGAGGTTGGCTCCACCTAGATTTGATGGTGCTCCTGGAAAGGATGCATTTGAGTTTCTGACTGCTTGTGGTGATAGGCTTCATGGGTTATGCCTTGTTGAGACTCATGGTTTTGGTATACCACATTTCAGTTGGACTTGTTTGCTAGATACTAGTAGAAGGGTTTTTAAGTTCTAGACCAGTTGGATCTTCTTCTCTCTCTTAGGCTTAGTTCTCTGAGATAATGTTTGAGAAGTTTATGTCGTATAGTCACAGTGATTGTTTGAGAGATCAATTCTTTAGGTTGGAGCAGGGTTCTATAATAGTTGCTGAGTATATGGCTTATTTCTATAAGTTGGCCAGGCATGCGACTTCTATATTAGATATTGAGTGTGAGAGAGTTTACTGCTTTCTAAGAGGATTGAGACTTCCTATTTGGATGGATACTCAGAGTTTGGTTATTATTGGTAGGACCTTTGCTGAGGTTGTTGATCATGCTATAGTGATGAAGGACATGCAACGTGAGGGTCATGATAAGAGGACCAAGTATGAGGGTAGATTTAGTAGGAGCCATAGTAGTTCCTGATTTAGAGCTGGTATTTCTTATGTAGGACATCCTCTGAATCCACCTCTTTAGCCTAAGGGTTAGGTTAGTCGACCAGTACAGGTAGATCTTCAGGTAACTGATGGGGATTAATTTATTTTTAGTGAGCTCCCTAATAAGGAGATGACTAGTCAAGGATAGCTCGTTACCTATGTTGTTAGCAGGTTTAGGCTGAGCATCAGCATCCAGACAGATTGACTTAGAGATTTCCCACTCTCAAGTGGAAATGGGAAAGGATTACCATAGATTTAATTAGTGGCTTGCCTCTTACTTCTCGTGGTCACGATGGTATTTGGGTTATTGGGGATCATTTGAGAAAGTCAGCTTATTTTATTCCTATTCAGATGACCTTCAGTGCTGAGAGATTATCCTAAATTTATGTTTGGGAGATAATTCATTTGTATGGGTTCCTTATGTCTATCATATCAGATTATGGTTCTGTGTTTGATTAGAGGTTTTGGAGAGTATTTCAGGAGGAATTGGGTACTCGAGTGGATTTGAGTATGGCCTTTAATCGGTAGACGGATGGTCAGTCTGAGCGGACTATTCAGGTGCTCAAAGATTTGCTTTGAGCTTATGTTATGGACTTTGGAGGTCAGTGGGATCAGCACTTAGCATTGACAAAGTTTGCCTACAACAATTGTTATTATTCGAGTATTGAGATAGTGCCTTATGAGGCTTTATATGGTAGACTGTGTCGTTCCCCTATTAGATAGTTTAAGACTTCCGAGGTTAGGCCATATGGTACTAATTTTCTTTAAGACTCGTTGGATAGGGACAGGGTGATTTAGGATCGGCTGAGAGCAACTCAGAGTAGGCAGAAGGACTATGCCGATCGTAGACTCCGTGCTATGAGATTCGGAGTTAGGGACCATATGCTCTTTTTTTTTCACCTATGAAAGGTGTGGTGAGATTTCGGAGGAAGGGTAAGCTTAGCCCTCGCTATATTGGACCTTTTGAGATTCTTTGGGTAGTTGGCGAGGTGGCCGATGAGTTGGATTTACCTCCAAACTTCTCCGTTGTTCATAGTATATTCCTAATCTTTCTCATGGTCTTAGGTAGGACTCGGTCCAGTTGGGCGATTAGTTGACATTTATGGAGGAACCCATGCTTTTTTGGCTGGTTATGTGAGGTGACTGTGTACTATGGAGTTACAGTGGTCAAGGTTCAGTGGAGGCATCGCCCAGTAAGGAGGTTACTTGGGAGAATGAAAGTAAGATGCGGGTCAGTATCCTAACTTGTTTGAAATTTTAGGTACTTGATTGTCCTTAACTTTCTGGAACAAAAGTTCCTTATTTGTGGATGTTGTAATGACCCTTTCGGTTATTTTCCACGTTCTTGCTTATTTTTGCTGATAGAACTTCTCTATAGCTACCCAAGTCATTAGTGACTTGCCAAAACTGATATATTGGTTACCTGGCGGTTCATTTGGTTCCTTGAACCACTCTTTTAATTTAAAGTCTTTGTTGTTCCTAATTAACCACTAAGAGAAAACCATGGTCAAATAGCTTGGTATGCAAAATTTGACTTTTCCAACGCATCCGAAATGATAAAAACTATGAGGTTACATATCTTGTTTTTTGAAATAGACCCCGGATGCATCTTGAGGCATTGGAATAATCTCGAAACCAATTTCCAAGATTCAACCATGCCTTGTCTTGACCAAGATATTGCGACCGCGGTGCCGTGACCACGTCTAGTTGGATGGCACGACCGCGAGACCTGAGGAGTAGGCAAATCGATTTGAAGGTTGTTTTCTCCTAAATATTGGCCGTTATGTACCTCCCTCTTAACCTACAAACCCTAATGGAGTGTGAAATATTCTAAGTAAGTCTTGTGGGTTGAATTGGAGCTTAACAACTTTTGAAATTGAATCTTGCTACAATCTAAGGTAACATCTCTTCTAGTTTGGGATTGATTTCATGATTTCTTGACTTAAAACCCCTAAATCATTGAGGCTCAAGTGTATCCCCAAATTTGATTGATTAACTTTAATTTCTTGAGGGTTATAACTCCTTAAAGGTAGTTAAACAATGGGTTAGTCTTGGAAACTCACTTCCAAAGGCAAAACCCACTTAGGGGTTAGGTGTCTTTTTGAACCCATAGCATAATGGTGCTCTAATGAGTATTTTCATTCTTATTGTAATGCTTAGAATGTATTATTGATAGATCTTCTCGTAGAAAAAGAGGCTTCACCAAAAATAGAGGAAAAACTTGTTGGCTTGTGAGTTTCTTGGACTCAAGGTAGGTTAGGCTTAATTGTAGTTAGATTGAGCTTGATTATAGTAAAATTGTTGATATCTTTTGAGATTGGATGGGGTTTAGATGATAAATGGTTGAATGGTGGTAATTGGGATTAGTTGGTTCTTATAGGTTATTGAACTTGCAAGGTGTGAAGCTTGACCCTTATCCTAGAACCTTGGAAAGTCTACTTGTAGTCTCATTAATAGTATGATAATAATCTAGTTTCTCTAATAGATGAGAATAAAGTTGCTCCCTAACATTAGGAGTATGTTGACCTTGCTAGTGCTTAGTTAGGAAATGACCTTGGTGTTGGGTTGACTTAGGAGGAATGCTTGAAGAAGATTTCCCCAATTGGCTTAGTAAGGATTGATAAGCCCATATGATATGATTTAGATAACTTAGCCTAATCCGAGTAGATTTTAGACTTGTGGTAGTGGACTTTGGCATTCTTGGAATTTAGGAGTGGGACTTGACCCACCTTAATATTGAACTATGAAATCCCTTAGAGACCTAGATACTAGATGAATGTCTAAATTACATTGTTGATATTATTAATGGTTAAACCTCAGTTGTTGGGTTATACATGTGGATAATGGTTGGTTAATATGAATACTTGATGGATTATCTAGAGGTCAATATATGGATAGCCTTGGGAAAGTGATGATTATATACATCATATGGATACTCATGCTCATGTTATGTGGTAATGTTTAATAGCAAAGTAGGATGATACATGTTCTCTTACATCCTTATTACTCTATTATTATGAGCTTATATGTGCTTACTGATTTGGCTATTTACGTGTATGCATGTTGTTGCCTTGAGAAATATGAAATGGCATAATGATTCCCGGTGAATTCGAAAGATATTTTGATGTGATGATAATACCCAGTGAATCCAGAAGAGGTAATGATGCATAATGCTGCCCAATGAATTTGGAGGATATGTTGATGTTATGATATTGCCCGGTGATCCGGAGGATGTGTTTATGTAATATTGATATCTGGTAAATCCAAAAGAGGTGATGATGTTATAATGATACCTGGTGAATCCAGAGAAAATATTGATGTTATGTTGATACCCGATGAATCTGGAGGATATGTTGATGTTATGATTGATACTTGATGAATCCGGAGGATATGTTATTGTTATGTTGATACCCTGTGAATCTGGAAGAGGCAAAGATATTATGTTTACATATGGGGCTAATTTACATAAGTTCATTGATACTTGTGAGGTTTGGTCATGTGGGACCAAACCGCTTATGTACGTGGGACATAATATCTCCTTTGATAAATAGTTATTCATTCCTTGTCCTTAATTACTAAATAAGAGGTGTGACCCTTGTTGACCCTAATTGGTAACTAGAAGTAACTTATGCCTATTAATGGGTTAAGGCTAATTGGTATATCAAAACCTTGTGTAGAAGAAAAGGCTTACCTAGCAAATCTTATCAGCTTGGAATAATGGTTATGTTATGGAATTTTTGCCTAGTTAACTGGAGTTACAATAACTAGTTATGTCTAAAAAATGACTACGACTTGAATACTAGAAGTCTAGTGAAATAGTTGGTGGACCTTACTTGCTTAAAATATGGTAACTAGTCCTTAAGTTTATAACATGTCTAATGATAATAGGCTTAGTATTGCATGATAATAACTAGGTTAACTTCTAATATGTAATGTCGTGGTGGCTTAGTTGATGACTTCTTTAATGAGAGTGCTAACTAGAAAATGGCCTTATGACTGGCGAATAATTGATAGTAGTTGTAACTTGTAGATTTTCTCTATTTAATATCTAGTAACTATAACACTTGTAACATAGTGGCTTATGGAAATAGAGGTTAACTAGTTTAGACCTCACATGTAGTTAAGTGGTAAATTTGAGGATAAGTAATTATTTAATTATGCTATAACAATATTGGTTTTTTGTGATTAAATTATGGTATGGATAATGATTGTGGACCTTGGTATAAGCCATGGTGGGGTTCTACCCGCAACTCTGATTAATGGTTTAGTAGTTGTACTTTGACGTATTATTGGTTGAACTTTTGGTGTACTCTCCTGTGGTATGGGACATCATGATGAGTTTTTGTATTGTATTTCTGGGTGTACTCTCCAGTAGTATGGAACGTCGTGATGAGTACTTTATTGTGTTCTTTTTTGTGTACTTCCTGGTGATATAGGATGTCGTGGTAAGTTCTTGTGCTTTCTGTTCTAAAGATGGTTGGTGATGATTATGTTAGACAAATGCTTATTATTGTACATGTGACTTTACACTTCCAAAATGATACTCAGTTGGTATGGCGATTATGGAATATAATGATATAGTATGTCGTGTTATTGCTTTAGTAGTATAGATATTGTTATGATGATATTGGAGGAGATTCAGTCCTATACCTTGAATTTAAGTTATTTCTTACTTTATATCATCCTCATATTACAATTTAGCACAGTCAACCAATGATGCCTACTGAGTACCCATGTTTTGGTACTCATACTATACTTTTGTACCTTTTTGGTGCAGACCCAGGTTCTAGTTGTCATTGTTGAGCTAGTTCATGTCGTATTGACCATTTGGAAACAAAATGAACTCTTGGAGTTTGAGTTGCCCCGTTTTCCTTCTATCTTTAGTTGTCTTTTACATTTGAGACAAATGTATAAGACTATCTAAGACAGTTTAGACTTTGAGATTTTAAATTCCTATTGTCAAGTTTAGAAGCTCTTGTATTAATACTATCAGGTCATGGGATTTGTTTTTGAATATCAGTTGTCTTTAGTTATGTATCATTGTTGTTTATATATTGTATCCTTATATAGGGTCCATGTTAGATGTTTTTACCAAGGTAACCCATTGCATTAGCTTCGAGTTACATATCGTCTTACCTACTGGTGGGATATGGTAAGTGCAGTCATGACTCAAAAATTGGGCTGTGACAAATTGGTATCGAATCCAGGTTTCACCGATATTATTGGTACAAGAGCTAGTGTCTAAAAGAGTTCTAGGATCGAAATGTTGACATTCGTTTCCTATCTTCGGGAGGCTATAAGACATTCTTAGGAGTCCTTCACGTATTTCACTCATATCATGCTAAGAGTCTGAGTTGGTTTGTAAGCTATTCTGTTGACTTTACTTTTTCACAGATGCCTAGGATACGTGCTTCAATGATACGTGAGCAGGGTCTCGAGACCCAGACTCATTATTTATCTCCAGTTAGGAATCAGGGTGTACCTCCCCAGGATCATAAATCTACACCCAAGCTAGAGACTCCTCAGCCAGCGGTGGGCTAGGGACCATCCCAGGCTCAACTAGAATGCATCCCCTATTCATTGATTAGAGATACTTTAGTTCAGTTGTTAAGTATTGTTGATTATCGCAGTCTTCTGGGGCAGGAGTGTAGCCTACAGCTGTTTATCCTGAAGTTGAGGTTCCTATTATTCCAACTGTTGTTTAGCTAACAGTTCTTCAACCAGTAGTGACCCGGCTTTCTATGTCTCCTGAGGAGTAGAAGACGCTGGGTAGGTTCTTGAGGTTGGATTTATCTAGATTTGCTAGTGCTCCTAGAAAGGATGCATTTGAGTTTCTGACTGCTTGTGAGGATAGGCTTCATGGGTTAGGCCTTTTTGAGACTCGTGGTGTTCACTACAACACATTTTAGTTGGACTTTTCTACTAGACACTGGTGGAAAGGTTTTATGAATTCTAGACCAGTTGGATCTTCCCCTCTATCTTGGGTTCAATTCTCTGAGATGTTCTTGGAGAAGTTTATGCGGCGTATACTCACAGATAATTTGAGAGATTAGTTCTATAGGTTAGAACAGGGTTCTATGATAGTTGCTGAGTATGACGTTTATTTCCATGAGTTGGCCAGGCATGCGACTTCTATATTGGATACTGAGTATGAGTGGGTTCACTGCTTTATGAGAGAATTGAGACTTACTATTCGGATGGATACTCAGAGTTTAGTTTCTACTGGTAGGACCTTTGTTGAGGTTGTTGATCATGCTAAAGTGATGGACGATATGCAGCGTGAGGGCCGTGATAAGAGGCACAAGTATCAGGGTATATTTGGTGGGAGCAATAGTAGTTCCCTATTCAGAGGTAGTATTTCTTATACTGGACATCCTCCAGGTCTATCTTTTCATCTGTAGGGTTAGATTAGTCACCGGTGCAAGCAGATTTTCAGGCAGCTGACAAGGATCGGCTTATTTCTAGCAGGCACCCTAGTAGGGGCGGTGATCAGTCTGTGAGGGGCTTATCTGTTAGCCATGCTAGGCATGGTACCTATGCTGGATCAGCTAGATTTTTATGTTCTGATTCATCTCTTGAGTCTTGTTTTACTTGTGGACTTCCTAGTCATTTCTCTAGAGAGTGCCCTAGTTGAGGGGTGATGGTTGTTTCATTCTAGGAAGCCACTCCAATTAGGGCATTTCATCCCTCAGATAGAGGTGGTACGCAAGTTCGTAGAGATGGTTACCAGGGTACTCAAGGTGGTACTCAGGCATTCAGGGCAAGGTGGTTGTTTAGGTACCCAGACAAGTGGCGGGTGTGGTCAGTTGTATGCAGTACCTGCTAGGACCAAGGCTGAGACTTCGGATGCAGTAGTCACAGGTGTAATTTTAGTATGATGTAGGTCGGCTATTACTTTATTTGATCCTGGATACACTTATTATTATATATCTGCTTATTATTCCCCACGATTAGAGTTGTCCAATGATTTATTATCTATGACATTATTTGTATCTACTCCTGTAAGTGATTCTTTAGTAGTGGATCAGGTATTAACATCATGTGTCATGATAGTTTGTGATGTTGATACTATGTTGATCTTATTATTATGGATATGTAGGATTTTGATGTGATTCTGGGCATAGACTGGTTATCCTACTATCATTCGGTCATAGATTATTTTTCCAATACCATCACTTTAGCTAATCCCGGTGTTCCCCCAGTCGTGTGGTAGGGAGCGGTTAGCCGTGAGTCGACATGGATTATTTCTTATGTTTGTGCTAGATGACTTATGTCGAGGGGTTACGAGCCTTATCTTTCCTATTTATGTGATACCTGCATAGAGAGTTTGACGCTTGACACTGTTCATATTGTGTGTGAGTTTCCAGATGTGTTTCTTGATGATCCTACCTGGTATTCCTCCTGATCGTGAGATTGAGTTTGCTATTGACCTTGAGCATGGTACTTTACCTATTTCTATGGCACCTTATCATATGGCTCCTGCAGAGCTTAATGAGTTGATCTCTTAGCTCTAGGATCTTCTAGGAAAGGGGTTTATTAGACTGAGTATGTCCCTATGGGGAGCCCCTATTTTTTTGTAAATAAGAAAAATAGTTCGATGTGGATATGTATTGACTATAGACAACTTAATAAGGTGACGGTGAAGAACTGTTATCCTATGCCTCGTATTGATGATTTGATTGATCAGCTTCAGGGTGCAGCTATATTCATTAAGATAGATTTGAGGTTTGATTACCATCAATTGAGGATTCGGGCTGAGGACATCCCAAAAATAGACTTTAGGACCCGTTATAGTTACTATGAGTTTTTGCTGATGTCTTTTGGGATGAATAGTGTCCCATCCATATTTATGGACTTGATGAACCGTGTGTCCAGACCTTATCTAGACTCTTTTGTTATTGTGTTCATTGATGGTATCTTTGTGTATTCGAGAAGTAGTGAGAAGCATGCACAATATTTTATGATTGTGCTCCAGTTTTTCAGAGAGCATGTGCTTTTCACCAAGTTCTCCAGTGCCAGTTATGGCTTCATTCAGTATCTTTTCTCGAACATGTGGTGTCAAGGGTGGGTATTATAGTTGACTCGACTAAGATTTCAATGATTCGTGATTAGACTAGACCTACGTCTCCGACTGAGGTTCACAGTTTTATCGGGTTGGCTAGTTATTATAGGCACTTTGTTGAGATCTTTGCTACCTTATCAGCCTCTATGACTAGATTGATACGGAAGAAAGTTCCCTTTTGATGGTCTGAGGAGTTTGAGTTGAGCTATTAAAATCTCAAAGATTGTCTCACTTCAGCCCCGGTATTAGCTCTTCCAGTTGAGGGCGATGGATTTACTGTGTTTTGTTATGCTTCTGGTCTTGGTCTTGGTTGTGTTTTGATGCAGCAGGGTCGTCTCATTGCCTATGCTTCTAGACAGCTTAAGGTGCATGAGTGCAACTACCTCGCTCATGATTTGGAGTTAGCGGTGGTAGGTTTCACGCTCAAAATTTTGAGGCATTACTTGTATAGTGTGCGTTGTGAGATTTTCACCAATCATCGTAGTCTTCAGCATCTTATGACCCAGTGGGATCTTAATGCCCGCCAACATACATGGATAGAGTTTCTAAAGGACTATGATATGTCTATCTTGTATCATCCAGGTAAGGCGAATATTATGGTAGATAACTTAAGTCGAAAGGCATTGAGTATGGGTAGTTTGGCTTGTATTTTAGTTTCTCAGAGGCCCTTGTCATGGGAAATCTAGTCCTTAGACAATTTGATGCTTTGCCTTAATTTTTTGGATCCTGCAAGGATTTTGGCTTATGTTGAGGTGAGGTCCTCCCTGTTTGAGCAAATTCGGACTGTTAATTTGAGGACAGTAAGTTGTGCCTTCTTTGTGATCAAGTGGTGAGTCTGGGAGACACACCATAGATTCGGAGGGTATCCTGAGATTTTAGGGTCATATTAGTGTACACCGACTTGATGACTTGATTCAGTCGATTATGCATGAGGCCCATAGTTCTAGATATTCTATTCATCCCAGTACAGCCAAGATGAATAGAGATTTGAGTCAGTTGTACTGGTTGGAAGGTATGAAGAAGGATGTGGAAGACTTTGTAGCTCATTACCTATATTGTTAGTAAGTTTAGGCCGAGCATCAATGTCCAGGTGGATTGACTTAAAGATTGCCCATTCTCGAGTGGAAATGGGAAAGGATTACGATGGATTTCATTAGTGGATTTCCTCATACTTTCTGTGGTCACGATTGTATTTGGGTTATTGTGGATTGTTTGACTAAATCAACTCATTCTATTCCTATTCAGATGACCTACAGTGCTGAGAGATTAGCCTAGATTTATGTTCCGGAGATAGTTCATCTGCATAGGGTCCCTATGTCTATCACATCATATCGTTGTTCGGTGTTTACTTTGAGGTTCTGGAGGGCATTTTAGGAGGAGTTGGGTACTCGAGTGGATTGATTTAAGTACAACCTTTTATCCGCAGATGAATGGTCAGTCTGAGTGGATAGCTTTGAGTTTGCTTTATGGACTTTGGAGGTCAGTGGGATCAACACTTAGCATTGACAGAGTTCGACTACAACAACAGTTATTATTCGAGTATTGAGATGGTCCGTTATAAGGATTTATATGGTAGGCGGTATCGTTCCCCTATTAGATGGTTTGAGACTTTTGAGGTTAGACCCTGCAGTACAAATTTGCTTCAGAACTCATTGGATAGGTTGAAGGTGATTCAGGATAGGCTGAGAGCGACCACAAGTAGGAAGAAGACCTATGTCGATCATAGATTTCGTGCCTTAATATTTGGAGTTGATGACAGTGTGTTCCTTCATGTTTCACCTATGAGAGGTGTGGTGAGATTTTGGAGGAAGGGTAAGCTTAGCCCTTGCTATATTGGTCCTTTTGAGTTCTCCAAGTAGTTGTCGAGGTGGCCTATGAGTTGACTTTACCTCCAGACTTTGTCGTTGTTCATCGAGTTTTCCATATCTCCATATTGCAGAAGTATATTCCCTATCCTTCTCATGTCTTAGGTGGGACTCGATCTAGTTGGACGATCAGTTGACCTTTGTGGAGGAGCCTGTGCTTGTTTTGGCTGGTGATGTGAGGCTACTGACTACTAGGGAGATTCTGGTGGTCAAGGTTTAGTGGAGGCATCTCCTAGAAGAGGAGGCTACTTGGGAGGTCGAGAGTGAGATACGGGCCCAGTATCCTCACTTGTTCGAGACTTTCGGTACTTGCTTGTCTTTCACTTTTAGGGACGAAAGTTCCTTAGCAGTGGATGATGTAATGACCCTTCAGGTCATTTTTTGTGTTTTTGCTTATATTTTCCAATAGAGCCTCTCCATAGCCACCCCAAGTCACTAGTTACTTGTCGGAACTTATTGATCGGCTACCTGGCGGTTCGTTTAGTTCCTTGAACCACTTTCTCAATTTGAAGTCTTAGTTGGTCCGAATTGACCACTAAGCAAAAACCTTGTTAAAACATTCTCATATGAATAATCCAACTTTGTCAACGCACCCGGATTATCGAAAACTATGGGGTTACATATCTTGTTTGTTTGAAACGAACCCGAGATGCATCTCGAGGCATTGGCTAAAGCTCTGAACAAAGTTCTAAGCTTCAACTATACCTTGCTTTGACCGATATACAGTGACCATGATGGCTAAGGTGCAACCGCAGTTTTGCAACCACGGCTAGGCGAGTGGCGCGAGTGCAAGACCTAGGCTATGCAAACCTATTTAAAGGTCATTTTCTTTGAAATTTTGGCCATTTTGTGCCTTCCTCTTAACTACAAACCCTAATCGAGTGTGAAATTTTCTAAATAATCTTGTGGGTTGAATTGGATCTTAAACGACTTGTGAAATTGAATCTTTCTACAAACTAAGGTAAAATCTCTTCTAGTTTGGTATTGATTTTATGATTTCTTGACTCAAAACTCCTAAATCATTGAGGCGCAGGTGTAGCCCCAAATATGAATGATTGACTCCAATTTATTGAGGGTTATAACTCTCTAAAGGTAATTTAACAATGGGTTAGTCTTGGAAACTCATTTCCAAAGGTGAAACCCGCTTGGGGGTTTGGTGTCCTTTTGAACCCATGCCATAATGGTGCCATAATGGGTATTGCCATTTTTATTGTAATGCTTAGATTGTATTGTCGATAACTTTTCTCGTGGAAAAGAAGGCTTCAACAAAAGGAAAGGAAATATTAGTTGGCTGGTGATTTGCTTGGACTCAAGGTAGGTTAGGCTTACTTGTAGTTAGATTGAGCTTAATTGTAATATAATTGTCGATATCTTGTGAGATTGGGAGGGTTTTAGATGATAAATAGTGAATGGTGATAATTGGTATTAGTTGGTTCTTATAGGTTATTGAACTTACAAGGTGTGATGCTTGACCCTTATCCTAGAACCTTGGATAGTCTTCTTGTAGTCTCAAGAATAGTATGATAATACTCTAGTTGCTTTAATAGATAAGAATGAAGTTGCGCCCTAATCTAAGGAACATGTTGACCTTTCTAGTGCTTAGTTAGGAAATGACCTTGGTGTCGGGTTGACTTAGGAGGAATACTTGAAGAAGAATTCCCCGATAGGCTTAGTAAGGATTGATAAGCCCTTATGATATGATTTAGATAACTTAGCCTAATCTAGGTAGATGTTAGACTTGTGATGGTGGACTTTGACATTCTTGGAATTTAGGAGTGGGACTTGACCCACCTTAAGCTTGAACTATGAAATCCCTCAAAGACCTAGATACTAGATGAACGTTTAAATTACATTGTTGAGATTATTAATGGTTAACCCTCGGTTGTTGGGTTATATATGTGGATAATGGTTGTTTAATATATATACTTGATGGATTATCTAGTGGTCATGATATGGATAGCCTTGGGAAAGTGATGATTATATATATCATATGGACACTCATACTCATGTTTATGCTCATGTTTTGTGGTAATGCTTAATAGCAAAGTAGGATGACACATATTCTCTTACATCCTTATTACATCCATATTCTCTTATATAGGGTTCATATTGGACATTCTTACCACGGTAACCCATTACATTATTTTTGGTTTACAGTATCGGCGTACTTACCGGTGGAATGTGGTAGGTGCTATCATGACTCAAAAATCAGGTCGTGACAGCCTGCTTCTGATTTGATAGTGCTTGGGTCAATATATAAAGGATGTGTTAATCTCTACAAAATCTCTATAGGAACAACCCAAGATTCTTCAGGAGGCACTGGAATAATATTCTCACTAAATACCATTATATATCTTTCCATCAAATAAAATGGAGACGAGTACTCATAAATTTATATTGTGCACCATAATAGGCTCGAAGCATTGCCATAGCATGTGGACAGAGTATTTTATCCAAGTCAAAAAATCTACATATACAAGATTTTTTTAGAATATCGATCATGGCAACATCACCATGACCGTCGATACTGAACTTGCTTTTTGCTATTTGATGAGTAAATAATCTATTCCTCAAGCTGATGTTCATTGATATTTGTTTTTCCGCTTCTAGAACAAATTGGTTTATTTTGTTCGAACTGCATACGCCTTTTGTGAAATAATTTGGCATACTTCTTATTTATTTCATCAAATAGCACCATAATGGAAAATTCTCTTTCAATTCCAAACAATGAATTCACTGATTCAACTATGTTTGACGTTATAATATTATACCTATACAAAAACAATCACTTAGTACTACATCATACACTATTACAAACTTTTAGCTCAAACAAGACATTAGATTTATAACAATGTACCTATTTCACAGACAAAACGCCCGGCTCCATCTCTTGAAACTAACACGTTCAAGATGTTGTGCTGCTTTGGGTGACACATCCCTTATTTGATTAAAATGGTCAAAAAGCTCAGCTATCACATATACTTTAGTTGCTCTATAAAAAAGAGACACGACCTTTTCGTTGTGAATGTTGTTTCAAATATTTTCTCCAAGATGCCTCATGTAACAACCAAAGTGAGCTGAAGTGTAGAAAATTGAACCCATCTTTTGAATACTCGGATGTCTATCCGAAATAATACACAACTCTTTCGTATCTTTGACACAGCTACGCATTTGTTCAAAAAATATCCTTATGAGGCATCATATTCCTTTTCCACTACACAAAAAGTGACAAGAAAGATGTGACTCTCCGCATCATGTGCCACTACGGATAGCAAAACTTCTCCATACTTGCTCCTCAATAAAGTCCCGTCGATGGCTATGACTATTCTCAACTGTTGAAAACCAAGAATCCAAGAACTGTAGGATACAAAAAAGTACTTGAACCTTCCATTTTCATCAACATGCAATGTCGTCTTACTTTCGGGATTCGTGGACTCTATCATGTAACGGTAGGCATCGAGGACTGCAAATTTGTGCTTGTGTGTCCCCCTAACCAAGTCCTTATCAATCCCTATATATATATATATATATATATATATATATATATATATATATATATATATATATATCTTCTAATAACTGACCATAACACCTAATTCTATAAGGAATTGATTGGCCATATCACTTGTAGAAGGGTCTTTGCCATTAGGGAATATTTTGGAAATATTTACCAAGGACCTTTATCGTGGCGTGAGGATTATAGCTCGTAATATGCTCTGAACCACATGTGTGATACTTTTTATAAATATTAATGATAAATCTGTTAGAATTTAAGTATTTTACATCCCTCAGCCACTACTTGCACTTTGGATTAACACATCTAAAAGAAAAGACTTTACTCAAATTAATCACCTTAGTTAGTCTGAAATCCTTTTTTCAAGCAAACAATATACAAAGAAGTAGATAGTTTTATCTTATTCTTGAATGACATTACCTTGTAAAAACAAGTCTCGCCATTTTGACCATTGCTCGACTGTGTTGATTGGGAAGAACTTTCCACCATATTTCTCGCAACAACAGGTGCAAATATTTGATAATCATCTGGAATATTCATGGCCAAATCATATCATCAAAAATGTCTTGTTGTTCTTCTTCTACATTCTGGTTCTTATTCTCTCCCAGTTTTTCAAACACGTACATCCTTAACATTGGCCTAGCTGAATCACTCAAATAAGAACGCAACCAAACATAGTCGATTATCTTGAAAGGTTGTACCCTATGTTTTCAAAAGAGTTGTGCATGTAACTGATGGTGATTTCTTCCGGTTGACAATTCAGTCCACAATGGTTGATGATTAAGTTCATAAAATCATCATACAACATATCACTTTGGACTGTCATAGCTATCATCTATAGCATCTCACCCTCCTTGCGACGCCAAACATATCGATTGTTCTTCTCGATCCATTCACCATGACAATCCACCCCTATTGTTATTGATTTTTCCATTGGTGGTACCTAAATAAAGACATTTGTTAAAAGAAGTTAATAATAACATGATAATAAAATTAATAGTGATTGTATAGTACTATAACATGAACCCCAACAGATGAGTAATTTGTTGTAATAGGTGAATAATATGTTGCAATAGGTGAGTGATTTGTTGCAATAGATGACTCAACTGTTGGGATTAATGTTACGATACTATAGAATCGGAAGTTGATTCCAACATATGAGTTATCTATTGGAATAGGTGACTCATCTGTTGTAACAAATTATCTATCTATTGCAATAGATAACTCACCTGTTGAGATAGTTGTTATAGTACTAGAGAACATTTGAAGTTGATTCTAACAGATAATTTACCTGTTGCAACATATCACTAACATGTTGCCACAGATGACACACATGTTGCAATACTACTAGAAATTAGTATTTTTCCAACGGCTAATGTAGTCGGAAAATAAGGTATTTTCGATAACTTTTCAACTGTTTATGGTAGTCGGAATATTGCTTTCGGAAAAATATTTTCGACTACAGTAGTCGGAAGTTTTCGACTACAATAGTCGCAAATTGTAAATTAGAAAATGAACAAATAAAAAATAAGATGCTGATTAGTGTAGTCGAAAGATTAGTAAAATAATTAAAAATAATTATTCAATAATTATAAATGTTGTGACGAATGTAGTCGATAAATTAATAAATAATTATAATTATTCCGACTACTGTAGTCTAAATGTTAATAAATAATTATTTAATAATTATAATTATTCTGACCACTATAGTCGAAATTTTAATAAATAATGATTTAAGTCGGAAGTTTTCGACTACAATAGTTGTAGATTGTAAATTAGAAAATGAACAAATAAAAAATAATATTCTGATTAGTGTAGCCGAAAGATTAGTAAAATAATTATTCAATAATTATAATTATTCCGACTACTGTAATCTAAATGTTAATAAATAATTATTTAATAATTATAATTATTCTGACCACTATAGTCGAAATTTTAATAAATAATAATTTAATAGTTATAATTATTCCAACTACTTTAGTCAGAATTTTAATAAATAAATATTTAACAATAAAATCTTTTCGATTACTGTGGTTGAAAACTAATAATAAAATAATTATTTAATAAAATGATTATTCTGACTACTGTGGTCCGTATACTCAATTGTTCAATTTTATTTCCAATAGGTGTCGTCCGAAATCTTAATTTTCTTTTTTCAGAGAAATATTTACTTTTTCGACTATTGTAGTCGGAAATTTATTTTATTTTGCCAGTTATGCTAATCGGTCATTAGCTTACACTACCCTCATATTACAAACAACATACCTAATGCATTTTTCACAGTAAGGTCAAACACAACAAAAATCAAAAAATTCAACCACTTTGAAACATCCAAAACAAACTTCGAGTAAATAGTTTAAACATCCCAAGAGAACTTTAAGTCTAAATAATGTCACAATCCAAAATCAACATCGAGTCAAATAGTTTAAACATCTCAAGAGAACTTTAAAGGTCACAACCAAAAATAAGAACAACTACAATCTAATCACCATCAAGTTCACTCTCATCCTCATCATCAAATACTTAGGCATGTGCTTCTTGGCCAACTCCTCAAATTTAGCAAACTTGGCAAACTTAGCATCATTAGCTGTACACTGTTACGTCAACTCTACAATTTGCTTTCTCATCGCTTCTATTTCTTCCATAGTTTACAATGTAGAAGAGGAATTGGGAAACAACGAAGGACTACTCAAGGATTGGAGAAACCCACACCCATAGGTTCTATCTTTATTTGGACCACCTACAACCATTTTCCACATGTTAGTCATATCTGTAGGTGATGGTTGGACCATGCTACCATCCTATGAAGCAGGTTGGGTTTAATGTCAATCTTCTATGCTTTTCTGAAATCCTTCCTGAAAGAAAAATTATTTGTCAGTATATACACAAGCTAAGTAGTGTAATAATAAAATAATGTATGTAAAAGTTATTATCTTACATATGCATCCTTAGCATGCGTTTTGACCTAATTTTCTCTTGTATCATCCTTCTTTTTCTTCTTATGCGTCTCTTCGAAGACCTCAAGCAAAGTTGCCCCTTTTCCCCATTTAAGTATTCCTGCAAAATTTTAGAAAAGAGATAAATAAACTGTGAAATCAAAATTGATCTCTTTGCTACTGAACAGAATGCACCTAAAAATGGTTTACTGCAAGATTTAATGGCTACATATTTAATACTAAAAATCAACCAGATCAGACCCAAGTCTGCAATAAGCACACGCATAACCTTAGGGATCCAGAACCATGTCGCATGTTTTTTTTACAAGAATTGACAAAATTAATCTGCAAATATCTTTTGAGCAGCCACCTCTTAGAATTGACAACCAGCTAATTATCAGAAAGAAGAAAAAATAAACTTGTATATGTCACTGGTGATCAAGCAAGGGGTAAACTATCCTTATAAACAGATGCAACTTCACGTATTTATTTAGCCAAGCAATACAGGGAATGTCAAATCATTTGCAATCCAGAATTTGACTCTTCACCAGGTTATAATTTTGGGTACCATCACATCTTATTACATCTACGTCAACCTTCTTTTGTTCATTTTCAACCTATAGACATTTGACAATTCATTTGAAAACTTTCAAAAACATCTAACTATGACCATGTTCTTGCTTCAATTTTAATGTCTTTGTCATCACATAAATGGCACCATTAGAAGCTCAATTTCTCTGTCAAAAGTATTAGCTCAAACACAATTGATTGACTAGACAGTCACAGGTTAGAACCTAGAAATAGTACTTCCAACAAGATTGCACACATGCAATCCATGAGTGCAATCTATTCAAACTTAATTATAGGACTTTATGTTTCAGACATTCTAAAGTGTCTTAGCATCACTTTGTTCCAACAACTTCCATATGCATTATATATGTCCTTTCAAATTTAATTGGAACTTAGATACTCCTACTATATAAGAGAAGTTAGTTGTCCATAGTACTTCTAGTTTCATTTCATCTCAACTGTAGACCTTAGCTTTGCATGTTATGGTTTCACTAGCTCAGAAGTTGTTCTCATCCCAGGACCCTAGTCCAATAAGCTTAAGAGTCCCAAGAAGCTTTACAACACTTC
The DNA here is from genome assembly GCA_030864225.1 of Capsicum baccatum var. pendulum. Taxonomy (NCBI): domain Eukaryota; kingdom Viridiplantae; phylum Streptophyta; class Magnoliopsida; order Solanales; family Solanaceae; genus Capsicum; species Capsicum baccatum. Next base: position 119,553,654 of record CM061556.1, read on the forward strand.
ATCATATTTTCCCTAATTCAAGAGATAAAGCTCTTAAGAGTCCCATCTAGTTTCACTTCTTGACAACTGTAACAGCCTAGTTCAGATCAAACAAGTACATTCTCACGTTATTCTCAGAGGTTTTGACCAATGCTGTTATGTTCTTGCTAAGCTATTACGTATGCTTACTTTAACTGCAACAAAAAGTAATACACCAGCAAAACAAAGAACAGAAAGACTATACTACATTTATATACTACTATTCTCCAAAGAAACACAACATTTCATGCATTCTTCCAACCAAGCATAATTATTAGAAAATGAAACACAATAAATTGGAGAAAGACATAACATGAAATCAATACCTAAGCCACATGAAATGAATACCTAAGCATAAACATGAATTATAACTTTTTCAAGTCAACGGGGTGATTTGTTGACCTTTAATCTATGCTTATATATCTAACACAAAAGAGACAGCTAGATAAGTCAAATAACCATGTTGAAAGACCATCACCTAAATGTTCCAAGGCCAAGGTAAATTAATCCTCAAGCAAATGTACAGGTCAAGTTTATTAGTAGTAACACTCCCTGGAGATCAATAGCTTTATTTTTGAACCAAGAAATAAAAAGATTATACAGCAACATAGAATCTCTAGCAAAGATATTAATATGTCAATTAATATTACCAGTCTTCGTCGGCGGGTAGCGAAACTCATCGAACCTCTGGTGTGCAATGAGCCACCTGTTTAGGCTCTATTTGTCTTTTCCTTTTCCCTCCTTGACTTATATTCAGGAGTATCCCATTTTTCAAGAACTTGACCCACACATCATTTGTCAACCAACCAGGATTTTTCAAGTTCTTTCGGGCCTCATACAAGTGCTCTTTGATCTGTTGAGCTGCTTTCTACTTCAAAATGACTTGTATTTAGTTTTCATGACAATACTTCCATGCACACTTTGTCTGCAAAATAGTCTAATATAAAGTCATGAAATGAGTTGATGGATACAAAGGTAAATTAATCATTGATTGCATAATGAAATGGTAAATTCTTTGAAGTTGATTATATCGTAAACTGTTTACACATAAGAATTCTGATTCCGAGTCGAATCTCATTCCAACTACCCCACGGCTCTGTGAAAAATGGTTTAATTGCTTTTATAACCATGTGCCCGACGCTATATGCTGGAATGAAGATGCAATAAAATTATATTAAATCATCTTAGCTTTCGAAAATTTTAAAAATTAAGGAAAAACATAAGGGAACTTACCCATTACCATCAAGGACGATAAGCCTCCTGTGGCTATCATATTCTAATACCTCTTTAAATTTCAGATTTTAGGAAGCAGCTGTTGTAGCATTAGATGTTGTAGCACTATCAATGGATGGCAATGTTGATGTGCTAGGACCTGCAATTCTCAATCCATAAAGTCTAGTTGTGTATGATGTCGAAGGTACAGATGAATAGCTACCATGCAGACTATTATAGGAAGAAGAGGTATGGAACTGGTCAGACGGTGGAGGTATGAAAAAAGTATTTGGTAGTGAAATAATTGACCTTGGAGGAGGAGGAAGATTTCTAGTAGCTGGTTGAAAAGTTGTGGTAACTAGTGGTGGTGGTGGTCTGGTATATTGACTTTCAGGAAGATTATCATGTCCTTTCTTACCTTTCTTATGCCATCCATTATTACCATAACCTTGTGATGCCATTGATTTTCTTTACTAACCACCTGGAAGAAAAAGGAACAACCAAATTGAACGAAACAGACAACACACATATACTATAGAGTAAAAAACTTGCTTAAATTACTACACATTGAATTGCCAGAAAATAGGAACCTTTCATCTCTAAAACCCATTGGCTAATGTCTAATTACAATCTATTGAAACAAAACTTAAAGCTCTAACTGACTTAATGTTAGGTAAATTGTAACGCCCTAATTTGCTAAAACGGAATGCTACACGGTGCCCATGACCCCGAGGGACCACAAGCTAACCCATGACTGATATCTGTACCTGTACACTACATAATATAGAACATAAATGCAGAATACGTAATAATGTAAGGCCATAAGGTTCAAAACGGAATAATCATAACATGTGAGTGGGGTATAGAATACCCAAAACAACTGTAATACTATCTGAAGTCTGAAAATACTAGTCTTAAAAGCCTCTAACATGATTGTCTGAATAGAGTTGATGGGACATGTCCCCAACTAACTCCGACTAGCAAAATTGAACTGAAATAAACCATAACATAAGTAATGATCATGCCCTCGAGAGACGAGGACTCACTGCTGGAACTCTGATAGCTAAGATACTACTGCTACTGCTGGTCTGGAAATCGTGTATCTGAACCTATGGTGTAACATAAAAAAAGCACCATAGCGCGAATGCATCAGTACAACTGAGAGTACTGAGTATACGAGTGAGGTAGGCTAAATGCAAAGAGTTTGTATGCATGAAAAATGCTAACTGATATGAATGTGAGAACACATCATACATAAGTAACTGCTACTGAACTCGTGACGATACCAACTACTGAGTCTGAATATTGACAACATGAGTTTACCGGTTCCGAGATACTAAATGACTGCATTTACTGATATTGATCTGTGAATCACTAATAAGTGAGGAACTGATATTATATTACTGAATACTAGGAGACTGATACTTTATTACTAATAAAGGAATGATTGTTTCTGGCAGTCCTGATTATGAAGGACTGGTCTAATTGACTGTATCTGACAGTCCTGAAACTGAGTACTGATAGCATGAGTTTACTGAAATCTAATATGACTGGAAAATGATTTCTGATAGCTAATATAGCTGATAACATGAGTGACTATATCTGATAGCCTTGATATTGGATACTGATAGCATGGGAGACTGTAGCTGACTGCCCTAAATATGATAGAACTATATGAGTTCCGTCCTTTATCTGAGTTGACTGTATCAGACAATCTTGATATTCTGAAGAACTATCTGAGTTCTTTTACTGAGATTGAATGACTGAAATTGTGGGAGATAGTAGTTAAACCGACATGCCCCATGTATGCTAATGTAGCTGAACTGGGGTCCAATCCTTGCCCTGATTGGAAGGGTGTCAATACCGTGCCACGGGTAAAGACAAGCTGTGAGTGACCCTCAAATATGGCAGTGTCCCCAAAAGAGAACGGAGGATATTCGCCTCATCAACCCTCAAGCTGGCAGTATTGATGTCTCAACCTATGCTGGATACATAGTTCTGGAACGCAAGGATGACTACTAAGAATCACACCCTCATCTGACAGTGTGTGTTCCCATCCTTGGGTTCACTCGGTGCTAACTTCTACTCCCATCTAAATAGACTGCGCATGACTGACTGAATGGATTAACTGGACTGATAGTGTTGCTTAGCTGAGCTAAGCTAAATTTAATGAGTTCCGTTGACTGACGGAATACTACTGAGATTTGAGAACTAACTGAAGTTACTGAGTAGAACTGGACTGCTACTGAGTTTACTGAATTTCCATTGACGGGCGGAATTACTACTGATGTCTGGTAACTGACTGAGTTCATGAGATTACTGAGATTTCCTGAGTCACATGACTGACTGAATTCTACTGAGCATGGCTTGACTGAGGATATCGTGACAACATGACATGGCTCTAGGTACACAGCTATATTTTTCGGGTACAAGTACCCCAGGACTCGATGGAAGGAAACTGACACACATGACTGACTTGATCATAAGAATAAAGTCCACAATTCACAATATCATAAGTAGGGGATTTCATACTACACATGGCTATCATATTCTTAGTCATGAAAAGGTAATGCATATAAGATGTAAATACTTGCATAAATTCAATTTCATTAGCATTCCATGTTACAACAATGCATAACAATTTGCATGGAAATCATGTTGAACATAAGCATAGAACATGGACTAGTCATTTAGGACCTATTATGTCATAAAAGCTTGATTTCTAGTCTCTTAGGTATTTTCACAAACACCTTACATACAAATCTTTAGCGCAGGTGGATTCATCAAGATCCCAAGTATTCAACCACCAATTTCACATGTTTATACATCATATACCACCATAGTTTGATACAAACATACTAAGATCCCATCTTGGGCATCATCAAATTTCAACAACATAATCATCAACCATCAACACCATAATACATAATTTAGAAGATGATTTTTTTTAGCTTTATGGATGAAAGGAATCCATAAATCAACACATCCATACCTTAGTTCGTGACTCTTGGAAGATTGATAGAAAGATTCTTGAAATTAAATCCCCAATTGAAAACCATCTTCTTGTTCTTGAGAGAAAATAGAATAGAAGAAAAGAGTGTTTTTTGGTTGAAAATGGGGTTAATTCCGTGTTTATGGGTATATATGGGGTGGGAGATGACCAAAATGCCCTTAAGAAAAGAGAAAAAGTCGCAGTTGTCCCTCTATTGACTGTCTGACAGGCTGAAGTAAATTGATCATAACGTTTTACTCAGATGCCCAAATTGGATGAAACCAATTGCATTGGAAATAATACTCTCATATCTTTCATTTGATATATAGCAGCTCTCACAGTTCATTATATACAGGGAGTTCTGATCGTTTGAAGTTGACCCTGAAATGCTGGAAAAAAAAACTGGGCAAGCATTGGAGTTAGCAAGCGGCACAGGCTAATCGCACGGGGCTTCTGTTTTGGGCACCCAAACGTGCCCTTATGCTACTCCAAAAATTCTGAAACTCACCCAGGATATACTACGAGCTTTCCCGATCGTAACGCAACTTGAAAATTGAAAAACGGATGTCGGGAAGGTCGCCAAATAAATCCCCGAAGTTTGGAGCTTCACGAGCTGAATTTGACACGCAATTTTGTGGGGCATTACATAAATCCACCGAATGAACAGAATATTGATAACGCTCAATCTACAGCTCTCGTAGGAGTGTAAAGTGGTCGTTAGCAAATATAGAACCCAACCTGGGTTGGGTGTCGATCCCACAGGGAATAACTTGGCCAACAAGTAAGTAAAATTACTAAACTTTTGGTGCAAGTCTTGTAAGAAGGGGGAATTCTTGTCGTGCAAGTAAAGTAAACAAAAGCTGAAAATAATAAAGTAAAAAGAGAGAGATTGTTACGTGAGTTGTAAACAATGAGAATTGAAGCGTTGGGGTTATGTCCACCTTCTGAGGTATACGTCTCTATTGGCTATGAGTGTGTAGAGTCTTGACATGCAATTGCTTATAGAGAATTGTAGTCGATGGTAAATCCAAGCGTCTCTCGACCTAAACAAGGACTATTTCACTTTAACTCTCTCGATCTTAAAGCGTGTCTAACGGTACGAATTCTCCAATAGGTTAGTCCAGTTACGGCACTAGCTTTTTAATAGGAAAGGGTGTCCTACTACCTTGACATTATCTCTTTTCCAGACAAATAACCTTTCTCTCAAACAAGTTAAATGTTAGACTGGCGTATTCTTGCGTTTGCAACCGCAAAGAATGTAGATTAAGATGAAGAGAATAATGATATAAGCAATATACGTGTCACGAACTCACAAACTCACAGCAATAGATAGTAACTCATTCGGCTTCCATAACCCCAACAGAGAAGTTTAGTTACCCATGAATGCGAAGGAGATCACAATTGACATTGTTATTATATCACAATATTGAGTAATGGCGTGTAGATCAAGTGATAGGCGTGCGGCGTGTTTCCTTGGCTTGGTAACGATTCTCTTGTTGTGGAATTTAAGGATAGAAGAGTAGAAGAAAATAAGATTAATGGAAAGATTAGAAGAGTTGTTGGATGGTGAATTGTTAAGTGAAGAATTAATAGTTGAAGAATGTTAGAAGATGAATAAAAAATCTCTAGCATGATAGGGTATTTATAATACCCATATCCTACTTCTACTAAGCTAATGAAATAAATAACCAAATCCTACTAGACTAATGAAATCCTTAACCCTAAATGTACTAGGTTAAGGTAACATTATCATAATCCAAATAAAATAATGAAATACATAACCTAATTGTATTAGGTTAATGTATCATTGTCAAAATCCAGCTTTGTGTCTGTAAGTCCCCAAAGTCTTCAGAAATATTGTTTTAGCCCAGGACAGTTTTTCCATGCAGCAGATTTGGTCCTTTAGGCGTCCAACTTCCTTCTCCTTCGTTCATGAGCTTTCTTTTGCGTCAAGTAAGCCATAAAATGCTGTATTTTGCATCATTTATACCTGAAACTTTCCTAATCATGTTCGTTAGCTCATTTACAGGAAAAAGGACTAAAAGTGCATGAAATAGATAATTTGTTCTCAAAACTAGGCTAAAATATGGGCAAAATATATTGATATAGGCGTGTAACTTCGCCTATTATCAAATATGATCTAATTAGACAACCTAGGATTGTTCCAATGGGTTAGTATCTGTGTGCCCAACAAATCACATCAGCTCTCGAATAACAGAATGCACATCAGAGCTACTACCAACATTGACACCATTAACTGCAGATGTCAAAATTCCAGGCAAACATAAGGACCAAAATAGTCCAATTCTCATACACTTAAGGCCATTTTGATTATACTTGTTTGCAATTAAACATAACATAAGAGAGGGTGAAGAGCTACAGATAAAGATATTCATATACTCGCTAACTGAATCTGCTTCTCACATACGTAAAAGACCAAACATAAAGGAAAACTTTTTCTCTGGACTAAAGATATTCATAGACTCGCTACCAATGCAACTTCCTTTCGAATAGAAATAGAATGTAATCAGAAATGCTGGAAATGGAAAATGATGAATAGGTCTTATCAGTTACATTGAAAAGAAAATACAACATCCAGTTCATCCTAGTATAAAAAGGGTTATCAGTGTGGAAGCTGGACTATGAGTTGGCAGGGGATTGGAGGCAATGATCTTACCGCAGGTATCTTTCTGTTATCTTGTAAGTCTTCACAGTTCTTTGATCCACTTGACTCCTAGTAGGACCCTATCAATCAATACAACATATTAGATCAAACCACAATAAACACCAATAACTTGCATGTATACAAACTAGGAAATAACAACTATATTTCAATCCCAAGCAAATAATGACAAGCACACTCCTTTCTTGATACACAGATAATGACAAGCACACTCTTTTGTCAAACACATAGTTTGTGCCTTGGTTTTATCCTATTCTTTAAATTAAATGAGAAACACTGAGGAAACACAATTAATTCCTTCAACTCCCTCCCTTTTTCCACCACAAAGCAGTCGAATTTTAGGTACAAATTAGACTAACACAAAATTAACAAGATTCTACATCATCATGAACAGGTAACCAATAAAATGATCATCAACAGTTTATATTTATAAACAAAATGGGCAATATGGTTTAAGCTCAACCTATGCTATTTGTCTCACCGGCATAGAAGAGCTACAACAAACATCCAACCAATCACAAAATCGTGATTCACAGACTTCAACAACACAGGAAATGACAAACACACACCTTTCTCAAAAAACATCTTATGCCTTGGCTTTATCCTATTCTTTAAACTAAATGAGAAATACTGAGGAAACACACTCAATTCCTTCAAAACTACCCATTTAAGCTTGAACGTACACAAACTTGACTAACAAAATTAACAAGATTATATATCACTAAGAAATAGGTAACCAATAAAATTAATCATCAACATATACTTTTATAAACAAAACAAAGAGATATGGTTTAAGTTCAATCTATGTTGCACTATAATCAAATTTTGTAAACCAAAACGGATCTTGTCTCACTGGCATAGAAGAGCTACAACAAACTATCACAAAATCACGATTCACGGGACTTCAACATCACGGGCAACGACAAGTGAACACCTTTCTCAACACCCATTTTGTGCCTTGGCTTTATCCTATTCTCAAAACTAAATGAGAAATGTTGTGGAAACACCATCAATTCCTTCAACTCCCTCCCCATTTCCACCATTAAGTAAAGAAATTTCAACTCCAAATTAGACAGTTTGGAGTTGACTTCCACCTCCAATTGTAAAACCATCTCCCCTCTCTCTCCGTAGCTCCAATGCAAAACCATTTAGAAAACTCATTCCATGTATCAGACAATTGAATGACCCAATCAAAGATGGAATATCACCTTTACCTCCAGCCCAAGATGGACACGGGTAACTGAATATGAAGTTCACTAAGCTCCAGACGTAATCGAATATATTGGAATTATCTATAGTCGTGTTAAATTGACAAATTTCATCTGCCCCTAGATCTTTTCTAGTAACTGTAATAATTTCGGCATCTAAATTTATACCGAGAACAAGGTAATTGATGTTGGATATTTGTATTATAGTGTTGCCCCGATCGTCACATTGAAGCTCGAATCCAGGATAACCACATTCCTTTGGTCGATTATTTTCCCAAAAATGATAAGTAATTCCAGTTATTTTTTTGCAGTTGAAGGACTTGCTACAGCTAGAAAACCATCAAAGTGTTGTGTAAGCTAGAAATTGAAAGGAGAAAAGGCCTTCCATGATAAAGTGTTGCGGCGAGTAGTTAGCTAGTAACAGTATGTATGCCTATACCAGGCACAATAAATAAATGTTGTCCAAATTTATAAGTAAGAAGTTTAACAAAAAAGAATTTGTAAGAAAGATATTGATGATGATATAATAAGGGACTCCATTAACGTCCTAAAATAGTCTAGATTAAGCGTAATTATAGTGATAGATTGAAGGTTTTTAGACTATTAGCATATAGAAGTTAAATGTTCACGAACAAAATTAACAACAGCAGTAGAACTCAACGTCGCCATCACCAATCCACCGTCACCATCACCGTCACCGTCGCCGTCGAGAGAGACCAAAATGCGAAAAAGGCTTGATATGTTTAGAGAGAGAGTGAGAAGGAGACGGCAGTGAGAAATAATTGGGAAAGGTCAGGTACTTTTAATATATTTAAGTAAATTTAATATATTTCATTATTTACATTTTCCAACTACAGCAGTCGGGTACTTTTTTAATTATTTTATATTTTTGACTACATTAATCGGTTATATATTTATTATAATTTTATATTTTATATAATTATTTAATAATTAAATATAATATTCTAAAAAATGAGATCGGGTATAAATTTAATATATTTAATTATTTTCAATTTCCAACTACAACGGTCGGGTACATTTTAAATATATTTAATATTTTTGACTACATTAGTCGATTATATATTTAATACAATTTAATTATATATTTAAATTAATTATTTATAAATTTTTTGACTACAATAATCAGATTATAATTCTACAACTAATTAATCTTCTTAAAATATTTCGATTAAAATGATCAAAACGTTTGGTCAAATCAATTTTGACAGGCCTTGACCGACTACTGTAGTTGGAATATATATTTTTCAAAATTTCCCGCCAAAATTTATGATTGTTGTCATCAAAAATTGTATCAGAGAAATATTTGATAAAAATGAAAATTAAAAATTGAATTTTCCGACCGAAGTAGTCAGAAATTTTTTGACTATTTTTTTCAGCCAGAATTTATAGTCGGGAAAACCCCAATTCTACTAGTGCAATAGATGACTCATCTGTTTAAATCAGCTTCAGGTTCTATACTTCTGTAACATGAATCCCAATACACGAGTCATCTGTTGCAATAGATGAGTCATCTATTGCAACAGAGGAGTCATCTATTGCAATAGAAGAGTCATTTGTTGCAACAGATGACTTATTTGTTGGAATCAACTTCAGATTATGTTGCAATAGGTGAGTAATCTGTTGTAATAGGTGAGTAATCTATTGCAATAAATGACTCGTATGTTGCAACAGATGACCAATCTATTGGATTCATACTATAACACTATAGTACCTGCAACATGAATCCAACATTTGAGTCTTCTGCTACAATCGATGAATCATCTTTGCAACAGATAAGTTATATGTTGCATCAGATGACTCATATGTTGGATTCATGGTTGGGTTTTATCCATTATTGAAAAAACAGCAATAACTGTCTACCTAGATGAGTAATTCAACTAAAAATCATAATTTTACTTACCAAAGTCACCTATGAAGTAATGCCAAAGTGATAACGAAATAAAATTTGACCTAAAAATTTGGTAAAGTAGCAGCAGTAGCAATAACAATAACAAAAATGGTCAACAAGAAGAAGATAATGATGATAATAATAAAGAAGAAGATGATGATAATGAAGCAAAAGATGATGAATAAAGCAACAACAACAATGAACAATAAAATTATGAAGAGAGAAAAAACAATAATAAAAGAGAAGAGAGAGAAACAAGTATTTTTTCCTTCTTTTCTAGTTATATTAGGTTTTACATTGGAGCAAAGTGTAAATTATAAAACTTGTGGGCTATTCTCAAACTTTCCTAACTTTCTTAATTCATAATAAAGTAATTGTCACTTATGCTCAATTATTAAAATTTGAGTCACCTACACCTTATTTTCAAACTCTTTTGTCACTTTTAACTCAATTGCCTTACTATGTTGTTGTTGTTATATGTAATATATTTTTAATAGATAATAAAATTCTTAGGAGCCAACTTTTTTCAAATGAGGATGAGGTATTACTATGTATAAGAATGTAAGACGACCACCTTCTCAATCATGTATAAATATTTGTCATAAATATCACTCAATTATTATAGATAAAAATATTAATTAGAAATTATCATTAAAGGTTAATCTTATAGTACATAATTAGGAATTTATGTAAGTCTTTGTCTTACCCATTCTTATTTAGTTGTTGTTCATAATTAATACATTCATATAAATAAAAATATTTATAGTTATTGTGCATAAGTAGACGCATGATTAATGTTTTTTTTTACCGTACAAAGGTCCTCCCATATACTATTAGAGAGTTTACATAAGTCTTTTCATCTTATCCGTTATTTAAATAATAATATTTATAGTTATTGTACTCTTAAGCGTGATACATAATTAAAAACTTCTAGTTTTACATAAGTTCTCTCATCTTCCATTTCTAAAGTATAACAATCGTTGTTGTAATAAATTACTAATAGTACTTATATTTGAAAACTTTTGAGATTTTAAAATTTTTTACAATAAAATAGAAAACTTAAAAAATACAATTAAATAGTAAAAAAAACTGAAAAATACAATTAAATAGGTTATCATGTAACCTTATGTTCTATCACTTAAATTTTTTTCTCTCTAATGATTATTTAAAATTTCTACCAAACGTGAGTTAATTAAGGAAAAATCTAAATAACCATCCTTAGATGGTTAAATGCAACTTATAAAAAAACTCTTTAGTTTGTAAGTTGTAGCAAATTTCTCTATAAAAAAGGAATAAAAATATTTTTTATTTAATTAAAAAATTAAAATACAAATTACATATAAGGAAAAAAAGATTTCATACCCATTAAAAAAGATGATAATTATTATTGGGATATCAATCATCTCCTTTTTTTTCTCTCTAAAGGGTTCTTTCCTTCTTCATTAGAAACCATACAATTTTTTTTTCTTAAATCTTCATTATCAAACATTGAATTTTTCTTCTTCTTAAATTAATTTGTCGTAGTTTTTTTTTCTTCTTACTGATATAAGTATTTTATTTGATTCAGATTTAAAATTGATGGTGATAGTTTACACTTGTGATGCATGGAGGACGATGAGATGTAACTAATATTTAGCAATTTCTGTATATAAATCAGAACACAAGGCAAACTGTGGTTTCATCCTCAGAATTCAACAATTTCACTAAGTAAACTATGGTTTTGTAATATTATTACTTCACATCATTTTCTATATTCTTTTCATACAATATTTCTAGAAAATAGTTATATAACTAATCGGGACACCAATTTGTGTATCTTTTTCACATCACGTTTTTAGGTACTAAGTAAATAATCACAAAGGATATCAATTTCTATACCATTTCAATGTTTGTAGAAGGTAAGGGAAAAGACATCGTTTCCACCCTAAACTATACTTGAAAAGTCGAAGACACACCTAAACTATACTAGTGACCTTTTACACACCTAAACTATAAAAAAGTGATATTTTTTGCCCCCTAGATCTGACGTGAAAAAAACATAATTAATTAAATAAAAAATGGCGCATCTACATAAAAAAATAACGAAAAAATAATAAAAAAATCAAAAACTTTCCTCCCTCACCCCCAAACATCTTCTTCTTCATCCCCCCCCCCCCCCCTTCATCGAATCAATATCAATTTCATCATAAACAAAATCAAATTGAATTTTCTATCTAAATAAGAAAATTTTAAATTTTTTTATCACACTTGACGAAAATGCCATCTTAATCCCACTGAATTTTGTACAATTGATTTCTAAAATTATCTATTGAATAATAAATTATGTCATTGGGAGAATTTTGATTTTAATGTCTTCTTAATACCACTGATTGCATTTTGATTTTCAACTTTTTGCTTCTCTCTTTGAATTTTACCTTCCAATTCATTCATCTTCTAATTCAAATATGACAACAACAATGAGACTTTGATGTTTGCTAAAGGGAACAAAAGTATTAAAAAAAATTGTAGGTGATGAAGAACATTGTTAAAAGTTGCGCTTGAAGTTCCTTGGTTTGGAAGAATTTCTAGATGATAGCCACTTCACCAATTTGGAATCTACTTTGGTTGCAGAGAATGTCTTGTACCAACAGAGACTAGGCATTGAAGAATTTGGATATTGAAGAAAAAAAAATTGACCTTATGGAGGATTTGGACAGTGAAGAATTTAAAAGAAAAAAGAAAATTTATGAAAATAATAAATTTATTATTTTTTCGGATGATGCTGATGTAGCGCTGACGTGGTGCTGATGTGGCGCTGATGTGGCAGCGCGCGTAAAACACCACATCACATGCAAGTGGTGTAATGTCTGACAGGGTGTAAAAAGTATCACTTTCTTTATAGTTAAGGTGTATAATAGGTCACTATTATAGTTTAAGTGTGTCTTGGACTTTTCAGGTATAGTTTGGGGTGGAAACGATGCCTTTTTCCCAGAAATTAAATCATCATTCTACACATCAGTTTTTATATCTTTTCCATACCATATTATATAAAAATTGTATATGTCATACCAATTTTTATATCATTTTCAGATAATATTTTTTACAAGGTGCATAATAATTAATGACTGAAATTTGTATGAAAACTAGTGCTCACCAAAATCTATATGTTATTAATTGTTTTAGTGTGTGAATAGGTATATAAACCGATATATATGAATTGTAATATTTAATTTAGATAATATCAGTTAGTATACCTCTTTTATACATCATATGCTTATCTGAACCAAATGAGTGTATATCTTAATGTCAAAAAAAAATACTATAACCATTCTTACTACATACAAATTCATAATGAAAAAAAAAAGATAATAAAATTTTTTGCTTAAAATTAGCTCAAATTATATTATAGAAAAAAATGTTATCATGAAACGAACACTGTTAATCCAAGAAAAATAATTTTGAACCTAATATTAATGATGTCTTGTGAAATAAAAGAAATAACAATAAAAAAATAACGTTGAAGAGAGAAGAAACAATCGAAAAAAAATTAAGAAGCGAATGATAGGTTTGAAGAAATTTAGAGAAATTAATGGAAAATATATCAAGAGCATTTTTGGAAGAGATAAATATGATAATAAATGAAGATATATAATTTTGACTATTTACTTTTACCATGATTATCAACACATTATTTTAGGAGAAATTGAATACTAACCTATAAAAAAAGAGTTAATTTTGTTTGTGAAAAATGTATTTTTTAATTTTTTAAAATAAATTAAAATAAAATAATTTTTTTAAAAGTTGCTACAACTTACAATTAAATCCTTAATAAAATAATTATCTAAAAGTGTTGCTACAACTTGTAATTTTCAATTTAATAAATACATAGGAAATAATTTTCACATTAATTAACTTCTAAAAGTGAAATTGGAACTAAAGACGAGCAGTTGAATAAATTCATAGAAACAAAATGCCCTTATTTCTCCCTTTGGTCGCTAAATCAGTGGTGGGAGCACAATTTTTGAAGCTTTAAAATTAATCAAATTTAAGTGAAACTATTAAAAATTTAAGAGATTTTCTTTACTACATCATGTACGTAGTCTGTTTGGCCAAAATTTTGAAGAAACTAAGTGCTCTTAGAGAATACAAGAAATTGTTTCAGAACTAAAAATATATTTCTATAGCTTCTATCTTTAGTTGCAACATCATTTAGGCCAATCAATATGCCGAGAGTATTGTCATTTTTTTGATATCCGTGAAAGTAATGATCTCATGGAGGTATCCCACTATGATAGGTGTTCTTAAATAAAAAAGTTATATTTCATGGATAAAATAAGTCCTTGATTACCTGAAATGGTTAAGGTTTAAAATAATTGTCTTACATAGTTATTTGTTAGTTTTATAACTGTTTTTATGTGAGCCCTCATATACAAATAATCTAAAAAAAACTACACGAAGTAGCACATTTAAGACTTAAATTATGAAAAATAGCAATATTTTAATGAAATTACATTGTGTAGCAAACATAATATTATTTTAAATGTGGTCTCCCACTTAATGCCTTTAAGAAGTTACTATGTATAAAGTTCTCTTTTTTATGTCACTTCTCTTTCTCTTTCCTTTAACTGATTTTTACTTTACCTTTTATTATTTGAAATCTTTTATATTCCTCTTTCAAATTTTTTCCTTTCCCATAAATTACTCTTATTTAAATTAGTAGATTCCTTTTTCCAATCAAACTCAATTATGAATATTATTTTCTTCATGATATTCAAAATTTCAAAATATCGCTCTCTTATATGTCTAACTTTTTTTCTTTCTAGTTTTTTCATTTTTTTTTATCATTTTTTAATTTTAATTTCTTTTTGTTTTCCACAATTTTTTTACTTTATTTTCTCTCTTCTACTTCTCTTTTTTTTCCCTTTTTTGTTTTCTTCTTGATTTTTTTCTTTTTTCGTTTTCTTATTTTTTTCCTTTCTCATATTTTTTTTCGTTTTCTTCTTCTTCTTTTTTTCTTTTTTCGCTTTTGATTTTTCACTTTTATTTCTAGTTTATATTTCTCTTTCTTTTTTTTTCTTTTTCACTTCTTCTTTTTTTCAGATTTTTATTTTTTGTTGTTTACTTTTTTTTTTTTAATTTTTTTACTCTTCTATCTCTATTTTTTATTTTAAAATATAAAATCTATATCACATATATATATTTAAAAAATATACAAAATAAATAGACATATAGGTCTGCATATGTATTAACGGTAAAAAAACATACATAGATATATATATCTGCATATGTATTTATAGAAATATGTATCTGACTCACGTGTATATATAAACATATAGGATATATATAATATATTTTTTGATTACCTATATGTATATGTATATAGTTTTCCATTTTGTTATAGAGATTTTGTGTCTTATATGTTTATATATACATATGAGTGAGATAAGTATTTTCGTAAATACATATGTATATTTTGTACTATAAATATGTATCTAGATATGTATGGTTATGTATTTTATATATTTTTTGAATATGTGTATGAGATATATATATTTGTATTTTCAAAATAAAAGTTAAAGATAAAGAGTTAAAAAAACAAAAAAAAATAGAAAAACAAGAAAACAAAAAAAGAGAAGTGAAAAAGAAAAAAAATTGAGTCTGAGCAGCTTGAAAAAACAATTTAGATCACTATATTGTTCGATCAATTCAATTTACTGTTGCATTATTTTTTTTTAAATTCGTTTATAAAATATTCAAAAATAATTTAATAAAATAAATTGTTAAATTGTACAATGTAACGGAAAATTGATTTTGATCACTCGAACGAAAAATCATCAATGGCTCAAAACATTCAAAAATAATTTAATAAAAAATTAATTTTTATCACTATATTTGAACGAAACATCAGTAATTGCTCAAAATAATTTGAACGAGATAACAGTAATGGTTAGAAAAAAAATTCAGAACAAAAAGTTTTTAATCGATTTCAAATAACTAATGAAATTCATATAAGAAAATAATATTACGATTAAATACCTTCAACAAAAGTAATGATTTAATTTGAATTTTTGAAGATATTGAACAGAAGAAGTTTCTGTTGAATTTGATTTTTTGGGAATGAAAACTATAATGTGAAACTAAAATTTGAATTTTAATTTCAGTTGGTAACAAATAACAGAAATCGTGTCAATTAACAGGTTTTAATGTAAAATAAATCTCCACATTTAATTAATGACTAATTATACCATATTTAACTCAATTTATTTGGGTTAAAAATGAGAAGTAAAATGATTTATATATGTATTTTTATAGCAACAGTTTGTTCAAATACAAAATACAAGTTGCTAGTTTAAGTAATCATGAAAGTGTTGTTATAAATCTCATAATTATGGTCTTAAGTATGCTATTTATGAATTTTACCCAATAATCTACACTAAGTACATAACCAATATAGTCTCTCTAAGGTTTTCATCATTAACTTCTCTTCGGCTCACTTAATTTTTCTATCGCATTTTCTGACAAAGCTTTCAATTTTTCAATACCAATTTTTAGGATTTTTTTATTTTGAATAATTGAAAAAGTTTGATTCTTTTTTGTACTTTATATAATGAGATTTCAAGAATAAGACAGTTCGCTTCTAATCTAATGAATAAGATGAAAAAAAACTAGCGGCTTCCGCCGTCGCTGCCGCTATTGTTGGTACTACGTCGTTGTCATAGACACCACTTACCAATAATGAATTAGTCCAACTGGAATGATCGGTGGAGGCAGAGATGGAGAGAAGAACAGGTGGTGGTTGAGGGAGATAGTGGTGGTGTTCACGGTATCTCAATTTTCTAACCTCATATTTAATTGAATGTCTGAGAGAAACCTTAATCAATTCAAGCATTTCTTGGTCGTAGATATAATGTTTCTGCTTCATCTCAATTTTCTTAGAATTTTCTAGAAAAGAATGTATAATTTGGAAATAGAATTATATATTCGTGTCAATTTCATATAAGGAATCTTGATAAATTATTTTCATAATTTAATATTTGATTTAATTTAGTGAATTTGGTAATTGTATACAAGTAATTTAATTATATTCAGTCTAATTTGCTTATGTTTTTGTATGTGAATATGCATTGTATATTTTTATATACATATGAATGTATAAGATGTATATTTTTTGATATATATATATGTATACAAGTTTATTCTATGTTGGTATACATATACATATATGTGTGTGTGTGTGTGTGTTTGTTATGTGTTGGTTCATATATACATTATACATAGACATAAGTGTATACATTTGTTCTATATTTGTGTATACAAGCAAGTTCATATATATATATACATACACATACATATGCCTATAAGTATAACTGTGTTTATAGACATACACATTAGGATCCTACTATACAAATGTCCAATCATTTAATTGTATAGGTATAATATTATACGTTTATACAGTATAGTGTTGAAATACATATGTATATATTTATTTAATGCATTGTATGCATATGTTATACAAATTTGTGTCTCATATGTATATGTTTATTCGTTTAATTGTATATGTATAATATTATATGTTTATACAATATTGCATTGACACACACACACACACACACACACACATATATATATGTGTGTGTGTGTGTATGCGTGTGTGTATTATAATTCTAATGTGATTGTATATGCAACTGTACATATAAATTTAGTTAAAATTTAGTTGGATAAAGTATAATATATTTATATATATTTGTACCAAAAAATAATCAACTACGGTGGGAGAATAAATGATCAAATATAGAAGAGGAATAAATGATCGAGTATGGATAGAGAATAATCAGTGTTTTCTGTTATATATGAGCTTAAATGATCAATTTTAGAAGAAGAATTTGGGAAAAGTTGGAGACAATAATGCGCATTAATTAATCTCCCTTTTCTTTAAATTAATATCAATTATATATGTATAAATAGGCCCTAAATATTTGGTTACTAACTGATATCTATATAATATAATTAGTAAAACTTAGACCATGAAATTAATTAAGAGGATCTAAGTTGTCTATACGTGAAGTTTTACCGTTCTTAAATATGGAATGATTAAATCTTTTTATGCAATATAAATTTTTATCCCCCATCTCCGGAAAACTCTTCATTGGCCTTAAAACTTTTAAAATATAAACAATTACATTCTAAGAAAATGAAAAAATAAATAAAGTAAATATTAAAGTGAGGGGGCCGGGGTGGTGGTGGTGGTGTAAATAAGATTATTAGCCTAGAAGAAGTTACACATCATCTCTTCTGAGATTAATAATGTAAACTTCACAATAAGATTACTTACAAAATGGAAATATTAAACTAAAAATTGAGGGGGAAAGAAGATAAATAATATTCTTAGCCTGCGAGAAGTTACACATCACCTCTTTTAAGATTAATAACTTAAACTTCACAATATGTGAACAAAATGTAAACCTGAAAATGATACGTAACTGAAGTTTCACATATTTCACAAAAAAATACTCTCAGTATATTTAGGACAAACAAAACAAAGAAAAGGCTTACTTATCATATATATATAAGTAATGAAACACAAAATATAGATGGAAAATTTTTTATTCCTTAGACAATTTGACAAATAGAAAATGCTTAACATGAAAAAAAATTAGGAGAGAAATGTGAAAAAATTTTCACCAATCACTATGAATGATGTATGAAGATGATTTTAGAGATAAAAAACAAAGACCTTAAATAAATTTATTGATATGGGACATATTTGATACATAAGAGAAGTTGATTCTAGTTTCTCTCTCTAAAAGTATTTTCTCCTTTTTCTCTCTATATGTCGTCAAAGGAACAAAAAACAACCCAACCTCTGCACGCGTCAACCAAACCAGTCCCCAAAACATATCATTGACTCGTCTTCTTCCTTGGTAATGGCTAATTTAGCCGTTGCAACCTCCCTAACCAACCCAATTGACAAAGGTCAGTACACCAAAATGCCCAAAATGATAACCCTTCTAATTCTTCCAAACATCTTAGTGCTAATAAACCTAATCCCATTCCCTCACAACTAAAGGTTTCATCAATTTTTTACAAATATCAATCCAGAATAGACATGACTCGCGCTTAGAATTTGCTACCAGATAATCACATGAAAACCCAATCAAAAAAAATCGAGGGTGATGAGAAGCCAAAAAATATCAATGGACCCAAAAACAACATGATTATAAGAACAAAAGCGGAAGGCCCTAAAATCATTGAAAATTAAGGTTTACAAAGAAATGAGCATCAAACGTCTAAGCCAACATTTATTTCTATGATCCAACAAAACTTCTTTCTATGAATAATAACGCCCCTATTGTGGATATCAAATATGTAACTCATTTGGGCAAACCTGCAGTGTATTTTAATGTCGAAGATTACTTTGTTGATCTTGCAAAATAATGTAGGCTAACTATCATTAGTAAATTCTATAAGGGTAAACCAACTGGAGGAAATAGTGAAAACTTTTGTCAGCTAATTTCATCTCACAGGTACAATCAAGATTGCATATTTTGGCCCTATACATGTCTATCTTGATTTTGATAATGATGTATACTACAACTATGTATTCACCAAAGATTATATTGATATTGGGGATTCACCAATGAAAATTTTAAAATGGACTCCTAATTTTAAATCAGAGGAAGAAACGTCGATTGTCCCTATTTGGATATTGACTCACCAACTTCCTTGACATCTTTTTAACTGACATATTATTTTTAGCTTAGTGAGGGAGATTGGGTGGCTATTGCACCTGATCAGGTTATATACTCCAAGTCTAAGGGAAATGTAGCCAAAATAAAGTGAAAATTAATCTTTTCAGACTAATGTTGGATCAAATTTGGTTAAGCTACAAAAGAATCGATGGAACTAATGATGGGACGTGGTTGGATATTGAATACGAAAAAGTTCCCAATTACTGCATATATTATAAAATTCAAGGAAATATTAAATCTCAATATTGGACCAAGGCTAGACAAGATAGAATCAAACTCTAAAAGGAAGAGCAAGCTACGAAGGAGAACGAAAAAATCAATATACAAAAGGAAGCAGATGATTTTCAAATCATGTATAGAAGAAAGGTGCAAGAAATAAACCATAACAACCCAAAGAATCTCAAAGGAAAGAAGGCAAAACCCATGACAAAATGGATGTAAGTGATTACCTGGCGCATGATCTGATTATCTCAAATCCTTCTGAGCCAATTCAGTTTAATAAAAACATAATGACATTATTATTAAAGAAATTGAATGTAATATGAAGCTTTCTATTATTGTTGAAGTGCAAGGAAAAGGCAAGGGAAAACTTGGTAATGAAAAAATAGCCCACGACCAGATCAATGAAAATAACAAAATGTTCAGCAAAGAGGAAAATAAACCCAAGAACAGAAGAAATAGGATAAAATATAAGTTGTCACTAGACAAATATGATCAAAGGAATAACATGGTCTAATATGTCAACACAAATCTAGAAAAGGGCAAACTAGTAATGTCAAGTAAATTCCCAGCAATCCAAACAAGACTTATAATGCTCAACAAAATGAGAAGAAACATATACAACCTAAGGAAGATTCAAGACAAAAGGGACAAAGTCAACCTATACATTTGGAATATATCAGAAAAGAAGTTGTTGAGAGTCAAACTAAATATCAAAAACAAAGTGAGAAGTTTGATTACCATATTGATCCAAGAAAAGTTCTAAATAATTATCTCAAGCTCATTAGTGGCACAAGATTTGAAGAAGATAATGACAGTGATGGTGTATGCACAAGATTATTTATTTATCAATTGAAGTCTTCTAATGATAATGATGGTGATGAAGAAAAATTTTCTGGAGATTATGATTATGAAGAAGAAATGAGTTTTGAATCCAATGAAGACTTTTCTAGCATTGAGAGTGAAATTTTTCACATTGAGGATCAACTAGTGGTCTCTAGTGACTACGACCAACACTTCACTAATGTTATTAATACTAAGAAATTAGATTCTGTTTGCTCTCACAAACTTGTAAACATAAATATCACTTTTGGAGTTGACAACATGTCCAAAGACATATGTCTATCCTCCAAAGGTAGAGGTAGAGGTAGAGAAAGACATAACAGAAGAGTTGGAAGATAAAATACCAGAGAAAAAAGTGGTAAGCACATCTCTCAACAACTTATTTTTACTGTACAGGATCATAATCTGTCTAATTAAGTTTATGATGTTTAAGTCATTATATTAGAACATCATGAGTATCAATTCCAATGGTGCTTTTGATAGACTTAATCAATTTATTAAACTTTAAAAGCTCCCTTTCTATCGCTATAAGTGAGCCTTTCCACAAAGTTGATAAACTTGCTAAATGTAAGAGAATGATTGGTTTCTCCAATCCATACTCCAATCATAACAATAAGATATGGATATACTGGGATGACATGTTGGATTGTATGATTTTAGAAGAAAACAATCAACAGATTACATGTTTTGTCAAATGGATGGGTAACGCCATTTTTTTATCTTATGATTATGTAAAATATGATCCTGTTCTTAGAGATGATTTATAATCCAATATTAAGGACATATCAAGCAAATATAAGTTGCCTTGGTATATAGCGGGGGACTTCAATCGTATCATTAATCCCAATGGGAGGCATAGTGGTTTTGGTTCATAAAATGTCCAAAAGTTTACCTTTTCTCAAATGAATTATGGATTGTGATATCATTGATCCGAGATATTTAGGTTCCATTTTCACCTGGTGCAATAGATGGAGCTCTGAGAAAAGAGTATGAAAGCGACTGGATAGAGTACTTTTTAATTAGGAATGGATGTCCCTTTTTTATTCTACCAGTGTTAATCATTTGATCAGAACAAGATCTGACCACTGTCTCTTTCTCATTATTTCCAAGTCTAGTTAAAGAAATCCTATAAAATACTTTATGTTTTTTGATCTATGGATAGAAGAAATAAATTTTCATGATATTGTAATGCAAGCCTGGAATATTGATGTACAAGTATCTCCAATATGGAGATTCTACCTTAAGTTAAAGAATACTTGCAAGAAGTTTTCTGAATGATCCAAAAATTCAATTGCAAATATTTTTGACAATGTCAAAGATCTTGAGAACAAAGTAGATGAGATTTAAAAGAAGATTCTAAATGATAATTCATAGAACTGATATAAATTATACCAATGCACTCCTCATTAGAGCTTATAAAAAGGAGAAACCTTATTAGAGATAGAAGTCAGTCGAGATACTAATGGTTTGTAGAAGGAGAAGTGAACTCCAAATATTTTCACTCCATAGTCAAAGGCAAAAAGAAGAGATTATCCTTAAGAAAGATAAGGTCTAAGGATAGAAGTTGGATAAAGAGGATGATGCAATTGTAGAGGAAGTTGTATCCTTTTTTCAGAAATAATTTACAAAAGAAACATATACTTTTGACACTTCCATTCTTAACTATATTCCTAAAGTTATTAATGACAATGAAAACTACAAACTCTTAGCAATCCCAACCATGAACAAAATAAGAGAAGTAGTTTTTTTGATGAGCTCCCACAGTACCCCTGGTCCTGATGAGATCTCAGGGAAATTTTACCATAGCTGTTGAGATATTATTAAAGAAGATCTTTTACTCATGTATCTAGATTTTTTGTTGGAAATCAAATTCCAATGGCTATCACTCACAATTGCCTTATACTACTTCCAAAAGTGGATTCTCCACAGGCTTTTATGAATATAAGACCAATTAGTCTTAGTAATTTCTCTGTTAATATTATTTCAAAGCTTTTCAATCAGAGACTGGGTCGTTTAATACACAAATTATTTTTTTGAATCAAATAGGATTTATTAAAGCAAAGATCTATCATTGACAATATTATGCTCACTCAAGTGATGGTCAATAATTGTCATGACCTGAACCGAGGCCCTGTCCATGACGAGCAATCTGAACCATGAAGGCTAGGCACTCATCTAACTTGTAATCACATCCTCCATTCATATACAAAAAAAAAATTCAGAAATATAACTGAGTATGGGATCATGGTCATGCTCTGAAATCAACAAAATGTTAAAGACTACAGTTCAACAACATCTAAAATAATATCTGATTTTGTATGCGAAACCTCAACTCATCTTAGAGTTAGGGAATTTTTTGTGACTTCAATTCATATTCAAAGGTATTCCAATGCTATAGGATTGATAACCACACATATATGAACAAGGAATTATCTAGTGTGGGTCTATATGCGTAGGAACGACAGTCTAGATTCTAACCCAAAAGTATGGGGTGTTACAATAACATATCAAGATCATCAGAGTATGGTAATGTGGTTTTAATATTAGACATGACCAAAGAATATGATAGATTCTCATAGGACTAACTATGTAAGGTTTTGATGATTCCTGGGTGAATAGTATATGGAGGTTGATCTGTGATGTTTGATACTCCATCGATATCAATGGAGTCAGACATGGTATTTTAAGTCCACCAGGGGAATTAAATGAGGGGACCATCTATCAACTGCTTTATTTGTCACCAGAGTTACATTACTATCATGATTAATGAATTCATTGAATCAATTAAATTTTATTCCTTATTCTATTGATTTAAAGAGTCCTAACATATCTCATTTATGTTATAAAAATTCTAATACACTCTTCTCAACATGAGACCATGTATCTCTCAAGATGATGATAATCAAATTAGAGATGTATGAGAAGATTTAGGCCAACAAGTCAACAAAGCTAAATCTGGTTTTTATGTTACATTTAAAGTAAGGATCCAAAGATTGAAGATATCAAAGCTTCAAACATTGTCAATTTCTGATGATTTATCTAGAATGTCCCATATATATTAGGAAGAAAAGGTCATTTATTTCGATAATTTTGTTGCTAGAGTAGCCAAAAGAATGCAAAGATGGTAGGGAAAACTTCTATCTTATGGAGAAAAAGTTGTTCTTATTAAATCAATATTACAAGATCTTTCTCTTCATTTATTATCAGCAGTGCATCCTCCCAATACAGTCCTTTAAAAAATTGAGAAAATTTTGGTAAATTTTTTCTGGGACATGGATGGTAATAGAAACAAAAAACATTGGTTGACTAGGAGTGATCTATGTTATCCAGTTAGTGAAGGAGGGGTTGGCTTCAGGACTATGGTTGATATTTACAATATTAGCAAAGTTATGGTGGAAGTTCAGGACTAAGTGTTCTCTCTTAAAAGCTTTTTTAAGGCTACATATAGTAAGAGATACCATCTCGTGGTTAAGAAATGGTCTTCTAGAAAAGATCACACTTAGAAGAGATTAATGGAGTAGAGGGGATGTTTCTTTTTTAGTGGGATGATTGGATAAGACTTGATGTAATACCTCTTGTTTAGAATCTACTATGCATCATACGACTCACTACCTTGAGTCGTACACACTTCATACAAGTTGTGTATGGTGAATTGTACCTAGGACAGTATGGAGTAGGTGAAGTCTATTGTAGATACGAATTGACCCTAGAAGTCGTATGATCATGATACGAGTTGTATGAAGTGAAGTCGTGATTTCAGCAGAATAGGTTCCCTAAGTTTCTGTCCAAGATACTATTGGTTGTTTCCAAGTCGTATAGACAAGTAATGAGTCATATGTTACCACTCATATGTTGACCAGTGTATACCATCCTTAATTCTTCCAAGCTTATGAGTTGATAGAAAGAGTTGACCCTTACCATACAAGTAGTATATTTGAATCGTGCAGACCGGCGATCAATTTCTGTAATGTTTAGTTAAAGGTCTTTTTGGTCTTTTTCCTCTTATAAATCCAACCCACGACCTATAACCCTCAAAGAGGCATTATTTTCCTTCTCTTTTCAATCAATTAACAACACTTACCTCCTCCCATCTTCAAGAACATCAAGATTAGGGTTCCTTACACAAACTCATCCTTCAATTCTGAAGGTTCAAACTCTCTTCCCAAGTCAAGAAAATCCAGGTATGTGGGGTTTATGAACAAGGTTATTCTTTCATACTTGTGCCCGAAAAACATGACTTTTAGACTGAATATACTTATTTCAAATAGGACTCATACCTAAATAACCATATTCTTGAAGTATGATACCACCATGTGATTGAAAGCATTAAGTGCATCAAGGTTTACATATATTCATATTTGACTTATAAGATTCATATTATGATTTTAACTTTATTTCTTGACTGGGATTGATGAAAAATTTCAAGGTGATTATTGAACATAAATTTTTTTATGAATTTGTATGAAATAAAGAATGAATTCTAAATCATAAGTATAAGTATTGATTTTACAAGAAGATTATGCTCTTAAGCTCCATTGACAAGTTTCATAACAAGTTTTAGAGCAAAACTTGATATTTTGAAATTAAGATAAGGCATAAAATGCACAATTGTTCATCCTAATTATGATTTAAAGAAAGAGAAGCATGACCGGTTCTTAGTCTATAAACCCTTATTCTATTTTAAGGTGTATTTCTTAAATTATAAGCATATAAGTATTCTAGGAGTAGTATTAAGCATCGATAAAGAAATGCAGATGTGTGTATCCTAAATTCTTAGAAACTATGAGCCATCGTAGGTTAAGCCTTTTCCCAATATGGATGAAGTTTAGTGATCACTTAAGTTAAGGTTATATTGCGATGGCAATGATAGGACAACTCTCTCCAATATGGGTAAGACGTTGGACTCCATGATAGCTTACATAGTTTATATAGGTTAGAAGAATCTCCCATAAGAATGAATAAAAGTAAGCTTTTAGAAACTATGTGTTATGGTTCACAAAGTTTATTCTTATGAGTCATTATTCATGTTTATGATCTTGCAGTCTTTTGTTTTTATTCAAGTTCAAGGTGAGTCATTTATATTTAGCATGCATAATTTGAAAGTATATATATGTCTAAATAGTTTTACTTACTTATGCATTCACCCCCACACAATCAGTACATTCCAGAGGTACTTACCCATATATATGTCTATGTGCTACATTGTCTTATAATGTAGGCTCGGTGCTCATTTCTAGTAGCACGATTGACTGTAGGCATCATCACCTATATCTTGACTTTTGGTGAGTCCTCATAGTTTGAGGACCTAGTTTATCAGACTTCTACTAGTTAATGATAGTATTTTAGTTATTTGATTTTTGTTTATGTTTGGGTCAGCTGGGGTTTGTCGCAGTAGCTCTCTAGACATTAGTAGAGGCTTGTATGACTGATTATATTTCTAGTTCAAAAAATTTGTTTAAAGATTTCCAAGTTAAAGACTTTTATCCGGATATGAAATCATTTACCTTTAAGTTCATATACATGTAAGTTCACTTCTCCTTTGAATTTTAAGCTAAATGGCTATCATAGGTTAACTTAGGGTGTTTCGTAATCTTAAGCAACGTGTAACGTCTAGGCGGTACTTTCAGAGTGTTACAAATATGGAATCAGAGACTAAGATTTTAAAGAGTCCTAGGGGGTCTAACAAGCTGCGTTACACAGAGTCTTGATCATGAATATGAAGCACGCCACATTATGAGCAAGATGCTATGGAACGAGTTAGGAATCATCATTTCTTTCATGATCTATCATGCTTACAGTTGTCTTTATCTACCTTAACTCATGCTTTTATGTGACAAAATATGCCTCTTTGCTGAGATGATTTATACCGAGACGATGATCAACTACCACCAGACACCGACCCTCTAAATGAGAATATATCTCATGCTAAATTTTGGGATGCCTTTTAAGCGTTGGTCTAAGATGTGAATTCCAATGTTTATAAAAACCAACAAGCAGCAGTTTCACTTAAGCAAAATGGTAATTTAGCTGCAGCCAAGATTTGAGACTTTATGAGAATGAATCCACCTGAGTTCCATGGGTCAAAGGTGTATGAGAATCCTCAACTTTTTATTAATAAGGTGAGAAATATTACTCATATTATACATATCACTAAAGAAGATAGTGTAGAGTTAGCCTCTTATAGTCTTAATGATGTTTCTTGTGATTGGGTTGTCATGTGGAAGAAAGGTAAGGGTGAGAATGCAGCTCCTATAAGTTGATAGGTTTTTTCAGAGTGCTTTTCCAAATAGGTTTTTTTCCGCGTGAGATAAGAGAATCTAAGGTAGAAGAGTTCATTAACCTAAGGCAGGGCTCTATGATAGTGAAAAAGTATTGCCTTAAGTTTACTCAGTTGTCTAAGTATGCTCTCGAGTTGTTATCTGACTCTAGGGATCATATAAGTAAGTTTTTTATTGGGTGTTTGATTTGTGTTCAAGGAGTGTAGGACCACCATGCTAATTAGGGATTTGGATATTGCTTGATTGATGACTCATGCTTAATAGATTGAGTCAGAAAAGTTGAAAGAATGAGACAAGAGAAATAAGAGGGCTAGGTCTGGACAGTTTGAGTATAGTCATAAAAGGTCTAGAGAGAGAAATTGTTTGCAGTTTTAGGGTCATTCATCAATGCCTGTGCCATCTTTGACCAGTGACCTTACACCCATGACTAGGCAAGATTAGTGGGATAGGACTTCGAACTCCAAGTCTTAGAACAATGTAGTTGGGAGGACTAGTTACTCAACATGTACAAAGTATAACAGGACCCATCCCGGTGAGTGTTTGATGGGAAAAGGGAGTTGCTATGGTACTGGAAAGTTAGGCCACAGGATCAAAGAGTGTCTATATGTTAAGTAGGGATGTAGGAATGTTCGTCCTTAGTCTTAGGTTACTAATGTACCAGCTCAGTTAGGTCGCCCAATTCCTCCATAGGGTGCATCATCCAGTACCAGTGGTGGTCAATGCCAGAATTGATTCTATGCTTTACCATCCCATTAGGAGCAAGAGAGTTCACTAGATGTTGTCACTGGTATGCTTCATGCCTTTCACCTTGATGTATATGTGTTGTTAGAACCGAGATCATATCTCTCTTATGTAACTTAATTGGTTATTGTAAATTTTTGGGTAGGTCCTAAAAATCTCTCCAAGCCCTTCGCAGTCTCTACTCCAGTGGGTGAGTCAGTTTTTGCTAGACGAGTCTATCAGAAGTGTCCTATTACCATCCTTCATAAGATCC
Source organism: Capsicum baccatum var. pendulum (assembly GCA_030864225.1). Classification (NCBI taxonomy): domain Eukaryota; kingdom Viridiplantae; phylum Streptophyta; class Magnoliopsida; order Solanales; family Solanaceae; genus Capsicum; species Capsicum baccatum. The sequence continues at coordinate 119,581,738 of CM061556.1, forward strand.
TACTAGCAGACCTAATAGAGTTAGAGATGGTGGATATCAATATTATTTTGGGCACGGATTGTCACCATTCATGCTATGCATTAATAGATTGTCTCACTTGCGTGGTGAAGTTTTAGTTTCATGTTGAGGCTATTTTTGAGTTGGAGGCTAGTTTTGTGTCTCCCAAAGTTTGTTTCATCTCTTACCTTTAGGCAAAAAATTTAATATCAAAAGGGTGTATCTATCATTTAGTTTGAGTCAAAGATACTAAGTATGAAGCCCCCACAGTTTAGTCAGTCCGTTTAGTCAATGAATTCTCTATGGGTTTCCCTAAAGATTTGCCAAGGTTACCTCTAGATAGAGAAATAGAATTCGATATTGATCTTCTTCTGGATACCTAGCCTATTTCTATCCCTCCATATCGTGTATCTCTAGCCAAACTTATAGAGTTAAAAGAGCAGCTTAAGGACCTCTTACATAAAGGTTTCATCAGACCTAGTGTTTCTCTGTGGGGTGCGCAAATTCTTTTCGTGCGCAAGAAAGATAGTGTTATTAGAATGTGCATAGATTATAGATAACTAAACAAGGTTACCATTAAGAATAAGTATCCCATTCCTAGAATCGATAGTTTGTTTAATTAACTTCAGGGTGCCCAGTGGTTCTCTAAGATTGACCTTAGGTCAGGATACCATCAGTTGAAAGTTAGGAGGAAGATATTCAAAAAACAGCTTTCCAAAATAGGTATGGATATTTTGAGGTTGTGGTTATGTCATTTGGACTGACAAATGCTCCTGAAGCTTTCATTGATTTGATAAATAGGGTTTCAAATAGTTCTTGGACATATTTGTCATTGTCTTCATAGCTGACATACTGATGTAATATAGAAGTGAGGAAGAACATGCAGACCATTTGAGAATAGTACTACAGACCCTCAAGGACCATCAATTATATGCGATGTTTGGTAAATGAGAGTTTTGATTGGAATCTGTTACCTTCTTGAGACATATCATTTTAGGAGCTGGTATTCATGTAGATCCTTAGAAGACTAAGGCAGTGAAGCACTATCCTAGACCCATCACTCTATTCGATATTCGGAACTTTTTGGATTTGGCTAGTATTATAGAAGATTTGTTGAAGGGTTATCCTTTATAGCTGCACCATTGTCTTTGTTGACCTAAAAAAAGTGAAGTTCATATGGTTAGATAAGTATGTGAATAGTTTCCAAGAGTTGAAGGATAGATTGACTTCGGCACCAGTGTTAGCTCTGCCAGAAAAGTTAGACGGATTCATAGTGTATTGTGATGCTTTTGGAATTGGGTTAGGTTGTGTGTTGATGCATAATGGGAAAATGATAGTGTATCCATCTAGGCAACTTAAGGATCACAAAAATAATTACCCTTCTCATGACTTGGAGTTAGCTACGGTGGGTTTTGCTTTTAAAATTTGGAGGCACTACCTTTATGCTATGCACATTGACATTTTCATTAACCATAAGAATCTTTAGTATATATTTTCTCAAAGGGAGATGAATCTTCATCCAAAAAGTTGGTTGGAGTTGTTGAAAGATTATGACATAAATGTGCTCTATAATTTGGGTAAGGCTAACGTAGTGGAAGACGTACTAAGTAGGTTGTCTGTGGGTAGTATGTCTCATGTAAAGAAGGAAGAGCGAGAGTTATCTAAAGAAGTGCATAGATTATCCCGTTTGAAGGTATATTTGCTTGACACTAATTACGGGAGAGTAGTGGTTCAGAATTGTTCGAAATTATCTTTGGTAGTGGAAGTGAAGGAGAAACAAAAAAATGATCCTATACGTAGCCAAATATTGGAAGCAGTCTAGTAGCAGAAGGTGTAGGTTTTGTACTGAGGAGGAGATGGTGTACTTTGCAATCAAGGTAAGCTTTATGTTCCAAATGTATAGGATTAAGGGAAAGGATAGTAGACGAGGCTCATGGTTTGAGGTATTCCATTCATCCGGGTGCTACTAAGATATATTGCGACTTGCGAGAAATTTATTGGTGGAACAGTATTAAAAGGGGCATAGCCGAGTTTATATCCAAGTCTCCTAATTGTCATCAAGTTAAGGTTGAACACCAAAGACCGGGTGGTACGTTGTAAGATATTAGTATCCCTAATTAGAAGTGAAAAGCAGTTAACATGGATTTCATCATAGGGTTGCCTCATACAAGACGTCGGCATGATTTAATTTGGGTCATAGTAGACTGAAAGACTAATTCAGCGCATTTCCTCCTTATCAAAAGTTTTTTAGATACCATAAAAGATTATGCCAAAATGTATATCTCTAATGACCCCTCCAGTCGTTTGTGAAATTTTCTTATTTTTTCTATTTTATCTCTTCTCGTAGTTGGTGTATGTGAATTATGACTCTCTGGATAAGTTGTACTAGTTCTTGAGGTGTTCGAAAGTAATTTAAGACATTAGTTGGATTATTTAGTTCTAATAAATTTAAGCCCAATCATGGTCAACCTTTGATACAAATAATTTTGGATTGGTGTTTTAATGTTTTCAATAGATTCGGAATGTAATTTCAGTCTATTTACATTTTTAGTTTAGTTCTAAGGGGTTCTGAATAAATTTTAAGGATTTATTTAAAGTTTTAGGTATTTTTGATAATTAGTAATTTAACAAGTCAAAACCCAAACCCATAAATATTTCTTATACATGGTAATCTGATTTTTGTTAATTAAACTAGTAGGTTAATTTCTCCATATCAATACAACAACCTAAACACAAGAGAAGCAGTTGGGAAACTTGGATAGCGGCATTAAGATAACAATGTTGTAGGTAAATTCACATAAAATCCCCAACCCGTGATTGCATGTATTTAGTGCTAGGATATGTTAACTATATTTAGGTCACGGAAGGAAAGAAAATTGATGAGAAAATTTATAAGTTTCTGTAATGTCGGTCTTTAGAGGGTCAAATATATAGGATGTCACTATAGTGTAATAAATGACCCTTGTTATTGTTATTATTATGTGAGTGGAGTGAATTCAATTATAATATTCGGAGGTTTTAATATGGGTGGAAACATTAGCTGTGTGTTATTAAAATTAGGCTAAATTAATGCTATCCATCATATGCTAATAATGACAAGTGTTAGGGTGGCTTGGCTTTGGTTAATGAACGATTGCATATATATATATATATATATATATATATATATATATATATATATATATATATGAGATAATGGTTTGTTGTACTTATGTGCTGCAGTTGTTTGTTCTAGTTTATAGTTTAACTCTAGGTTACCATGTGTCAACCAATCACAATTGTGATAAATTAGGCTTTAGGACTAAGATTTTTAATGTCATAATTTATAAAAAGAATGTCATTAGATTCGTACTTTTATGGAGATTATATATTAGGAGAGATCTGAATCTTTCGAAAGCTTTACAGAACAGCAAGGCTCTTCTAAAGTAGCTTGCATTCAGATTCTTCAATTTAGGTAGGTTACAGTTTAATTAGATTTTAGACTCGATTTAATTGTGTGTATGCTCCTATATTGGATACTTGTTAATTAGTATTCGGACATTCTTGAAATTGGTGATGTTTGAATTGTTGAGGCGGGTATAAATGATTATTGAAAATTAACTTGATGGAATTTTCTTATGACTTTAAGTGTACTTGTAAACTTAGTACATCGTATTGTATATTGTGAGGTAGTGTAAATTTAATATTGATATTACTTATTTATGGAAGATAGGGTACCACACCGATATGGATATGTATATGTTGGATCGAGTACCATGCCGGTATGGATATGTTCCTAGTGGATTGGGAACCATGCCCGTACGGATATGTATATATTGGATTAGGTACCACGCTGGTATGGATATGTATATGTTGGATCGGGTACTACACCAGTACAAATATGTTTATTGTGGATCGAGTATCACATTAGTACAGATATGTATATGTTGGATCAGGTACCACACCGATACAGAAATGTATATAGTGGATTGGGTGCCTTGTTTCTATGGATATTTATATGGTAGATTGAGTACTACGCCGGCAAAGTACATGAACATAGGTTATTCCCTGCAGGTCATGACTATTTGGGCAAAAATAAGTCCCATAGCATAAGTGTACATATTTGTGTTGATTTTGTGGATGTTTATAGTATGGTTGATACTTTTGATAGTTATGTGGCTTGGTTGTGAGCACTATTTAACTTGTTATTAATGTATGTTGATTCATTGTATTTTTGGTTATGTGACGATGTCTGTCCACTTGTTATTTTATTTATGTTGTGTACATGTTATTAAGTTTAGTTGGCCTATGATACCTACTAGTGCATAGTGGTTTGTACTCATACTACCCTATATATTCTTTTGTTGAGTGCAGAAAGTGTTCCAGAGGATCAAACACGGCCTTACCTGTAGAGTTTGATAGAAGATCGTGATCCAAGGGTGATCAGTCCATCTCTAGGCTACCATGGGTCATCTTATTTGTTCTTGTCCATCTTTCGAGCGATGAAACATTCTTTATTTACTTTATTTTAGGATATCTCTTTAACCATGATCTTTGTTAGTAGTTCTTGTACGATGACTTTGGGTCTTAGGGATTTTATTAAGTTGTTTGTTTAACTTCCTTATTAATTATTATTAGTCCTTGATTATTGTTATTATGTTATTTTTATGATGATATCATCTTAATATTGACTAAGTGATTGGGAAATGGTTCGGTTTAGATGGTTCCCCCACAAGAAGATTGGTGTGGGTACCACATATGGCTATTTGGGTCATGAAAAAGTTGGTATCAGAGTCCTAGGTTTGTCGATCTTGTCATACAAGAACATGTATAGTAGAGTCTCGCAGAATGGTTCGGAGACATCTGTACTTTTCTTTAGGAGGCTATAGGGCACTAGGATAATTAAAATTCTTCTTTTTTACGTGCTATTACTTGATTTCAATTGGTATCTAGCAATTCCAATTGGTATCTAACTTCTTTTACTCTTTTCTCGCAGATGATGAGAACTCAAAAAAATAGAGAAAGAGTTGAGGTGCCTAAACTGGCTGTTGATGCTGTAGTTCGGGGTAGAGGCTAGGCAAGTAAGGAACAAGGTATCAGGAGAGAAACGCCCGCAAGGGGCAGAGCACAGGACGTGAGACCTGCTAAGAAGAGGGCAATATCTCCTCCACCACATGAGGATTTTCCTAATGTAGCAGAGAATGGAGCTATGCCAGTACAAAATGAACAAGTGTTGGTTCATGATGGGGTTGGGCTAGTTCAGGGAGGTGCAACTTTGATTCAAATGTCTTTCGCTGTGATTCAACAGGTTTTGAGTTTTCTGAGTAGTTTGGTAGGATCAGGGACTACTTTCACAACACTTGTAGTCTAGCATGGGATATAGCATGCTACTGTTGTATCCCCCTAAGATGGAAGAAACATCAAGAGCAGATGTTTTTTCCTAGATAGGTAATGGGTCCGGTGATAACCAGAGATGAGCATGAGTTGTTCTATAAGTTTATCAAGATGAAGCCTCCTATTTTCCATGGAACTAAATCTGAGGATGCCTACAAGTTTATTATTGACTTTCATGAGAGGCTTCACAAGATAGGGGTGGTTGAGAGGTATGGTGTAGAACTGGTTACTTTTTGGTTTCAAGTAGATGAGAAGATGTGGTGGATGGCCTACGTTAAATGTAGGGATACAACTTTTCCTCCTTTAACATGGACACAATTTTACTCAATTGTTTTAGAAAAGTACATACCTCGTACTTTGAGAGATAGAAAAAAGGATTATTTTGCTAATCTTAAGTAAGAGAACATATTAGTTGTGGCCTATGAGGCCAAATTTTATTCATTGTCTCGGTATGCATCTCACTTGCTGAAAACTGAGGAAGAGAGGATTCATCTTTTTGTGAAGGGGTTGAATACAGATCTCCATGTTTCTTCTCTTTAGATAACATCTTTAGATAGGTCTTTCCATGAGATAGATGATTCTTTCAAGAAGGTGAAGGGCGTAAGGTAGGAGGGTTATGCTAACGCATCAGAAAAGAAGGCCCACAGAAGAGGCAATTTCAATGGTTCTTTTTCCAAGGATCAGAGTTCATAGGGATACCCTGGCCACCCTATTCAGTCAGTGATGCCGATGTATATGAGTGGTCCTTCAGGAGCTAGCCAGCCATTTTCAGACTTTGGTGGTTACCTCGCTTCATCTTTGTTCAGTTCATTGTCCTATCTTGGACCGTATATGTTATGAGTGGGCGGAGTGGGTCAGATTAGGAGGTTTCATCCTAATGTGAGGCAGTTTGGCCAGTCTAGCCAACAGTAAGCTCCTAGAGCTCTAGGTGGTAATGGTAGAGGTCATCCACAGGGTAGTCATGATGGTCATCAGGAAGGTAGGGGTGGTAATCAACCCTATTGAAGTGGTTCTCAGCTTGGCAAGGGTTATGTTCAAACTGGTTATAGGGCCCATATCTATGCCTTTCCAAGAAGGACCAAGGCAGAGGCATCGGACGCTGTTATTATAGGTACTATTATTGTCTGTGACCAAATGGACACTGTATTATTTGATCCTAGATCTACTTTTTGTACGTATCTACTAATTTTACTGTGGGATTAGACATGGGGTGTGATTTGCTTGACTTTTAGATTCACGTGTCTACTACTGTTGGTGATTCTGTTGTTGTTGATAGAGTTTATCATTCTTGTTCTGTTATATTTATGGGATATCAAACTTAGGCATATTTTATGATTCTAGACATGGTAGATTTTGATATAATTTTGCGTATGATTTGGTTGTCTCTGTATCATGCTATACTGGATTGTCATACTAAAAAAGTGATCATGGTTATGCCGAGAATTGATAGACTTGAGTGGAGGGTGATTATAGTCCTGCTCCAATAAAACTTATTTCCTTTCTGTGTGCAAAAAGATTAATTGGGAGAGGTTTTTTGGCCTTTCTAGCATATATTTGGGACACTTTCGCAGAAGTTCCATCTATTGAGTCAGTTCTTATGGTGTGTGAGTTCTAAGAGGTTTTTCCTACAAACTGGACTTGTATGCCACCAGATGGTGACATTAATTTCTATATTGATCTAGACCCAGGTACACTTTCTATTTCCAATCCTCTCTATAGGATGGCTTGGCTAAGTTGAAGGAGGTAAAGGCTCAGTTGTAGGATTTATTAAGTAAGGGTTTTATCTATCTGAGTGCCTCTCCATGGGGTACTCCTGTCTTATTTGTAAAGAAGAAGCACAATATTCTTTGTATGTGTATAGACTACAGAAAGTTGAACAAAGTTACAATCCATGATAAATATTCTTTGCCCCATATCGATGATTTATTTCACCAGTTGTAGGATGCATCTATATTTTCTAAGATTGATTTAAGGTTCAGGTATCATCAACTTAAGATTTGGCCTCACAATATTCCTAAGACTGCTTTCCAAACCAGGTATGGGCACTATGAGTTTTTTATGATATCTTTTGGGTTGAATAATGCCCCAGATGCTTTTATGAGTTTGATGAATGGGATATCTAAACCCTACTTGGATTCTTTCGTGATTGTCTTTATTGATGATATTCTAGTTTATTCTAAGAGTAAAGAGGAGCATAAGAATCACTTAAGGATTGTTGTGGGTTTGTTAAAAAAAAGCTTTATGCAAAGTTTTCTAAGTGTGAGTTCTGGTTGTCTTCTATATCCTTTGGGGAATGTGGTTTCAAAAAAAAGGGTGATGGTAGACCCGGAGAAGATTGAAGTGGTTAAGAATTAGGCTAGTCCTACTTCAGTGATGGAGGTTCGTAGCTTTATGGGCTTAACGAGTTATTACCATAGGTTAGTGAAGGGGTTTGCCTCTATTGCTACTCTTATAATGCGGTTGACTCAAAATAATGTACCTTTTATTTGGCCTGATGAGTGTGAGGAGCGCTTTCAAAATCTTAAGACCTTGTTGACTACCGCTCATATTCTTGCCTTGCCGATAGAGGGTAAGGATTTTATTATTTATTGTGATGCCTCAGATTCTAATTTAGGCGTTGTGTTGATGCAGGAAAGGAATGCTATGGCTTATGCTTCGAGAAAATTAAAGCCCAATGAGAAGAATTATCTCGCTCATGATTTGGAGTTAGCTGCTGTAGGTTTTGCTCTTAAGATATGGAGTCATTACTTGTATGAGGTTCGTTGTGAAGTGTTCACTGATCACCGTAGTTTAAAGTATGTTTTCTCATAAAGGGATTTGAATTTAAGACATCATAGATAGATGGAGTTGCTTAAACATTATGATATCACCATTCTCTACTACCCAGGGAAGGCTAATGTGGTCGCTTATGCATTAAGCAGGAAGTCAGCAAGTATGGGTAGTTTGGCTTATTTGAATACTAGCAGGCATCTGTTGGCTAGACAGATTCAGACTCTAGCTAACAAGTTTGTTCAACTTGAGGCGACTAAGAGAGGAGGAATTCTAACCAGCATTGAGGCAAGGTCCATATTTCATAATCAAATTAAGGCTAAATAATTTGAGGATGCTAAGTTGAGCAAGATTTGTGATAAGGTTTTGCAGGATAAGGCCAAGAAGGCCATTCTTGATGGTGACGATGTGTTGCAGATTAAGGGGCGAGTTTTTATACCTCGTGTTGATGATTTTATTCCTACTATTCTAGCTGAGGCTCATTATTCGAAGTATTTTATATATCCTGGAGCGACTAAGATGTATCATGATTTGAGGCAGCATTACTGGTGGGGTCGAATGAAATGTGACATAGTTGTTTTTGTTGCTAAACACCAGATTGCTAGCAAATAATGTATGAGCATCAGAAGCCTGGTGTTATTCTTCGGAGGATGCCTATTCATAAATGGAAATAGAGGAGGATAGCTATGGGTTTTGTTGATGGTCTTCCCAAGACTTTGGGAAAGTATGATTCTATTTGGGTTATTGTCAATAGGTTGACTAAGTCTTGCACATTTCATTCCAGTTCAGGTGACTTATAATACAGAAAAGTTGGCCAAGATTTATCTTAAGGAGATTGTTCAATCACATGGGGTACTAATTTCTATTATTTGGGATAGGGGTACTCAATTTACCTTTATCTTTTAGAAGAAGTTGCATGAGGAGTTGGGTACAAGGTTGGACCTTAGTACAAATTTTCACCCTCAGACCGATGGGTAGTCCGAGCATATTATTTAGGTGTTGGAGGATATGCTCTGTGCGCATGTGATGGATTTTGGAGGTCATTGGGATTAGTTCTTACCTTTGTCTAAGTTTGTATTAAGGCTCTATGTGGGAGGAGGTATAGATCTCCTATTGGGTGGTTTGATGCTTTTGAGGTGAGACCGTGGGGTACTGATCTGTTGAGAGACTCTTTAGAGAAGGTTAGGTTCATTTAGGAGAAAGTTATAGCGGCTCATAGCAGACAAAAGGAGCACACAGATAAAAAATTTAGAGATATGCACTTTATGGTGGGTGAGCAAGTTTACTCAAGGTTTCACCTATGAAAGGTGTCATGCATTTCAGGAAGCGAGGTAAGCTCAGCACTAGATATAATAGGCCGTTTGAGATTCTTCAGTATATAGGGACGGTGGCCCATAGGTTGGCATTGCCTCTGAGTTTGTCGGGAGTTTACCCCGTGTTTCATGTATCTATGTTAAAGAAGTTTCATGGTGATGGTAACTACATAATTCATTAGGATTCAGTTTTGTTAAATGAAAGCCCCTCTTATGAAGAGGAGCCTGTTGCTAATCTTGATAGAGATGTTCGTAAGTTGAGGACTAAGGAGATTGCATCTGTGAAGGTCCAGTGGAAGAATCCTCCTATTGAGGAGGCTAATTGGGACACCAAAATAGACATGTATAGAAAGTATCCACATCTTTTTGTAGATTCAGGTAATTTCTTGTTTTCCCTTCTTGTCTTTTATTTGCCCATTTGGGGATGAATGGTTGTTTAATTGGTATCTGATGTAACGACCCCTTCGGTCGTTTGTCAAATTTTGTCATTTTTCTACTTTAGCATTTCCCGTAGTTGGTGTATGTGAATTATGACTCACGGGATAAGTAGTACCGGTTCTTGAGGTGGTTGATAGTAATTTAAGACATTGGATTATTTAGTTTTAATAAATTTAAGACCGATCATGCTCAACCTTCGATGCAAATAATTTTGGATTAGTTTTTTAATGTTTTCAATGGATTCGAAACATAATTTAGTCAATGTACATTTTTACTTTAGTTATATGGGGTTCCAAATAAATTTTAAGGATTTATTTAAAGTTTTGGGTATTTTTGATAATTAGTAATTTATTAAGTCAAAACCCAAACCCATTACTTTTCCTTATATATAGTAATCTGATTTTTGTTAATTAAACTAGTAGGTTTAATTTCTCCATATCAAAATAGCAACCTAAACACAAAAGAAGCAGTCGGGAAACTTGGAGGAAGCATCAAGATGACGACGTTGTAGGTAAACTAGCACAAAACCCCAACCTATGATTGCATGTATTAAGTGCTAGCATATGTTTATGGTCACGAGAGATAAGGAAATTGAAGAGGAAATTTGTAAGTTTCTGTAATGTAGGTGTTTAGAGGTCCAATATAGAGGATGCCATTATAGTATAATGAATGGTCCTTGCTATTGTTATTATTATGTGAGTGAAGTGAATTAAATTATGATATTCGAATGTTTTAATATGGGTGGAAACATTAGCTATGTGTTATAAAAATTAAGCTAATGGTGACAAGTGTTAGGATGGCTTGGCTTTGGTTAATAAACAATTGTATATATATATATATATATATATATGAGATAATTGTTTGTTGTGCTTATGTACTGAAGTTATTAGTTCTAATTCATAGTTTAGCTCTAGATTATCATGTGTCAACCAATCACAATTGTGATAAATTAGGTTTTAGGCCTAAGATTTTTAACGTAAGAATTTATAAAATGGGTGTCATTAGATTCGTACTCTTATGGAGATTATATATTTGGACAGATTTGAATCACTCGGAAGCTTTACAGAAGGGCAAGGCCTTTGCAAAGTAGCTTGCATTCGGATTCTTCGATTGAGGTAGGTTATTTTTAATTAGAGTTTAGACTCGATTTAATTGTGTGTATGCTCCTATTTTGGATACTTGTTGATTGGTACTCGAACATGCTTGAAATTGATGATGTTTGAATTGTTGAGGCGTGTATAAATGATTATTGGAAATTCACTTAATGGAATTGTCTAATGACTTTAAGTGTACTAGTAACTACATCATATTGTATGTTGTGAGTTAGTGTAAATTTAATATTGATGTTACTTATTTATGGTTGATCGGGTACCACACCGGTACGAATATGTATATGTTGGATCGGGTACCACACCAGTACAGATATATATATGTTGGATCGGGTACCACATCCGTATGGATATGTTTATGGTGGACCGAGTACCACGCCGTCATGGATATGTATATGTTGGATTGGGTACCACACCGGTATGGATATGTGTATGGTGGATTGGGTACCATGCTGGTACGGTACATGAATATAGATTATTCCCTACAGGTCATGACTATTTGGGCAAAAATAAGTTCCATAGCATGTGTGTACATATTTGTGTTGATTCTGTGGATGTTTATAGTATGGTCGATACTCTTGATGGTTATGTGACTTGGTTTTCAGCACTGTTTGGCTTGTTATTGATATATTGTTTATTCATTGGATTTTCGGTTATGTGACAAATTCTATCCACTTTTTATTTGATTTATATTATTTACATGCTATTAAGTTGAGTTGGCCTTGATATCTACCAGTACATAGTGGTTTGTACTTATACTACCCTATGCTCTTCTTTTGTTGAGTGCAAAAAATGTTTCAGAGGCTTAAACACGACCTCATATATAGAGGTTGATAAAATATCTTGAGCCAAGGGTGAGCACTCCGTCTCCAGGCTTCCATAGGTCATCTTATTTGTTCTTGTCCATATTTCAGGCAATGAAACATTCTTTATTTACTTTATTTTTGGATATCTTTTTAGACATTATCTTTGCTAGTAGTTCTTGTACGAAATGACTTTCAGGTCTTGGGGATTTTAGTAAGTAGTTTGTTTGACTTCTGCATTAATAATCATTAGTCCTGTATTATTGTTATTATGTTAATTTTATGATAATATCATCTTAATATTGACTAAGTGATTGGAAACTGGTTCGATTAAGATGGTTCTCCCACAGGAAAATTAGTATGGGTTCCACTCATGGCCATTTGGGTCGTGACAATATCCGTGAGTTGGTAAGACTTCATGGGATACCTTAGTCCATCATTTCAGACAGAGACACGCAACTTACTTCATAGTTTTTTCAGTTTTTTTGAGAAGGGCCTTGGTATAAAGGTTACGCTTAGTGCCGCTTAACATCCGCAGACCGATGGTCAGGCTGAGTGCACAATTCATACGTTAGAAGACATTCTGAGGGCTTGTGTTTTAGACTTTAAGGGAGTTGGGATGCCATCTATCTTTGATTGAGTTTACTTATATTAATAGTTGTTATGCTAGCATTCAAATAGCCCCATTTGAAGGATTGTACGGGTGTAGGTTCAGGTCACCTATAGGATGGGATGAGGTCAGCAAAGCGGGTTTGATTAGGCTTGAATCTATTCTTGAAGCTATGGAAAAATTTTAGTTGATTCATGAGTCTGAGAACTGCATAGAGTCATCAAAAATTATATGTTCATGTAAGAAGGAGAGAGCTCAAGTTTGAAGTTTGTGATTGGGTATTCTTAAAGGTGTTGCCTATAAAGGGAATTATGAGATTCAGAATGAAGGGAAATTCGAGTCCCCAATTTATAGGTCCATATGAGATAGTGAAATATGTTGGAGGGGTTGCTTACGCATTAATTCTTCTATGTATCGATGCTTAAGAAGTGCATCAGAAATCTGTCCTTAGCACCTAGACAGTATTGAGGTCAAAGATAACATAGCATTTGAGGAGATTCCTGTAGAGATACTTGACAAGTAGGTGTGAAGGCTAAGGAATAAGGAAGTAGCTTTGGTTAAAGTTCTTTTGAGAAACCAATTGTTGAAGGGGACACTTGGGAAGCTAAAACAGACATGATGACCAAGTATCCTTATCTCTTTTCCTCCAATTCAGTTCCTACCTAAGGTAAAGTGTTATTTCTAGTAAATTCCTTCTCCACAAGTCCATTTAAGTGTTTGTTGTATATTATGTTGTGAGAAACTGAATCCTTGTAGTAGTGGTAAGTTTGGTTATAAATTTAGTGTGGAGGTGTCGATTCTTGTCCAAATACTAGTCCTAGATGAATCACATTCGAGGACGAATGATTCCAAGGGGGAGATATTGTAATACCCCCTATTTGGAAGCTACTGTGCATCATATGACTCACCTCCTTGAGTCGTACACACTCTATATGATTTATGTACGGTGAATCGTACTTAGGGTAGTGTAGAGTAGGTGAAGTCTATTTTAAATATGACTTGACCCTAGAAGTCGTATGATCATGGCACTAGTCGTATGAAGTGAAGTTGTGAGTTTAGCAGAATAGGTTCCTTAAGTTTCTTTACAAGATACAATTGGTTGTTTCCAAGTCATATAGACAAGTAACGAGTTGTATGTTACCACTCGTATGTTTACCAGTGTATACCATCCTTGATTCTACCCAGATTACGAGTTGATGGGAACAGTCGTACCCTCACCATACGAGTCGTATGATTGGGTTGTGAAGCTGAAGATCAATTTTTGTCATGTTCAGTTAAAGGGATTTTTGGTCTTTTTCCCTCTTATAATCCCAACCCATAACCTATAACCCTCAAAGAGGCATTATTTTGCTTCTCTTTACAATCAATTAACTACACTTACCTCCTTTTATTTTCAAGAACATCAAGATTAGAGTTCCTCACACAAATTCATCCTTCAAATATCAAGGTTCAAACTCTCTTCCCAAGTCGAGAAAATTAAAGTATATGGGGTTTATGAACAAGGTTATTCTTTCATCCTTGTACCCAAAAAACATGATTTTTAGATTGTATTTACTTGTTTGAAATGGGTCTCATACCCAAATAACCATATTCTTGAAATATGATACCACTATATGATTGAAAATTTTAAGTGCATCAAGGTTTACACATATCCATGTTTGACTTATAAGATTCATATTATGATTTAAACTTCATTATCTTGACTGGGATTGTTGAAAGATTTCAAGGTAATTATTGAGCATGAAGTTTTGTTATGAATTTGTATGAAATAAATCATGCATTCTAAATCCTAATTATAAGTATTGATTTTACAAGAAGATTGTGCTCTTAAGATCCATTGACAAGTTTTATAACATGATTTAGAGCAAATCTTGATCTTTTGATCTAAAGATAAGACATGAAATCCACAATTGCTCATCCGGTTATACTTTAAACAAAGAGAAGCATAACTAGTTTTTAGTCTATAAACCCTTGTGCTATCTTAAGGTGGGTTTCTTAAAGTATGAGCATATAAGTATTTTGGGAGTAGTATTTAGCACCGAGAAAGGAATGCGGATGGGCATATCCTAAATTCTTGGAAACTACGAGCCACCGTAGGTTAAGCTTTTCCCCAATATGGATGAAGTTTAGTGATAATTTAAGTTAAGGTTCCATTCTAATGAAAAGGATAGGAGAGCTCTCCCCAACGTGGGTAAGACGGTGGACTCCACGGTAGCTCATATGATTATGTCGGTTAGAAGAATCTACAATAAGAATGAATAAAAGGTAAGCTTTTTGAAGATAAGTTTTATGGCTCACAAAGTTTATTCTTATGCGTCATTATTCATGTTTATGATCTTGCAGTCTTTTGTTTTTATTCAAGTTCAAGTGAGTCATTTACATTTACCAAGAATCATTTGAAAGTGTGTGTATATATATATATGTATAATCAGTTATTACCTACTTATGCATTCACCCCAACTTACTCAGTACATTCCAGAGGTACTGACCCACATATATGTCTATGTGCTACATTGTCTTCTAATATAGGTTTGGGTGCTTGTTTCCATTAGCATGATTGACTGCGGGCATCATCACCTACATCTCGACTTTTGGGGAGTCCTCATAGTCCAAATCCGAAGACCTAGTTTATCTGACTTTTTCTCATTGATGATAGCGCCCATTTATGTCCAATTCAGCTGAGATCTATCCCAGTAGCTCTCTAGACATTAGTGGAGGCTTGTCAGACTGATTATGTTTCTAGTTCAAAGAATTTATTTAAAGATTTCCAAGTTAAAGACTTTTATTAAGATGTGAAATCATTTACCTTCAAGTTCCTATACATGTGAGTTCACTTATCCAATGAGTTTCAAGCTAAATGGATATAATGGGTTAGCTTAGGGCTATTCGTAGTCTTAAGCATTGTGTGGCATCTTAGGGGTACTTTTGGGGCGTTACACTTGGTCCTTTGGCCAATCGGATACAAGGGCAAAGAACTCTCAAAGGTACTCTTGTTAAAAGCTTCTTTGCCAATAGTAAATGGAAACAGGTAACCTGAGGAGAATTATGCCAACCAATATTATTCACACTATTTTAAATATCAAGATTGATCCTACTAGGATGGACACCCCAGTATGGACTCCTAATATCTCAGGCATTTTTAACTTCAAATCTGCGTGGAATGTGGCGAGAGACAAAAATGCAACAACTCTTATCGATAATTAAATCTGGCATAAGAAGGTACCTTTTAAGATATTAGTCTTTATGTACAGAGCACTTTATAATCCAGTGCCTATCGATGTTTCTGTCAAGAAGATGAGTGTTATTACACCCTCTATTTGTAAATATTGTACCAGTAACTTTAAAAACAAAACACTAGACATCTACTCAGTGAGGGTCAACTTGCTTGCCAGGTTTGGGACTTCTTTCTTAAAGCACGTGGCATTAAATTTGGTCACGGTCAATTCAGATAATTTACTATGTACTAGCGGATAGAAAAAGGAAAAATGATGTTCATAGTTGTATTTTACAGTGTGTACCAACAATTATGTGTTGGGAAATCTGGAAAATAGATGCATAGCCAGATTTGAGGATAAGAAAATGTCTTCTTGGTTCATAATCCAACTAGTGAACAAGCTAAAATTTATGGTTTTGAGTGTGAAATTCCCTGATATGAATGGAATGAGAAAGTAAAGATAATAGAAAATTTACTTCCAATGACTACCTCTACAGCTGTGTTCTGGTGGAAACTTGAGTTTAATTAGTTTAAATCAAATATTAATGGCTTTAGTCAAGGCAATCCGGGGCCAGGAGAAGGAGAGAGTATTCTTAGGGACCACTCTGGCCATGTGGTCAATGCTTTTGCAGAATTCTATGGGCATTGCAGTAATAATTTGGCTGAGTCTAAAGAAATCTTGAAAGGAATTAATATTTGCAATGACATGGGTCTTCATAATGTAATGGTGGAATCTAATTCATTGTTGATGATTAATTTGATCAATGGTAAAATGAAACTACTTTGGTAAATTGATCATATCATTGGGCAAATAATGATGAGCATCATAGGGTATAATTTTATTTTAAACACATTCTCAGATAAGGCAACTCAACTACTGATCTTCGAATCAGGGAGAAGAGTCCAAGAGAGTGCTTAGCTTCAATCAAGCTCTGTCTCTTCTGCCAAGAGTTAGAGATTTTATGAAGTTGGAATGTGATGAAATTTCAAATTTTAGATTCATAAGAAAGAAGAACAACTTCATTTGTCATTGATGGCCATTAAACAAGTCTGTATGCCGATGATGAGAAGTTTTATTTACATAGTAGTCCTTACTATTTATCTTTTTTTTGGGGATAAAAAGGACCCTTACTGTTTATCATTTAAGGGCTACTGAGCTTACTCTTTTATACAGTCTCATTATAAGGTGGATTTTTCCAACCTTCACTCTGTAACCGAGGCCAAGTGCTATGTCCTGATCCATGTAATAACTCACTCCGTTTCATAATAATTGAATTATTGAATTTTGGCACACAGATTAAGAAAAAAACATTAAAGACATAAATTTAACGCGACTTTCCATGTATACCCCCCCAAAAAAAAGTTGACCTTGTAATACTTTTTCAAAAGTTAATTGGTTGTCAAATCATAAGTGTAAATTTGAAAAAAAATTCAATGATTCACTTATTTTGAAACACCAATACATGCCCCAACAATTCACTTATTCCGAAACGGAGGGAGTATTATTTTTGATATATACAAGTTGGAGACTTGCCAAACTCCTCCATCATAAGGATGAATTATTATTTTTTTTTTAAAAAGAGAATGTTGATCCTCTTTAAACAATAAAAAGGTATATGTAATAGATACTCTTAAACAAAATAGGAGTATTATTAACATCATTTAAGAGCACCATTTATGAAGAAAAGAATGTATACGTTATGAAGATAATTTTTAAAAGAAAATAATTGAAAAATAAGAGAGAAAGTAAAAAAAAGGAGAAAAAATAAAAATAAAAATAAATATCACCTAAATTCTTTTTTATTATTACTAGTTTAATCCTCACGTGCCTCACACATGTAACGTTTGATTATTTAAAATTAAATAATTTTATCTATTGCAGAGGTTTTTAATAAAGTGTAAAAGTTTAAATCAGTTTTCAAAAATATTTTACACTTTAATATAATAATGTAAATATAAACATATGCACATATATATATTTTACCACCAGAAGTTCCACGTGGTTGACAGACCATCACTTTTGCATTTATTATATAGTTCCGCTTTCCCTTGTTGCCACGGGCTAAGATAGATGCATCAATTTAAACCATATTTGTGTCACGGTATATATATATATATATATATAAAATCCTTCCTTATTTTTAAAGCCAAATATTTACAAAATCATTAATTACATTTTTATTACGTGCTTAAAATTTTTAAAAATCTGATACTTCTTAATTTTTTCTTATTCTAAAGTTTTATATTTATTTCTAGATTTTTCAAATCTTATTAAAATCACATTCAGTTGATTTAGAATTCTTAAACTAATGAAAAAAGTATTAGTTGATATTAATTTTGATGACTTCTAATAAGGAAATGTTTTACCATAAATATATTTAATTGTTTTTCAACTCTAAAATATTAGGAAAAAATAGTGAAAGACGATTTTGTCTAAAACAAAGACTTTTAATGAAGGACAAAAAGTTCAAACAATATTTCTAAAGTCCTTCGCACTTTTAATATGTTATAGATTATAGATTATAGATATAAATATGTTGATTTTCATGATGTGTAGTTTACATCAACATTAATTTTAAAATCTTTGCATTTTTTTAATCTGACAGAATAAAATCAAATATGAAGGTGTAATGAGATTAAATAAAATCATGGTTAAAGAAGCAACAAAATAATTTATTTTGTAGAAAAGACCAACTTTATTTTTAAACATAAACATTCCCCAAAACACTAATTCTTTTAGTTAACAAAAGTTAAATTTACAATTTTTTTCCTGTCAAAGGTAATTTACAAGATCTTTGCAAAACATAAATAAAAGAATATAGTGTTAAATGGTAATGTAATTCATAAAGTGTGATTAGAATTTTTTTGAATGCTAAATTTCATCAGATAATGATCTCGACTTATTTTTGTATATCTTGTAGTGTCTTCCGAGTGAGAACCTTTCGACCCAACATAGACTTCTGGTGATGGACTTGGTTATGAAGAAGGTAAATAAGAGAGGGGTAGGGAGGGTCAATCTAGAGTAAGGTGGGGTGACCTGACCCCCGCCAACTGCTTTGGAGATAGGGGCAAAGTTGGAGGGGATAGAGGCTTGGAAGTGTAGGAGGGATGTGGATAGTATGTGGGATACGACTGTGAGTTGCATCAAGGAGACAGTTAGAATGGTTTTGGGTGCCTCGAGGGGCTGGTCTGGCTGGCATCGGGGGGATTGGTGGTGGAATGAAGAAGTTAAGAAGAAAGTGGAGTCGAAGAAGGTGGCTTACGTAAAGTTGGTGCTGAGTAAGGATGATGAGTAGGGAGGAGTACGAGTTAGCTAGGAAGGAGGCTAAGTTAGCGGTCACCACTGCTAAGACAACAACGTTTGAGAGATTATATGAAGGACTTGAGGAGAAGGGCGGGGAGAAGAGGCTATTTAGGCTTGCAAAAGCCAGGGAGCATAAGGGTTGGGATCTGGACCAGGTTAAATGCATTAAGGGGGAGGATGACAGAGTTTTGGTAGATGAAGTTCTTATTAAGAAAAGATGGCAGTTATATTTTCATAAGCTCTTGAATGATGAGAGGAACAGAGGCATTGCATTAGGGGAGTTGGAGCATATCGAAGAATTTTGTGATTTCAATTTTTGTTGGCGTTTTAAGGTGAAGGAGGTTAGTAAGGCTATTCACTAGATGTGAAGAGGCAGGGCGATGGGGCCCGATGAGATTCTGATGGATTTTTGGAAGTTTGCTATCGGGACAGGGTTGAGGTGGTTGACCGACTTATTTAACAACATTTTCAAGTTCGCTAAGATGCCCGACGCATGGCAATGGAGCACGATGATTTCTCTTTATAAGAATAAGGGTGATATTCATAGTTGCAACAACTACCAACGTATTAAGTTGTTGAGTCACACTATGAAGATTTAGGAGTGGGTGATGGAGTGGAGGTTGAGGAGGATAGTGTCTATTTTGGAGAATTAGTTCGGTTTTATGCCTGGTCGCTCGACAACTGAGGCAATTCACCTAGTACGGAGACTGGTTGAGCAGTATAAAGAGAGGAAAGAGATCTTTACATTGTGTTTATTGAATTGGAAAAGCGTATGACAAAGTCCATTGGGAGGTTCTTTGGATATGCTTGGAAGTGAGGGGGTCCCTATGGTGTACATTCGTTCGATTAGGGACATATACGAGGGGGCGAAGACTCGGGTAAGGACTGTGGGAGGGGATTTTGACCATTTTTTGGTCTTGAATGGATTGCACCAGGGATCAACTCTTAGTCCATTTTTATTTGCTGTGGTTATGGATGTGTTGACAAGGAGTATTCAAGGTGAGGTGCCATGGTATATGCTTTTTGCGGATGATGTAGTCTTAATTGATGAGGTGCGTTGAGGTGTTAATGATAAGTTGGAGGTTTGGAGACAAAACCCTGGAAACTAAAGTTTGCAGGTTGAGTAGGACAAAGACGGAGTACTTGGAGTGTAAGTTTAGTGACATGAGGCAAGAGGACGAGGTGGTAGTGAAGTTGGAGTCTCAGGTGGTATGTAAGAGAGATAGTCTTAAGTACCTTGGGTCTATAATTCATAGGAATGGAGAGATTGATAAGGATGTCTCTCACTGTATTGGGGAAGGTTTGTTGAAATGGCGGCTCGCCTTAGGAATTCTTTGCGATAAGAAGGTGCCTCTCAAGCTTGAACGCAAATTCTACAGAGTTTTAGTTCGACCGGATATATTGTATGGCGCAGAGTGCTGGACAATTAAGAACTCTTATGTCCAGAAGTTGAAGGTGGCGGAAATGAGGATGTTGTGTTGGATGTACGGTATCATGAGGGCTGACTGATGATAGACGAATTTACGCGCCTATATCAATATATTTTGCCCATATTTTAGCCTAGTTTTGAGAACTAATTATCTATTTCATGCACTTTTAGTCCTTTTTCCTGTAAATGAGCTAACAAACATGATTAGGAAAGTTTTAGGTATAAATGAAGCAAAATACAGCAATTTATAGCTTACTTGACGCAAAAGAAAGCTCACGAACGAAGTGGACAGGAGCTGGACGCCTAATGGACTAAATCTGCTGCATGGAAAATCTGTCCCGGGCTAAAACAGCAATTCTGAAGACTTTGGGGACTTACAGATACAAAGCTGGATTTTTACCAAGATACATTAACCTAGTATAATTAGGTTATGTGTTTTATTATTCTATTTGGATTATAATTTTGTAACCTTACCCTAGTACATTTGGGTCAAGGATTTCATTAGTCTATTAGGATTTGGTTATTTATTTCATTAGCTTAGTAGGAGTAGGATAGGAGTATTATAAATACCCTATCATGCTAGAGATTTTTAGGCATTCAACGACATATTCTTACAATTTATACACATTCTTACAATTAAGACATCTTCCTACAATACATTCTTAATTCTTCATTCTTCTACTCTTAAATTCCACAACAAGAGAATCGTTACTTGCTACGGAATCACCAAAACCACACGCCTAACACCTCTTTTACACGCCATTCACCATGCAAAACGTGATATCCTTCGCATTCATGGGTAACTAAATCTCTTAGTTGGGGTTATGGAAGCCGAATGAGTTACTATCTATTGCTATGAGCTTGTGAGTTCAAGACACGTATATTGCTTATATCATTATTCTCTTCATCTTAAATATACAATCTTTGCGGTTTCAAACACATGAACACGCCATTCTAACATCTAACCTGTTCGAGAGAAAGGTTACTTGTCTAGAAAAGAAGACGCATAGACTAACGCCAGTCTAACATTTAACTTGTTCGAGAGAAAGGTTATTTGTCTGGAAAAGAGATAATGTCAAGGTAGTAGGACACCCTTTCCTATTAAAAAGCTAGTGCCGTAACTGGACTAAACTCTTGGAGAATTCGTACCGCTAGACACACTTTAAGCTCGAGAGAGTTAAAGTGAAATAGTCCTTGTTTAGGTCGAGAGACGCTTGGATTTACCATCGACTACAATTCTCTATAAGCAATTTCATGTCAAGACTCTACACACTCATAGCCAATAGAGACGTATACCTCTGAAGGTGGACATAACCCCAACGCTTCAATTCTCATTGTTTACAACCAACGTGACAATCTTTCTCTTTTTACTTTATTATTTTCAGCTTTTATTTCATTACTTTGGTTACTTATTACAATCCCCCCTTCTTACGAGACTTGCACCAAAAGTCTATTAATTTTGCTTACTTGTTGGCCAAGCTATTCCCTGTGGGATCGACACCCAACCCAGGTTGGGTTCTATATTTGCTAACGACCGCTTTACACTCAAACGAGAGCTGTAGATTGAGCGTTATCAAAAATTGGCGCCGTTGCCGGGGAATACGAGTGTCAATCAAGTTCGTGATAATTACTAGACCCTTTGGTCAAAGATTCTCGTACTTTTACTTTTAGTTGTTGTTTTTGTTTTATTTAGGTTTATTCAGTGCATCAATGGAGGCACAACGTGAAATTGAAAGGATGGCTGCTCAAGTGCATCAACAAAATATTGATAACCGTAGGCGAGCAACAAATCCTGACGATGAGGACGATCTGGACGGACCTGGTGCCACCGGAGCTATTATTCTTCCGCCATTGGCACCCGGAGCAAAGTTCAATATCACTAGTACCATGATTCAGCTTTTGCAACTCAAGGGATTATTTGGTGGACTAGCAGGCGATGATCCGAATATGCATCTGATCAACTTTATTTCTACATGCAAGTCATTCGACAATCCTGGCATTGGACAGAATGCAATTCGACTATGCTTATTTCCATTGTCTCTGTCTGGGGAGGCAACTCTATGGTTGAATGGGCTGGCTCCTGATTCGATTACTAATTGGAGGCAATTGAAAGACGCTTTCCTAGAAAGATTCTTTCCGCCATCCAAAAGAGCACAGTTGAGAGATGAGATCACAAATTTTCGGCAGCTTCCAACTGGAGTCCTCCACGAAACATGGGAGAGGTTCAAGACGAAGCTTTGGCGGTGCCCAAATCACCATATGACCAATGACCACTTGATGGAGATATTATACAGAGCTTTGAATTCGGTGACTAAGCCAGTGGTTGATAATGCGGCTGGAGGATCTTTTATGGACCTCACCTTTGGTCAAGCAAGCAATATGCTAGATCGTATGACGAAACAAAGTAGAGCTTGGCATACCAGGGATTCTGAGGTAGCAAGCCCCACTTTATCTATTGGCATGTCTGCAGACCAAAGAAGAAAAGAAGAAGAACGTGAGCAAGACATGGCGCACATCAAAACACAATTGGATCTTCTGACAAAGCACTTATTATCAGGGAAGACCGAAAAAGTGAAAGCTATTGCGTCAAAAGGAAGAGACGAATTTGATTCGGAAGATGAGGCCAACTACTTGAACAATCAGGGGGGTTTTCGTGGGAATGCCCAAGGAAACCAAGGTCGGAACTATTATGATAAATCTGGAGGTAAAGACCAAGGTAGTTGGAAGAAAAATAATGAAAATAGTGGTTTGTACGTTCCCCCTGGTAGACGTGATACCACCACATCTAATTCCATGGAAGACATGATGGCTAAGTTATTGAAAGGAGTGGAAGCAACGAGCGCAGGAGTTAAGGAGGTAATTGACGATTTGGCCTCCATGAAGCAATTAGTTGATTTTCATTCCACTTCTATCAAGCAAATAGAGCAGCAATTAAGCCAACTTTCAGCAGCATTCAATCAAAGAAAGGCTGGGACCTTACCGAGCGATACAGTCCAAAACCCAAGGAATGATGGGTCATGCATGGCCATCACTACGAGGAGTGGTAAGGTTCTGGAAACTTCAGGAACAGGCAAGCAAGTAGTTGACGGAACAGCAGACATGGACGCCACACCTAGTGACGCCACTAGAGAAGACGCCGCAATATCCACTTCCAACGTCAAGGACGTTTTACCTAGTGACGTGCAGCCTGAAAAAAATAAACGGAAGCAAGAGGAGAAGAAAGCCATGGAGAGAACACTTCCATACCCACCACCACCTTTTCCACAAAGATTGAAGAAGGTGGCCAATGACACTAAGTTCAGCAAATTTATGACCATGTTGAAGCAGCTGACTATTAATGTCCCATTGGTAGAGGCACTTGAACAAATGCCTGGGTATGCGAAGTTTATGAAAGATCTTTTGACTAAGAAGAGGGCAGCAAGCTATGAGCTGAAAGATGATGTGCATCATTGTAGTGCAATCGCTACCCGATCCATAGTTCAGAAGAAGGCCGACCCCGGAGCTTTTACTATTCCTTGCACCGTCGGATCTTTGGACTTTGCTAAAGCATTGTGTGACTTAGGAGCCAGCATCAACTTGATGCCACTATCAATCTACAAGAAGTTGGGGTTAGGAGATCCTACACCAACTAATATGAGGCTTGTTATGGCGGATAGGTCGGTAAAACGACCAGTTGGTATTCTATGCGATGTCTTGGTGAAGGTATCTTCATTCATATTTCCAGCAGACTTTGTCATCTTGGATTGTGAAGCAGATTCAGAGGTTCCCATAATCTTGGGACGCCCCTTCCTTGCTACGGGAAGTGTGCTCATAGATTTGAGAGCTAATGAGCTTTCATTCCGAATAAATGATGAAGTGGTGCGCTTTGATGTTTGCAAATCAATGAAGCAACCTAAATATCTAAGTGTATTTTCTGTGGCTGATGTTGTCGTTGATGATGAGGATGAGTTACTTGCTGAAGAGAAAATTCTTGATGATCCTTTGGAGGTTTTGCTCATGGAAGAAGAGGATGATGATGCTGAAATTTTTGAAGATGATATTTGTGCTCTATCGGGATTAGGAACATATCGCTATACTCCCAAGAAGCTGGATCTTGATCTCAAGAATCGACCCACACCACCAGCTAAGCCATCTATTGAAGAACCACCCACATTAGAATTGAAGGAGCTGCCAAGCCATTTGAAGTACGCATTCTTAGGAAGCGGAAACACTCTTCCAGTCATAGTGGCAACCGATTTAGGTGAGCAACAAGTTGCAGCTCTTATTGTAATCTTACGCAAGTATATTAGAGCTATTGGATGGACCATTGCGGATATCATTGGTATTCCGCCTGGGATTTGCACACATAAAATTCAGCTTCAAGAAAAGTGCACACCCACCATTGAACATCAAAGACGTCTAAACCCACCAATGCAAGAGGTGGTGAAGAAGGAGATTATCAAGTGGTTAGACGCAGGAGTTGTGTATCCTATTTCTGACAGTACATGGGTAAGCCCAGTACAATGTGTCCCCAAGAAAGGAGGTATGACGGTGGTTGCTAATGCAAAGAATGAGCTTATTCCACTCAGGCCCGTTACTGGATGGAGAGTATGCATGGACTACCGCAAGCTGAATTCTTGGACTCTCAAGGATCACTTCCCCATGCCATTTATGGACCAAATGCTAGATCGATTAGCGGGGAAAGGATGGTTTTGCTTTCTTGACGGTTATTCAGGTTATAATCAGATTTGTATTGCATCAGAAGACCAAGAGAAGACAACGTTTACATGCCCATATGGTACGTTTGCCTTCAAACGTATGCCATTCGGGTTATGTAACGCACCAGCCACCTTTCAACGTTGTATGATGTCTATTTTCTCTGATATGGTAGAAGACACTTTGGAGGCATTTATGGACGACTTTTCAGTTGTTGGTGAGTCCTTTGACGCATGTTTGGTGAACTTGAGCATGGCATTACAAAGATGTGTAGAGTTCAACCTTGTGCTGAATTGGGAGAAGTGCCACTTCATGGTAAGAAAATGAATTGTTCTTGGGCACAAGATCTCCGAAAGAGGAATAGAGGTTGATCGCGCCAAAATAGAGGTAATTGAAAAGCTACCACCTCCAATTTCGGTGAAGGGAGTTCGCAGTTTTCTTGGCCATGCTGGGTTTTATCGTAGATTCATCAAAGACTTCTCCAAAATTTCAAGTCCATTGTGCAAGCTATTAGAGAAAGATGCGAATTTTGACTTTAATGATGATTGCTTGAAGGCATTCGAATGCCTTAAAGAAAAACTCATTGAAGCCCCTATCATGGTAGCACCCAATTGGACGCTCCCGTTTGAAATCATGTGTGATGCTAGTGGTGTAGCCGTTGGTGCTGTTCTTGGACAGAGAAAGAAGAAGTTATTTCATCCTATCTACTATGCGAGTAAGGTCCTTAATGAAGCCCAAAGGAACTACACTGTTACTGAACAAGAGCTCCTAGCAGTTGTGTATGCATTCGAGAAGTTTCGTGCCTATCTATTGGGTACTAAGGTGATCGTTCATACAGACCATGCAACTCTTAGATATCTAATGACAAAGAAGGATGCAAAACCAAGGCTGATTAGATGGGTATTGCTGCTACAAGAGTTTGATTTCGAAGTCAAAGATAGAAGAGGTTGTGAGAACCAAGTGGCTGATCACCTATCTAGACTTGAGAATGAGTATATGGCGCAACCAGAAAATCAGATTGACGATGCATTCCCTGACGAGGAGATACTAGCGACAACAATGGAGAACTTACCATGGTATGCCGACTTTGCAAATTTCGTGGTGAGTAATGTGTTACCTTCCAATTTATCTTACCACCAGAGGAGGAAGTTTATGCATGACGTTTAGCACTACTATTGGGATGAGCCTTATTTGTTTCGAAGATGCGCGGATGGTATCATTCGACGATGTATATCCCATGGAGAAGTGCCTACTATATTGGAAGCCTGCCACACTTCGCAAGTTGGAGGACATCATGCAGGGAATCGAACGGCAAGGAAAGTCTTGCAAAGTGGTTATTATTGGCCTACAATATTCAGAGATGCACACGACTATGTGAGAAGGTGTGACCAATGCCAACGTCAAGGTGCTATTTCAAAACACCATGAAATGCCCATGTCCAAAATTCTGGAGGTAGAACTCTTTGATGTGTGGGGTATTGATTTCATGGGACCATTCGTGAATTTGTTTGGAATGAAGTACATCTTGGTTGCTGTGGATTATGTGTCGAAATGGGTTGAAGCTGTAGCATTGGCCGATAACGAAGGAAAGCGTGTTGTAGCATTTTTAAAGAAGAATATCTTCTCTCGCTTTGGAGTACCTCGTACTATCATAAGTGATGGAGGATCTCACTTTTGCAACAAGCTATTCAAATCTGTATTGGCCAAGTATGGAGTCAAGCAACACAAGGTAGCTACGCCTTATCATCCTCAAACTAGTGGAGAAGTAGAGGTTTCCAATCGTGAGATCAAGCAAATCCTTGCCAAGACGGTCAATGCGAATCGGAAGGATTGGTCTCGAAAGCTAGATTATGCACTATGGGCATACAGGACTGCATTCAAGACACCCATTGGCATGTCACCTTATCAGCTAGTTTATGGGAAGGCTTGTCATCTACCCATCGAGCTTGAGTACAAGGCATTGTGGGCCTTAAAGCACTTGAATCTGAATTTGGATGATGTGAAGAACTTGAGGTTGGAGCAGCTGAACGAACTAGATGAATTCCGTCTCCATGCATATGAAAGATCAGATTTATACAAGGAGCGGATGAAGAAGTATCATGATCAGCGGATTGTTCGACGAAACTTCCATAAAGGTGACATGGTACTACTCTTTAACTCCAGATTCAAGCTCTTCCCAGGTAAGTTAAAATCAAAGTTGTCTGGTCCATTTAAAGTCACCCAAGTCTACTCGTCTGGAGTAGTCGAATTAGAAAATAATGAGGGTGTTATCTTCAAAGTGAATGGCCAACGTGTTAAGCCATATATCGGTCCTCTTGACTCGATAAATGACATGGCCATCACTTATCTCGACGAAGTCTAAGTACTCGAGGTTACTACGTCGAGCCACGACAATAAAAAAGGCGCTAGATGCGAGGCAACCCATCGTTTTATCGTTTTATTGTTTTATCGTTTTATCATTTTATCGTTTCGTCGTTTTAGTTTTTTTCTTTTTGATAAATGAAAATCCAAAAATAAGAGTCGTGCCACGACCAAAACTAAAGCGCTTGGTGGGAGGCAACCCATCGTACTAATCGTTTTCATTGTGTTTTGAGCAAATATAGGTGCAAGAAGTATGCAACGAGGAGATTGATTTTAATTGACGATTTGGTCGCATTGTATGGTAAAGTCGGTAAGTTAGGAATGGTGATGCATAAGGATATGAATTGAGCCTTTCTCACGTCATAGTAGGCTTCGAGGAAGGCTAGGCCTTGGTATAAATAGGCCACGAACGATGCACAACCTATTCTATAGCCTAAAGACTCGGAATCTAGTGTGCTATACACAATGCGCCGCCTATTCCTAGGTGTGCTTTTGACTATGCGCCGCCTATGCTATGGCATTTGAGATACTGAGACCAAATGCCATAGACTATGCGGCGCATATGTCTAGAAATGCCATAGGATATGCGGCGCATATGTCCCATTATGCCATGGACAATGCGCCGCATATGTAAGTGATATGCCGAGGGATATGCGCCGCATATGCTGTGATTTTGTCCCCAAATCCGATTGTAAATGGGTCATAACCCGACCCATACTCCTCCTATATAAAGGGGACTTGTTTTTATGACACAAACACATTAGAAGCAACCCTAAAGGCGCCGCATATCATCCCAAATCCTCTCAAATTTTTCTTCCTTTGTTCTTCCAATCCACAACAACTTCTCCACAATCTTCAAAGCAAGTAAGTGCTCTCTTATTCTTCATCTATTTATCGTAAGTACTACGTTGCTATGCTTATTATAATTTGCTAAATCATAAGAAATTGGTGGTGATGTTCATGTGATTGGATAATTGTTGCAAAAATCGTGTGATTGAATGTATACGTATGGAATTCTTGACTTGTTTCCGACTTGAATTTTGTTTCAATGGCATTGTTATGATCCTTGCTGAACATATGTGACTATGAATATTACTTGAGAGTGTGGTTTGGATGCTTGCATGATTAACCATTCCGGCCATCGGGATAAGGTTATAGTGACTATCGACTTAGGAGGTGGTGTTTGTTGTTCGAATAACAATTCCATGTGGTAACCCCTATGTTGTAGTGTTGCTATATGCACCATGAAAGTCATCCAAATGGCTGCACATAAGTGATGTAATGCTGATTTTCTTGTCGGAATACAATCCTAAGACGTATGTCGACGAAGTCTGAGTACTCGACCACTTTCACTTCACTAATTTGTGCTAACAAGATTAAGTGTGGGGTGGTACCCCTAGTGCTTGCATGTAGATTGTATAAAGTGAGATTGTGCTGCAACTAACATTATCTCTAGTCTCAGGTACAATGGCACCCAAAGCAAAGCAAGGCAAGGAGAAGGCTACCACGACCCGAAAGGATAAAAAGAGAAGCCGAAAAGACCAAGGAGAATCATCTTCAGCACACCTACCACGCAGAATGTTCGGAATCAAATGGGTTCTTGAGGAAGAAGCCAAGGCATGGTACAGCAGCAATAAAGAAAAGAAATATGTGCACGTCGACTTAATCAACAAGGAGACCTTAGCAAAGAAGGAGCCGCAAATGTTGGCTAAAATTATGGCTTTGAAGCTGGATTTCATCTTCCGTGACATGGGAGAGTGCAATCTTGACTTGACAAGAGAGTTTTATGCCAACTGGTCGCCAAACACAACAGGCAACGAAGTCAAAATTCGGGGCCAAGTGTTACAGCTTACAGCGGATTGGATCAACTCGTTTCTAGGCCTACCTTCGGTCGACACTGCACCATACAAAGAGCTGTACAGCAGGCCTCCTTACAGAGCAATAAGACACATGCTTTGTGGAAGCAGATCAATGGCAAGATGGGGCAGACATAAGGAAACAGGCCGTCACAACACATTCCCCTATGCTCCACTAAATAGGGAAGCAAGAATCTGGATGCGCATTGTCAACTCATGCCTTATTCCTGGGACGCAATACACCAAGATATCGAGAGATAGAGTGTGTTTGGTTTATGCGTTGATGACGAATGTCCCTATCAACTTTGGGGCAATCATTCGATCTACCATGAGAAAATCCAGACTCCACCGAAGGTCCCATTTCACATTCGGCAATTTGTTGACAGCAATGTTGCGGAAGGAGGATATAGAAGAGGAACCAGCTGACCATAAACTCCCACATAACCCAAAGAAGGTTGACCTCACCAAGGTCAAAGATGCTGAAACAACGCATGGAGTCAACCTTACCACTGCGGAGAGACATGCTCGTGACGAGAGTTTCTTCCGTCATCTCTATGGCATGACGAGATTCACTATGATGAATGGTGGACGTATTCCAACTGCTAAAGAGCTCCAACAGCTGGACCACGACTACCCAATGAATAGGCATGCCCGGGAGATGTGTGGAGTGGGCGTATATTTTGAGGAACCTCTTGATGATGACGTGCCAACTGATGATGATAGACGATTGCCTGATTCTGATGCTGAGGAGAACTCTGACGATGACTCTTATGATGATTCTGACGAAGGGGGTATGACCCCCGACATTGAGGAGGAGTCCGATTAATCAGGTTCTTCGACTTTATTTTCCACTGAGGGCAGTGTCTAGTCTAAGTGTGGGGTGGCAGAATCTGCATGCTATACTTCTTTGTTTGCACCTATGTTTGTATGTTTGCTTGTTTTACTGTTTTCATTTGACGTTTTTTTTTTTTTAGTTTTTCGGAGTAAAATTTTTCTAGCTACGCATGAAATTATTTTGATAGGCAGCATGAAAATAGAACAAGAGTATGTGCTACAATGTGACTATTGAGACATTTAGGCTCTAGTTGTGACTCATTATGTGATAGTGTGTGATTCAATTCCTTCACTTGTTGGGTCGAGAGTCTATATTACTACCAATCAAGTCGACCATGTGCCTTGTGTGTGTGAGGTAATAGTATATTCTATGTATGTGGCTGATGCTAGAACTTGCCTCGTATGTATGCAAAGCGAAAATAAGGAGTGTAAGTTTAGGATATGATTTAGGCATTTCTTTGGCAACCTATACATGTTAACCTTCAGTTTTTCTTACCCATGTAAATCATCCTAGTTAAACCCTTTTGAGCCTTTAGCCTATTTCTTTGACAACCTTGTATGTAAGCCTAATCCATTTTTTTCAAGACCGTAATTTGATCCAAATTCCTAAGTGCTTTAAAGTGAAAAAGTCATGTGACAACATAAGAGGAAATTGGGTGAGTATGAGGCTTTAAATTGTAATGGTGCTTGAATGTAGTGCTATCATAAGAGGTATGTTGTGTAAAGAAAAAGGAAAAGAAAGCTGAAAAGTGAGTTGTGCTTAAAATTGAAAAACTAAAGATGAGAACAAGGGTGGAAGAATAAAATAAAGAAAGGTTGAAAGAACAAAGTGTCAATGATACAATGTGATGTATTAAAGTGCTTAGGAACTTAGTCACTATTTCTGGCCAAAATAGTCCTACCCGTCCCTTAGCCTACATTACAACCATGTAAAGACCTACTTGATCCTAATCTTAACATTCCGACATTTAGTAGAGTACTACATTAAAGGCAAGCTTATGGTCATTAGTTGCTACATATGAATTCTTTGTGAGAGTCAGTGCAAGGATACTTTGATACCCATGTTTGAAAAAAAATATGCTATACTTGTGAGTGATTATGGGTACTATATTGTGAGACACACATGGTTGATGAGTCTTGGATAGTTGTACATGATTCTATGCACCTTAACGTTTGCATGCGAGTTGATCACCATCACGAGTCTATGCTTGAGGTTAAATTGTTTCTACTTATAATCGGAAAGCTACTCTTTGTTGCTAATTGTTGTGCTTGTCTTGAAGAATGTTTTGTGTTGTTTCTGTAAAAACCTTAAGTCGATGCTTAGAAGGACATGATATGTTGTTCGAGGACGAACAAAGCTCTAAGTGTGGGGTGTTGATGATAGGCGAATTTACGCGCCTATATCAATATATTTTGCCCATATTTTAGCCTAGTTTTGAGAACTAATTATCTATTTCATGCACTTTTAGTCCTTTTTCCTGTAAATGAGCTAACAAACATGATTAGGAAAGTTTCAGGTATAAATGATGCAAAATACAGCAATTTATGGCTTACTTGACGCAAAAGAAAGCTCACGAACGAAGTGGAAAGGAGCTGGACGCCTAAAGGACTAAATCTGCTGCATGGAAAATCTGTCCCGGGCTAAAACAGCAATTCTGAAGACTTTGGGGACTTACAGACACAAAGCTGGATTTTTACCAAGATACATTAACCTAGTATAATTAGGTTATGTGTTTTATTATTCTATTTGGATTATAATTTTGTAACCTTACCCTAGTACATTTGGGTCAAGGATTTCATTAGTCTATTAGGATTTGGTTATTTATTTCATTAGCTTAGTAGGAGTAGGATAGGAGTATTATAAATACCCTATCATGCTAGAGATTTTTAGGCATTCAACGACACATTCTTACAATTTATACACATTCTTACAATTAAGACATCTTCCTACAATACATTCTTAATTCTTCATTCTTCTACTCTTAAATTCCACAACAAGAGAATCGTTACTTGCTACGGAATCACCAAAACCACACGCCTAACACCTCTTTTACACGC
Organism: Capsicum baccatum var. pendulum; assembly: GCA_030864225.1. NCBI lineage: Eukaryota > Viridiplantae > Streptophyta > Magnoliopsida > Solanales > Solanaceae > Capsicum > Capsicum baccatum. The sequence goes on from CM061556.1 coordinate 119,613,900, forward strand.
CATTCACCATGCAAAACGTGATATCCTTCGCATTCATGGGTAACTAAATCTCTTAGTTGGGGTTATGGAAGCCGAATGAGTTACTATCTATTGCTATGAGCTTGTGAGTTCAAGACACGTATATTGCTTATATCATTATTCTCTTCATCTTAAATCTACAATCTTTGCGGTTTCAAACATATGAACACGCCATTCTAACATCTAACCTGTTCGAGAGAAAGGTTACTTGTCTAGAAAAGAGATAATGTCAAGGTAGTAGGACACCCTTTCCTATTAAAAAGCTAGTGCCGTAACTGGACTAACCTCTTGGAGAATTCGTACCGCTAGACACACTTTAAGCTCGAGAGAGTTAAAGTGAAATAGTCCTTGTTTAGGTCGAGAGACGCTTGGATTTACCATCGACTACAATTCTCTATAAGCAATTGCATGTCAAGACTCTACACACTCATAGCCAATAGAGACGTATACCTCTGAAGGTGGACATAACCCCAACGCTTCAATTCTCATTGTTTACAACCAACGTGACAATCTTTCTCTTTTTACTTTATTATTTTCAGCTTTTATTTCATTACTTTGGTTACTTATTACAATCCCCCCTTCTTACGAGACTTGCACCAAAAGTCTATTAATTTTGCTTACTTGTTGGCCAAGCTATTCCCTGTGGGATCGACACCCAACCCAGGTTGGGTTCTATATTTGCTAACGACCGCTTTACACTCAAACGAGAGCTGTAGATTGAGCGTTATCACTGACAGGGTTACAAATGAGGCTATTCGGGATAAGGTGGGAGTCGCGTTGGTTGAGGATAAAATTCGAGAAGGGAGGTTGAGATGGTTTGGGTATGTGATGAGAAGGGGCACGGATGCTCCAGTTCATAGGTGTGAGAGGTTGGCCTTTGATGGTTTCAAGCGGGGTAGAGGTAGACTGAAGAAAAACTGGACAGAAGTAATTAGATGTAACATGGAGCAATTAGGGCTCACTGAGGACATGACCCTTGATAGGAAGGTTTGGAGGAAGAGTATTAGGGTAGAGGGCTAAGGGATATGGTTAAGTCATAGGCTGGAGTTAGGAGAGTTTTGTGTAGCTTGGTTGGTAGGGCTAGGGATGGGGGGAGGGTGTGCCTTTTGTTGGTTCATGTAATTATTTGAGGTTGTTGTATCATTGTTATTTTATCATGTTGTATGATTGCAATATTTGAACATGGTGTCGGTCCTTTTCTTGAGCCAGGGGTCTATCGTAAATAACCTCTCTACTTCTTCGGATGTAGTGGTATGGACTGCATTCATTCTACCCTCTCCAGACCCCCACTATGTGGGAATATACTGGGTTTATTGTTGTTGTTGTTGAATATTCATGATTTTATTTATTTTTAATTAGAGTTAAAATCAAATCAATCATATAGAAAGAAATAATAAAAAAGTATAATTAAAGTAATAATATTAATGTGGAGTCAAATTAGTGAAAGATAAAAATTTTCTTACCAAAATTAGTGAATCTTTTTCTTAACTTGTTTTTTAACTATGGTTACGAGGATTGTTAAAGTAAACTAATTTAAATCTTTGACTTTTAAATATGATAAATGCCACTCATTTAAATGTCCACTTGAGTAAATGAAAGGAAGGTTTAATGGAGTGGAACCAAGTACATTAAGATGTAACTATGTTGTGTATCTCAACTTCCTATAGCCAAGGGAGTGTCAAGTGTGTCATCCACTATGTTACACAAATTCATTTCATTTTACTATCTGCCAGTTTGAATATGATTGTATTATTTATCTTATTTCAATTCGTGTGACCTAGTTTGATACAATAACGAGTTTAAGAAGGTAAAGAAAATTTTTGAATTTTTCAAATTAAAAAGTTGGAATTAAAGAGTTGATAGAAAAAAGTCATTCTTTTTTAACAGATTAAAAAAGAAAAAGTTCAGGCAAATAAAATGTATGTATGAGGTTTTTCTTAGATTTCACTTATTAAATTTATACTATCAATATATTTTATCTAGTTATAATAGTGACTTAAATTACTTCTTAAGGTCATATATCTCTATTTGTATCACCGTTGCCTATATTACTTTTAGGAATTATAATAGTAGAAAAAGAAGAATAAAAGAGTAAATGGAAATGGGTGGACGCATGAATCACACGGAAAGCGAAAAAACAGGTGAATTCCAACGGATAGGAAAAAAACAAAGGATGAGTACATAAGCCCAAAAAGGAGCCCCATTTTATCATTTATGATACGGAAGTTAATATGATGTTTTATTTAGAATCAATATTCTTCTTTTCCATGAATTCCAAAAAATCTATGAAACTTTGTGATAACGGACAGACTACGGAATCAAAAACTAACTACGATATGATAAACGAAAGATAAAAGAATAGATGAAAGCAAGTAAAGATGTCTTAGGAATTGAAATGAAAACAAAGGGTATATCAAATACTTAATCCTCACTTCAAATTACATAACAACATCTAACTCTTACTTAGACCATAAGGGAATCGATTCCCAAGCAACCAACGTTTCTAGATGAAATTTCAACACAAGATAATCCAAGTTTGCCACTCACCCACATGACAGTAACACTTATAATTCATCAAAATTTACCTACAAAATTAAAGAAATATCCTATTTATAGTATACATTTAATTATTAAAACTTCTAGGCCCAAAAGTGACCCATTTGACATAACAAAGCATGACAACCCACTTAGCATCCGCTTAAGCACTTTAGGCGCACATGGGGAGCATATCAAGAGCATGGGGGGTTGATTTGACCTACTCTAGCAGATCTAGAGCAGGTTGGGCACACCTCCAAAGCAGATAGGGTGCATGTCATCATTGAGGGTTTTCTAGACTCTTCTTGTATTCCCTTAGACTCTTCACCGTCCCTTGTCCCTCCTTAAAGGTAATAATCATCCTATTTGGCACATTTTGATAGCACCAAGAAGTTGTCAAGTACCTTTAGAACCATGAGCTTTCTATCCAAATATCCGGAGGTAATTTGGGTTGTATCATCATCTTCTTCTTCCCGAAGAAGATTCATCCTCAAATCTGCAACCTTAAAGCATAAGAAAAGTGCACCCAACTAATACATCCTTTAAGCACAAGAAATGAGACAATGATACACCCATTTTACATTTAACTAAATATGCTAGAGTTAATATTAATATATCCATGCCAATGAGACACCCATTTTACATATAACCAAATATCCTTCAAGTTAATGGAAGAGAATTTATCATTTAAGGTGCAAAGGATTTGGCTATGATAAGAATCAAGAAATTCTCCCAAGTTAGTTCCGTTAACAAGATTACCAAAACATGATTATATGTTGGAACAATTAAGGGTAGAATTAAGTAGTCATTAGGCTGCAGCTTACCCTTTTTTTCACAATAAACCTTGTTTACACATAAGACAATCTTCACACCAACATGGATGTTTTCACAAATAAATAAAATGGAATGATAAGATTTGTTACATGTTTTGATAATGACTACATGATGCTAGAGAACTAGGTACGCTACTTGCTTTGCCAAAAGTACAACTATCAGACTCTACACAATTTTATTCTATAGTACATATACTGTGTAGGTGCATAGTGTACTAGAATGGACACCCGATCCAATCAAATTTCAAATAAGATTTCTATACTTCTATAAATACAAAAAAATGTCATATTTTTGAGTAATTTTTGAAAATTGGAGATTTTTTTGTGTCACTGCAAAAATCCTTAACAATTCAAGATCTAATTTTTGTATTGCTCATAGTGTTGTTGTTCTTGAGTTAGGTCCTGAAACTGATTTACTCTAGTAATTTTGTGTAAAGTTTTTCATTTTTATTTTGAGTTTTGCTTAGCTAGAGTTGCCTAAGTTGTGTTGACTATAGTTAGTCAACTTGGAGAGAGCTTTGGACAGGGTTGTCTAGTGAAGGTTGTGATAGAGTTATTGCAATCCATTGGAACTTAGAGTTAATTTTAAGCTGAGTCTGTAATCATGAGACATTTTGATACATAATCGAAGATATAAGATGAAAAAACACCTAAGGAATTCAAAAAACAACAAGACATGAAAGTAAAGATAGATAAGTTGCAATAAGAGAATACAATAAATAAGAACCAAAATATGTATCAAATGCTGAAACTCCTAAGACTCATATAAACAATCACTAACTTCTTATGTTAGCAGCAAGGGAATCAGCATCCCCAAGCAACCCTAGTTTCTAAACAAGTAACTAACACAAATGATTCCACGTTTGTCATAAGTTATTTCACAATTGCAAAACACTATAAGAGTATTCCCGCAAAATATCATCAAAGTTAGAAATAAAAATAGTTAAGGCACATATTTACAGTGTTTCCTTTGATCTAGTAGCCTATTACAAGAAATAGCCCAAAAGTAGCTATTTTTAAAATAACCCACATGGGCTCTTCAAGAATGCTCCACACGGCCTTGTGGGCTTAGGAGCCTAAAAAAGTGTCCATATAATGTCCTCTTGAGCTCTTGGCTTGTTCGTGGATTGGACCTCTTGGTATTGGCCTCAGAAGATGTTCTCTAAAGCTTTAAGGCTAACCCAGATGGTATCATTCTCCCCTTCTTGAGAAGGATTTATCCCCGAATCCAAACCTTGTAAAACCAAAGGAAGGACAAACAAACACAAGTTCCTCAAGCCGTGAGGGTTAGGGTTAGTACAATCACTCATAGCATTATGCCAAGGTTGCACCCACTTCACATATAACCAAACATCCTTCAAGATATTGGAAGAAAACTCAATATTCAAAGTGTAAAGGAGTTTGCTATGAAGAGCATTAAGAAATTCCCCTAAGTTAGTTCCATTAACAATGCTACCAAGCAAATCATGACATTTCAAATGATCTCCGGGATCAAAGGGGTAGAGTGTCCATGTACACGGGTTTAGGAAACACTTCCTTCCTCCAAGATTACCACAATACATTCATATGTCCTCTATATAATAGTATGATCAATAACAAAAACAATTATAGGGTCACTTTCATTCAATTGACCAATATTTTTAACAGGACCATTCACTTGAGGTCCTTTAAGCACTTCAAAAACATTCCTAAGTGGTGGTCTAGATTCACACACAAGTTGGTCCTCATGAATTTCACTAAATAATGTATTATCACTTGTTACAATGGCTTCAACACTAGGTGGAAACAAATTGATCTTGCTAGAAGAGTCAATTTTGTCATCATTAGGATCAACTAGTGTATCCACACTCTTAAGTTGTACATCATCATCATGAAGTAAGGATACATTAGGCTCACCTAAAGATAAGCTACCATTCATACTTAGTTGGATACTAACCTCATTCACTAGAGTGCAAGAGTTAGCTTTGTTACCTTAAAGGTCATTTGGATGATGTCCACTCAAAGGATCTTTATGATTTAGAGGATTGGGAAAGGTGGATTTAGGAAAGCTTAGACGATCTATCATTTTGTCTAGTCAACTATTCATAGCATTATATTTTTTAAAGATGGATCTATCCCAGCTAGGTGTCTCACCTTCATCTGCCATTGCACCTATCAAAAGAAATACTAAACAAAAAGAAAAACAACAAACAAGTTAAATGTTAGGAAATCAAACGCATAAGCTCTCAAAGTTCACACCTTTGATTGTCACTTAATTGGCATCGCAAGAGTTGCTAGATCGTTTATACTCTAATGAGATGGCTTGGTACCAATTATGGCTTGAGGTCGGAGTGGATTATTGTTTTAAATACTCAAATAAACAAAATTATGTAGGATGTGAATTAAGAAGCTACAATGAATCTAAAAAAAACACACAAGGAAAGATGACAAGTAGGAAACAGACTCAAAAAGACTAATTCACAACCTAGTAGTGATTACTAGTTGCTAATTAGTATTAGAATCAAGAAATGAAACTATGAATCAAAGGAAAGAAACTTAGAATTCTAAGATTTGAGATTAGGGTGAGTTGTATGGATTCATTGACGTGCCAACTGAGGTTTCAAAAAATTTCTTGTTTCCAACTTATGTTCAATCAAACTTCAAGTGATTCCACACTTGCAAAACACTCATAAGAGTATTCTCTCAAAGTATCATCAAAGTTAGAAATGAAAAAGGTTAAGGCACATATTTATAGTGTTTCATTTGTGCTAGATATCCTATTACAAGAAATATCCCAAAAGTGCCTATTTATAAAATAACCAGACGAGCTCTTCAAGCATGCTCCACATGACCTTGTGGGCTTAGAATCCTAAACAAGGGTCCACCAAATATCCTCTTGAGCTCTTGGCTTGTTTGTAGATTACACCTCTTGGTTTAGCCTCAGAAGATGTTCTCTAAAGCTTTAAGGCCGACCCAGATCGTATCATATTTTTACTATATTGCAGTTTCAGAGAGACTATAATTAAGAGAGCCTGTGAGCACACATCTTATTTTTTCTCCCTTGAGAAACGAGGGTTCCACGTAAAAATTGGTTGTATTCATTTACTTTTAGTTTATCTTGTGTTTCTATCTTATTGTCATATGTTACCTTTTAGGGACCTGGTCCTTTAGTTGTGGTGGACCCCTGTATTTTAGCAAGTGGTATTAGGGCAAGGTTCACTCTAAAAGGTTAACACCTAGAGTGGATTCTTGATAATGGATGCAACACCAAATCCGGAGAAGGGAAAATCAACCACAAGACCACCTCTATTCAATGGTCCGCACTATGGTTAGTGGAAAATAAGAATGCAAGGCTTTATTATGGATGGAGATAGTGAGCTTTGGGATGTAATTCTTAATAGACCTCACATTATAGTAAAGGATGATAAGAATGGAGAGATAACCAGGCTAGTTGTTTAAAATAGGAGAGAGTATAATGAAAAAGCTCGTTAGAAGATTGAAAAGAATTTCAAGGCTAATAAGTTATTGGTTTGTAGGATATAACCAAATAAATAAAATCGTATCTCTACTTGTGAAAGTGTTGAGGAATATAGGGTAGTTTAAGAACTGTGCATGAGGAAATAAGTCAACGAAAGGAATCAAAGGTGGATACGCTAACCGCCCAATATGAAGCCTTCTCAATGAAGGAGACTGAAACCATCTAAGAGATGCATACCAGATTCACCTCAATCACTAATGAATTGTACTGGCTTGGTGAGGTGATTCCACTTTATAAACAAATGAGGAATATTTTTGGAGTTCTCCCTAAATCATGGGAGAGTAAGGTTGATGCAATTACTAAAGATATAGATTTGAAAACTCTTTCCATAGATGAATTAATTAAAAACATGAAAACTCGTGAACTAAAGAAACAACTGGACTAGGACAAGAAGGAGAAAAAAAGGGAAAAATCATTAGCCTTAAAAGCCTCAAAATCTGAGTCCAGCAAGGAGGATGCAGATGTTGCTTACCTAGCTAGAAATATTGTTAAGGATATGAAAAAAGTTGCAAGTTTCAAAAATAAGAGAGCAGCTGTAAGCAAGCAGGTGTAATTGAGGTTTGTCACAAATACGGAAAACCAGGACATTTCATCAAGGATTGTCCTTTTCATTAGATGGATTATCAAGAGTATCTGAAATCAGGGGGAGACAAAGCAAAGAAGAAGGACCAGGTCCCTGATAAGTCAAGAAGAGATGTTGCACCTGACTATGTGGTAAAGTAAGCTTTATCTCTCTTGGGAGACTCCTAAGTGAGTCTGATTATTCAAAGAAGCTTGAAGATGCATCTATGTTAGTTGTGCAAAATAGTGAAACCTTCTAAAGTTCACTTTTAGTTCTCATTGGTAGATCAGATTATGAGGAAGAAGATAAGGTAAGTCCTTTTAATATTAGGAAGAACTTAGGTGATTACAGTCCGAAGAAGTTAAGGAAACATGCAAATATCCTAATTGATTATGTATGGAGATTACTACTGATAAGGTGCTTCTTGAAGATAAAGTTGAAACACTAGAACATGAAAAACTAGTTCAAACTATTCAATTGGCTGAGATAGGAGAACATTCCTTAAAACTAAAATTTGAAAACAAAGAAATGTTGGAAAAACTGAGGATGCTAGTTAAAGCAAATAAGAAAAAAATGAGGCTGCCAAATTGCAAATTGAACTTGAGGGGAAGTTGAAAATCTCTAAAAGGCTTCGTATGACTGTTTTTGAAAAGAATGATGAATTGGAAAGAGATCAGGTCCACATAAGAGAAGATCTTAATAAATCTCTAACATAGACCACCTCCTTACAGATTCTTGCAAACCTAACAAATCAGGGTATGAAAAATGGTTGAGGTCTTGGGTATCAATACAACCTCCTCTTTTTATACTCCAAGGCAAGTATGCCTCTGAAGATAACAACAAAGTTAACAATCTTCGATGCCTTACAGTGGTAAGGATGGTCACAAGAAGGAGAACTATCAGGTATGGCTTAGAGTCAAAATGAATACTGCTAAGCATGTCCAGTAGATGCAATCTTTTACCAAGGAACTTATCTCCTTGTCAAATTATAAGAAAAATAAATTACGTAGCTTGACCGAGAAAGCTATGATCACTCCCCTATATTCTTTTTGGGAACTCAGACTCAAGTTGGTTCCCAAATCTAAAAAATGATCTTTGTATGCAGGCAAGAGTAAGGGAAATCAGTCAAAGATGGTTCATGGATAGTGAATGCTCTAAGCATATGACTAGAAGAACCAACTATTTTCTCTCACTAAAGGCACTTAAAAATAGAAGTGTCTCTTTTGGCAATAGAAAAAAGGTTACATCCATGGTGTTGGAAAGATAAGAAAGTTCTTAAATAATGCTATTAAGGATGATTATTATGTAAATGGTTTGAACAATAGTCTTTTAAGTGTGTCCCAAATTTTTGATAAGGGAAATAAGGTGATGTTTCTATCTGATCGGTACTATCTAAATAACTTGAATACTGGGAAGTTTATTATCAAAGTTAAGAGATGCAATAACATGTATGTGGATGATTTAGACTCAGTTGCTGGTTGTGAATTGACCTGCTTAAGTTCTCAAAGTGAAAATGTTGATTTGTGGCACAGAAGGTTAGGATATATTGGTGCCTCTCTACTTAACAAACTAGTCTTAAAGGATATGGTCCATGGTGTTCCAAATCTACAATTTTGAGATACCAGGGTTGGTGATGCTGTGTCGAACGAAAATAAACCAGATCATCTTTCAAGCAGAAGAAGCAGGTAAGTACTACAAGACCTCTTAAATTATTGCACATGGACCTATGTGGACTTATCAAAGTCTAAAGTAGAGGAGGGAAGATATATGTTTTTGTTATTATGGATGACTACTCCAGATTTACTTGGACCATGTTGTGATAATCAAAGATTAAAGTTATAAAGTACTGGTGATCTTTGCCAATCAAATTCAGGTAAAACTAAACAACAAAATTTTAGGGTTTAGAGATGATTATGGAACAAATTTTGAAATGCCAAAAATGAAAAATTTTGTGCTGAAAATGGCATTAGTCATACCTTTTCTTCTCAAAGAATTCCACAACAAAATAGAGTGGTTGAATGGAAGAATAGAACACTAGTTGAAATTGCCAGGAGTATGTTGATAGATGGTGGTCTTCCAAAAAGATTTTGGGCAGAAGAGGTCAACACTTACTATTATGTTACCAACAGATGTCTCATTAGATCTATCCTAAACAAGAGTCTATTTGAACTTATTTTTAACAAAAGGTAAAAACTTGATTATTTCATACCTTTTGGTTGCAAGTGCTTTGTTTTAAGCAATGGGAAGAATGACCTAAGTAAGTTTGATTCCAAGAGTTATGAAGCTATGTTTGTAGGATACTCCACAACTTGTAAACCCTACATAGTCTTCAATAAAAGGACCCTGTGTGTGGAAGAAAGGGGGCAATAATTTTTGATAAATTAGGAAATTAGAAGAATCCTGATAGAGTGAAAACACAAATATGAAGGAACTTATTCTAATTCAAAGGAATGGCACAACTGAAGATAAGGTTTAAGAATTTTCACGACCTGAACCCAGGGCCTAGATGTAATGGGTATCCCAAGTCCAATCAGGATCGGGGTCAACCCCCTTAACCCAACCCAACCCAACCCAATCACGTTTCATAGACTTAGGTGAGATGAATTTTGAGCATATAACAAGATTGCGTAAATGCTCTCCTGAAGACTCTTGGATAGAGTCACAACAGTGGCCGACCCAACCGAGTCTAACCACACAAACTAACCATCTATGCCATACCAAACCAAAGAGAATATCAAAACATAATATGATAATCAAACGCAAAATGTAATACGACAAAGCAACCAATAATATCGTCCAATGATGTTAGCCCCAACACAAATGCCAATGCTAAGGCTGACACTAATACCGATCCCACCTATACCAACCACCAAAAATACCACAAAGCCTCTATCCAAAAAAATATAAATATCAGATTGGAACATTTCCCCAACCATGGCCAAAACCAATATCCAAAACAAAAGCTAAATGTCTAAGAATGTCCATATCATGAAATGGAGCCTTACGGAAAGTTGGAAGCTCATCACTTCAATACAAATGTTGTACCCGAGTTGATCACCATGTAAAAGGAGTCGAACGACCAGTTCCTACATAGTGTGGGTATAAAACCATTAGTAGATGGGTTAGCGAATAATCGCTAGCATATATCTCAGGATAAGGATAAATTAATGCCATTTAAACAACCAAGTAAAACCATCCATGATGCATACAACCATACATATATATAAGTGCCAGGAAAGGGAATCCGAGTTTACCATGCATTTGAAACCTTTACCTGGGTTGTGTAACCTTACCATTTAACCATACCCGTAGGTCGTATAGGTTCATTTCCCCCTGCAGAAAGAGTTCCAGTTCGTGTAGGTGCAGAACCAGGAAATATACCATGGGGTGACTAGTACATCGCTCTAATATATAATGTGACACTTGCACATGGTCATCGAAGACCCCTCATATCGGCAAATATAAGTTTCTAGTATTGGTCCCCTCGGAACCTCCACCTTCCACGGCTTAGTTACACACCTTGGCATTAATGCCCAAATTAAAACCTTGTCCAAACAATCCAATTGCCATTTATTATTCAAGGCCAATTAGTAGTGGTATCGTCATACCAACCATACTTGGATGATTTATCCATACCCAAACCATTTAGGTTAAGGGGACTCTCAAGTGCCCTTTCTGTTTACCATATTAAACACTTAGGAGACTATCATGTCCTCTATAGGACTAACTAATTAGCCTTTAACCTTTGTAAGACATTTAAACTATTTATAGTTTCATATATAAGATAAAAACAAGCAAGAGTTACATTTAAAGAAGTCAACACAATGAACATATATTTATAAGGATTTTATCAAACACCTTGGGGGCATAATATAACCAAAACCAATTCCAAAGACCATTAAACCATTGCCATCCAATCCAATTGTCCAAAACCATCATTGATGCAAATAAAAGCATAATTAACCATAGAAAGCCATAACTAAGCCATTATAAACAAAACTCCTAATTAATAGTTGAAAACCATAAACCATGCAACATTGAAACCACAAAAACATCCTTAAAATCTATGCATTTTTAGAAATAATAAGTAAGAAGAGAAACATGCCATAAAACGAGAAAGATGATGCCAAAAAATTACCCAAGCAAGCCCTAAAGCAATCCCTAAATTGAAACCCTAACTTTCTTTCCCTAAAAGCTCTTGATAGAATTATGATATGTTTTGAAATAGTTTTCTAAGTGTTAATGAATAGAATAATAGGGTAAATAACCTTCTAAGTGCATTAGAAGTCGTGGGTCATAATTAGGGTAAGTAGGGAAACATCCAAAATACCCATACTTAAGTCCCTTAAAAACCCGTCACAAGGATATGACTGACCCTCTTATGAGTTGTACCCTTCCTTACAATTGGTTATCACCAGTCATACCTAGGCCCTAACCTTTGGTTCAGACACTATACAACATACGACTCATCCAACCAAGTTGTTACATCAACTTACAATCTATACGTATGATCTGTATCCATGGTAGAATGAATTACTAGGAGGATCAAACACTGCCTACCATACGAGTCACCGATACGACTCGTATCAAGACTTACGACTTACACCCCTAAATCGTGACCATTCCAGTGATCAAAACCATCTCACCAACTAGCACTAGTTAGCTATCGACAGAACCATACCACTCATACCCCAATATACTGCTCATACCCCGGAGTTGTATTAGGTCTGGAAAATGGATTTTGAGGAAAATTTCTAAGGAAAAAACCCAGGATATAACATTCTCCCCCACTGGGAACATTCATCCCCAAATTACAGATAAGATATGGGTAACCACACATAGAGTCATTTGCATTACTAAACATTCCTTTAAGAAAGATTGAAAACAAAGAGGCAAAGATATTAATCTTTCCTTTAACAAATTCAGAAAAAAAGATGAGTTCATGAACATATACCTTCCGCACGAATAAAAGGAGTAGAAAACAAGAATGGAAACTTGAACTTCATGTTCTCTTCTGCTTCTCACGTAGCTTCTTCCACCATATGGTTCCTCCATAAAACCTTATCCGAAGCCAAATCCATGGTTCACAACCAACGATCTTGCCTATCCAATATCTCGACTGGGACCTCTTTATAAGACAGAGAATCTTAGATATCCAATCCTTCCAAAGGAAAGACTAAAGAAGGATCACCAATACACTTTCTCAACATGGAAACATGAAAGATCAGATGAACCAAACCCAAACTAGATGCAACTCTAACTCATAAGCCACATAACCAACTCTCTGCGAAATTACATAAGGACCAATAAACCGAGGACTGAGCTTTCCTTTCTTGCCAAACTGTATTACTCCCTTCATGGGAGACACCTTTAGGAATACCCTATCCCCAACCTCAAACTCCATATCTCTATGCCTAACGTCAGCATAAGACTTTTGATGATTCTGAGCAGCTTTATGGCTATCCCGAATCACCTTCACTTTTACCTTATCCTTCTCCATAGCGTGATAGACCAAATCAGGACCAAACATATCCTCCTCACTAAGCTCAAACCATCTAATAGGGGATCTGCACCTCCTACCATACAATGCCTTGAAAGAAGCCATAGCAATACTAGAATGATAGCTATTATTGTAAGAAAACTCTACCAAAGGTATATGCTCAACCCAATCACCACCATAATCAATCACATATGCCCGAAGCATGTCCTCTAATGTCTGAATCATTCTCTCTACTTTCTCATTCAACTACAGATGAAAAGCCAAACTCAGACTAACTTTAGTCCCCAACCCTTTCTAGAAAGACCACTAGAAATGAGAAGTAAACTACGTACCACGATAAAAAATAATCGAAACAGGCACCCCATGCAGCTTCATGATCTCTTAAATATACAACTTCGCATAATCTTTGTCGAAAAACTAGTCCTTACCGACGAAAAGTTAGAAGACTTAGTTATCCCATCCACGATGACCTAAATCAAATCAAATTAGTTTCAACACCGAGGAAGATTAGTAACAAAATTCATATTGATCATCTTCTGCTTTAATTCAAGCAACTCTATTTATGGATGCAACCCGCCAGGCCTCATGTGCTCAACCTTAACCTTTGCTCGAAAGACAACTACATCTCTCTTCATACCATTTCACTAATAGATTTTCTTAAGATCATGATACATCTTTGTCAAGCCAAGATGGAAAACATAGCACAACTTATGAGCCTCAGCCAAAACCCTTTGTTGCGACCCATCGATATTTGGAACACACAACCTTCCTTGATACCGCAAAGTATCATCACTACTAATCTCAAACATTGACACCTTTTTCCTACCACCATCCTTAGAATCGAAGAGACAAAATCCAAGATTGGCCAAGTGGTGAATACCCTTCACCAATTCCAGCTTTCTATTTCCTATATGAGCCAAACTTCCCATAGATAACCTGTTAAGAGCATCAATAACCACGTTAGCCTTACCAGGTGATAGTGAAGACTCATATCATAATCCTTGAGAATCTCAAGCCATATCCTTTGCCTGAGATTAAGATCCTTCTTCTTGAACACGTACTGAAGACTCTTATGATCCAAAAAGATATCTATGTGAACACCATATAGATAACGCCACCATATTTTCAAAGCAAACACAACTAACAATAGCTTCAAATAATGAGTAGAATAATTTATCTCATTCATATTAAACTACCTTGAAGCATAGGCAATCACCTTTCCATTCTATATCAAAACACAACCAAGCCCTACCCGAGATGCATCACAATAAACCACAAATCCCTCAAAGCCTTTTGACAAAGTCAAAATCAGAGCTGAAGTCAACCTATCCTTTAACTTCTCAAAACTCCCCTCACATGCACCCGACCAATAAAACTTAACCTTCTTTTGAGTTAACCTAGTCAAAGGAGCACCAATCAATGAAAATCTTTCCACAAACTGCCTATAATACCCGGCTAAACCCAAAAAACTTTGCATATCAGATAGAGTTGTGGGCCTAGTCCACCCCTTCACCGTAATAACCTTTTGAGGATCAAACATTATCCCCTCACTAGAAATAATGTGACCCAAGAAAGTCATGTCATTTAACCAAAACTCACACTTAGAGAACTTGGCAAATAACCATTGTTCCTTTAAGGTCTGTAATACCTCACAAAGTGAATAGGATAATCCACCTTACTCTTTGAATACACTAGAATGCCATAAACATAATGACAAAGAGATCCAAGTACTACTTGAACACCCTATTAATCAAATCCATAAATCCTGCCGGAGTATTAATCAACCCAAATAACATCACTAAGAACTCAACATGCCCATATCGAGTACAAAAATCTATCTTAGGAATATCTACCTCCTTAATCTTAAGCAGATGGTACCTAGACCGAAGATCTATCTTGGAAAATAACTTGGCATCCTATAAATGATCAAACAGATCATCTATCTGAGGAAAACGATACCTGTTCTTAGCTGTTACCTTGTTCAATTGCCTATAGTCAATGCACATCTGAAGGGAACCATCCTTTTTGCATAGAAACAACATTGGTGCACCCTACAGAGAAATGCTAGGACAAATAAACCCCTTATACAGAAGATCCTTAATTTGCTCCTTGAATTCTCTTAACTCAACCGGAGCAATTCAATATGGAGGAATAGATATTGGACGAGTGTCCCAAAGCAAATCAATACAAAACTCTATTTCCCTATCTGGAGGAACACCAGGAAAATTATCCAAAAAGACCTCTGAAAACTCATTAACTACCAGAAATGACTGCAAAGAAGGACCTTACGAGTTGGAATCTTTGACCCAGACCAACTGATAAAGACACCCTTTAGATATTAACCTTTGAGCTCTAAGAGAAAAAATAAATCTCCCCTTAAGAGCTAAAGAAAAACCCTCCCATTCTATTTCTGGCTCACCAAGGAACTTGAAGACGACCTTACGAGTTTGATAGTATAAAGACGCATAACAAGAATACAATCGGTCCATACCCAAAATCACATTAAAATCCACCATCCCTAACTCAAATAGATCTACCATAGTTTCCCTATCACCAATAGATACCAGACCCCTTTATAAACCCATTTAGCAATGATCGAGTCTCCTATCGGGGTAGAAATAGTAAAAGATTCCTAAATATTTTCAAATCAAAACCAAAAGACACAACTATATAAGGAGCCATATAAGAAAGAGTGAATCCTAGGTCAAGCAAACAATATACGTCACGGGAAAAGAGCTATAACATACCAGTAATAGGTGATGCCTCGAATTTTTGTCAGGACACTAAAGCATACAACCTATTTTGACCAACATTAGAGCCAGGAGTAGTAATAGAAGTAGATGCCATACCACCAGGTGTAGGAGCAGAAGATAAAGCTGCTAGAACCTTATTCGCCCCTGTAGCATCCTTGTTGACCAGATAATCCTTGAGTTGATGGCCTACCTGACTATAGTTGAAGCACTTATCTCTACTTTCCTCACAGAATCCCTGATGAGGATGACCACAGAACCAATAAAGAGGACATAAAAAATAAATTGACCTCCACTCACCTGAGATTGGGAAACCTGAGGCCGAGAATTATCACCACCTTGGTGACCCTATCGCCCAACTGCTGTGGGTAAGGAGTACTGGCAGCAAGAAGGAACCAAAACTCCCCTACTTTTTTTCTTCCACTTGCCACCATCTCTACTATTTTGAGACTGCACACCTCCTTGATAAAAAAACTTACCCCACTTCCCCTACCTATCCCCAAATTCTTCCTGCCTTCACTTTTCATCCTCAACCTGTTGTATATGAACTGTCACCCTAGAGATATCTATATCCCTAATGAGCAAAGTAGTCTTGCTCTTCAAAATAAAATCTCTATTCAAACTGAAAGTAAAATTTCTCATTCTCGACCTCATATCAGCCACCAAATCAGGAGTATACCTTGAAAACTAATGAAACTTCAAGGCATATTCCCTTACAAACATCCTTCTTTGACTGAGGTTCACAAACTCCTACATCTTAGCTTCCCTGTATTCTTAGGAAAGAAATGATCCATGAAGGCATTATGAAAGGCCTCCCACAACCCTTTCTCTTCTATATCATTCTAATCTCTATCCCACTCCTTATACCATTGATAAGCAACATCTTTAAGCTAATAAGCTACAAAGATAACTCCGTCTATATCAGAAACTTGCATAACCCAAAATATCTTCTTTAGTTCAGCCAAAAATACCTGTGGGTCTTCATCCACCTCCACTACCATAAAATTAGGAGGACCCATCATCATAAACTAACCAACCCTTGTGGCCTCAGTAGACAAAGTACTAGTCTCACCCCGTTCATCCTGAGCAGCAACTATTTAAGCAATAACATGAATAGACTGATAAAATTTTGCATTTATGATATTACAGAAGAAGTAGGAGGAATAGGAGGAACTCCAACACAATCAGGAATAGGACCATGAGATCAAAGATGTACTCCAGATGTAAGAGGTAAGGAATAGGACCATGAGATCAAAGATGTACTCTAGATGTAAGTGGTACCCCTTCAGCATTATCTCCAAATAGAACGAAAGAGTTTCCTTGTGTTCCATATCTTGGAGGCATGATCAAAAAGATAAACAACCAAGGATTAGAGAAGATTCCAAGACTGAGAATTTCAAGAAAGTGAAATATTAATAAATGTCTCGTAGCCTCTCTTTTATGAGTGTGTCTCACTTTACACCCATAAAAGGTACTCTACTCGAGATGACTTTTTGGACTTCCTAGTTGACCATGAACCTAAAGTTCTGATACAAACTTGTCATGACCTAAAACTAGGGCCTCGACGTAATGGACATCCCAAGTCCAACAAGGACACGGGATCGCCCCCTTTACCCAACCTAACAACCTTTCACAGCCTTAGATGAGCTGAATTTTGAGCATATAATAAGATTGCATAAATTCTCTCATGAAGTGTAACGACCTAAAAATTTGATGAAATGTGTGAAATTTATGATTTTGTGAGATTTGACTGTCTTACCCCTCTACATAGTTGAATTATGATATTTTTGGATAGTGGGAGTGATTGGCATGACTTTCGATGTATTTTGGTATCATTTATGCAATATTGTGAGTTTTGATAACTTAAAAAGCCTTATTTTGGACTTACGTAGATATCTTTTGATCCGTGTGATGGATGGACGAACGAACTGCACCACCAGCTCTGGAATATCAATTTTAGGCTAATTCAACCTTTGGTTTGGGTCCCGGTGAACCCGAGCTCATTTCGACCTGTTGATCGAAATGTTAGAAAATTGAAAATATAGGTGTGGGACCCACATTTAATCGAAATGACCTTGAATGGAAAATCCAACTTTTCCAATAGATCCAGAATGTTAATTTTAGGGTGTTACCATATTTGGTATGATTTTACGGGTTTTAATCTCATTTCAACCCTCGGTTTGGAAAATTATCATTTCGAGTTTCGGAGGTCAACTTTATGAAAGCGATGTTTTTTGGAAAATTTGATATCGTAAACGCATCTGGAGCATCGATTTTAGTATGATTGCATAGTTTATTTGCATGTATCGGACTCTGAATGAATCCCAGGCACCCTGTTGGATTCCGGATTGAGTTTTAAAAGAAAAATAGCTTTTTTTGACAGCAGTGCAGAAAAATCTGCACTATAAATACTTTTTTTTGGACCTATTTTTCTCATTTTTCATCTTGCCGCTTGGGAGTTAAACCCTAAATAGTTTGGGAGCTTAAAGGTGAAGTTTGTGGGAGCATGGGAAGCTAAATTAACCCTCATTGCTTGGTTTTATTACGGATTTAAGGTAAGATCCTTTTCTTAGAAATCTCTTGATAAATTTCTCGAAATCCCACAAATTTTAAGGCATGATTTTAAACACAAATTTCACTTATTTTCACTTGAATTATATTTTTATATTATAATTACTAGTTTTTCATCAATTTAACCTTCAAAACAACTCTGATTCTTGATTTTAATCCGGATTTCAAAGATTTTTACCCGGTAAAGCTAAAAAATGGTTTTTCTTCAATTTGAACTCTATTTTTGACTCGATATAACTTGAGTTTTCAGCGGCAGGTTCCTAAAAATTTGGGGAACATATTTTTGAAATAAAGTTCCAATTTTGCCCTTCTTTTTCAGAAACTCATTTTGGGGGTCTGTTTTAATCTTGAATCAAAAGTATTAATATGGGTGTCGTTGGTTTTGTCTTGACGCGTAGATTTCACATTTGATATTTTTAGTAGAGTTTGGGATTATTCATGAAAAGTAAGGTTGCGGGTTCAAGTGTAGCAGATCGGTTTTGACTTTTGAGGTAGGTTATGGCTTAACTCTTTCAGACTGGGCAGGGTAGTAAATGATGATACAAAATGCATGTTAAGGGTGAGAACTAATCATGAAAAATGGCTATCTATGTGTTGTGCCCGTGTGGGTGCATATATATGATGCGATTATCGAAATTGATATATTATGTGATATGTTTGACCGTGTGGGGTCCTATGTGATATTAATTGCCTTGAATACATGTGAATAATTGTAGTGTGTTGTTTAATGTGGTACCATTGGTGTATTGTGATTATATTCAGACTTTATTGGCATATGAGACATGTGGAAATTCATGGATGAAATGAAAATAATAAGTGATATTGATTCATGTGGTTGTGGAAATATATCATTGTGGTTTTTTGTGAAAATATATCATGTGATTGGTTGTGAGAATTACATCTTCATATCATACTCATTCATGAAACATTGGTACCACAATGAAAATATCTAAGAAATACTGGGAGCACCTTCTTAAAAAAATATTGTAACACCTTATAAAACTTTTTCCGTGCTGGTAAGGAGATATGAGATATGTGGATTGTATATGGGTTGACGAACCCCCATGGGTCCTGTGTGGGAAGCTTTAGCTCCGTAGGTGTCTACGGGGATTGTACGATGATCCTGGAGATTGTGCGACGATCTCGTGCTTCATCATCATCATCATTTTCATATACACTACACTTACTTTATTGTGTTTATGTTGTGTTGTATTGCCTTATTAACTTGTCATCTATGTATTTTTCTTAGCTTTCTGTACTTGTATTTGATGATCTTGTATCTACATGTTCTCTTTTGTTCTATTATATGTGACATAATGTATACTTGTTTTCTATATATTGGTGTACTGTTGTAATATATGTGAGATATATTATAATGTTAGTGCAAGCGGTATGGGCTACCGTTGTGGGACATTTTCTGATTGCAGGTGACGTGCCCTTAGTGTATATTTTGTATGCTTTATTTACTACTTTTATTGGTCGGCCTATGATTCTCACAGAGTACAAGTGGACCGTACTCATGCCTACTGCACCCTTTTGGTGCAGGTCTTAGCTCGAGTGCGCCTCATCTTGATTGAATCAGGCGATTATTGGAGCTTCCAAGGTAGCGGTTGGACATTCATGCATCCGAAGTTCAACTCTATCTTTCTATAATTGTTATGTCTTTATTAGTATTCGGAGACAGTTATTATTCCTCTGTGGTTATTTTTCTGATGCATTGGACTCTTGAATTGTATTAGTAGTTCTTACACTATTGACACCTAGTTTTAGGTATGATTCGTATTTGGATAAGTTCTTTCCGCATTGTTATGATTACTTATATGGTTTGGCTTCATTCTAGAAGCCTTACCATGGGATATTTCAGTCTTTTCTTCTTTTTGTATCAGTTTGGGTGATAGGCTTACTTGTTAAGGTACACCATGACAAGTGCCATTATGACCCTTATTTTTGGGTCATGACATGAAGACTCTGGGATAGGGTAATAACAGTGACTGACCCAATTGAGTCTACCCACACCAAACCCACCTTCTATGCCATACCAAACTAAAGAAAATATCAAAACATAATAGAATAATCAAACCCAAAATATAATACAATGGAACAACAAAAAATATCGTCCAATGATGTCAGCCCCAACACCAATGCCGATGCTATGGCCGACACCAATACCGATATTGCCCATACAAATCCCCTAGAAGTACCAAAAAACCTCTATCTATAAGAATACAAATATCTAGTTGGGACATTCCCCAAACCATGGCCAAAACCAATATCCAAAACAAAAGAAAAATATCTAAGAACATCCATAACATGAAATGGAGCCTTCCAGAAAGATGGAAGCTTATGAATTCAATCCAAAAGTTATCCCTAAGTCGATGACTATATAGAAGGAGTTGAATGGCCGGTTCTTGCATAGCGTGGGTTACAACCATTAGTAGACGGGTTAGCAAATAAATTCTAGCATGTATCTCAGGATAAGGATAAAGTAATGCCATTTAAATAACCAAGTAAAACCATCCATGATGCATATAACCATACACATATATAAGTGTCGGGAAAGGGAATTCGAGTTTACTATGTATTTGAAACCTTTACCTAGGCTGTGTAACCTTATCATTTATCCACACCCATGGTTCGTATAGGTTCAGCTTCCCTATTAAAAGAGTCCCAGTACGTGTAGCCACACGACCAGGAAATATCCAATAGGATGACTAGTAAATCTCTCCAATATAAAATATGACACTCATACGTCGTCATTGAAGACCCCTCATATTGGCAAATATGTGTTTCCAATTTCAGTCCTCTCGGAACCTCTATCTTCCACGACTTAGTTACACATCTCGCCATTAATGCCCAATTTAAAACCATGTCAAAAAAATACAATTACCATTTATTAATCAAGGCCAATTAGTAGTGGTATCATCATACCAACCATACTTGCATGATTTATCCATATCTAATCTTTTTAGGTTAAGAGGACTCTCAAGTGCCCTTTCCGTTTACCTTATTAACCTCTTGGGAGACTAATATGTTCTCCACAAGCATAACCAATTTGCCTTCAACATTTGTAAGACATTTAAACCATTTATAGTTCCATAAATAAGATGATAAAAAGCAATAGTTCCATTGAAAGAAGTCAATGCAATAAACATATCTTTATAAGTATTTTATCAAACACCTTGGGGGAAAAATATAATCAAAACCAATTCCAAAGACCATTAGACCATTGACATGCAATCCAATTACCAAAACCATCATTGATTCATATAATAGAATAATTAACCATAGGAAACCATAACCAAGCCATCATAAATAAAACCTCCAATTAATCGTTGAAAACCATAAGCCATGCAATATTGAAACCATGAAAACATCCAAAAATCTATGCCTTTTAAAATATAATTAGGGAAGTGACACATTCCTTAATTGAGAAAGATGATGGAAGAAAATCACCAAACCAATCCCCAAAGAGATCACTAATTTAAAACCCTAGATTTCTTGCCCCAAAAACTCTTGAGAGAATTATTATGTGTTTTGAAATAGTTTTCTATGAGTTAATGAATTGAATAATAGGATAAATAACCTCCTAAGTGTATTAGAAATCGTGGGTCATAGTTAGGGTAAGTAGACAAATGTCTAGAATACCCCCACTTAAGTTCCCTTAAAAATCTATTACAGGGATACAACTGACCCTCTTACGAGTCGTACCCTTTCTTACAATTGGTTTCCACTAGTTATACCCAGGCTTTCAATTTTGATCAAACACTATACAATATACAACTCATCCAACCAAGTCATAAAATTAGCATGCGATCCATACCCATGATCTATATCCCTGGCAGAATGAATTACTAGGAGGATTAAATACTGCCCACCATGAGTCACCGATGTGACTTGTATCAAACCTTATGACTTGTACCCCTAAGTCATGACCATTCTAGTGATCAAAATCACCCCCTAACTAACACTAGTCAGCTTACAATGGTACTATACCACTCGTATCCCAACACATGACTCGTGCCTTGGAGTCGTATTAGGTTCGAAGAATGGATTTTGAGAAAAATTTCTAAGGCTAAAACCCAGGATGTAATAAGAATAAAATGATCAAATTAATATAATATTTGATGAAGGAGGAAGTGGAGAATCAGGTCCTCGATTATTGAATCCTAATATAGATAACGAATATTAAGAATCATCTGATCAAAACACTCAACGACCTGGTCCCAACAAACCTCAATCAAAAAGATAAAATTGGAAGAACATGTTGTATCACCCCTTGAAAATATGATCTCTCTATTAGAATTTGGGATGCAAACAAGGGCACAAACAAGGTAATTTATGGCATTCTCATCTTTTATGTCCCAAATTGAGCCTAAAAATGTAAACAAATCCCTTAAAGATTCTTACTAGATTAATCTTATGCAAGAATAAATTCAATAATTTATAAGGAGTAAAGTCTGGAACTTGGTACCCACTCCTACTGAGAGAACTATCATTAGGACAAAATAGATGTACAAAATAAGAAATATGAACATGGCATTATCAAGATAAATAAATCAATGCTTGATGTACAAGGATACAATCAGGAGAAAGGAATTGACAATGATGAGACCTTTGCTCCAGTACGATGGAAGCAAATAAGATTATTATTGATTTTGTAACCTATATAGGTTTCAAGATTTTTCAAATTGTTGTCAAGATTTATTTTCTAAATAGAAATCTAAAGAAAGAATTAGATGTCATGCAACCTCTAGGTTTTAAAGTTGTTGACTTCCCACATCATATGCTTAAGTTGGATAAAGCTCTATATGGGTTGAAGTAGGAACCTAGAGCTTAGAATGAGAGACTTTAAAAGTTTTTTCTGGAAAATGGTTTTAAGATAGGTAAAGTTGATAATACCCTTATTTTGAAGTCCAAAAAAATAGCTTGTGGATTTTGCAGGTTAATATCGATAACATAATTTTTGGAGCAACCTCTAAATCCTTATGTGATGAATTTTCCAAATTGATGGGATGTGAATATAAAATAGGCATAATGGGTGAATTGAGCTTCTCCCTAGGGCTGAATCTTAAACAAATATCCCAAGTACAATAATCTATCAAAATATATAGCAAGGAGCTATCGAAGAAATACAACATGGGGGATGCCAAGCTTATTGATACTACCAATTGGACTAGATGAAATATGGTCAATGATGAAGCTGGTACCTTAGTTAATTAGATCATATATAGAGGGATTATTGGATTTTTTCTAAATCTATAAGACCTTGCAAAATCTACACCAAAATAATTTTTGACCCTCCCGCATCGTAATGTTGATTTTTGACTTGAATTATGTTTAGAAATGTTAAAAGGGTGTTTTGATAATGTTTTGAAAATTTTAGAAGGGGTTCAGGGTTATTTTGGAACCCTAAAGTAGTAAGCCTCCAGGATAAGCGCGTTCCACGAAGGATAACCTTTGCGATAAGGGCGTGCCATGTCACTATGTTAAATTCATCCTTTTTTTTTCACTTGGGGAGAGGGGATTTTGGTCTTTTTACCCCTTTCATGGATTTTAAACACAAAATAAACCCTTTCCCTTCTATACTCATAGATCAAAACCATTTTTTCCTCTTTAACTCAAAACCTAAGAAAGCTCAAGGGTTCTACAGAGAATTCAATATTCAAGATCCAAAATTTGATTTATATTTGATTTTATTTGTATTTCTGGCATGTTGCTCATCTCTAACTTGTATTTTTGTATTGTGGCATCAATTTTCTCAATATTCATGTGTTTTAATTGATGGGTTTGAGATTGGGTTGAGGAATTTTGGTTGTTATTACTTGAATTACTTTTCCTATGTTTTAAATTATTTATTCATGCTTAAACTTATGATTTATGGGAGTGAATTGGTGCATTATTTTAATGGTTAGAATGGGGGACATAGTTTTTCCTAATTTAATTGAATTTTGGCTTCATAAAGGTATTAGCCTCAACCTATTTTGTAAATTTGATTTGGAATATGAATAACTGCATAGTTTAACTTGTATTTTGAACCCACTGCATTGCATTAAAGTTTAAATGGATGAATATGGTTTAGGATGGCCTGAATGGCCTTGGTTTTAGATTTTAATTGGAACTTAGGAGTCGGTTTTGTTATATAGACTGGTTTGGCATAATTTATGAACTTGCAAACATAGTGGTATAATGATACCATGTTGGTAAATTCCTTAATAACAGACTCTTGGGATAGTGATTGGTTTACGTACAAAGTGTTTTAATTTGGGATTCAAGAAAATTGTGTAGCTTATAGTGAAGGTGTAGGTCCCAGAGGGATTAACACTGGAAACCACGCTTGTTGGAGTTGGGGGTCCTTCTGATCATGTCCTTGGTGTACACATTATATATATTTTGGGTGGGATGTAGCCTTGGTGTCTTTAGCCTTCCTTAGTTTTTCCTCAGTTCGTATGACTAACACGCACTTGGTCTTTTATAGCAGGGAGAGCTAGGCCCATATACCTATGGGTGAATTTAGGATGAAACGAGCTACATAGTTTAGGTTAATACTTTATAATCTTATGTTCATAACCCTTTTACCTATCCCGATATCCTATATATATGTATATAAATGTGGTGCATATGGTTTATGATTGGATTTTGATAAATGGTATTATTTTATCCCTTTCCCTGAGTTACATACTAGTGCTCGTCTAACTGACCATCGTTGGATTCTATATTGTTTCAAGATGTATGGTCTATTTTTGTTACTCCTATGTAGATTTAGGTGATTTAGTATTCCTGTGGATCTACTATGAAGTGGTGAGCTTCCATCTTTCGGAAGACCCTGTTATCCCACTAGTTTTTTTATTCTCTTAGTATTTTATTTGGGATTCTTTTTGTCATAGTCAGGGGCATGTCCTAACTTAGTTGGTATTTTAGGTTTTAGAGGATTTTGTGGACAATTGTGTGTTGTTTGTTAGTTTGACTCTTAGAATTTATAGTCGACTATCTATCCTTCTTATTATATTATACTCTAAATGTTAGGCTAAGAGGGTGTTCTCCAACTCACAGTGGACTTGAGATACCCATCACGACTAGGACCAAGTTTGGGTCATGAAAAGCTTGGTATCAAAGCATGATTCAGGATTGCTGGGTGTCCACAAAGCTATGTCCAGTATAGTCCCTTTTATGGGTATGTTGCATGCCACACGTAAAAGGGAGATTCTACAAGGCATTTAGAAATGTTTCACTTTCTTGTGTTCTATTTCTGTCTATAGAGTCTAGTTACTATGAAACTTTTCTAACTCCTGGCTTGATTGCATTTTATATCATGCCTCCTCAAAGATCTGATGATCATAGAAACTCTATTGGACCCTCTATTTTACCTCATGAAAATGTAGAGGGAACTCACCCTATTTATGGAGTATAGACCCAGTGTAAGGTCTATACTCCTAATTTTACTGCTCCACATAGAATTCTATTGGTCCCTACTAGTCCTCCTCGGGCTTCCTAGGCTGGTGATACTTATGATAAGTCACCTCAAGGAGATATCACAACTGTGGAGTTTCGTCAGAATATTCATATGCTTTATTAGTTTGTACAATCTCAGTTTCATCATTCTAATTATGTTGGTCCTATTGCTAATTCATTTGAGATCACTCAGGTTAGCCAATTTATAAGGTTAAACCCCCCAACCTTTACAGGCTCTAAGATTGAGGAGGATCCTCAGAGGTTTATTGATTAGATGGAGAAAATTTTCAAGGTTATAATACTACTAATTTGGAGGGTGTGGAGTTTTCTGCCTATTAGTTAATTATGTGTCCTATTAGCTGTATGATGAGTAGAAAATGATAAGGGGTGATGATACTAGATTGGTGGTGTGGGATGAGTTTTTGGGAACTTTTCTGTAATACCCCGTACTTTTCCTAGCTAATTTCATTCCAAGAATGTCTAGTATTATATTCTAAATTGAATGATGGTTATTCCATGAGGAATTTTCAAGATTTTCACTTTTGTTATGTAGGAAATTCAATAAGCTTTCCATCGATATAAAATTTGCCCAAATCTGATAATAGGGTCAAAAGTTACGACTATTTTAAGTTCCAATCATAAAAGAGCGCCATATTAGTCAGTGGCGCATCGTGCCATAAGAGGAAATGGCATTTTGTAAATTCCAGTAAGGGCCCGCGATTATGGCGCATCGAGCCAGGGCCCAAATTTAGAATTGTCCTTTTCTAGTGTCTTAGCGCAATTTCCTTCGTGTCATGCCAAAGTTCTAGGTCTCAAAAGAAGGGGCAACGTGATGGCTCTGTGTCGTGTTATCCCTCAGTTTCCCAATCGTCAAATTCCAGTGACACAGCACGATAGCACCGCGTCGCGTTAAGGGTTCAGTTCGGGAAAATTTTACTAAAATTAAATTATGCCTCCAAGGTTAAAAGGGTCAACTTCCCACCCCTATTT
Source organism: Capsicum baccatum var. pendulum (assembly GCA_030864225.1). Taxonomy (NCBI): domain Eukaryota; kingdom Viridiplantae; phylum Streptophyta; class Magnoliopsida; order Solanales; family Solanaceae; genus Capsicum; species Capsicum baccatum. Next base: position 119,640,625 of record CM061556.1, read on the forward strand.
AAGCCTTTTAACATGTTATTCAACCACTTTTCACCCAAAATACACTCTATTCTCTCAAAACCCTCTCAAGAACAAGCTAGGGTTTTCATAGAAGATCTAATTCCAAGAAAGTTTCTCCGTTAATATTTACGAAATCATAAACTAAGGTATGCGTAGTGTTTATTAATGGACTCCTTTCATCCATGAAGCCCAAGAATCTCCTTTATAAGTTTAAGTTTATGTATTTCTTCATGAATTTCATATTGGGTTTGTTTTGTTTATGTTGATAATGATCAATTGAATTCAAATCCATGTTGCGTGATCAATTTTATATGGAATTGATTTATAGGGATATATATATTCATGTGAACCTATGAATAAACCCTAGGATGATGGCATTAGAGATGAATCATGATGATTAATTATCGTATAATATTGTGTACATGTTCTATGCCTACCATGTGTTTGATTAAATGCCTAGATGAAGGAACAATGCCCAACTAGTATGATATCATGAAATCCCCATGTAAGTACAAGTTATGCCTATCACATGTTTTGATGGAATGCTTCTATAAATGCATTTGGATTATGATGTTAGTTATATGTTCAAGTAAGTTATGCTTGGTCAGTTTTCCTTCCATCGAGTCCTGGGGTACTCATACCCGAAACATTAGCTGTATGCCTAGAGCCATGTCATGTTTTCACGATACTCTGAGTAAGGCCATGATCTTTAGACTTCAGACAGTCTTATGACTCAGGAAATCTCCATGATCTCATGACCTTAGTCAGTTGTCAGATATCAGTAGTATTCCACCAGTCAACGAAATTCAAAAATTTAGCTCGTGTTTAGTTCAGTAAATCATCTTCAGTGTCCATTCAGATGGGAGTATAAATTAGCAAAGAGTGAACCTAACGATGGGGACACACACTATTAGATGAGGGTGTGATCCTTAGTAGTCATCCTTGCATTCCAGAAATATGTAGTTAGCGTAGGTTGAGACATCAACACAGTCAATAAGGGTTGATGAGGTAGATAAGCACTATCAAATAAGGGCCCCACCATTCTCATATAGGGGACACTATTAGATGAAGGTTACCCATATCTTATCCTTACCAGTGGTGCGATATTGGCACCTTTCCAATTGGGGTTACAGATTAAACCCCAAATCAGCCATAATGGTGCATCAGAGGCATATCGGTTAGATAACTACTTCCCACAGTTTAATGTTACAAAATCAGGACTGTCAGATATAGTCAATCTGTCTTAGTAATAGAACTTAGATAGTTCTTCAGATTCAGGACTGTCAGATACAGTCAACTCAGATTTAGTATAAAACTAAGATAGTTCCATCAGATTTAGGACTATCAGATACAATCGCTCATGTTATCAGTTATATTCAGATTCAGTAACCATGTTCTCAAAGTATTAGTGTCAGTTGTATGTCTCATACATGTATTCTCATGCTCATGATAGTTAGTCAGTTATTATTACTGTTTATGCATCTAAACCCCATGAATTCTGCCAATGTCACATGCATACCAGTACATTTAAAATACTGATATATTTGCGATATGGTGTCTTATACCATAGGTTTAGAGACACAAGTTCCAGAGCAATAGTGGATTCTAGATATTTGCAGACAAAGTTAGAAGTGATTCCTCATCTTTAGAGGACATAATTATTTCCCTATTATCTCATTAATCAGTTTATTAGTTGGAGTTAGTTGGGGACATATCCCATCAACTCATTACTCAGACAGTTCAGTCAGCTGGAGGCTTTTTAGACTATCATGTTTCAGACTTTAGTATTTTCAATTTTGTTTTAGGTATTCTATTACCCCACACAGATGCTATATTATTTAGATTATGTTCAATTTTGAACCTTACAACCTTTTAGTTTATATTACCATATTATTCAGAATTTTATGCAGTATATAGGTACAAATATCAGTCATGGGTTAGCTTGTGGTCCTTCAGGGTCATGAGCAACGTGTAGTATTTTGAGTATCAAATCTGGGGTGTTAAAAACTTAGTATTAGACCCTAAAGTTTAATAGAGTCCTAGGAATTCTAAAAGTCGCATCTAGTAGAGTCTTGTACATGGGTGTGTTGCGCACCACATTTATGTACATAAGGATATAAAATGTTTTAGGAATAGTTTGCCCTCTTTTAATATTCATGTTGTTCCAGTGAGCATAATCTCATGTCAATCTCTCAGTCTAATCCGCTTCTCTCTTTTTTCTACAGTACATACCTCCTAAAATAAGCAACAAAAATCAGTCAGCTCCTCAGTCCAAAGATCCTTTGGGAAATTATGTTTCTCATACAGAGTTCCGAGATACATTCACAACCCTTGCTAACTTAGTTGCTGCTCAAAATTAACAACCAGCTATCATTCTAGCCAATCCAATGGCCAATTCAGCTGCATCCAGAATTCGGGACTTCACCCGAATGAATCCTCCGTCCTTCCTCGAGTCTAATGTAGACGAAGACCCTCAGGAATTCATTGATCAGGTTCAGAAGGTGACATACATCATGAGGGTGACTACTGTTGAGAGTGCTAAGCTAGCTACATATCAGTTACAGGATGTGGCTCATACTTGGTTTAAATAGTAGAAGTTAGAAAGGTCAGATAATGCAGGTCCTATAGAGTGGGAGGAGTTTGTCACCTCATTCTTTGATAGATTCTTTCCCCAAGAGCTTAGAGAGGCTAAGGTGCTAGAGTTCATCAACCTCAGGCAGGGCAATATGACAGTGAAAGAGTATTCGCTTAAGTTTACTTAATTAGCCAGATATGCCCTTTATATGGTTGCAAACAACAGAGCCAAGATGAGTAGGTTCAATTCTGGGGTAAATAATAGCATGGTAAATGAGTGCAGATCTGCCATGTTGAATAGTGACATGACTTTAGCCAGGCTTATGAGTTATGCTTAGCAGATAGAGAAGCAGAAGATTAAGCAGAGGTAGAAGCAAAATAAGAGAGTGAAAATAGGTAGTTTCAACTTCGCTCAGCCTAAATTAGAAGGTGGAAACCGTTCTTAGTTTCATCCTAAGTAATCAGTTATAGCTCTTTTTTCAGCCAGTGCTCCAGTTCCTAAGTTCAGGGAGGGTAACAAAGATGGAGCGCCAGGCTCTAGGTCTCAGGGCAGTGTTAGCATTGCCTGAACTAATCCCCTTTCTCAGACTTGTGGTAAGAACCATAAGGGTGCTTGTAGAGCTGGAAGCGATGTGTATTTTGGTTGTGGCAAACCAGGTCACATAATCAGAGACTGCCCTCAGTCAGGTTATTAGAGTCATCTCTACTCTTCAGCTCAGTTCGATCACCCAAATCAGCAGAGTGCCACCTCTAGTGCTACTAGTGGGCAACACCTAAATCATCTCTATGCTCTTCAGTCCTGACAGGATTAGAAAAATTCTCTTAATGTAGTTATTGGTACGTTACACATATTTCATATGCATAGTTACACTTTTCTAGATCCTGTAGCTTTTTTATCCTTTGTTACTCCTTATATAGCAGCCGATTTCAGAGTCAGTCCTAAAATCCTAGCAGAGCCCTTTTCAGTCTCTACATCAGTGGGTAAAACCATTATAGCCCGATGGGTATACAGGAACTGCCCGATTAGGATATTTCAGAAAGTCACTTCAACAGACTTAGTCGAATTAGAGATGACTGATTTTGATGTCATTATCGATATGGATTGGCTTCATTCCTGATATACCACAGTCAACTATAGAAACAGAATATTCCAATTTTAGTTTCTGAATGAACCCATCCAAGAGTGGAAGGGTAGTATATCCATTTTAAGAGGTCAACTTATTTCCTACCTTTGAGCAAGGAAATTGATATCTAAGGGATGTATCTATCATCTTGTTTATATTAAGGATTCCCATTCTGAGAATCCCAGTCTTGAATCAATCCCAGTAGTGAATGAATACTCAGTTGTCTTTCTCAAAGATCTTCTAAGAATTCCTCCCAAAAGGGAAATAGACTTCGTTATTGATCTTCTTCCATATACTCAGCCTATCTTTATTCCGCTATATAGAATAGCACCCACAGAACTCAGAGAACTGAAAGAACATTTGAAAGATCTCTTAGATAAGGGATTCATCAGGCCTAACATTTCCCTGTGGGGCGCTCCAGTATTATTCGTGCGCAAGAAAGATGGTTCTCTCAGAATGTGTAGACTACCATCAACTCAATAAGGTCATGGTCAAGCACAAGTATCCTCTTCCCAGAATCGATGTCTTATTTGACCAATTTTAGGGTGCCAGTTATTTCTTTAAGATAGACCTCAGATCTGGCTATCATCAGCTCAGTGTCAGAGAATATGACATTCCGAAAATAGCTTTTCATACCTGGTATGGTCACTTTGAATTTCTAGTCATGTCATTTGGTCTTACTGATGCTCCATCCACTTTCATGGACTTAATGAACCGTGTGTTCAATAGGAACTTGGACATATTTATCATAGTCTTCATTGATGAAATTTTGGTCTATTCCTGCAGTGAGCATCAGAATAGTACTTTAGATTCTCAGAGATCATCAGCTATTTGCCAAATTCAGTAAGTGTGAATTTTGGATAAGGTCAGTAGCATTCCTTGGTCATATTATTTTTGGTGATGGCATTAGAGTAGATCCTCAAAAGATCGAAGCAGTAAGAAATTGGCCCAGACCTATTTATCTATAAGATATCAGGAGTTTCTTGAGTTTGGCTGGCTATTATAGATGGTTTGTTGAGGGATTTTCTTCTATTGCATCCCCTATGTCTAGATTGACTCAGAAGAAAGTCAAGTTTTAGTGGTCAGATCCTTACGAGAAGATTTTTTAGGAGTTGAAGACTCGATCACCTCAGCTCTAGTCTTAGCTCTCCCAGATGGTTCAGATGGGTTTGCAGTGTATTATGATACATCTAGAGTAGGTTTGGGTTGTGTCCTCATACAACATGATAAGGTCATAGCCTACGCCTCCACACAGCTTAAACCCCATGAGAAAAATTATCCTACTCATGATTTCGAGTTAGCAGCCATAGTCTTTGCCTTGAAGATTTAAAGGCATTATCTCTATGGAGTTTATCTAGATATCTTCACAGATCATAAGAGTCTTTATTATGTATTTTCTTAGAAAGATCTTAATCTTCGTCAGAGAAGGTGGTTAGAGCTCTTGAAAGATTATGACATAAGTGTCCTTTATCATTTGAGAAAGGCCAACGTAGTGGCCGCACTCTCAGTAGACTATCCATGGGTAGTATTTGTCATATTGAGTATAGTAAGAAGAATTTAGCTCAAGAAGTCTATCAGCTTTCCAGAGTAGGCGTTCGCTTAGGTAATACAGATGAGGGTGATATATGGGTTCAAATTTGTTCATAATCATGTCTAGTTTCTGAGGTTAAAAAAAGCAAGATAGAGAACACAACTTTGTCAAGTTGAAAGAGTAAGTTCAGGATAAAAAATAGAGGTTTTCTCCGAAGGGGGACATAGTGTTCTTCGTTGTCAGGGTCTTCTCTGTGTTCCAGGTGTAGATGACTTAAGGCAGCGAATTCTCGCAGAAGCTCATGGTGCACGCTACTCTATTAATCCAGAGACCACAAAGATGTACTGTGACTTACGATAAATCTATTCGTAGAGTGGAATAAAGAAAGACATTGTAGATTTTGTGGCTAAGTGCTCTATATGTCAGCTGGTTAAGATAGAGCATAAGAAGCCTAGTGGGTCCATGCAGGATTTTAGTATTCCTACTTAGAAGTGGAAAGTTGTGAAGATGGACTTCGTGATGGGTTTACCTCAAACTCATCATCAGCATGATTCAGTCTGGGTTATTGTAGATAGAATGACCAAATAAAATCATTTCCTTCTAGTTTATACACCAAACTCTACATCAAGGATTTGGTCAGATTGTACGATGTTCCATTGTCCATTATCTTAGATAGAGGTACCCAGTTCACCTCTTATTTTTGGAAAGCATTCCAAAAGGGTCTTCACACCTAAGTTCATCTTAGTACAACCTTTCATCCTCAAACAGATGGTCAAGTAGAAAGTACTATTCAGACATTAGAAGATATACTAAGGGCGTGTGCAATCGATTTTAAGGGAGGTTAGGATGACCACTTACCTTTGATTGAGTTTGCATACAACAATAACTATCATTCTAGTATTCAGATGGCTCCATTTCAAGCTCTCTATGGTAGGAGATGTAGATATCCAATTTGGTTGGTTTGAAGTTAGTAAGGCCTTAATTATAGGGCCTGACTTAGTATTCGATACCTTAGAAATATTACAGTTGATTAGAGAAAGACTTCGGGCTGCTCAGAGCTGACAGAAGTCTTATGTATATATTCATAGAATATATCTCGAGTTCAAGATTGGTGACAATGTATATATAAAGATCTCCCCCATGAAGGTAGTGAAGCATTTTGGCAAGAAAGGGAAACTCAGTCCCTGATATATCGGTCCCTTCAAGATTCTCAATCAATTTTGCAAGGTAGCTTATGAGCTCAAATTGCCTTCAGATATAGCCTCAGTACATCCAATATTTTATGTCTCTTTGCTCAAGAAGTGCATAAGTGACCTATCAGTTGTAGTCCCTATTCAGAGCATTGATGTTTAGAACACGCTCTCTTATGAAGAGATTCTAGTCGCAATCTTAGACTATCAGACTCATAGATTGAGGAACAAAAAAGTCCCTCTAGTTAAGTTTCTTTGACAAAATCAGTCCATCGAGGGAGATACTTTGGAAGCAGAGGCAGACATGCGTACCAAGTATCCTCATCGCTTCTTCACCAACTCAGATCAAGCTCAAGGTAACATTTCTCCTTAAGCTTACTCAATTTCATTTTAAGTGTTCATCACAAACTTGGTATGCAGCTTTATGCTTATGTTCCCATTAGAAACTTGGTATCAAGTACCATTACATAGTCATTTATGCATACATGTATCAGTTCAGTTATGTAATATGCATCAAACATGCATTCTCATTGTGAGAAAGTTAGTTCTTCAGAACACTCAGTCATGCATTCATGAATCAGTTACACATGTATCAGATATGCATGTTCAGTAATATATGTTCTGCTTGTCAGCCATGTCAGTCATGAGATCATGTTCTAGTTATTTATGTTCAATATGTATGTTAGTTATCTTTTCTCCCCTCTCAGTCAGTCTTATTTGAGGATGAATGTTCTCAAGGGGGAGATATTGTAATACCCCATACTTTTCCTAGCGAATTTCATCTCAAGAATATCTAGTATTAGCTTCTAAATTGAATTATGGTTTTGTCATAAAAAATTTTCAAGATTTTCACTTTTTGTCATGTGGGAAATTCAATAAGCTTTCCATCGATATAAGATTTTCCCAAATCCAATAAACAGGTCAGAAGTTACGACTATTTCAAGTTCCCATCGTAAAATAGCGCCATATTAGTCAGTGGCACGCCACGCTACCAGAGGAAATGCCCTTTGGAAAATTCCCGTAGGGGTCCACGATTATGGAGCATTGCGCTAGGGACAAAATCCAGAATTGTCCTTTACCAGTGTCTCCAAATTTCCAGGTCTCAAAAGAAGGGGAAACATGATGGCTCCACGTTGCACCATTCCTCAGTTTCCCAATTATCAAATTCCAGTGACACAGCGCGATAGCGCCGCATCGCGTTAGGGGTTCAGTTTGGGAAAATTTTACTAAAATTAAATTATGCCTCCAAGGTTAAAAGGGTCAACTTCCCACCCCTATTTAAGCCTTTTAACATGTGATTCAACCACTTTTCACCCAAAATACACTCTATTCTCTCAAAAACCTCTCAAGAACAAGCTAGGGTTTTCATAGAAGATCTAATTCCAAGAAAGTTTCTCCGTTAATATTTACAAAATCACAAACTATGGTATGCGTAGTGTTTATTAATGGACTCCTTTCATCCATGAAGCCCAAGAATCTCCTTTATAAGTTTAAGTTTATGGATTTCTTCATGAATTTCATATTGGGTTTGTTTTTTTTATGTTGAGAATGATCAATTGAATTCAAATCCATGTCGCGTGATCAATTTTATATGGAATTGATTTGTATGGATATATATATATTCATGTGAATCTATGAATAAACCCTAGGATGATGGCATTAGAGATGAATCATGATGATTAATTATCGTATAATATTGTCTACATGTTCTATGCCTACCATGTGTTTGATTAAATGCCTAGATGAAGGAACAATGCCCAACTAGTATGATATCATGAAATCCCCATGTATGTACAAGTTATGCGTATCACATGTTTTGATGGAATGCTTCTATAAATGTATTATGGATTATGATGTTAGTTATATGTTCAAGTTATGCTTGGTCAAGTTTCCTTCCATCGAGTCCTGGGGTACTCATACCCGAAACATTAGCTGTGTGCCTAGAGCCATGTCATGTTTTCATGATACTCTGAGTAAAGCCATGATCTTTAGACTTCAGACAGTCTTATGACTCAGGAAATCTCCATGATCTCATAACCTTAGTCAGTTGTCAGATATCAGTAGTATTCTGCCAGTCAATGAAATTCAAAAATTTAGCTCGTGTTTAGTTCTGTAAATCATCTTCAGTGTCCATTCAGATAGGAGTATAAATTAGCACCGAGTAAACCTAACGATGGGGACACACACTATTATATGAGGGTGTGATCCTTAGTATCCATCCTTGCATTCCAGAAATATGTAGTTAGCGTAGGTTGAGACATCAACACAGTCAATAAGGGTTGATGAAGTGGATAAGTACTATCAGATAAGGGCCCCACCATTCTCTTATAAGGGACACTATTAGATGAAGGTTACCCATATCTTATCCTTACCAGTGGTGCGGTATTGGCACCCTTCCAATTGGGGTTACAGATTAGACCACAACTCAGCCATAATGGTGCATCAGGGGCATGTCGGTTAGATAGCTACTTCCCACAGTTTAATGTTACAGAATTAGGACTGTCAGATATAGTCAATCGGTCTTAGTAATAGAACTTAGATAGTTCTTCAGATTCAGGACTGTCAGATACAGTCAACTCAGATTCAGTTAAAACTAAGATAGTTCCATCAAATTTAGGACTATCAGATACAATAACTTATGTTATCAGTTATATTCAGATTCAGTAACCATGTTCTCAAAGTATTAGTGTCAGTTGTTATGTCTCATACATGTATTCTCATGCTCATGATAGTTAGTCAGTTATTATTATTGTTTATGCATCTGAACCCCATGCATTCAGCCTACGTCACATGCATACCAGTATATTTAAAACACTGATATATTTGCGATATGGTGTCTTATACCATAGGTTCAGAGACACAAGTTTTAGAGCAATAGTAGTTTCCAGATATTTGCAGACAAAGTTAAAAGTGAGTCCTCATCTTTATAGGATATGATTATTTCCCTATTATCTCATTAATCAGTTTATTAGTTGGAGTTAGTTAGGGACATGTCCCATCAACTCGTTACTCAGACAGTTCAGTCAGCTGGAGGCTTTTTAGACTATCATGTTTTAGACTTTAGTATTTTCAGTTTTGTTTTAGGTATTCTATTACCCCACACAGATGCTATATTATTCAGATTATGTTTAGTTTTGAACCTTATGGCCTTTCAGTTCATGTTTTTGCATTATTTGGGATTTTATGCAGTATACAGGTACAAATATCAGTCATAGGTTAGCTTATGGTCTTTTGGGGTCAGGTGCACCATGTAGCATTCTGAGTATCAGATCTGGGGAGTTATATTTTCTCAATCACTTCTTTTCTCAGGAGTTGAGGGAGTCTAAGGCCAAAATATTTTTGAACTTGAAGAAGGGTAAGATGAGGGTGAAGGAGTATGCTATAAAATTCCAACAATTGTCTCGTTATGCTCTAGAGTTGGTATCTAATATAAGATCTAAAATAAGGGAGTTTGAATTTAGATTGTCCCATAATTTAGTGTTGGACTGTAAGGCTGCTATGTTGAATAATGATAAGAACATATCTAGAATGATGTTTTACACACAACAAGTAGAGGATGAGGAAAAAAGCCTAGTAGACATAGGAGAGGGAAGAGCAAGAAGTATAGATATTCAGAGTATGGCATAAGTTATTAGAATAGTAAGAGAGATAGTAGGTGGTGTATTAAGAAGAAGAATTGGGTAAATTCTTATTTGATAGCTAGTGTTAATTATCCTAAGCCTTTGGGTTATTGTCCTATTTAGGATAACAGTATTCCTAAGGTACATGGTACCCAATCTTAGTCTAATGGAGCTCAGTCAGCCCCACCTTATCCTCCTTGCCATTTTTGTTGGAATCTTCACAATAGATATTATGAAGAGGGGTGAAATTGGTTCTACAATTACAGTCAACTTTGTTATCTGCAAAAAAATTATCCTATAGCTATAGTTGCCATTAGAGCTAATAAGGTTCCAATGGCCACTTCTGTGGTTCTTGTACATAATGGTACCCCTTCAGGTACCGACACTGGTTAAAATCTTCTCTATGCTCATGTTACTCATCAAGAATCTGAGACATCCCCTGCTGTTGTCACTGGTATGTTACAACTCTTCTCTCATGATATTTATTATCAACCTGATATGGGTTTTACCCTATAATATGTGACTCTTTATGTGGCTGTACATTTTGGTTTTGGTCCTAAAAATATTTGGGGTTTTCTATATCTACTCTTATGGGTGAGTCTATTGTTGCTAGAAAAATCTATAGGGATTATGTAGTGTCCATCTTTTGTAGGAAGTTATTTGTGAATTTGTTAAAACTTGGTATGGTAGATTTTAATGTAATCTTAGAGATAGATTGGCTTCATTTGTGCTATGCTTCTCTAGATCGTAGCACCCGAAAGGTTAGTTTTCATTTTCCTAGTGATCTTGTAATTGAAATGGATTAGAGTTCCTTAGTACCCAAAAAGAAGTTTATTTCCTATTTAGAGCTCAAAAAATAATATACAAATAGTGTCTGTATCACCTAGCTCAGGTTAAGGATTCTACTAAGAGTCCCTCTTTGCAAACTGTCCCTGTGGTTAATGAATTTCCTAATGTTTTTCCTGATGATCTTCTTAGAGTTTCTCTCGATAAGGAGATAGATTTTAGGATTGATCTTCTACCGAATACCCAACCCATTTGCATTTCTCCTTATATGATGGCTCTGGCTGAGCTAAAGTTACTCAAAAAGGAGTTAAAAGATCTTCTTGATAAGGGTTTTATTAGTCTTAGTGTTTTTATGTGAGGTGCTCCTATACTTTCTGTGCAACATAAATATGGGTCCTTTTAGATGTGTATAGATTATTGTTAGTTGAATAAGGTTAATTGAAAAATAAGTATCCTCTTTCTAGGATTGATAACTTTTTTTGACCAGCTTTTTGGTGCTAGGTATTTCTCTAAGATTGATCTTCGTTCGGGCTACCACCAGTTGAAAATTAGGGAGGTTTATATTCCTAAGACTGCTTTTAAAACCTGGTATGACTATTATGAGTTTTTGGTTATGTCATTTGAGTTGACTGATACCGCGATTGCTTTCATAGATCTTATGAATTGGGTGTTTAGGTAGTTTCTGGATTTATTTGTTATAGTCTTCATTAATGACATCTTGATATACTCGAAGAGTAAAGAGGATTATGCTAACCACCTCTGAATTGTGTTGATACTCTTAAGGACCAGAAATATGAATTTTGGTTAAGTGTTGTGACCTTTCTCAGTCATGTTATTTCTAGTAAGGAGATCAAGGGGAATCCACAGAATGTTGAGGTAGTTAAGAAGTGTCCTAGACTCATGACTCCAACAAACATTAGGATCTTTTTGGGCTTGGCTGGGTATTATAGGAGGTTTGTAGAAAGTTTCTCATCTACTTCATCCCCACTGATGAAGTTAACTCAAAAAAGGTTAAGTTTTTATGATCTGATGCTTGTGTGGATAATTTTGATAAATTGAAGGATAAGTTGACTTTTGCATCAGTTTTGACTCTATCCGAGGGTACTGAGGGGTTTGTTGTGTATTATGATGCATCCCGTGTAGTAATGGGTTGTGTTTTGATGTGTACTATAGGAAGGTTGTGGCCTCTATTTCTAGCAAGCTTAAGGTTCATGAGTGGAATTATCTGACTCACGATCTAGAGTTGGCGGTTATGGTCTTTGCTTTGAAGATTTGTCCCTATTATTTGTATGGGTTACATGTGGATATTTATTCTAACCATAAGAACTTACAATATGTGTTTACGTAAAAGGAATTAATCCTTAGGAAGAGCATGGCTCAAATTGCTTATGGATTATGACATGAGCCTTCACTACGATCTAGGTAAAGCTAATGTGGTTGCTGATACTCTTAGAAAGTTGTCTATAGGAAGCTTATCTCATATTGATGAAGAGAACAAAAAGGTTGGAGAAGGATATTCATAGGTTGACTAACTTGGGAGTTTGTCTCTTGGACTCTAAGGATGAGGGAGTAATTGTTCAAGAAGTGGTTAAATCATCTCTTGGTGATGAGATGAAGAAGAAGCATGCTCTAAATCCTATAATATGCAGATTAAGGATGATGTGGGTCAGCAAAAGGTTATGGATTTTGAGATTGGGGGAGATGGCATTCTAAGGTATCAAGGAAGGTTATGTGTTCCTGATGTTAATGGGCTACGAGAAAGGATTTTTACTAAGGCTCATGCATCAAGATATATAGTTTATCTGAGTTAGACTAAAATGTATCATGATTTGAAAGAAATATATTGGCAGAATAATATGAAGAGAGATATGGCGACCTTTGTGGCTAAGTGTATGGTTTGTCAGCAAGTTAAGTTTTAGCATTTGAGGCCTGGTAACATGTCTTAAGAGATAGAGTTTTCCACATGGAAGTGGAGGATGACGAATATAGATTTTTTTACTGGTCTTCCGTGGTCTCATAATAAATATGATTCCATTTGGGTCATTGTGTATAGAATGACTAAGTCTACTCACCTCTTGCTTGTGAGGACTAAATACTCAGGAGAGGACTATGCAAAGTTGTTCATTCAATATATAGTTAAGTTGCATAGAGCACTGATGTCCATCATTTCAGATTGAGGTTCGCAGTTCTCTTCTCACTTTTGGCATTTATTTCAGAAAGGTTTAGGTACTCAGGTGAACTTTAATACAACTTTCTACCCTCAAACGGATGGACAAGTGAAATGAACTATTCAAGCATTTGGAGGATATTCTAAGGGCTTTTATGATTGACTTTAAGGGTAGTTGCCTTGATTATTTCCCTCTTATTGAGTTTGTGTACAACAACAATTATCATTGTAGCATTTAAATGGCTTCTTTTGAGGCCCTACTTTCCTATTGGGTTGTTTAAGCTAGGTGAGACTAGGTTATTTGGTCTTGACCTAGCTCACCAAGCCATGGAGAAGGTGAAGGTGATTAGAGAAAGACTTAAGACTGCTCAGAGTCGCCAAAAGTCTTATGCAGATTTAAAGTGAAGGGAGTTGGAGTTGAAGTAGGTGATTGGTTGTTTTTAAAGGTTCTCCTATGAAAGGAGTCATAATATTTGTAAAGAAGGGAAATCTTAGTCTCTATTATGTTTGTCCATATCAGATTGTGAGGAGGAATGGGAATGTTGCTTATGAGTTAGATTACCAGATAGTTTGGCTTCTATTCATCTTGTTTTCCATGTGTCTATGCTGAAAAATTGTGTGAGTGACCATTCTTTGATAGAGACTATTAAGGATGTTGGTATTTCATATTCCTTGTCTTAGAAGGAGGTCCCAATTGAGATATTAGATAGACAAGTTTGTAGATTAAGGACAAAGGATGTAGCTTCGGTGAAGGTCCTTCGGAGAAATCAGAAAGTGGAAAAAGCTACATGGGAAACAGAGGAAGATATTAAGGCCAAGTACCTATTCTTGTTCCTAACATTGGATGAAAATGTTTAAGGTATGATTTTTATTCTCTCTTGTCATATTCTAAATTTGTCCTTGGATTCTATAGTGTTAATTTTGTTGTCGTACTAAAATTGTCCTAACTTCTCATTTGTGGAAAAATGATCTAAAGAGGGGATAATGTAAGACCCCACAAAATTTTAAGAAGTTTATTTTCGACCCTCATGCATTCATAATATTGATTTTTGACTTGAATTATGTATAGCGATGTTAAAAGGGTGTTTTGGAAAAGTTTCAAAATTTTTGTTCGTGGTCATTTTTGTACCCCAAAGCAGTTAGCCTCTGTTATAAGGGCATGCCATGGAGGATAACCTCTGTAATAATAGCGTGGCACAGAGGCTACGTCCGTGATAAGGGCGTGCCAAGGTGTTAAGTTAAATTCATCTAGTTTATGTTATTTTTCACTTAGGGTGAGGGCTTTTGGTCCTTTTAACCTTTGGACGACTTTTAAACATAAAATAGCCCCTTTACCTTCAGTTTTCAAAGATCAAAACTATTCTTTTTACTCTTTAACTCAAAACCCAAGAAATCTCAAGGGTTTTATAAAGAATTCAATATTCAAGCTACAAACTTCAATTTCTCTTTGATTTTCTTTGTATTTCAGGCATGTTGCTCATCCTTAACTAGTATTTTTACATTATAGCAAATATTTACTCAATATTTATGTGTTTTAATTGATTGGTTTGAAATTAGGTTAAGGGATTTTGGTTCTTATTACTTGAATCACTTTTCCCATATTTTAAATTATTTATTCATTCTTTAACCTATAATTTTTAGGACTAGATTGATGCATTGTTTTAATAGTTAGAATGGGGGACATGGGTTTCCCCAAATTAATGGAAATTTTGTTTAATAATATTGTTAACCTCAATCCACGTTTTAAACTTGATTTTGAATATGGATAATTGCATGGTTTAACTTGTATTTTGAACCCATTGCAATGCATTAAAGGATAAATGAATGAATGATATCGTTTTGGAAGGCCTAAGTAGCCTTGGTTTTGGATTTTTAATAGAACTTGGGAGTAAGTTTGGTTATATAGACTAATTTAGCATAATTGAATTAGCTTGAAAGCATATTGGTATGATGATACCATGTTGGTAAATACCTTAATAAATGACTCCTACGAAATGGTTGGTTTATGTACAAAGTATTTTAGTTTGGGATTAAAGAAAATTGTGTAGCTCACCATGAAGGTGTAGGTCCCGAGCGGATCAACATTGGAAACTACATTTGTTGATGTTGGGGGTCATTTTAACCGTGTTCTTGGTGCATATATTAAATATATTTTGGGAGGACTATAGCCTTGGTGTCTTTAGACTTTCCACAACTTTTCCTTGATCTGTATGGCTAACACGCATTGAGGCCCTTCCAGTAGGTGGAGTTAGACCCATATAGCGCATGAGTTCCTCTAGGATGGAGTGAGCTACATAGTTCAGGTATCTTATATTCATGACCCTTTTCCCTATCCTGGCATCCTATATATATGTATATGAATATGGTGCATATGGTTTATAACTAGATTTCGATAAATGGCATTATTTTATCCATTTTCCTGAGTTACAAGCCAATTCTCTCCCCACTGACCATCCCTGGACTCTACATCATTCATGATGTAGGGTTCGAAGGGGTTTTTATTGCTCTTGTATAGCGTTAGTGAAACAGCCAGGTCTTGAACCATTGAAGAACAACTATATTTTGTTCCTCGAAGTTAGGTACGGCTAGTGACTTGAGTCGTACCCTTAGTCATGACTAGTACCCACCTTGCCCTCCTCTTTCATACGTTGATCATTCCATGAGGGTATTATACTATTTCCTATATGACATGACCTCTTATTGGTTGTAACCAATGCATACGAGTCATATACTACTCATCCGTATAGAGGGGAACCTCAAACCAAGTGGACTATATTTGTCACGAGTGAAGCTTAAGAGTTAGGGTGAGTCGTACCCTTTGGATACGACTCAAAGGTGACCACTCATACCCTTAATAGTTTGTGTTACCTAGGAAAAGCCTAGGGTATGAGTTAGGGTACCACTCATACCCTAGGGAACGATCACTAAGGTAATCATATGGGGGAGTCGTACCTCTATATGAGCTCACTTTTCAGTCTTTAACTAAGGACCTTTGGTCATTTTCCTTGCCTAAAACCCTATCCCCTCTTACTGTATAAGGCATTGTAACCTCTTAAGCCCTTATTTTTCAATACTCAAACACTCTAAAACACTCTGAAAGCTTCTTGGAGTAAGATCAAAGGCTAGGGTTTAGAGAGAGCTCATATAGTGGTAAGTAGGAGCCAAGATTATTAGTGTGTTATCTTGTTTAAGGCATGTATCACTTCATCTCTTTAAATATCCATAAACCCATGTATTTCACGCTTGGATTAGTATGTGTACATGGTGGTTTTGAAATCAAATGAAAAGGGTTTTGTTGTCTCATGATGTATGATGTTGAATCTTGCTTTGACTTATGTTTATATGTGATATTGATGATGAATTAAATTTATGGGTTCTTGTTGTATGTGTATTAACATGAGGGTCTTGAGTAACCCTAATCTTGATAATTTATACCATGGAAGGGTCCTTATTGAAGTATGCACCCAAGGTGTTTGTAAAAATATCTAAGTTTGATAGTCATATATTGTTGATGTATTGAACTAGGGAAATGAAATGAACATGGTTTAGTGATAAATGATGGGTTAAAGGAATTATGAACCATGTGTGATGAGATTGATAATCTTGGTTGTTGGCTAATGAAAGGGTAAGCTCCCCAGATTTAAAGATGAACTTAAATTGTGGGTTGAACCCAAGTGTGGTGAAAATGTGGCATAAAATTATTGTAAGGGTCTTGATAACCAAACTTGCATTGTATGTTTAGTTAAGTAAAGTCATTGGCCTATTGATATGGTTGAGCCATGAAGGCTCCCATAAGGACTATGTGGTCACGTATAGTGTTGAATTAGCTAAATTGGTTAGAGACCTTAAATGTTGTATTGAATGTATGTTGATGGTTGGGTAAATGGTTAAAGTTCCTAATGCCAACTAATGATAGTTTTGATGGCTTTAGGTTTATGTCCTTGCACAATGATATTTGTTTGAGGTTGAAGTCACTGAATGGAATGGCTTATGGCTAGAGTTTAAGTATAACATAAGTTTAGAGTCTCTTGCATAATGTGTGATCATGATCTCAAAGTCCCATGCCCAATTGAATATGTGGACATGTGGTTGAAGTCTTTGGCCAATTGGATATGTGTATGGCTAGATCCCGTTATTTGAATGATCGGGTATGTGATTAAAGTCCTTGGCTAGTGAATGAGTAAGCATGGTTGAAGTCCCTTGTCTATGTGTGTGTGATTGTGATTAAAGTCCTATGCATAATGTGAATTGTTGAACCTATAAGTGTGGAGGGTTGGAGTCCCCCACTTTATGTCTAATGAATGAATGCTTGAGAATAATGATGTGCCTTGATATCTTGATTAACATGTGATATATCTATATGTATGGGTTAGTGTGCGAATGAGATAAAATGTGATATATTGCTTTGATATTTATTGACTATGATATTTTATCACTTATCCTTAAGTTATATGCTAGAGTTCCAACTGCTAACTATCTCCGGACGTTATATCCCCACCTGACATAGGGGCCGGAGCATCTTCTTCTTTTCCTGCACAGTGATTAGTAGATCAAAGTAGTTAGTGCATTGACTTGAAGTGGTGATCTTTCTTGCTCTGGAAGATCTTCATCTCTTGGTCTCTTTTTATTAGACTTAGACTCATTTAGACTAGGTTTGGCTATCATCGGGGGTTTGTCCTGGCATATATGTTTGTTGACTTTTTTTTTATATAGAGGTATTGTGAACTATTGTGAGCCTTGGTGTGAGTTAGTAATCATGAATCTAATGTTGTTTTAAGATATTATTTTTGTAATCTTAGCTTGTGAGTTGGAGTTCCATCAACTCTTATCGTATTATGAGATGATTGGGTCGGGTTATTTGGGCGACCTTTAATTTATGTGAGCTTGGGGCGCCCATACAACATAGATTGGGGTTCGGGTCATGTAAAGTTGGTATCAGAGTCTAGGTTCATGGTCAGTTGGGTGTTCATAATGTTATGTCACGTAGTGTTTATTTTATGGGTGTGAAGCACGCCATATTATTAAAACACGAGCTATGAGATATCTGAGGATTGTTTCCCTTTCTTGTGTTTCAATCTCAAGCTATAAAGTCTTAGGTTTTGAATCCCTCTGATTCCATTTTCTATCTTTTAGATCATGCCTCCAATAAGATCTGAGACTCAGAGAAAACTTTAGCCCCAACTGAGGGTCCTATGGACGAAGCTCGTTCAACTTTTCTAGTTCAGACCCGGGCTAGGTTACAATATCTGGCCATCCTCATGGTGTTCCACCCACCAACCCTACTTGTGAGAGTGACTCTTCTCCTCAGTCCCATTAAGGGAATGCTTCTAATACAAAGTTTCATCGCTCTAGCAACCTCTTAACTCAATTGGTAGACTTTCAATCAGAGCGAGGTGCTCTGGCTACTATTTCTTTTAAGGGCACAAGAATTGGCCAATTTATGAGGTTAAGCCATCCTATGTTCATGGGTACAAAGGTTGAGGAAGATCCTTAAGGCTTAGTCGAAGAAATGGAGAAAATTTTTTGAATCATGCATGCTTTGGAAATTGAGGTTGTTAAGCTTGCTTCCTACTAATTGAAAGACGTAACGTACCAATGGTATAAAGGGTCAGAGTTGCCTAGATATATTGATACTAGTCCGACTTCATGGGTGGATTTCTCTAAGGCTTTCTTAGATTACTTCTTTCCTTAAGAGTTGAGGGAAGCAAAGGTGAAAGAGTTTGTGAACTTAAAGAAAATGAGGATATCCATTTAGGAGTATGCCTTGAAATTCCATCAATTATGAAGATATGCTCCCAAGATGGTTTCTAGAATGAGGTCTAGGATACGGAATTTTTTCTCAGGATTATCCTGTGAGTTAGTTATCGAGAGAAAGATAGCTTTGTTGATAGATAACATGGATATTTCTAGGTTTATTGTGTATTTGCAATAAGTAGAGGATAATAAAAAGAAGCAAGTTTAGTTTAGTGAGAGGAAAGAAAAAAAGATTAGGCCTTCAAAGAGTAGTGTTGGAGATGGTAGCTAGTGTCCACGAAAGAAGTGAGGGAGCTCTGGTTCGTTCTTCTCGACTAGCACTCACTCTCTTTACCCAAAGTCGTTGGGTAATTGCTAGTCTTAGTTTAGTGGCAGGTTTTGGGCACCGGGTGGCTAATTCCAGACTAGTGGTGCTCAGTTGGTTTCTGCTGCCCTTCTTGTAGATGTTTTAGTCAAAGTCAACATGGTTATTATGAGAAGGAGAGAAATTAGAGTTTTCATTGTGGTTAGGTTGGGCACATAAAATGTGAGTGCCTCTCTCTGGCAGCTTCTTGGGCCAACAGAGCCCCTATTGCTACTCCACCTCCTTCTATACCAAAGGGTGCTATGTTTTCCTCTATTTCTATTTCTGGCATCAGTGTTAGCCAGAACCACTTGTATGCACTTGCTACTCTCTAGGATTTTGAGGTATCTCCCGATGTTGTCATGGGTATGTTTAGACTTTTCTCCCATGATATGTATTTCTTGCTTTATCCAGGGTCTTCTCTTTCCTATGTGACCTCGTATGTGGCTGTGTATCTTAATTGTAGTCCCAAGAGTCAGTCAATTCCTTTTTCTATTTCTACCCAGATAGGAGACTCGGTAGTTGTTCACCGGGTCTATAGGGGGGGTGTGGTATCTGTTAGTAGAAGAGTTACTCTTGTTAATTTGATAGAGTTAGACATGGTCGATTTCGATGTAATTTTAGGGATGGATTTATTGCACTCTTTCTATACTACCTTAGATTTTTGGACCCATAGGGTCATGTCCAAATTCCCTAATGAGTCGGTCATTGTATGGGAAAGTGGTTCTCTAGTTCCTAAGGGAAGATTTATTTCTTATCTTAAAGCTTGAAAGTTGATTGCAAAAGGGTGTTTGTATCATTTGTTTTGATTTAAAGATTCTAACTTAGAAGACCTTTCCCTAGAATCCATCACTATAGTTAATGAGTTTGTCGAGGTGTTTCTCAATGATCTTCTTGGTGTTCCTCCCGATAGGGAAATTTATTTTGGCATTGATCTTGTTTTAGACACTGGTACGATTTCTATCCCTTCTTATAGAATGGATCCGATGGAGCTAAAAGAGCTTAAGGAGCAATTTAAAGACCTCTTAGATAAAGGTTTTATCTACCCTAGCGTGTCTCCTAGGGCGCTCCCATGTTTTTTATGTGCAAGAAGAATTGTTCCCTTCATACGTGCATTGATTATTGTCAGTTGAACAAAGTGACAATAAAGAATAAATATCCTCTTCCTAGGATCGATGATTTTTTTGATCAACTTCAGGGTGTGAAGTATTTCTCTAAGATTGATCTTAGATTGGGTTATCATCAGCTTAATATTAGGGATGCAGATATCCCTAAGACTGTCTTTAGAACCCGGTATGGTCACTATAAGTTTCTTTTCATGTCCTTTGGGTTAACCAATATCCCGGTGGCACTCATGGATTTGATGAATAAGGTCTTCCATCCATTCTTTAATATATTTGTCATTGTCTTCATCGATGATATCTTAGTGTACTCTAAGAGTGAGGTGGATCATATAGATCCCTCCGTGTTGTATTACAAACTTTGAAGGATCATCAGTTGTAAGTTCTCCAAGTGCATGTTTTTGTTAAAATCCATAGATTTTCTTAGTTATGTAATCTCTAGTGAAGGGATTATGGTAGATCCCCAAAAGGTTGCGACGGTTAGAAAGTTGCCTAGACCTACGACTCCAACATATATTCGGATATTCTTGGGTCTAGCTGGTTATTATAGAAGGTTTCTAGAGAGTTTCTTTAGTATATCTACCCTGTTGACCCATTTGACCCAAATAAGTAAAGTTCTTGTGCTCTGATGCATTGAGGGTAGTTTTAGAAGTTGAAAGATAAATTGACTTCGGCTCTGATTTTGACCTTGCTCGAGGGTAGTAATGATTTTGTGGTGTATTGTGATTCTTTTTATGTCGATCTTGGTTGCATTTTGATGCAACATGGTAGGGTGGTAGCCTATGCTTCTAGGAAATTGAAAGTTCTTGAGAAGAACTACTCCACACATGAATTTGAGTTATTAGCCATAGTCTTTGCTCTGAAGATTTGACAACATTATATTTATGGTGTCCATGTTGATATCTTTACTGACCATAAAATCCTCTAATATGTGTTTACTCTAAAGGAGCTGAATTCCAGCAAAGAAAGTGGCTTGAGTTATTGAAAAATTACGATATGAGTCTTCATTACCATCCCGGTAAGTCGAATACAGTCGTCGATGCTCTTAGTAGATTATTTATGCAAAGTTTGGCCACGTTGATGAAGATAAGCAGGAATTAGTGAGGGATGTTCACTATTTGGCTAATGTTGGAGTTTGACTTGCGAACTCCGGGGGTGGTGGTTCATTTTTGCATTTGGTGTCTCAATCATCTCTTATTGTTGTGATAAAGGAGAAGCAAGCATTGAACCCCGACTTGATAAATATCAAGAGTAATGTGGGTCAACACAAAATTGCGTACGTTATGATTGGTGGTGATGGTATCTTGAGGTACCAAGGTAGGCTATGTTTTCTCGACGTCGATGGATTGAGGGAAAAGGTCATGGCCAAGGCTTGTAGATCCCGTTATGCTATTAATCTTGATTCCACCAAGATCTATCATAACCTTAGAGAGTTATATTGGTGGAATAATATGTAGCGAGATCTGGCTAGCTATGTGGCCAAGTGTATGGTGTGTCTACAAGTGAAAGTTAAGCACATAAGGCCTGGTGGTTTGTACAAAGAAATTATGTTGCCCGAGTAGAAGTGGGAGGCAATTAATATGGATTTCATTATCGATCTTCCTAGATCTCAAAAACAATGCAATTCTCTTTGTGTCATTAGTGATAGAATGATCTAGTCTGCCCATTTCTTACCCGTGAGAGCTAATTTATCAGTGAAAGATTATGCTAAGTTGTATCTTACGGAGATCATGAATTTACATAGTGCTCCAGTGTTTATTTTCTCGGATCATGGTAATTTATTTTCATCCCACTTTTGGAAGTCGTTCCAAAAAGTTTTGGGACCTAAGGTGTGCCTTAGTATCGCATTCCACTCACAAACGAATGGGCCAGCCGAGAGAACTATCCAAACATTAAAGGATATATTGAGGGCTGGTGTGACTGATTATGGTGGTAGTTGGTTTGACCTGCCTTTAATTGAGTTCACTTATAATAATAGTTACCACTCTATTATTGGCATGACACCTTTTGAGGCATTGTATGACAGGAGATGTCGATCTCCCATTAGGTGGTACGAAGTTGGTTAAGGTAAATTGCTAGGCCTTGATTGATTTCACCAAGCCTTAGAGAAGACGAAGGTGAAGGTGATTCGTGATGGATTGAAAACCGCTCAAAGTCACCAAAAGTCCTATGTGGATGTGAGGCATAGGGACATAGAATTTAATGTGGGAGATTAGGTATTCTTGGAAGTATCTCCCATGGAGGGAGTGATGACATTTGGAAAAAAGGGGAAGCTTAGTCCCCGATATATTGGTCCCTACTTGATTATGAAGAGGGTTGGCAATGTTTCCTATGAGTTGGAGTTGCCTTCTAGTAAGGACTCATTCACCCGGTTTTCCATGTCTCTATGTTGCGGAAATATGTGGGTGATCCTTTCTTGGTTGTCCCCTTAGAAAATGTTGGTATCTCAGACACTTTGTCCTATGAGGAGATCCTGATGAGGATATTGGATTGGCAAGTTCTCCTGTTGTGAACAAAAGAGGTGGCTTTGGTGAAAGTTCTATAGAGGAACCAAACTTCCGAGGAAGCTACTTGGGAGTCAAAATAGGACATGAATTCCAAGTACCCACATTTATTTCCCATTTCAAAAGCTTGTGATGGAGGTATGTGTTAGATCTCCTTGCTTAAATTATGTCTTTGATAGACAATGGGTTGAAGTCCTCAATGTTTAAAATTGAGTTATGCCTTAGGTTAAAGTCCCAAATTTTGAATTGGTTATTTCTTGTTAGATTATGAGTTTAAGTGCCTAATGATTTGGAACTATGTGTGTCTTGTTGTGATGGGTTGAAGTCCCTATTATCTTGAGTTGATTCATGTCTTTGATAGGTGGTGGCTTAAAGTTTCCAATGCTTTGAGTTGATTTATGTCTTTGAAGGTCGATGGGTTGAATTCCCTAAGTTGTGAGGTGAGTAAGTGTTTGATAAGTAATGGGTTTGAGTCCCAAGACCAATGAAATAAAATGGTTGATTGATGATGATCATGATATGTGTTGTGTTGTATCCTTCTTATGTGCATATTTCTAACTTTTATAAGGGTCGGTTGGATGCATATTGATACGTTAACTTGCGTTTATACTTGCCTTACCCTTCATTCGCGGACGAATGATCCAAGTGGGGGAGAATTGAAACACCTAGGTCTTGAACCATTAAAAAACAACTCCATTTTTGTGCCTTTGAGTTGGGTATGAGAAGAGACTTGAGTCTTACCCTTGGTCATAACTCGTACCCACTTTGCCCTCCCCTTTCGTACCTTGATCAGTCTATGAGGGTATCATACTGTTTCCTATACAACATGAGCTCCACTTGGTCGTAATTAATACATACGGCCGTATAGAGAGGATCGTTAACCCAATTGGACTATTTTTGTCACGAGTGAAGTTTACGAGTTACGGGTGAGTCGTACCCTTTGGATATGACTCAAGGGTTCCCACTCATACCATTAAAAGTGTGTGACACCTAGGATAAGCCTAGGGTACGACCTAGGGTACCACTTGTACCCTAGGGTACAATTACTAAGGGAATCGCATGGGGGAGTCGTACCCCTGCACGAGCTCACTTTTCAGCTTATAACTAAGGACCTTTTGGTTATTTACCTTGAATAAAACCCTAACCCCTCTCACTATATAAGGCATTGTAGCCTCCTAAGACCTTATTTTACTAGACTCAAGCACTCCAAAACACTATAAGAGCTTCTTGGAGAAAGGTCAGAGGCTAGGGTTTGGAGGAAGCTCATATAGTGGCAAGAAGGAGACAAGATTATTGGTATGTCATCTTGGTTAAGGCATGTATCTCTTTCTCTCTTTAAATATCCCTAAACCCAAGATTTAACACTTGGATTAGTAAGTTTACATGGTGGTTTTGACATCAAATGTAAAGTGTTTTGATGCCTAATGATGCATGATGTTCAATTTTTATTAGACTTATGTTTATATATGATATTGATTATGAATTGCATGTGTGGGATCTTGCTGTATGTGGATTAACATGAGGGTCTTTAGTAACCCAATCTTGATAATTTGTACCATGAAAATGGCTTTGTTGAAGGTATGCACCCAAGGTGTTTGGGAAAATGTCTAATTGAGTTGTCTAGTCATATATTATTGATGTATTGAACTAGGGAAATGGTCCAAATGAAAATGGATGAATGATAAATAATGTGTTACAGGAATTATGAACCACATGCGCTAAAATTAATAACCTTGGTTGTTGGCTAATGAAAGGGTAAAGTCCCTAGATTTAAAGATGAACTTAAATTGTGGGTTGAACCCAAGTGCGGACAAAATGTGGCATATAATTGTTGTAAGGGTCTTTATGACCATAAATTGCATTGTATGTTGAATTAAGTGAAGGAATTTGCCTATTGATATGGTTGAGAAATGAAGGCTCCCATAAGGACCATGCGTTCATCTATAGTGTTGAATTGGCTAAAGTGTTTAAAGTCCTTAAATGTTGTATTAAATGTATGTTGATGCATGGGCAAAGGGTTAAAGTCCCACATGCCAACTAATGATACTTGTGATGGCTTGAGGTCAAAGTCCCATGCCTTATTAATGGCTTAAGGTTATAGTTCCTTGCCCAATAATATTGCTTTAGGTTGAAGTACCTTGCTTATAGTGATCTCCTAAGGTCAGAGAACCTCACCAAATGGAATGGCTTGTGGTTAGAGTCGTAGTGTAGCATGAGGTTAAGTCCCTTACCTGATGTGTAAGCATGAGGTCAAAGTTCCATGCCTAATTAAATGTGTGGACATATAGTTGAAGTTTTATGTCCAATTGGATGCATGTATAGCTAGAGACCCTTGTTTGAATGATTGTGTATGCAGTTAAAGTGCTTAGCTATTTCATAAGTAAACATAGTTGCAGTCCACTTTTATCTCTGTGCATGTTAGTGTAATTAAAATTCTATGCATAATGTGAATTGTTTAACCTATAAGTGTGGAGGGTCGGAGTCCCCCACGTCATGTCTGATGAATAAATACTTGAGAATGATGATGATCCTTGATATCTTGATTATCATATGATATATCTATATGTATGGGTTAGTGTGTGAATAAGATAAAATGTGATATATTTGTTTGATGTTGATTGATAATGATATTTTGTCACTTATCCTTGAGTTACATGCTAGCATTCCAACCATTAACCGTCTCTAGATGCTATGTCCCCATATGATATCAGGGTCAGAGCATCATCTTCTATTCCTGCACAGTGATTTGTAGATCAAAGCAGTTCGTTCATTGACTTGAATTAGTGAGCTTCCTTTATCCAGAAGATCTCCATCTCTTGGTCTCTTATGATTAAACTTAGACTCATTTAGACTGGGTTTTGCGGTCGTCGGCGGATTATCCCAATATATACATTTGCTGACTTTATTTTGTGTAGAGGTATTGTGAATAGCTGTGAGCTTGGGTGCTAGTTAGTTATCATGAATCTAATGTCGACTTATGACATTATTTTCGTAATCTTAACTTATGAGTTAGAGTTTCTTCAAATCCTATCGTATAATGAGATGAATGGGTAAATTTATTTGGGCGACCTCAGGTTCATGTGAGCTTGGGTTGCCATACTACATGGCCAGGGGTTTGGGTCGTGTTAGTTAGGTGATTTGGTATTCTTGTGGATCTTCTGCAAAATGGTGAGCCTCCATTTTTTGGAAGGCCCTGTCATCTCACTGATTTCTTTATTGTCTTAGTTTCTTATTTGGGATTCTTTTTGGCATAGTCGAGGGCATGTCCCGATTTAGTTGGTATTTCTGGTTTATATGATTTTGTGGACATGTATGGTTGTTTTTTTTTGATTCTTAGAATTTAGATTTGACTATATATTCTTCTTATTACTAATTGGTTGACTTCTACAATATTTATTATATTGTGCTCTGAATATTAGGCTAGGGGGGTGGTACTCGGCCCATAGTGGGATTGAGATACCTATCACGACTAGGCCCTTGTTCTGGTCATGACAATCTTTTATTTCTAGCAGGCCTGATATTATGTTCAGTGTGGGCATGTGTATCAAATTTCATGCATGTCCAAAGGAGTCTCATTTGAAAGCTACCAAGAGAATTCTTAGATATTTGAAAAGGACAAGGGACCTGATCTTGTTCTATCTATCTGTAGACAGTTTTGATCTAATTGAGTATGACGATGCTGATTATAATGGGTACTTAGTGGATGGAAAGAGTACCTCAGGAATGACTCATTTCCTTAGTTCATTTATTATTTCCTCGGGGTCAAAGATGCAAAATTCAGTTGCTCTATCTGCTGCTAAAGCTGAATATATAGCTGCAACTTCATGTTGTGTTCAATTGCTATGGATAAAAAATGAGCTGAAGGATTGTGGGATTGTCTTAGACACTATTCTAATAATGTGTGCCAATACAAGTGCTCTAAATATGGTAAAGAATATCGTGCAACATTAGAGGACAAAACACATTGATGTGAGGCATCATTACTTTAGGGACAATGTCTAAAATGGAGCTATTTCTACAAAGTTTTATAAGACAGAGGATCAAGTGGCTGACATCTTCACAAATTCTTTTCATAAGGAGCAATTTGTGAAGAACGGGATAGGGCTGGGATTCCTTAAGATGAATTATCCTACCTAAGAGGATCAAATTCCTCAATTTTTGGCTATGATTAGGAGATAGGTATCCTTGTTTCAATTTGTGCTATATGGTCTAACCCACTACCATACCTTTTGTAGGTATACACACATGGTGAGAAAATCCTAAAGTTGAGCAGATGAGATAGACTTTTATTTGTGCAATATGGTCTAACCCAGTACCATACCTTTTGCAGGTATACACACATGGTGAGAAACTCCTAAAGTTTAGCAGATGAGATAGACTCAAACTAAAAGTTTCTTCAAACAAGGGATGGACCTGGTCCTATCACACATGTATCATTCATGCGTATCTAAAAAATTATATAAATAAATCTATCTAAAAAGCCATGTCCTTTTCCACATGTTTGAAAGCTCTCAATCTCTATGGAAATGAAAGGTTGCACCTATTAGGACCAAATACATACTATGCCCTTTACCTTCAAAAGTTGCACACTTGTACTTCTTTTAAACAAAATCAAATACCTTATTTTTCTCACTATTTCCAAAATTAGTTCTAAAACACTATCTTAAAATCCAAATTCTTCTCCCCAAAAGTATTTTTCATTGTTTGAAAATTTTCTTCCATAAAAAAAACTCAAAATGGTAGGCAAAGTTTCCTCTTTAAGACCTACAGTAGAGTCAGAAAATATTCTATCTCCCTCATCCTCCACTGAGAACCCACTTATTGGTTCTTTCTCATTACCGGTATCCATGGTAGAATCCACCATGTAAGAAGCCCCAAAAATTATGGAATCTAACTCTAAGAGAGCCATTGTTGTTGACACCAGTAAGGGTTTTGGTTTACTAATATAAATTGAGTTTCCATAAACTTCTACCTACTAAAGAAGCCCTAAAGTAGATATCCCTTATAAAACCCCAAAAGAACCTAGTTCCCCTTCCCTTTCAAAATCAAACCCATTTTTTGCATAACAGTTTGATGAAGATCTCTTAGTAGAAAAGTCTACCCCATTTAGTAGTGTTTTGGCAGGGGAAGATTAGGTTGCTGAAAATCTAATATTGCTAGCTAATAATCCTAGAGAGTGTTCTATGGAGATGGAAGAAACTATAGTTTGTGACACCCTTTCACCTCATTTAGCATATCTTTAAAGTTTGTTAATCATACTAATACATTTTTGTAACCTCCTAAAGAGGACGGGGAGGTTGATGATAATGTTATGCACTTGAGATGGGCTATATAGAGGCAAAGAGAAAGCAAAGGAAAGGAGAAATCAGAGAAGCCTGTGAAAGTTACTAAGACCTATGCCACAAGAAGTGTGGAAAAAAAGCTTATAGGAGATTCCTATCAGCCACCTCTACAAGGAAAAGTTTGAAAAACAAAACTATGATAGATGAAGAAAATGTAAAGGTAGTGGAGGTTGGTAAAGGTGATTAAGAAGTTGATGTTGATATTGCTGCGGCAATAGAGAAGAAAGGAAAAGAGGTTCAAGAAAGAAAGAGGACCAAGATCTCTTAAACAAATCAAGGAGTTCAAATCTTAAGAAATATATTATTGTGAAAAGAAAAATGCCCTAGGGACCTAGTCCTATCAAAATAATTATTACTGAAGAAGATCCTGGTAGTGGCTCTAAAAGAAGAAAGGTTGAAAAAGAAGGAAAGTCTTTGACATGAGAGAAAAGAAATGAGATACTGATAACTTAAAAAGTTCTAACATGAAAGTGTTTCATTCCACGAGTTTTGAACAACCTAGAATGGTTGAGTTGGCAGAATATATAAAACATTAGGGTTGGGTACACCTCCTTGAGAAACCTGTTCCTTCTATATTTGAAAGTGAAGTAAGACAATTTTACTATATCATGAAGTTTTTTGATGATGGGTTGAGTCTATATGCCTTAGTTCAAGGCAACAAGGTGAAGCTAGATGAAGAAGATTTGGCAAAATTTTTGGATGTTTCTTTTGTTGTGGTAAGATTAGTACTGAAATAACAACCATCAGTGGATTTATAATAGATGCTTTCGAAGTGGATGGAACCTCTATTTTTGGTGTAAGAAAGAGGTTTCTTAAGAGGGAATTCGACTTGGTTTTTGAATTTCCTAACAAAGTGGTCTTACCTAGGTTTGAGAAGAGATTAGTAGCATCTGTTGTTGATCTCTTTGTAATGGAGTATTTGATCAAGTTTGATCTCATTACTTGGTCGGCTTTGATGATTGAAATCATGTTCAAATTTATTTATGTTAATGAAGGGAGACATGGAATGCCCTATGGGTATTTTTTGAAAAAGGTGTTTGATCATTAAAGCATTATTGGTGAAAAAGAAACTCTTAGGACTACTATGCAGATGTTTACCTTAAACACTTTGATTGAGAATTAGTGTATTAAAGGAAATGTGGGGAGTATGTCCCAAACTTTAGAATTAATTGCTACCCAAGAGAGTGGGTAAGGAGGGGGGTGAGACGGGAATGACTCTAGCTACCAAGGGTGCTAAGATTTTACATCTCTAATTGAGAAACCAACAACTATCATCTGAAGGACCTGGTGTTGCAGAGGCAATAAGAGTTGAAAATACAGAGTTAAGGGAACATATTACAACACAAACAAAGGAGGTCAAAGAATTTACCGTAGAAGTGAAGGATCTCACCAATTAGCTACTAAATTCTCATGCTGCTGAAAGTGCAAAAACTGAAATGTTGTTCAAATCCCTTTCTTCCAATCCTCCATCCTCTTACAAACACCTCCTTTGTATTTGGTGATTATTCCTGGTGTCAATTTCTTTTGTTGACATAGTGGCTTTTTATTTAAACTAAAATGTTTTTTTGGTGTCAGTGAATGGTACTTGTCATGGTGATTATATAAATGGATTTTTTTTGTGTCTATTATTTCTCTCTTTTATATAATTGTTCATTTATATTAGTATTGTCCTAGTGTCCATGAGTTAACCTAACTGTTCTAATCATTATTCTGGTTTACTGTATTTCCTTTTTCTATAATGCCAAAAGGTAGAAAATGATTCACTACAGGGAGGTACTACAAGGTGTGATGAAGGGGTATTGTTTTTAGGGGGAATGCTAAATGATGTTTTCTATTTCGAGGGTGAAGTTGTTGAGTTGTGATAAGGGGGAATGCTAAATGATGTTTGCTATTTTGAGGGTGATGCTGTTGAGTTGTGATAGGGGAAATGCTTGTTAAAAATATTCTAAACTGAATAAAATTTAAGTGCTTTGTGAATATGGTTTGTCATCATCCAAAAAGGGGAAAATGTTATTTCATGTTTTGGTGAATACTATATAATGCTCAGAGGACCAGGTCTGTGCACTCTCTATAATTTTTCCTATAGCACAAATATTGTGCAGGTGCACAGTGTACTGGAATGGGCACCTATTCCAATCAAATTTCAAATAATATTTCTATACTTCCATGAATACAAAAGGATGCCATATTGCTGAGTAGTTTTGCAAATTAGAGATTTTTCTTGTATAGCAGTAAAAACCCTCAACGGCTTAATATCTGATTCTTATATTACTTATAGCATTATTATTGTTGACTTAGGTCCTTAAATAGATTTACTCCAATAATTGTGAGTAAAGTTTTTATTTTTGCTTTTGATTCTTTCTTAAGTAGAGTTGCCTAAGATATGTTGACTAGAGTTAGTCAACTTGCAGATAACTTTCGATAGAGTTGTCTAGTGAGGGTTATAATAGAGCTATTGTAATCTATTAGAACTTAGCTTTAAGTTTGAGCTGAGTATGTAATCACGAGTCATTTTGATTATAGTGGACTTTAAGAGACACTAATTCCATATTAAAATTGGTTGTGTCATTTACTTTAAGTTTTCTCTTGTGCTTCTATTTTACTGTCATATATTACCTCGTAGGGATCTAGTCCCTTAGTGGTGGGGGACCCTTGTGTTTCAATAAGAGCTATGATTACCTAAGGTGATACCAAGAACAAGATCACATGAAGGTAAGAACAAATATCTTAAGAACGTTAAATCACTCTCACTTGAATAACCTTTCAAGAAAGATCAATCTTTTCTATCCACATACGTATGGCAAGAAACAAGGGACAAGATTTTCTTATCAAGTAGGAACCATGACTTTGTATTGACCCTTCAGATGATTTTCAATATTTCCACTTATTTTTTTTCTATTAGAAATTCTCTATAGATGCCCCAAGTCATTTATGACTTACTGGAGCTGACTTTTGGTTATCAAGCAGTTTGTTTGGATTTTAGAGCCAATTCTTTATTTTGAAGTCTTCGCAAGTTCCAAATGGCCACCGAGTTAAAACTTCAGTCAAATAACCTTGAATGTAAATTTTGACTATTCCAGTAGCTCTCAAATATCAATTTTTAGGCTTGACGGACTCTTGGTTTGGTCCTGAGGCACTCTGGATCAATTTAACCTATAGGTCAGAAAGTTAAGAAATTAGAAATTAGGTATGGGACCTATATTTCATCATAAAAAACCTTGGATAGAAATTTTAATTGTGCCATTGAGTTTGGAACATCAAATTTGGTGTGGTTATATAGTTCATTTATGTATACGAGATTGCAAATAAATTTGATAGCTTTGGCTATGATCGTGAATCCATGACCAGGGTAGCAAGTGTCGCGGTCGCGACACTTTCAGTCACAAAATCGACTCCTTGAATAGTACATCAGACCATAATTTCAAGGTTGGAATATCATGATCAAGACATCCTCATTTGATGCCTTGAATTTTGATCGCAAACATAGGGTTGCAATAGCGAGAACTAAGGACTTGGTAAGGGTATAGATACCCCACTTTAGCCTGACTCTGCTCATTCTCTTCCATTTCCTACAAAAACCCTAAATGGGCAGAGAGCTTAAAATTGGAGCTTGTAGGTTATTTTAGAGCTTGTCTAATACTTGTTTACGTGATTATCTACCAATTTTTTTGTAAGATTTCAGCCTTTTCATGGTAGAAATTTCTACTTCTTGTTCTAAAATTCCAAAATCTTAGGGGCTTGATTTTAGGCCCAAATAAGCTCAGAATTCACATATTTTTTAGGGTAATGATTTCCTTGAGAATATGGGAGCGTTGGATTAGTTTTTAAAACATGATTTTCCATAAATAGGACCTACATGCGATTTTGATGTGATTTTTGAACCCAAAGAACAGTAGTGCAATATAGGTATCATAATTCTATTATTGATGAGTAAAGCATGATTTTGATAGCATGAAATCATGCGGAAGCTTCTCAGAAGGGAAAAATAGTGATTTAGTGGATCATGTGAGGTTTCTTCGGCGTCCAAGTAGGCAAGGGTTTAGCCCTTGTTAGATTAAGATACTTCATAGTATATTTATAATATTATGATAGATTTGGGATAAGGTTTAGGTGGTGTTATGATAAATTGAAAGATTTGGGAGTAGTTGGGTTATTTAGGCTATTTTGGATACCTTTTTAGGCATAATTAGCCTAGTAAATCATACCTTAGGGTGAAGTTGACCTTGTAGGATTATTATGCTTAGGACATAAATGCTTTAGTTACTAAATTAACAAGGATATTTCCTTGGTTACTTGTGTTTAGGATGAAACTCACCTAACTTACCTTAGCTTAGGTGAAATTGACTTAGTTGCTCTTTATTAAGAGAAATTACTTTTCTAAGACTAGTTATGGCTTGTTCAACATCTAATCATGGATTTAGATACCTTAGACTAGTTAGGGGTAGAGTTTTCTTGGTAAATGATTTCAGGAATTTAGAAGTGGGCTCTTCAACCCATCTTAAGACATGACTTGTGATAGTTATCGAAAACCCTTTGATATGCTTGTGTGCACCTAGGAAGATGATTATTTTGGTGATAGTTAGACTCTTTTGTACGCATTGGTTGTGATGAATGATGTTGGAATTAATGCTTAATGATTATGTTAGAAATGAATTATTGGTTAAGCTTATGATGAGATATTTAATATTCTATTAATTTGGCTATTGTTTGGGCTATCAAATATGCTATTAAATAAGCCCTTGATTATCATATTGGCTAAGCCATAAATTCTGCTATTGATAGTAATCATGCTCATTGATGAATTAGCATTTACACTTTTGTTCATGCTATTGGCCATGCTTATTAGCTACACTGGTGATTAAGCCATTGATTATGCAATGAATAAACTATAGATTATGACACAGATTAGATATTGACCAATCTAATGATAAGATATCTATTATGCGAATGACACGCTATTAATTAGGCTATTGATAAGTTGTTGCCTACACTTGATAGTATATATTGATTATGTTAGGGATAATATTTGATGACTATATTGGTAAATAAGTTATGGATTATACCAAAGAGCATGCTTATTGATTATATTAGCGATTATACTATTGACGATGCCAAGATTGTGCTTATTTACTATATTAAAAATCATGCTATTGGTTATGCTAGCACTCACCATTTTGATTATGATTATTAATCATGTTAACACACTATGTTCATATTTTTTTCCATTAAGTAGTTTATGCATTATGTTATTGGCCATATAAATAATGATATCGATTATTTATACTTGATAGAAATGCAGATGATGTCCATGATATTAATGATATATATATATACCCGTTAAGAACAGAAGATGATTATGATGATATATATATGCTCGATGAGGCTGGAGGATGATTATGATGATATATTCCCGACAAGGTCAGTGGATGATTATGATGATATATAATCGTCAAGGTTGTAGGATGATTATGATGATACATAAATATATACCTGACAAGTTCGGAGGATGATTATGATGATATTTATAAGGATATTATTGAATATCCATACTGGTTCAAGTCTATCTATGGTATTATACTATGATGATATACTTATTATGGTATAAAGATATTGGGTTGTGTGATTAACAATCTAGCTAAGTTGAAAATAAGGAAATAGTTATAATGTAGTATGATATGAATAGACTCTAGTGGTATAATAATTAGTTGATAAATATTGGCTAGTTGACAAATATTGGTTAGTTGGTAAATAATGACTAGTTGATAAGTGATGATTATCCTCTATATGAATACTAGTTAATAAGTGATGTTTGGTTGATAGAGGATGATTTATGGATATATGACAATTAGAGTTACATGAAGGTTAGTTGATAAGTGCTGACTAATTGGAAAATGATGAATCTGGACAATCGATGGTCATAGTGTGTCATGACTTGGATGAATTTTAATTTGATTATGGGAGTTGATAAATGACGGTGGTGGTTTACTCTATCTTGTTTTTACTTTTTAGGCTTATGGGGGCTTGTGATATTTATTTACTTTTTGACACTATTGGCATATGAGAGCCCATTTTCTAGTTATGATTGTTTGTATTGATGCTTTATGTCAAGTTATACTATTATTCTGATTTACTTCCTTGCTTACGCACAGTGATGATGGAGTTACTTTAGGTTTGTCTATACCTTGACTTAGTTATGTTATCTTGCATTCTATCATATTTATGTTATGATTTAGCTTAGTTAGCCAATAATGCCTACTGAGTACTTGTGGTTTTGATACTCATACTACACTTTTGTACCTTTTTGGTATAGATTCGAGTACTAGTTACTGCTATTGATCAACATTCATGTTATGTTAATATCTGGAGATAGGGTGAGCTCTTATAGATGGAGTCACCTATTTCCTTCTATTTTTCTATGTTTAGTCTTTTGTTTTGAGATCGATGTTATTGACTATTCTAGATACTTGGGCTGTATTATTATTATTGGATGCTCTTGTACTAGCTCTACAAGGTCATGGGGTGGTATCTATGTTGACTATTTTTATCTATTCAAGTACTAATCTTATTTATAAGTTGTATTATTAATATTCGCCTATGTTGGGCATTTTCCACTAAGTTAACCTATTGTGTTTAGCTTTGGGTTGCTGTTTGGCTTACTAAGTTAACCTATTGTGTTTAGCTTTGGGTTGCTGTTTGGCTTACCTACTGGTGAGATAGAGTAGTTGCCATCATTACTCATAAATTAGGTCGTGACAAATTGGTATCAAATCCTAGGCTACTCCGGTATGTTAATTCAAGAGAAAATATCAAATAGAGTATTAAAGATCAAAATGATAATATCTATTTCCTATCTTAGGGAGGCTGTGGGATATTCTTAGGAGTTCTTACTTCTTTCACTCATAGCGTGCTAAAAGACTGAGTTGGTTTATAAAAGATTCTTTGATTTCACTTTTTTGGAAATAACTAGGACACGTGCTACCGCTATACACGATGAGGGTACCAAAGTTGAGCCTAGAGATCCTTCTTTTGTTCATGGATGACCTAGACGTTGTGGAAAGCCTCGATATATGTCCCCCATCTAGGGGCCAGGATAGGGGTCCACCACCAAACTCTATTTCTTCTCCTCAACCAAACATTTTTTTGCTTTACCCAGCGATGGGCCAGGACCAACCTAGGATCCACTAGGGTTTATTTCTTCTTTTGCGCTTAGAGATATATTGGTTAAGCTTTTGGGGTTAGTTAGTTGTGCACTATCTGATGTGCACAGTCTATAGATTAGAGTGGTAGGAGGCGGAGGTACAACCTATAGTTGCAACTTCTAGAGTTAAGGTTCCTTTTGTCTGGGTGGTTGCTCAGCTGATATTTTCTCAGCCAATGGTTACCTAGCCTGCTATGTCTGTCGAGGAGAAAAAGATTATGGGTTGATTTTTGAGATTAGCTTTGTCTAGGTTGTTGGTGCTCCAAGCGAGGATGTATATGAGTTTCTAATTGCTTGTGAGGATAAGCTTCATAATTTAGGCCTTGTTCAGAGTTGTGGTGTAGATTACACTATATTTTAGTTGAACTTGGCTCCTCGACATTAGTAGAGAGGTTTTATGGATTCTAGACTATACGAATCTTCTCCTTTTACATAAACTTAGATCTCTGAGATGTTTTTAGAGAAGTATACACCTTGGAGCCTTAAAGATTGTTTAAGAGTCAGTTCTCTAGATTGGAGTAGGGATCTATGACTGTTGTGGATTATGAGGCTCATTTTCATGAGTTGTTTAGGAATATAACTTCTATTCTAGATACTGTGTATGAGAGAGTTCATTTTTTTATCAAAGGGTTAAGACTTTCCCTTAGTATGTCTACTCAGGTTTTGGTTATTTTGGATAGGTCTTTTGTTGAGATTTCTGATTATGCTCAACTTATGAAGGAGATTCATTAGGAGGCCCATAAGGGCAGCGATAAGAGGCCTATACATCAGGGAAGTTTTAGTGGGAGCCATAGTAGTTCTTGGTTCAGAGGTATCCATTTTTCATGGTAGATATACTCTGTTTCCATCCTATCATCCTTAGAGTTAGCCTACTCAACCTATTGAGGTTGCACTTCAGATTACTAATGGAGGTCAGTCTAGTGCTAATGATCACCCAGGTCAGGGTAGTGGCCAGTCTTCGAAAGGCATATCATCTGGTTATTCTAGACATGGTAGTTATTTATGGTCAATCATATCTGTTTCCATCCTATCACCGTGCTTATGTTCATGATGTTTGTATGGAGTGTCCATCGCTTGACTCTTTTCCTATAGTTTGTGAGTTTCCTGCTTTGTTCCCTACTAACCTACCTAGTATTCCCCCTACCCATAAGATTCAGTTTGCTATTGATCTTGAGCCTAGCACTCAACCTATTTCTATGGAACCTTACAATATGGCTCCTATCAAGCATAAGGAGCTAAACTTTCAACTTCAAGATTTTCTTAGTAAGGGTT
Source organism: Capsicum baccatum var. pendulum (assembly GCA_030864225.1). Lineage (NCBI taxonomy): Eukaryota > Viridiplantae > Streptophyta > Magnoliopsida > Solanales > Solanaceae > Capsicum > Capsicum baccatum. The sequence goes on from CM061556.1 coordinate 119,677,151, forward strand.
TTGTTAGATCAATGTGTCTCCTTGGGGAGCTCCAATGTTATTTGTGAAGAAAAAAGATGGCTTCAAGCATATGTGTGTTGATGATTTATTTAATAACCTTCAGGGAGCAACAATGTCTTCTAAGATTGATTTGAGATTTAGTTACCATCAGTTGAGTATTTGAGCTGAGGATACCCCGAAGACAACTTTTAGGACCTGTTATGGTCATTATAAGTTCTTTGTGATGTTATTTGGCTTGACTAATTCTCCATTCGCATGTATGGATTTGATGAATTGAGTGTTTAAGCCTTATTTGAATTCCTTTATGATTGTATTCATCGATGACAGCCTTGTGTATTCGAGGAGTAGAGAGAAGCATGCATAATATTTAAGGATTATGCTTCAGACTTTGAGAGATCATGACATTTTTTCCAAGTTATCTAACAATGAGTTTTGGCTTGGGTTTGCAAAATTCCTTGGTCATGTGGTGTCTAAGAATGGGATTATGGTAGACCTGATGAATATTGAGGCAATTGTGATTGGTCTAGGCCTATATCTTTGACTAAGATTCATAGTTTTATTTGTTTGGCCAGTATTATGGATAATTCGTCGATGGTTTTACTACTATTTTAGTGCTTATGTCCAGATTGACTCGAAAAAAGGTTCCCTTTCGATGGTTTGAGGAGTGTGAGTCAAGTTTTGGAAAGCTTAAGAATTTCCTTACTTTAACTCCTATTCTATATCATTTGGTAGAGGGTGAGGGATTCACCATGCATTGTGATGCTTTTGGTGTTGGTCTAAGTTGTGTTTTAATGCAGTAGGGTTGTGTTATTATTTATGCTTTGAGATAACTTAAGGTTCACGAGTGTAACTACCCCACTTATGATTTGGAGTTGGTGGCAGTAGATTCCGTGCTTAAGATTTAGAGGCATTATCTCAATGGTGTGCATTGTGAGATTCTTACTGATCATCGAGTCTTCAGTATCTTATGACCCAGTGGATGCTTAATTCTAGAAAACATAGATGGATGGAGTTTCTTAAGGACTATGATATCTCTATCTTGTATCATCCGAGTAAGAAAAACTTGGTAGTAGATGCCTTGAGTTGGAAGACAGTGAGTATGGGTAGCTTGGCTTGTATTTAGGTTTCTTAGAGGCCGTTAGCACAGGACATTAATCCTTCCCCAACTTGATGGTTCACCTTGATAGTTAAGACCCTAGGAGGATTCTTGCTAGTGTTGAGGCAAGCTCTTTGCATTTTGAGGAGATTCGGGATCGTTAGTTTGAGGTTAGTAAGCTTCTCTTATTTTCTGATCAGGTGTTGAGAGGTGAGTTTGAGAGGATTACCCTATATTTTGAGGGCATTTTGAGATTTGATAGCTAGAATTGTCTTCTGATGATCGATAACTTGATACAGTTAATTCTGCATTAGCTCACAGTTCTAGATATTCAATTCATCTCGCCACAACATATATGTATAGAGATTTGATACAAAATTATTAGTGAAGTGACATGAAGAGAGATAAAACAAATTTTACAGCTCATTGCCTATGTTGACAGTAGGTAAAGGCCGACCATCAGCGTCCATGTGGTTTGATTAAGAGATTTCCCATTCTCGATTGGAAATGGGAGTGGATTACCATGGATTTTGTGAGTGGTTTTCCTTGTAATTTATGTGGTTCCAATGTTATTTGGGTCATTGTGGATCTATTGACCAAGTCATCACATTTCTTTCCTATTCTGATGTCCTTCAGCACTGAGAGTTTGGTCCGTATATATGTATATGAGATAGTCTGTTTGCATGTTGTGCCCATATATCATTTTGGATCGAGGTTCCATGTTCACTTCTAACTTTTGGAGACCTTTTTCAGGAGAAGTTGGGCACTCATGTTTATCATAGTACACCCTTTCATCCACATAGCGATGGCCAGTCCGAGCAGACTATTTAAGTGCTTGAGGATATGCATTGAGCCTATGTTATGGATTTTGGAGGCAAGTAGGAGGAGCACTTACCCTTGGTAGAGTTTAATTATAACACAAGTTATCATTCATGCATTGAGATTGCACCTTTTGAGCCTTTGTATGGTAGGAGATGTCGTTCTCCAATTGGATAGTTTGAGACTTTTGAGGTTTGACCCAGTTGTACCAATTTGCTTCAGGAGTCATTGGATAGAGTCAGGGTGATTCAGGATAGGTTAAGAGCATCTCAGAGTAGGCAGAAGGCCTATGCAGATCATAGAGTCCATGCCTTGATATTTGGAGTTGATGATCGAGTATTCCTCTGAGTGTCGCCCATAAAGGGTGTGATGAGTTTTGGGAGAAAAGGCAGGCTCAGGCCCAGGTATATTAGGCTTTTTGAGACTCTTTAAAAAGTTGGTGAGGTGGATTCTGAGTTAGCTTTAACTCCAGATTTTTCTTTTTTCCATCTAGTTTTCCATGTTTCTATGTTACAGTTATATATTCCTGATTCGTCTCATGTACTTAGATGGGACTTAGTCCAGTTGGATGAGCGTTTGACCTTCTAGAGGAGACGGTGCTTATTTTGGCTAGTGATGTTAGGCGGTTGCGTACTAGGGTGATTCGTGTAGTTAAGGTTTAGTAGAGGCACCACCCAGTAGAGAGGTCTACCTAGGAGATCGACAGCAAGATGTGGACCCAGTATCCTCACTTGTTCGCGACATCTGGTATTTCCTAATCCTTAACTTTTGCGGATGAAAGTTCATTTAGTAATGGATATTGCATAACCTTTCTGGTCATTTTCTATATTTATTCTTAATTTCGCCATTAGAAATTCTCTATAGCTTCCCTAAGTTATTTATGACTTGGTGGAACTAATAATTTAGTTATTGGGCAGTTTGTTTGGGTTTTAGAGTCAATTCCTTGTTTTGAAGTCTTCATTGGTTCCAAATAGCCACTGGGAAAAACATTTAGTCAAATGACCTTGAATAAAAAATTTGACTATTCCAGCAGCTCCGAAATATCGATTTTATGCTAGTTGAACTCTTGGTATGGGTCTCTAGGCATCTGGGCCCATTTTGATCTATTGGTCAAAAAGTTAAAAAATTGAAAATCGGACGTGGGACCCACATTTTGTTGAAACGACCTTGAATGGAAATTTTGACTATGCTACTCATTCTAGATTGTCTAATTTGTGTGGTTACATAGTTCGTTTTCATTTACGAGATTTTGGAGGAATCTCCAGGTCTTGGCGGGGACTTGGAATTTCCAAGTCTCAACTGTATCTGATATTTCTGGTGCATTGCGATCACAATGGCATTGGCTGTTATCGCGAATCCTTGAGTAGGGTAGCAAGTGATGCCATCACGACACTTTCAATCATGACGCGACTCCTTGACTAGTCCACTAGACTGCGATCATAATGAAGGAATGTTGTGAGTGCGACATCCTCGTCTGATACCTTGAATCACGTTCACAAACATTGGTTCATGATAGTGTGACCCGAGGACCTAGAAAGGATATAAATACCCCATTTTAGCCGATTTTTCTCATTCTTCATCCATTTTATTGAGAGTTAAAACCCTAAATAATGAGATAGCTTAAAATTTTAGCTTGTGGGTGATTTGGGAGCTTGTCTAACACTTGTTTATGCGATTATCTTCCAATTTGTGGTAAGATTTCACCCTTTACATGGTGGAAATTTCCATTTCTTGTTCAAAAATCCCAAAACCTGGTGGCTTGATTTTAGCCCCAAATTAGCTCAAAATTCACCCAGTTTTTAGGGTAATGATTCCTTCAGCATGTGGGAGCGTTGGGTTGATTTCGGAAATGTGATTTTCTTCATGGAATTTAGATGTGATTTTTGTACCCAAAGCACAATAGTGCAATATAGGCATCATTATTCATGTATTAATATGTAGAATGTGATTTTGATAGTGTGGTATCTTGCGGAAGCTTCTCAGAATGAAAAAATGGTGATTTAGCGGACGTTGTGAGCTTTCTTTGGCGTCTAGGTTGGCTAGGTTTTACCCCTTATTATATTAAGATATATCATAGTATGTTCATAATATTGTATTAGATTTGGGATGGATTTTAGGTGGTGTTGTGATAAATTGAAAGACTTGGGACTAGTTGGATCATTTAGGCTATTTTGGATATTGTTTTGGGCACAATTAACCTAGTAAATCATACTTTAGGGTGAAGTTGACCTTGTAGGCTTACGCTTAGGTTGGAAATGCTTTAGTTACTTAATTAACGAGGATATTTCCTTAACTTGAGTTTAGGTTGAAACATACCCAAGTTACCTTACCTTAGGTAAAATTGACTTAGTTTCTCCATATTAGGAGGAATTATTATCCTAGGACTAGTTATGGCTTGTTAACCTCTAATAGTGGATTTATATACCTTAGACTAGTCCGGGGTAGACTTTACTCGGTAAAGGATTTTACAAATTTAGAAGTGGGCTCTTCAATGGGTATCTCATGTCCGGCGAGGACCGGTGACCACCCCTTTACCTAACCAAATAGAACAAAATACAGCTAGCAACTAATGAATTTCAAACATATAACAAGTTAATCTGAGTTTTGAACGTATAACAAGATAGGCAACTCAAAAATGAAATTTCATAATTTCAACAACATCCCACTCCACTACAATACACAAAAACTTTACTGTTCGAAAAAATCTAAGTCAGGATATGCCTTGAAGATAGACAAATGAAACAATGAGAAATAGCCTATGACACTAAATAAACCAAGAAGTTACATCCTTTTGGAAGAAGGAGGCTCACCACTTCAAGCTAACTCAAGAATGATCCAGGATCACCTATCACTGTGCAAGAAAAACAGAAGTATCTCTGGTTCCTACATCGCGTGGGGATACAACATCCGGAGACAGTTAGCGGGTTGAGCGCTAGCATGTAATTCAAGATAAGGATAAAATAATGCCTATTCAAAATCTAGTCCAAACTAAATGTACATGTTCACATACATTCATACATACATATTTATATATAAGATGTTGGGATAAGGAACAAGGCCTAGTATGCAAGTAAAACATTAAAACATTAGCCTAGATTATCTAGCTTAACCATCATAAAAAGCCACCCATGATCTATATGGGTCCAGCTCCCCATGTTGAAAAGGTTCCAGTGCATGTTAGATGAAAAAACTAAAATTATCAAGGAAGACCAAGGAATTCCCCGACCCCGCATTAATCCAAGATACAATTAAATATTAATAGTGTGAACCATGCACACGGTCATTAAGACGAACCCTCACGCTGACAAACACGAGTATTCAGAATTGGTCCTTCAAGACCCCCACCTTCACGGTTTATCTACATAACCCCATTAATAATTAAAATAAATTTCATATAACCTATCCATTTAAACAAGTCATTGATCTCTAAGGCACACCATAGGTATCGTTATACCCTTTTTTGTTTGCAAGCTTATAATTATGTCATCACAATTCCATTAACTTGGGGGAATGTCTCAACCCCCTTTATTCATTAAATCAAATTTGGGGAATGCCTCAACCTTTTTTGTTCATTATATTAAATTTAGGGAATTCCTCGACCCCTTTTTAGTTATAAAATCAACTCGGGGGAATGCCTCGACCCCCGTGTTTCCAATTTAATATAAAAAACATGGTCAAGAAGGCTTTAAAAATTAGTTTTCATCCGTTTAACCTTTTATACAATGCAATAATATAGGTGTGTAAGTCAAACCATGTGACAAATCATATTCGAAGCCAATTATACAAGTGGTTTGAGGGAACATATTTTATAAAACCAAATTCCATACCAAAATCATCAAATTTGGGGAATGCCTCAATCCCCTTTCCAATTCTCATACCCATGCACCCAATTAGTACAAAAATCATTGATAAAGAATGAACAATGCATATAAAATCATGGGAATTCAATTCAAATAACATTCATTTCAAAACCCTTAACCATATCAAAACCCATATTCAAATCCACATGAAAAACTATTCAAATAAATGCTTTAAGTAAGACAAGTTTAAGGGATGAGTCACATGCCTTAGATATCAAGAATTATGGAGAGAAATCAACCCTTGGAAGCTCTAATTGCCAATTTCTTGTGAAACCCTAGCGTTCTTGACTTAGCAATTTGAGAGAAAAAAGTTTGTTTTGATTTGCTAAGTATAGATAATAGGGTCCCCAATATTCTTTTAAGTTGTGGGTCTTAAGTGGGGAAAGAGATAAATGTCCAAAGTTCCCTTAATTAAAATACTGAAAATTATCGCCAGTGACCACGTGTCACCTTATGTCTCGTGAGGGCACACTACGACTCGTAGGGTCCAAAATGTACCTTAGTTAGAAGCTTGGACCATCACATTGGTTTGTTCATGAGTCACTCCCTGTGACATGCGACCACACATATGACTCATTGACTCTAGTTGTGATCAAGATAAGGAATTTGGCACCAACATTGGTTTGCGTACGCGTTATACCTTATGACTCGTAATGAGTCCTCACGATTCATAATAATCAAATCGTAACTAAGGCAGAAACTAAGTCAACCTTCACTGGTTACCCTGCGACTCAATTGCAACGACCCATATGGAAACCTTATGACTCATTTGGTGAGTCGTAGTCAGAGTAGTGAGTTCAAAAACTTAGGAATTTTCCAGGAACAAAATATGGGGTGTTGCATTCTCCCCCCAAGTATCATTTCTCCCTGAATGATGAGTCAAGGCCTCCATTAGCATGATTTAACACAAAAATGCAACCATAATTACCTTTAACAAAGACATAAAACAAAGATGTTTAGAAATACACATACGGTAAGTATGATTATCTATAGAGGGAAATAAGAATGGATATTTTGACTTTGTGTCCTCTTCAACCTCCCAAGTAGCTTCCTCAACCTTATAATTCCTCTATAGAACTTTCACCGAATCCACATCCTTAGTACTTAAACGACCGACTTGCCTATCCAAAATCTCAATCGGGCCTTCCTCATAAGGCAATGAATCTGAAACACCAACACTCTCTAAGGGAACAGCCAAGGAAGGATCACCCACACACTTCTTCAATATTGAAACATAGAACATTGTATGGATAGAACCCAAATTTGGAGGAAAATCCAACTTATAATCCACATTGACCACCTTTCTCAAAATCAAGTACGAGCCAATATATTGGGAGAAGAGCTTCCTCTTCCAAACCTCATCACCCCTTTCATGGGAGACACATTCAAGAATACCCAATCACTAAATACTAGAATGATAGTTGTTAGTATATACAAACTCTAGAGAGGAAAATGATCAACCCAACTATGACCAAAGTCAACCACGCAAGCCCTTAGCATATCATTTAATGTTTGGATGGTCCTCTCCAATTGTCCATCTATCTGAGGGTGGAAAGTAGGCTAAGGTTTACCTTAGTTCCCAAAACTCTCTAAAATAACCACCAAAAGTGAGATGAGAACTACATACCTCAGTTAGATATAATAGAAACAGGAGCACCATGAAACTTGACAATCTCCTGAATGAAAAACTTAGCATGATCCTCAACAGAATAATTAGTCCTCATTAGCAAGAAGTGAGAAGACTTAGTAATATTGTCCACGATGACCCAAATCAAATCAAACTGACTTTTAGATTGAGGAAGACCAGTAACAAAGTCCACGTTAATTAATTCCTACTTCCACATGGCAAACACGATCTCTTGAGACAAACCACCAGGCCTCAAGTGCCCCATTTTCACTTGCTGATAAACCATACACTTGGCTACAAAATTGGCCATATCCCTCTTCATGTTATTCCAGCAATAAATCTTTTTCAAATCATGGTACATCTTAACTGCCTTAACTCTTTGTGGATCCACTATGGTCCCCTCACTAGAAACAACATGACTAAGAAAGGTCACTATATTCAACTAGACCTCACACTTTGAGAACTTAGCATACAACTGTTGATCCTTAATAGTCTGTAACACTAAACGAAGGTTATTGGAATGATCATCCTCACTCTTAGAATATACCAAGATGTCATCGATAAACACAATGATGAAAAAGTCCAAAAACTAATGGAAAACTCCGTTCATAAGATCCATAAATATCGTTGGAGCATTAGTCATCCCAATAGACATGACTAAGAACTCATAGTGGCCATACAGGGCTGGGAAAGTAGTCTAAGGGATATCTACCTCCCTAATCTTCAACTGATGATAACCCGATGAAAGATCAAGCTTAGAAAAGTACTTAGCACCTTAAATCTAGTCAAACAGGTTATTAATCCTTTGGAGATGATACTTATTCTTCATAGTCACCTTATTTAATTGTCGATAGTCTATGAACATTCTAAGGGAACCATCCTTGTAAAATAATAGGACAGGACCATGGAGAAATACCAGGGGGATTAAAACCCTTATCAAGATAATCTTTCAACTTGTTCTTGAGTTTTTACAACTCAGCCGGAGTCATTCTGTAAGGAGGGATAAAGATAGAATGATTATTTGGAAGAAGATCAATCCTAAAGTCTATTTCCCTATTTAGAGGAATACCAGAAAGATCATTGAGAAACACTTTTGGAAACTCATTGACAACAAGGACAGATTACAAAGAAGGGCCCTCAGAGTAAGAATCCTTAACCCAAACTAGATGATATAAACACCCCTTGGAAATTAATTTTTGGGCTCTAAGATAAGAAATAAACCTTCCCTTAGGCACCAGAAAACTCTCTTCCCACTCAATCACTGGTTCATTCGAGAATTGGAAACCACATTTTGGATTATACAATCAAGAGATGTATAGCACGAATGAAGCTAATCCATCCCCAATATCATATCAAAATATAATGTATCCAACTCTATCAATTCCATCAACATCTTCCTACTATATATAGATACCACACAACCCCTATAGTCCCTTCTAGCCACAATAGAGTCACCTACTAGGATAGACACAAAAGATGATCAAAAATATCTTTGGGACCAAAATTGAAATAAATAACCACATAAGGGGTAACATAAAAAAGAGTAGACCCCAGATCAAGTAAGAAATATATGTCAAGAGAGAAGAGTTGTAACATACCAATGAAAACATCAATAGAAGCCTTAAATTTCTGATGAGTAAAAAGAGCATAAAGATGATTTCGATCAGTGCTGGTACCAAAAGTAGCACCCTTTGGTGATAGAGCTAAAGTCGTAGCAACTGGAACCTTATTAGCTCTAGTAGCAACATTGCATGTAGGATAGTTCCCCTAAATATGACCATGTTAGACATATCTAAAGCACTTATTTCTCTTCTTATCATGAAAACAATGGTTTAACTATCCATAAAATCTGAAAGGAGGATATGATGGAGCTGAATAGGCCCGACTAGCCTGAGATTTGGCTCCTTGTGCCTTAAACCTATTGTTGCTCTAAAAATAATAATCACCAGATGACTTAGGATACAGAGCACTAGCCATAGAATAAGAACCATATTTCCTTCACTTCTTCTTACACCATTGCCTACCATCTCTAGTACTATTTTATTGGCCTCCACCCCGCTTAAAGTACCTAAATTTCTTACTCTGCCTTTCCCCTATTTCAGTTTGTTTCTTATTTTCATTATTAGCCTATTGCATATTGATCTTGGGTGTATTTATATGCCTAAGAACCATAACTTACCCATATTTTAGCTATGTCTTAATTACAAAGTGCCTAGTTTCTTATGTTCTTACTCTACTTTTAGGTAATTGAGCTAACCTATGTGATTAACATAATTTCAGGTGTTAATGAAGTACATGAAGATTTGATGGGACTACAGAATGTGGATGGAAGATCACACAAGACAAAGTAGCTTGTTGGACCAAATGTGGTGCCTAGAAACTATGTCCAAGCTACTTTGTCATTTAAAATTAGTTTAGGGACTTAAAAGGCAATTATGAGAGAAAAGTTACTAAAAAGACTTGATACTGACAATTCGCGGATTCAATTCCATTTTGTATTATTTTTAATTAGAGAAGGGCAGCTTAGAGAAGATAAAAGAACAACTTTCACTTTGTTCACGATTTACACACCAAGATCATCTTTTATCTTTTGGTATGATGAATATAACTATGGTATTTTTGTTCTGTTCATGAGTAGCTAAGCTTATTGGTTAGGGTTATGAAAACTTTGTAGAATACTATATATTTCTATGTCTATTGAATCAATATGCATTGATTAACTTATATCATACTCTCTTTGTTATTCTTGAATTCCCGTGGTTTCCAACATAGAAAATATGCCATTGAAACATAACTTATTTGATAGAAAGATTAATGTTTGGAAAAGAGAGTAGTGACAAGATAATAGGGTTTCCAACCTCTATTTGACACGTTAATGCCTTAGTAGGTTTAATAACTTGGAGATTTCGTATAATTGTGTAAACATTTTTTATTCAAGAAAACTAAAGTGAATTAATCCTTGATGGTTGAGAAACACTCGGATTAAGATATTGAACATGTTTCTCTATAAGTGTATACATATATGAATTCTTAACACCCATAGTTAGTATTGAAAACTACAAGGTGGACATAACCCTAGCTTTTTATTCTCTATATTCAAATACTATTACATGTATTGTTTCACTGTTGCACTAAAACTACTACTTCATACTTAAATCAAAACCCCCTTATTATGTTTTTGCAAAAATGAATGATTAAAAATCAACTAATTTACATATTACTAAAGTAACACCATATTCCGTATGGGATTTGATCCCAACATAGTTGGGTTCTATATTTGACAACGATCACTTACATTCTTGTAAAAGAGTTGTAATTTGGGCATATCAAATTTTGGCGCTATTGCCGGGGAATACAGTTGTCAATTAAGTTTATATGTGTTAATTGACTATTAGTCAAGTTTCCTAATTTTAGGTTTATTTGTTGTTTTTGTTAGTTACAGGCTCATTGTTGTTTTTTCCATGAACCAGAAGTTCAGGAGAACCATTATTACCCTTTAATCTAGAACCTCATCTCATTGAAAGAATGGCTAACCAACAGAAAGATAAAAGATTAGTCGCTTTGGTTAATGCTCGATTAAATCAATAGAATGAAGATAACACATATCGGGTACCTAATCCAAATGAATAGGACCTAGGAGATGATAATTTAATTGACCCGACTAATAGGAGGTGTGCAGCGGAAGTAGTTGCACCAGTAACTGAAATTGTCTATTAAGAGGGAGACCAGACCGCCAAGTTGTGCAGTTTTATATTAACGATGATGAGGATGATATGGATAGAGCAGGTGCTACTGGAGCTATTATCGCTCCACCTTTAGCACTCAGAGAGAAGTTCAGCATTACGAGCACTATAATTTAGTTGCTCCATCTTAAGGGACTGTTTGGTGGACTTTTGGGGAATGATCCAAATATGTACTTAGTATACTTCATTACTATTTGCAAGTCTTTTCATAAACTGGGAATAGGGAAGAATGAAATCTATCTGCATCTATTCCCATTGTATCTATCTAGGGAGGTAACACTACGGCTAAATAGGTTGACTCCTAATTCTATAACAAACTGGAGGTAGTTGAAAGGAGATTTCCTAGAAAGGTTCTTTCTGCCATCCATGATGTTATAGTTGATGGATAAAATCAATAAATTCAAGCAGCTTCCAACCAAAGATCTTTATGAGACATGGGAGAGGTTCAAGAAGAAGTTGATGTAGTGCCCCAACCACAAAATGACTGATATATATTTGATGGAGACTTTGTATAGAGCCTTGAATTCTATCACAAAGTCGATTGTGGATAATACTGCAAGTGGAGCATTCATGGATCTTACTTTTTTGGAAGCTGAAAAAATGCTTGATAGGATGACTAAATAGAGTAGAGCTTGGTATAGCAGGGATTCAGAGGTAGCAAGTTCTACTATCTCTAGTGGTATATCTGAGGAGAAATGATGGAAAGAGGAAGAGCATGACCACGATATGGCATAAACAAAGACCCAAATGGATTTTTTCATTAAGCATTTGCTATCTGGGAAGATTGCAAAGGTGAAAGCCATTGGGTCACTAAGTAGAGTTGATTCTGATTCTAAGGAAGAGGCTAATTATCTGAATAACCAGGGGGTTTCTGAGGCAATATTCAAGGGAATCAAGGTTGGACTTACTATGATAAATCTGGTTATAAAGATCATGACCAAGGGAGTTGGAAAAATAAAGCCGACAGGAGTGGATTGTATGTGCCTCCTAGAAATCATGATAATGCTACTACTAGTTTGGGTAAAATATCCATGGAGGACATAATGGAAAAGTTGTTAAAAGGAGTGGAGGCGACCAATGTTGGTGTGACAATAATGAAGAATGATTTATCCTCTATGAGCCAGTTGGTGGATTCACATTCAACCTCTATAAAATATTGGAGTAGTAGTTGAACAAACTTTTAGCGGAATTCAACCAGAGAAAAAGTGGTACATTGTTGAGTGGCACAATGAAAAACCTTTGGAATGATGGCTCTTGCATGGCAGTTACCACTCAGAGTTGTAAAGTATTACTGGTCCCTTCTGTGGGCAAAGCTGTAATTGATAATATGGTTAAAGAGTTGGGGAAGATAAAGAAAATTGTCCAGTGGAGTATGAGAAGCTGGATAGTAATGACATTCCATCTAACCGTCAGCAGGTTGATGAGTTAGAGAAAGAAAAGGGAAAGAAGATGAAAGCAGTGGTTACCACTCTCCCAAAACTACCACCCCCTTCCTTCATCGATTGAAAAAGAAGGCTAATGATACAAAGTTTAGCAAATTCATGGCGATGTTGAAACAACTGATAGTGAATGTACCTTTAGTAGAGGAACTAAAGTAGATACCTGGATATGCTATGTTTATGAAGGACCTTGTTACAAAGAAGAGAACAGTGAGCTACGAACCGATGGATAATCTTCAACATTGTTGCGCTATTTTTACAAGATCCTTAGTGTAAAAGAAAGCATACCCATGAGCATTCACTATCCCTTGTACTATCGGGTTGCTAGATTTTGCAAAGGCCTTATGTGATCTCGGAGAAAGTATTAACCTGATGTCACATGCTGTTTATAAGAAGTTAGGTTTGCGGGCCGAAATGCTACACGGTGCTCATGACCCCGAAGGACCACAAGCTAACCTATGACTGATATCTGTACCTATTTACTCCATGATATATTGTATAAATGTGGAAACATGAACTAAAAAGCCATAAGGTTCAAATCTGTAACATAACTGATAAATCATAACATATGGATAGGGTATAAATACCCAAAAAACACTGTCTAAACATACTGTAGTTTGAAAAGCCTCTAAAACATGACTGTATGAATAGAGAGTTGATGGGACATGTCCCCAACTAACTCGGAAATAACCAAGTACTAAAATAATGAAATAACTAATCATATAATCCTCGAAGGATGAGGACTCCCTACTGACTGGCTGCTGATATTTGGAATCTACTAATGCTCTGGAGCTCGTGTCTCTTAACCTGTGGTATAAGACACTCTAGCACAAATGCATCAGTACTTTGAATATACTAGTAAGCATGTGAGGTAGGATGAATGCATGGGTTTCATATGCATGAACAATACTAGCTAACTGACTAATATGAATGTGAGAATACATGCATGAATACATAGTAACTATATCTGAGATCATGATAACATGAATTTACTGATAACTAACATGATTGATAACTGAGTTCTAATGGTTGATATAAATAATAACATGAGTGACTGTATGTAACAGCCCTGAATCTAATGGAACTAGCTGAGTTCTATACTATTCTGAGTTGACTGTATCTGACAATCCTGAATTCTATAACTAAAACTATAGGAAGTAGTCATCTAACCGACATGTTCCTAATACGCCATTATGGGTAAGTTGGGGTCCAATCTATAACCCCAATTGGAACGGTTCAATACCGTGCCACTAGTAAGGATAATCTGTGATAACCCTTATATAACAGGTAACTTTGAAATTGAATCCCCAATTAAAACCCTAGCTTGTTTTTAAGAGAAAATTGAGAGAAACTAGTATATTTTGGGTGAAGAATGGCTAAATCATGTGTTATTGGGTTCAAATAGGGGTGGAAAATTGACACTTTTAACCCTAGTTGCGTCTCTTAATTTTAGTGAAATTTTCCCAAATTGGACCCCTGGCGTGGCGCGGCGCTCTCGCGATTTGACAATTGGAAATTGAGGGATAGCGTGATGCGGAGTCATCGCGTTATTACTTCTTTTGTGACCTGAAAGTTTGGCACAACGTGGAGAAATAGGACTGAGACATTGATAAAAAGAACAATTGCTATTTTGGCTTATGGAGCGGCGCGTCACTGGTCACTGACTCATTTGGTACTATTTTACGATTGAAACTTGAAATAGTCATAACTTCTTACTTGGTTATGGATTTGGGCGAATCTTATATCAATGGAAAGCTTATTGAATTTCCCACATGATAAAAATTCCTTATGGGATAAACATCATTCAATTTAGAAGATAATACGAGACATTCTTAAGACAAAATTAGTTAGGAAACTTTGGGGTATTACATAGACAGGTCAGTAGGAATATTGTATGAAGTACTAGTAAAGATGGCTAACATTATATTTCCTATTAATTTTGTCATTCTGGATTGTGAGGTACCCATAATCTTGGGTAGACCTTTCTTTGCAATCGAAAGAATGCTAATTAATTTGTGGGCTAATGAGCTTCTGTTCTGATTTAATGATGAGGTATTTTTGTTTGATGTGCGCTAATCTATGAATTAGCACAATGGGATTAGTGTATTCTCCATTATAGATGTTTATTATGAGGATGAGAGAGAGGTGCCGATAGCGGAGAAATTTGTTGTTGAAACTCTGGTTCCAGTCTTAATGAACTTTGAGAGCGAAGGCATTGAAGAATATGAAGAGATAGTCTTTGCCCTGAAGGGAATGGGATCATATTAATATGTTTTTGCCCTGAAGGGAATGGGATCATATTCATATGCTTCAAGAAGCTAGATTTTGACCTAAAAAATCATCCAACACCACAGGCTAAGCCATATATTGAAGAGCCACCGGTGTTGGAGTTAAAGAAGTTACCGGGCCATCTACGGTATGTGTTTCTAGGCAGTGAAAACACTTTACCTATGATTATTGCAACTTATTTGGGTGAGCAATAGGTTGAGGTACTTATATCTGTGCTCAGTAGGTACAAATGGGATATAGGCTGGACCATTTCCGATATTATTGGTATCAATTTGAGTATTTGCCCTCACAAGATTGATCTTGAGAAATATTACACACCAACCATTGAGCACCAACCATTAACGGAGATACTTTCTTGAAATTGAATCCCCAATTGGAACCCTAGCTTGTTCTTGAGTGAAAATTAAGAGAAACTAGTATATTTTTGGTGAATAATGGCTAAATTTTGTGTTATTGAGCTTAAATAGGGGTGGAAAATTGACCCTTTTAACCTTGGACACGTCTTTTAATGCCATCAAAATTTTTGAGAATTGGACCCCTAGCGCGATGCGGCGCTATCGTATCGTCTTACTGGAATTTAACAACTGGAAATTGATGGATGGCGCGATGAGGATTCATCACGTTACTACTTTATTTGAGACATGGAAGTTTGGCGTGATGCAAAGAAATCATGCTGAGACACTGGAAAAAGGACAATTTCCATTTTAACTTGTGGTACGACGCACCACTGACCAATTTGGTATTGTTTTACGACAGGAACTTGAAATAGTCTTAATTTCTTACCCGGTTATTGGATTTGGGTGAATCTTATATCGATGGAAATCCTATTGAATATCCCACATGATACAAATTCCTCATAGAATAAACATAGTTCAATTTAGAAGATAATAATGGACTTTCTTGAGATAAAATTAGATAGGAAACTTTGGGGTATTACAATATATCCCCCTTGGGAACATTTAGTTAGGAAACTTTGGGGTATTACAATATCTCCCCCTTAGGAACATTTGTCCTCTAATGAAACTGAAGGAGAGGGGAGAAATGATAAGCCGAAGAACACACTTAACATGAACAATGAAACATGATTGACATAACTGACATTTCAGAGATTCATACTGAGGATGCATATTGAATGCATGATTTTATGACTATGCTTATACATGAATGCATGAATGAAAGTACTGACAACTGAGTTTCTTACAAGGAGAATGCATGTCTGACGTATGAACATATGACTAATTTGATGCATGAACATATAATTGAATATGCAATGGTACTTAGTACCCAGTTTAAAAATGGAATCCAAAGCATGAGGATGATACCAAGTTGTAACTAAAATCTTACATGAAAACTGAAAAGCTTAAGGAGAAATGTTACCTAGAGCTAGATCTGAGTTAGCGTAGAAGAGGTGAGGATACTTGGTACACATGTCTGCTTCTGCTTCCTAAGTAGCTTTATCAACGGACTGATTCCGCCAAAGAACTTTGACTAGAGGGACTTTTTTGTTCCTTAGTCTTGAGTCTAATAGTCTAGAATATCCACTGGAATCTCTTTATAAGATAGGCTGTTCTGAGTATCTATGCTCTGAATAGGGACTACAACTACTGGGTAACCTATACACTTCTTGAGCAAAGATACATGGAAGACTGGATGAACTGAGGCTAGATCTGAAGGCAATTCGAGCTCATAAGCTACCTTGCCAAAGCGACTGAGAATTTTGAAGGGACCGATATATCGGGGACTGAGCTTTCCCTTCTTGCTGAACTGCTTCACTCTTTTCATGGGAGAGATCTTTAGTTAGACATAGTCACCAATATCGAACTCGAGATCCTTTCTGTCGGCTCTGAGCAGCCCGGAGTCTTTCTCTGATCAATTGGAATTTCTCTAAGGCATAGAATACCAACTCAGGCCCTATAACTGAGGACTCACTAACTTCGAACCAACCTATTGGATATCTACACCTCCTACCATAGAGAGCTTCGAATGGAGCCATCCAAATACTGGAATGATAGCTATTGTTGTATGCAAACTCAATCAAAGGAAAGTGGTCATCCTAACTACCCTTGAAATCAATTGTACATGCCCTTAGCATATCTTCTAGGGTCTGAATGGTCCTTTCTTCTTGACCATTTGTCTGAGGATAAAAGGTTATGTTGAGATGAACTTGGGTGCCAAGACCCTTTTGGAACACTTTCCAGAAATGAGAGGTGAACTGGGTACCTCTATTTGAGACAATGGACAATGGAGCACTGTGTAATCTGACCAACTCTCTGATGTAGAGTTTGGCGTAATCCTCGGCTGAATAAGAGGTATGAACTGGATAAAAATAACTTTATTTGGTCATTCTGTCTATAATGACCTAAACTAAATCATGTTGATGACGAGTATGAGAAAAACCCATCACGAAGTCCATGTTTACCTCTTCCCACTTCCAAGTAGGAGTACTAAACTTTTGCATGGACCCACTAGGCTTCTGATGCTCTATATTAACCTGGTGACATGTAGAGCACTTAGCCACAAACTTTATAATATCTCTCTTCATCCTACTTCACCAATAGATCTCCCGCAAGTCACGGTACATCTTTGTGGCCCCTGGATGAATAGAGTAGTGCACACCATAAAATTTTGTAAGATTTCGCTTCCTTAAGTCATCTACATCCAAAACACAGAGATAACTGACAACGCAATACACCATCTCCCCCTTGGGAGAAAACCACTACTTTTTGATCCTTGACTTACTATTTTAGCTTGACTAGACTGGGATCTCTATCTTGCTTTTCTTTCACCTTGGAAACTAGAGATAGTTCTGAACTACTTTGAACCCATATATATAGTTCTGAACTACTTTGAACCCATATATCACCCTCTTATGTATTGACTAAGCAAACACCTAGTCTCGCAAGCTAATGGACTTCTTGAGCTAACTTTTTCTTACTGTCCTCAACATGAACAACACTACCAATAGATAGTTTACTAAGAGAATCAGCCACTATATTAGCCTTGCCTGGATGATAAAAGACACTCATGTCATAATCTTTCAAGAGCTCTGACCACTTTCTCTGACAAAGATTAAGATTTTTCTGAGAAAAGACATACTGAAGGCTCTTATGATCTATGAACACATCTACATGAACACCGTATAGGTAATGCCTCTAAATTTTTAAGGCAAATACTACGACTGCTAACTCAAGATCATGAGTTGAATAATTTTTCTTATGGGATTTAAGTTGTCTGGAGGCATAGGCTATGAACTTACCATGCTGCATGAGGACACAACCCAAAACTATTCTGGATGCATCACAATATACTACAAACCCATTTGGACCATCTGAAGAGCTAAGACTGGGGCTGAGGTGAGTCGAGTCTTCAACTTCTGAAAACTCTTCTCGCAAAGATCTGACCACTAAAACTTGACTTTCTATTGAGTCAATCTAGATATAGGAGATGAAATAGAAGAAAATCCTTCAACAAACCATCTATAATAGCCAGCCAAACCCAAGAAACTCCTGATATCTGATGGAAAGACATGATGAGGACAATTTTTTACTACTTCAATCTTCTGAGGATCTACTCTAATGCCATCACCAGAAACGATATGGTTAAAGAATGATACTGACCTTAGCAAAAATTCACACTTACTAAATTTGGCTAACAACTGATGATTTCAAAGATTCGGAAGTACAATTCTAAGATGGTCTACATGATCACGTTCACTGTGGGAATAGACAAGAATATCATCTATGAAGACTATAACGAATATGTCCAAGTATTGCTTGAGCACCCGGTTCATCAAGTGCATGAAAGCTACTGGGGTATTAGTAAGACCAAAGGATATTATTAGGAATTCAAAGTGACCATATCGAGTATGAAAGGCTGTCTTTGGAATGTCACATTCTATGACTCTGAGCTGATTGTAGCCTGATCTGAGGTCTATCTTAGAGAAATAACTGACACCCTAAAGTTGGTCAAACAAGTCATCGATTCTGGGAAGTGGATACTTGTTCTTGATCACCACTTTATTAAGTTGATAGTAGTTTATGCACATTCTGAGAGAACCATCTTTATTTCGTATGAATAAGACTGGTGCACCCCATAGGGACACTAAGCCTGATGAATCCCTAATCTAAGAGATCTTTCAACTGTTCTTTCAGTTCTTTGAGTTCTGCTGGTTCCATTCAATATGGTGGAATAGATATAGGATGAGTATCTAGAAGAATATCAATACCGAAGTCTATTTCCCTTTCAGGAGGAATTCCTGGAAGATCTTTGAGAAAGACATCTGAATATTCATTCGCGACCAGGACTGAATCAAGGCTGGGAGTTTTAGAACTAGTGTCCTTAACTCGAATAAGATGATTGGCACATCCCTTAGATATCATTTTTCATGCCTAAAGGTAGGAAACAAGCTGACATCTGAAAGAGGATACACTACCCTTCCACTCTAGGACGGGTTTATTTGGAAACTGGAATTGGACTATTCTGTGTCTGCAGTCGATTGTGGCATAGTAGGAATAAATCCCATCTATGCCGAGAATGATATTAAAATCCATTATCTCGAATTCGACTAAGTCTAAAGAAGTGACTTTTTGAAATATCATAATCGGGCAGTTCCTGTATACCCACTGGGCTATAATGGTTTTACCCACTGTGGTAGAGACTAAAAAGGGCTCTGCTAGAATTTTAGGACTGACTCCAAAATCAACTGCTACATAGGGAGTAACAAAAGAAAAAGAAGCTCCTGGATCAATCAAATCATAAACATGCACATAAAAGATCTGTAACATACCAGTAACCACATCTGGAGAATTTTCCTGATATTACTAGGATTGGATAACATAGAGTCTGTTTGGGCGTTGCCCACTAGTAGCGCTGGAACTGGTACCCTGCTGATTTGGATGACTAGACTAAGCTGAGGAATAGTTCTACTAACCCTAAGGACCTGGTTGAGGATAGTCTCTAACTCTGTGGCTTGGCTTGCCACATCCAAAACAAATACCACTACCAGCTCTACAAATACCCTGATGGTGCTTGTCGTATGTCTAGAAAAAAGGAAAGGTGCAGGCACTGCTAATATGCCCTGAGACTTAGAGCCTGGCGCCCAATCTTTACTACCATTCCTGAACTTAGGAGATGAAGTACTAGCTGAAGAAGGAGCTGGAATTGGTGACTTAGGACAAAACTGAGAACGGTTTTCTCTTTTTGATTTGGGCTGAGCAAAGTTGAAACTACCTGTCCTTATTCTCCTATTCTGCTTCTCCTTCATCTTAATCTTTTGATCCTCTATTTGTTGAGCATGAGTTATAAGCCTGGCTAAAGTTATGTCACTATTCAACATTTCGAACCTACACTCGTTGACCATACTATCATTCACCCTAGGAATAAACTTACTTATCTTAGTCTTACTGTCTGCAACCACAAGAGGGGAATATCTGGCTAATTGAGTAAATTCAAGAGAATACTCTTTCACCGTCATGTTGCCCTGCCTGAGGTTGATAAATTCTAAAACCTTAGCCTCTCTCATCTCTAAAGGAAAGAATCTTTCTAAGAATACAGTGACAAACTCCTCCTTTCAATAGACCCTGCATTATCTTACCTTTCTGACTTTCACTGTTTAAATCAAGTGTGGGCAATATCCTACAACTGGTATGTAGCTAGTTCAAAACACTCACTAGGATTGACCCCCATGATGTCTATAACCTTCTGAACCTGATCGATGAATTCTTGAGGGTCCTCGTCTGACTTAGACCTAAGAAAGGATGGAGGATTTATTCGGGTGAAGTCCCAAATCCTGGCTGCAGCAGAATTGGCCACTGGATTGGCTGGAATGATAGCTGGTCATTTATTATGAGAAGTAACGGACTGAGAAAGAGTAGTGAATACAACTCTAAACTCTACATGATAAACATGTTCACCTAAAGGTTCTTTGGGCTGAGGGGCTGACTGATTCCCGTTTCTAGGAGGCATATTCCATAGAAAAAAGGGAGAAATAGATTAGACTGAGAGATTGACATGAGATTATGCTCACTGGCAAGACATGAATACTAAAATAAGGGAAACTGTTCCTAAAATATCTTATATCCTCTTGCACATAAATGTGGTGTGCAATACACCCACGTACAAGACTCTACTAGATATGACTTTTAGACTTCCTAAGACTCTATTGAACCTTAGGATTCGATACCAAGTTTGTAATGCCCCAAATATGGTACCCAAAATGCTACATGGTGTTCATAACCTAAAGGACCACAAGCTAACCCATGACTGATATCTATACCTGTTTACTGCATGATATACTATATAAATGTGGAAACATAAACTGAAAGGCAATAAGGTTCAAAACTGTAACATAACTGATAAATCATAACAAATGGATGGGGTATAAATAGCTTAAACAAAACTATCTAAATATACGGTAGTCTGAAAAACCTCTAAAACATGACTATCTGACTAAGGAGTTGATGAGACATGTCCCCAACACCCTCCGACTGCTAAAATAACCAAGTACTAAAATAATGAAATATCTACTCATATCATCCTCGAAGGATGAGGACTCAATGCTAAATGACTGCTAATATCTGGAATCTACTGATGCTTTGGAGTTCGTGTATTTGAACCTATGGTATAAGACACAATAGTACAAATGCATCAATACTTTAAAAGTACTAGTATACATGTGAGGTAGGTTGAATGCATGGGGTTTATATACATGAACAATACTAGCTAACTGACTAATATTAACGTGAGAATATATGCATTAATACATAGTAACTATATCTGAGATCGTGATAACATGAATTTACTAATAAATAACATGACTGATAACTGAGTTTTGATGGCTGATATAACTGATAACATAAGTGACTGTATCTGCCAGTCCTAAATATGATGGAACTAGCTGAGTTCCATACTGTTCTAAGTTGACTGCATCTGACAGTCCTAGATTCTATAATTAAAACTATGGGAAGTAGTCATCTAATCGATATGACCCTAATACGCCATTATAGCTGAGTTGGGGTCTAATTTGTAACCCCAATTGGAAGGGTGTTAATACCACGCCAGTGGTACGGACAATCTGTGAATAACCCTCATATAACAGGTAACTCTAGTGAGAGAGGTAGAAACCCTCATATAACAGGTTAAGCCACCTCATCTACCCTCATATAAAAGGCTATGATATCTCAACCTACACTGGCTATATAGTTTTGGAATGCAAGGATTGCTTTTAAGAATTACACCCTCATATAACAGGTGAGTTCCCATCCTTGGGTTCACTCGGTGCTAATTCCTACTCCCATCAGAATAAACACTAAACATGATTAACTTAACTGGACTAAATTGAATTTATAGAGTTCCGTTAGTTGATGGAATACTATTAAGATTACTAAATTACTGAGCTTTCCTGAGTCACATGATTGATTGGGTTCTATGGACCATGGCTTGACTGAGGATATCGTGAAAACATAACACTAAATCTAGGAACATAGCTATATTTTTCAAGTACAAGTACCCCCAAGACTCGATGGAAGGAAACTGATAAGGCATGGCATTCTTAAATACATTACCAACATCAGCAATCCATAATACAATAATTGGAGATATTAATCATAGCATGGTACATGAATAAGACAACATATATACATATAATAATTTCATAAGGCTAAATCATGAGCAATCCAAACAACCAATTTCAATACATAAGAATAACATGGAAATCATTTTGGATCACAATTTTTCTATAATGCATAATTTCTATCTTCCTTGGCATTTTATCAAACACCTTGCATGCACCCTTAGGGAATAGGCATAATTATGAAATTGACACATTACAAATTACTCAATTTATGGATTTCACTGACTTGCTAATGTAGTTTCATGAAAAACACATAAATATGCCAACTTGGGAATCATATAATAAGACAAACATGGTTACAACCAAACCACAACATATATATTATGATTCATAATTTAAAATAGGGTTATTGAGCTTTAGGTATGAATGGAATCCATAAATCAACACAACGCATACCTTAGTTCTTGGTTTAGCAAAGTTTGATGGAGAAAATTTCTTGAAATAGAATCCCCAATTAAAACCCTAGTTTGTTCTTGAGAGAAAATTGAGAGAAACTAGTATATTTTTGGTGAAGAATGGCTAAATCACATGTTATTGGGCTTAAATAGGGGTGGGAAATTAACACTTTTAACCCTGGACACATTTTTTAATTTCAGTGAATTTGTTTAACGCCCTGAAATCGAGTCTCGAGATATCACACGGTGTCTAGGGTCACAAGTGACCCCAAGCTAACCCTTGTACTGGCATAACTCATACGCAACTGAATAAGATAGACAAATCTAAACAAAGTAAGTGAAAGATACATCTTTTCTGAATATTATCAATGCAAAAATGAATTCACATGATTACAACTCTGCTTTTACAAAGAAACTGAGATAAATACAATGACTTTACTGACTGTCTATGAATCCTCTACTAATACTGACTATAGATAACTAGGAAGTAACCCCAACTATCACTAATCAATACATAATAAAAATAAAGAAATAAAATATATAATGACATCTAACTTAAATCCCTGAAGTAGGAGGAATTATCATTTGCTGGCTAAAATCTGCAACTATCTGAGTCTGATATGCATACTAAGACTTGTACCTACATTATGAGACAATATAGCACATAGACGTATATGTGGATCAGTACTTTGAGGATGTACTGAGTATATGGGGGTGCAATGCACATATAAATTAATATCTCAATATTATCACAGTTTATAAAATTATGGATGCTAACATAAATGACTCACATAGCTTTAATAATATCTAAAATATAAATCTTATAAATCATGAATAATGAAACATTTAGTATAAATCTCATGAGTCATTTCACTACATTCTAAATATGCATTCTTTCTTTGCTCTCAAACTTGTAGAATAGATAATGTCTTAAAACAACATCTTTACGAATATACACTTTAATCTCATGAAAACTAAGAACTCCTTTTAAAACTCAAAGATTTTGACACTTGAGAACCTTAGAAATCTTGGAATCATAGCTTTCGAAAATCATATACCTTTATCTTACAGAGAGTGGGGGACTACTTCGGGAGTTTCTATTAACCAACACAAACCATGTGAGCTACATGGAGTCCAATGTCTTACCCATGTTGGTGAGAGCTATCCTATACTTGCCATCGAATAGAACCTTAACTTTTCAGTTCATTTGTGATCACTATATCATCCTCAGGCTCATATATTACGGGGGCACGTAGTTCTAGGGAAGTATCACACTTCCCTCTCGGTGCAAAATACAAGTCTCAAAATTAGCTAAGAACTTTAAAGAAAATCCACAATAAATAATTCAACAATTTGAATCGGGAGCCAATATGCTACCCCTTTATCATAAATCAATCAAATATGGATTTCTTTTCTTACTTAGGTTAAAAAAAATAACTCTTTCCTGAAATCTTGATAGACTCATCATCAAAGCTTTAAAGATGTCATAATAATGAAAATATAAACATACTTATTTCAATTCTTTAGAAGTCCTCAATAACTCATTCTCAAAATAACAATCTTTAAATAGGGGTTAATGACCCATATATCAAACTCGTATTAAAACACCAAAAGATTCATGCTTTATAATGTAAATATTAATGAATCAACTCAAAATCTGAAAATTTCAGCAATAAGTATGAAAATATAAACATACTCATGTAATATCATAGCAAAACATCATACTCAATATACTTTTTGAAAATACTTCAACAATGTCAAAATATAGAAATCAAGAATCACAATAAAACACTTAAACTCACTTGGAAAAATCTGGAAAATCACATTACTTGCATAAATATGTGAAATTAGTCATACAATTACTCTTCTAAATCATTGGGAACCTTATAAGCTTGTAATTAACAACCATGGGTATAAACCCCAACTAGAATTTCATGGAAAATAATGTAAAATTCAGTAATTTATAATCTAAACTAAGTTTTGGGCAAAAGAACGAAGGGGTGTTCTTGTTCAAACCCCACATACCTTGAAATTTAAGCTTTGGATGAACTCTTAACTTTGGATTTCTATTCTTGAGATTAATGGGTGCTTCTCATAGCCCTCGAAATGGGGAATTCGAATCTTGAAAAATTATCGAAAACCTACAAATCTTGAGATATTTGGATTTTTAGGTTGAAACCCTAATGAATGTTCTTGGTGATTTTGAGAGAAAGTAAACTTATTTTGGTGTTATGGGAGTTTAATACCATGTTATAGCTGATAAGGGTTGGAAAATACCACTTTTACCCTTAAAAATATGGAAATATAACCTGAAAATTATTAGTGTGCGATAGAGCATGCGTTGCATGCTTATCACATGGTGGTACTGCCTCAGCCACTAAAATGGCCATAATTTTTTGTTCGGGTATCGGATTTTTGCAAAATTGGTATCGTTGGAAAGATAATTAAATTATCTACAAATACAATAGGTCGTAAAATGAAAAATTCCATGTATATTATGGTAGATACACGTTTGAAGTAGACCCTTGTAGAATCGAATGTCAAACTTTGGACGAATCAATTAATCTTAGCTCAACTTTGTTCTAGGTCATTGCTACGAACATTTTCCACCTCTATACTACTCCATATAGTAGGATAATGATCATGTAACTTGTATTAATGTGATAATCACTTGTATTAGAGCTTATACATCTAGAAATAATGGTTCTAATTCCAGCACAAAAATATGGGGTAATACATTATCTCCTCATTGGGAACATTTAGTCTTTAAGCTATCATATACAACTGATATAAACTGAACCACTGAATCTCAAACATAATGCGCCACTAAACTGATCTACAAGTGCATGAATTCTCAAGAAAATAGCTATACGACTAAGATAGAAACGAGAGTGTCAACTTATGAGTAACCATTACTTTTCGCTGGATATGATCTCATGAGAAAAAGATGAGAGGTTTATGACATAAACAATCGGGGTATTACAACATCCCCCTCTTGGGATTATTCGTCCCTGAATGATAATGACTGATTTAAAAATCAGGAAAGGACTGAGATGATACACATTATACTTATAGATTGAATCATGCTGGATGCTTACACCCAAATAAAGTATTTCTTCAATGCCTTTCTAAGAATTTGTAATGCAATTGGGGAGTAAAGAAATTTGGGCATAGACCCATAAATTATAAGCTAGGGTAGAATTTCTAGGCCTTAAGAAATGCTAATTATTACTTTCAAGTTTAGCAACATTTCTCAAATGGTTCCTTGACTATGCTATTCCCCTCAAATATCACACTCACTTGTTCAACTTATAATTCTCACATGGGCACTGATAAATCTTTCTGAAAGGTCTAAACTAAACTAAGTCCTCTCACCAAGGTCAAGCCTAACTCTAAATCACAAGATACAACATGCCAAACCACAATACTAGTCTAAACCACAAGGTTTAATATTCCATATCTTTTTAGAGTTCGCACCCTAAGCATAACATGCCTTACCACTTCAATGACTAACTCGAAACACTTACTATTGATTGACTAGTGCATATTTCATCCATCCACTTATACCCAATATGACATTCACGCCTATCATAAAAAAATGTATGAACTTTAAGGCAAAACCGCATAAAGGCATACTTCACATATTCTCTAAACCTTTATCAACAACAATTTCCTTGCACTATTCTTAAAAACATAGACATAATTTCTAACTAACCATGACATGTATTAAAGACTTGGCCTCAATCTTACTTCACACTTTAGCCTTAGATAGACAAACATAAATAATCTTTCTTAATGAGAGTCATCAACTCTTTCTCATCTAAACCATTGCTTATCAAATATCATCGCCACTATCTTAACATAGGATGAGGTCACCGAAGGGCTAACACATAAGAACTTGAAGCACGAAAGGATACAATACATAACTTTAACACTTATCCTAGACCTGAGGAATAAAATATCCAATGTGTAAATTCATTAGAGAAATCTAAGCTGAGGACATACATGATATAATGCGAACTTCACTAGTATTATGAGTTCTAAAATTGGTCATACTCTGAAACATGAGTTCATACTTATCATGAGCTATTCAATCATAAGAATGGAGTCCATATATTTTTGGAAGGATAACTCAAATAATATAGTGAATCTATTACTTACTAAAAGTTGAGAATAAACTTAAATACACATGAAGTATATAAACATTATCCCTTAGAGAGCTGAAATAGGAGTTGGATAAACAAGGGAGCATGCTGTAGAGCGTTCGTCGCATACTATAGGGCAACGGAATATAGCTTGCACTGTATGCTCTATCGCATGGTACTAGGGGTGGACTAGAACGTACATGGCACGCTAATCGTATGATGTCACTATTTTCAATCCCAAACATGCCCTAAATGGATTCCAAAAATTTTGAAACTCACCCAAGATGTACTATTGAATCCCCCGATCATGAATCAACTTGAAAATCAACTTTCGGAGGTCAGGAAGGTCATGGACAAAATCCTCAAAGTTTGAAGGCTTTGGAAAAGACTAAGTCTTGGTACTTAGCTAAAAATTTCTAAGTTTTGAGAACTATTTTGTCATGCAACAAGGAGCTGAAAAGAGCTAGAATATTAAAGGGTCATATACTATCTCCCCTTATATTTAAAGCCTTCTTCTAAACTTATGGATCTATCTCACATTCCTAGGAGTGAGTCAGAATATTTTTGCTTTAACGGTCCACACTTAAATGCTACACTCGCACGCATGAGCTATATTTCAAACTTACTGACATCATTCTTGAACAACCCCATTTCATATATCATCCTTAACTTGGCTATCCAGAGTACCATGTAGTAGATACTATGCTTCTTCTACTTAAAACTCAAGGGTATTACTAAACACACACAATACTTAATAAACTTAGAAAATAGTGCAACCTCATATCACCTTGGGCACGCCTTTACCTCACACCTACAATATCATACTTAATCTTAAATCAATTAACTTAAATTTTTTCATTCATTTTTTCAAGCCTATTGATTCACCTCCATATAACTAGCATCACTAACTAAGCAATCATTATCCCCACCTTGCTCATCATCTGCTATTCAAATTAGTATCTCATTCTAGCTATGATTAACCACAATCTTAACAACTATTCTTACCTGCCAAACATTCAAAAATGCTAGTCCGCTAAAACCTCATAACAATAATGATCAATCACAATCCTATGGTCTATCTTATTATGATTTGCTAGAACCTCCTTCTTCTACACCTCATTACTATTTACCCTTGTTATAAATCTAAACTCCTTCATAGCTTTATAAGTTTCAACTAAACTTTCTCTTGCAATCTCAGGAAAGCCTAAATTAACAAAAGTCATCCACCAAGTACTTCCATCAAAACCTATACTTTTATAGCACAGTAACTCTTTTCTTACCTCACGCAAAAAACAATCCACCTTAACTAATAATATCTCCTTCTCTAACTTTCACTAAACTGACAAACAAGGGTATATCACTTCATTACTAATTCAATCATAAGCGAAAATTCAGCTATACAAATTCAATAAATCACCCTTACTACTTTCTTGTCACTACACTTCTAAACCCACACTTTTAAGTAATACAAGAACAACAAGTTGCTAGTGAATCGAAATAGGCCTCACACGGCTTTACTAAACTTTGGTTTTGTGTTTTGATGAAGAAAATGAGATAAATAACAAAGCAACTATGCTAGTGAATTGAAAGAGCCCCACACGGCTTCACTAGACTTTGATTTTATGTTTTGAACAAGAAAATTAGTTGAATAACAAAGCAGATTTGCTAGTGAATCGAAAGAGCCCCACACGGCTTCACTAGACTTTGAGTTTCAAAAACACCATGAAGACAAGATTACATATTACAAGGGATAGAAACTTGACACACAATATTCAATGATCTAAGAATAGACATCTTGCTCTGTCTTAACTAAATGACTCATAATAATGAGGGTATAACTTTAAATTTGAGGGACTTATAATACACTAGAAGGCTCCTCTCAATCCACTTTATGAAACTTTTGAAACTTCTTGCTAGCAAGTCTGAGAGCATTATCAGGGGATGAAATTAGAACTTGCCGATCATGTTACCTCAAGAACAGTACATAGATAGAGAAGCATAGATTATCATTATGGATTCTGAGGAAAAATCTGAAAGCACATCTGACTTGGGCTTAGTACATGATTTTTAAAAACATGATAAAGCACTTACATCTTCAGAACTCAAAAGCACTGATAGGATACTTTATAGCTCTCTTATAATCCTATAACTATTTGTAAAGACTGTTTGAGAAAGCTCTAGCAATAAGGATTGGAGCTTGACTATTTTTGATACCTTGGGAATAAGAAAAAATGGCTCGAATAGAGCAAGATGAGAATCTGTATGAGTTTCTTAGAGACCCTTTCTATAGCACAATATGAGACTTGAAAGAATAGAAACATTTACTAAATACCTTGTAGCCTCTCGAAGAAAAGTACATATATCTTTGTACCATTTCACAAGACTCTACTAGACACGGTTTCATAGATACCCTAGGATAGTTGAACTCTATACTATGATACCAAGTTTGTAATGTCCCAAAATTGAGTCTCGAGATGTCACACGGTGCCTAGGGTCACAAATGACCCCAACATAACCTTCTACTGGTATAACTCATAGACAACTAAATAAGATATATAAATCTGAACAAAGTAAGTCGAAGATGCATCTTTTATGAATCTGATCAATACAACAGTAAATTCACATGATTATAACTCTACTTTTACAAAGAAACAGAGATAAATACAATGACTCTACTGACTGTCTATGAAGCCTCTACTAATACTGACTATAGATAGCTAGGACGCGACCCCAACTATCACTAATCAATATATAAGAAAAATAAAGAAATAAAATTTATAATGACATCTAACATAAATCCCCGAAGTAGGAGGACATATCATCTACTAGCAGAAATCTACAATTGTCGTAGACTGATGTGCATACTAAAACTTGTACCTACATTATGAGATAATGTAGCACATAGACGTATATATAGATCAATAATTTAGGGATGTACTAAGTATATGGAGGTGCAATGCACATATCAAATAATATCTCAATATCATCACAGTTTATAAAATTATGTATGCTGACATAAATGACTCACATAGCTTGAATAATATCTAAATATAAATCTCATAAATAATGAATAATAAAATATTTTGTAGAAATCTCGTGAGTCATTTCACTTCATTCTAAATTTGCATTCTTTCTTTGTTCTCAAACTTGTAGTATAGATAATGTCTTTAAACAACATCTTTCTGAATATCCACTTTAATCTCATGAAAACTAAGAACTCCTTTGAAAACTTAAAAATTTTGACACTTGAGAACCTTAGAAATCTTGGAATCATAACTTTTGAAAAACATGTACCTTTATCTTAGATAGAGTGGGGGACTACTTTAGGAGTTTCTCTTAACCGACACAAACCATGTGAGCTACATGGAGTCCAACGTCTTACCCACGTTGGGGAGAGCTGTCCTATCCTTGCCATCGGATAGAACCATAACTTTTCATTTCATGAGTGATCACTATATCAACCTCAGGCTCACATCCTACAAGGGCACGTAGTTCTAGGGAAGTACCACACTTCCCACTCGGGGCTAAATACAACTCCCGGACTTAGCTCAGATTTTTAAAGAAAATCCATAATAAACAATTCAACAATTTACATCGGGATCCAATATTCTACCACTTTATCATAAATCAATCAAATGTGGATTTCTTTTCTTACTTGGGTTCCAAAAAATAACTCTTTCCCGAAATCATGATAGACTCATCATCAAAGCTTTAAAGATCTCATAATAATGGAAATATAAACATACTTCTTGAAATTATTTAGAAGTCCTCAATAACTCGTTCTTAAAATAACAATCTTTAAATATGGGTTAATGACCCATATATTAAACTCATATTAAAACACCAAAAGATTCATGCTTGATAATATAAACATTGATGAATCAACTCAAAATCTGAAAATTTCAGCAATAAGCATGAAAATATAAACATACTCATGTAATATCATAACAAAACATCATACTCAATATACTTCTTAAAAATAATCCAACAATGTCAAAATATAGAAATCGAGAATCACAATAAAATACTTAAACTCACTTGGAAAAATCTGGAAAATCACATTACTTGCATAAATATGTGAATTTAGTCATACAATTATACTTCTAAATCATTAGGAACCTTATAAGCTTGTAATTAACAACCATGGGTATAAACCACAACTAGAATTTCATGGAAAATAATCAAAATTCCAGTAATTTATAATCTCAAATAAGTTTTGTGTACAAGAATAAAAGGGTGTTCTTGTTCAAAATCCACATACCTTGAAATTTAAGCTTTGGATAAACTCTTAACTTCGGATTGCTTTTCTTGAGATTAATTGGTGCATCTCATATCCCTCAGAATGAGGAATTCAAATCTTGAAAAATTATCGAAGACCTATGGTTTAATCTTGAGATATTTGGATTCTTAGGTTGAAATCCTATTGAATGTTCTTGGTGATTTTGAGAGAAAGTAAACTTATTTTGGTATTATGGGAGTTTAATCTCGTGTTATAGTTGGATAGGGGTTGGAAAATACCACTTTTTCTCTAAAAAATGGGAAACAGAACCTAAAAATTATAATTATGCGATAGAGCATGCGTCGCACGCTTATCGCATGGTGCTACTGCCTCAACCACTAAAATGGCCATAACTTTTCGTTCGGGTATCGGATTTTTTCAAAATTTGTATTGTAGGGAAGCTAATTCAATTATCTACAATTCAATAGGTATTGGGATGATAAATTATATGTATATTAATAGATATATATGGTTGAAGTATACTCTTGTAGAATCAAATGTCAAACTTTGGATGAATCAATTGATGTTAGCTCAACTTTGTTCTAGGTCATTTCTATGAACATTTTCACCTCTATACTACTAAATAGACAAGGATAATGATCATACAACTTATATTCACATGATAATCACTTGTATTACAGCTTAGATGCGTAGAAATAACGGTTAGAATTCCAGCACGAAAATATGGGGTATTATAATTTGCAACCTGGAAGTTTGGCGCAACACGGATAAATTGCACTGAGATACTGAAAAAAGGTTAATTGTCATTTTATCTTGTGGCACGGTGTTCCACTGACCAATTTGGCACTATTTTATGATAGGAACTTGAAATAGTCATAACTTCCTACCCGGTTATCGAATTTGGGCAAATCTTATATTGATGGAAAGCTTATAAAATTTTCCCACATGATAAAAATTTCTCATGGAATAAATATCAATCATTTTAGAAGATAATACTAGAAATTTTTGAGATAAAATTAGTTAGGAAACTTTTGGGTATGACACTGACAGGTTAGTAGGGATATTGTATGATGTGCTAGTAAAGGCGAACATCTTTATATTTCCTATGGATTTTGTTATTCTGGATTGCAAGGTGGATTTTGAGGTACCCATAATCTTGGGTTGACTTTTCCTAGCAATTGAAAGTATGCTTATTGATTTGCGGGCTAATGAGCTCCTATTTTAATTTAATGATGAGGTAGTTTGGTTTGATGTATACCATTCTATGAAGTAGCACACAGAGATGAGTGTATTATCTATTATTGATGTTTATTATGAGGATGAGCGAGAGGTGCCGATATAGGAGAAATTTATTGTTGAAACTCTAGCTGCAGTCTTAATGAACTTTAATAGCAAAGACATTGAAGAATATGAAGAGATAGTCTATGCCCTGATGAGAATGGGATCATATTCATATGTTCCTATGAAGCTATATTTGGAGATAAAAAATCATCCAACACCATCGGATAAGCCATCTATTGAAGAGCCACCAGTGTTGGAGTTGAAGGAGTTGCCGGGTCATCTACAGTGTGTGTTTCTTGGTAATGGAAACACTTTACCTATGATCATTGCAACATATTCGGGTGAGCAATAGGTTGAGGCACTTATATATATTCATAGTTGGTACAAACAGGCTATAAGCTAGATTATTGTTGATATTATTGGTATTATTTTGGGTATTTGCACTCATAAGATTTAGCTTGAAAAATATTGCACACCAACCATTGAGCACCAATGCCAACTTAATCCACTGATCCAAGAAGTGGTTAAGAAGTATATCATTAAATGGCTTGATACTGAAGTTGTATATCCAGATTAGTCGATGTTGTTTAAAATCATGTGCGATGCAAGCAGAGTGGTTCTTAGAGCTATGCTTGGCCAAAAGATAGAAAAGATATTTCATACTATTTACTATGTAAGCGAGGTATTGAATGGTGACCTACACTATTATTGAGCAGGAAGTGTATGTCAGTGAAGTCTGAGTACCCGACAACATCACTTAGTTGGTTCATGCTATAAATTAAGTGTGGGGTGGTGATTTCACTATCCTCCTCTTAATTGTAGTTAGTTTTGTTATGTGTGGATAAAATGAATGTATGATGAACTCAGGTACTATGGCTCCCAAAGAAAGGACGGGCAAAGAAAAAAATCCCTATCTCAGAAAGGACAAAAAAGGGCATAAAAGGAGAAATCCACCTCATCCTCCCTTCAAGTGCCTCGACACACTTTTGGCATTAAATGGATTAAGCAAGAGGTTCAGGACTGGTACAGTAAAATAAAGAACCTAAATCCTTGCTAGTAGAGGTCATCCATAGAGAAAGTCTGACGAGATACGACCCTCGTATTTTTACCAGAATTTCCCAACTCAAGCTTGAATTTATTTTTAAAGACCAATGTGAATGTAATATGGATTGGGTTAGGAAATTTTATGCCAATTGGTTTCCAAACACCTGTGGGAATAAAATGAAAGTGCGAGGGCAGATTTCTACTTGACATCAGAGTTGCTGAATTCACACCTCGGTACCCCAGAGGTAGAACACTCAAGGATGAAGGAATTGTACAACAGACCTCTATATAGAGCTATTAGGCACACTGTGCCAATCTCTATCTACTACTAGGTGTTCCTATACCAAAGACAAAGGCCAACATAACACTTTTCCATATGCCTTCTTGAACAGGGAAACACATATCTAGTTGGGGATCATAAATGTTGGTCTGATTCTTGGGAAGCAATTCACCAAAATTAGCCGTGATTGGATATGTTTAGTGTTTTCTCTCATGACTGACGTTCCTATAAATATTGGTGTAGTGATACACATTTTTATGCATAAATCCAGGACACACAAAAGAACAAGATTCAGATTTGAAGGCTTCTTGCATAAAATCTTAAAAGACAGTGGAATTGAGGATGAGTTGGATGATCACAAGCTACCACCGAACCTAAAAGGAGTGGACATCACAAAGGTGAAAAATTCAGATACAAGCCAAGGTCTAACTCTCAGTAATGCAGAAAGACATGCACATGATGAAAGCTTCTTTCACCATATCTATGGCATGACAAAGCTCACCATGATGAGTGGTGGATAGGTAGCTACTACTGATCAACTGCGCCAGTTAGATTATGATTATCCACTGAATGAGCATGCATGATCTACATGTAGAGTGGGACCGGCTTTCTAGGAATCAGTGGATGATGATATGCCAATGGATGAGGATCGACAACTGTTGGATTCTAACATGGTAGCTAAATTTAGTGAGGATGACTCTGATGATGATTCTGATGCAGGTGGCATGACCCCAGATAGGGGAGAAGAGTCTTACTAGCTAGGTTCTTTATTATGTATTCGCACTAGGAATAGTGCTTTACTTAAAGTGTGGGGTGGCTAGAAATGCTTCTAGATTACTTACTATTTTGCTTTCTCTTTAGTGCATTTGTTTTTTCCTGTTTGTATATGTTAGTTTGGTGCATTTATTTTTCTTCTTTGTATATGCTAGTTTTTTTTTACTCATAGTTAGGTGTTTTTCTCGATGATGGATGGATGACGACCATCTTAAGAGAAAATCAATCATGTGTAGGACCTAACAAATGAATGTAAGTTGTTCTAGTGAGCCACACAGCAATATAAGCATGTGATAAACCTTTACTGTTGAGATTTAATCATGTTCCATGTGTGTGTGATGATATTCGCATATTTTTTGTTGCAATTGATGCTAGAACTTTCCTGGTGTGTGTGCAAAATAAAATAGAGAATGTGAGTTAGGAGATGATTTAGGTACTTCTTTGATAGCCATTTTTCATACCCTCTTTTGAACCACCTTTGTGCATAATCTTAGCTAGACCTGTTGAGCCTTTATCTTGTTCTTTTGTAACCTCATGTATAGCCTAATCCTTCCTTGATTAACCTCGACTTGATACAAATATTTTAAGTGCTTTAGTAAAAAAACAAAATTTTAGTACGTAAGGAGTTTGTAAATAAAAGGAGAAAATGGTGAAAATGAATCCCCAAAGGAATAGTTTTTAGTGTGCAAATCTGATATGTTTTGTTGGGACTGATATATATATATATATATATATAGTAAAAGAAGGAATAAAAAGTTGTTCAAAATAAAATGATGTGAACATAAAAAATTACTCCCTCCATAGATTATGTGAGTGAGCTTTATGAAATGGGGTGAAAGAAAAAGATGTGTAAAGTTAGTAGAGGTGAAAATTGTATGTTAGAGATTGGTATTTATTGTCTAATGTAGTGTATTAAATCACTTAGGGAAGATAGTCACTATTACAGGCCAGAATAGTTCCTACCCACCCATTAGCCTACATTACAACCCGTAAAGACCTATTTGATCCTAATCTTAATATTCTGATATTAGTGGAGCACTATAATAAGGGAAAGCAGATGGTCATCATTTTCAATTTGAGAATTCTTTGTGAGAGTGAGTGCAACTTAATTCTTACACCAATTGTGCTAGAAATTAAATTATTCTAAGTGATATTGGGCAACTCTTTTATTGTGAGGGCACATGTTTGATAAAAATTTGGGTAATTTATATGATTTATTTGCTTAAACGGTATGCATAAATCTACCAACTTAATGAATCTATTCTTGTGGGTAGGTCATATTCAGTAATGATGCATGAATCTACTTCATGTTCATATTTCTTGTGTAAGCCTATTTGAGCATATTATTTTCCCTTTGTGGGTAGTAAGTCTTGTGTATGCATAAATGGATAAGTTGTTCGAGGACGAACAAAGATTTAAGTGTAGGGTGGTGATCTTGGGTGTATTTATATGGCTAAGCACCATAACATACCTATATTTTAGCTAAGTTTTGAGAACAAAGTGCCTAGTTTCTTATGTTCTTACTCTATTTTTATGTAATTGAGCTAACCTATGTGATTAGTATGATTTTAGGTGTTAATGAGGTAGATGAAGACATGATGGGACTATGGAATGCGGATGGCAGATCACACAATAGCAAGTAGATTGTTGGACCAAATATGGCCCCTAGAAACTATCCAAGACAACTTTATCATTTAAAATTAGTTTAGGGACTTAGAAGGCAATTATGAGAGAAAAGTGACTAAAAAGACTTGATGCTAAAAATTCACGGATTCGATTCCATTCTGTATTATTTTTAATTAGAGAAGGGTGGCTTAGAGGAGAGAAGACTGACTTTCACACCAAGATAGTCTTTTATCTTTTCGTATGATGAATATAACTGGTGATTTTTGTTTTATTCATGAGTAGCTAAGTTTATTGGTTAGGGTTATGGAAACCTTATAGCATACTATCTATTTCTATGGGTTTTGAATTCTTAGGCATTGATTTACTTATATAATACTATCTTTGTTATTCTTGAATTCTCGTGGTTGCAAACATAGGGAATGTGACATTGAAACATAACTTGTTCGATAGAAAGGTTAATGTTTGAAAAAGAGAGTAATGACAAGAAAATAGGGTTTCCAACCACTATTTCACAAGTTAATTCCTTAATAGGATTAACAACTTGGTGATTTCGTATAATTGTGTAAGTACTTTTGATTCGAGAGAACTAAAGTGAATTAATCATTGATGGTTGAGAAACACTTGGATTAAGATACTGAACATGTTTCTCTATAAGTGTATGCATGTATGAATTCTTAACACCCATAGTTAGACAGTATTAAAAACTAAAAGGTGGACATAACCCTAGCTTGCAATTCTCTATATTCAAATAATATTACACGTATTGTTTCACTGTTCCACTAAAACTATTACTTCGTACTTAAATCAAAACCCCATTATTATGTTTTTGCGGAAACAAACGATTAAAAGTCAACTAATCTACATATTCCTAAATTAAAACCATATTCCCTATGGGATTCGACCCTAACCTAGTTGGGTTCTATATTTGACAACAACTGCTTACACTTTTGTAAAAGAGTTATAATTTGGTCATATCACATATACACCATAAGCCTAGAGATATCCATGTCATTATTCACCAAGGCAGCCTTGCACTCTAACATCAAGTCTTGAGACAAAGCTAAAGAAAAATTTCTCATTTTATCCCTCATAAAAGACACCTACTTAGGGGCATAGTGGGACAACTAAAGGAATTTAAAGGTGTACTCCTTCACAATCATTTTTTCTTGCTTTAAATTCACAAATACTTTAGCCTTTGCTTACTTCAGCTCCTGAGAAAAGAAGCGATCAAAGAAAGAACCAGAAAAGTCATTCCACATAGCTAGCTTAACATTCTCTCCTCTCAATCATTTCCACTTCTCATACCACTGATATGCCACATCCTTCAACTGATATGCGGTGAACTCCACACCCTCAGAGTCAGAAGCATGAATCACTTAGAAAAACTTTTCCATCTTATCTGTGAACTCTTGAGAATCCTTTTTAACCTTGGAACCAGTGAAAATCGGAGGATTCAACCTCATCAACTGGTGAAACTCAACATTAGACACATCTCCCTGAGGCGTTGGGGAAGAAATACCATCTGCTCGAGGAGCCTAAGGAGGACTAGTATGGACCAGTGGAACTCTATAGGGGTAATTAGAAGTAGGGACCCATAAGTAAGATGAGCTCCATCCATGTTTTCTACAAGTGGGACAGAGGAGTTTCCATGAGCATCAGATCTTTGGGGAGTCATTATTTGAAATGCAAACTAATGGAATTAGAGAAGATTTCAGTACCATGGACTCTATAGACCAAAAGTAGACCACAAGAAAATAAAACATCCCTAAATTCCTTGTAGCCTCTCCCTTATAAGTGTGGCATACTGAACACCCATAAAAGAGACTCTACTTAACAAGGTTTTGTGGACACCGAATTGACCATGAATCTGGGGATTTGATGCCAACTTATCAAGACCCAAAGTAGGGCCTATCCATAATGAGTATCTCAAGTCCACTGAAGACCAGAGATTACCCCTTTTACCTAACCAAACATAACATAATATGGATAGAAACGGATGAATTTTGAACAAGATAAGATGAGTTTCGAACATATAATGAGATAGGCAACTCAGAAAAGAAATTTTAGAATTTCAAAAACATCCCAATCTACATTAACCCATAAAGTCTCTACTATTCAAAACTAATCAAAGTTAGGACCTTTCCCTGATGATATCCAAAATAAACCATAAGAAATAGCTTATAACACAAAATAAACTAAGAAGTAACAACCTTTTAGAAGAAGGAGGCTCATACTTCAAGATAACTCGTGAACGATCCAAGATCACCTATCACTAAGTAGGAAAAACAGGAATATCTCTGCTTCCTGCATCATGTAGGGACACTTTGTTCGGGGAAGGTTAGCGGGTTGAGCGCTAGCCTGTAACTCGGGATAAGGGTAAAATAATGCTAATTCAAAATCCCATCCAAAATCACTGTACATATTCACATACATGCATACATACAAATTTATATATAAAATGATGGGATAGGAAATAAGAATTAGTATGCAAGTAAAATATTATCCTGGACTCTATAGCTTAACCGTCATAAAAAAGACCCAAGTTATATGGGTCCAGCTTTTCCTGCTGAAAAAGACCTAGTACATGCTAGGCGCACGAACCAGAGGTATAAAGGAAGACCAGGAAAAGCCCCGACCTTAAGTTAATCCAAAATACAAATAAATATCAATAGTGTAAACCGTGCACACCATCATTAAGACCAACCCTCACACCGTCTAATGCGATTTTCCAGTATCAATACTTTGGGACCTCCACCTTCATGGATTAGATACATAACCCTTATTAAGCTCAATTGTAATGAGTTTCACATAACCCATCCATTTTAGCAAGTAATTGACCTCTAAGACACACCATAGGTATCACCATACCATTACGCTTACAAGCTTATAACTATGTCATTACAATTTTATTAACTTGAGGGAATGCCTCAACCCCTTTTGTTCATTAAATCAAATCTGGGGAATGCCTCTACCCCTTTTACTTATTAAATCAAATTTGGAATATGAATTGACCCCTTTTTAGTTATCAAATAAACTCAATGGAATACCTCAATCCCCGTGCTTCTAATTTTATACCAAAAACATGGTCAAAAACCATTTTAAATTTGATAAACCTTTTATTCAATGCAATAACATAGGTGAGTAAGTCAAACCATGTGACAAATTATATTCGAAGACAATTATACAAGTGGGTTGAGGGAACATAATTTACAAAACCAAATTCCAAACCAAAATCATCAAATTAGGGGAATGCCTCGACCCTTCTCTAATTCCCATACCCCCGCACCAATTTATTTAAAGCCTATTGATAAAGAGTGAACAATTCATATAAAATCAATTAAAATAACATTTATTCCAAAACCCTCAACCTTATCAAAACCCATATTCAAATCCATATGAATAACTGTTTAAATATATGCATTAAGTAAAACAAGTTTAAGGGATGAAACACATGCCTAAGATATCAAGAATTATGGAGAGAAATCAGCCTTTGGAATCTCTAATTTCGAATTTCTTGTGAACCCCTAGAATTCTTGACTTAGGGATTTAAGAGAGAAAAGAGAATTTTTTGATTTACAAAGTGTTGAGAATAGGGTCCCTAATATGCTCTTAAGTCGTGGGTCTTATGTGGGGAAAGAGAAAAATGTCCAAAGTGACCTTAATAAAAACATTAAAAATTATTGCTAGTGACCACGGGTCACCTTACGACTCGTGAGGACACGCTACGACTTATAGGGTCCTAATCGTACCCTAGGCAGAAGCTTGGACCATCATACTAGTTTGGTCATGAGTCACACCCTAAAAATCATGACCAAACCATATGACACATTAAGTCTAATCCTTATTAAGATAGAGAGTTTGGCACCAACAGTGGTTTTCCCATGAGTCGTACTTTATGACTTGTAATGATCAAATCGAAAACAAAGCAGAAACAAAGACACCCTTCACTGGTCACCCTACAACTCGATCCCAATGACTCGTAAGGAGACCTTATGATTCATTTAGTAAGTCATAGTCAGATAAGTAAGTTCAAAAACTCAAGAATTTTCTAGGGCCATAACCTAGGGTGCTGGATCAACCCTCCTTAGGCAAAGACTTGTGGTAGTTATAGAAGACCCTTTAATATACTTGTGTACACCTAGGATGATGATTATTTTAGTAATGGTTAGACTCATTGGTACTTGTTGGTTGAGATGAATAACGTTGGAAGTAATTCTTAATAATTATGTTATAAATTAATTATTGGTTAAGCTTGTGATGAGATATTGAATATGATATTAATTTGGTTATTGTTTGGGATACCGAATATGGTATTGAATAAGCTTATTACTATCATATTTTCTAAACCATAAATTATGTTATTGATTGAGCCAATGAATGAGCTATTAACTTGTTATGCCCCGGGGTACACCCGGCATGCCACACAGAGCTTACAGTCACAAGTGACCACAAGCAAAGCCATGAGATTATACCTATTGTGAGCGCTAAATGAAACCTGCTAATAAAAGACACACATGTAGAATAACTGAATATGCCATAAAGTTTTATAATACTAAAACATTATTGAACTCTTAAATGCGAAACAACTATCTAAAAGTAATAATGTAAAGACTGACAATCAACTAAAATTTGGATAACTGTCTGAATAATATTTGAAAGCCTCTAACTAAATGGCGGTGGAGTTGATGGGATATGTCCCGACTAAAGCTGACTGACTACTAAACTAAAGTACTAAAATAAACATAATCAGCCCTCAAAATATGAGGACTCAACACTGCTGCTACTGTTGATGCACTAGAATATCTAAGTGCGGTCAAGACCCTGAGCATTTGAACCTATGAGATGATACATTATAGCAAAATAATGGAGTATTCGGTCAGTATTTTAAATGTACTAGTATTCTAGATGAGGTTAGGATGATATGCATGGGCTCATTGTATGAATAATAAGTGACTGAATGAATAGCATGAGACAACTGGATAACTGACATGAATGCATAAATGTTGTACTATCTGAGAATTCATAACCAAGAATATAATATGATTCTGAAATAGTCTGTAAACTAAAATACTTAAATATGACAACTGAATAACTGATAAACTGTAAGGTATGGTCAAGAAAAAACAAACTGAGTTCTGTACTGAATACTAAAACTAAAACTGTGGGAGGTATCATCGAACCGACATGCTCCAAAGTAGAGCTGATCGGGGTCCAACCTATGAACCCAGTTGGAAGGGTGCTAGTATCGTGCCAAGGGTACTAATAATAGTTATGTAAACCCTAAACTAGCAGAAAGATATTTTGTCAACCCTAAACTAATAGGAAGACTCATGAGATATGTGTCAACCCTAAACTAGCAAGAAGACATCTCAAACCTTTGTTGGCTATGTAGTTTTGTAACTCAGGGCTTGCTACTAAGGGTCATACCCTATACTAACAAGAATGCCACTATACCTGGGCTTTCTCAGTCCTGAATCCTACTCCCAACTGAATTGACACTGATTATGAGACTGAACTAAGTTTATCTGAAGAAGGAACTGACTTGGGTTACTATATTGATCTAAGTATTCCTGACATAATAATTAACTGGGCTGACAATGCTCATACGTGTGTAAACCATTTTGAGAATACTGAGACTATGTAAACAGCTAAATTTTGGGTATTCATAACCCTTAGGACTAGATAGCAATAATAATAAGGACATAAGAAAGTATTCAAAACCAAGGAAGGGAACTCATTGTTCACAATTACTCACTTAAGTATCTCATCAAACACATGGGAGACATAAATTTGAACATAGGAGTACCTTTAAACATGATGAGATAGAATGATCACATACAAGATCATAAACTGAGGTTTTATTCTGAATTCTCATGAACATGATATGGAAACCCCCATTTTTAAAACATTCTATAATGATTTCCACTTGAAATAATTTATAATCTTAAATTGAAATTTAAATGGTAAGAAATTCATAGACTTAAGCATAGGAATGAGTGAAACATGTGGGAATATCATAATTTCAATACTAAACCATACTTAGGGAATTAACAATGAAATTTCATGTTTTAAACGTGTAAGTGCTGCTTTAAACAAAAATAGATTTTAACCATCATGTGTAATCGGAATTCATAAAAGCTTTATGGAGATAAATTATTATAATCATGTAAATTCATAATTTAACACGTAAAAGATGGATTCTTGGATTCCATGGGTAAAAAGGGCCCATGGAAGAACATTAACGTACCTTGACTGAAGAATTCGTGAAGGTTCTTAGTTGTTTTCATAAAACTTGAGCTTGAATCTTGAAGGGGCTAGGGTTTATTCTTGAGCAAGAATTACTTTCATGGAGAGAAATTATGAATAATGGGGTATATAATGCCCCTTTTGGGGTTTTAATTTCATGTTTTCAATGAATTTGGGTGAGGTAAAAATGACAAGACTACCCTTCAGATATTAAAATTCATAACTAGAACCCAAAATTGACCCTTACCATGATGCGCCAAGGGTGTCTTCGTATTCCACCACGATGCGGTACAATCATGGTGACTTACTAGAATTTGATAATTATCATTTTGGACTTCAGCGTGATGTGGTGAAGTGACCCCCGCTATAGCCACCGCAATGCACCAAAATTGTGGTGAGCTACTATTTTGGAAATTCAAAATTGTTCCAAACCTCATCCAAAAAATCCGAAGCTTACCCGGGACGTGCTACTTACACCCCTGAACATGAATCAACTCAAAAACTTACATCTCGATGTCGGGAAGGTCAATTTAAAAATCAACAGAGTTAAGAGGCCAAAATAAAACAAAGTATCCAACACTTCACTAAATTTTCAAGTTCTAAGTCTCTTATATATGCAAAAGTAAGGGGTATTATGATATCTATCCCTTGGGAACATTCATCCTCGAATGAGACTGGTTATACTGAGAGTACTGAACTAAGGCAATTGCGATCATATACTTAATATGCTTGACTAGGAAAATAATTATATGAATGAGTATGAAACACGG
Source organism: Capsicum baccatum var. pendulum (assembly GCA_030864225.1). Classification (NCBI taxonomy): domain Eukaryota; kingdom Viridiplantae; phylum Streptophyta; class Magnoliopsida; order Solanales; family Solanaceae; genus Capsicum; species Capsicum baccatum. Next base: position 119,720,455 of record CM061556.1, read on the forward strand.
TGACTGACTGAACTGATTTGTGAATGGATGCAATGACATAAAAGTAAGTATACGACTGAGATAAAAATGCAAGAGTCAACTTATGAGTAACCACTACCTCAGGATGGACTTGGTTTCGTAAAGAAAAGTTGGGAGATTTAGTACATAAAAACTCAAGGGTGTTACAATATCTCCCCCTTGGGATAGTTCATCCCTCGAATGATATTGGCTTGACTGACTATTGAGGAAAGATTGAGATAATGCACATGACTCTTACGAACTGAATCATGATTGAACATCTGGAATCTGAAACTGATGCATGAACAAAACTGAGCTAAATTCACAATTTGCAGGGGTGCGAATATTTTACCTTATGAAATAGCCATATTCATGAGACTTCAAATATTATGACTAGATAAAAGATAGAAAACTATAGAAACTTATCTGTCGGACTACTACGCTGAATTACTGGCTATACAAGCTAACACATACTAAAAGCTTTTATTTAACTAAAGTATTTCTTCGACATTCTTTCTTTAAAGTTCTAATAACTTAGGGTGCAATGAACCTTGGGCGTGGTCTGAATAAGACATCTGAATAAGAAATCATAACATGGATAAAATTCTATAATATGGAACACAAGCCTACTAAGCATTAGCTAGGAGAAAGTTACTATGCCTTATGCACTGCAACTACTAACTTTCAATATTATCCACACTTCTCAAATACTCCCTCAACTATACGTTCTACTTCAAAACCGCATTTCACTTGAGGCTACTAAAAATATTTAAATGGGCGCTAATAACTCTACCTACTAAAGTCTGAGCTAGACTAAATTATCCCACTATGTTCAAGCCTACTCAAACCTACAAAATTCACACATAGCATTGTAATACTAGTCTGAGTCATGAATTTAGTACACTCTGGATTTTCATAACTTCCCATCTTCTAAATAATTTTGATTAGCCCTTCAATAATAAAATATAACTCTTACTAGCCATTCACTAAAGCGTAATGCATTTATCCACTTACACACCAACATGACATTCAAGACTAACTTCATAACTACATCCTCTTGTAAAACAAGCATGCAACAATCTTTTCTTAATATGAAATATTTACTCTCTCCCATTTAAGCAAATGCTCATCACTACATCATTTCATAAGGAGAGGCCACTGAAAGGTTAAAATATGAGTACCTAAAGCATGAATGAACACTATATGGAAGTTGAAACTTAACTGAGGCCGGAGGAATAGAGTATCAATGGCATGAATTCATCAAGAAATCAAATTTGAGGATATACATAACAAAAATCTGAATTTCGCTGATCATTGAGAGTGTAGCCTGAGTACTGGAACTGAACATAATGTAAAGCATGAGTAGATATCATGATGACTGGAAACATTGCACTGAGATAAGAATGGATTGGGAATCATCCTTCTCCTACTACTTTCCTACATATACTGGCATCATTACTAGGATCTAAGAGCCTAACTTGGTTACTTGTTCTATAATCTCCCCCTTACCTTAAAGTCATCAATCTAAATCTAAGAAACACTTAATCAACATCTCTAAACTAAACTTCCACTGCGTTACTCTGGAATTTGGGGTATAATACTATGCATAACTTATAGACTCACCCTAAATGACTATGCTCGATAATGCAAAACCCACTACTAGTACTACCTTCTGAGATACAACTCTTAGCTTTTTATAGCCCAAACAATCATCATATAACAACTTAACCACTCACTAACTTAGAATTCTTAACTCTTTTATTTCTATTAGCTCAACCTTCAAAGATTCAAACTTAGATTCTAACACATAGCATGGATATCCCCAATTCCTTAATGAACCATACTACTTTCATCATAACCTATAAATATCACATCTTTAAGCTTATATTTATTCCCTATACCTTGAGAATTACAACTACACCAACACCAACAACATATAATTTCAAATCACCAAACTTAAATTCTTGCATACACTATTTCAAGCCTATAGTTTTACGATCGCAAAATCTATTGAATTCAAATAACACTATCTCCACTCTACTACTTTTAAACTCTTAGGTTCATTCTTCTAACTCTAGGTTATGTGCTATCATAAGATTCTGAGAAGGGATCTAAGGGCACATCTGACTTTAGATTAGTGCACAAGTTTTCATGATCATGGATGAAAATTTATAATTTTGGAACATAATGGAACTGATGGGATACTATTGAGCCTACGGTAATCCCATAACTGTCTGTGGGGACTATCTGAAAAAGCCCTATCTATAGGACTTTGAGCTTTACTATTTCTGTTAACTTAAAAGTAAGGTAAAGTTGACATGAGTGGAGCATGATCACAATCTACATAAGGTTCTTAAAGAACCATTCTATAGCATGATCTGAGATATGAAAGAAGGGAATTTTTTCTTAAAACGTCTTGTAGCCACTTGTCCATAAGTGTGGCATGCTTTACACCCCTTTACAAGACTCTACTCAATGCGGCTTTCAGACTCCCTAGGACACTTTAAAACCATAGAATCTGATACCATGTTTGTAATGCTCTGGTTGGATGCGACACGGTGCTTACAGTCACAAGTTACTGCAAGCTAACCCATGAGTTGGTACCTGCTGTGATAACTAAATAAAAATGCTAATAAAATATACACATATGTAGAATAAATAAATATGCCTTAAGGTTTTATAATTCTAAGACATTTTTGAAATCTTAAATCTGAAATAATTTTCTTAAAGTAATAATGTAAATATTGACAATCAACTGAAAACTGGATAACTGTCTGAAAAATATCTAAAAGCCTCTAACTTAATAACTGTTGAGTTGATATTACATGTCCCCAACTAACTCTGACTGACTACTGGATTGAAGTACTATAATAAACATAATTGGCCCTCGAAATATAAGGACTCACCATTATTATTGTTGTTGATGTGCAGGAATATCTAAGTATGATCGATAATCTGAGCGTCCAAACCTATGATATGATACATCATAGCACAAGAAATGAGTATGCGGTCAGTACTTTGAATGTATTGGTATGCTAGATGAGGTTAGGATGATATGCTTGGGATCATGTCTATGAATGATAACTGACTAAATGAATAGCTTGAGATAACTGGATAACTAACATGAATACATGAATGTTGTAGCATCTGAGAATGCATGACCAAGCATATAACATGATTCTAAAATAGTATATAAACTGAAATACTAAAATTAGATAATTGAATAACTGATAAATTGTATGCTATGGTCAAGCAAAACTAAACTAAGTTTTGAACTTAATACTGAGACTAAATTTGTAAAAGGTATTATCTAACCGACATGCCCCAAAGCTAAGCTGATTAGGGTCTAACCTGTGACCCCAGTTGGAAGGGTAATAGTATCGGGCCAAAGGTACTAACAATGGTTGTGTCAACCCTAAACTAGTAGAAAGACATCTTGTCAACCTTAAACTAATAGAAATACTCATGATTTATGTGGCAGTCCTAACTAGCAGGAAGACAACTCAAACCTACGCTGGCTACGCAGTTCTACAACTTAGGGATTGCTACTAAGGGTCAGACCCTATACTAATAGGAATGCCCCAATACCTGGGTTCACTTGGTGCTGAATCCTACTCCCAACTGAACTGAAACTGATTATGGGGCTAAACTAAGTTGAAATGAAGAAGGAATTGACTAAAATTATTGTACTAATCTAAGTTTAACTAACATGATAACTGATTGAACTTATAATGCTCAGACATGTTTGTAACCATTTTGAGAATACTAATACTAAGTAAACAACCAAATTTTGGGTATATCCCCAGGAGTTGATAGCAATAACAATAATGACACATGAAAGCATCTAAACCATACAAGGGAAATCATTGTTCATAATTATTTACCTAAGCATTTCATTAAATACATGGGAGACATGAATTTAAACATGTGAATAACTTTAAACATGATAGATAGAATGATCACATAACAAGATCATAAATTGAAGATTTATTCTGAATTCTCAAAAATATGATAGGGAAACCACCATATTTAAAACATTCAATAATGTATTCCACTTGAAATAATGTATAATCTTAACTTGAAATTTAAATGGTAAGAAATTCATAGACTTAATATTGGGAATGAGTAAAACATGTGGGAATAGCATAATTGCAATACTAAAACCATACTTAGGGATTTAACAATGAAATTTTATGCTTTAAACATGTAAGGGCTGCTTTCAACGAAAATAGATTTTAAGCATCATGTATAATCGAAATTCATAAATGTTTCATGGAGATAAATTATTAAAATCATATAATTTCATAATTTAAAACATAAAATATGGATTCTTAGACTCCATGGATAAAAAGGGCCCATGGATAAACATCTAAACTTAAGCTTTTGTGAAGGTTCTTAGTTGTTTTCTTAAAACTTAAACTTGAATCTTGAAGGGACTAGGGTTTGTTCTTGAGCGAGAATTACTTTTTTGGGGAGAAATTATAAATAATGGGGCTTATAATGCCCCTGTGAGGTTTTAATGTTATGTTTTGGATGGATTTGGGTGAGGGAAATATAACAAGACTGCCCTTGGAAAATTAAAATTCGTAACTTGAACTAGAAATTGACCCTCACCCGACGCGCCAATGTTGTCATCACGATTCCACTGCGATGAGAAAAAGTGACCACTGCTATAGCCACCGAGACGTGCCAAAATCTTGGTGAGCTGTTATTTTGGAAATTCAATCATGGTCCAAACCTCATTCAAAAATCCAAAGCTAACCCAAGATATGCTACTTACACCTCTGAACATGAATCAACTAAAAAACTTATGTCTCGGGGTCGACAAGGTCACTTTAAGAACCAACAAAGTTAAGAGTCCAAAAATAAAACTAAGTCTCCAATACTTAGCTAAATTTTTAGGTTCTAAGTCTCTTATGCATGCACTTTGAGCTGAACTAAGCTAAGAAAAGTATGGGGTATTACATAACTACGCTAATGATCATGCTCAGTAATGAATTAACATTTATGTTTTTCTTCATGCTAAAGGTCATTCTTATTGACTACATTGGCGATTAGGACATTGATTATGATATGAATAAACTATAGATTATGTCATGGATTAGAGGTCATGTTTGATGATAGTGTTGGCAAATATGTTATGGATTCTGCCAAAGAGAATGCTTATTGATTATATTAGCAATATGCTATTGATTACGCCAAAGATCATGCTTATTTACTATATTGAAATCATGCCATTGTTTATGCTAGAACTCACCATTTTGATTATAATTATTTATCATGTTAATATATTATGTTCATAGTTAAGCCATTAAGTACTTTTAGTTAACATGATAAATAATTATATACTTGGCAAGGGCAGAGGATTATTATGATATATATATATATGTATGTATGTATGTATGTATGTATGTATGTATTTATATATGCCTATGAGGTCAAAAGATGATTATGATGATATATGCTCAGCAAGGGCGGAGGATGATTATGATGATATTATACTCAGCAAGGATGGAGGATGATTATAATGATACATAAATGTCCGGAAAGGCCTAAAGATGATTATAATGATATTTATGAGGATATTATTTGATATCTATACCGATTCGAGTCCATTTATACATATACAAAGATGATATACTTATTATGATATAATGACATTGGAGTGTGAGATTGACAATCTCTCTATGTTGAAAATAATGAAATAGTTATCATGTAATGTGATATGAATAGACTAGTGAAATAATGATTAGTTGAAAAATATTTGCTAGTTGATAAATATTGTCCAGTTGATAAATATTGTCCAGTTGATAAAAGTTGGTTAATTTGTAAATAATGACTAGTTGATAAGTGATGATTAGCCAATATATGAAGATTAGTTAATAAGTGATGTTTAGTTGATAAATAATGATTTATTAATGCATGAGGATTAGTTTTACATGATGGTTAGTTGATAAGTGTTGACTAATTGGAAAATGATGAATATAGACAATCGATGGATATAGTGTGTCATGACTTGTATGAATTCCAATTAGATTATGATAATTGATAAATGACGTTGGTGGTTTGCTTTATCTTGTTTGTACTTTCTAGACTTATGGGGGTTTGCAATGGGTTATTTACCTTTCCGCACTAATTGTTGTATGTCAGCCAATTTTATAGTTATGATTGCTTGTGCTGATAATCTATGTTATTTTATGATATTATTCTACTTTAATTACTTGTTTATACACAATGATGTTGAAGGTCATTTAGGTTTGTCAATACCCTATCTTAGTTATGTTATCTTGCATTTTATCATTTTTATATCATGATTTAGCTCAGTCGGTTGATGGTGCCTACTTACCCATAGTTTTGGTACTCATACTACACTTTTATACCTTTTGGTGCAGATTCAGGTACTAGTTTCCACCGTTGTTCAGCATCCGTACTGTGTTGATATTCAGAGATAGGGTGAGCTCTTGGAGTCGGAGTCACCTATTTTCTTTTATCTTTCTATGTTCAGTCTTTTATTTCAAGATATATGTTATTTACTATTCTAGATACTTGGATTGTATTATTATTACTAGATTCTCTTGTACTGGCTCTACCAAGTCGTGAGATGGTATTTATGTTGACTATCTTTATCTATTTTAAGTACTATGCTTATTTATATGTTGTGCAGTTGGTTTTCTCCTATGTTGGGAACCTAAGTTAACCAATTGTGTTTAGATTTGGATTATGGTTTGGCTTACCTACTAGCAGGACAGAGTGGGTGCCATCATGACTCATAAATTGAGTCATGAAAAACTTTTCTTAGAATGATAAATAGTTTTACCATCTGGGTTGGAGAGGCCACACATTTTATGCACATTTAGTTCATTTCAAAAAGTGGTTTGAGAAACTTCAACACTATCTAGGTAGGATCTTAAATTAAATCTCTTGAAGATATTATCTGCCTTAGGGTAAATATTATATGAATCCAAGGAATGTTAGAAATAATCGGGGGTAGGTACATACCTTGGGAGCAAAGCCTTGAGCTTGATATCCAAGGAATAATGCTAGGAATAAGAGGGGGTAGGTATATACCTTTGGAGCAGAGCCTTGAGCTTTCTCTCTTTCCTTATAGACTTGCACCATGTGGACTTTTCCTCTCATGCATCAACTTGGAATTTTATAAAATTCTAGTGCCAAAGGTAGTAAGCAAAAAGGGCGTGGGATTTTCCCTAAGCACTCTTTCATGATCCCAAATCTCCTTATATTCACTACTTATCTCCCGCCTCATCACAAAGTTAAAATTAACTATCTCTCTTTCTCGAGGCCAAACATCTTCAGGAAAATAATTCATCATCAAACCATTAGGTACATTAATGGCTTCTTCAACTCCCATAATTTTCGCTTTACTCCTAAAGTCTTCACCCTCTTGGGTGTCTTCCTCTCTACCATCTTGTTGGATCACTTTATCCCCAACAAAGCATCACCTTTCACCAAAACTATGTTCCTTTGGTTGGGGAATTCATTTCCCTTATGACCCCAACCTTGACATTTAAAGCAAACAATATCTATTAGATTGGTGTTAGAAGATTGATTTCTTTCATTCTATGGTGTATACCTTGGGATTTCCTTCTTAATGAGTTTTTTCTCAAAGGACTTCTTAAAATCTTGCTCTTGTTCCATCCGGATGAAGTAGAAGAAGTGTAGCCCTTATTGGAGGACTTCTTTGCATTATTGTTCTTTTTAATGTCATTAGATGCTCAAAAATGTCTTCTATTCATTCAAATATGTGAACAACTAATTAAGAAGCAATATCATAGTCTATCCCATATTTAAATCAAGCCATACAATGATTTGATGGTTTGACAATATCAAGATGAAGAATTAATTTTGGAACTCCTCGTAATAGTCTTCCACACCTCTACCTCTTTGTCTCAAGTTATAGAGCTTAGTTAGTTTGTCTTTCTTGAACCTTTCTTCCACGTACCTCTCTCTCATAATAGTCCTCAATTCATCCCAATATAAAAGGTTGGGATTACTATTTCTCTCTCACTAAGCATACCTTCAAATTGAGCAATTGTATGAGTGACTTTCTTCTATCCTTTTAGATTATATATTTGGAAGATACTATTGCATTGTACTTCCCAATCAAGGTATATTATTGGATCATTAGTTCCTTTGAAGGTAGGACAAGTGATCTTGATGGAGTTAAGATCCATGTCTCAACCCATATTTCCTCCTTGATCCCATTCAGGATCTTCTTGAACATGGGGTCTGTTTCCCAAGTTTTCTTTTCCCTATGGAATCGAACCAAATCTACCTCCTCATCCTACATGGAATCCCTCTTGATCTCCTCATCTATTCCATACAAATTCCAGAAAGAGATCCGCCTTATCCAACTCTTTATCTCCCTTATAAAGTTCTTTACCTCGTACAACCTTAATTTGGATTGGTTGATTGTGGTTATTCAGGATTTAAGGTAGTTGGTTTTGGTTAATTGAATGGTTTTATAGAGTCTCTTGGTTGAATTAATTGAATTGTGGTTGTAGTAGATGAATGGGGTTTTGATTATTTGGGTAAGTAGTAGCTTTGGGGTGGGATCATGTACTAGCCTCAGTCATTGTATATTTGGTGAAGTGTTCACGGAGTTACAATAGTAGAGTTGTTATAAGAATGACCACTATATGAAGCATTATAGTTTTGAGGAGTGGATGTGGTGGAGTTTAGACGTCCTTCCATGCTAACCATCCTTCCATCCAATCTCGGCACTTAACTTCAAATTTCATTTACATCTTGTTTTATACTTATTATGGCCGCCATTAAAGCTTCCATGTTTATCGCACTTGTAGCACTTGGTTATCATCTCCCAGTGCCTATGTACCTAATAAACGAAACACTAAACAATAACGAAAAACAACAAATAAGTTAATGTTAATAAAGCATCCTCATAAGCTCTCGGAGTTCACACCTTTGTTTTATCTCTCAATTGACATCACATGTATTGATAAATCATTTATACTTCAATTAGAATACTTGTTACCAATTGTGGATTGTGATCAAAGTGGACTTTTTTTTGAAAGACTCAAATATAAAAATGTGTATGGACTTAAATCAAGAACTAACAATGAATTGAAAAGAGAAAATCTTGAAAGAAATAGGACGATGAAATAATTCAGACACAAGAAATAATCCTACAACTTAGTAGATGAACTACTAGCTATTGAGTAGTTTAATAATCAACATAAGGATTTAGGAATCAAGAATTAAAGCTAGAGTGATCAAACCTGAGCAAAAGGAGTATTGAAGTGTTGAATTTTGTTGGTGAAATTTTTTTGAAGTATGCTTGAAAGGAGCTAAAGGCATCTTAACATGCATAAGGGACCTGATCTAGCAGGTTGGGTGGATGCGTAGTGCACCCTGGACATATGAGGGGTATTTGGATACTAGTTTGAGATGATGAATTATCTCAGGCACAACTGCAACATACCTACAGCGCTGGTGGAGCACAAGTTGGCCACCGCTACTTGTTGATTGGCTGAATTTGCCCCTCAAGTAGTCCCCCTTTGTTCTTTTCTCTTGGAATATTCTTTGAAACTTTGAATATTCTTTAGTCCCAACACTTTTCCACTTATTTCTTTCTCCTTTTTGGATCAAACAACCACCTTTTGCTAAAAATTCACCTTGAAGATAAACATTTCTCCAAGAACATAAAAATTTCAACTTCTTCACCTTAGCTCGAAATGTGTTGAAATTTTGAATCTAAGAACTTTTTAACCTTATAAACACATTCCAAACATAATTTAGCTTAAATCCTTCATTAAATTTTCTAGATTTTGCAATCCACTTCAAATTTTTTCAAACTCAAGCTTTCAACAATGGTAGAATATTCAATATAGCTTTGTTTTAGCTCAAATTAGATATTTAGACTATATTTAGACTCTAATAGTGTTAAGGAAAAAGAATCTAACACTAAATACATAGGAAAACACCAAAATAAAAAAATCAAAATTTGTCCAAACGTAAAAATATGAATAGTAATGTTTTTGTGATTATCGATTTTCTCTAAATAACAAATCCAAGATTGACATTGTGGGAACGAAATCAATCTCGATAGTGATACAAAATAATAACTAACAAATTATGGAATAATAATCTAACTATGATGAAAAGGAAATATAAAAGGATAGATGAAAGCAAGTAAAGATAGACACAAGATAGCAATTGAAATACAAACAAAGGGTATATCAAACCCTTAATCCTCAATTAAAATTACCTAACAGACACCTAAACTCTTACGTAGAACACAAGGGAATCGATTCCCAAGAAATCAACATTTCTAATGAAATTTCAACATAAGATAATCCAAGCTTATCACTCACTCACAAGAGAGTTATCATTCATAATTCATCAAAATTTACCTACAAAATGAAAGAAAGCCCTTATTTAAAGTCTAGGTTTAATTATTACAACTTATGGGCCCAAAAGTGACCCATTTGAAATAACCAAGCAAGAAAGCCCACTTAGAATCTGCTTACGAACCTTAGGCTCATCTCAAGAGCATGAGGGGTTGTTTTGACATGCTCTAGCACATCTAGAGTAGGTTGGATGAACCTTTAAAGCAGATGGAGCGTATGTCATCTTCCGAGGTCTTTATAGCCCCATCTTGTACTCCTTTGGTCTCTTCATCGTCCCTAGACACTTCTTGAAGATAATCATCATCCAATTTGACACCTTTTGATTGCACTAAGGAGTCGTCAAGTACCTCTAGAATCATAAGCTTTCTATCCAAAAGTCTTGAGGAAATTTGGATTGTATCACTTTGTAAGAAAAGAAAATTGATCCTTCTATATATATTCTATCCCAATATTAACATTCCCACCACTCTCAATTCGAAATTCCCTTCCCCTTATAAGTTTTTGTATGGTCATATCATATGATGTCTTACTATATTCTTAGTACCTTTTTTGACATGTATATTCAATAGATAGTTAAATCAATATGTAATGTTATACTGTTGGTATTTTTTTCTTAATTAATTTATCTAGTATCTTTCATATGCATGCATGTATTCTCTGTTAAAATAGAATATCAAGTTAATACAATACTAATTTGATAAATGTTTAGATCCTCCTTTGTTTATTATAGTGATAACTAAAAAAGATATGTCAGTATTTTTCTTTGTAATGTGTCTTCGGTATCATTAAATGATTGTAGGATCATATCTCGAAGATGATATGGAATGATCTGTTTTAATTTTTTTTAACCTTTATTTGAGGTTAGTTAAACATGATAAATATCCAATTTACAAAATTATTTGATCTAGGATTGAGTTAACAATTAAAATTCCTAATACTAGAGGTGGTATTTAATCAAACATCCATATTTGATGGATCCAATATTGAGTCACTAATAATTAAACTAAAGGGTAAATAACATAAATTCCGCTAGTTTGTTCCTTAGTTATCATTTCTTTCAATTTTTCAATAAATTTTCTTTCTCTCTGAAATTTTAATTATTCATATACATAACTGAACATTGATATACATAAGTATCTTATGTATCAAAACTAACTTCCAAAACGATGTTTAAAGAAGTAAATTGTGATTAATGAATCCCTTAAAATCAATAATATCTTTGAATTTCAAAATTTGAAACACCAAATCTAGGCGGTCAATCAAACAACATCATATTTTGTATTTTTAACCAAAAATTTGCGATTTTCTCAAGCTCTATTTTTTCAAAAAAATTCTCAATACTGTGAACATTCCAGTAATATTGAGGTATTCTGGTGTATTTCATGTGACACGACCCAAACCAGGCCTAGTGGTGTCGGGTGCCTCAAGCCTAACCTAGATCGGATACCACCCCTAATACCCCACCATTACCACCCTACATCCCATATCAAATGAGTTTTAAATATATATATATATGTGTGTGTGTGTGTGTGTATGTAATCTAAAAAAAAATGGAACAATCATAAATCAAATTCAATTAACTGGTGTCAGCCCCGATACCAGTACCGATGCAAAGGCTGACACTAATACCGACACCGCTTGTCCCAACCTATAATAGTCACATAAAGCCTCTATCAAAAAGAAGAACAAAATCCGGTCGGTATATGCCCCAAACCATAACCAAAACCATAGTCTATAAAATAACCAAAGTATGTAAAGAAGTTCATAATATGAAATGGAGCCTTCAGAGTATGGAAGCTCACCACTTAAATCAAACACAAGTTGATCCCGAATTCGTTCACTAAGTAGGAGGAGTATGATGGATGGTTATTACATCGCGTGGGGATACAACGCTCTAAGATGGGTTAGTGGGTGAACACTAGCATACACTCACGATAAGGATAAAATAATGCCAATCCTTAAAACCAAGTAAACAACCACATGCACACATATCCATACATATATATATATAATGTCGGGAATGGGTACCAGGTTTAGCATGCCTTTAAAACCATTAACCTAGGTATGTGTAGCTTAATCGTCCTAGAACCACCCACAGGCTATATGGGTCCAGTGTTACCCCTTAAACAGTCTTCGATGCGTGTAGCCTCACGAACGGGAGATACCATAAGAGTAAGGGATTCCTGGTACCCTTTGCTCTCCATGATACATATATACAAGTGTAACTTAGGGGATTCCCATGTACCCTACAAGTATATGGTCGTCATGACCAATCCTCATATCGGGAAACATGAGTTTCCAATGTCCGTTCATTGGACACACATCTTCAAGATTAACTATCACACCTCGCCATTATTGCCCAATTAAAACCATTAACATACAAGTTAACCACCACACCAATTATTATTTACCAAGGCTATGAGAAGTGGTATCTTCATACAGACCATAGCTTGCAAGAAATGTCCTTAGCCAACCTTTTTAAATAAGATGGAATTCCTATGTTTCCACATATTACATTATTAAGTTTTGTTGGGGACTTCCCATGTACCCCACAAGTGTATTCATTACTTAGTCTGCTTAGGGGATTCTCTTTTACCCCACAAGGCTTTCAATTGCACCAAACCATAAACACCAAAACCTTATCATTTAGCTATTTAAAACCATCCAAACCAATTAGGGTTCCATTACCAAGTTATACCATGCAATAATATCATTAAAAATCCAATTATGTAACAAAGAATTCTCATAGGCATTTTATCAAACACATTAGGGGCATATAGTTTCCAAAACCAAAACCAAGCACCAGTTAACCATTCCCATGAAGCCAAAGGTTTAAAACCCTATTGTAATCATGAAAACCATAAGTAGAGGATATAGGAAAACCATAACCAACCATTATAACCAAAATCCCAAAAGTATATTTCAAAATCCAAACATTATCACAATTTATACCATGAAAATAATTCATAAAACATGCCTTTAGTTGGAAATAACAGTGAGGGAGGATTAACATGCCTTATATAGTGAAGAATATGTCGAGAAACTACCCATGCAAGCTCCAAATTGATCCTATTGATGAAACCCTAGCCTTTCTTGACGCAAGATACTTGAAAGAGATTGGAGAGAGTTTAGAGTGTTTGATTGATTGCAAATGTGTTAATAAATCATCCAAAAGGTGTTTTATATCATGAGATCCCAAGAATAAGGAGAAATATCCATAATACCCTAAACTTAAATTGTATAAATTTCTCATAAGAAGGTACGACCAACCCCCTCCAATCGTAACCTACCATATGAATAGTACCCATCACTAATACCCTAGGCATCCCTTGGACCCCTAACACTGACCAAAATACGAACACCAAGGTCCACTCATACACAAGCATACGATGTGTACCCTTAATCCGTACCAACCACAAAATAGAATCAAAGAGGGATTTGGACACTGTCCAACATACGCGTAAATGGTACGACTCATAACCTACCTTATGTCTCATGGTGAGCCACTCGTACTCAGATCCATATTAACTGACCAAGTTTAAGATTAAGTGAAGAAAAAACCCAATCCAACGACCCTTCACCTACCATATAACTCATACCTACAAAGTCATACCCACACTAGAAACTCAACCACCAACCATTGGAAAACCTACGATTTGGGTTACCTGACCCGTACCTAGCATACGACTAGTACCCTCTAGTCGTATGATGTCCAGTGAGTTTAAAATCTAGGAAATTTATAAGGACTAAAACCTTGGTGTTTCAATTCCCCCCACTATGACCATTCCTCACCGCATGACAGCACAAGGCAGTACAAGTATCATTTACACCCTAACACCTTCATTCTGACCTTTAACTAAGTTAAAAAACAAAGATGTAAGGAAATAATCTTTCTTTTAACAAAGTTTGAAAACAAAAGTATGATGAACAACACATACCTTCCACATGAATTCCCAGAGCAGAAAACAGAAGCAGATATTTGGACTTTATGTTCTTCTTTGCTTCCCAAGTATCCTCTTCTGCATTGTGGTTCCTCTAGAGAATCTTAAATGAAGCAATATCCTTGGTCACCAACCAGCGAACCTACAGATCCAAGATCTCAACCAGGTCCTCCTCATAAGATAAGGAATCCGAGAAATACAATCCTTCTAAAGAAATAATCGAGGAAGGATCACCTGCAGATTTCCCCAACATAGATACAACCGAATGATTAAAGCTAAAACTAGAAGGCAACTCCAATTCATACGCAACATTACCAAACCTTATCAAAATTACATAAGGTCTGACCTCTTGGGGACTGAGATTCTCTTTTTTCCCAAACCGCAATACTCCCTTCATGGGAGACACCTTTTGGAACACCCCATCCCCAACCTCAAATTCCACGTCCCTTGACCTTATATCTGCATAGGATTGTTGGAGACTTTGGGCAGCCTTAATCCTATCCTGAATTACCTTCACCTTCTCCATATCTTGGTAGATCAAATTTGAGCCAAACAAATTCGTCTCACCAAGCTCAAACCACCTAATAGGAGATCTATAGCCCCTACCATACAATGCCTCAAAAGGGTCCGTACTAATACTAGAATAATAGGTATTATTGTAAATAAACTCTACAAGAGGTAGATGCGTCTGAATAATTCTCTCTACTTGCCCATTTACTTGCGGGTGAAAAGCAGTACTCAAACTAATCTTAGTCCCTAACCCTCTCTGAAATGGCCGCCAGAAGTGAGATGAAAAATATGTACCATGATCAGAGATGATAGAAGCAGGTACCCCATGAATTTTTACAATCTCATGAAGATACAACCTATCATAATCTCCAATCAATAAGGTGTCGTCACTAGCAAAAAGTAAGATGACTTTGTCATCCTATCCATGATGACCCAAATTGAATGAAACTGATTTTGAGACCGAGAAAGACAGGTAATGAAATTTATATTGGTCATTTCCACTTTCATTCAGAAACTTAATTTCTTGATACAATCCTCCAGGCCTCTTGTGCTAAACTTTCACTTGTTGACACACCATGCACTTGGCCATAAAATCAGCCACTTACCTTTTCATACCATTACACCAATACATCTCCATGAGGTCATGATACATTTTTGTCGAACCTGGACGAACAACATAGTGCAATTCATGTGACTCGACCAAGATTCTTTCTCGTAAACCAATAACGTCAGGAACACACAACCTCCCTTGGTACCACAAGGTACCATCATCACTAATTTCAAATACCCTCACCTTTTATTCGCCAATATTACCCTTGATTTCTATCAAAATATGGTCTAACATTTTCTTCTCCTTGATCTATTTACCAAGAGATGACGGCAACACTTTCTGTACCAACACACCACCATCTTCAGAGTCCATAAGAAAAACTCCAAGGTTAGACAACCGGTGAATATCCTTCATCAACTCCAACTTCTCCTTGTCCACATGAGATAAAATCCCCAAGGATAACCTAGTAAGAGCATTAATAACTACATTATCTTTACCTGGATGGTAGTAAAGACTCATGTTATAGTCCGTGAGAAGCTTAAGTTATCTCTTCTGTCGGAGGTTAAGCTCTTTCTGAGTAAACACATACTGCAGGCTTTTATGATATGAGAAGATATCCATATGCCTCTCTTACAAATAGTGTTGTCATATTTTCAATGCAAACACCATGGCTAACAGCTCCAAATCTTGAGTAGGATAACTCCACTCATGCACCTTCAACTGCCTAGAAGCATAGGCTATCACCTTACCATGATACATAAAGACAACCAAGTCCCACCTAGGATGCATCACAGTAAACCAAAAACCCCTTAGTGCATTCAGGCAGAATCAGAACTAAAGTCAAAGTTAGTTTATTCTTCAACTTCTCAAAACTACCCTCATACGCATTTGACTAAGCGAACTTTACCTTTTTCTGAGTCAACTTAGTCAATGGAGTAGCTATTGTCAAAATCTTTCAACAAACCTTCTATAATACCCATCCAAACCCAAGAAACTCTAAATATTGGTTGAAGTCGTGGGTCTAGGCCAACTCTTTACCGCTACAACCTTTTATGGATACACTATGATCCTCTTACTAGAAATATTATAACATAGAAAAGTGCTTGCATTCAACCAGAATTCATATTTCAAGAATTTGGCATACAAATATTGCTCCTTAAGCTCCTTCATCTCAGCCAGAGCCATTCTATAAGGGGGAATAGAAATTGGACGAGTATCCGGAACCAGATCAATCACAATCTTAATTTCCCTATCAGGAGGAACACCAGAAAGGTCATCAAAAAAGACCTCAGGAAATTCATTCACCACCAGAATAAAATGCAAAAACGAACTATCTGAGTTAGAATCTTTAACCCAGACCAAGTGATAGATACACCCCTAGGAGATTAATTTCAGAGCTTTAAGATATGATGTAAACCTCCTTTTAGGAGCTAGGTAAGCACCCTCCCACTCAAAAATTGGTTCACCAGGGAACTTAAAGACAACCTTATAGGTTTGATAGTCTAAGGACGTATATCATGAGTGCAACCAATCCATCTCTAGAATAATATCAAAATCCACCATATCCAGTTCATACGAATCCACAAAAGTCTCTTTATTACCAACAGATACCACACATCTCCTATAGGCTCTTCTAGAAATAATAGAGTCACCTATCAGGGTAGAAACAAAAAAAGGGTCTGAAACAACCTCGGGACGAAAACCAAAATAAAAAGCCATAAATAAGGTCACATAAGAGAGTATGGACCCTAAATCATGTAAATAATACACGTCAAGAGAAAAGGGTTGGTACATACTAGTTACGATATCAAGTGATGCCTAGAAATCTTATTAGCATGTAAGAACATACAGCTGATTTTTGTCTGTGCTGGTATCAGAAGCAGAAATAGATGCAGAAGCAGACCCTTTGATGTAGGAGTAGAAGAGGCAACCAGAATCCTATTCTCTCCCAAAGCAACCTTACCAACTAGAAAATTTCTAAGTATATTTCCTAGATAACCATATTTAAAACACCTATCCCTTCTCTCATCACAAAAACCGTAATGCAACTAACCATAGAACCTTTAAAGAGGACATGATGAAGCCAACTGAGCCCCACTAGCCTAATATTAATCACTCTGTGACCTGTAATTATCTCTACCCTACTAACGACTATCTCCCAACGACTTCAAGTGAGGAGAACTATCTATGGGAAAAGAGCCAGAACTCCTTGACTTTTTTTGGACCCTTACCACCATCTCTACCACTTTTTTGTTGTCTATCACCCTGCTCAGAGAACCTAAACGTCTTACCCAGCCTATCCCCTATCTAAGCCTAATTTTTTTTCCTCCTCCACTTGTTGTATATGAACAACCAACCTAGAATATTCATATCTTTGATGAGCAAGGTAGCCTTACTTTCAAGGATTAACTCAAGATATAGTCCTAAAGCAAACTTTCTCATCCTGGCCCTCATATCAGACACCATCTCCAGAGCATACCTGCATAACTAAAAAAATTTTAAGACATACTCTCTGATGGAATTTTTTCTTATTTCAGATTAACAAGTTCCTTCGCTTTTGCTTCCCTCATCTCCTGAGAAAAAAAGAAATCTAAAAATGCATTGGAGAAAGTCTCCCATAAAGATAATTCCTCAACGTAACCTCTTTCCCCATACCATCCTTCATACCATTGGTACGCCATATTCTTTAGCTGGTAGGCAGCAAAGTCCACTCTTTCCAAATTCATGGCATGCATAATCTTGAAAATATTTTCCATCTCATCTAGAAAACCCTAAGGATCTCCTCTACTTTAACACCATTAAAAGTTGGAGGACTCAACCTTATGAACTAGATAGCCTTATGGCCTCAGAAAATGGAGTAACAAATGCACCCCACTCAGTCTGAGAAGCTACCAACTGAGCAACCATATGATTTGACTGAATAAAATTTGCATTCATCACATCTTCCTGAGAATCTTGAGGAGGACTAGGGGGAATAGGTGTAACTTTAGAAAAATTAGGAATGGGACCCCTTGACCGAATATAGATCCCATTATTTGAGTGTGTCCCACCAACAATATCCCCTGTTAGGACAAAAGAGTTTTCGTGTGCTTCAGATCATTGAGGTATGATTTGAAAAGCAAAAAAATATGAATTACACAGGATTTCAGGACAGACTCTATAGCTTGAAATTAAAACACAAGAAAGAGAAACATACTTCATTGCCTTCCATCCTCTATCTTATGAGTGTGGCGCTAAACATCCTTAAAAGAGAATCTAATTGACACGGCTTTGTGGACTCGCAATTGACCAAGAACCTTGGGATTTGATACTAATCTGACATGACCTAAACTAGGGATTAGTCACGTTGGGTTCCTCAAGACTAACTTGGATCAGAGACCACCCCCAATACCCCACCATTACTGCCCTATATCCCATATCAAATGAGTTCTGAATATATATATATATATATATATATATATATATATATATAATCCAAAGTAACATAGAACAATCATATATCAAATTTAGTTAACTAGTGTCAGCCCTAATACTAATACCAATACCAAGGTTGACACCAATACTGACACCGCCTATCCCAACCTATAGTAGTTACACAAAACCTCTATCCAAAAGAAAAATAAAATCTAATCGAGACATGGCCCCATCCATAGCAAAAACCATAGTCTATAAAACAACCAAAGTATGTAAAGAAGTCCAAGATATGAAATAGAGCGTTACGGAGAATGGAAGCTCACCAGTTCAATACAAGCTTATAGTCGCACAAGCTCTCAACTTCTAGTGCTACCCCCTGAATAAGCCCCGTTACGTACAGTTGTACAAACCAGAGATGCCACAGAATTAAGGGATCCCCGTATATCCTTTGCTCTTCATGATACATATATAAAAGTGTAACTTAGGGGATTCCCATGTACCTTACTAGTATATGGTCGTCATGACCAATTCTCAGATCGACAAACATGAGTTTTCAATGTCCGTCTATTGGAGTCACACCTTCACGTTAGCTATCATATCCCTACATTATTACCCAATTAAAACCATTACCACAAAACCAAACCACCATACCATTTATTATTTACCAAGGCTATGAGAAGTGGTATTGTCATACCAACTATAGCTTGCAAGCAATGTTCTTACCCAACCTTTTTAAAGAAGATAGAATTCCCATGTACCCATAGAATACATTATTAAGCTTTATTGGGGGATTCCCATGTACCCTGCAAGTATATTCCTTACTTAGTTTACTTAGGGGATTCCTTTATACGCCACAAGTCTTTAAATTTTATCAAACCATGACCGCTAAGACCTTATTACATAGCCATTTAAAACCATTCAAACCAATTAGGGTTCCATTACCAAGTTATACCATACAATAATTTCATTAAAAATCTAATTATGTAACAAAACACTCTCATAGTCATTTTATCAAACACATTGGGGGAATATAGTTTTAAAAACCAAAACCAAGTACCAATTAATCATTCCTATGCAACTAAGGTTTCAGAAAACCATTATATTCATGAAATCCATAAGCAAAGGACATGGGAAAACCATAACTAACCATTATAACCATAACCCCCAAAGTATATTTCAATAGCCAAACATTATCAGAATTTGTGCCGTGAAAACAATTTATAAAAAATGCCTTTAGTTTGAACTAATAATGAGGGAGGAGTAACATGCCTTAGAAAGTGAAAAAGATGAAGAAAAACCATCCTTACAAGCCCCAAATTGATCTTATTAATGAAATCCTAGACTTCCTTAACCCAAGATCCTTGAGAGAGATTGAAGAGAGTTTAGAGTGTTTGATTGATTGCAAATATGTTAATGAATCCCTAAAAAGGTGTTTTATGTTGTGGGTTCCCAAAGAGTTATAAGGATAAATGTCCAGAAAACCCCCATCTTAAATTGTATAAATTTCCCACAGGATGGTAAGACCAACCCCCTCTAATCATATCGTTCCATACGAGTGGTACCTACTATTTATACCCTAGGAATCACTTGGACCCCCAACACTGACATACATTTGACCACCAGCGTCTACTCGTACACAAGCATACGACCTGTACCCTAAACCCGAACCCACCACAAACTAGAATCAAAGGGGGATTTAGAAACTGTCCAACATACAAATCAATGGTATGACTCACAACCTACCTTACGATGGTGAGTCTTTAATCTAAGTTAAGTTACCAAGTTTCAAATTAAGTAAAGGAAAAAACCCAACCTAATGACCCATCACCTACAATACGGCTCAGACCCATCAAGTCGTACCAACACCAGACACTCAACCACCCAATATTAGACAACCTACGATCTGGTTCATCTATTCTATACCTTAGCGTACGACTAGTGGCCTCTAGTCGTATGATGTCCAATGAGTTCAAAACAAAGGAAATTTCTAAGGACGAAAACCTTAGGTGTTTCATCATCCCCTTCAATAATATACATTGCAAATCAATATTATTTTAATATGCAATAATACTAAAACAAATTTATCAGTACTGATAAATACAAATAAGCAATGACTAACATTTTTCCATATATATAAGTGTGGTATGTATATAGGTTTAAATAACACAATTCGGCAGGTCTAATAGAGTCCTACACATAACTATGATATGTATGTATTATGTCAATACAGATGCACAATTGCTTATGTATTCTATTTATATAACATAGTTATGTATATCGGTTAAAATGAAGGGGAAAGGCATAAAATAAACCCTGAACTTGCCAGCACAACTTACTTTAGACTTTTAAATTAACACAAATTTATTTACCCCCTTGATAACTTTAAACTGAATTAATATTACCTCTAATGCTGACGTAGTATATATATATAACCGCATATGTCTCGTACATGTAACATTTGATTACTTAAAATTAAATAATTTTGTCTATTACAGAAGTTTTAATAAACTACAAAAAGTTTAAATAAATTTTTGAAAATCTTTTACACTTTAATATAATAATGTAAATGTTAACATTTATTTTAGTGTAAGCACTTATATATTTTATCACCAGACATTTGAAGTGGTTGGTGGATCATCACTTTTGCATTTGTCATGTGGTACCTCCTTCTCTTGTTGCCAGAGGCTAAGAGCGATGCAACAATTTGATCCATATTTATGGTAAGGTTATTTTTTTAATATTTAAAATCTTTTATTATTTTTAAAATCAAATATTTATAAAATTTTAGATTACATTCTTATTATGTACTTAAAACTTATAAAAATTTGGTACTTCTTAAATGTATCTTATTCTAACATTTTTATAATTATTATTAGATTTTTTAAATCTTCTTAAAATCAAATTTTGTTGAATTAGAATTTTTAAATTATGTTCTAATTATGATGACTTCTAATAAGAAAAGGTTTTACCATCAATAGATTTAATTAATTAACAAAAATAGTGAAAAGATGATTTTATCTAAAGCAAAGACTTTTAATGGAGGACAAAAATTTAAAATGACATTTCTAAGGATCTTCAAACTTTTAATATAGTATATATATAAAATAATAAAATAGAGAAAATCACCCATCTTCTTCCTACCACCCACCCCTCACCTCTCACCCCACACCCCTCACCTATATTTCTTCTTACACCCCCAACCTAATACCCTTTCTCATTCACTTCATCAATTTCTTCCAAAAAAGTATATGTGAAAAAATTGTAACTTTTAATATATTGTTTTACAAAATTCATTATTGAGGAGGACAAGAAGTGATACAAGAATAATCATGGATATGAACTTAAGAGAGTGCGTGTTGGACCCGAGACTTGGTGGATGCAAATGAAGTACAAAGAAGCACCTAAATGGATACCAAAACCATCCATACATAGCACTCTAAGGTCGCCTACTTGAAGCCATTCATTAAAGGGACATTTTGGTCATTTCACCTTACTTTTGTAATAAGTCTATAAATAGACTAGTTCAGGTCTTTACTTCTCAAGTTGATGATTATTGTAAGTCTTGAACTTTTGAAACACTAAGTCCTCTCTCCTTGAGGAACAAAACAAAAACTTGTAACTAGGATAGTTCTAACCCTAAAATATTTATTAGAAATGTTGGTGCTTTAGTGGTGGACTCTGCTCTTGTATCGTTGTAAGAACTTGATGCTTGTTAACATATTTTGTTGGGGCTTTAAGAGTTTAATAAACTCTTTAGTTACTACTTTACATGTTTCCCTTGTGTCAAGTTATCTATCTTCTTTATCATTAAATTGTGTTTGCTTCTTTGTGTCATTTTGCATCTTGTTACGGGTATTTGCGGGTCACTTGTGGACTATTTTGTGCTTGTAGATACGATGTGTTATAATTTGGTATCATATCCATCATTTATTTCGTTCCCATGAGATCAATCTTGGGTTTGTTTACTCAAAAATAAAAAAAAAGTGTTGAAAAAAATCTGAAAAACTCAAAATAGTAATTTGTACACATTTTTGTGCTTAGGCCAAAATTTGAAGCCTAGTTTTCTTGTTATTTTTGTGTGTTTTAAGTATTATAGCATTGGATCTTTGTTTCCTAACAATAGAAGAGGCGTCTAAGGTCAAAAATCTCACAAAAGAGTTGCGTTCTTGAGTTTGGTGTTCTTGGCTGAGAAAGTTGTTGTTCTTGTTGTAGTCCTGGCCGAGATTTGTTCTTTGAGTCTAGATCTAGGTATATTTTGTAAGTCTTGAGTTTTATTAGTGTTGGTTTGTTTTTCCCTAACACTAACAGAGTCAAGATATAAGTTGAAATCCTACTTGTATTATTGTTGTGCGGATTCAAAAGTTGGGCCAAATTGTTATTGGTGTTGTTGTGGTGGATTCAAAATTTGAACGTTTAAAGGTGTGTTGCTGGTATTGTGGCTATGGATTTGTTTTGAAATAGGTTTTGTTGTTGTTTGGAGGTTCAACTTGAACCTTGGTCTTCAAATTTTGTTGAAGATTCTTGTTGTTCTTGGCCAATCTTCATGTCTTGAGACAAGAAGAACCTTCAATAAGTAGTGTTTGATCTTAAGACCAAGTGGAAGAGTGTAGTCTTCTTTTTTTTCTTGAAACAAGTTCCAAGACTATATCAAAGTAGTAAGGGACAAAGAGGGCTTTCAAAAATACTAGTTACCAAAAGGGAGTAAGGGGACTTTTCAAGACTAACCAAAAGAGAAAAGAGCCAACCACCCTTCAAAAAGGAGTTTTGCTCGAAAGGTGCAAAGAAAGTCAACCTATTTTTAATATGGAAAAGTCTCTAAAACTTGTGTATTTCCCTTCAAAACCGATTCACTCTTCCACAAGTTGGAAAAACACTAAATTTTTCAAATTCCATAACCATTCCAAGGCTTCCACATCACTATCCACAACCAATCAAAGGCTTCCATGTCACCCCTTTGTACAACTAGCTTATTTGTGTTTTGTAGGTAACTTTTGGCTACAATGGATAACAATGCTCTTAGTTCTATTTTTTCCGGTATTGAAACTCTTTCCCGTGAAATGGCTAGAATGAATGCGGGTCTTGATAGTTTAGGCTCGAATATGACATCGTGTGGTGAGAAGTTGGATCATTTGGAGAGTCGAAGAAACTATCGTTCTTCTACTCCGAAAACTTTACATCCAATGATCAATCCTCCAAGACCACCACAAAATGCCATAAGCCAAGTTTCCAATTATCCTCAAAAACCGAGACCTAAGTAGGCCACCTCCCCTACAAATTGATCAAGTACAACAAGAAGGACTTGCAAGCCAAATTCCTCCACCAAAACCAAATACTCCTATCCATGTTCCAAAATAGAACTCTCCTATCCAAGCTCTAAAACC
Organism: Capsicum baccatum var. pendulum; assembly: GCA_030864225.1. NCBI lineage: Eukaryota > Viridiplantae > Streptophyta > Magnoliopsida > Solanales > Solanaceae > Capsicum > Capsicum baccatum. The sequence goes on from CM061556.1 coordinate 119,744,636, forward strand.
AAACTCTCCCGTCTAAGCTTCACAACCGAAGCTCCACTTCACCAAATCAATCCTCTCAATTGAAGCTCCACTTTTCCAAAGCTGAGAAATCCATGTAGAGGTATATGGTAGAGAGGAACATGAAGGATATGGAGTCTATGATGAGCCTTATATGATGTAAGAAGAGTTTAAAGGAAGACAGACGGATCAAAGATGATACCGAGGGCATAGAGAAAGAGTTAGTCAATGGGACCAACAAGGAACCCACCACCACGTGGATATATGGAATTGAAATGGATGAGATTGAAGAAAAACCTCAAGATGGAGAGGAAATCGAGGTTCAAAATGAAGAAGTTAGCCAAGACTTGTGTTAATGAGATCCTGTGTTCCTTAAGTTATTTGTGGACAGTTTTGGTGCCATGTCATGTTTTATGGGCTGTTTTGAGTGGTTTCTTTTGAAGTGGCCAATTGAGCGAGGTGACACCTTGAATTTGTGGGCAAATTCCTCTCAAGATGGAGATGATGATACAAGAATAATCACGGATATGAACTTAAGAGAGTGCGGGTTGGACCCGAGACTTGGTGGATGCAAATAAAATGCAAAGAAGAACCTAAATGGACACCAAAATCGTCCATACATAGAACTCTAAGGTCTCCTTTTTGGTCATATCACCTTACTTTTTTAATAAGTCTATAAATAGACTAGTTTAGGTCTTTAGTTCTTTAGTTGATGATTATTGTAAGTCTTAAACTTTTGAAACACCAAGTCCTCTCTCCATGAGGAACAAAACCAAAACTTGTAACTAGGATGGCATTCAAGGGTGGAATCTTTTGTGATTGCTTGTTTGTTAGAAATATTGGTGCTTGAGTGGTGGACTCCGCTCTTGTATTGTCGTAAGAACTTTGTGCTTGTTAACGTGTTTTGTAGGGGGTTTTAGAGTTTAATAAACTCTTTAGTTACTACTTTACATGTTTCCCTTATGTTAAGTTGTCTATCTTCTTTATCATTAAGTTTGTATTTGCTTTCTTGTGTCGTTTTGTGTCTTGCTTGTTACGGGTATTTGCGGGTCACTTGTGGACTATTTTGTGCCTGTGGATACCATGTGTTATCAAGAAGAAATGTATAACCAATTTATCTTTGTTGATTGATTTTTAGATGCAGTTTAGTAATAGGTATTCAATTTTATTATCAAAATTGTACTAAAAATTGAATCTTGAAGCTACTTTTTGCACTATAATTATAGTGGAGTTTTTTTTACTGTTGTAGAATTTTCTTATTGGGGTGTCCTTAAATTGATTGTTATTTCTATTTATTTAGAGATTTAGTTGATGTGGGAATTAGGTTTCTATTATTTGGTCTAAAGAAGAAAGAAAATTAGGTGAGAAGGAGGTATGGGGGATAGGTAGGTAGTGGCAATTGTAGGGGATGGGGGGAGGGTGAAGAAGACAACTCACAATGAAGGGAAGGGTTGAAGAGGAAAACTATTTTTTAATCTTATAAATATATATATATATATATATATTTATCAAATTACTTTTAAGAAATTTTTTTTTATGTGGCTCCAGTGTGGAATTGACATAACGTTGATGTGTAGGCACGTGTAATGCACTCTCCGTTGTGAGAGTGGTATTTAATTCATGCAAAAGTTGTTTAGGAAGGTAAATAATTGCCTATAAATTTAAAGTGTTAAAGTAAGTTGTAGCGACAAGTTCAAGGGGGTATTTATGTTTTATTCCTAAAATAAAATAACTCAACACTTTGTATGGCATACATATAGATAAATTTACTATGTATATGGTATGAAAAAGAGACCAACAGTGTCTAGGTCAAACATATAGATAACAAAGTTATGATATGGCTTAAAATAAAATAATTCGATAGTTTGTATGGCATACATATATATAACTCTGTTATGTATATAGTTTTAAAATAAATCAACCCAATAGCATCTATATGAAGCATAGAGAAAAGACAAAAGTTCTCACTGAACTTGTTTGAGATTTGTAAAAAGACACTTTAACTTTGTAGACAATCCATTACTGTAATGCCCCATATTATTCTTAGCTCAATTCGGCTCCTAGTTGCATGTTTAAGAAGCTTAAATCCTAAAAATTTCACAAAGTGTTGGGGACTTAGTCATTTTAAGGCCTCTTAAGTTTGAGAATTTTAAATTAGTCTTCCCAACCCTGAGATATTGGTTTTAAAGTTAATTCATGTTCAGGGGTATAAGGAGTATGTCTCGAGGGAGATTCAGATTTTTTGGATGAGGATTAGGTCATGTTTGGATCACGATTCCACCAGCTCACCGCCATAGTGTCGCGTTACGGTGCTATAGTGATGACACTCTTACCATATCGTAGTAATCATTTAAATCGTAGCCTAGCTAGAAATTCAATTGCCTACGGGGCAACTATATCTTTTCGACTCAATCTAAGTCGGTATATCATGACTTATATCACCAGTTAGGGCATTATTGGCCCCCCTTCTTCAATTTGCCTCTCTAAAAAACCCTATTTATCTCCTAAAATCATCAATTCAAATACTTGATCTCCAATGAAAATCAAGAATTTAAGTTCCCAAATGAAAGAACCTTCACGAAAGTATTAAGATTGGTGTTTCACTTTCAATATTAAGGGTTTAAGGTGTGTGGTAGTTCATCCATGGGTCCCTTTTCACCCATGGATTCCAAGAACTCTTTTTGATTTTAAATTATAAGTTTTATATATTTCAAGTTGAATTATCGCCATGAATCTCTTATTGATTTTAGTTACGAGTTATGGTTTCATGTGTTTTCAAGTACAAAGAGTCATATCATATTTGAGTATTGAAATTTCCATACTATGTTCAATTGATTTCAGGATGAATCCTAAAGTTATGAATTTAACCATGTTATCTATTATCTTCCCATGTTTAAGACATTCCCATGTTCAAGTTCATGATTCCTAAGTGTTTGATGAAATGTCTATGCTTTTGAGCTTTAAACCATGATTTAATCCTAAAGTTTTAAGCTTTAATATTGTATTTTATACTAGTTCAGTGTTAGTGGGTTATGAACACCCTATACCTATGTAATTTACATAAATTCAATGTTTCAAGAACTCAGACAGTTAATCCATGAATCTTATCAGTATACTCAGATATCTATATTCATGATGAGCACTATTAGTTTATGTGTTATTAATTACCACAGAATTTGTATGCATTATTATCTTCAAAATACCATAACTTGAGCTTATCAGTTATTAGTTCACAGTGCATACACCAATTAGTATTCTAATGCCATTCAATTGGGAGTAGGATTTAGCACTGAGAAAACCTAAGGATGGGGGTATTCCTGCTAATTTAGGGTTTGACCCTTAGTAGCAATCCCTGAGTTACAGAACTACGTAGCTAGAGTAGGTTTGAGATGCCTTTCTATTAGTTTAGGGTTGACACATATGTCCTGAGTTCTTCTACTAGTATAGGGTGAATAATTAGTCCTTCAGGACACCAATTTAGTGGATCCACACAGCCAGTGTTAGTACCAGTAGCACAGTACTGACACCCTTCCAATTAGGGTTATAGGTTGGACCCCGATTAGCTCAGAGAGGGGCATGTTGGTTACATGATATCTCCCAAAATCTTAGTACTGTATTTAATGTATTTTTAGTTCATGTTTTCTCGACCAAAGTACACAGATTCTTAGTTATTCAGTTATCAGATTTTAGTTTTTTAGTATACAGATTATTTCAGAAATATGCTTATGATTGGTCTTGCATTCACAGATATTATAGTTTTCATGCATTCATGCTCAGTTATCTCATGTTGTTCAGTTAGTCCTTACTTCATATGTAGAGTACCCATAGTTTCAGTCCAGCTATTCAAACTAAGTACAATTCAATTTTACATTATCTATTTTAAGTGATCAATCTGTCAATTAATCATATAAGCTTAGTATATTCTATGTTTAGTTTTATATGTTTATGCATTTGTGCTCAGTATATTTGTATATTCAGATCCTCGAGTTATGTCAGTTTCCATCACGTAGTTTTAGAGCAGCATTTATATTGTATTGTTTTTTTACTGTTTCTTAACTCTAGTTCTACTTATTATGCAATAGTAAAGTTTTAAGAAACTAAGTGTAGTGATTCAGTAGCTTATCATATTATGTTTGTTACTCATGTTTTAAGCTGGTGAGTCTACTTACACTTAGCATGCATATTTTAAGATTATGTATGAAATTAGTTTTACTTACTACATTTACCCCCGCTTTCTTAGTACATTCCAAAAGTATTGATCCAAATATATGTCTGTGTGGATACATTATTTCATAATATAGGTACCAACTGTAACCCACGCATCATGATTAGATAATAGTAGTTTCCATCAAACGGGTATGAGTTCTCCTACTTTGGGACTCCAGTTAGATGTTGTTCATATAATTCAGTTTTTTATTATTCATGTGTATTGATTAGAGGTAGTTGGAGGCATGTCCCAGATATGTATAGTTAGTATAATAGAGGCTTTATAGATGTTAGTCAGAGACAGTCTTGTAATTTCAGTTCTCTCTTCAGTTTTATTTGATTTTAAATTGTATTTATATTATATTTTCCCAAATTGTATCATAATTATATTTTTTTTCATGGAAGAACCAGCTATTTAATATACCATAAATCAGTTGCTCAAGTAGTATGCCAGTTCATGGGCTAGCTTGGGATCACTTGTGGTTCCAAGCACCATATTACGCCTAGTGGGTAGTCTTGGGTCATGAAAAAATTGATATCAGAGCCCATAGTTCAAGTGTCCTAGGTTGTCTATGAAGTCGTATCTAGTAGAATCTTGCCGAATGGTATAGAGACATCTCTAGTGTTCTTTGAGGGGCTACAGGGTATTTAAGAAATATTTTCCTTCTTTCATGTCTCAGATCGTGCAATAGAAGTTTTCTCTAAGAAATTTATGCAGATTCTTATGTTAACCCATTCATTCCCTCTCTGCCTTATTCTTAAAGAAATAAAAATAACCAAGCATAAATCCTTATGGATAGATTTTTTTCAGACAATCTTCACAGACAGTTATAGGATCGCACACAGGCTCAAAAGTATCCCATAAATTCCATTATGTTCTAAACTTTGAAAATGTTCATTTTTATTTAAAAAGAATTATGCATTGAGCCAAAGTCAGATGTGTTTTCATATCCCTTCTCAAAATCCTATAACCACATATGATTTATAGTTAGAAGCATGAACCTAGAAGTTTAGCAGTAGTAAAGTAGGTATAGTATTTATCTTGATTTAGTAGATTATGTATCCATAGGGCTAGTTGTATGAAGGTGAATCAGTAGGCTTAAAATAGTATATACAAGAATTTAAGTTGTTGATTCAAAATTAAGTATGATTATGTGTGTATGATCTAGGGGTGTACCCAAGGTGATAGGGGATTATATTATTTCTAAGTTTTAACTTTGTGTGTGTTAGATATTACCCTTGAGTTGTTAAGTGTGAATGAGGCTATAAAGTATATGATGTTCTTATCAGCTAAGTTATGGGCTATATGATGATTGTTGGGTATGTTAGCATGGCAGTAATTCTCATGGTTAGGGAGAAATATAGGTCTAGAGCTATGATATTAGTAGGCTATTATGGAAGTCAATATGGTTATTAAAGGTTTGGGGATATCCGTGTTAAGTGTTAGAATCTAAGTTTGAATCCTTGAAGATTGAGCTGATAGAAGGAAGAGTTAAAATTTTAGATAGTGTGAACTCAGTGTATGGTGATACTCATGAAGATTATAAGTTAGGCAGTGTTTAAATCTATTATTTAATGACTATTTGAGCTATAAAAAGTTAAGAGTTGTATATCAGAAGGAAGTATTAGCAGTGGGCTTTGAACTTTCAAGTGTAGTCTTTTAGGGTGAATTTATTATTGATGAGTATTGTCATACTCCAAAATTTAGAGTAAAGTGGTTGCAATTCAGTTTAGAGTTTATCAAAAGGGCCCCGTAGACTTAGAGTGATAGCTTAAAGCCATGATAGAATAAGTAACCAAGTCATACTCTGAGATTCTAGTAATGATGCCAGTATGTTGTAGATAATAGTAAGGAAGGATTATGCCCAATCCATTCTTATTTCAGTATTTGTACTTCGGTTATCATGATATCTACTCATTCTTTACATGTCAGTTCCATGATCATTGCTCAAATTTATACACTTTCTATAGAATCATGTACACTTCCAATTCCTAGTATAAGGAGTTCTAGTTTGCTCAGTTGTACAATTATATTCCATCAAATTTATGAACTTCAAATTCAGTTCATACAGTTTATGACTCATGTACTCATGTTTTACAGTATGTTCAGTTCTAGTACGTATGCTACACTCATAATAATCAGCAAAATTTCAATTATGTCATGTATATCCTCAGTTTTTATCTCTGTAATAAATCCATGTCATGGATACTCTATATCTCAAGTCTCAGTTAAGTTTCCAAGTTATGCATACTATTCCTTCATGCTTCAGGTCCTCATGTTCTAACCTTTCAGTCACCTCTCTTTAGGTCAAGATAGTGATGATGAACAATTGTTTAGATAGGAGAGAGTAAATATTTCTTGTTGATGAAAGATTGTTGTATGCTTGTTTTAGCTAATACTGTAAGTGTAAAGTAATATTGAGGCCAAGTTTTTTATATATGTCATGGTTAGTTGAAATTTGTGTGTGTTTTCTTGGGGTAGTGCATGGAAGTTGTTGATGATAGAGGTTTGGAAGATATGATAAAGATGTTTTTCTGGGTATTTGTTTAGAAGTGCATATGTAGTTATGATGATAGACTTGAATGTCATGTTTATATATATATGTGAATAAATGCATTCCACGTCGATGAATGTTTAGTAAGGGTTGAATGTAGTTATTGAAGTGGTAATAGGAATTATTCATGAGATGAGGAGTTGTGAAAGCGCAGGGTGTAATGAATTCATGATTCAGACTAGTGTTATGGTGTGATGTGTAGAACTCTGTATTTTTGAGTAGTCTTGAACATAGTAAGAGAATTCGGTTTAGCTCAGACTTCAGTAGATAGAGTTATCAGTGCCCATGTGAATATTTTAAGTAGCCTCAAGTGAAGTGTATAGTTGGGTAAAATCTTTCAGTATAATTCAGTCCGTATAGCCAGCAACTTAGTTTAGCGATTAGACAGACAAGTTTCTATGATTCTCCATCATTCCATCTACTCTTACTATCCAAATTTTCATGAATATGCCTACTCCATGAGGTAACTTATCCGCAATCATGCAAGTTGCAAATTTAGTTGAGTCCTTACTTCTAGTCTAAATATGTCTTAACTATAAAGGATATCTGGATTCAGAAATTATATCGTGTTGGTTATCCAACTTCAGAATTTGGCCAAACAGTACTAATGGATTCCCAGATTTTAAAATTGTTACAGCAGATATTTATGAGTTAAGTTCAGTTAATGCATCATGTTTTAGATTCAGATATTCAGTAATGATTCAGTTCGTAAGTGTTCCGTGCATTATCTTAGTCTTTCCTTAGTATTTTAGCCAAGTCAGTATCATTCAGGGGACGAACGATCCCAAGGGTGAGATGTTGTAATACCTCAAGTTTCCATGTCCTAAACCTCTTATTTTTTCTTCACAAAATTAGATCTAGCCTAAAATAATGGTTACTCATAAGTTGACTCTCTCGGTTCTATCTCATTCTCATGTCATTGCATGTATTCAAGGAATCAGTTAAGTTCATGATATTCATCTTACGTATCATGTTTCAGAATTAGTTATGCAATCATGTTCCAAGTCATGAATGTGTAGATAATGGTCTCAGTTACCTTAGTACAGTACTCTCAGTCTAACCAGTCTCATTCGAGGACGAATATTCCCAAAGGGGAGATATTATAATACCCTGTATTATTCTTAGCTAAGTTCATCTCCTAGTTGCATGCATAAGAGACTTATATCCTAAATTTTTCACTAAGTGTTGGGGACTTAGTCATTTTTAAGGCCTCTTAACTTCGAGGATTTTAAATTGGTCTTTTCGACCCTGAGACGTTGGGTTTTAAGTTAATTCATGTTTATGGGTGTAAGAAGCATGTCTATAGGGAGTTTTGGATTTTTTGGATGAGCATTGGGTCATGTTTGGATCACTATTCTAGCAGTTCACCGCGAAAGTGTTGCGTTGTAGTGCTAATGGAAATGACACTTATCGTGTCATAGTGATCATCCAAATTGCAGCCCAGATACAAATTCAATTTCCTGAGGGGCAATTGTGTCTTTTTTGCTCAATCTAAGTCGATATATCACGACTTATATCACATGTTAGGGCGTTATTGGCCCCTCTTTTTCAATTCTCCTCTCAAAGAATCCCTATTTATCTCCCAAAATCATCAATTCAATTACTTACTCTCCAAGGAAAATCGAGAATTTAAGTTCCCAAATCCAAGAACCTTCATGAAACCATTAAGATTAGTGTTTCTCTTTCAAGATTAAGGGTTTAAGGTATGTGGTAGTTCATCCATGGGTCCACTATCACCCGTGGAGCCCAAGAACCCTTTTTTTATTTTAAATTGTGAGGTTTACATGTTTCAAGTTGAATTATCTCTATGAATTTCTTGCTAATTTTAATTACAAGTTATGATTTCATATGTTTTCAAGTAGAATGAGTCATATCATGTTTGAGTATTGAAATTTCCATACCATGTTCAATTGATTTTATGGTGAATCCCCAAGTTATGAATTTAGCCATGCTATCTTATTGTCTTCCCATGTTTAGGACATTCTCATGTTCAAGTTCATGATTCTCAAGTGTTTGATGAAATGTCTAGGCTTTTGAGTCTTCGAACCATCATTCATTCCCAAAGTTTTAAGCTTTAATATTGTATTTTATACTCATTCAGTGCTGGCGGGTTATGACCACCCGATACCTATGTGATTTACATAAATTTAATTTTTCAAGTACTCAGATAGTTAATCTATAAATCTTATTAGTATACTCGGATTTCCGTATTCATGATGATCATTATCAGTTTATGTGTTATTAATTATCGCAGATCTATATGTACTATTGTTTTTAGAATACCATGACCTGAGCTTATCAGTTATTAGTTAACAGTGCATGCACCAATTAGTATTCCAGTGTCATTCAGTTGGGAGTAGAATTTAGCACCAAGTGAACCCAGGTATGGGGGCATTCCTACCAGCTTAGGGTTTGATCCTTAGTAGAAATCCCTGAGTAATAGAACTATGTAGAGATCGTAGGTTTGAGATATCTTCCTACTAGTTTAGGGTTGACACATATGTTATGAGTTTTCCTGCCAGTATATAGTGACTCATTAGTCCTCCGGGACACCAGTTTAGTGGATCCACAATGCCAGTGTTAGTACTCGTGGCATGGTACTGACACCCTTCTAACTGGGGTTATAGGTTGGACCGCGATTAGCTCGGATTTGGGAATGTTGGTTACATGATACCTCTCGCAGTCTCAGTACAATATTCAGTATAGTTTCAGTTTAGGTTTACTTGACTAAAGCATACAGATTCTCAGTTATACAGTTATCAGATTTCAATCTTTTAGTTTACAGATTATTTTAAAAATATTCTTATGCCAGTATAGGGTGACTCATTAGTCCTTCAGGACACCATTTTAGTAGATCCACACAGCCAGTGTTAGTAACAGTGGCACAGTACTGACACCCTTCCAATTAGGGTTGCAGGTTGGACCTAGATTAGCTCAAATTGGGGCATATCGTTACATGATATCTCCCATAGTCTTAGTACTGTATTGAATGTAATTTCAGTTTAGGTTTTCTTGACCAAAGCATACAGATTCTCAGTTATTCAGTCATTGGATTTTAGTCTTATAGTGTATAGATTTTTCTAGAAATATAGTTATAATCCTAAGTATATTTCTTAAATAATCTGTATACTAAAAGACTAAAATCTGATAACTGAATAACTGAGAATCTGTATGCTTTGGTCAAGAAAACCTAAATTGAAATTACATTAAATACAGAACTGAGACTGTGGGAGATCTCATATAATTGACATACCTCAATCTGAGATAATTGGGGTCCAACCTGTAACCCTAATTAGAAGGGTGTCCGTACCGTGCCACTGGTACTAACACTGGCTCAGATATTACAACTTTTATGCATTTATGCTCAGTTATCTCATGTTGTTTAGTTAGTCCTTACCTCATATGTACAGTAGCCCACAGTTTTAATTCAGTTATTCAGACTAAGTACAGTTCAGTTTTACATTATCATTATTCAGTTATCAGTTAGTCAGTTAATCAGCTCAGCTTTATATATACTATGTTTGGTTTTATATGTGTATGCATTCATGCTCAGTATATTTGTATATTCAGATACTTGAGTCATGTCAATTTTTATCACAAGTTTCAGAGCCAGCATTGATACAGTATTGTTGTTTTTACTGTTTCTCAGCTTTAGTTTTACTTATTCTTCAAAAGTAAAGCTTTAAGAAACTAAGTGTAGTGATTCACCAGCATATCAGATTATGTTTGGTTACTCATATTTTCATCTACTTCATATTGCATTCTATTTCAATCTCTTGGTGAGTATACTTACATTTAGCATGCATGTTTTAAGATTACGCATGGAATAAATTTTACTTACTACATTCACCCTCACTTACTCAGTATATTCCAGAAGTACTGATCCACGTATACGTCTGTGTGGATACATTATTTCATAACATAGGTACCAGTTATAGCGCACGCATCATGATCAGACAGTTGCAGTTTTCAGCCAGCAGGTGATGAGTTCTCTTACTTTAGGGGCTCCAGTCAAAAGTTATTCATGTACTTCATCTTTTTACTATTCATGTGTATTGACTAGGGGTAGTTGGAGGCATGTCCTAACTATTTATAGTCAATATAGTAGGGATTCATAGATGTCAGTCAGAGTCAGTCTTGTAATTTTAGTTCTCCCTTCAATTTTATCATATTATAAATTGTATCAGTATTATATTTTTTCCAGATTTTATCATGATTATATTTTCACACGGCAGAACCATCTATTTAATTTACTATAAATCGGTGTCTCAAATAGTATGGTAGTTCATGGGTTAGCTTGGGATCACTTGTGGTTCCAACCATCGTGTTACGACTAAGGGGTAGTCTCAGGACGTAACAATTACCCCTCTAAATAATTTTAAATTGGTATAAATAGGACATTTTTTGTTCAATCTCAGTTGCAAGAAAGAGAGAATAATCACACACCAATCATCTTCTATCATGTGTTAAATTTATTTAATTCAAAATCCTACATTCGATTTTTCTTGATAATTTAATTGATTTGTGTATTTACTGGTAGATTGTGTTATTTTTATTCGTGTTGATTTTTATTAGGTTTTGCGGCTTTGTGGAGATTGAAATTGGACAAGCTGAATTTCTTTTGGAGAAGGTGATTACTAGGGTTTGGTCATGGCTACTGTGGTGCAGTTTTGACTTTGGAAAAGAATTTTGAAAATCAAAATCGCTATAATAATAATGAGATCGAAACTCCATTAAAATGGAGCTTTATAATTTTTCTTATTCAAATAAAGGTATTTAACAACTATAAAAAATAAAAATAAAAATAAAAATAAAAAGTTTAAAATAGATACAACAATCAAATATCAAGAAATGAATTTAAGGAGAAAAAATCTTTAAAAGTAATGTAGAAAGAAACTAAGAAGAAAAAGAAAAGCAAGAATGTAGCAGGAAAAAGAAAAACAAGAAAGAAATGGTGAGTTTCATTGAAGAATACAACAACAACAATAACAATAAATTCAGTATATTTTCACGTAGTGGGTTTGGGGAGGGTAGAGTGTATGCAGTTCATACCACTACCTCTAAAGAAGTAGAGAGGCTGGATTCCATTGAAGAATACAATAAGGAAAAAGAATTAAAAAATAAATTAAAATAAAAAAAATTAAAAATAGAGTATATTATAAAATAAATGTTGAAGGAAATAAAAAATATAAAAAAAATTCTTATTTCACTCTCTATTAGAGAGTGTACTACACTGTCCATGTCATGTAGACACAAAAGAGTGTATTAATATCGGTTTAAAATTATTTGGAGGGAGGGGGGTAATAGGTCACCCGCAAGGTTAAAGTATTTTTTTTTTCAAATGTCAGACAAGTTCAGTGATGACTTTATGTGTTTTCTCATCAAACATATAAGATAGTTATACATATGGTGTGACATAAAAATTCTTAGCAATGTCAAATGTCATGCATACCTATGCTATGTATCAGATTATAAATAACATAATGTCTTCACCGTTTAAACCATCCATATGCATAACATAGTTATGTATATGGATTGAAATAACAACTTATTTTGATATGTGATTTCAAAATATTTGACTCAGTGTTGGAACTTTTCTTATTTTTAACTCGGTGTTGAGATTCTGTCAATACTCATTCAAGTATTTCTTGAAACTGGTGGCGAGAAATTTTTGGGCTTTTATTATTCACTCTAGGTTTTTTGTTTGATCTTTTTTCTTGTATGTGTCAAAGTGTATATTCCCTGGAAATTCTGAAATAAAGAATCAAAATAAACTTTATACTAATAATTGAGAAATTAATAAAAGTTTGTATATTGAATAGTTCTTGAGAAACACTTCTCCCTTATTCGATTGAAGCATGTAGATAAAAATATATATATTAGAGATAAAAAATAGAGATATATTAGGAAATAAATATCAGTCCAAAATGATATATTAGGTAATTTGCTTCTTAATTATCCTCTCTCTCTGAGGTTCCTTGATTTTAGGCACTCATTGAGGAGCATTAAGAGTAAGAGAATGATAGGTGAGATATGTATATGAAGTTTGAAGAGAGAAAGTGTCAAAAAGAGATTTTTGTAATTACTTTTGATAGTTGAAATTTTATGTAATAATAGAAACTGAGGTTATAGTTTTAAATAATTTTTCCTAAACTAAAAGTAAAAATTCACTTTCAAAACAATTGGTCCATATTTAAGCTTTTAAGCTAATGGACATTCATGATCAGTGGATCCAAACAAATAATTAAAAATAAAATTAAAATTCTATAATTATTTTTGTGTCAATAATTTTATTTAAAATGCTATATATGTCCTTCCCGTAATTAAATTTCCAACTGCATTTGTCCTTTGAGCCGAAAGAGGGAGAATATATTATGGCATCTTACATAACAAATTAATCAAGAATAAGAAGAGAAAAGCAACGTTTATAGCTTTATGCCACCGCCACTCTTTGTTTATTTCTATATTTTGGTTGTATTACAATCCCTGATTGCTGTAATGCTAATTTTAATTTATTATATGTTCATGTCTTTGGGTGTATATATTAAAAGTAGTATTTTATTTGCTATAATGATTGTATTAGCTGCTCATCATGTGATTGGAAAATGCTTCTCCTCCTAGCAAAGTCATAATCGATTTTGGATTCCACATGGACTGAATTACTAAAATAACATAGCTAGGAAAACCAAAATTATATTGTATGTGTCGTAGCACAATGGATCTCTCTTTAATATATTAACCTTTTGAGTAGGATATCAGCCTATATTGCGTTCATTCATTCATCAGTACCTTGTTACTTATTATACCTTTAATTTGTCATTGCTTCCAAGTAAATTGAGAAAACTTATTTCTGGTGCAAGTATATTATAATGAAATTGCAGAGGAATAACAAGATCTGATGATTCATATTTTCCGATAGCGAATCAAAGGACTTGTGATCGATCTCAATTTGGTAATATTCTTCTCATTATCATCATCAATCTTGTGATAATAAGAGAAGGGGAAAAATGGATGAACATGGAGGAGGAAGCAAGGTGACGGGTATTAGGCAAATTGTGAGACTCAAAGAGTTGCTTCATAAATGGCAAAATGTCACTCTTAGTCCCAAAGCTACTAATTGCCATCCACTTCAATCATCCAATATTGATTGTAATGGCAATTTCCATGGAGGCATATCACCTGCTATTACTAAGAGGCTAAAGAGCTCCAATGTGTGTTGTGATTCGGACGATGAGAGCTGCCAAAGTCCAGAGCCACCCCACGGTGTTCCTAAAGGTTTCCTAGCAGTTTATGTTGGACTGGAGCTTCGTAGGTTTATAATTCCTACAAGCTACCTTAGTGATCCCTTGTTCAAAGTGTTGCTGGAAAAAGTTGAAGAAGAGTTTGGATTTGATCATACTGGTGGACTCACTATCCCTTGTGAGATTGAGACCTTCAAGTACCTATTGCAATGCATGGAAATTCATCAGAGAGATCATGGTTCTGATAATCAACATGATTCTGGTGAATGATCTTTTCTCTACCCCTTTTAATCTTTTTAACATGAATTTGATCATTAGTTGATTATGGCCAAGGCAGATCTAGGATTTAAATTGGTTCTTACCATTGAATACATTATTGTACCTTCGAAATTGATATATGTTGGAAGTTTGGTACTTTTTACATATACATCTATGTTTCGTGTCGAAATTATTGGGTTGACTTGAATCAATAGAACATTGGCTCCATCCGTTTCTGGATTATGGTCAAGAATAAGTAATAGGTATATGTGATTAATTAATTTGATCATTCACTGATTGTGACAAAGATGGATCTAGAATTTGAAGATTTTGAATGGACGTTCTTAATGCTAAAGTTATTGTACCTTCGAAATTATAGGTTCAGATTTTAATTATATGTTGAAATTTTAGTAGTTTTCATATATACATTTATATGTCGGGTTGAACATATTGGGTTCAGTTGAATTCATTTATAAAACATTTTCTCCATCCATCTCTACATTATGGTCAATAATAAGTAATAGCTATATATAAGTAATAGCATTATGGTATTGAGACTCTTTGATGGTTTTGGATGCAGATGGATCATTGGCGATTGAGGGGTGATTAACTACAATGGTCTTATTGATGGTTCTCTTTAGGGATAATCTTTTTCTAATTTTCCTTAATTCTTCTCGTATTAAGCTGAAATGATCTCCATGTAATGCATTTCACAATTCTTTTTCTTTATTGTTCTTCTTTTTCTTCTACCATTGTATTCAAAGCTGATGGCAAACGAAATCGAAAAAAAAAAAAGGAAGGGTTGGTAGTTAGATTTTTAACAAGGTTCATTAATTAGCAAGAGAAACAACCAAACTTTTGACCATTTGTTGGACATAATCTACAATATTTTGGTGGTTATTGCCCATTGCATTTTTAGGCAAGTGTATTTTGCTACCATCCTTTGTCTTGTGTCTTCTTGTTTTGCTGTTAGATTTTTGTACTACCATGCCTGCAATGCATTTTTAGGCAAGGGTATGCTGTTGTTCTTTGTATTTTACTACTCCCGTCCATGCAATTAGTATAACGTGAAGCTTTGACTTTGTCTCTATTTAGTACTACTTTTCCATCTTTCAGAGTTATCTTGTGTTCCAAATTAATAGATTGTTAATCATAAGTTTCCGATGATAAAGGGGGGTTTTGTTGAGAGTATCAGTTCAATGAATTTAACATGCTTTCTTCGTAATGTGTAAATCAATGAGAATGAAGAAACTAAGGTTATGTTTGCCAAGGTGTTTCAATATTGAGGGTTGTGGGTTTTCTGAAACTCCACCTTATTAACTACAACTATAAAGTAGTTTGAATAGATAGTCTCATCTAATTGTTTTCAATAAGATGGATTTGCTTTAATTTTTTCAAAATTTAATAGATAGATTAGTTATACAAATAATTTACCAAGAAGTTGATCCGATTAAGGCATCAATCTTAAAATTAGAGGGTAAAAGCTCTAATCAGCTTGTCACCTTTCTCTTTTCCCAATTTTAACTTCTTTGTTCAAGAAAGTTATGTTTATGGGCATATTCCTCAAGTTTGCAACCAAGAGAAATCATAAAATTGAAAAGAAGGTGATATAACTGTAATTGTTATATAATAGGAATTCATCAATCCCACAACCCGAGCATTGAATTACACAAGGCTCCTATGACCCTAGTTATGGGAGCTTTAACCACACATGATTAAGAAAGTGATGAAAAAATCAAATTTCATAAATATTTTAGAATAAACTTACATTCCAAAAGAGAATCTCAATTCCAAATTTCAAAGAGAAAATAGTATAACCTTCAGCTCTCAACTTGTTTCTCCGACACTTTTTATGCTACAATTTCAGCACTAGTCAAAAGATGCCTATTCTAAGCCTAAGCTGGGTATTCATAGGCTCCCAAAAAATTGAGACTTGAAATTTAAATTCGGGTTGCCGCGTCACCACAGGCGGTTCGTCTGACAAGTCGTCGGGACTACGATAGTCCATCAGCTGGATTGTCGGTTGATATCCAGTGAATTGTTGTCCTATGGTTGATTATGATAGGATTTGTGCAGGTCCGTCGGAGACTAGATGGTTCGCCATGCCATTCATTCCTAGAGTCCAAACTTCAACTCATTTTGGTTATGTTGTGACGATTGTACCGATGACTCATCACGGGCCTGACGATCAGTCGCATGGACCGTTACCTATCTCCATAATATCTAGATATTATTCTTAGGAGCGACAACCAGTCTGACAGTCTGGATTAACCTATCCTAACCTTCCAGAATCTTGCTTTTTTATTTATCCCTGCTTCTAAGTTTGTATCCTGAGAACAAGTAAAAACAAGCATCAAATACACTAATAGTTGCTAGAAAACAAATAATTATCCCTCGTAAGAGGTACAAAATGTGCCGCCAAAAGTTAGAACATCAATACCCTCATCTTAAGACAATTGCTTGTCCTCAAGAAACTTAATACAATACTATGTATGCTTCTAGAATACAAAAGAACGATCAATTGTTGGAACTACAAAGGACTAAACATTTAGTGTGTACACTACTCTTGTACTCCTAACTCAAAAGGATCCATCCTTGGCATTACAAGATAGCTAGTTAACACATATACACATTAAATACGACACTTGAAGATCAGTAATCTGAGGTATAGTTCACTTTCTCTCACTTTTAAAGAAGTCCAACACACACTTGACTATTTTGATCTCGGAATGGTATTCAAATCTCTCTCTCACACAACAAATTTCAAACAAAGTATACACAGAGCCATAGGCTTGCCTTATCATCTCATAAAGTCTATAGCTGATTAAAAAGGATCACCACAGGATTCTCTAGGGGTTGTAATGAGGGTTCAGGTGTAGGTCAGATAAATCTTTAGATCAGTGAATTCACCCTCTTTGCCATTGTTGCTACTATGAAACATCAATTTCTACTTCATATTGCATCCTTATTCTCCCAAAGCTCTTTTTTTTTTATATCTGATCTATACTATCCACCCTTAACTTATGGTGAAGACATAAGTGGAGATACACAATATCCTAAGAGACTAGGTCCAATGAGATGAAAGCTTAACAATCCAAACTCTTTTTTAAACTATCCTTCATTCATTAACTTTCTATAGTAGCCACCCTCAACTTAGGAAATTTGCCCCAGTTGAGGTGCACAATGCCTAAGAAGGGACCAAGACCAAAATAGAGTTTTAACAATAAAGAAGGGTAAGTTATAGGTGTTAAATAAAAAAGTTTTAGGCTCAAAAGGGACTTAAGGGTAACTACACATCTATATTTTTATTAGGCTTTTAAGGCTAGGTGAACTTAACTGAAAGATGGCCTATGATCCTATTCAATTTAATTAACTATCACTTCATAAAATTGAATCAGGCAAGTTCTATCTATATACACAACGTAAGAATTGCAGTAAATCCTGTCACACACAACCAGTGAACTAATACTAATTTTCAGAATTGTGCTAAAGATAAAAATGTTTTCTAAGTCAAAAGATTTTAATCCCAAGAATAGATCCACAATGGTTAGTCATCACAAGGTATATACAAAAGAACAATTTTTAAGTTGTTCTTTTTTTTTTTCAAAATCCAACAACTCCAACAGTCCAACAACTTTTCATTTAATGATCTTTAAACACGCATGATATGTACATATGAAAGCAATAAAATAGTTCATATTTATAATCATATTAAAACTATAAGAACATCCAATACACTAAAATCCAAAGCATATTGGTTCTATTAGATAACACATGAGGGAAAATAATACAGGCAACAAAAAACTCTGTGGTGAAAGATTTCACATACAAGCACCCCACCCCTACTAAAGTATATGTGTTTTTCTCAATGTATAATAAATAAAGTACAAGTGAGTAGAATACTTGAACAGGCCTTAGGTTTAGGAATCTGCCGAGTCATGATAGGACTTCTTGACCTCAGTAACACTAGTAGTGACCTCATTAGTGACTTAGGTGCTCAAATCAGCAACTTCCTCAGTAACTGGATTAGGAATAATTAGTGGATCTAGCTTATGTCCACTTCCTTGAGCTTATCTAGTAGACACACCATCCTCTTCATCTTCAACATACTTTTTTTATTGCTTTCTCATCTCTTTTTTATCTTTTCATTGCTTTCTGCACTAGCTTTTCCTTAGGTGTCTTATCTTGATGCCTTATCTTTCTAGAATACCTTGTCTTGATACTTTCATCAACAAATTTTCCATTATCTTTCAGCCTTTTACCCATGAGGTTCACAATCCCTATCAATATCCATAAAAGCTGATCAAATATGCTCAAGACTGGATACCTTTTTAACTCTATAATGTAAACTTGTGTCTGCTTTAGTTGGACACTGAACCTGGCTAAGCCTGGAATAGATAACTCTCTCAGCTTGTTGTTTACAAGTTTCTCCATATCATCTATACGTGCATATAGATTCTCATAGGGTTTCAAAGCCTCAGTTACTGCTTTATCCACAAATGTTTTAAACTTTTTAGCCCATATATCAAATTGTCGCTCAGAATTCTTTTGAGCTTTGACCATTTTTACAAAGTTCTCCAAAGTCAACCTGTACTTTGAGTATCTAAGTGTCATGGAAAAGAAATATATCATGTCGGTCATAGGAGGTGTCAACATGGATCTAAAAGCTGTAGATGTGCCCTATGGAATAATAATAGCTAAAGACAATAGCATACCTGAAGATGCATCTAATACCCCTGGTGTAGGCTCAGATTATGATCCGAATGACGATGACTTATGAACTCTCATCTCAAATTTTGTGTTATCCTGTTTCTTTTTAATATCCCATCTCTTTGTAGCCTAAATTTCACTATCCACTTCTCGAATGATTGGCACATTTGCTTGCCTGCAAAGCTCAGTGATTGGACATGGGAATGGTAATGCACTGGAAGTCTTGTGAGCTCGTACAAATATCTCATCTCCAATTATCTACCTAAAATCAATCTTCAAGCCTTCTATTAAACGTGCTACCAGCACGGCTCTCTGGGGGTAAATATTTACATCTCTTCTGGCGGTATTAACCTTACCATAACTATGGCCCACCAAAACTTCTCCCTAAAGCTTAAGGACGATGTTGCAATTATTTTTCTGGGTTTCAACCATAATAGATTACCATTATCTATCATAACACGAGCTAGTCATAGTCGCTGGTCATATGTTGTGGTCATCTAATACTCAAGCTTTGGTGTGATGGTTAGAGTATTGTACTGTTGACCGAATAAAATTCAATTGATGGTATGATAAGATATATTACTTGTTACCTCTATCATTTAAACTCTTATCCTGATCCACATATCTAACCCCTTTGACCATTTCAGGCAATTTTTCTCTAATATCACTAGATAATTATCAAAAAATTCACAAACCAAATTTGGGTAGTATGATCTTGGAGGCTTTATAAGATATCCCAGCTCATATTCATTGAATCTTCTCTCTAGGTATGGATACTCATGAAGGTCAGTTGTGATCATTTGATATTCTTCTATAATGGGCCTCTCCATGCTTCTACTTTATGCTGGTTGGAGCCCATCATAGAAGTGTTTCTTTGATCGATCAACTTTCCATCTAATTAATTCTCAAACCTCTTGATCCTTTCTATGGATTACATCACCCTCTTCCACTTCTGATCTATTATAGGATTAGTAGTGACCTCTTTTCCTTTTTCAACCTCAGATCTTAAGCTTAAACGACAATTATTTTCCCTGCTACTTTCATTGATAGCCTCCACACGTGATGATTCACTTTTCTCATCATACTGGTAGGGTGATTACTTTTTTTCCTAGTTTCATCGAGTGTCATAGATAAAAGCCATAGTATCCCCTTCTAGCTCATTTCTGGTTCTTAAGGTGGTGTTTCTTGGGTTGGTTTAGATTGGCCACTACCTCTCCTCCAAGGCAAATTCTAAGTAATATTACCCGAGTCAATATATAAAGAACACACATCCATTTGCTTTATAAAATAATTTGGATTCTACTTAAGGCAGATGATCGAGTTGATGAGCCATCGCACCTACAATGGGTCATCACCCCTCTCACTGCCATTAAGCAGTAATCACAGTGAAAATACAATGGTGATAACAATGGTCCATCCCATAGATGATGGTCCATCAGTTCAGTCATCACCTTGTTCTAAAACCTATCAGTTTTGAATGGCCACTCCCCGATGACTACAACAATGGTTCATCGCGAAAGCGGCGGTTGGTCTGGCTGTCCGTCACTTAGCCTAGTTCATTTTTATTCTTTAGGGAATTGCATCTAACATTTGATGTTCTTACATTTTTCACTTGATAGAAATCTCAATGTTTATTAAATATTCCAACAAATACATGTTATAATAGGGTTACTAAGATTTCACCCCATGCAGGCTCCACCATTATATAACAGACACTTTTTTTCTCCACTCATAATATAAATTTAAGTGAAAATCCACACATTTCAACCATTAAACCCTAACCCTATGAAGAATTAAGGTTAATAAACATTCTTGGGTTTGCAATGCAACTTTACAATTGCTTGAAATTTATAAAACTTAACCAAACAAACACAAGGATTACTTGGTGAAGAGAAATTAATGAAGTTAATGATAGAATAATGGGGTGACTAGCAGAATTTAAATAGAAAATAGGAATAAACTGAAAATTTAGTGGGAAAGTGGATATAATTTTAAATGGATGAATGAGGTAGTTTCAATAATTTTAAAAGTTAAAGTGGAAAGGGCGTGCATGTACGTTTGTAATTGCTCTAGTTTATACTTAAATGCACTTGGGTTGGGTCATGGGCATAATTTTTTTTAAAAAATGACACAAAATTTGAACTTGGACCAGCCCAATTATTTGCTGATTTTTTACTGACACCAATGGTCAGTGTGATGGTCTGTCAATAGGGTGATGACCTGTTAAGAAGTTCATCGCAACCTACAAGAATCAAACCTTAGCTTTCAATAAGGGATGAATTCAACAACATTCTATCTCTCTTCTGACAGTCCACCCCAGTTCCTATTATTGTTTAACCAGTGTATAGGGTATGCTGACTCACTTTCCACGATCTCAGCGATGGGTCGTCCCATGACTGATGATCCATTGGGTGTCCCATCCCTACATATCCAAAATACTACTCGTCTAATTTTCTTGAAACTACAACCCGTGCACACTCAAAATGCATATTAAACCTAGAAATGAATAGAAATAACTATCTATATAATTCTACAACACATTATGGGTTGCCTCCCACCAGTGCCTGATTTAATGTCGTGGCACGAATCGGTCACCTTAATTACTAAGACTTCATTAAGATAAATCATATACAACACTTTTACCTCATCCATTGGACCAATTTAATGTTTGATGCTTTGTCTATTGACCTTGCACACATTTTTGTCTTTGTTTTCCAGTTCAACCACCTTAGATGGGAAGACTTCAGTTATTTTGAATGGTCCTAGCCACTTCTATTTCAGCTTCTCAGGAAAAAGCTTAAATCTCAAGTTGAAGAGTAACACCCAATTACCAACTTGCAAGTCTCTTCTTTTGATTCTCTTATTGTGGTACCGCTTCATCCTTTCCTTGTAAATATCATCCCTCTCATAAGCTTGGAGATGAAACTTATCTATCTCATTAAGTTAATCCACCCTAATATAAGCTTCTTCTTTCTAACTCAAATTCAACTTCTTGAGTGCCCACAATGCCTTATGTTTTAACACCGCAGGCAAATGGCAAGATTTACCATAGTCTAGTTTTAAGGAGATATTCCGATGGGTGTCTTGAAAGTAGTTTGATATGACCAAAGAGCATCATCAAGTTTTCTCGACCAATTACTTTTATTTAAATCAACGACCTTGGAAAGAATAGTATTGATTTCCCTATTTGGGACTTTCACTTTCCCACTAGTTTGTGCTTGATAAGGTGTGACTATCTCATATTGATTCACCCTATACTTAGGCAAAGAAGACCGGAACATCTTGATGAAAAAGTGAGAACCTTCATCACTTATTATGGTTCTTTGAACACCAAAATAAGAGAAAATGTTCTTTCTTAAGAACCTATCCTCTTTCTTGCCTTTATTACTACTTGAGCCACATCTTCTACCCATTTAGACATATAGTCGGCAGCTACCAAGATATACTTGAGATCATAAGAACTCACAAAGCTCCCCATGAAATTTATGCCCTATAGATCAAACAGTTCTACTTATAGCATCTTAGTCATCGACATCTCATGGTATCTATAGATAGACCCTTGTCACTGACATTGAACACAAGCCGTTACAAATTCATAAGGGTCTTTATGAATTGAGGGCCAATAGTAACTACTCTGCAAGATCTTTCTAGCAGTCCGATCACCTGCATGGTGTCCCCCCACTAGGGAAAAATTACAATCCTCCAAAATATTTAACATTTCCACCTCCAGTATACATCTCTTAATAAAATTGTAAGCACAATGTCTGAACAAAAAAGGTTCATCCCAGAAATACCTTATTACCTTATGTAGAAAATTCTTTTTTTGATAAAAGCTAAGGTTATTTTAATGATGCCACTGACCATATAATTTGGAAAATATGCATATCATGGCGCCAAGAGTAGCACCAAGAACCTGCTCATCAGGAAAAAAGTCACCAATCTCTAACTTTTCTGAACTCTTTCTTTCATTCTTCAACTAAGATAGATGGTCTACTACTTCATTTTCACACCCTTTTCTATCTTTGGCTTCAAAGTCAAACTCCCTGCCTTATTCCTTGTAACAACTCCTAAGTTTCCAAAAGTAACACCAAGAATACTCTCTACTTCAACAGAGAAATTTGAGTCAGTAGCCTTGGAAGTAGTTAATTTAGAGTTGACCTTCTTGGAAGCCATTTCGGTGTTGTTGAACTTTGCAATTGGAAAAGTTGAGATGAGAGGTAGAGATTTTCCCACTCGGCGTGCCAGAATTTGTTGCACAATAATATTTTTGAGACCAAAAAATAAATAAATAATCGAGACAAGAAAAATATATTGCAATAATCAATTTATTAATTTCAAGCACAAATTTGAACTTGGTTTGTGGACTTTAGGGACTTGATCTTGACTTGTGCTTGAAGTCAAGGGCTTTTGAGCTTGATCTTGAATATTGCGTTCTTGATCTTGAATCTTGATGGACATGATTTGAATGCTTGATCTTTGTAGAGAAATTGCGCCGTTTGATCCATGAGCTTTCTCTTGCTCTTGTTAGAGGTCTGGGGTGGGGGTTCCCTTTCTGAATTATGAGACCTCTATTTATACTTTTGGAAAAGAAAGAGTCATGATAAATATGTACTTCCTTTGACCAATTAAATTTAAGTAATGTGGCGCCTTTTATGGGCTTTTATTTCATGGGCCTGCTGCATCAGTTTGACATGTGGCTCCGTCCTATTAGCTCTTTCACTTAACTTGGTATGCCAAGTCATTTGACACGTGGCGCTTATTTGGTCCTCTAGAATATGACAATATTTTGAGTTTAATAAAGTAGGCTCATCATTTGTAGCCCAAATTAATGGATTAACCCAATAAATATTGAGCCTTATTTAAATCCATACCTATTTGGACTTAAATAATTAATTCAATTATATTAATCCATAATATTTATTTGGGACTAATATATTTTTAATTTAATATAATCTAAATTTTATACGGATTTAAATTAATTAAAATTGCATCGCCCACAAGTACGACATCAATAAGACACCAATTCATATGAAAAATAGTTCGAGCGATGTGTAAGCATTACAAGCTTTACGTATAAGGTTTTACAAGCTACATATTGGAATCTAATCACATGTGGAAAGAATTCTCTACTAATATGAGGATTCTATGCTCACAATACCCCATACACCATTCACTACTTTAATAGTTACTTATCCAATCCCTCATCCTCTTAAAGAGGTAAACTCGAGTTCATGATTATCTTTATATACACAATTACACTTGACTCCTATATGGTTAGTGTAATAGCCTACTTGTATAGACAAGTTAAAGTATTTATTTTAATCGTCTTCCCTTTCTACTTGAATTTATCGATTCCAAATCAACTATTTTCCTAGACATGCACTGCATTGCCGAATCTCTCATGGCTATTAGTAACATGCAAAAATAGCAACACTGATCGAAACATCAAGAAATAGTCAAAGGCTAAAGGGTATTTATGTGAAAAAATAACTTTAAGGGTCTCACACAATAAAGACGCAGGGATTCATTCTTTCACTAACCCAATGATCACTAGCACACGATGTATGAAACATGTGCTACAATGTTTTCACCTTATATTAGTGCACGTGTATCAATCTTTTTAATCATTCATCATCGTACAGATCTAGATCTTGACACTTCTAAATGTCTAACCTGAGTTTCTTTCTTTAATAATCCTCAAATACATATTCTTAAAGAAACTCACATTTGGCGTTACAAAACAAGTCATAATCTGATGGTGGAACTTTTCTCTTCACGTTCCTTGACGTAAGAGATGATTGCTCGTGTGATAGAGTCAATCTCACAACTTTTTCGACGCACTATATTAATAGAACACATTTTCACATGCATATGAGATTGAACATAAATTTAAGACTCTTATATTAATAGAAAATAATTACAATAAAGTCATCTACAATACAAAAACATAATCATGTACTACATAATTCTACAGCCATAACATGTTTCTTAAATAAATCTCTACATATCGCCATTGTAAAGGGATCAACTATCATTTCTTATGTAGGAATGTACTATAAATTTATTTCTCCACTTGCTACAATGTCTCTTACAAATTTATACTTAATGTCAATGTGCTTGGTCTTATTGTGATATTTAGGATCTTTTGTATATGCGATAACCGCTTGACTATCACAATATAAAATTATGGGACTCTTAGAATTCTTTGCAATGTTCAAATGCTCAAAGAAATTCTTCAACCAAACAACATCTTTTACTAATGATGCACAAGCTATAAAATTGTATTCCATATTTGATAGGGCTATGCAAGTTTGTTTCTTACTCTTCCATGACATTGCACCATCATTTAGTAAGAAGGCATAAATGGAGGTTGATTTTCGATCATATCAGTCACCAACCCAATCAAAATCTATATAACCTCTTATGGATAAATTGGATCCATTGTAGAATAGTGAATAATCAGCAGTTCCCTTCAGGTATTGAAAAATTCTCTTGTAAGACCCCACAAAATTATAAGCTTAACTCAGTCTATTAAGGCTTGAAAAGAGGTCCCAGACTTAGAAATTTCTGCTAATTTTTGATACTTGGAATTATCTTAGCCTTCGTAAATTGTCAATCCTATTTCACAATCCTTATGACCTTAAAGTATCGATTTTTAGGTTTATTCATGATTAGGAATGTCAGTAGGTCACTTCAGGTGAGTTTTAAATTTTTTAGACCTTGTTTAAACCATATTCAGGTGACCAAAACAGTGGGTCAACGCGATCTCAATATGTCGCGTCGCCCATTGCATCACCAGATAATTTTCCCCCAGCTTTTAATGAAATTCTAGTAAACAACCGTGAACTCGATGCGGCGCATTAGTCATCGTGTTGATTCCAATAATGCGGCGCGTCGGTCTATGCGACACTGGGCACGCTTTCAATCATTAAAAGCTTGCATCTGGAAAGGTATTTGGGTCATTTTCCCACCCTTAATCAGCCCCAAAAACACGAGATCCTTCCCTTAATAAGCAAAATACACTCAATTTCTCTCAAATTCTCTCAAGAACAAACCCTAACCTATAATTGTCAAGATCAAGATTCAAGAAATTTACCATCAATCTTTAGGAATTCAAGCACCAAGGTATGTTAGGTATTCATCCAAGGTTTCCCTTCCACCATTGGAGTTCAAGAACCTTTTTTAAAACTTCAAGTTTATGATTTCATGAATTCCATATTAGGTTTGAATGTATTTATGATTATGATGTTAATTGTGTTTTCAAATCATGATTTATTACAAGATTCAAGTAAATTAGTTCAGTATCTATTTAACTGGGAGTAGAATTTAGCACCGAGTAAACCCAAGGATAGGGACTCACCTGCCAGTAGAGGGTGTGATCCTTAGGAGCAGTCCTTGTGTTCCAGAACTATGTAGCTAGCATAGGTTGAGACATAACCTGCCAGTTAAGGGTTGATGAAGTGTTCTACCTTCTAGTTGAGAGTACCACCATTCTCGTTCAGAGAACCTACCAGATATGGGTGACTCATCATTTGTCTTTACCCATGGCATAGTATTGACACCCTTCCAGCTGGAGTTACAGGTTGGACCCCAATCAGTTTAAAAAGGGGCATATCAGTTAGATGATTACCTCCCACAGTTTTAGTTTCAGTCTCAGTATAGAACTTAGTTCAGTTCTACTGAATTAGGACTATCAGACACAACCACCAAGGTTAGTATAGAACTCATTTCAGTTCTACAGAATTAAGAATGTCAGAAATAGTAACCTAACTATCAATAATATAGTTATTAGGAAACTCAGATATCAGTCATTCAGTTATCAAAACCCAGTATCAAGTGTTACTATGATCTCAGACACAGTATATGTAGACATGTGCACAATATTGCATAATCAGTGTTTCATCAGTTTCAGTTATACATGTACTCTCATTCAATTGTATTCATGTTATTCAGTCAGTTATTTTTCATGCATATGAACCCTAGCATATCAACCTACCTCACATAGCATACCAGTACATTCAAAGTACTGATGCATACCTTTTATTTTGTGCTATGATGTTTTATATCATAGGTTCAGACACACGGGCTCCTGATCGTACTTAGTAGCCCGGATTATCAGTAGCAGAATTAGTGGTGAGTCCTCATAGTTCAAGGACAAAGTTATCATATCATTTCATTATTTCAGTATTAAGTTTATTTTAGTAGTCGGAGTTAGTTGGTGACTTTTCCCATCAACTCCATATTTAGACAGATAAAGCCTTTCAGACTAGACTTTCAGATAGTATTCAGTTATACAAATTACTATTACAGTTGGTATTCTTTATTATTATTTCAGGTTATAAACCTTATGGAATTTTAGCCTATTTTTCATCATTTATTATAGTATTGTTACTCAGTACTCACAGTAGATATCAGTCATGGGTTAGCTTGTGGTCCTTCGGGGTCGTAAGCACCGTGTCTCATCTGGGGTAAAGAATTGAGGCATTAAAAACTTGGTATCAGAGCCTAAAGTTCAACAGAGTCCTAGTAAGTATAAAAGCAACATCTAGTAGAGTCTTATGCATGGATGTGTAGCGCGTCACACTTATAGACAAAAGGCTATGAGGTATTTTTAGGAAAAGGTTCCCTTATTTCAGTATTCATACCTTGCGAGTGAGAATGAGATCAAGTTACATTCTTAATCTAATCCTTTTCTTACTTCTATTTAAATAATATGCCAGCCAAAAAGAACAACAAAAAAAGAATAGGAAATCAGCCAGCACCTCTGCCCGTTCAGGAGGATCCTCTAGACGAGCATGTCTCCCATGCAGAATTCAGAGAAACTTTTACCACTCTAGCTCATTTTGTGGTAGTCCAGAATGAATGCCCAACTATTACTGGGTCTAAGTCAAATGAGGTCCCATAGGAATTCCTTGATCAGGTGTAAGAAGTTATGGATATTATAGGAGTGACATATCGTGAGAGTGCTGAGTTAGCCGTATATTAGTTGCAGGATGTGGCTTACTCATGGTTCAAGCAGTGGAAGGTAGAGAGGGTCGCAGATGCAGGGCCCATAGAATGGAAAAGGTTTTCCACTACTTTTCTGGATAGGTTCTTCCCACTGGAGTTGAGAGAACCAAAGGTGTTGGAGTTTATTAATGTGAAACAGGTAAAAATTACAGTCAAAGAGTATTCTCTCAAGTTTACTCAGCTAGAAAGATACGCTCCTCATATGGTTGTAGATAGGAAATCTAAGATGAGTAAGTTTGTGTCTGGCATATCTAACAGTGTGGTCAGGAAGTGTAGGGCCGCAATGCTGATTAATAAGAAGGACATATCTAGCATCATGGCCCATTCTCAGTAGATATATGAGGCTAAGAATAAAGAGAAGGAGAGGAAGAACAAGAAAGCTAGAATGGGTAGCTTCAACTTTGCTCAGACTGAGTTAGAAGGTGGAAATTATTCTCAGTTCCACTCAAAATATCTAGTTCTATCTATGTCCTCAGCCAGTGCTCCAGCGTAAAGATTTAAAAAAGGCAAGAAAAATAGGTCACTAGGCCTTAAAACTCAGGATAGTATCAGTAATGTCCGAACAAACCCTCTTTGCTAGAAATATGGCAGAAACCACTAGGGTGTCTGTAGGGCTGGTAGGGATGTACATTTTATATATGTCAAGCCAGGACATAGAGTTAGAGATTATCCTCAGTAAGGTTCTTAGGGTCAGTATAATCATCCTTCAGCTTAGTTCGGTCGCCCAACTCAGCTGGGTACCGCTTCCAGTGCCACCAGTAGGCAGTGCCCAAACAGACTCTATGTACTTCAATCTCGACAAGATTAGAAAAGTTCTCATGATGTGGTCACTGGTACATTACAAGTTTATCATTTATATGTTTATGCTTTGCAAGATCTAGGAGGTTCTTTGTCCTTTGTAACTTCTTATATAGCTGTTAACTTTGGAGTCAATCCCAAAATCCTAGCAGAGTCTTTCCCAGTTTCCACCCTAGTGGGTAAATCTATCATAGCCCGATAGCTATACAGGAATTATCCAATTTTGGTATCTCAGAAAGTCACTTCAACAGACTTAGTAGAATTAGAGATGACAGATTTTGATGTCATTCTTAGCATGGATTGGCTTCATTTATGCTATGCTTCAATTGACTGCATAAACCTAATTGTCCATTTTTAGTTTTTGAATAAATCTGTTCTTGAATAGAGGGGTAGTACTTCAGTACTTAAGGGTCAGCTTATTTCTTACCTTAGGGAGAGAAGAATAATATCTAAGGGATGTGTGTATAATCTCGTTCGAGTTTAAGACTCTAGTTCAGAGACCCCTAATCTTGAGTTAGTATTCGTAGCATGTGAATTTCCTGATGTGTTTTTCGAAGATCTTCCTAGGGTCCCTCTTGAAAGGGAAATTGACTTCAGAATAGAACTTTTTCCAGATTCTCAGCCTATCTCTATTTTTCTATACAAAATGTCTCTAGCAGAACTCGAAGAATTAAAAGAATAGTTAAAGGATCTCCTACATAAGGGATTCATCAGACCCGCATATCCCGTTAGGGTGCACCAGTTCTATTCGTGCGTAAGAAAGACAATTCTCTCAAGAAGTGTATAGACTATCGTTAGTTAAATAAAGTCATGGTCAAGAACAAATATCCACTTTCTAGAATCTATGACTTATTTGACCAATTTTAGGATGCCATTTACTTCTCTAAGATAGACCTCAGATCAGGCTATCATTAGCCCAGGGCCAGAGAATATGATATTCCAAAAATAGCTTTCAGAGCTCGGTATAGCCCTTTCAAATTCTTAGTCATGTCACTTAGTCTTACAAATGCTCCAACAACCTTCATAAACTTGATGAACCGTGTGTTCAAGAACTACTTGGACATGTTCGTCATAGTCTTCATTGATGACATTCTTTTTTACTCTCGCAATGAATGTGAATATGCAGTCCATCTCAGAATAGTGTTACAGACCCTTAGAGCCCACCAGTTGTTTTCCAAATTCAGTAAGTGTAAATTTTGTCTAAGGTCAGTAGCTTTCCTTTGCCATATAGTTTTTGATAATGGCATTAGAGTGGATTCTCAAAAGATTAAAGTAGTGAGAAACTGGCCAAGACCCATTTCTCTATCAGATATCAGGAGTTTCTTGGGTTTGGCTAGCTATTATCTACGATTTTTTAAGGGATCCTCATCTATTGCATCCCCATGTCCAGATTAACTCAGAAAAAAGTCAAATTCTAGTGGTTATATTCTTGTGAGAAGAGTTTTCAGGAGTTAAAGACTCGACTCACTATAGCCCAATTTTGGATCAACTAGATGGTTTAGATGAGTTTGTGGTATATTGCGATGCTTCCAGAGTTGGTTTAGGGTATGTTTTGATGCATAGAGGTAAAGTCATAGCCTACACCTCTAGACAACTTAATCCCTATGAAAAGAATTACCCCACTCATGATCTTGAGTTAGCAGCTGTGGTGTTTGCCTTAAATATTTAGAGGAATTATTTATATTGGGTATATGTGGAGTGTTCATAAAACACAAGAGCCTACAGTATGCATTTTCTTAGAAAGATCTAAACCTATGTTAGAGGAGGTGGTTAGTGTTGTTGAAAGACTACGACATGAGTGTCCTGTATCACCCGGGCAAGGCTAATGTAATGGTTGATGCTCTCAGTAGGATTTCTATGGGTAGCATTTCTCAAATTGAGGATAATAATAAGAAGTTAGTTTAGGAAGTTCATCACCTTTCCCGACTAGGTGTCCGCTTAGTCAATTCAGCAGAGGAAAGTATGTGGGTGCAAAATAGTTCAGAATCATCTCTAGTTTTGAAGTGTAGAAAAAGTAGGACAGATATTCCAGTTTAGTCAAGTTGAAAGAGTCTGTCAGAGATCAAAAAGTAGAGGTTTTCTCCCAATGGGGAGATGGTATGTTGCATTGCGAAGGTCGATTATGTGTGCCAGGTGTAGATGACTTGAGGCAATTAATTCTTACAGAAGAGCATGGTGCACATTACTCTATTCATCCAGGGGCCACTATGATGTACCTAATTTATGGGCGGTCTATTGGTGGAGCGGGATAAAGAGAGACATTGCAGAGTTTATGGCTAAGTTCTCTACATGTCAGCAGGTTAAGATTAAGCACCAGAAACCTAGTAGTTCCATGCAAGAGTTCAGTATTCCCACGTGGAAGTGGGAGGAAGTGAACATGTACTTTGTGATGGGTTTGCCCCGTTCTAATCATCAACATGATTCAATTTGGGTCATTGTAGACATGATGACCAAATCAGCTCATTTCTTACCAGTTCATACCTATTATTCAGCTAAGGATTATGCTAAGCTCTATGTTAGAGTGTTATTCAGATTGCATGGAGTTCCGTTTTCCATCATCTCAGATAGAGGTATTTAGTTCACATCTCACTTTTGGAAAGCCTTCTAAAAGGGTCTTGGTACCTAAGTTTACCTCAGTACAACCTTTCACCCTCAGGCAGTTAGTCAAGTAGAGAGGACTATTCAGACTTTGGAAGATATGTTAAGAACATGTGCCACAGACTTTAAGGGTAGTTGGGATGACCACTTGCCTTTGATTCAGTTCGCATATAATAACAGCTATCATTCCAATATTCAGATGGCTCCGTTCGAGGCACTTTATGAGAGGAGATATAGATCTCCCATTGGTTGGTTTGAAGGAGGTGAGGCTGCAGTGGTAGAGCTTTACTTGGCATTTGATACCTTAGAAAAAGTTTAGTTGATCAGGGAAAGACATAAGACAGCTCAAAGTCGACAGAAATTGTATGTGGATGTACAAAGAAAGGATATTGAGTTTGAGATTGACGACTGTATGTATTTGAAAATCTCTCCTATGAAAGGGGTGAAGAGGTTTGGCAAGAAGCGGAAACTCAGTCCCCAATATATGGATCTTTACTGAATTCTCAGCAGTTTCAGAAAGGTAGCTTATAAGCTTGAGTTGCCATCAAACTTAGCCTTAGTACATCCAGTGTTTCATGTCTCCTTGCTAAAGAAGTGAATAGGAGACCCAGAAGTTATAGTCCCTTTAGATGGTATAGATATTTAGAACAGTCTCTTTTTTTAAGAGGTCCCAGTCAAAATTCTTGACCATCAGGTTTGCAGACTGAGGAATAAAAAAGTTTTGTTAGTCAAAGTTCTTTGGCAGAATCAGTCCATTGAGGGAGCTACTTGGGAAGCAGAAGCATATATGCGGACCAAGTATCCTCACCTCTTCTCCGCAAACTCAAACTCAGCTAAAGGTAACAGTCTTTCTTATATTTTTTTCAGTTCCATGTTTAGTTACAGTTACAAATTTGCTATTCATTGTTGTTGCATATCATCTTCATAATAGTCATGTATTCATGAATCAGTTCAACCATGTACTCATGTATCAGATATGCATGCTAAGTTTGAAAACTCAGCCTAACAGTAGTTTTAGTCCGGTATTCCATGCATCGTATATACATGTTCAGTGTGTAAGCTCAGTCTATCAGTGTTTCTCAACTTATTCAGTCTCATTCGAGGACGAATGTTCCCAAGAAAGAGATATTGTAAGACCCCACAAAATTCAAAACTTAACTCAGTCCGTTAAGGCTTGAAAAGAGGTCCCAGACTTTGGAATTTCAACTAAGAGTTTATACTTAGACGTATTTTAGCCTTCGTAAGTTAGAAATACTATTTCACGACCCTTATGACCTTAAATTATCAATTCTTAGGTTTTTTCATGATCAGGAATGTCAGTAAGACACTTCGGGTGAGTTTCAGATTTTTTGGACCTCGTATTAACTATGTTTAGGTGACCAAAATAGTGGGTCGATGAAATCTTGACGCATCGATAGATAATTTTTCCCCATATTTCAGTGCAATTCTAGTGAACCAATGCAAAATCGATGTAGCACTTTAACACCCTGATTCGCTGAACTGAAATGCTACATGGTACTCATGACCCCGAGGGACCACAACCTAACCCATGACTGATATCTGTACCTGTATGCTACAAATTATCATATAATAATTCGGAATACATAGAACTGTAAGGTCATAAGGTTCAACTGAATACAATCATGTGGGTGAAAATACCCAAAACAACTCAATCTAAACGTAAATCTGAACATAAATCTGAAAGCCTCTAAACGATCTGAATAAGGAGTTGAAGGAACATGTCTCCAACTAACTCCATAAAACTGAACCGAAGAAATAAATAAATGAATCAAATCATATTATCCACGAATCAATGAGGACTCACTATATCTCTGCGACTGGAATGCTGCCACTACTACTGGGCTGGAGCTCATGTCTCAGAACCTATGGTGTAACATGAAAAGAAAGAACCATAACACAAATCCATCAGTACAACTGGAGTACTGAGTATACGAGGAAGGTAGGATGAACATAAAGGGTTTCATGCATGAAAAACACTGACTGACTAAGGTGAACGTGGGAATTCAAACACATACATATAGAAACTAGGACCGTGAATACGTGATAGCATGACCTATAATCTAATACATGGTTTACTGATAACTGTCATGACTGATATTGAAACAAATAACATGGGCGACTGTATCTGACAGTCTTGTATATACTGAAATCTGAAGAACGCCCTGAGTTCTTTTGCTGAGACTGATACTGAAACTGTGGGAAGTAGTGTTTAACCGAAATGCCCCATGTATGCCGTTATGGCTCAGCTGGGGTTTAATATCTTCCCCAACTAGAGGGGTGTCAATACCGTGCCACGAGTAAGGACAGCCTGTGAGTGACCCTTATATGGCGGGTACTCAATGAGCACAGTGGAAACCTTAAACTGACGGGTTAATCCACCTCATCAAACCTAATCTGACGGGTTAAGATGTCTCAACCTACGCTGACTACGTAGTTTTGGAACACAAGGATGATTGCTAAGAATCACACGCTTAACTGGCCGGTGAGTTGCCATCCTTGGGTTCACTAGGTGCTAACCTCTACTCCCATCGGGAGAGAATGGACATGAATAACTGACTCTGCATGACTTAATCTTACTGAATTCCGTTGACTGGCGGAATGTTACTAATATCTAACAACTAACTAAGATCATGAGGTTTTCCTAAGTCACATGACTGACTGAAGTCTATGGAATCATAGCTTGAGTTTGGATATCTTTCAACATGACATGGATCTAGGCACACAACTATAGTTTTCGGGTACAAGTACCCCCAGGACTCGATGAAAGGAAATTGACACACATGACTGACTTGATCATAAGAGTAGAGCCTATAGTTTATAATATCATAAATAGGGATCTCATGCTAAGTATGGTTATCAACAATGTATTGCATGGAAAGGATTTCATATGACATGGAAGTACTTGCACAATATTAATATCATGTTCATTGCATAATCATATTGGCAACACATACCAATAGCATAGAAGTTCATGTGAATTGCATGGTTATCATATATTTTGTTCATAAATAGGATTTGCAAGTAAACATAGCATAATCTCATAAGAATAGTTCATGAGTATTCCAATAACATTTACAAAGCACATTATCAACATATAAGTTATTGGAACGTAAGGGCATATCATGAATCCTTCACTTAGTCACAATTTAGTTGCATGATTTTTAGTTTCTTAGGCATTTTATCAAACACCTTACATGCACATCTTAAGCATAGGTGAAATCATCAAATTATAATAGGGTTGATAGATTATAATAGGGTTTGAGATGAGCTTTAAGATGATAATAGGGTTGTAATATGATTAGAAGCTATACATTTTGTAGGGTTAAGTTTAGGGACGTGTAAGGAGTGTTAAAAGA
Source organism: Capsicum baccatum var. pendulum (assembly GCA_030864225.1). Taxonomy (NCBI): domain Eukaryota; kingdom Viridiplantae; phylum Streptophyta; class Magnoliopsida; order Solanales; family Solanaceae; genus Capsicum; species Capsicum baccatum. The sequence goes on from CM061556.1 coordinate 119,779,385, forward strand.
CTTAATTACCCTTAAAATAACTCAAAACGGAGTGTTTTTGGCACCTGGAACTGAATTAGGCGGTGGCCAAGTGATTGCCTAAGCTAGGTTGGGTGGCGCCTAACCAATCGCCTATGCTTGGGTTGGGCGGCGCCTAACTAATCGTCTACCCTTACTATTTCTCACGAAAATGGGCATAACAGTTTGCTCGGGTATTGGATTAAGATGAAATAGGTATCGTTGGAAAGCTTATTCGACTCTATACAATTTGGTGGCTTTAAATCAGCCAAAATACCACGTTAAAATCGAGTTACACTTATTCAAAGATGACTCTTTCAAAATCAAAACTTAAAACTTGATGGATTCAAAAGCTCTTAGCTTGTGTTACCTTAAGTGACTCATATAAACATGCTTAATGCATCATAAGCTATCCTATCACTAGGATATTCATTGTAACTCATGTATTCAAGTATGAGTCACAGGATAGGAGATTTCATACGTAGGAATACTTATTCACTTCCTAGCTTAGAAACATGTGGGGTATTACAATATCTCTACCTTGGGAACATTCGTCCTCGAATGAGAATTTACTGAGAAGGGACACAAGACAATAGAACCCAAACTGAACACGAAGAACAAAAACTTGATCTCATGAATGACATGATAAACATACTAAAATCGTGCATATCTGATGCACGGAGAACAGACATATGAATACATGACTGGGTATGAAACGGTTAATAGGTACCAAGTTTATACTGGAAATATGAACGTGAAACTGAATAAAATTAAGAACTATTACCTTGAGCTTGATCTGAATTGGTGGGGAAAAGGTAAGGATACTTGGTATGTATATCTGCTTCTGCTTCCCAAGTAACTCCCTCATGTTATTGATTTCGCCAAAGAACCTTGACTAAAGAGACTTCTTTGTTCCTCAATCTACGAGTCTGATAATCTAAGATTTTGACTAGAATCTCTTCATAAGAGAGGTTGTTCTAAATGTCGATGCTCTGAATAGGGACAACAACTGTTGGGTCACATATGCACTTCTTTAGAAAAGAGACATGGAAGACTGGATGGACTAAGGCTAGATCTGATGGCAACTCAAGCTCATAAGCTACCTTGCCGAAGCGACAAAGAATTCTGAAGGGACCGACATACCGGGGACTGAGTTTCCCTTTCTTGCCGAACCTCTTCGCTCCCTTCATGGGAGAGATCTTAAGATAGACATAGTCATTGACCTCGAACTCGAGATCCTTTCTACGAACATCTGCATAGGACTTCTATCAGCTCTAAGCATCCTGGAGTCTCTCTCTGATCAACTGAACTTTCTCTAAGGCATCAAATACTAAGTAAGGACCTATGATTGAGGACTAACTAACTTCGAACCAACCAATCAGAGATCTACATCTCCTACCATAGATAGCTTCGAATGGAGCCATCTGAATACCAAACTGATAGCTATTGTTGTATGCAAACTCAATCAAAGGCAAGTGGTCGTCCTAACTTTTCTTTAAGTCAATTGCATACGCCCTTAGCATATCTTCAAGTGTCTAAATGGTCCTCTCTTCTTGACCATCTATCTGAGGATGAAATGTTGTACTAAGATGGACTTGGGTACCGAGAACCCTTTGGAATGCTTTCCAAAGGTGAGAAGTGAACTGGGTACCTCTGAGTATTGATTAACAACAGGGACTATTTCGAGGATAGGATATTCAGAATTGGAATTTGTAAAATGCATGAGATGATACACAAACCCCTTAGAAATAATTTTTCTTTCCTAAAGGTAGGAAATAAGTTGACCACTAAACGTTGAAATGGTACCCTTCTGCTCTAGGACAGGCTCATTTGGGAACTGAAACTGAACTATCCTATTTTTGTAGTCGACTGTGGAATAGCAGGAATGAAGCCAATCCATGCTGAGAATGACATCAAAATCAGTCATCTCTAACTCCACTAAATCTGCTGATGTAGATTTCTGAGATATTATAACCGGGCAGTTCCTGTACACCCACCGGGATATGATTGTTTTACCCACTGGGGTAGAGACTGAGAAGGGCTCTGCTAGGACTTCGGTACTGATTCCAAAATCGCCTGCTATATATGGAGTAATAAAAGACAAAGATACACTTGGTTCTAGCAATGTATAAAAATGAACATGGAAAATCTGTATCATAGTAATGACATCAGGAGAATTTTCCTGATCCTGCCGGGACTGAAGAGCATAGAGTCTGTTTGGGCGTTGCCCACTGGTAGCACTGGAAATGGCACCCTGCACTTTTGGCGACTGGACTAAGTTGTAGAATGATTTTGTTGACCTTGAAGACTTGAATGCAGAAACTCCCTAATCCTGTGGCCTGGCTTGCCACAACCAAAACAGACATCACTACCGATTTTGCAAGTGCCCTTGTGGTTCTTACCACAAGTCTGACAAAGAGGATTCATTCCAGCACTGATAACACTGCCCTGAGATTTAGAGCCTGGATCTTTGTCTCTATTGTTATCTATGAACTTTGGCACTGGAGCGCTGGCAGAGGAAGGAGCTGGAATAGCTAACTTGGAGTGAAACTATGAACGGTTTTCTCTATCTGAATTGGGATGAGCAAAGTTGAAATTACCTGACCTTGCTCTCTTGTTCTGCCTCTCCCTAGTTTTAAAATTCTGCTTTTGTACTTGCTGGGCATGGGTCATGAGTCTGTCTAAGGTCATATCACCGATCAACATCGCAGACCTATACTTATTTACCATGCTATCATTGACCCCTGGCATGAACATGCTAATCTTAGCTCTATTATCTGCAACCACATAAGGAGCATACCTGGACACCTGAGTAAATCTGAGAGAATACTCCCTAACCATCATATTCCCCTGCCTGAGGTTGATGAACTCAAGAACTTTGGCTTCCCTCAGCTCTTGGGGAAAGAATCTGTCTAAGAAGGCTGTGAAAAATTCCTCCCACTCGATAGGTCTTGTATCATCTAACCTCTTAGACTTCCACTATTTATACCAATCATGAGCAACATACTATAATTGGTAGGTGGATAACTCAACACTCTCAATAGAAGTAACACCCATGATGTCAATGACCTTCTAGACTTGGTCAATGAACTCCTGAGGGTCCTCATCAGACTTAAACCCATGGAAAGATAGAGGGTTTATTCAGGTGAAGTCCCGAACCCTACCTTCTTTGGGATATGGCACTAGATTAGCCGGAATGACTGGTGTCCGTTCATTCTATGCAACCATGGACTGAGCAAGTGGGGTAAATACGGCTCTAAACTCTGCAAGGGAAACATGTTCGCCTAAAGGATCTTTGGGCTGAGGAGCTGGCTGGTTTCTTCTCTTTGGGGCCATGTTCTGGAAAAAGAGAAGAATGGATTAAACTGAGAGTTTAACTTGTGATTATGCTCACTATCATGATATGAATAATGAAAAAAGGGGACGGTTCCTAAAACATCTTATAGCCTCCCGCACATAAATGTGATGTGCAATACACCCATGTAGAAGACTACTAGATACGGCTTTCAGACTATCTAGGGCACTATTGAATCTTAGGCTCTGATACCAAGTTTGTGACACCCTGATTCGCTGAACCAAAATGCTACACGGTGCTCATGACCCCGAGGGACCACAAACTAACCTATGATTGATATCTGTACCTGTATAATGCAAATCATGATATAATAATGCGGAATACATAGAACTATAAGGCCATAAGGTTCAATTGAATACAATCATGTAGGTGAAAATACCCAAAACAACTTAATCTGAACGTAAATCTAAACATAAATCTGAAAGCCTCTAAACTATCTAAATAAGGAGTTGAAAGAATATGTCTCCAACTACCTCCTTAAAACTTAACTGAAGAAATGAATAAATGAATCAAATCATATTGTCCTCGAATCAATGAGGACTCACTGTGTCTCTGTAAATGGAATTCTACCGCTACTGCTGGGCTGGAGATCGTGTCTCAGAACCTATGGTGTAATATGAAAAGAAAGCACCATAGCGCAAATGCGTCAGTACAACTAGAGTACTGAGTATATGAGGAAGGTAGGCTGAACATAAAGGGTTTTATGCATGAACAACACTGACGGACTAATATGAACGTGGGAGTGTAAACATACATATATAGAAACTAGGACCGTGACTATGTAATAGAATGACCTGTAATCTAATACATATAGAAACTAACTGTTTCTGACAGTCCTGTATATACTGAAATTTGAAGAACACCCTAAGTTCTTTTGCTGAGACTGATACTGAAACTATGGGAAGTAGTGTCTAACCGACATGCCCCATGTATGTCGTTATGGCTAAGCTGGGGTCCAATCTCTACCACGACTGGAGGGGTATCAATACCATACCACAGGTAAGGATAGCCTGTAAGTGACCCTTATCTGGCAGGTATTCAATGAGAACAGCGAAAATCGTAAACTGACGGGTTAAGCCACCTCATCAACACTAATCTGACGGGTTAAGATGTCTCAACCTATGCTTACTACGTAGTTTTGGAACACAAGGATGATTGCTAAGAATCACACGCTGAACTGGCCGGTGAGTTGCCATCCTTGGGTTCACTAGGTGCTAACCTCTACTCCCATCGGGAGGGACTGGACATGAATAACTGACTGTGCATGACTTAATCTTACTGAATTCCGTTGACTGGCGGAATGTTACTAATATCTAACAACTAACTAAGATCATGAGGTTTTCCTAAGTCACATGACTGACTGAAGTCTATGGAATCATAGCTTGAGTTTGGATATCTTTCAACATAACATGGATCTAGGCACACAACTATAGTTTTCGGGTACAAGTACACCCAGGACTCGATGGAAGGAAATTGACACACATGACTGACTTGATCATAAGAGTAGGGCCTATAGTTTATAATATCATAAGTAGGGATCTCATGCTAAGCATGGTTATGAACAATGTATTGCATGGAAAGGATTTCATATCACATGGAAGTACTTGCACAATCTTAATATCAGGTTCATTGCATAATCATATTGGCAACACATACCAATAACATGGAAGTTCATATGGATTGCATGGTTATCATACATCTTGTTCATAAATAGGATTTGCAAGTAAACATAGCATAATCTCATAAGAATAGTTCATGAGTATTCCAACAATATTTAGAAGGTACATTATCAACATAGAAGTCATTGGAACGTAAGGGCATATCATGAATCCTTCACTTAGTCACAATTTAGTTGCATGATTTCTAGTTTCTTAGGCATTTTATCAAACACCTTACATGCACATCTTAAGCATAGGTGAAATCATCAAATTATACATCATGGACAACCAAATTTACATGTTTCCAACTCATATGATATCATGAAATTTAAAAAAACATGTAAAGATTCCATCTTGGGAATCACCCAATTTCAACAACATGATCATTAACACCCAACAATATAGAAATCATACTTTACAATGAAAAATAGGGTTTTTGAGCTTTATGGATGAAAGGGATCCATAATCAACTCACGCATACCTTAGAAGGAAGATTCTTAATGATTGTCGGAGGAATTTCCTTGAAATTTGATCTTCAAGCTTAATTATGCAACCCTAGTTGTTTTTCTCTTTTAATGCTCTTGGATGATGATATTTGAGATGATAATAGGGTTGTAATATGATTAGAAGCTATATATTTCATAGGGTTAAGTTTAGGGACGTGTAAGGAGTGTTAAAAGACTTAATTACCCTTAAAATAACTCAAAACGGAGTGTTTTTGGCACCTGATACTGACTTAGGTGGCGCCCAAGTGATTTCCTAAGCTAGGTTGGGTGGAACCTAACCAATCCCCTATGCTTGGGTTGGGCAGCGCCTAACCAATCGCCTATCCTTACTATCGCTCGGGTATTGGATTAAGGCGAAATAGGTATCGTTGGAAAGATAATTCGATTCTCTACAATTTTGTGGGTCTAAATCATCCAAAATACCACAGTAACATCGAGTTATACTTGTTCAAAGATGACCCTTGAAAAATCAAAAACTAAAACTTGATTCGTTCAAAAGCTCTTAGCTTGTATTACCTTAAGTGACTCACATGAACATGCTTAATGCATCATAAGCTATCCTATCACTAGGATATTCAATGTAAGTCATGTACTCAAGTATGAGTCATAGGATAGGAGATTTCATATGTAGGAATACTTATTCACTTCCTAGCTTAGAAACATTTGGGGTATTATAAGCGCATTGTTCATCGCGTTTATGCTATCGACGCGGCGTGTCAGTCTATGTATCACTGGGAACGCTTTCAGTCATTAAAATCCCATATCCATAGGGGTATTTGGGTTATTTTCCCACCCTTAATCAACCCCAAAAGCACGAGATTCAACCCTTAATAAGAAAAATACACTCACTTTCTGTTAAATTCTCTCAAGAACAAACCCTAACATACTAAACTCAAGATCAAGATTCAAGAAATTCACCATCAATCTTCACGAATTCAAGCACCAAGGTATGTTAGGTGTTCATCCAAGAGTTCCCTTCCACCCTTGGAGTTTAAGAATCTCTTTTAAACTTTAGGTAAATTGATTTCAAGAATTTCATGTTTGGTTTGAATGTATTCATGATTATGATGTTTATTGGGTTTCCAATTCATGATTTATTATAAGATTCAAGTAAATTTATTTGTCATGTGTGTAGTATTATGTGATTTCATGTTAAAGACCCTTGAATTTGTAAGTTGGGATTTAAAATCTTGATGCTTACATGTTGAATAGTATTATGTGCATATATTATGTTTTCCAAGTGTTTGATAAATTGCTCATGTGGATTAAATGGGGAAAATCATGACATGTTAGCATATGTACAAGCTTATGTCTTATAAGTGTTTGATAAAATATCTATATGAATGAGTTATGATCATTTAATGCTTTTTAAGGTCATGCTATGCTTTACTCTTCATGTTATCGAGTTCTAGGGGTATCTAATACCCGACAATCTAGCTGTTTACCTAGAATTATAGTAGGTTCAAAATAGTCTCAATGATGTTACGTACAGTAGTGTTCAGTTAGTACAAAACTCAAAATATTTAGTCCACAAATAGAACTCAAAATACTCAATCAATTATAGTACTCAATGAACTCAGTCCAGTTCAGTCAGTTAACACGATCAGTAACAGTTCAGTCTAGCCTAGAATAGTTTAGAAATTAGTTCAGTGTCTATTCAGTTTTGAGTAAGATTTAGCACCGAGTGAACCCAAGGATGAGGACTTACCTTCCAGTAGAGGGTGTGATCCTTAGCAGCAGTCCTTGTGTTCAAATACGACATAGCCTACATAGGTTGAGACATCAACCTGCCAGTTGAGGATTGATAAGGTATTCTACCTGTCAGTTGAGAGTGTTACCATTCTTATTCAGAGCACCTTCCAAATGATGGTGACTCAGCAATTGTCTTTACTCATGGCACGGTACTAACACCTTCCAACTGGGGTTACAGGTTTGACCTAAATTAGTTCAGAGAGGGGCATGCCGGTTAGTTGATTACCTCCCACAGTTTCATTTCAGCCTTAGTATAGAACTCAGTTCAGTTCTACAGAATCAGGACTACCAGACACAGTCACCCAACTCATTATAGAACTCAATTTAGTTCTACCAAATCAGGACTGTCAAAAACAGTCACCTAGCTATCAGTAATACAGTTATCAGTAAACTCAGATCTCAGTCATTCAGTTATCAGTACTCAGTATCTAGTATTACTATGATCTCAGAAATAGTATATGTATACATGTGCACAGTAGTGCATAATAAGTGTTTCATCAATTTCAGTTATACATGTACTCTCATTCAGTTGTATTCATTTTATTCAGTCAGTTATTGTTCATGCATATGAACCCTTGCAGATCAACCTACCTCACTTAGCATACTAGTACATTCAAATTACTGACGCATACCTTTTGTTTTATGCTATGATGTTTTATATCATAGGTTCAGACGCACAGGCTCCTGACTGTACTTAGCAGCTCAGACTATCAGCAGCAAACCTAGTGGTGAGTCCTCATAGTTTGATGACAAAGTTATCATATCATTTCATTATTTCAGTATTCAGTTAATTTCAGTAGTTGGAGCTAGTTGGGGACTTGTACCATAAACTCCATATTCAGATAGATAGGGGATTTTAGACTAAACTTCTATACATTATTCAGTTGTACAAAATACTATTACAGTTGTATTCTTTATCAGTATTTTAGGTCTTGAACCTTATGGTATTTCATCCTATTTTTTGTATTTATTACTATATTGTTACTCCGTGCTCATATCAGATATCAATCATAGGTTAGATTATGGTCCTTCTGGGTCGTAATCATTGTGTGGCATCCGAGGTGGACTTGGGGCATTACAGCTAACCATACCTATGGCTTAACACATCTCTGGGCAAGTACACATCATAGCATACATCAAAATCCCAATTGTACTAGAATATGATACTTCAAACATGTTTTCTCTTTCTTTTTCAGTCTTTGGACATATTTCAAGGCTTAAAGTTTCACCTCTTTCTATAGGAGTATTCATTGATTTGCAACTATTCATTCAAAAATGTTCCAAAATTTTCATTATGTATGTTTCTTGTGATAGACTCAAAATTTTCTTAGAATAGTCTCTTAGGATTTTAACACCCAATAGATAGCCTGCTTCCCCCATATATTTCATATCAAATGAATTTGAAAGCCATGACTTAACATTTTTCACATACTCCAAATTATTTTCAGCTAATAAAATATCATCCATGGAAAGTGAAGAATCATAAATATTTCATTGGACATTTTCACATAGATGCAACGGTCTTCATCGATCATGGTGAAATCAAATGAAATCACTTTCTTATGAAATCTCAGATACCACTTCCTTGAAGATTTCTTTAAACCATATATTGATATGTTTAATTTAAAAACCTTCTTTACTTTTCCTTTAACAACAAAACATACAGGCTATTCCATGTAGATTTCCGCATTTAATTCTCCATTGAGAAAAGCTGTCTTCACATTCATTTGGTGTAATTCTAAATCTAAATCTGGAACTATAGCCAAAATAAAGTGATTGAGGTAAATTTCAGAATTGGTGAAAATGTTTTCCTCATAATATATTCCATCTTCTTGAGTAAAACCTTTTACTACCAATTATATTCATGCCTTTTCATTGACCCATCTAATTTTCGTTTAGCTTTGAGAATCCATTTGTTCCCAATAGCTTTACGAACAGAACTTTCATGGACACTAATTCTTCTTTCATTGCTTTTATCCATTCATCTTTTTCAGGACTCGATAAAGCCTCAGTCACAGAATTAGGAACATCCAATTCTGTCAAAGACACCAGGAAAATATAATCTTCAATCTCATAAGATCATTTGGGTACACCTTTTTTGGTACTCTTACATAATTGAAGTTCTGATTCCTCAATAGGATTTTGGGATTCACAACTCTAAATTGGACCAAGAATCATTTCTTGATATATTGAATTATCAAGCATGTCCAGCGACATTATTTGATCATCTGAATTCAAAATTTCATAAGGAACCTCATTTTCCTTTATTTCACCCCTTTTGGAAAAATTAGTTTCTAGGAATGTGACATCTCTTGATTCAATCTCAATAGTACCTCCATCTTCTAATTCACCAATGAACATATACCCTTTGGTGTGTTCTCGATATTTGATAAAGATATGTTTTTTTCCTTTTGGACTTAGCTTGGAAAGCTTACCAAAATGATCTTTAATATATGCAGCACAACCCCAAGGTCATAGATCATCAAAGTTTGGTTTATTACCAGTCCACAGTTCATAGGGAGTAGAAGATACTGACCTAGAAGGAACTTTATTCAATATGTAGTCCGTAGTTAAGAACGCATCTTCACAGAAAGAGATTGGTAAATTTTCCTGTGCCATCATGGTCCTTGACATATCCAACATAGTTCTATTCCTTCTTTCAGCTACACCATTTTGTTAAGGTGTACAAGGAGTAGTTAATTGTCTAATAATGCTTTTTAATACACGGTTCTTCAAACTACTTTGACAAATATTCACGATCTCTATCAGTTCTTAATACCTCTATACTTTTTTCTAATTGATTCTCAACTTCATTCATATATCTTTTGTAGCATTCAAGTGCTTAAGATTTATGAGATATCAAATAGACATAACCAAAGAGCGTGGAATTGTTAATAAATGTAATGAAATATAAAGTACCTGATCTTTCCCTCACATTCATTGGACCACAAATATCAGAATGGATTAATTGTAATGGGAATTCAACTCTTTTAGCCTTCCCAAATAGTTTACGTGTAATATTTTTGGCAAGACAATTTTTACAAGTTGGCTTTTCAATTTTCGAGAAAGAATCTAGATATCTTTCCTTTGCCAATATATTCATTCGATCTTATCATATGTGACCCAATCTAGCATGCCATGAAAGTATATCAACATCATTATTGCTACAATAACATGACATTACACAATGGTCAACATAATACTGATAAGTTAAAGGCTTAGAATCTAAAATAATAAAGCGATCATAACAACATTCAAAATCATAAAAAACATTACCTAGAGTTATTCTTACACTATTACGACTACGAATAAATGAAAATCAATATGTAAAAGAACAGACACAGATTCAAAGTTTTGTTGAATTTATAGAGCATATAGGACATCATGCAACATTAAAGACTAGCCTTCACTCAAGTCTACTTTGCAAGTACCAATCCCTTTGACATCAAGTTTTGTATTATTTCCTACATAAATCCACCTTGATCTAGGTGAAACTCCATAAATGCTTCTCAATTTGGACTTACATGGTAGATGGCTCCTGAGTCTACAATCTACATAGGATAAGATTCAATTAATAAAATAGTTCTAGAAACATATATAGCACTTAGAGATGCATTTAGAAATGCTAGCTTTTTTTGCTTAGGACTTTTACGAGAAAATGCCCCTTCTTGGAATTTGGCTTGTTTTTTTTCTCAGAGGGTCTATCTTCGGTCTCTTTTACCCTTCTCATTCTTTTTCCAATTTTTCTTGTGCTTGAAGTCTAAAGTCTTTTTTACACTTGATTCTTCCATAAACGGACTAGAAGTAGCTTTAGCAGCACCAAGCCGCTCATTTTTAAGTTCAAAATGATGGGCAATATCATAAAAAGTTTTGATGTTATCATTGTGGGTTAAATTGGCCTTCAAGTATTCCTAACTATTGGGAAAAGATCAAATCACTGTCTAAACCTACTACTCATTTGAGAGAACATGACCAACACTTTTGAGCTAAGCTATCATATAGGACATCACCCTAAGGCATTGTTTGATGTTTGGATTATGATGCTTCTTGTAAGTGTCAAACTTGATAGTTAGTTATTTGAGGTGGATGACAGAAGTAACCCCATATGTTCCACACAAGTGTACCCAGATAGAATTAGCAGTAGGAAATTCCTCACACTCATGAATGAGGTCATCAACCACAGAAATCACAATGATTCCACGTGAAATGGAATTAGCCTTTTTCCAAGACTTATAAGCTCAAAGTCTCTTCTATATTGTGTAGTATTACCCTCTTCTGGTAGATTTTATACATGATTAATTCTTTCAAGAGCATTTTTCTCTTCCATAACATACCATATTTTATGACTCCAAATATCATAATTGCCACTATTTAGTTTTTCTCCTTTGTTCAAGACGACAATTATGCTTTTTGATGACATGTTTGTTATTAAGAAATAATCACGCAAGTATTTTATCAATTAGGCATATAGGTTACACATTCAAGCAAATAATTTTATATGGAGGCTTCATGTTTAGTGTAAAATTGAAAGGACACTTAAGAATCCAATCATCATGTACGAACTAAACACTTGACCAAAATTTGAAATTAATTTCTTAATATGAATTAGAATGATAGATTTAAATTATTTTTTTTTAAAACTCAATTAAATAAATAAAATTCATACAGAAGAAGAGAAACAACTTGATATATTTATAATATAAAGTTAATAAAGAACTTCAAGTTATAAGTTGATTTAAAGATAAAAGTCATCCCATAAATATTCAAGACGACTTATATAAATCAAAAAATTCTTGCTAGACCAAATCTTATGGTAATCATTAAGTAATCTCTTGCCCCGAAGATCATGGAGAGAATTTGCTAAAATATCTAAAGCGTTCCAATCTGATATTTCTACATAGTTTTCTAGTTCTACACATTTTAATCAAACAAATGTATAAGACTAGCAACTGGCTGTAATGCCTTGAGTCTCTACCTTAGATGCTACACGGTGCTCATAATCCTAAAGGACCATAAGCTAACTCATGACTGGTACCTACTGCATTAACTGTGTAATAAATACTGTAATTATGCAGAAATAGGCAAAAATATATGCCATAAGGTTCAAATCTATAAATAAATATGAATACGGTATCAAAATACAAAAACTAAATGTAAGTACTGAAAAATTAAACAACTCTCTGAAAATACTCTAGTCTGAAAAAGCCTCTAACTGTCTGAACTATGGAGTTGTTGGGACAATCCCTAAATACACTCTATCTACTGAAATAAAAATAAAGAAATGTAAATAATAAGCATGTCCTTGAACTATGAGGACTCACCGCTACTCTAAAAAACTTAGAATCAGAACTGCTAAGGGTGCTTTAGAGCCCGTGCGTCTGAACCTATGATATAAGACATCATAGCTTGAAGAAAAGCATGCATCAATTTTTGAATATACTGTTATGCTCAGTAAGGTAGGATGATAGGCATAGGTTTATATGCATTCACAATAATAATTGAATAACATAAGTATAACTGAGTAAGAGTACATGCATGAATACATAAACTGTAATTGAGATCATACTAATGCTGAGTACTGAAATGGAATACTGATAATTGATATCTGAATCTATGAATATTGTATTATTGGTTATCTAAATGAATGTATCTGATAGTTCTAAATACTGTGGAACCATACTGAATTCTGTACTAAGCTAAGTGACTATGTTATATAGTCTTGAATCTGTAGAACTGAACTGAGTTCTATTTTGAGACTGAGAATGAAGCTGAGACTATGGGAGGTAATTATCTAACTCACATGCCCCCTCTCTAACTAATTTGGGGTCCAACCTGTAACCCCAGTTGGAAGGATGTCAATGTTGTAACACGGGTAAGGACAAGCTGTGAGTTAACCCTCTCTAATAGAAAGCTTTTACGTCAACCCTCGCTGGCAGGATAAATCGGATAAGAAGTATCAACCCTCATAATGTCTGGAAAGAAGATACCTCAACCTACATTGGCTACATAGTTTTGTAACACAGGGATTGCTGGTAAGGGTAAAACCCTCTACTGACAGAAATGCCCCCATCCCTGGGTTAACTCTGCTCCCAACTGAATAGACACTGAACTAATTTCTAGTCTGTACTAGGATGGACTGAACGGTTACTGAGATTATTATTTAACTAAACTGTACTAAGTTCACTGAGTTTTGTTGACTGACGGAATACTACTAAATTCTATTAGTTGACTGTGTTTACCGAGGTTTGAACTGGATACTGAATTAGACTGGACTAATATGGATTCCACTGAGTTTTACTAAGTTTTGTAAATAACTGAGAGTACTACTAATTGTGTCATGATTGATATTGTTCTATGAATGACCATGGCTCTAGGAAATCAGCTAGATTGTTGGGTACAACTACCCCTAGGACTGATAACATAAATTAAGAGACATGGCATAACATGAAATGTGCAAACTATGAACTTGATATCATTCATTCATTGGGGGAATTTTGACAAACACTTGCATGATATAACTGCATATAAGAAATCTTGACATGATTTCATTCTCTTAATAGTTCACATGGACAATTTACCAAGCACTTGGTGAGCATAATATATGCACATAGTATTGAACAACAAGTGAGCATCATAATTCATCTCTAATTTCACAAGTCAAGGGTTTGTCATGGATTCACTGGAATCTACACACATAATGATCAATTTCAAGTGAGATATATGTATATAATAATGAATTAGGAACTTAATCCAAATAGCAATTATGGATACACTTTAATTCCAACCATGGAAATCATAAAATTAATTACTTGAAGTTCAAAAGAGATTATTAGACACCAAGGGTGGAAGGAACCCTTGGATGAACACTTTACATACCTGTGTTGAAGAATTTCTAAAATTTTATGGTTGAATCTTGAGTTTTTGATTTGAAATTGGATCTTCTAGGGCTTTATTCTTGAGAAAATTTGAGAAAGAATGACTCTAATTTCTCTATAGAGAGTTTTATTTCATATTTTAGGGGCTGAGGGTCAAGGGAAAAAGACCTAAATACCCCCAAGAATGTTGTCTTTTAATGAATGAAAATTGGGCTATCTACACACAGGTCGATGCAGCGCGTCAATGGCATTGATGCGATAGCCAACGCATCACGCTATGCTTGCATTGATTCACTGGAATTAGACGTTGGTAGCTGGGTAAAATATTAATCAATGTGATAGTCGATGTGGTGCGCCAAGATTGTGTTGATCCATTGTTTTAAGATTCCAAAGGAGCTTCAAATGAAGTCCAAAAAATCCAAAACTTGTTCAGAAACACCTACGGACATTCCTGATCATGAATCAACCTAAACATCAACATTTAATGAACTTAAAGGTGAAAAAATAATATTTCCAACCTTCATAGTCTGAAATGACACTATGTTTGAGTACTTAGCTAAAATATTCTAAGTCTGGGACCCCTTGACAAGCCTAAAGGACTGAATTAAGTTGAGGATTTTGCAGGGTCTTACATTATCTTCCCCTTGAGAGCATTCATCCTCAAATGAGAATACTAAGACTGAGAATATTGAGAGATTGAACTTATACACTGGGCATGCACAACTGAGATATGGTTTCATTATTGAGATTACTGATACATTGAATTATCATACTAACTATGCATAACTGATGTATGAGTACATAGCTGAAAATGATTCATGAATGCACGATTGGGATTACAGATAAACTGAGTCTATGTACTGAACATGCATATCTGATGTATGGATACATGACTGAACTAGCTCAAGAATGTATAACTGAATATGTAATGGTAACTAATACCAAGTTTGTAACTAAAATTGACATGAAACTGAATAAGCTTAAGGAAAACTATTACCTTGAGCTAAGTCTGGATTAGTGGAGAAGAGGTGAGGATACTTGGTCCGCATGTCTTCTTCTACTTCCCAAGTTGCTCCCTCAATGGATTGATTCCACTAAAGAACTTTGACTAGAGAGTCTTCTTTGTTCCTTAGTCTGTGAATCTGATAGTCAAGGATTTCGACTGGAATCTCTTCGTATGAGAGGCTGTTCTGAATATCTATGCCCTCTATAGGGACTACAACTACTGGGTCACCTATGCACTTCTTTATCAAGGAGACATGGAACATTGGATGAATTGAAGATAAATTTGAAGGCAACTCAAGCTCATGAGCTACCTTATCGAAATTGCTAAGAATTCTATAAGGACCGACATATCGAGGACTGAGTTTTTCTTTCTTGACAAAATGTTTTACTTATTTCATAGGGGAGATTTTTATATGCATAAAATCATTGTTCTCTAACTCGAGATCATTTACTCTACATGCATGAACGGGAAAAGAGAACATACTGAGCCTGAAATGGATATATGGATTGAGTATCTTGGGCTGAACTGAGCCCTTAAATACATGTCTTATGGATGAGATTAGAACTTGAGGTCCAAGCTATGAGTACCCACTATTCTAATTGAATTCATTACGTGTAGAGAAGCTGGGAGGTTTAGGGAATGAAAGCTTGGGGGTTATAATGCATCTCCCCTTTGGTACATTATGTCCCTCAAAGAATGCTAACTTAGCTGAGATACTAAGAAAAACTGGGATGATGCACTGGGCACCTATGAACTGAGTCGTGACTAATTATCTGGGATTCAAAACTAAGACGTGATACAGAAACTGAGCTGATCACACAACTACCTGGTTTCCCTATCTTGGAATAGGTACATTCATAAGACTTCAGATAGTGCGACTAGTTGGGAATGATGGGAGACCAAGCCATACAAATTTTGTCCACCCGACTGCTAAAATAATTTTTTGTCTTTACGAACTAAATTATGCTAAAATCTCATGCTCGACTAGAGCATTTCCTTGACACTCTTTCTATAGATTTTCTAGTGACTTTAGGGAGTAAAGAATCTTTTCCTAGGCTGAATGAAGTGTCTGAATAAGAATTCACACTCTAGCTAAATCTCTGTACTATGTGGTGAGGCCTACAAAACCTTATCTAAGATAGATTGAATAAGCCTCATGCACTGCAACTACGATTTTCAAACTTAGTCATAACCCTTAGGTACCGCCCTCAACTATACTTTCCATCTTAGCACGACGCTTCACCTGAGACTACTACAAATATTTACATGGACGCTGGGCACGAATGCATGAACATACTATCTTATCTGATTAATTGAATGGCTAATAGCCGAATACTGGTTATTCAAGATCAAAATATTCTTAGTCTAAATTATGGATTGAAACTATAGAGTATTAATCATACGAGGTAAGGACTGACTGAGTAACATGAGATAACTGAGCATGAGTTCGTGTGGGATTGTATTATTTGAAAGTGCAAGGCCAAGCATTTAACATGGTTCCAAAATAGTCTGTTAAATGAGGTGCTAAAATACTGATATCTGAATAACTGATAACTGTACGCTATGGTCAAGCAAACCTAGAACTAAACTGAGTTACTAATTTGATTACTAGAATGGGACTGGGATCGTAACTAAGATGGTAGCTAAAACTATAATTGGGACTCATGCTGGAACTGAATACTGAGTTCTGATAACTGGATACTGGTAACTGAGATTTAGACTAATACTGAAGTACTAGATTTTGATGGCTAAAAAACTAATAACTGATAGCCATGGTTTAGTAGAACTATCTAAGTTCTTTACTGAATTTTGAGGCTGATACTAATTACTGATTACTGAATACTATATCGGAATCAACACATAACTGAGGCCTAAGGAATAGAATATCAACATCTTGTGTGGATCTACCAAAAGATCTAGGCTGAGGATATACATCTTATGATTTTATTTATCCAATTTAGTAGGAGGGTAACATGAGTAATAGGTAATGAGCCCACTGTAAAGCATAGCATGCGTAATGAGTCAGGAGCTACATAACCTGAGTCTGGAGTTTTTATGTTCATGGAACATGATTCATAACACTGAATAAACTGGAACTCCCATACTAGGAGCTGTAATTGTAGACCTGATATGAGCTACGATCATAGGGATGACATGTGAGACATGGATAGATAGTACTCGATGAATGGACACTGCAGAAATCCAACTGTGGCTGATCAACTTCCCTACCCTTTTATAGGTTAATAAAATATTATGTAGAGGCATAGAAAGTATAAAATTCCCAGACAAGTGTCAGTCTATAATATACCTGGGGTCGAGTCATCCACCCCAACAAATATTGGTCAAAAGAGGCCTGCAGATTCGGTGCCCCTGCTAGCACAGTCAAGCCTATCCTTTTCTCAACTTTAATACCACTATTATGATAACCCATCTTAGTAATATGGATATCTATCTTATATAAGTATTATATCTCCTCTACACACCATCTCAGGTTTATCTCAGCTATAGGCACAGTTCAGCCACATGTAGAGTCAGATACCAGATCAGTCAGTAGTGTAATAGGAAGCTGAGCATATTATGTAGGTGGTTATGTGTCATGTTTAAAGGATGATAAAATATTATGTGAACCTAAGCTTTACCCTTCTCATACTAGGTGAAAATGATACTGACTCACTAGCCAAAACAGCTGGGCAACCCTCTTTATACTAGGAGTCAAAAGAGGCCTGCAAGTCCAGTATCCCTACTAACCCAGTCAAGTTTGTCCTCCTCTCAACTGTAATATCCCTATTAGGCTAACCCATCTTGTAATATGTCTATCTCTCTCATATATGTGTTGTATCCCCTCTACACGCCATGTCAAGTTTATCTCAGCTATAGGTATAGCGGAGACGCATGTAGAGTCAGATGTGAGATCACCTTACTATATGATTGAAGGGTTCGAGATAGTCCCCCATGCATACATATGATCATTATTTAGTTTGTTAGGCAACACACACTGGGGAACGACCAGGTATGAGAGTAGGGTCCCATATAGCCCGTGGGTACTATTATATGATGATTGAGCTACACAATTCAGGCTAAAGTTGTAAAGTGCACATTAACCCTTGTTCCTTATCCCGACATATGATATATATATATATATACTTATATGTATTTAATTATGTGCATTGGACTTTGAATGAGTTTGAAATGATTGATCATGGTATTATGTTATCCATATCCCTGAGTTACGTGCTAGAGTTCACCTCGCTAACCATCTTCGAAAGTTAAATACCCATGCGATGTAGGAATTGGCCATATTTCTACTTCTCCTATATAATAATTCAGATTTGGGGTTAGTTCTTGAGTTGACATTGAACTGGTGAGCTTTCATACATCAGAAGCATCAATCCTCAAATCCTATTAGGGCAACAGGTACCCGTAGCCGTAAAGGACCGAGAGAACCAATCCATAACCTTGTACTTCTTATACATGTAACTATGAAAACCAAAGGTTCTGAAAAACATGACATTACGCATCATTGAGAATAATTACATACGCAAGTGCAAAATTATATATACAAGACATGGCAGTTGGCCCCACATATATAAAGATAAGATACTACCATGTTTTAGATTAGTCTACAAAGCCTCTAAAAGATACATAGACTTAGTTAGGGTTGGGACAAACCTCCACCCTACTCTTGACTACTGCACAATACAAAAATATATAAAACAACCTCGAAATGCCCCAAATCAACCTGGAGCTCACCAATAGTCATGAAATAGCATGTGTTTCTACTAGCAAGGTGTATTAGCTGAAGCACTTTTTCCTGTAACATGAAATACAGGTCCTACTTGAGGGACGTCAGTACGAAAATATGTTCTAAATGTGTAAGGCTGAAGGTAACAACACATTATACAAATGCTCAATATAAATCAAATACGAGTGTATAAGTAGTACTAATAGACCACCTTTATATATACTTCGGGGATGACGTATATTACATTATTTTATTCATTTTTACCTTTCTTACCTTATAATCTCTGTAAGCCATATAATGCAAATGACCGGCTAATCAGTGGTAAATAGATAAATTGAGATCGACCCATGCTAGGCTTATGCCCCTGAGCTGCCATCCACATAAGAACATTGGGATCGAACCATGCCAGGCTTATGCCCGTGATCTACCACCAACATATAAGGGAATCAAGATCATCCCATGATAGGCTTATGCCCCTAAACTGTCACTAGTTTTACAGATTTGCACTACTTAGTTTATTTAACCCTTGAGATTGTTACTTTGGTGGTCCTAACATTATGGTACCTTGAAACAATAATCTACCAATAATAGACAAACACATGGGAACTTATTCAAAAATAATAAAGTAGGGAGCTGTTGGCTCACAAATGAAGTATTTAGGAGCTGAAAATACACATGGGTCTTATTTGAGTAAAATGAGAATTTCTGATATTTTCTAGTGAAAATAGACGTGCAGGTTTAATAATAAGCATGTTTTGAGGTGTTTTAACACATTAGAGAGTGTGAACAAGGTCATTGGCTACATGGAATATAATATGCTGCTATTCTATATCACTGGTTTATAGGAAAACCTTGGAAGTTTAATGGAACAAATGTCCAATTTCATGCCAAAGAGTACAAAATAGAGTATGCCTTACGTACCTGGTTATATAACTCCGAAACTAACCCAACTTGAATTTCTGCCTTTTAGATTACTTATATACAATAGAATATATTATAAACTAATATTAACAACCAACTGACACATTTGGAATATTTAGCTTTACCAAAACAGTAAAAGGCAGTAAATCCTTAATTTATCAATAAAGGGTGTTATTTTAACCCTTTTCTCCTTAAATTACACCCACATACCATACATGTTCTCATAAGATTCACCAAAACCACCTTGGCTTCATTACGCCCTCCAAACAATATGCAAAACAGATTGGGCAGCATGTATATGCAATAATTAATTCAGTAGTGTAACACCTCACTTTCTTTCCTATATTTTATTTCGAACTAGTCACACCTTTCTCCCACATCAACCTGACAGCCCATAACAAATACATATAAAAACATCCATAAAATAGTTCCAAATCCCATTTATTGTAGCAATCAATTATTGAACTCATCATTTCTTGAGTTCCCATTAACAACACATCCATACTTCTTTCCCAAATTCATATATAAAGAAAATAAAATAGGACAATCACCTTACCTCAGCTATGCAACTTATCCTTTAAATTTGAACTCCCCAAGAACTTCAAGTTTCACTTTCCTTCACACTTTAAACTAAAGAAGAAAAGAAATCTCTTAATAATAAAGAAGAAGTCAGCAAGTAACTTGTTCTATATTCTACCATGTATTTATAATTAGGCGCCAGTAATATGTTTTCCTAATCTCCCATGAGATAATTAAGCTAACCCTTAAGTGTTTTCACTTACATTTTCTTGTAAAGATGAGGGTTTCTACAAGAAACCTAGAAGCAATTTTAGGACTATTGTTCTTATCCTTGTTAAGAAAAGGAAAAAGCTGAAATTTAAAAGGGTGAATATTGTGCTTAAAATGAGTAAAATGACCAGCTATTTCGATCTTATATTTAGCCCTCTAGAAATTCTCTTATTGACCTCATTTTCAGCAACAAAATAGTCCATATAGGTGATGCACCTACTTAAGGCTTTAAGTTGCTCAAAATTTCAAAGTAGGTGATGCACCTACTTGCTTAGTTTCTTATTTTGGGCTCAATTAACTTGGGCCTTTGGCAGATTTAGGTGTTGGGCTATTTCTCCATTTTCTTCCTCTTTTATTCAATTTGGGCCCAAATGAGTACATTAGTATAGGCCCAAATCTGGTCCATAGCCATGGGTCCATTAATTTGGTCCAAATAGCTTAAGTAGGTGACTCACCTACTAGCTCAATTAAGTTATGCAACCACCTCAATATTTTATTCCATTTCCAGCTCATAATCCCTTTAATCTAACCGTCAACTTGTACATACTTGGTCACTTTAAACTTCAGATTCAAATACTAGCTTACGATTCCAAGTTTATATAGTTGTATCGACGTTATACGAGCAGCATCTATAATTCCATCTACACCATTAATATTTGCATAACAAATCTCATCTGTTATCTATACCACAAGTCTATACCACGTTCCATATAATTATAGCAAGTACAAGCAAAATACAGGATGTTACATCCTTCCCCCCTTAGGAACATTCGTCCTTGAATGTTAGCATATCTGTCCAACCAAAACAAGTTCAAGCCTAATTTTAATATCCCTATTATCACATATTACTTATAAATTATACTTACTTGTTGTTGCTCCAATTCAGTATCTTGGACTTTCTCTTCATATTTGAATAAACAGGGGTACATAGATTTCATCACTTCTTAAGCTTCCCATGTTATCTCTTCTACTTGTTGGTTTCTCCAAAGCACTTTTACCGAAGCTATTTCTTTAGTGCTTAACTTCTTAACTTGTCGATCTAGGATAGCAATAGGTATTTCTTCATACGTGAGATCTTCTGTTACTTGTACATCATAAGTAGGAATAATATTAGATGGATCTCCGATGCATTTTCGAAGCATTGAGACGTGGAACACTGGATGGACTGTTGAAAGATCTTGGGGTTGTTCTAACTTATAAGCGACTTAGCCAAACCTCCGAGTAATCTTATATGGGCCTGTATAACGTGTACTTAATTTTTATTTCTTACCAAATCTCATAGCCCCTTTCATTGGTGACACCTTTAAGTTACCCAATCACCTATAGCAAATTCAAGCCCACTTCTTTTAACATCTACATATGAATTCTGTCGATTTTTGGCTGTTTTTAGCCATCGTTGGATTAATTTAACCTTTTCCATAGCTTGATGAACAAGATCTAGCCTGAACAAAGCAGTTTCACCCACTTCAAACAATCCAATTGGTGATCTACAATTCCTTCTATACAAAGCTTCATATGGTGCTATTTTGATGCTTGAATGATAACTATTACTGTAGGCAAACTCGGTGAGGGGTAAATGATTATCCCAATTACCTTTAAAGTCCAATACACAACTTGTAACATATCTTTAAGTGTTTTAATGGTACGTTCTGCTTGTCCATCTATTTGAGGGTGGAAAGTTGTACTTAAATTAACTTGTGTTCCCAAATTTTTCTGAAAAGACTTGCAAAAATTTATAGTAAATTGAGCTCCCCTATTTTATATTATAGAGATTGGTACTCCATTTGATTGAACTATCTCTTTGATATACAATTTGGCATATTCTTCAACTGTATAAGTGGTCCTAACCGGTAGGAAGTGTGCTTATTTGGTAAGCCTATAAACCATCACCCATATGGAATCAAACTTTTGAGATGCACGAGGCAAATCAGTAACAAAATTTATGTTGATCATGTCCCAATTCTAGATTGGAAGATCTATACATTGCATATAACCCCAGGCTTTTGGTGCTCTACTTAAACTCTTTGACAATTTTGACATTCAGCAATAAATTCTGCAATGTTCTTCTTCATGTCACCCCACCAATATATTTATTTCTAATAATGATACATTTTAGTTGAACCTGGATGGATGGAATACCTTGAATGATGTGCCTCTATCATAATCCTCTTTCTTAGCTCATCTACATTAGGTACACAAAATCTATTTTGGCACCGAAGTACTCCCTCTTGCGTAAGCTCAAATACGTTTGTCATATCACATTGTATATTCTCCATAAGCTATAATAGAATGGGATCTGCAAATTGCTTATCTTTCACTTCAGCTACTAATGAAGATTCTGTCGCATTATGCACAATAAACCCCTCATCAAGAGTTTCAAGAAGGAAAACCCCTAAATTGGATAATTGGTATAGATCTCTAGTTATCCTCTATCATTTAATAGGCTGCCCATAAGTGCCTATGGCCTTATGACTTAATGCATCAGCTACCACATTTGTTTTTCCCGGATGATACAAGATATCAACATCATAGTCGTTTAATAGCTCAAGCCATCTTCGCTGCCTTAAATTTAGGTCCTTATGATTAAAGATATATTGCAAACTCTTGTGGTCAATATATATGTCAACATGAATCCTATACAAGTAATGACGCTATATCTTTAAGGCAAACATAACTGTTGCTCACTCCAGATCATACGTTGGATAATTCTTCTCATGTGGACAAAATTATCTACAGGCATATGCTAAGACTGTACCATGATGCATCAATACACACCCTAATCCAATTCTTGAAGCATCACAATACACTGGATACCCCTCTGTGCCTTTGGAAGAACCAATATGGGTGTAGAAGGCAACTTATTCTTCAGATCTTCAAAACTTATTTCTCATGCAGCATTCCATTGAAACTTTGATTCTTTGTGTGTTAGCTTTGTTAAAGGTGTAAAAATTGAAGAAAAACCTTTAACGAACCTCCTATAATAACCTGCCAACTAAAGGAAACTACGAACCTCCGTAGGCGTTATGGGTCTTGGCGAGTTCTTCACAGATTCTATCTTTTGAGTATTAACCGTTATTCCTTCATCAGATACAAGGTGACCCAAGAATGCCACAGATTTTACCAAAACTCACATTTAAAGAACTTTGCATATAGCTTACAATCACAAAGAATCTGTAACACTTATCGCAAGTGACTGGCATGGTCCTCATTTGATCTTAAATAAACAAGAATATCATCTATAAAGACTATCACAAACACATCTAAGAATGGCTTGAACACACTATTCATCAAATCCATAAAATATGTGGGTGCATTAGTTAGCCCAAGGGACATGACTAGAAACTCGTAGTGACCGTACCGTGTTTGAAAGGCTGTCTTGGGTATGTCCTTCTCTTTGACCCTCACTTGGTGGTAAACTGACCTTAAATCAATCTTTGAATAATGCTTGGTGCCTTGCAACTGGTTGAATAAGTCATTAATTCTCGGAAGGGGATATTTGATCTTAATAGTCATCTTATTTAATTATTGGTAGTCAATACACATTCTCAATGAGCTATCCTTCTTAAGCATAAATAATACTGGTGCTCCCCAGGGGGACGTACTAGGCCTTATGAATCCTTTTTTAGAAAGTCTTTCTATTGCTCTTTCAACACTCGTAATTCTGTTGGGTCCATTCTATATGGAGGAATTGAAATTGGTTGAGTACCTGGAATCACATCAATACCAAACTCCACTTCTCTTTCTGGAGGCAAACCTGAAAGATCTTCAAGATATACATCTGGAAATTCATTTACCTCTAGAATAGTCTAAAGAGATGGTGGCTCGGCTTCTGTATCTTTTACTTGAACTAGATGATATATGTAACCCTTGGAAATCATCCTTTTTGCCTTAACATAAGAAATAAATTTACCTCTTGGTGCACCAATGTTACCCCTCTATTCAAGGATTTCTTCGCTTGGAAAATGGAAATACACCCTCTTAGTTTGGCAATATACTGTGCCATAACAATAAGCCAAACAATTCATACCTATTATAGCATCAAAATCTACCATTTCTAAATCAACAAGGTCAACCATGGTATTGCAACCGCAAATAGTTATTATACAATTTCGGTATACTCTCCTAGCTATAATAGATTCACCAACAAGCATAGACACTTCAAATAGCTTAACTAGCAATTTTGGTGTTCTTTTGAACTTTCCAGCAACTCATGGAGTGACATATGATAATGTAGAACCCGAATCAATTAATGCATATACATTATGTGAATAGATGGACAGTGTACCTATAGCCACATCCGAAGAAGCCTCTAAATTTGTTGATCCACTAGAGTATTTGTACGATTCTGAACTCCGCTAGAGATAGATTCTCCTTTAGCACCTCTACCACAACCTATAGGTTATACACCCCTTCCTAAACTAGGAACTGATGATAATGATACAACAGCTGATCTAGTAGGTCATTCCATACCACCTATGCCCCTTTGTGGGCATTCTCTCATCATATGTCCCGACTACTACACAAAAAGCAAGCATTTGTCTCAAACTAACTTACACCTAAATGAAGCTTTCCACATTGTTTACATGGATATTGAGTGGGTATTAATTGGATCATACTCCCTCGCTCTTGATACCCCACTATTCGTGAACTCTGAATCTCACTTCTTTGCCCAAACTGGTTGCCTTTAGACCCTTTAAAATGTGGTGGAACACCAGCTGCAGAATAAGAAGATAATGGCCTAGGAAGTCTATTAGAAAATCAAGGCCTAAACTCTCCTTGGGATGCCATAAATTGCCCTGTAGATCTGTCCCTCTTGGAATACCGTCTTTCCAATTCTTGTGTTCTTTTTCTTTGCCTCTGATCCTCCATTTTTTTGCAAAAGCTTGTATCCTTGCTATGTCAAAGTCTTTGTTCAAAGAATAAATAGTACAATATCTAACCAAATATGAATCCAATATATCCATATATCAATTAACTTTATCATCCATAGTAGCTACTACATTAGGAGCATACCAAGCCAAAGAGTTAAACCGGATTCTGTACTCCCTCACGCTCATATTTTCTTAGCAAAGATTTAGGAACTGATCCGCATGAGCCTCTTGAATTTTAAATAGAAGGTAATGATCAAGAAGTAACTCTTTAAACTCTTTCCAAGTAGCTAAAGGTGCATTGATACCCTTATATCATTTCTAGTCTTCATACCAAAATATAGCCTCCCCTTTGAATCTATATACTGCTAGCTCAATTGTCTCTTTACCTTGAAATAATAATCTAGTAATAAGAGACATGCACATCGTAACTTAATGAAACAATAATGAAGTGGGGAGATATTGCGACACAAATGAAGTATTAAGGAGCTAAAAATTCACATGGGTCATATTTGAGTAAATGGAGAAATTCTGAGATTTTCTAGAGAAAATAGACGTGCAAATTTAATAATAAGAATATTTTAAGGTATTTTACCACATTAGAGAGTGGGAACAAGGTCATTGGCTACTTAGAATATAATACGCTGCTACTATGTATCACTAGTTTATAGGATAACCTTGGAAGCTTAATGGAACAACTATCCAATTTCATGACAAACAGTACAAAATAGAGTAGGCCTTACATACCTGGTAATATAACTCTGAAACTAACCCAACTTGACTTCCTGTCTTTTAGATAACTTATCTACAATAGAATATATGGTAAACTAATATTAGAAATCAACCGATACATTTGGAATATTTAACTTCACCGAAACAATAACGGGTAGTGAACCCTTAATTTGTCAATCAAGGGTGTTATTTTAACCCTTTTCTCCTTCAATTACACCCACATACCATACATATTATTATAAGATTCACCAAAATCACCTTGGATTCATTACACCCTCCAAACAATATACAAAACAGATTAGGCAGTAAGCATACGCAATAATTAATTTAGTAGTGTAACACCTTACTTTCTTTCCTATATTTTAATTCAAACTAGTCATACCTTTGTCCAATATCAATCTGGCAGCCCAAAACATATACATACAAAATAGTCCATAAAACAATCCAAAATCCCTTTTATTGTAGCAATCAATTATTGAACTCATAATCTCTTGAGTTTCCATTAAGAACACATTTGTACCTCTTTCCCAAATTCATATATAAGGAGAACAAAATGGGGCAGTCACCTTACCTCAATTCTGTAACTTATCCTTTAAATTTGAAATCCTCAGGAACTTCAAGTTTCACTTTCCTTGACATTATAAACCAAAGAAGAAAAGAAATCTCTTAATAACAAAGAAAAATTGAGCAAGTAGCTTGTTCTATATTCTACTATGTATTTATAATTAGGCGCTTATAACACGTTTTACAAATCTCCCATGAGATACTTAAGATAAACCTTAAGTGTTTTCACATACCTTAGCTTTTAAAGATGAGGGTTTCTTCAAGAACCTTAGAGCGAATTTTAGGGCTACTGTTCTTATCTTTGTTAAGAAAAGGAGAAAGCTGAAATTTAAAAGGGTGAATATTGTGTTTAAAATGAGAAAAATGACCTGCTATTTTGATCTTATACTGAGCCCTCTATAACTTCTCTTATTGACCTCATTTTAAGATATAAACTAGTCCAATTAGGTGATGCACCTACTTAAGGGTTGAAGTTGCTCAAAATTTCATAGTAAGTGATGCACCTACTTGCTTTATTTCTTATTTTGGGATCAATTCTCATGTGGCCATAATTGTCTTGAGGAATATTCTATGACTTTACCATGATGCATCAATACACACCCTAAACTAATTCTTGAAGCACACAATACACTGCATACCCCTCTATGCCTTCTGGAAGCACCAATACGGGTATAGAAGTCAAGTTATTCTTCAGATCTTGGAAACATCTTTCACATGCATAATTCCATTAAAAGTTGAATGCATTGTGTGTTAGCATTGTTAAACGTGCAAAAATTAAAGAAAACCCTTCAACGAACCTCCTATAATAACCTGCCAACCCAAGGAAACTACGAACCTTCGTAGGCGTTATAGGTCTTGGCCAGTTCTTCACAATTCTATATTTTGAGTACCAACCTTTATTCCTTCATCAGATACAATGTGACCCAATAATGCCACAGATTTTAATCAAAACTCACATTTAGAGAACTTTACATATAGCTTACGATCACGGAGAATCTGTAACACCTGTCGCAAGTAACTGGCTTGGTCCTTATTTTATCTTGAATAAACCAGAATATTATCTTTAAATACTATCACAAACATATCCAAGAATGTCTTAAACAGCCTACTCATCAAATCCATAAAAGCTGCAGGTGCATTAGTTAGCCCAAAGGACATGACTAGAAACTCGTAATGACCATACCGTGTTTGAAAGGTTGTATTGGGTATGTTCTTCTGTTTGACCCTCACTTGGTGGTAAACTAACCTTAAATCAATCTTCAAAAAATGCTTGGCGCCTTGTAACTAGTCGAATAAGTCATCAATTCTCGGAAGGGTATATTTTTTATTAATAGTCACCTTATTCAATTATCGGTAGTCAATACATATTCTCAATGAGCTATCTTTCTTACGCACAAATAATACTGGAGATATCTAAGGGGACATACTAGGCCTTATGAATCCTTTTTCTAGTAAGTCTTTCAACTGCTTTTTCAACTTTCGTAATTCTATTGTGTCCATTCTTTAGGGAGGAATTAAGATTGGTTGAGTACCTGTAATCACATCAATACCAAAATCCACTCTCGTGCTGGAGGTAAACCTGAGAGATCTTCAAGAAATACATCAAGAAATTCATTTACCACTGAATAGTATGTAGAGATGGTGGTTCCGTATTTGTATCTTTCACTGAACTAAATGCTCTATGTAACCCTTGGAAATCATCCTTTTTGCCTTAAAATAAGAAATAAATTTACCTCTTGGTGTACCGATGTTACCCCTCTATTCAAGGACTGCCTCTCTTGGAAAATGGAAATACACCCTCTTAGTTCGGCAATCTACTGTGGCATAACAAGAAGCTAACTAATCCATACCTATTAAGCATTAAAATCTACCATTTCTAACTCAACAAGTTCAACCATGGTATCGCGACCACAAATAGTTATTATACAATTTTGGTACACTCTCTTAGCTATAATAGATTCACCAACTGGCGTAGACACTTCAAATGGCTTAACTAGAAATTCTGGTGTTCTTTTAAACTTTCCAGCAACCCATGGAGTGACATATGATAATTTAGAACCCGTATCAATTAATGCATATACATTATGTGAAAAGATGGACAATGTACTTGTAACCACATCTAGAGAAGCCCCTAAATTTTGTCGATCCACTAGAGCATATGTACGATTCAGAACTCCACTAGAGCTAGCTGCTATTTTTGCATCTTAACCATGACCTATAGGTTGTACAACCCTTCCTTAAGAAGGCACTGATGATGATGGTGCAACGATAATCCAGTAAGTTGTTCCATACCACCTATGCCCCTTTGTGGGCATTCTCTCATCATATGTCCTAACGTACCATACCAAAGGAAAGCATTTATCCCAAACTGGCGTGCACCTAAATGAAGGTTTCTACATTATTTACATGGATTACGAGGGTGTATTAATTGGATCATACTCCCTTGTTCTTGATACCCCACTGTTTGTGAACTCTGACTCTTACTTCTTTGCCCAAACTAGTTGTCTTTAGACCCTTAAAACTGTGGTGGAGCACCAGCTACAGAATAAGAAGATAATGGCCTAGGTATTCTATTGGAAAGCCGAGGCCTATACTCTCCTTGGGATGTCATAAACTAGCCCGTAGATCTGGCCCTCTTGGAATACCCTTTTTCTAATTCTTATGTTCTTTTTCTTTGCCTCTGATCCTCCATTTTTTGTGCAAAAACTTTTATCCTTGCTATGTCCATTTCTTTGTTAAAAGCAACAATAGTACAATATCTAACCAAATATGGATCCAACCTATCCACATATCGATGAAATCTATCATCCATAGTAGCTACTACATTAGGAGCATACGCAGCCAAAGACTTAAACCGGAGGTTGTACTCCCTCACACTCATATTTCCTTAGTGAAGATTCAGGAACTGATTCGCATGAGCCTCTCAAATCTCAAATAGAAGGTAATGATCAATAAATGCCTATTTAAACTCTTTCAAAGTAGTTGAAGGTGCATCGATACCCCTAGATTGTTTCCAGCCGTCATACCAAAATATAGCATCCCCTTTGAATCTATAAGATGCTAGCTCAACTGTAATAGAAGAAAAGACTAGAAAACATGAAAATGGACACACAAGATGCTAAAATCAGCAACTACAAGAAGAGAAAACAACACATAGAAGAAGGGGGATGAAGAAGAATGCATAAAATGTAAAGATTGTAGAAAGACCCTTACTTCTACCAAGTGATTAACAAAAGATGGTGTATCAAACCATCAATCACACCTCACCAATAGAAGATCAAACCTTTCTATTACGTTGACCAAGGGAATTTACACTCCTCAAAACCCACCTTTCTCACCAATTTGTCAACACAAGTGAAATCCATCAATTGTGCTAACCCTAATTCGGTTTCTCTCTCTTTGGGAGAAGGAGAATACTACAAGATAACACTAATTTTACAACATGAAAATTCACTCAACTCATAATCTCAAAACTAAGGAAAAATAAGATCTAAGGTGCCTATTTATACTTATTACAAACATGGACAAAAAAGCCCTTATTGAAGGGTGCTCCTTTGGAGTGTAAAAAGGGAGTCTTAAAAGACAACAATAGCCCTAAAATGGGGTGCATCTTCAGTGTCAAATCATAGTGTGCAAAGTCTATTTTGTCCTTCAAGTGAGGCACCTCTCGAGTGTAATGGTTCCCTTCTCCTCCTTCCACTTGACAAGGCTTTAGAATGTTCCAAACACTTGCCAATTCCGAAGTTTGAACCTTTGACAATGCCTTGTACAATTTTGTGTACCTCATGCTTGTATCATCCTCTCCATCTTGAAAAACAAAATTGTACAAGGCATTGCCAAAGAGAGGAAATACAAGCACACAATCCTCTTGGTAGGAGGGTTAGCATTAGTGCCAATTTATATGAACACACTAAGGGGGCACACTCTTAGAATATAGCCAACAATCCTTTGTAATAATCATGAAACACTTACTATAAGCAACACAAAGGACATGACTAATATATGCATCAAAGAGAGAAAAGTGCAACCTAAAATTATCACATATTTCAACACTCCAAGGTTGTTCACATTTGAAATACAACCACGGGTCTTTTGTGTGTGAAATGAGAAGCTTAGCATGAATGGCATAAAGGAGGTGTTTTTTGCAAATATAAAGAGATAAGGAAACTAGAATGGTCTTAATGTCTTTACTATACCCAAAAGGTAAGATTACCTTTAGTTTAGGAGCCATAAGATACATTTGTTTCATTACCTCTACAAAGGACCTCATCAAATATGGTTCCACTGTTGATCCTAAGGTCCACCTCACCCACACATCACTATCATTCAAACAAGGAAACCAGCCACCAAACTTCCTACCTCTATACAATACATATTCAGAATTAACATGATTGTCATCATAGCTAAAGAGGAAGTATAGAAAGGAATCAAGTGCGAAGACATTATGCCGATGGGGTACACTTTTAAAATACAACCAGCAATCCTTTGTTCTAACCATGAAACATATAGTATGAGCATTAAAAAGGATAGGTATAAGACAAACATCAAAGGAAAATAAGCACATTCCAAAACAATCCCTTTTTCTCCTCACTAGTACACCGGGATCAAATGGGTGAAGTGTCCAAGGGACTAAACCGAAGTTACTGATTCCATCTACTAGGGTATCACACTAAACCAAAGCATTTCTTCTTAAGGAAATACTAGCACACAAGGATAAAGACCTATGTCTTATTAGGCTTCCCTTAACAACATACACCCCATCATCCGTAATCTCTCCATGCACATGATCACCAAGAACAAAATTAATAGCAAGGTTATCACCACATAAGATGTTCAAGAGACCATATTAATTATCAATATCAACAGTATATACATTAACACTAAATTGATGCTCATCAATCACATCATACATAAACTCAAGTAGTAGGCTACATTCGTGAGTAAACTGATCATCATTCGCATCCTCACTAGTTGTTGGCAACTCACATACCAACATAGAATCACCTCGGTTTTCACAAGGGTCAACTAGTCTGGGAATATTCTTGTCACTTAGTAATGGAACCTTATTCAAGTCATGAGTGCTAGCAGTTGATGGACACAAATCATTCTTACGAAAAGAATCAATTCTGTCATCTTTAGGATCAACTAGTGCTTGCAAACTTACATCAAGAATTTGATATTCATGCAGTCTAACAAAACCAAGAGTATCACAGAGGAAAGAATCATGCGATTCTCCTCCAAGAAAACCATCAACTATATTCATTTGGCTACTACTAGCCACATCCCGACATTCTAAGTTTATAAGAGTGTAGGATATAGCATTGTTACCTTTTAGCTAACATGAGGTATGGCCTTCACCTAGGTTTTGATCATGGCATCCCATTTGTTCCTTTGGTAAGCTCTCATTGCAAGGGAGTTTGTCAAGAATTCTTCCTTGCATCACCTCTTTGTCATTTTTCCCAAAGTTGGAATTCTTAGCCATGAGCTCCATTTGATCAACAACCATGTTTTCTTGAGGAACTCTCCTTGAATCCTCCGATGGAAGTATATTATCTTGAACCTGCACACAAGGAGAATTGATACTAGTAAAAATACTAGTATCTTGGTTAGTGTTGATTCGGCTTAGATGGCATGCTCCATTCATCAATTGGCGTAGACTTTAAACGTGCCGATAAAAATTTTCAAAAGGATCCGAGATAGTATAAATACTATAACTATCCACAATGGGTTGTTCCTTCCATTGTCAAGGTACCTAAAAAGAGCAATAAAACAGCAAAGGCAAAAACCTACAAAACGAACAACTAAGTTAGTTCAAATAACCTCACACACTCACACTCGGATCTCACCTCACACTTAGTCTCACAAGTGTTGAATACTTGGCAATACTTGGCAAGTGAATTGAGTGGTGAATATGCCTTGTTCAGAAATCAATTTTTGTTTGATAAGACTCAAATAAAATGATAGATGGACTTGAACCAAAAAACTACTATGACTTAAAAACAAAAAAGTATACAAAAAGCCAAGACACGAACAAAATAGACTCAAAACTAATTATCAACCTAGTAGGTACTTACTAGTTTGCTAATTAGTGATAGAATCAATACAAAAGCAACTAAAAACAACAAATAGAAACTTATAAATCTAATTTAGAACTCAATTTGGTTTTTCATAAAGTGATGACGTGGCAACTGTGGTTGGACGTCATTTTTCAAAATTTTCAATTCCAAATCTCTAGTTTCGGCCAAATACTCCTTTAGGGAAGAAGAGTTTTGGTTTTAGGGGGAAAAATGAAGGTTTGAAGCCTTTTTTGGAGCTTCAAATGAATTCAAAATGGATTGGTCCCCTCAAGTGTACTTTCAATTGTACTTGTTTGTCCCCTTGTCCCCTCTTCCTTTTTGGAAGACTTAGAATATACTAGGGAATATTCTTGTACAAACACTTGGTACACTCACTTTCTTCTCCGTTTTTCTATCAAACAAGCTACTTGAATATTCTTATTCAACAAGATTGGAAGATGGTGGATGAACAAGATGAATATTCAAGAGTTGACCAAGGTTTGACCACTAGGCAAATGAACCCTAACTTTAATTTTTCTTTTAGATCTAGGTTCCCTTTGACAAACCAAGCACAACCAACAAACAAACAGCCACAAAACACCACACACAATTTGATAAAAATGAGACCCCTCCTCAAAAGCTTCAAACAAGCCACAACAATGATATATCTAGCTCAAAAACAACCAAATCTTGTTCTAAAC
This sequence comes from Capsicum baccatum var. pendulum, assembly GCA_030864225.1. NCBI lineage: Eukaryota > Viridiplantae > Streptophyta > Magnoliopsida > Solanales > Solanaceae > Capsicum > Capsicum baccatum. The sequence goes on from CM061556.1 coordinate 119,812,907, forward strand.
TTAAATCTAGACCCTTTAAGTGCTAGAGAACAAGAATATAACACTAGACACTATCAAAATAAACTAAAAATAAGTAGATCTACGTTGTGAAATTCGGATCTACTACCCAACAAGACAACATACAATTTTTTTTGAGATTTTTTTTTTTAAGATTTTTGACTCTTTTTGTGGTTTTGTTTTACTCTAGACACTTTTTTTGTGAAGATTTTCGTATATCCAAGACTTATAGTTGTGGGAACAACTCTAATACATGGCTTTGATATCAAATAATACAAGAAAAGACTAGGAAACATGAAAATGGACACACAAGAGGCAAAAATCAGCAACTACAAGAAGAGAAAACACATAGAAAAAGAGGGATGAAGAAGAATGCATAAAATGTAAAGATAGTAGAAAGACCCTTAATTCTACCAAAACAAAAGATGGTGCATCAAACCATCAATCACACCTCACCAATAGAAGATCAAACCTTCCTCTTAGGTGGACCAAGGGAATTTACACTCCTCAAAACCCACTTTTCCTGTCAATTTGTCAACACAAGTGAAATCCATCAATTGTGTTAACCCTAATTCGGTTTCTCTCTCATAAGGAGAAGGAGAATACTACAAGATAACACTAATATTACAATATGAAAATTCACTCAATTCATTATCTCAAAACTAAGGAAAATTAAGAGCTAAGATTCCTAGTTATACTTATTACAAACAAGAACAAAAATACCCTTAATGAAGGGTGCTCCTTTAGAGTGTAAAACGAGAGTCTTGAAAGTCAACAATAGCCCTAAAATAGGGTGCCTCATAAGTGTCAAATCATAGTGTGCAAAGTCCATTTTGTCCTTCAAGTGAGGCGTCTCTCGAGTGTAATGGTTCCCTTCTCCTCCTTTCACTTGACAAGGCTTTAAAATGCTCCAAACACTTGCCAATTCTGAAGTTTGAACCTTTGACAATGCCTCGTACAATTTTTTGCACCTCATGTTTATATCAAACTATCTCTTTACCCTATATATGCATAACTTCTAGAGCCCTTTGGATTTGATCAATAAAGTCTTATGGGTCATCATTAATATTTGATCTGTTGAATGTGGGAGGATCTAGCTTAAGTAAATACTGTGTCCGTAAGCTAACTGACCTATATGCCCCACCAGAACTTATGGTTGGAACAGTTTGTCTTTGAACTTGTCCTGCAACTATACGAGCCAATAATTGCACTAAATTCCTTAGATCTTGATCAGTAGCATTAATAGGTGGTTCTGAGGATACAGTTCTTCTCCTCCTTAGCTCTTCTGGAGATGGAGGAGTAGAAGAAATTTATGATACAAACTTAGCTTGAGCCTCACTTTGATTAGCTTGTCTAGGTGGTGACTTGCTAGTCTCTTCTCCAACAGCCACGTCTACTCGTTTATGTGTATTCTTACTTCTTATTATAACCGGAATCTTTAATGTAATGAGAAAGAAACAAGTTTAGTGGCTATATATGACTTCACCTATGACTTGGGCTCTATTGTTTGATCTAAGATGTGAAAAAAATAAACAACCCCTGAATGCCTATAGCCTCTTGTTTATAGATGTAGTGCATAACAAACCCATAAGCAAGACTTTACATAGACATGGCTTTTTATACTCCTTAGGATGACCTGCTCTGATACCACTTTTGTCATACCTCAAATCCTATTGGGGCGGACAGGTACCCGTAGCTGTAAAGGCTCGAAAGAACTAATCTATAACCTTGTAATTTTTATGCATGTAACTATGACAACCAAAGGTTCTGAAAAATATGACATTATGCATCATTGAGAATAATTACGCATGTAAGTGCAAAATTATATATATAAGAGATGGTCGTTGGGACCACATATCTAAAAGACAAGACACTACTATGTTTAACTTTACATTAGTCTACAAATCCTCTAAAAGATACATAGACTTAGTTAGGGTCGGGACAAACCCCCGCCCTACTATTGACTACTACATAATAGCAAAACATATGGAACAAACTCAGAAAGCCCTGAATCAACCTGGAGCTCACTAATAGTTACTGAATAGCCTGTGCTTCTACTAGCGAGGTGTATTAGCTAAAGAACCTATGACTGCATCATAAAATACAGGTCCCCCGTGAGAGATGTCAGTACAAAAATAAGTACTGAATATGTAAGGATGAAGGTAACAACATATTATACAAACGCTTAATAGAAATCAGATACAAGAGTATAAGTAGTGCTAGTAGACCACCTTTATATATACTTGTGGGATGGCATAAGTTACATTCTTTTCTTCATTTTTACCTTTCTTACCTTATCATCTTTATAATCTATATAATGCAAATGACCAGCTGATCAATGGTAAATAGATAAATCAGGATTAGCACATGCTAGGCTTATGCCCCTGAGCTGCCACCCACATAAGAACATTAGGATCGGCCCATGCTAGGCTTATGCCCTTAACCTGTCACCCATATATAAAGGTATCAAGATCGGCCATGCTAAGCTTATGCCCCTGAGTTGCCACTAGTTTTACAGATTTGCATTACTTAGTTTATTTAACCTTTAAGATTGTTACTTTGGTGGTCATAATATTATGGTACCTTGAAATAATAATATACCAATAAGAGACATGCACATGGGAACTTAATGCAACAATAATGAAGTGGGGAGATGTTGGCTCACAAATGAAGTACTTAGGAGCTAAAAATAAACATGGGTCTTATTTGAGTAAATGGAGAACTTCTGAAATTTTCTAGTAAAAATAGATGTGCAGGTTTAATAATAAGCATGTTTTGAGGTGTTTTAACACATTAGTGAGTCGGAACAAGGTCATTGGATACATGGAATATAATACGCTACTATTCTGTATCACTAGTTTATAGGATAACCTTGGAAGCTTAATGGAACAAATGTTCGATTTTATGCCAAAAAGTACAAAATAGAGTATGACTTACATACCTTGTTATATAACTCCAAAACTAAGCCCAACTTGAATTCCTTCCTTTTAGATTACTTATCTATAATAGAATATATATATGGTAAACTAATATTAGTAACCAACCGACACATTTGGAATATTTAACTTCACTGAAACAGTAACGGGTAGTTAACCCTTAATTTATCAATCAAGGGTGTTATTTTAGCCCTTTTCTCCTCTAATTACACCCATATACCATACATGTTGTTATAAGATACACTAAAAATACTTTGTCTTCATTACAGCCTCCAAATATGCAAAATAGATTGGGTAGTAAGCATATGCAATAATCAATTCGGTAGTATAACGCCTCACTTTCTTTACTATAATTTAATTTAAACTAGTCACACCTTTCTCCAACATCAACCAGGAAGCCCATAGCATATACATACAAAACATTCCAAATCCCTTTTATTCTAGAAATCAATTATTGAACTCATCATCTCTTGAGTTTCCATCAACAAAACATCCATACCTCTTTCCCGAATTCATATATAAGGAGAACAAAATGGGGCAGTCACCTTACCTCAATTCTATAACTTATCCTTTAAATTTGAACTCCTCAGGAACTTCCAGTTTCACTTTCCTTGACAGTTTAAACCTATGAAGAAAAGAAATCTCTTAATAATAATAAAAAGTGAGCAAGTAGCTTGTTCTATATTTTGCCATGTATTTATAATTAGGCTCCTATAACATGTTTTCCTAATCTTTCATGAGATAATTAAGCTAAACCTTAAGTGTTTTCACTTACTTTAGCTTGAAAATATGAGGGTTTCTTTAAGAACCCTAGAAGAAATTTTAGGGTTGCTGTTCTTATCCTTGTTAAGAAAAGGATAAAGCTAAAATTTAAAAGGGGAAATATTGTGTTTAAAATGAGTAAATGACCTGCTATTTTGATCTTATATCGATCCCACTAGAACTTTTCTTATTAACCTTATTTTCAGCCACAAACTAGTCCATGTAGGTGATGCACCTACTTAAGGGTTCAAGTTGCTCAAAATTTCAAAGTAGGTGATGCACCTACTTGCTTAATTTCTTATTTTGGGCTCAATTAACTTGGTCCTTTGGAAGATTTATGTGTTGGATCATTTCTCCATTTTCTTCCTCTTTTATTCAATTTGGGCCCAAATGAGTACATTAGTACAGGCCCAAATCTAGTCCATAGCCATGGGTCTATTAATTTAGTCCAAATAGCTTAAGTAGGTGACTCACCTACTAGATTAATTAAGTCAAGCAAGCACCTCAATATTTTATTCCATTTCCAGCTCCTTATCCCTTTAATCTAACCTTCAACTTCTACACACTTGGTTACTTTAAAAATTAGATTCAAATACTAGCTTATGATCCCAAGTTTAAATAGTTGTATCAATATTATAAGGGAAACATCTGTAATTCCATCTACACCATTAATACTTGCATAAAAAATCTCATTTGTTATCTATACCACGAGGCTATACCAAGTTCATATAATTAGAACAAGTACAACCAAAATATGGGGTGTTACAAGAAGTCTACATTTCATGTTTTAGTCTCTTATGTCTAAGATTATTTACACTTGTTTTAGCTATAGTTGGCAGCAAATCCTGACACTTTATTAGTATCCCGTTTGGTCCTTTGTTTAGAAGTATTTGTTGGATTACTGTGGGCTTAGGTGTTGTTGGTTGGTTATCTAGCCATTTTATAGTTGAAAAATTATAGACATGGTTTGAATATCCTTTAGCTTATCCTTATGCTATCTTGTTAGATGTTTGAAATTTATCTAACATTGGGGATATGGTGTTAGTTGGTTAGGTGCAAGAGGTTGGTCTCTAGTCCCCGACGGACTTGAGATACCCATCATGGCCAGACCCTAGTTTGGGTTATGACAAATGGTATCATAGCCTAGGTTTGGTGTCATTAGGTGTCCAACAAAGCCATGTCAAGTAGAGTCATTTTTATAGGTGAGTAGCGCACCACACTTATAAGGGAGAGGCTATAACTCATTTAGGAATTTTTCACTTTCTTGTGATCTATTCTTTATTCTATAGAGTCTAAGTTCATGAAATGTCCTCTAATTCCCATATGTTTGCTTTTCAGATCATGCCTCCCAAGAATTCTGATGCTCATGGAAACTCCTCTGTCTCGTCTAAAAATAATGTGCATAAAACTTGTCCTACCCTTGGGGTTCAAACCAAATCTAGGGTCATTGCTTCTTATTTCCCTAGTGGACTTCCACTGGTTCCCCCTAGTCCATCTTGGACACCTCAGGGCAAAGTGTCCAATGCTGAGTTCCGTCATTCTCTTTATTTTTTTGGCCCAGATATTACACTCTTTATCACGCCAGTCTGATCTTGTTGGTGGGAGAAGGAATCAAGATAAGATGGAGAAGAGAAAAAATAAGAACTTCCAATATTAAAAATAGAGTAGGGGGTTAACACAATAGCAGTAGACATGGAAGACAGTAGACCAAGGAAGGGAGCAGGGAAAATTCTGGTTCATACCTATCGGTTAGAGCCTCTTACCCAATCCATCCAGTGATAGTCAGTTTCAAAAGGGTGTTGGTCCTAGGGTGCCCAGTGTAATTCTAGTGAAGCCTAGTTAGTCCCTTTCTATCCTCCCTAGCTGGTTTTGTGGTCAGTGGCATCATGAGTTTCATCATGAGGAAAAGAATCAGTGATTTAAGTGTGATAAACTCATTATATACAGCAAAATTGTCCTTCTATCAGTGTTGATATTGAAGCCAATAAGATTCTAGTTTCTAGATCTTTGATTTTTGCACCAAGGAGTGCTATTTTTGTTACCGGCACTGGCAGGAATTATCTTTATATGCTTGCTACTCGTTAGGAGTCTGAGGCATCACCAAATGTCATTGCGGTATGTTACAACTCTTTCCATGTGATGTATATTGCTTTCTTGATTCAGGGTCTACTCTCTTTTGTGTGACCCTTTATGTGGCTGTTCATTTTGGTTTTGATCCTGAGTGTATTTTGGATCCTTTTTCTCTATTCTCCTCGATGGATGACTCCATTATGGCTAGAACGGTCTATAAGGGATGTGTGATATCGGTCCATGGTGAGGAGAACTTAGTGGATCTAAAATAATTGGACATGGTATACTTGATATGATTTTGGTAATAGATTGGTTGCATTAATTGTCGGACCTATAGGGTCAGTTTTCATTTCCCAAATGAACCCCGTAATTGAATGAGAAGGTAGTTCCCTAGTGCATAAGAGAAGGTTCATTTTGTATCTTATATCCCCAAAATTGATCTCCAAAAGGGTTCCTATACCATATAGTGCATGCTAAAGATTCTAGATCTTAAGGTCCTTCTTTGCAGTCTATCCCTGTGGTGTGTGAATTTTCTAAGGTGTTTCCCGATGATCTTCTTGGTGTTCCTCCCAATAGGAGAATGTATTTTTAGGATTAATCTCCTTTCGAACACTCATCCTATCTTAAGTGACTAAGATAATCTCCGTATTGACTGAGAAACTAAGGTTTATCCATCCTAATAAATAGCCTACAAGGTCAACTTCACCTAAGATATGTCTGACTAGGCTAATTATGCCCAAAATAGTATCCAAAATAGCCTAAATTGTCCAACTAACCAATATATTGCAATTGATCAAACCAATACCTAAAAACCATCCTAAATCTAACACAATATCATAAACATATTAAGAATTAGCTTAATCTAACAAGGGGTAAAACCTAGCCTACCTGGATGAGGAAGAAAGCTCAAAAGATCCGCTAAATCACCACTTTTCCCTTTTCGAGAATCTCCCACAAGATGACAAGTTATCAAAATCACATTCTACTCATTAATACAAGAATAATGATACTCATATTACACTATTGTTCTTTGGTTCCAAAAATCTCTTAAAATCCCATGTGGGTTGTATTTATAGACTAATTATACTTCTGAAACCAATCTAACGTTCCCTCATGCTCAAGGAGTCATTACCTTAAAAATGGGTGAATTTTGAGCTACTTTGGGTCTTAAATCAAGCCTCTAAGGTTTAGGGTTTTCGAACAACAAATGGGAAATTCTACCATGAAAAGGATGAAATCTTACCACAAGTCGGAAAATAATCACGTAAATAAGTATTAGCCAAGCTCCCAAATCACCCTCAAACTACAATTTTAAGTTATCTCACTATTTAGGGCTTGAGCTCTGTTAGAAATGGATGAATAATGGGAAAAAGGGGATAAAAGACTATTTATACCCATATCAGTTTCTCGACTGTCGCTATCGAAATCCGAGACTCACAATCGTGTTCTGGCAACATAAATTACATGCCACATTTTTCATTTATGGCCATCGCGATCACGATTTTTGTCAAAGGGTAAATCGAGCTTGGCTATTGCGATTTACATCTAGCGAGTGCGATTTATGAGTAAAACTTACTTGGCAATCACAATTTGGAACCTGCGATCGCGGTTGCACTAGTAGCCTGCTGCACTAGATTTTCTATGCCCGAAATAGACTTTAACCGAATGCTTGAGATTCGTTCGAAACCCTGTGCTCACTAAAATAGTCAAAATTTGCATTCTAGTTCGTTTAACTAATTTTTTTTCCTAGTGACCATTTAAAACCAACGAAAACTTCAAAATAGGGAAATGACTCTTAAAATCAAATAAATTGTCCGATAATTGTATTGTCAGTCCCGGCACGTCATAAATAATTTGGAGCAGTTATAGAGAAGCTCTAACAAAAAAAATAAGCAGAAATATGGAAAATGGCCTGAGGGTTATTACAAGGTCAATCACTCAATCTGATAATTCAAAAGAAATCATAATAAAATTTCTATGGCGAGACTTCTAGAGGGACGTCAGACCATACACGTGCAAGAATAGCAAAAGTATGAATAATAAAGATACCATAAACCATCCCAAAATATATTATCACAATGTATGGACAATTTGAATACATCTAAAAAAAATTAAAAAATACAACTATAATTTGAAAACTACAAGACTGTCTCTGAATACAAATAAAGACATCAACTGGATAGGAGGAGGTCAGAGGTTGGCTTTGAAAGTATAGAGCGACCACTATCTCAAAAGTATCGATATCCAATGCATATTATCAGCTGTCGTACGATGCACTGATACCTGAATCTGCATCAAAAGGGTACAACTAGGGCAAGTACGATCTATTTGTACTTAGTAAGTATCATACACCGACTAGGTAAGGTAAAAATAAGATATACAAATGCATACTATGAGCGCGTTACCAACAAGCAAAATTGTCCTACTCACACCTTCTCCACTAACAGTTCTAAATATAGCATATAAACAATAAAATAGGTAAAAGAAACAAAACATATATGCATTAGATGAAACATAAAAGCAAAACACTGGAAATGCATAAAAGGATGAAATGCGATGATGATGATAACAAGGTGATATGATCAAGGTTATTGAATAAACTTTGTATACACCTATCATGCATCGCTCTCTTGGTAGGACCCATGAGGGGTTTACAGCCATTATACTTTTTCAATACTTAATTTCAATCTCAATATCCATATTTCCTCTTTGCCTCATGGGCTACGATAGAGACACTTTTGTATAAGTGTCTTATTTCTGTTAAAATTAGTGTTTCCTCAATGGTACCAATGTCTCATGATTGTTATGTGATATGAGGATGTAAATGTTGATAGCCAAACCATTATAAAGATTTCAAATCCATTCAATACATACACATGTGAGCTCATAATCCACTCAATATGTTAACTATCCATGATTTAATATAAGCAATGTACCATAGGAATAAATATGCATGTAAAGCACCATTAATATCACATTAACCCTAACTTAGTATTTCTATCATGAAGGAAGTACCCAATGCATAAACTATGCCAATAATATTAGATAAAGCCCCAGACGGCAACACAGCAAATATCAACTCAAATCACCACAACCAACAATATAAGCCCCCACATGGGAACACAATAGTAATAATATTATTTTTATGAATGATTTTCGATACCCATAGCATGCTTTTATATACATATTAACTACCCCACCTAGTCTGAAGAGAGCTAAATCATAACCTACCTTGCGACGTGGAGACCCAACCCTTAAGTCCTTCAACAAGGATTTTTTCCCTCTTGAACGACCTTGAAATCAACTAAAAAATATAAATATAAAATCTATGCATTAAAAGAAAGCCAAGATATTCATATTGCCTATTTTCATGCTGGGGTCAAAATGGACCCCCAAAATGGATTTTCGAAAAGAAAAGGTTACACCTAAATTTTTGTTTATATAAATTATTAAAGAAATCCATAGGAGAAATTCCAACTGAAAATGGGTTAAAATGGGGTTTAGATAAAAGAAATACCATTTAGGCTTTTCAAGCCAAGAATCCCCAATTCCTAACTTAAAATTATTATTTAAATGGATTTTAAATGATATAATCAGGGTAAAATAATTGAAATAGTGATTTGAAGTTTACCTAAGCTCAAAAATGGAAGAAGTCTTCCAAAAATATCTTAACCTAAAACCCAAAGTCCCAAAAATGGAAGAAAAATCAATAAGGAGGATTTTTATATCCTTCCATCTATGACCATTAAAATGGTCATAGCTTAAGCACGAGTTTACTGCTTTAGCGGTCTAATACAACTGCATTGGTTTTCTAAAGCAGTCTCCTACCACTAAAGCGGTCTCCTACCACTAAAGCAGTCTCGTACCACTAAAATGTCAACCATTAAAATGGTCAAGCATCTTCTTTAGTGGTAGTTTTTCAGAATGAAAAGATCTGCTTTAGCAATGTGTTGGCCGCTTTAGAGGTCCCTTGCCCTCTAGTGGCTACAACAGATTTTTAGTTGTATCAACAATTTTTCTAAGTTGCAAACTTGTCAATCAACCCATCGAGATTTGTTTGAAATTCTGTGAAGGCAAATAAAATTTGCTACTAGACTAAATTTAATGTTCCAGACTCAATGGCAACATCAAATTTTTTAGAAGAAGTTGCTAATACAAAATTGACCCCTGATATCCAATTTTACAAATTACTCAGAAAAGGGTCAAAATAAGACCCAAAATCCATAAAATCAAACCAACCATGCTACCAATTCAAAATCGATGTTCTGGATTGTTTTTGCAATCCATTTTTCCATCAAACATATAAAATAATAAATATTGATCAAAGTCAACTATAAGGCCATTCCAACCTCTAGGAACTATAAACTTACATAAATCATTCTTAATCACATCAAAAATCATATTAACCAGCCCCAAACCTCAAAAATGATACATATCAACCACAGAGGGGTAAAATAGTTAAAACACATTGAAAGAGAAAGTTCATAGAATCAAGTCCTTACAACTCCCTCTTTGAGTCTAGACCGTTTAATATAAAATAAAGAATAAGAGTTTGACTTCTTTCTTGTCAATGATCTACATCTTATGTTGGATTGTTAAAAATTTAAGATGGAAAAAAATATTTGCAAAAAAAATCACAAGCACATGACAAAATTTTAGCCAAATTTATATGTACTTCAATCAAAATGAAAAATATTTGAAGTTAGCCATGATAAATCAAGTAAAGCTTGAGTGAAAAGAGTAATATATTTGACCTTGTAAAGTTTATAGCTTCATTCAAAACTATTCAAAACTGACTTTGACAAGTGATCTGAGGTGGATTTATGCACCTCAGTGTTGTTATTTTGGCTTATTTAGGTTATTTTAGAGGACTTCTCTGGTGCTTAATGAGAAAATTTTGATTTGAATAAGAATTTAAGAGTTATGTTATGTAAATGTAATGTTCAAAGTGTGTTCATAGTGAACTTGGAGAAACAATACCAAGTTATGAATCAAGGAAGAAAAACTAGTACTCTTAGCTTGAGCTATGGCCTTTACTTGTTCGTTGTCTTGAATTATATGTTGTTTTGTTCTCTTATATGTGGTGTTTGATGTTGCAGAAAGCTTGAAAAGTTTATCATGATTATATATAGTTAATTTACAAGTTAAAAATCAAGTGAAAATAACACCACAAAGCTTGAAAGGAATAGACAAAAGCATTGGAGGCTTTGCAAAGTTGGGCATTTTTGAAGTGCTTAGCATGCCACGCTACCACGATAAGAATGTGGAATGCCCTTGGAAACTTTGTAGATGGTAAATTATAGTGTGAATCCACGTTTCTAGCGTGCCACTGTGCCTACATGGCGCGATATTGGTGTGGCATGCCTTTATGTCGAAATCGGCATTTGTGTTCCTACTATATATAAGACACTTAGTCATTATGTTAGACACCTTGAACGACTTTGGGGCTTGAAGGGAGGCTAGAGAACACATCAATTAGGGTTCTTATCTCTTTACTTTAGTCTGTTTATGGATAAGATTTAAAACATCTAGACTTCAAATATGAAATCCATAAGAAAATTAGTAAAATCTATCTTACATTGTTCTTTTTTTTTTTTTAGGAGGCCAATTAGGTCGAAGTTTTAGTATTTTAACAAGACAGAGGTCAAATTTCTAGTAGCTTCGGAACTACAATTTTTTGCCTTTTGAAACTGTATTTATGTCATTTAATGCTTTTATCTTTAAAATAAAATAAAAAATCAGCACGTTACCTCTTCGAAAAACTACATTTTTACTCCAAATAATTTGCAATTCGTACTAAAATGCACTTTTGAACTCTGAAGGTTTTGTACTTTGTATACTAAAATGCATCTTTGGCCATTAAAAACTGTCCTTTACACAAAAATCTGCACTTCTAACTCTTAGAGATGCTGCATTTTTATCATCAAAAAAATTATATGATATCAAGCTTTTAAAAGTTGCTAAAAAAACTGCATTGTTTAAAGCTATTATTTGTCTCCCAAGAACCTAAAAAGAGGTCCATTTTTAATCTAACAAAGCTATTGTAAATGATTCCTATAGATAACGGAATTAATCTCCTTCTAGAGCCCCACTATCTTGTATCTAACTTTCTTGTACTAGAAGCCAAGTAAACAACACATAACAGAAAAATGTTAGAATGCAAACAAATAATATTACACAAAAAATATATACATAAACTATAAAAAGGGAGAGGTGTTGAATTCATTTCTTAGAGTTTGATTTTTTCGAGACGATAAAACTCAAACAAGATGGAGTGAACTTAGAATGTAATGACTGATGCATAATTTAGTCCCTTCGCGCTGAGATGGAGTTGTCACAACTCCAATGATGCTCCATTTTTCGTACATGTAAAGGAAAAAGGAGATAAAGATTAGCATAGTAATACCAGAAACTAGCAACTAGAAAGAAAAGAAAATGTGTGCACATCAAAGCAAAACACAATTAGGAACAAGGGTTAACGAGGAATTTTTCACAACTATAATTTCTATAAACATATGAGACAAATAAAAGACCTCATGGATTCACAACCATAATTGATATATGCATTTTTATATCTGAAAAGCGAGTAGAAGAATGGGAAAAGGAAATGAGATGAAAAACCGCCACGCAGATTATCATAACATGTTTACGAACATATTATATTGGACAATTAAGACATAGAATTCACTCTTCACCATACAACAGTTAACGGAAGGCATACTTATTTATTTAAAAACTTAAAAAGATCACTGTCTTTATGGAACTTATAGACATATTCAAGTTCAAGCAAATACTAGTGCCAGAAAAGAAGGTTCATATTCACCCATCTCCTAGCATAAATAGGTTGGGAACAAATCCCCTGTAAACAAGAGAAATATGAGGATTTTAATAGGAAACTAATTGAAACAACTATTTAAGAGAATTGGGAAACAAGTGCTAGATGAACGATAAAGTTACTCAATAGTTGACAAGTTAATGATCTACGATAAATAAGCATATTGTTGGGAAACAAGTGCTAGATGACCGATAAAGTTACTCAATAGTTGACAAGTTAATGATCTACGATATATAAGCATATTGTTCGGTCATAAGTTCTGAAAACACTTGCTAAGACTCCATTGATGGAGCTAAGAAGAGGAGAAAGATCAAAAATTATAACTGCTTCAAAACTTATGTGTTACAATCAGATTGTTGTGCCTTATATAGGCAACAAAATATCTAATAACTACTTTTCTTCTAGAACACTCTATTTGACAGCTCATTGCCACTCACCAATCATTGTCTAACAACCTCTAACAACTTATATAGTTGACTCAGCAGTATGCTACCAACTAGTTGAATGTCTACTCCTATCAGTATTACACATCAGTGGAACAGGTAGTTATGTATGTTTCAAAATACTCCCCCTCAAGCTGCAGGGTGCAGAACATTTAGCACACCGAGCTTGCTAAGTAAGTAGGCATATTGAGCAAGACTTAGGCCCTTGGTAAGCAAATCAGCAAGTTGATAAGTAGACTGAATATATAGAGCCTTAATCAATCCATCTTTGATTTTGTCCCTAATGAAATGACAGTCAATCTTAATATGTTTGGTTCTCTCATGGAACACAAGATTATTGGCTAGTTGAATGGTTGAATTACTGTCACTATAAACTGAAATGGGGAGGTTGATAGGGACCTTAAGTTCCTGAAAACTCCAACCAGCTAAGTGAGTTCTGCAACTGTTGAAGCCATACTTCTGTACTTAGCTTTAGCAGAACTCCTGGAAACGGTGTGTTGCTTCTTGGACTTCCATGATATGAGTGATTCACCAAAGTGAATAGCATAACCAGTAACTGATCTTCTGGTGTTTGGATAAGTGGCCCAATAAGAGTCACACCAGCAAGTCAAAGTATTAAAAGGTCCAGCCTTTAACAAGACACCTTGGCCAACAAACCTTTTTAGGTACCTAACTACCTTAGTAGCTGCATTCCAGTGAGAATTCTTGGGATGCTACATGAATTGGCTGAGAGTTTGGACAGCTAATTTAATATTTGGCCTTGTAATAGTGGCATACATAACCTTTCCAACAAGTCTTTGGTAAGAGGAAATGTCAGACAATAGTTCATCACCTTGTGCACCTATTGCTTGGTCATACTCAATAGAAGTGAGCCTAGCATTAGACTGCTAGGGAGTAATAATAGGCTTAGCACCACTAAGACCTGTGTCAGCAATCAACTCTAGAATATACTTTCTTTGGTTCAGAATAATCCCTGATATTGATCTTAAAACTTCAATACCCAAAAAATACTTGAGATCCCCCAAGTATTTCATCTTAAACTGCTGATGCAACTTGATTTTGGTAGCATTGATCAAGAAGGCACTACTTCCAGTGATTAGTAAACCATCAATATAAACAAGAACTATAACAGTATCATTATATTAATGCAGGGTGAATAGGAAATAATCATGTGTACTTTGAGTAAAACCAGCATCAAATAAGGCATGAGTAAGCTTAACATTCCACTGCCTGGAGGCTTGCTTAAGACCGTACAAGGATTTGATCAACTTACACACCTTGTGCTCCCTCTGTATTCTAAATCCCTCAGGCATTTCCATGTAAAATTCCTCCTCAAGATCTACTTGGATAAAGGCATTTCCATTTCCTTAGATATAGCTAGTGCAATCACATATCTGACTGACACTATCTTAGCCACTGGTGAGAAGGTTTCATGATAGTCCAACCTTTCTTGTTGACTATATTCTTTGGCCACTAACCTTGCTTTGAACCTCTCCACTTTACCATTGGTAAGATATTTGATTTTGTATATCCACTTGGAACCAATAGTATTCTTCCCTTTTGGTGGATTAACAATGACCCATATGTTGTTAGCTACCAAGGCTTAAACCTATGATTTCACATCTTCCAACCACCTTTCATCTTTTACAGCCTGTTTATAATGTTGAGGCTCAGTCGAAGTTGAGAATTTGGATAAGTAGCATTGATAAGTAGGACTCAGATTTTTATACAACAAGTTGTTGGCTAATGGATGTTTACATCTCTAATTTCTAGAAGTATTAACATAATCATGCATCCACAATAGTGGTTTGCTTGTTCTTGCAGGTCTACTAGAAGAGGGTTAAGGCAAGGAATAGTTATCTTAACATATTTCTTCATGAGTGGTGCCAGGTGAAACTGCACCAGGAACTTCAGCATCAGATATGTCATCATCCTCAATTGGAGCTCCTTCAGTAACACTCTCAGTATTTGTTTCATGAAATATTTATTCATCTGTAGGAATCAAAAAGTCAGTAATATTTTCTCCAGATGAGGAAGCTTGTGTGTTTTGTGCTGGTGAGGAAGCAAAATGAAATGAATCTTCATGAAATACAACATCTCTACTGACAAATAGTTTCTTTGAGGTGATATCCAGCAGTAAATACCCCTTCTGAGATTCTGAATATCCCACCAAGACTGCAGTTTTGGCCCTTCTTGTGAACTTATCACCTCTTGAGAGGTAGTGACATATCACAAGACCCTAAGATATGACAACTTGGGATCCTTGGAAAACATTAACTGAAATGGGCTATTACCGCTTAGAATAAAAGACGGTAACCTGTTCATTAGATATACTGCAGCCTTTACACATAGTCCCCAATACTTAATGGGAAAATTAGACTGAAACTTGAGGGCTCTGGCTATGTTTAATATAAGTCTGTGCTTTCTTTCCACAACTCCATTCTGTTGAGGAGTATGAGGACAGCTGGTTTGATGTAGTATGCCCAGGGACTGGAACAATGTCTTACATTAGGAGTTAATAAATTCAGTGCCATTATCAGATCTAATGGTTTTTACCATTATGACAAACTGAGTTTTAATCATGTAAACAAATGTCTTAATGGCCACTATGGCCTCAGACTTTAACTGCAACAGGTGCACCCAAGTGTATCTAGTATGGTCATCTACCATAGTCAAGAAGTAATACTTGTTTTCAAAAGTAGAAGTTCTATATGGACCTCACAAATCCATGTGTACAAGTTCAAAACATGTAGAGCATCTAGTAGTACTTAAAGGAAATGACAATCTTGTTTGTTTATCTAGTGGACACATAGAGCATTTATTCAACATATTTGCATTACTAGGATTCTTCATAATGTCTAAACATTTGAGAACCTGAGCAGCAGAGTATCCAAGTCTTTGGTGCCATAAAATACAATTGGAAGTGGAGACTTTTGCAATAAATTTGTTGGCTTCTGATCTTGACTGACTAGAACCGTTAAGAACATATAGTCCACCCTCTTGTCTACCAATCCCCTTTACCTTGCCATTGAGGAGGTCCTGAATGATACAAAAATCAGGATAAAAGGATTCAAGACATGAAAGTTCCTTGGTTATTATGGCAACAGACAACAAATTGAGTTTGAAGTCTGGAATATGTAGAACATCTTTGATCACATCATCTGCAAAAATGTGAGCTTCTCCTTTGTGTTAGATTGTCACTTCATCACTTGTTGGAAGGTGGAACTTATCCATATGCTTAGAGTCTAATCTGGTACCTCCTTTGAACAAGTATGTATGTGCAGACACATGATGTGTAGCACCTGAGTCTACAATCCAACTATCTGAACATGCTTTGGACAAGAAACAAGTAGTAATACCTGTCGTATTGACTTATTTCATATCTGTTGTGCCTTTTTTCAACATAGTTATAATCTAATTTTACTCTTACTCAGTGAATGTGTGAGGCTTGGCCTTTGGTGTGGGAGTTACTTTGTGACTAGAACTATCAGCATCAACTTGACCAACTACCATAGTTGAAGCTTGAGAAATAGACCTGTGATCATTGTTTACAAAGTTGTTACTGCCAGTATACTATGATCTGAAATTAGAGTTGTAGCTTTGTTTCTTCCTGTTCTTCTAGTCATTTGGATACCCTACCAACTTATAGCAAGTTTCCTTGGTATGACCCAATAGATGGCAATAATCACACATTCTGCCTCTATAGTTAGAGTTGCTTTGTCCAAAAATATAATTTCGATTCACTTGCATAGTAAGTGGTTCTGATCTATCATTCACAGTCATCATACATGCTGAATGTTAGATTTCATCCTCTATAAGCATAGTATAAGCTTGATTGAGAGTAGGAGTCACTCTTTTGAGCAATATCTTTCTTCTAACTTGGTCATAGGACTCATTCAGGCCACTTAAAAACTGTAAAAGTCTAAGTTGGCACTTATGATCTGAGTACACTCTAGATGTAGGACAAACACAACTGGGATTTGGCACTAGTACATCATACTCACTCCATAAACTGTTTAATTTGGTAAAATAGGCTGAGATTGAATATGTACCTTGAGAGTGCATATCAATTTTGCGATGCAACTGGTATATACGCATACGATGCACCTTTTCATACCTCTCCTTCAAATCCTTCCAAACTGTACAAGAATTCATGGTATAAACAATGCCTGGTAATAGACTCTCACTCATAGTGTTCATAATCCAAAAAAGCATAATTACATTATATGTTTTCCACTGCTTATGAAGCTCCTCTCTATATGATTCTTTGTTGCAGGAACCAATGATAAATCCAAACTTCCTTTTTCCTAAGAGAACAATACGCATCGATCAACTCCATAAACAATAATTTTATGAACCAGTTAACTTGATTAAAACAAGTACAGCACTGGAGCTCTCAGATGTACCAATGAAAAGTGGATCACTTTGATCAATTTTAGGTGCCGTGATTGATAGAATGCAGCTGTAATATAGGTCAAAATTATGAAAAAGAGTTGAAGACAGAGTTTCAAAATACGCAGAAAACTTAGTGAAATGTGATTGAAAACACACACTTAGTGTGGAACTAGTGGCTTTCATACCATGTGAAAACACTTGCTAAGACTCCATTGATGGAGCTCAGAATAGGAGAAAGATCAAAAATTATAACTGCTTCAAAACTTATGTGTTACAATCAGATTGTTGTGCCTTATATAGGAAACAAAATATCTAATAACTATCTTTCTTAAATAACACTCTATTTGATAGTTCATTACCACTCACCAATCATTTTCTAACAACCTCTAACAACTTATATAGCTGACTCAGTAGTATGCTACTAA
Source organism: Capsicum baccatum var. pendulum (assembly GCA_030864225.1). Taxonomy (NCBI): domain Eukaryota; kingdom Viridiplantae; phylum Streptophyta; class Magnoliopsida; order Solanales; family Solanaceae; genus Capsicum; species Capsicum baccatum. The sequence continues at coordinate 119,830,770 of CM061556.1, forward strand.
CTAGTTGAATGTCTACTCCTATCAGTATTACACATCAGTGGAACAGGTAGTCCTGTATGTTCCAAAACATAAGCGTCTAACTTAATTATGTTGAAAACATACATGTTTAAGAGACTGGAAAGGGGATAAGGACAAAAGGAAAGAAAGAAAGTGAAGAAGACTGAGTGAAAGTGTTACGGAAAAATAAGCAATTCAATCTAACATTTAAGGAGAAGAATTTAGGTGGTGAGAGTATATTGGTTTGTACATTGATACAATAAAGTAGGTATCCAACATTGTATGAATGTTGTGGTATTAAATTTGTGAGTCTTCGATAAAATATTAAAAACAGAGTGACAGAGCATATTGATGAACATTAGAAGATGTAAACAACCAGTTTCTAGTAGATCTACAATAGAGTTTATAGTGCACGTGTCTAATTGTTCTTCAAAAATATTTATAATTATACCAAGAACAACAAGAGAAACATATAAAGAATGACTTTACATATTTAAAAAGAAAGAGGCGACAGAGTTTAACAAGTAATCATAATAGAAGAATCAAATGAGAAACAAAATATTCAAACAACAATATTGATCCTATAATTAAAATGAAACAAAAGGCAATTAGGGAGATTGTTTGGGGCAGCGAGCAAGGTCTTTTAAGTCTTGAACTCTGCTATCAACTCCATTCAGGAAGATTTTGAAAAGACACAAAAAATAAACTTTAACAAAAGGAACTAAGAATATCAAAGCTCTAAACTTAAGGTTGTTGAAATGATTTTGTATTAAAAGATTTCTTGAGAATTTTGTAGATGAAAATAGGGAAGGATTTCATCTTTGAAACTTCAAACAAAATGGCAACAAATGCTAAGCATTTATAGTTGAAATAATGACTTGAACTCAAAAACTATCCATTCTTTATGAAAATCAGAACTAATTATAAGGATAAAGTAAAATGAAGGTATACCTTAAATAAGTTGAATTTGATTTTGAATCCTCTGATCCAGATAAGATTTCCATGAGAAAATGCATAATCCATGTATTAAAGTCAAATATTGAGGCTCTACAAAATCTTAGATATGGATATGGATACTGACAGATTTAACAGGAGTGGTGGTTAGGTTTCTGCTTAGGTTGGGCATTTATCGGGGAGAGAGAAAAAAGAGAAAGACATTCAAGTGTTCTGTTAAGTTGAGAAAATTAAGTTGGAGGTGATAAAAAAGTTTTTTAATTAAAAATGGTGATAACTTTGACCAACTAAGGTTAATGTTTCATTTAAATTGTGATTAAATTAATTGAGGCATAAATTTTATTTTTAAAATCTTTTTAATTTTTTAAAAAAGTACTCAAACTCCAAATTTCAAATTTTAGAGTCCCCCTTCTTTTCTTATTTTTCAATCGTTCTTCTTATTTTTCTTTCTCCCCATCGTCATCTTCTTCTTCTTCTTCTTCTTCTTCTTCTTCTTCTTCTTCTTCTTCTTCTTATTTTTCTCTCTCTCTAGATTTTCCTTTTCTTCCATCTTCTCTTTTTTTTCTTTCTCTTTTCATTTCATTCTTCTTTTTTAATTCTTATGGATTATTTTAAAAAAAATTGAAAAGAAATTTTTTTGATTTCCTTTAAAAATGAATGAAGAAATAATTTAGCAAATTTAGCAACTATGAGAGTTGCTTCAGCAACTACGGTAATTGTTGTAACAACTACTATTAGTTGTTGTGTTACAACAATCATCGAAGTTATTGTAGTAATTATCAAAGTTGTAGTAGCAACTATCGAAGTTGCTGCAGCAACTTCGATTGTTACTTCAGCAACTTCGACTGTTGCTGTAGCAACTTCGATACTTACTTAATTTTTGAAAAAAGATCTGATTAGAGGAGGAGCCAACGAAAAAGTGATATTTATGATAAAAATAGAGGGGGTGGTGCTAGTGGTGACGCCGAATGAGAAGATGACATTTGTTGTGGTGTTGATAGAGATGATGGTAGAAGAGAAAAAAGAAAAATAGGCGATGGTTATATAGAGGGGGAAATAATGGTGAATTTGAAAAAGGTGACAATGGTAGTGATAGTGATAGTGAAGGAAGAGGAGGTGGCGGCGGCGGGCAGCAACAAAAAGGGTGTGGGGGAGGAGTGGTAGTGATGGTGTAGGGATCTTTGTGTAAATATGGGATAGGATATTTGTGTAAATAATAAAACTTGAGGGTTTCAAAATTAGTGTCATTAACATTAATCTTAAAATTGTCACCTCTACTCAATATTTAAGACTTGTGTCACTCTTTTTTAGTTTTGAAACTTTTTGTCACACTTAATTAATTTTCCTAGTTAAGTTTATGTTAAAGATTTGGGTCAGGTCTGGGCTAAAAAATAAAATTTAATAAATAGAAAACTTAAACTCATAATTAGGAGTTTCGCAGCAATTGTTTCATAATTACTTGAAATGGCAACTTGTATTTTGTATTTTATAAAAATATTGCTATTAAAATATGTATACAACAAGATTTACCGTTCTTCTTTTACTCAAATTAGTTGATCTAAATAATTATCCCATGTTTAAACCAGGAAATTCTTTTTTCATAAATTATTGTTACTTAAAGCAATAGATTTCTTTTCCATAAATTACTTTTATTTAAATTAGTAGATTCATTATCTAAGTCAAACAAAAATTTGAAGATTATTCTTTTTATGATCTTCAAAACTTCAAAATAAAATATCATTATCGTTTTTTCTCTCTTTCACCCTTTTTTATTTTGATTTCTTTTTTCTTTTCTATATTTTCCTTTCTATTTTATTTTCTCTATTCCATTTCTTCTTTCTTCTTTTTTCCTTTTTTCTTTATTTTTTCTTTTTCGTTTTCTTATTTTTTTCCTTTCTAATATTTTTTTTTCTTTTACTATTTTTGTTTTCTTTTTTTTTTTTTCTACTTTTATTTTTTTATTTTTTTCGCTTTTATTTTTACACTTCTATTTCTAACTTCTATTTATTTTTTGTATTTTTTTATTTTTCTTTTATCATTTTCTTTCTTGTATTTCTCTTTTTTTTTCTTATTTTTTTCCTTTCTCATATTTTACTTTTACTTTTTCCAGTTCCATTTTCTTCTTGTTTTTTCTATTTTTTTTAAATTTTTTTACTTTCAATTTAACCCTTCTATTTTTTATTCTTCTTTTTTTCTTTCTCACTTTTTTTTCTGATTTTTCATTTTTATTTTTATTTTTTTGTGTGTTTTTTTTACTCTTTTATCTATAATTTTTACTTTTAAAAGATAAATATCAATATCACATATACATATTCAAAATATATAAAAAAATAAATAGATACACAAATCTACATATGTATTTACAGTATAAAACATATATATATATATATATATATATATATACATGCATATGTATTTACAAAAATACAGATCTGACGCATATTGTTAAGACCTAGACTAACAGATCGTGCGGGCACCTACGCTATTCTAAGTTGCTAGGAGAACCCTTATTACCCAACTAAAATATGCGGGAGACTTCAATTTTTAAGAAAATACTAGATTAAATATAATAAAGTGAATTAAATATTAATAAATAAACGTTTTCAAAAACTTCTTACAAATGTCCTTCACTATCCCAAGACTTGGCCGTCATGTACAAGAGCTATCTACTACGACATAAACTGACAATAAAATAATAATACAAAGACTCTAACATCTGCCAAGAAGAAATTGCAGAAGTTAGTGCTGAATATCGTCATCTATCTAGTAACTGCAAACTAACTTGTATCCATTTTACACCCCAAAAAGAAATATAGAAGAGTAGGGTCAGTACAACTATACGTACTGGTAGGCATCATCGGCCGGCCGTGTTAGTCCATATAATTATAAAATAGAATTAAGAAAAATAAATCATGACATCTTGAATGGAATATAATTTAACTAAGGTTGTAATAACATTAATACTTTACCTATATAACTTACATCATCCAACTACTCTTCCAACTCCATCAATATTATATTCAGTACTAACATACTCTACCCTCATTAATTCACACCAACTATAATCCAATGCTAATACATCCCTATTCCTCATTATTCGCCTTATCTTTTTTTCATTACTCATATTAACAGGAACAAACTCGTAATCATAAATATCTCACACTAAACTCTCGGGCTAATAACCAAATGCTCTATTATAATATTAATGAATGATAACTAGCCGCTTTGGTAAACTACGATTAAAATACTTATCAATGAAGCAAGTCAACCAGTATATAAGTAAGTACAAAGTTTCACTTTTTCAAATACACATCACACAATTAAATACCCAATGAATCAACAATATAACAATAACAAATCAAGAGTGTTCAAAAACAAGCCACATAACCATCAAGAGTATCAACCATATTGTGAATATCCACAGACTCAACACAAATATGTACACACATGCTATGGGACTTAGTTCTACCCAAATAGTCATGACCTGCAGGAAAAAATCTTTGTTCATGTACCGTATCGATGGGGTATCCGATCCAACATATACATATCTGTACCGGCGTGGTACCCGATCCAACATATACATATCATACCAGCGTGGTACCCAAGCCAACATAGAAAAATTCATACCGGCATGGTACCCGATCCAATATATATGTATTCATACCAGCATGGTACCCAACTCAACATATACATATCCATACCAACATGGTACCTGATCTGACATATATATATCCATACCGGCATGGTACCCGATCCAACATATATATATATTCATACCGGCATGGTACCCGATTCAACATATACATATCCATACCGGCGTGGTACCTGATCCAATATATACATATCCATACCGGTGTGGTACTCGATCCAACATATACATATTTGTACCGGGGTGGTACCCGATCCAACATATACATATCCGTACTGGCGTGGTACCTGATCCAATATATACATATCCATACCAGCGTGGTACCCGATCCAACCTATAAAAGTATTATCAATATCAAATTTACACAACCTCACAGCATACAACACGATGTATCAAGTTTACAAGTTTACTTAATATCATAAGATAATTCCATCAATTAAATTTTAAATAATCATTTATTCACGCATCAACAATCCAAACATCAATAATTTCAAGCATGTGCGAATACCAATCATCAACTATTCATAGCATTACTTTAAGGAGTTATCATTATCAAACAAGCCACTCATAGGCACAATTCAGTAAACCATCATTATCACTAATTTATCCTCTCATGGGCATCCAATAAATATAGTATTTTTATCAATATCAAAACAAGACTATCAAAAAATAAATCATAATTTAATTCTTACGCCTACAAGTCACCATTGGATCCTTAATTACTCATTAATTAAAATATCATTTTTTTCTTAAATACCATAACTTGGGTTCTAACATCACCACCTATAACTAGCACATTCACGCGTATCATTATCCTCTACCTCTTTCCACTATAAAATCATCACACTAATTCACGTCATCTATCCCTTAGATATTACTATGCTCATTTATATTTGATCTTAGCATAATTCTCCTCATCATATTATTGCACAATATATACAACTTAATACCATTACAACTCAACTAGGTTCATCACTAGAACAACTAAAAAATACGTCATGTTCATATACTACATTTACAACAACCTCCTTTCGGGCACATAATACATAATATCATAATAATCACATAATCAATCAATAATATAGATTTTGGGATTAAATTTTAAGTACTTGTTTCTTTATCCACCTCAATTCCATGTCCGCGGGCCTAGACATGTTTTCTCCCATCAATTCTAAATTATGAAAATATAAAATAACACAATCTTCTACTCATTAAACCTAGCCTACCTGGACGCCAAGATTTTGAATGAAGCAAGACGCAATAAGAATGCTATTTCTTTTCCTTCATGCCTTGGAATAATCAACCATTTAAAAATCAAGCAATAATAAGAGTAATTAAACAATTACTCTTCAAACAAATAACTTAGGGTTTCAAACTCACTAGTTCTATCCTTAATTCAAGGTCTATGTCATTCCCCAATGTCAGTTAGCCATTAATTGGTTCTTTCAAGCTTAACTCATCTCAATTAATAGAGTTTTTATGCTAAAGGTTTCATCTTTACGAAATTCAAGGTTCCTAACCATCAAAATTCATAATCTAGTTTATGAAATGCATGTTAGGAATCTTTAATTTATAGTTTAGAATCATATCTAGATCATATTAAGAACACCCATGAGTATTCCCCAAAAGAATTCCACCATTAAAGTTCTTTTTATGGATTTCAAGATGTTATAGAATTAAAAGACAAAGAAAATAATGGAAAACTTACCTCAACGAAGGAATTTCACCTTAAGACTTAGGAAATCACCTCTCTAGGATTGGGGAATGAAATGTGGGATTTTTAGACCTAAAATACCGCCCAAGCTAATTTAAATACAATCAGAATTTTCGCAACAGCGAAATCCCATTTCAGCCCGGATAGTGCTTAGTAAAATAGTCATAACTTTGTACTCCGAATTTGGATTGAGGAATGGCCTGTTGCGTTGGATAGAGGACTCGGAGATCTTTAATTTAATAGGTATTGAGACCTAAATCTTTATAATCTATGAGATATAGTTATTTGAAGTTAACCATAATAAAAACCTATATGGAAACTGTATCGGAAAGAAAGTTTTATACTTAACTTTGTGTTAGGGATATTGTACAACCTTAATTCATACCTAAAGAACTTTCAAACTAAAGTATTGATATTATCACTTATGAATAATTAAATTCATCGGACTTGAGTTTATCTAGATACTTTCGAAGGCTACAATCTTCGCCAAAAAGTTTGCGGTAATATAATAAATAAAATATTGGCTATTTTGGACACAAGTTAGTATTGAGGAATGAAAATTAAGAATTTACATGAATTTATCATGAATAATTTAGTAACGAAGAAAAAGGTTGTTACAATCAGATACCAATTTACCATCCATTCGTCCTCGAACGGACATTCAGTGAAAAAAAACGTGAGGTTGGAATTAGAGAGACATTACTAATAGAGTTGCTTATACTGCACCCTATTCACTCACTCGATATTCTTATCAACAAACCCAAATTCTATACTCAAGCATTTATCAAAACTTTTCAAAATATGAAGATGCAGACCCAAATATTTACACAAGAATCACTTATTCTCCTTTCAACGGTTTCATTCTGAACTTGAGCTTTACGAAAGCACGATAAGATGGTTAAAAGATTCACCTTGATGAAGACAAACATCCAAAAGCACCTCTTTTTCACTACCAAAGCTCCAGAGTCCCGAATTTAATTCTGAAAAGTTCTATGATATGCTATATGAATTTACCATTCGAATTTCAACACTAAACAAGTCACACCTAATCCACCTAACACACAAACTCTCTCTAAGACACCTGACTTGGTTTCTAGACAAGACTATCCTATAGAGAATCTACATCTTGATCATATGCAAGTCACCATACCATTTACAAGCCACATAACTTAGATACTTCCATGCACTTAATCAAGACTACTAAATTTATTTTATAATGCTAGCTTCAACATCTCACAACCACTATCCCTTTTACCTCAATATCGCCCACCATTTCAAGCTTAGTGTTTACTACTATATATAGGTGACAACACAACCTCTTACTCATTACACAAACTTACAACTATTAGCCATAGAGATTCCACAGAATTTTAGTCTACAACATATTCTCCTCTACAACATTGTTAATATTTATTTAATCATCATACTTTAATCACTGAAAAAGCAATATCCACCAAGTATTACCCAATGAAAGATCAATCATGCCATTTAATAATTCACTTATTCTCCTATTCAGGATTATTCTTAACTATTTCATGAGTGTAACTAAGCCACATGATTTTGAATTGCCACCATCATGAGAATTACTATCCTCTAAAAGTTCATATATTAGCTAACTCTGTGGGACATGTAAATACATAATTTAGCCATAAGGTCAAGTCAATAATAATTTATCTCCTCAAAAATTTTCCTAATGCACAAATCCACAGCTAAAACTTATGCCCAAACAATCACTAACTCAATATTTTTCACACGTCAAACACTTCATGGTCAAGCCAAAACACCCCAATATCAATAATACCAATTTAAGATATACAAAGTCATTCTTATTTTTATCTAATAATATTTTTTATTACGATGTTTACTTAACTCGTAAATACCACAAGAGTTTTTTCCATACCACTAATACATAAACAAGGTCAAATAGAATAAATTGATTACAGGATATCAACAGTCTCATCTCCAATATCACATTCCAGATAAGTTATTGAATCGATCAAATTCTGCAAGAATCAACAACCTCTACTGATTTTTGTCACTTTTATTTAAAACTCATTATTTTGTCAAGCATTAAGAATCCTTTCACATAAGGAATTCGAAGATAATGTCACTTATTTAGTCCTCACATGGAACCCATCATAATTTTAATAATACAACTGCACAAAAATTCTAAATACAGTCTCAAAGATAGGACCACATAAGGATTCCTATAAAACATCAAATAATTGAACCACACAAGGATCCATCCACAACATCATTAACAAAAAAACCCTCACTACAGAAAACACATATCACCTTAGTCTTTTATTCATGTAACTTTTTCACCATCTTTTCTTGACATCATGTTCTCATATCATCCTCTCGATTCTCATACCATCAATTTCATTAGTATAATAGTACAACAAAATAAGTAAGCACCATAGAATTGCTAGTTTTACAATAACAAGAAATTAAAAAATTCAATCATAATTATCAACAAAAATAACTTAGTCAATTTTCATCACTTAAATTCAAACAAAAATAATTTAGAACAATGGAAAAAATCTAGCAACACAAGTTTAGCCAAATATCAAGCACGAGCAATCAATAAGTTCACAACTGTCACAAGTCTTTACCTATTAACAATAACTTTTAGAACTTATTAACAAATACCAATTGAAATCTCCTAGAATTTTATTCAAAATCCTAAGGTACCAGTTGGAATTAACTACATTCCAATTGAGCTCTATTAAGATACTAATTATAATGGTCTAGATACCAATTGGATTCAATCTAATAGTCTAAGATTAGGACGGCACAATGGAGAGAAAAAAAGAAAAATGATTTCTACATGCTTCATAGCCTTCCGAAGATTGGGTGTGGGGCCTTACACACCAATCTACAAAACTCTACTTGACATTGCTCTTGTACTTGTAGGACCGGTGAAACTAAAGCTCTGATACCAACTGTCACGACCCAGACTAACGGGCCATGTGGGCACCTATGCTATTCTAAGTAGTTAGGAGAGCACTTATTACCCAACTAAAATATGTGAAAGACTTCTATTTTTAAGTAAATAATAGATTAAATATAATAAAGTAAATTGAATATTAATAAATAAACTTTTTTAAAAACTTCTTACAAATGTCCTTCACTATTCTAAGACTTGGCCAGACGTATACATGAGTTATCTACTACAACATAAACTAATAATAAAATAATAATACAAAGATTCTAACATCTGCCAAGAAGAAATTTCAAAAGTTAGTTGTAATACTCCGCAATTTTCCTAGCCTAAACTCATCCCAAAAATGAGAAAGAGTAGCTTCTAGAATAATTGATATTTATTTAGTGTGATATTATTTATATTTGTAATTTCCATGACGTAGGAAATTGAATTAACTTTCCAACGATATAAGATTTTCCTAAATCCGATAACCGGGTAACAAGTTATAGCTATTTAAAGTTTCAGTTGCAAAACACTGTGATTTGGGTCCTTAGCACATCGCGAAGAAACATAAAATCATAATTGTCAATTTCCAGTGAGACACTACGATTTTGGCGCATTGCGGAGAGGCCCATTTTCCCGTTTGGCAATTTTTAGTTTCACTCCATGCTACAGGTGCGTAGCGCCAGTGGTCAAAATGGCAAACTTAAGGGATCCACGATGGTGGCACATCACAGAGGGAACGCAGTTCACATTTGTCCTTTTTATAGTTAGCCACCACAATTGTGGGGCATTGCGGTGGCCACCCAGATCAGAAAAATTACGTTTCCAGTTTCGTTTAAGAATTTAAAGGGGGTATTTTGGTAAATCCCCCAACCCCCAATCTATCCAAAAACATAAGATTGCTCAAATTTAAAAGCACTTTATGCATTGTTCATCTTTTCCCTCAAAGCAAAACCCTAGTTCATCATACTTCCTCCCCAAGAAACTCAGTATTTCTCAATTAATTGTCCAATATATTCCAAATTTAAGGATTCTCAATACAAGAATACTAAGAATCCATCTCCAAAACATCAATAGGGATCCAAGATTCGAATTTCTCATCAAGGATCATCAATTAAGGTATGTGAAATTTTGGACAAGGATAAATCTTTCATCCTTGTGCCCAAAAAAACTTACTTTAAATTACAAATTGCTGAGTTTTGTATGATTTCCCATGAAATTTAAGTTAAGGTTTATACCCAATGTTGCTAATTGTATGATTTTGAGATTTTAAGTGATTTGCATATTGAATTACTTGTCTACTTTCAAAAATTAATGTGTATGATCATATTTTCTAGATGTTTAAGTTAAATTAAGAATATTTGTATTATCAAGCATGAACCTTATGGTGTTTGACATGAAATTGAAGCATGGGTCATCAAGCCCTAGTTTGTATGTTGACATTTCTAGAATGACTATGTTTTAAGAATCCCATGATTAGCTATTTTCAGATTTTGATAAAGAAAGTTGGTCAATTGATCCAAGAAAATATAGGAATCCATATGATTCATACAGTTTATGATTTAAAGCAAAGCAAAGCAAAGCATAATTGGTTTTCATTATAAACCCTTGTGTTGTTTAAAAGTGGATTTCCTAAAAGTTCTAACCAATAAGTATGGGAGTATTATTTAGCATCAAGTTGGGTATGATTCCAAGGTCTCATGCCCCAGAACTACGAGACACCATAGGTTTTTTATTTGCCTATAGTGGGCAAAGATAGTGATCACTTAAGTTAAGGTTCTATTTCGATGACAAGGATAGAACAAATCTCCCCAACATGGGCAAAACATTGGACTCCATGTTAGCTCACATAGTTTATGTCGGTTAGAAGAAACTCTCTGTGTCCTAAAGTCCCTATATCCCAAAGTTCCAAGATTTCCAAAGCTCTAAAAACTTCTTAGTTTCAAAATAAAAGAATGATAGAAAATCTTTTATAAGACTAAGTGTTATGGCTCACTAGATTTACAAGTATGATTTGTTATACATGATTTTATATTTTGATATTTTAGATAATCAAGCTTATGTGAGTCATATACATCTATATGAATTTACTTTCTAATTATGATGATATTTACTTATAAATTACACCCCCATATACTCAGTACATCCTCAAAGTGCTGATCCACATATATGTCTATGTGCTACATTGTCTTATAATGTAGGTTCAGGTTCTCATTCTTAGCAGTGTGATTGATCTTCGAGCATCTTATCTACATCCCTACAATTGATGAGTCCTTATAGTTTGAGGACTTAGTTATTTAAATTTTTAAGCTACTAGTAGATATGTCTTTACTCATTTCAGATAGTAGAGTCAGCTGGAGCCTGTCCCAGTTACTCTCTAGATTCAGATAGTAAAGGCTTTTCAGACTATTAGATTCAGACTTATACCTTCGGGTTAGTATTCAGATTTTCAGCATTAGTTTTATCAAACTTTTGAGACTTAGTATGATTTAGATATACTCATAAGATTCAGATAGTTGTTAGCATATATTATGATTTTTCATCTTTATTTCCCTATTTTGAGATTCAGATCTAGAAAAGGTAGTTGGGGTTAGCTTAGGACTACTTGTAGTTCAGAGAACCATGTGGTGTCCCGGTGACCAATTTTTGGAGCGTTACAAACTTGGTATTATATACTAAGGTTTAGAGAGTCCTAGGGAGTCAGAAATTCCATGTTATATAGACTATTGATCATCGGTGTGAAGTGTGCCATATCTATAAGCAAGAGGCTATGAAGAATTTTTAGGAAACCATCTCTTCTTTCATAATCTATCGTGCTTACAGCTATCTCTATTTGCTATTAACTCGTTCCATTTTACGAAAAACTATGCCTCCTCATCGAGATAACGCCTACAAAAATGATAACCAACCACCTCAGGTCACAGATTTTTTGAATGAAAATGTGTCGCATGTAGAGTTTTGGGTTTCTTTTCAGGAACTAGCCCAAGATGTGACAACTAATATTCAGGATAACCATCAGGCTGCAGTCCCACCTCAGCAGGATAGGGAGTTTCCACAGCCAGAATTTGGGATTTCATAAGAATGAATGGCTAGAGTTCTTTGGGTTGAAGGCAGGTGAGGACCCACAGTTTTATCTTAATGAGGTAAAGAAGATTACCTAAATTATATATGTTTCTTAGGAGGAGAGTATAGAATTGGCATCCTATAGGCTGAAGTATATTTCTTATGATTGGGTAGTAATGTGGAAAAAGAGTAGAGGGGAGAATGCGGCTCCCATGACTTGGCAGATATTTTAGGACACGTTCTTAGTAAAGTTCTTCCCACTTGAGATGAGGGAAGCTAAGATATAAGAGTTTATGAACCTGAGGCAGGGCTCAATGCTAGCAAAGGAGTATTGCCTCAAGTTCAACCAGTTGTCTAAGTATGCACCAACCAGATGGCTGACCCTAGGTCAAGCATGAGTAAGTTTGTGACCGGTATGTCTGGGATAGTAGTTAAGGAGTGTAGGACTGCTATGCTCAACAGGCACATAGATCTCCTTAGATTGATGATACATGCTCCGCAGATTGAGGTAGAAAAGATAAAGGGGGGAGAGAGAGTAAATAAGAGGGCTAGAACAGGGCAGTTTGATCATAGTTAGAGTATGTCTAGATGAGGAAATTATTTGTAATTTTAGAATAATTCATCTATGCCTGTACCTTCTTCATCCAGTGCTCATGCACCCAAAAATAGGCAAGAACAGTGGGGTTAGTCTTCCATATCCTGATCTCAGAATAGTGTGAGCAGTAATCCTAATTATCCTCCATGTGGTAAGTATGGTAGAACTCATCCTGGTGAGTGCTTGGCTAGGCAGAAGGGTTATTTTACTTATGGCAAGTTAGGTCATGAAATTAGAGGATGCTCGTATGCTAAGCAGGGAAACAGAGATATTTGTCCTCAGACTTAAGCTAATAGTGCACCAACTTCTCTAGGTTGCCCAACTCCTCCTCAGGGCACATCATCCAATACTGTTGGCGGTTAGCACCAGAACTAATTTTATGCTTTACCCTCATGCTAGGAGAAGTAAGATTCACTTGATGTTGTTACTGGTATACTTTATGTCTTTCATCTTGATGTTTATGTGTTGTTAGACCCTGGGTCAAGTTTTTCTTATGTGACCCCATTAGTTGCTGTGAATTTTGAGATAGGTTCTGAAAAGATCCCTGAGCCTTTTTCAATTTCTACTCTAGTAGGTGAGTCAGTTATTGCCAAACAAATTTATAAAAAGTATCTTATCATCGTCCTTCATAAAGTCATGTTAGCAGACCTGATAGAGTTAAACATAGTTGATTTTGATATTATTTTGGGTATGGATTGGCTTCATTCCTGTTATGCTTCTATAGATTGCCGTACACGAGTGGAGAAGTTTCAGTTTCCAGATGAGCCAGTCTTTGAGTGGTCAAGTAATTTAGTGTCTCCCAAGAGTCATTTCATATCTTACCTTAAGGCCAGAAAGTTGATATCCAAAGGTTGCATTTAGCATTTAATTCGAGTTAAGGACATTAAGTCTGAGACTCTAACAATTCAGTTGGTTCGAGTGGTTGATAACGCTCAATATACAGCTCTCGTGGGAGTTTAAAGCGGTCGTTGTCAAATATAGAACCCAACTGGGTTGGGTACCGATCCCTCAGGGAATAACTTGGTCAACAAGTAAGCAACGATTACTAGACTTTTAGTGCAAGTCTCGTAAAAAGGGGGGATTGTAATGTGTAACCAAAATATTAAAGTAAAAACTGAAAATAGCAAAGTAAAAATAAAGAATATTTAGTAAGATGTAAAATAATGAGAATTGAGGAGTTGGGGTTATATCCACCTTATGAGTTGCACGTCTCTATTGGCTGTGAGTTATGCGAAATTCAGACATGCATGTGCTTATAGAGAATTGTTTTCTATGGTAAATCCCAGCGTCTTTCGACCTCAACAAGGACTATTTCACTTTAACTCTTTCGAGCTTAAAGCGTATCTAACAGTACAAATTCTCCAAGAGGTTAATCCAGTTACGACACTAACTTTTTAATAGGGGATGGGACCCTATTACCTTGACATTATCTCTTTTCCAGACATATAACTTTTGTTTCGAACAAGTTAATGCTATACTGGCGTTATTCTATGCGTCTTCAGCCACAAGAATTTGCATTAAGATGAAGAGAATAATGATATAAGCAACACACGTGTCACGAATTCACAAACTCATATCCTTAGATAGTATCTCATAAGGCTTTCATAACCCCAACAGAGAAGTTTAGTTCCCCATGAGTGCGAAGGAAATCACAATAGACATTGTTATTATACCACAATAAAGATTTCGTGTAGTAATAGTATGGTAGGCGTTAGGCGTGAATTCCTGGCAAAGTAACGTTTCTCTTGTTGCGGAAATTAAGAATTGAATAGATGAATAGAAAGTAAATAAGAATTAATTGAAAGCAAATTGTTTTGAGTTATAGATGAGTGGATGGATGAATGGGTGAATTGATGGAATAGGGGAATTGTGTGGAATGTATAAAAATCTCTAGCAAAATAGGGTATTTATAACACCCATATCCTATTCCTACTAAGCTAATGATTTACTTAACCCAATCCTACTTGGTTAATGTATCATTATCCTAATCCTAATAAGTTACTGCTAGTCCCCAAAGTCTTCAGAATTGTTGCTTTTGCCCGGGACAGGTTTTCCATGCATCACTTTTGGTCCTTGGCGTCCAAGCTTTCCCTTCCTTCTTTCGTGAAGCTTTCTTTGGCGTCAAGTTATCCATAAAATGCTGAATTCTGCATATTTATACCTGAAAACTTGCTAATCACGTTTGTTAGCTCACTTACAGGAAAAAGGACTAAAAGTGCATGAATTATATAATTTGTTCTCAAAACTTGGCTAAAATATGGGCAATATATAGCACTATAGGCGTGTAATATCGCCTATCATCAACACCCCACACTTGAAGCTTTGTTCGTCCTCGAACAAAATATCATGTCCCTCTAAACATCAACTTAGGGTTTCACAGTAACAACACAAAATATTCGTCAAGACAAGCACAACAATTATCAACAAAGAGTAGTTTTCTGATCATTACTAGAAACAATTCAACCTCCAACATAGACTCGTGATGATGGCTAATTCGTATTCAAAAGTTAAGGCACAGAGAATCATACACAACTACCCAAAACTCATCAACCATGTGTGTCTCACCATATAATACCCATAATCACTCACAGGCATAGTATATTTGTCAAAACATGGGTATATGAGTATCCTTGCTCTCACTCTCACAAAGAATTCATATGCTGCAACTGATGACCATAGGCTTGCCCTTAGTGTAATGCTCCACTAAATATCAGAATACTAAGCTTAGGATCAAATAGGTCTTTTACGGGTTGTAATGTAGGCTAAGGGACGGGTAGGACTATTTTGGCCAGAAATAGTGACTATGTTACTAAGCGCTTTAACACATCACATTATGCCATTTATGTTTTCTTTCAAACAACCTTTTTGCTTTCTTTTAATCTACCTCCCTTTGTCACCTCTTTTGTTTTTCAATTTTGGAACATAACTAACTTTTTATTTTTCTTTTCCTTTTTCTTTTCATAACATACCTCTTATGATAGCAATTCTTTTTACATAATGAATTCAAGCACCAATACATACTAAAGCATCATACTCACCCAAGTTTCTCTTATTTTGTCACATGACTTTACACTTTAAAGCACTTAGGAATTTGGATCAAATTATGGTCTTGAAAAAAATGGATTAGGCTTACATATGAGGTTTGTCAAAGGCTCAAAGGGGTTATCTAGGATAATGTCCTTGGGTAGGTAAAAAGAAGGTAAACAAGTGTAGGTTGCCAAAGAAATGCCTAAATCATCTCCTAAACTTGCACTCTTTATTTTCGCTTTACATACATACCAGGCAAATTCTAGCATCAGCCACAAACATAGAATATACAATATCCTCACACACACAAGGCACATGGTCGACTTTATTCGGAGTAGTATAGACTTTTGCCCCAACAGATGAGGGAATTCAACCACACAATATCACATAGTGAGTCACAATTAGAGCCTAAACGTCTCAATAGTCATGACTTTATCACAAACTCTTGTCATAATCTCATGCTGCCTATTAGAATAATTTCATGCGAAGTTAAAAAAAAAATTTGACTAAAAAAAAAAATTAACTACTAAAAAAAACAAAACAAATGTAAATGCAAATGCAGATAAAGAAGTATAGCATGCAAATACCAGCACCCCACACTTAGACGGGACACACTGCCCTCAGTGGAAAACACAAAAAGAAGAACCTGGTTAGTCGGACTCCTCCTTTATGTCTGGGGTCATACCCCCTTCGTCGAAATCATCATTGGAGCCGTCACCCTCAGAGGTTCCTCATAAGTACCCCACTTGATTCCAAGAGTACGTCGAGGTATTTGCAGTACGGAGGATTCAGCTTGCTCTTTTCTTCCCTTTTTCTAGCCTTTTTGTGAAGTGGTTGCTTTTCTTGTCTTTTGGTGTCATTGTACCTGAGATCTCAATAGAGTCATGTTAGCTTCATCTCGGAAGATTCAATCAACAAACCGACAATAGTGGCACCACCCCACACGTACAGACTAGTGAAGTGAAAGTGGTCGATTATTCAGACTTCATCGACATACATTTTTAGGTGCTATATTCCAACAATAAAATCAGAGCAGTCATACTTTTTGTAATCTTGGCAATACTTTCATGTTTGATATATCAAGACTACTACATAGGGATTGAATCAAGGTATAGCATCTAACAATAATCACAACCTCCTATGTCGGTAGGTAACTATAATTCTTATTCCGATGAACAAGTCATTGCAACATGTAAGTATTCAAGTGACAAAATTATGCAATTTTTGTGACCATATCAATTCCACAGAAGTATGATAGTGCATCAAAATCAAATTCAAGTTGGAAACATGTTAAGATTATTCTTACGTATTCTTTCACTCACTTAGTTGTATCACAACACATCAACCACATTCAAATCACCAATACTACTTCAAGATTTAGCAATTCATAATATGCGTAGTAGTGTAGTACTTACGGAATATAAATGAAGAACAAAGTAGTACTTGGTTGATGACCTCGGATGATGTTCTTGCAAAGTAAAAGAGCAAAAGGAAATTTTTTTTTTTAGAGGATTTGGAGAGGTAGGCGGCGCTTATGCTAGGTTTGCAATGTGTTTTTGGTATAAGACTAAGTCTCTTACTTATAGAACAAGCTTGGGTCGGGTTTTGACCCATTTAAAATCGGATTTAGAGACCAAAAGTGACCATAGGCGGCGCCTAAGGCTTTGCCTAGTTGAGTAGAATGCCATAGAATAGGCCATGCATAGTTGAGCAGAATGCTTTTGCATAGGCGGCGCCTATGCTATGGTATTGTGTGAGCATAGGCGGCGCCTTTTGCAAAGCATTTGGTGACCATAAGCGGCGCCTTTAGCATGGCATATGAGATTCAGAGACAAAAGGCATTAGCATAGGCGGCGCCTTTTGCAAAGCATTTGGTGATCATAGGCGGCGCCTATGCTATGGCACACTAGATTCTGAGACCTTAGGCCATAGTATAGGCCTTGCCTTGTTCGTGGCCTAGTTTTACCTATGCCTGTCCTTTTTCGATGCCTATATTTTCATGAGCAATGCCCAATCCATAGCCTTTTGCTTGTTCATTCCTAACTTACCACCTTTAGCATGCACCGCTTCCAAATCAAAATTCAAGAACAACCTCCTTCCTTATACATCTTGCACCTACACTTACTCAAAAACAACAAAAACAATTAGAACGATGGGTTGCCTCCTATCAAGCGCCTTAGTTTTCGTCGTGGCTCGACTAAATTCTAAGAAAACAAAAACAATTAAAAACGATGGGTTGCCACCCACCAAGCGCTTCATTTATTGTCGCGGCACGACATAGCTATCTCGATTACTTAGACTTCATCGATATAGATGGGGAATCATTTTCTGAATGGATTCAGACAACGTTGATACTTATTTGTAGGCATGCAATCTTGTTTGAGATGACTCTTGTGCATACATATCCCAGGAGGGATACCAATTATATCATCAATCTTCCTACCCATAGCTCTCTTGTACCTCATCAGAGCAGAGATGAGAGCCTCTACATGTTGTTCACTTAACTCATCCGCCACACTTATCGGAAGTATATTTCCACTTTCCAAGAACACATACCTTAGATAATCGGGGAGTTCTTTCGATTCTAGCATTGGTGGCTCTTCAATGGAAGTCTTCGCAGTTGGTGATGGTTGATTCTTAAGATCAAGGTCCGGTTGCTTAGGATTATGGTAATAGGACTCTATTTCTGTTAGAGCACCCATAAGTTCTTCATAATCTTCATCGTCCTCATGCTCAACATTCAGTGGTGCAGCAGACAAAGGCTCAACAGTAAGCTGTTTCTCTACAGATAATGCTTTCTTATCCTCATAATGACCATCAGCTACAGAGAACACATTCATATCGCTGGGCTGCTTCATTGCTTTGCATGTATCAAAGCGGACCACTTCGTCATTCAGTCTAAATAAAAGCTCATTAACTCTTATGTCAATAAGCACACTTCCAGTGGCGAGGAAAGGACGTCCCAAGATTATGGGAACTTCAGAATCCACCTCGCAATCCAGAATAACGAAGTCTGCAGGAAAGATGAATGAAGAAACCTTCACCAACACATCATTCAAGATACCCACAGGTCGTTTTACCGACCTATCAGCCTTCACGAGCCTCATATTGGTTGGTGTCGGATCGCCTAACCCCAACTTCCTATAGACGGATAGTGGTATTAAATTGATGCTTGCTCCCAGATCGCATAATGCTTTAGCAAAATTCATAGATCCAACCGTGCAAGGAATAGTGAAAGCACCAGGGTCTGCCTTTTTATGTACTAAGGACCTTGTGGCAATTGCACTGCAATGATGAATATTATCTGCCGGTTCATAGCTTACTGACCGCTTCTTTGTTAAAAGGTCCTTCATGAATTTAGCGTACCCAGGCATCAGTTCCAGCGCCTCAACCAATGGAACATTAATGGTCAGCTGTTTTAACATCATCATGAATTTATTGAACCTTGTATCATCCGCTTTCTTCTTTAATCTTTGAGGAAAAGGTGGTGGTGGAAGGGGAATAGTTTTCTCCACCACTTTCTTTGCGTTTTGCTTCTGATTTCCCATCTTTTCAGGCAGCATGCATCTTGGAGTGATGTCACAAACACCATCATCGGCTTCTTCGGAATCTGCACTTTTGCTCCTGGTAGAAATAGTCATGCATGATCCCTCATTCCTTAGATTTTGAACAGTGTTGCTGGGTAGCGTTCTAGCCTTTCTTTTGTGGAATGTCGCAGATAATTGACTCAATTGTTGCTCCAACTGTTTTATTAAAGTGGAATGCGAGTCAACCAATTGCTTCATTGAGGACAAGTCGTTCTTCACCTCATTCACTCCCGTATTAGTTGTCTCTACTCCTTTCAATAGTTTAGCCATCATATCTTCCATTGACATATTTCCAGAACCAGATGCAGCGGAGTCACGTCTTCCAGCAAGAACATACAAACCACTCCTGTCAGTCTTATCCTTCCAACTACCTTGATCACGATCCTTATATCCTGAATTATCATAATAGTTCCGACCTTGGTTTCCTTGGGCATTGCCTCGAAAACCCCCCTGATTGTTCAAGTAGTTGGCTTCTTCCTCGAAATCGGATTCCTCTCTTTCTTTTGATGCAATAGCTTTGACTTTTTTGGTCTTCCCTGATAATAGATGCTTTGTAAGAAGATCCATCTACATTTTCATGTGAGCCATGTCTTGGTCACGATCCTCTTGTCTTCGCCTCTGCTCTGCAGTCAAGCCAAAAGATACAGTAGAGCTTGCTACCTCAGAATCCCTGGTATACCAAGCTCTACATTGCTTTGTCATCCGGTCTAGCATATTGCTTGCCTGCATAAAGGTGAGGTCCATAAATGATCCACCTGCTGCATTATCTACCACTAGCTTAGTCACAGAATTCAAAGATCTGTATAATATCTCCATCAAGTGGACATTGGTCATATGGTGATTTGGGCACCGCATAAGCTTCGTCTTGAACCTCTCCCATGTTTCGCGGAGAGCTTCAGTTGGAAGCTGTCGAAAATTGGTGATCTCATCTCTCAACGGTGCACTTTTGGATGGCGGAAAGAATCTTTCTAGGAAAGCGTCTTTCAATTGCCTCCAATTAGTAATAGAATCAGGAGTTAGCCCATTCAACCATAGAGTTGCCTCACCAGATAGAGACAATGGAAATAAGCGTAGTCGAATTGCATTCTATCCAACGCCAGGATTGTTGAATGACTTGCATGTAGAAATAAAGTTGATCAGATGCATATTCGGATCATCGCCTGCTAGTCCACCAAATAATCCCTTGAGTTGGAAAAGCTGAATCATGGTGCTAATGATATTGAACTTTGCTCCAGGTGCCAAGGGTGGCAGAATAATGGCTCCTGTGGCACCAGCTTCATCCAAATCGTCATTATCGTCATCAAAAGGAATCTGCACAGCTTGGCGATCAGGCCTCAATCGCGCTTGACGATCTCTCCTCTGCATGGGTGTCGTCACCTCAGTAGTATGCCGTGGGTTTAGTAACTCCTCGTCACCCAGGTCCTCATCAGCAGCATTTGTTGCACGACCTGGGTTATCAATCTTCTGTTGATGTACTTGAGCAGCCATCCTTTCAATTTCATGTTGTGCATCCATTGATGCACTGAACAAACCTGAATAAAACAAAAACAACAACTAAAAGTAAAAGTACGAGAATCTTTGACCAAAGGGTCTAATAACTATCACAAACTTAATTGACACTCGTATTCCCCGGCAACGGCGCCAATTTTTGATAACGCTCAATCTACAGCTCTCGTAGGAGTGTAAAGCGGTCGCTGTCAAATATAGAACCCAACTGGGTTGGGTATCGATCCCTCAGGGAATAGCTTGGTCAACAAGTGAGCAACGATTACTAAACTTTTAGTGCAAGTCTCGTAAAAAGGGGGGATTGTAATGTGTAACCAAGAAGCTCCAAATATCAATTGGAGTCATAGGTCTAGGCCACTTCATAATTGTCGCGACCTTTTGGGGATCTACCATAATCCCTTCACTACATATGATATAACCAAGTAAAGCTATGGCTTTCAACAAAAATTCACACTTAGAGAACTTGGCCAACAAACTATGATCCTTCAAGGTTTGCAACGTGGAACGGAGGTGATCTACATGATTCGCCTTACTCTTAGAGTACACTAAGATATCATAGATGAAGACAATGACAAATATGTCCAACAATGGATAAAAGACCTTTTTCATCAAATCCATGAATGCGGACGGGGCATTGATAAACCCAAAGGACATGACAAGAAACTCATAGTGACTATACTGGGTTCTAAAGGCAGTCTTAGGGATATCCGCATCCCTAATCTTAAGCTGATGATGACCTAATATAAGATCAATCTTAGAGAAATACTCCACACCTTGAAGTTGATCAAACAAATCATCGATCCTAGGGAGAGGATACTTATTCTTTACGATAACTTTATTTAGCTAATGATAATCAATGTACATACGAGGGGAACCATCCTTCTTGTGCACGAACAACACGAAAGTACCTTACGGAGAAACACTAGGGAGGATAAAACCTTTATCTAAGAGGTCTTTCAATTGCTCTTTAAGCTTTTTTTGCCCCGCTGGAGTCAATCTATAAGGAAGAATAGGGATTGGACGAGTGTCTGAAAATAGATCAATCCCAAAACAAATTTCCCTATATGGAGGAACATCAGAAAGATCATCACGAAACACTTCAGGAAAATTTATTAACCACGGGAATGGATAATAGAGAAGGCTCTTCCGTGTAAGAATATTTAAATCAGACCAAATGATACAAACACCTTTTTGTAATCAACTTTTGAGCTTTGAGATTAGAAATGGACCTTCATTTGGGCACTAAGGAACCACCTTCCCATACAATGACCGACTCATTAGGGAATTGGAATGCAACCCTATAGGCCCGACTATCTAATGTTGCATAACAAGAGCACAACCAATCGATCCCCAAAATAAAATTAAAATCAACCATGTCTAACTCTATCAAGACAGCAAGAGTATCTCTTCCACTAACAGATACCACACACCCCCTATAGACCCAGTGAACTACAATCGAGTCTCCTATCAGGGTAGAAACATAAAAAGGAAACGACAAACTCTCAGGACCATAATCAAGATACGCAGCCACATACAGGGTCACATAGGAAAGAGTAGTCCCTGGATCAAGTAAGAAATACGCATCACGGGAGATAAGTCTTAACATACCCATGACAATATCAAGGGATACCTTAGAATCCTGGCGAGTAGCAAGTGCATACAAGCGGTTTCGGCCAAAACTGGTGCTAGAAATAAAATTAGAGACAGACATAGCGCTCTTTAGTATGGGAGAAGGTGGAGTAGCAATAGGGGCCCTATTGGCATAAAAAGCTGCTAAAGAAAGGCACTCATATTGCATGTGCCCAACTTGACCATAATGAAAACACCGATTTCTCCCCTTCTCACACTAACCACGATGACTCTGACCATAAAATCTGCAAGGGGGGCGGGGTGGAGCCGGCAGAGCACCACTAGTCTGGAATTAGGCCCCCGATGCCTGAAACCCGCCACTAAACTGAGTCTAATTCACCTGATGACTTCGGTAAGGAGAGCGAATAATAGCTGAGGAGAATGAACTTGAACTCCTCCACTTTTTATGGCCACTTGCCATTATCTCCACTACTACTTACAGAAGGCCTAAACTTCTTGCCTTGCCTCTCACTAAGCTCAACTTGCTTATTTTTCTCATCTTCTACTTGTTGTATATACACAATTAATCTAGAAATATCCATGTTCTCAATCAACAAGTCGGTCTTTCTCTGGAGAACTAACTCATGTAGCAATCCTGAGACAAACTTATCCATCCTATCTCTCATGCTAGAAACCATCTCGGAAGCATACCTTGACAATTTATGGATTTTAAGGCATACTCTTGAATGGACATCCTCCCTTGCTTGAAGTTCACCAAATCTTCTACATTTGCTTTTCTCAACTCTTGACAAAAGAAACGGTCTAAGAAAGCCTCATACAAATCCACCCATGAAACCAGACTAGTATCAACACCACTAGACAACTCCCACTCTCCGTACCATTAGTACTATACATCTTTCAATTGGAAGGAAACAAGATCAACACCAGCAATTTCTGAAGCATGCATGATTCAGAAAATTTTCTCCATTTCATAGACGAAGCCTTGAGGATATTCAACAAACTTTGTACCCGTGAACATAGGAGGGATCGACCTCATAAATTGGCCAATTCTTTTGGACTCAAAAGAAACAGTAGCCAGAACACGACGCTTAGATTGAGTGGCCCCAATTGAGTCAAGAGGCTGTTAGAGCGATGAAACTATTCATTAGAAGCTTTCCCTTGAGGGGACTGAATAGGAGAGTCACTCTCATAAGCAGGGTTAGTAGGTGGAACCCCATAATAATGGCTAGATGCCACAACCCTAGACTAGGTTTGAACCCTAGAACTTGGATGAGCTTCAACCATAGGACCCTCAGTTGGGCCTGAAGTGTTTGCCTGAGTCTCAAATATTCTTGGAGGCATGATCTGAAAGATATCAAATGGAATTAGGGGAATCCAAAACCTTAGACTTTATAGTTTTAGATTGAAACACAAGAAAGGGAACATTCCTAAGATGTTTCATAGCCCCTCTTTTATAAGTTCAGTGCGCTTCACACCAATAAAAAGACGCTACTTGACACGACATTGTGAACACCAAACTGACCTTAAACCTAGGCTCTGATACCAACTTGACACAACACGAACCCTAGGTCATGTCTTATGGGCACCCCAAGCTCACATAATCCAAACATCTCATCATATAATAGAAGTCGAGGAAACTCTAACTCATAAGTTAATATTGTGGAAATAATATCATAAGTCAATATTCGACTCATGATAAATAACTCACACCCAAGTTTATATTTGTTCACAATACCTCTATACAAAATGAAGTCAATAAATGTAAATGTAAATATTGGGGCAAGACCACGACGATAGCCAAACCAAGTCTAAATGAGTCTAAGTCAAATCATAAGAGACCAAGTGATGAAGATCTCCTGAGAAAGGAAGCTCACCACTTTAAGACAATGCATGAACCACTTTGATCTACTAATCACTATGCAGGAAGAAAATAAGATGCTCTAGCCCCTATGTCGCGTGGTGACATAGCGTCTAGAGACGGTTAGCGATTGGAACGTTAGCATATAACTCAAGGATAAGTGACAGAATAACATCACCAATCAACAAAAAGTCAATATATCACGTTTTATCATATTTATACACTCATCCATGCATATAGATATATCACATGCTAATTAAAATGTCAAGGCTCATTATCATTCTCAAGCATTAATTCATTAGACATGAAGTGGGGGACTCTGACCCTCCATACTTATAGGTTCAATAAGTCACAATATGCATATGACTTTAACCACATTCACATGCACTTAGCCAAAGGACTTCAACCATGCTTACTTATTCATTAGCCAAGACTTTAATCGCATTCAAAATTATTCAAACAAGGGTCCCAACCATACACACATCTAATTAGACATAGGACTTCAACCAAATGTCCACACACTCAATTGGGCATGAGACTTTGACCTCATAATCACACATTAGGCAAGGGACTCCAAACTTATGCTACTCTTGGACTCTAACCACAAGTAGTTTCATTCATTGAGGTTCTCTAACCTCAAGAGCTTTCTTTTAGAAAGGGACTTTAACCTCAAGCAATATTATTGGGCAAGCGACTTCAACCTCAAGACATTCATAAGGCAAAGGACTTCAGCCTCAGGCCATCACATAACCTAGAGCCATCACAACTATTATTAGTTGGCATATGGGACTTCATCCATTTGTATATGCGTCAACATACACTCAATACAACATTTAAGGACTGTAACCACTTTAGCTAATTCAACAATATACATGACCACATGGTCCTTATGGGATTCTTTATATCTCAACCATCTCAATAGGACATTTCATTCACTTAATTCAACATACAAAGCAAGTTATGGTCATCTAGACCCTTACTACAATTCTATGCTATATTCTCACAATATTTGGGTTCAACCCACAATTTAAGTTTATCTTTATATATAGGGTCTTTACCCTTTCGCTAGCTAACAACCAAGGTTATCAATTTCATAACACATGGTTCACAATTTCTTTAACACATCATTTATCATTCATCGATGTTCATTTGGGACATTGCCCTAGTTCAATACATCAATAACATATGACTAGAACACACACATAGATATTTTCACAAACATCTTTGGTGCATTCCTTCAACAAGGCCATTTCTATGGTATATATTAACAAGATTAGGGTTTCTATAGACCCTCATGTTAATACACATACAACAAGCACCCACACATGCAATTCATCATCAATATCATATATAAACATAAGTTTAAGAAAGATTTAACATCAGACATCATTAGGAAACAAAAATCCCTTTGCATTTGATTTCAAAACCACCATGTATACTTCCTAATCCAGGTGATAAATACATGGTTTTAGAGATATTTAAATAGGGGAAGAGATACATGACTTAAACAAGATGACACACCAACAATCTTGGCTCCTTATTGACACTAGATGAGCTCCCTCCAAACCCTAGCCTCTAATTTTGCTTCAAGTTGCCTTTAGAGTGTTTCGGAGTGTGTGAGCCTTGTAAAATAAGGGCTTAAGAGGATACAATGCCTTTTATAGTGTGAGGTATTAGGGATTTACGCAAGGGAAATGACCACAAATCCCTTAGTTAAAAGCGAAAAAGTGACCTCGTCCAGGGGTACAACTCCCCATACGACTCCCTTAGAAATCGTACCCTAGAGTACAAGTGGTACCCTAACTCATACCCAAGGCTTCTTCTAGTTTAACCACACTATTTTGGGTACGAGTGGGCACCCTTAAGTCATATCCAATGGGTACGACTCACCCCTAACTCATAAGATTCGCTCATGAAAAAAATAATCCACTTGGTTTGCGTCTCCACTCTATACGATTGAGTAGTATACGACTTGTATGCATTAGTTACGACCAAGGGGAGGTCATGTCGTATAGGAAATAGTATGATACCCTCATGGGCCGATCAAGGTACAAAAGTGGAGGGCAAGGTGGGTACAAGTCGATACCAAGGGTACGACTCAAGTCTCTAGTCGTACTCAACTCAAAGGCATAAAAATGAAGTTTGTTTTCAACGGTTCAAGTCTAGGTGTTTTATTGGATGACCTACTTCTTAGAAACCCTAAGTATGTCAGATTAAGAGACTTGAGAGAGCTTTGGAAGTGTTTGAGTACCTTATGAAAAAGAAATAACCCCCCTTAAGTGCTTTATAATTGTGGGGTTTTAATTGGGTGAGAAGGGAATTGCCTAAAGGTCCCTCAGTTTAAAAGTTAAAATTTAGTCGTTAGTGAATACGGGTCACTATACGACTCATAGAGACTCATTACGACTCATTACCATGAGTCGTAGCCAAGCCAATTTCCAGGGCACCCATACACAGTTGTCTCTACAACTCAACTAGTATAACTCGTAATGGGATCCAATAGCTCGTAGGTTCCAGTCATAGTCAACACAGAAACTATTTAGGTTAAATACTGTACATCCTACGATTTACACCCAATGACTCGTAACAAGTCCTTATAACTCTTAGCAAGCCACTTGTACTCATAGTAGAATTTAGTCACACACTACTGTTTAGGTCATGATTTAATCCCAATGACTCATCAAGACTCCCTATGAATCATAAGGAGAGTCGTAGTCAGGATAGTGAGAACAAAATTTTAGAATTTTTCAAGGAAAAAACACTTGGGGTGTTACATACTCCCCCCTTAGGATCATTCATCCTCGAATGATGGGACAACGAAATTATTAGCATGATTTGCTTCCAAACACAGCCACACTTACCTTAACAAAGATAGAACACAAAGATGCCAAGGAAATTACAATTTCCTTTAACAAAGTCATAAAACAAATTGTTAAAGAATACACATACCTCAAGCACGATTATCCAGAACGGGGAGTAATAATAGATACTTGGACTTTACGTCCTCCTTGGTTTCTTATGTAGCTTCCTCGACACTTTAGTTCCTCTAAAGAACCTTTACCGATGGCACATCCTTGGTCTGAAACCGACGGACTCGCCTATCTAAAATCTCAATCAGGACTTCCTCAAGGACAAGAAACCCAAAATACCCACCTTCTCCAAAGGAAAGATAGTTGAAGGAAACACACACATACTTTCTCAACATCAAAACATGAAGCATCAAATGAATGAAGCTTAAACTAGAAGACAACTCTAGTTCATATGCAATATTATCAATCCTCTTCAAAACCAAGTATGGACCAGTATAACGAGGACTACGTTTACTATTCCTACTAAATCGAATCACTCCCTTCGTGTGAGACACGTTCAAGAACACCCAATCACCAACACCGAAATCCAAATTCCTTTGCCTCGTATTTGTATAGGACTTTTGCCAACTTTAGGCGACCTTAAGTCTATCCCGAATCACCTTCTCTTTCTCCATGTCTTGGTGAATAAAATCAAGACCAAATAACTTATGTTCACCAAACTTAAACCACCCAATAGGAGACCTACACCTCCTACTATATAAGGCCTCAAACGGGGCCATACTAATACTAGAGTGATAACAATTATTATGGGAAAATTCTATGAAAGGCAAGTGGTCAACCCAACTACCACCAAAATCAAATACATAATCCCAAAGCATATCTTCCAAGGCCTAAATTATCCTTTTATCTTACCCACCTGTCTGCAAGTAGAAAGTGATAAAAGGGCTTACCTTAGTCCCCAAACCTCTATGAAAGGATCTCTAAAAGTGAGATGAGAACTGAGTATCTCGATCAGATATAATGGAAACTGGAGTACCATGCAACTTCATGATCTCTTCAATGAACAACTTGGCACTATCCTCAGAAGAGAAATTAGTCCTCACTAGCTAAAAGTGAGCAGACTTAGTCATAATATCCATGATGACCCAAATCAAATCAAATTGATGGTATGACCACGGAAGACTGGAAACAAAATCCATATTAATTATCTCCCATTCCATACCAGAAGCTCAATCTCTTGAGTCAACCTACCGGGCTTCAAGTGCTTTACCTTCACTTGCTGACATACCATGCACTTTGCCACAAAATATGTTTTATCTCACTTCATATTATTCTACCGATAAAGCTTCTTAAGATCATGATACATTTTCATCAAACTAAGATGAATAGTATAACGCGACTCATAAGCTTCCAAAAAAATTCTTTCTCACAACCCATCAATATCCGGAATACATAAACTACCTTGGTACCTCAAGATACCATCACAATCGATCTAGAAAATCATCACCTTTTGCCTACCCTCATCATTATTAATTTGCATCAAAATAAGATTCAATATTTGTTTCCCCTTCACCTCAACACAAGATATGATTTTGCTACCTCTTAAATAATCACACCACCATTTTTGGAGTCCAAAAGACGAACACCGAGATTAGACAAATGGTGAATATCCTCAACCAAATCTTTTTTCTTTTCATACACATGAGACAATCTCCCCATAGATAACTTGCTAAGAGCATCAGTGACCACATTAGCTCTACCTAGGTGACAGTAAAGACTCATGTCATAGTCCTTGAGAAACTCAAGCTATCTCCTTTACCTGAGATTTATCTCCTTCTGAGTGAACACATATTTCAGGCTCTTATGATCAAAATAAATATCAACATGGACCCCATACAAATAACACCTCCAGATCTTTAGTGTAAACACCACATCTGAAATTCTAAATCATGAGTTGGGTAATTCTTCTTATGAAATATCAATTGTCTAAAAGCATAAAAAATCACCTTGTTATGCTACATCAACACACACACTATTCCTACTTAGGATGCATCACAATAGACCAGAAAACCATCAGTGCCCTCAGGCAGAGTCAAAATCTAAGCCGAAGTTAATTTATACTTCAACTTCTTGAACCTACCCTCACAAGCATCAAACTATAAGAATTTCACTTTTTTTCTGAGTCAACTAAGTCAATGGGAAAGCAAAAGAAGAAAAACTTTCCAAAAACCTTCTATAATAACCAGCTAAAGCCAAAAAGCTTTGAATGTCGATTGGAGTCATGGGTCTAAGCCATTTCTTTACCACTGCAACCTTCTGTGGATCCACCATGATTCCCTTATTAGAAATATTATGTCCCAAATAGGTCACAACATTTAACCAGAACTCATACTTTGAGAACTTTGCATATAACCGTTGATCTTTCAAAGTTTGTAACACAAGGCAGAGGTAACTGACATGATCTACCTCACTCTTGGAATGAACCAAAATATCATTAATAAAGACAATCATGAACAAATCTAAGAATTAAAAAAAACCTAGTTCATAAGATCCATAAATGTTGTTGGGGCACTGGTCAAACCAATGGACATCACCAAAAAGACAAAATGACCATACTAAGTTTGGAAAGCAGTCATAGGGATACCTGCCACTCTAATCTTCAGCTGATGATAAATCGACTGAAATTTAATCTTAGAAAAGAACTTAGCACGGTGAAGCCGATCAAACAGATCATCAATCCTCAATACTTATTCTTCATAGTCACCTTGTTCAATTAGCGATAATTAATACACAATCAAAGGGAATCATCCTTCTAACTCACGAAAAGAATAGCAGCACCACGCGGAGACATACTAAGGTGAATAAAACTCGTGTCAAGAATATCTTTCAACTGCTCATTGAGTTCCTTCAACTCAACAGGAGGCATTCACATAAGGAGGGATAGAAATAGAATAAGTGTTTAGAATAAATTCAATCCTAAAATTGATTTTCCTATCGGGAGGAACACAACAAATGTCATTAGGGAACACCTTAAAAATTCACAGACCGTAGGGACAGTATGCAAAGGACTTTTGTATCTAGAATCCTTAACATATACTAAGTTATAAAGGCACCCTTCAGAAACTAATTTTTTTGCACTAAGTTATGAAATGAACCTTTCTTTAAGTACTAGGGAACTACCTACTCATTTAATCAGTAGCTCATTAGGGAAATGGAAAATGGCCTTTTGTGTCCAACAATATGGAGAAGCATTGCACGAATACAACCAATCCATCCCCAAAATCACATCAAAGTCTAACATGTCCAAATCTATCAGATCCATAAACGCCTCCCTACCAAAAACCAACATCACACAACCCCCATAGACTTATCTAGAAATAATGGAGTCACCCACCAGGGTGGGCCCAGAAAGGTGGTCTGAAATACATTTAGGATCAAGACGAAAATGGATAGCCACAAAGGGATCACATAAGAGAGGGTAGACTAGGGATGAATTAGATAATATACATCATGAGAAAAAAGTTTGAACATACCAGTAACAGCATCTGGGGACGCCTCAAAATCTTGGCGAGTGGAAAGAGTATTTAGATAATTTCAACCAGTCTCAGAGCCAGAAGCAAAAGTAGTACCATTTGGTGCAGAAGCTGATGAAGTAGCAATATGAATCTTATTTGCCCTAGAAGCATCCATAGAAGGACAATTCCTTTGCATATGACCAATCTAACCATATTTAAAGCACTTATTCCTCCCCTCTTCACAAACACCACGTGCAGCTGACCATAGAATCTACAAGGAGGATACAGTGGAGCTGTTGAGCTTCACTGACTTAAGGATAGGCTCTTGGTGCTCTAAAGCCATTATTATACTGAGAACAGTGATCACCCAACAACTTTTGATTCGGACTCTTCGTAAAGTAGGAACCAAAATTTCCCCACTTCTTCCTATACCACTTTCCACCATCTCTACCACTCTATTATTGACCTCCACCCTATTTCGAGTAGCAAAACTTCTTACTTTACCTTTCACTTATCTCTGTTTAATTCTTCTTTTCCTTCTCAACTTATTGCATATACACAACTAGTCTAGAGATGTCCATATCCTTGTTAAACAAGGCAGCCTTACTCTCCAAGATCAACTCACGGGACAACCTAACGGCAAATATCTTTATTCTAGACACTAATTCTAGAGCATAACATGATAGCTGACGACAATTCAAGGCATATTTCTTTACTGTAAACCTGCCTTTAAATTCATAAATTTCTCACCCTTCGCCTTCCTTAACTCTTGAGGAAGGAAGCAATTAAGAAAAGCACTAGAGAAGTTATTGCATAAAGTAGGCTCAAGATCATCTCTATTAAGTTACACCCACTCTTCATACCACTGATACACCACATCCTTCAACTAGTAAGCAGCAAACTCCACACCCTCTACATCGGTAGCATATATTATAAAAAAAATCTTTTCCATCTCATGAATAAAATTTTAAGGATCTTCCTCAACTTTTGAACCAGTGAAATAGGAAGACTCAACCTCATAAATTGGCCAACTCTATTGGCCTTGAAGAATAGATCAACAGAAGCAACCCGCTCAGTTTGGGAAGACACTAACTAGGTAAGTAGATAACTTGATTGGAGAAACTGAACATTAGATATGCCAGCTTGAGGTGCCTAAGGAGGGATAAGGGAATCAGTGAAGCTCCATCAGGGAAATCAGAAGCAGTGACCCTACACTGGGTTAGAATTCCTGGAGCAGGACGGGCTCCGTCCACATATCCTCAGACGGGATAAAAGAATTTCCACGAACATCAGATCTTTTAGGAGACATGATCTGAAAAGAGAACATATATAAATTACAGGAAATTTAAGACCTTAAACTCTATAGCTCAAAATAGAACAATAAGTAAACATTCCTAAATGCCTCATAGCCTCTCCCCTATAAGTATGACATGCTACACACCCATAAAAGTGACTCTACTTGAAAGACTTTACGAATACCCAATAACACTAAACTAGGGCTCTAATACTATCTTTGTCACGATCGAAACAAGGGACTGGCGATGATGGGTATCTCAAGTCCACTGTGAACAAGAGACTACCCCCTTTGCACCCAACCAAATAACACAATATCCCTAATATCAGATGAATTATGAATGTATATGAAGATAGCACAAGATAAGATTTAAAGAATAAAATATAAGTCTATGATCGAAAACCAATAACCAGAAAAAATAACCAACCAACATTACATAAGATCATAGTAATCCAACAAAGCCTTCTAATGAAAGAACAAAAAAACAGTATTGGTCAGGCTATCTCCCCAACTCCGATAGATAACCATGACAATGATAATGTTACTAATATTAAAAAAATTATCAACTCAAATCTAAAATTGGAAACTAATGAATACCTAAGACTTTCGAAGAATGGAAGATCACCACTTCACTACAACAAATCGACAAACCGAGTCAATCTACCTAACTCTATGAAGGAAAAGTAGAGGTATATCTGGTACCTGCATCATGTGGGGATACAACATCCAGAGATTGTTAGTGTTTAGAGATCTAGCATGTATTTCAAGGATAGGGCATAAAATAATGTCATGAATAACAATTTAAAACCATTCCAAAATTCAACGCACATGATCATATGGAGTTACATATATATATTATGTGCCGAGGTAGGGAACAAATCTTAACACACTTTACAAACTTTAGCCTGGATCGTGTAGCTGAACTGTCATAACATAAGAAGGCACCCACGGGTTATATGGGCCTAGCTCTCCTCCAGCTGGTAGGGCCCAAGTGTGTGTGGTCACACGAAATAGAGAGTATACATATGCATTATGGGGGACTTGAGCCTCCTAGTATACCAAGGTGATATAAGCACCCAATCATGTAATATAATATGAGGGACTCGAACCTCTAAGTCAATGATAATAACAAATAAGAGGGACTCAACCCCTCCGATCATATAAATCCTCCATCAGCAACCATAGTTTCTAGTATTAGTCCTTTCGAACCTCCACTTTCATGACTCAGCGCCACAACTCTTATTAAAGCCCAATTAAAACAATTATCACACATTATCATTCATTAAACCATGATACACATTTAGGCATATATTATTGGTATCATCATACCGGCAACACTTGCAAGGTAACATTAACATCCCAAAATAATTTAATTATTTGGGGAAATTCATGGCTCATTGGTTCAACTATACATTAGCTTGGGGAATTACACAACCCATATGGTTCAATTCAAAATCATTATGCTTTAATAACCTTTCACATTATGCAATAATTCAAGAGTAGTTCTATATGCATACTTCTTATATTTAAAAACAATTTCATAATGTGGGGCTGAGGTCATAACCACTTCAAAAGTCACAAGTTTGGGGAAATCACAATCTCTTAGCTTATTTACCATACCCATGAATCCAATTAATTTTAAAATCATTGTTAAAACATAACCCATGTAGGGACAA
Organism: Capsicum baccatum var. pendulum; assembly: GCA_030864225.1. Classification (NCBI taxonomy): domain Eukaryota; kingdom Viridiplantae; phylum Streptophyta; class Magnoliopsida; order Solanales; family Solanaceae; genus Capsicum; species Capsicum baccatum. The sequence continues at coordinate 119,864,534 of CM061556.1, forward strand.
ACATGAAATATCACATAAATAACAACTATTCAAGACCCTCAAACCATGTTTCAAAACCAACATCAATACCATATAAAAAACACTTTAAAACATATGCTCTTGACAAATTAGCAATTAGGGAAGAGTAACATACCTAAATACCAAGTTTCATAGAAAGAATTCAACCCTTAAACCCTTGGATGACCTACTTTCTTAAGACCCTAAGTATGGTTCCTTGAGAGAATTAAGAGAGCTTTGGAAGTGTTTGACTACATTATGAATGAGAAATAACTCCCCTTTAGTTCTTTATGAACGTGAGATTTTAATTGGGTGTGAAGGTAATTGTCCAAAGTGCCTTCAATTTAAAAACTAAAATTTAGTTGTCAGTGATTGCAGGTCACTATACGACTCATAGAGACTCATTATGACTCGTTACCATGAGTCGTAGCCAAGATATATTCTAGGAAACCTACACACTATCCCACAACTTAACTAATACAACTCATAATTAGATTCTATGACTCGGATCGTCTAGTTGTAGTCAACACAAAACCCATTTGGGGTTAACACTAGATATCCTACGATTTGTACCCAATGACTCGTAACAAGTCCTCATGACTCTTAGTGAGCCACTCATACTCAGAGCACAACTTAGTCACACACTTACTGTTTAGGTTATTATTTGAGTCCAATGACTCATCAGGACTTCTTATGACTCGTAGTCAGGATAGTGAGGATAATATTTAAAAAAATTTCAAGGACCAAAAACCCAAGGTGTTACAGTATCCCTAGAATCAAGCTAAACATAGTTTATTACATTTGAAATAAATAGGTCGTTCCTATTTGTCATTACATAGGATAAAGAAACATTACATAGGAATATAAATAAAATTTCTAGACATAGTATCTATTAACCAGATCTGTATTGATGGCTTTTGGCCATACTTCACCATTCATTTTTGCTAAGATCAATGCTCTACCAATTAGAACTTGATGAAACATGTAGGGCCCTTGCTAGTAAGGTGTGAAATTTTCATTATCTTTATTATAGTGTGAAAACATGCATTTCAATAGCCATTTTCCCATTTTGAATTATCTCGGTCTTATCTTTTTGTTAAAAGCTTGGCCATTCTATTTTGATAAAGTTGCCTATAACAAACTGCATTCATCCTTTTTTCATCAATTAGTATCAATTATTCATACCAAATTTTCACCTATTTGGCATAACTCAACTTAGTTTCTTGAATAATTTTCAACAATGGTATCTCTACTTCTGGGGTAACACTACTTCTATTTCATAAACCAAAAGATATGGCCTTTCTCTAGAAGAAGTCCTAATAGTGGTGCAATAGACAAGAAGGGAAAATGCCAAATTATCACACCAATTCTTGTAGGTATCAATCATATTCTACAATATTTGGTTGATGTCCTTATTGGCGATCTCAATAGCACTATCCATCTAAGGACAGTAAGAGGTGAAATTACTATGAGTAATAAAAAAACTTGTCACATATTCCATACATTAAGTTTCTATTGATTTAGCTCTATTATTTATTATAATTAACTCGAGAACTACAAATTGACAAATAATATTATTTTAAAAGAAAATTATCACCACTTTCTTTGATACAGACCTGTATTTGTAGGCTTCTGCCCATTTTGTGAAATAATCAATATCTACTAAAATAAGCCAATGTCTATTTGGCATATCTGACTCAACAAAATTGATGATATCCATACCCCAAGATGCAAACATCAAGGAAAATGCATCACATTGAGTTCATTAGGTGGAGCCAGAATAAAATCACCATAAATCTGATATTAATGATATTTTTGCACAAAGCAAATGTATTTTGTTTCCATGTTTATCTGGAAATAGACAGGTCAAAAAATCTTATCTGTTAAAACAAAACCACCTATATGGGGCTCATACTTGTCCAATTTATTTCTTTAGTTAACCTGATTGGTTCTTGCAAATCGACATAGCTTAACAACCTTAAATTTGGAGTCCTCCTATAAAGTAATTCTCCATTTAGGAAAAAATAATTTACTAATTTCCTAAGTATTCTCTTTTGAATATAAATTATGCCCTTTGAATAGTATTCATCCTTGAGATACTTCTTAACATCATATTACTAAGGTTTGCCATTTCGTTCTTCATCTACATAGAAATATTAGGTCAGTTGGTCTTGTTATTCACCTTGATAAGATCTATGAAATTTTTATCTAGATGTTGAATCATAGAGGACAAGGTGGCCAATGCATCTACTAACTCATTTTGAACTCATAGGATATTTTAAAATTCAGCTTTAATGAATCGCTTGCGTAACTCCTTCACGCACTCTAAATATAGAAGCAACTTCATGTTCATCCATCCTAGAGATGAGAAAAGTGGATACGCACACATGTAATGTATTAGATTTTGTGCAACCCAATTCAAGGCTCAACAAGTACATTCTAATAATGTATACTAAGTTTCATAAGGTATGAATTTCTTGCTCAAGTAATATATAGTTTTGTGTTTCTTCTCGGTTTCATCATGTTGTCCTAGAACACACCCAAATTTATTATTCGACACAAACAAATATAGTTGTAATTTTCTTCTAGGTTCTAGAGGCACCAAGATAGATGGATTAGACAAATACTCTTTGAATTTGTCAATAGCTTGTTGGTAATCATCTGTCCACTTTGTAGCAGCATCCGTTATTAGTAACTTGAATATCGATTCACAAATCACTGTTGACTTTGAATAAACCAAATTTATGTAATTGAGCTGACATAGGAAACTCATCATGTCTTTTAACTTTTGGAGGAGGAAATTCTTGGATAGCCTTTATTTTTGAAGCATCCAATTCTATGCTCTTCCTACTCACAATGAAACCTAACAGCTTCCCAAATGGTACACCAAATGCATACTTTACAAGATTTAATTTTAGATTATACTTCCTTAATTTACCAAAGAACGTCTTCAAATCTATCAAGTGATCTGAGATTTTTTGTGAGTTAATAATGATAACATCTACATAGACTTCATTCTCCTTATAGATCATGTTGTGAAAAATAGTAGTCATGAACCTCATATAAGTTTCCATTGTGTTCTTGAGTCCAAAAGTCATTACACGATAACAATATACTCCTCAAGGTGTAATGAATGTTATTTTCTTAACATCTTCTTTAATCATCAAAATTTGGTGGTAGCTTTTGAAACAGTCAATAAATAACTATAATTTTTGCTTTGTATAATTATCAATCAATATGTGAATATTTGGAAGAGGGAAATCATCTTTTGAGATAGCCTTGTTGAGATCCCAATAATCCATGCATACTCTAATTTTTTTCATCTTTATTTTGCACATGTACTATATTGTTAACTAGGTGGGATACTTTGTGACTCGGATGACCTTGGAATCAAATTGCTTGGAGACTTCTTCCTTGACTTTCAAACTCAAATTAGGTTTCATCTTTCTTGGATTTTGCTTTACATAAGAAAAAAATTGATTAATTTGCAGCCTATGTGAAACAATGTCTATGCTTAGACCCGGTATATCATTATAATACCATGAAAACACATCCATACATTGCTTCAAGATATTAATCAACTCTTTTCTTGGGGGTGGAGTCATGTAATGCCCCGAATATGGTACCTGGAATGCTATATGGTGCTCATGACCCCAAAGGACAACAAGCTAACCCATGGCTGATATCTATACCTGTATACTGCATAATATACTGTATAATATAGAAACATAAACTGAAAGGCCACAAGGTTCGAAACTGTAACACAGGATCTAATAAATCATAGCATATGGATGGGGTATGAAATACTGAAAACAACTGAAATAACTAACTGAACATGATAGTCTGGAAAGCCTCTAACTAACTAAACGGTCTGAAAAAGGAGTTCATGGGACATGTCCCCAACTAACTTCAACTAATAAATAAATTAATGAGATAATAAAGTAATCATCGTGTCCTTGAAAGACGAGGACTTACTTCTAGCTCTGACTGCTGAGACTGGAATCTACTGATGCTCTAGAGCTCGTGTCTCTAAACCTATGGTATAAGACACCATTGTGCAAATGCATCAGTACTTTGAATGTAATAGTATGCATGTAAGGTAGGTTGACTGCATGGGGTTCATATGCATGAACAATACTGGCTAACTAACTAATATGAACATGAGAATACATGCATGCATACGTAGTAACTACATCTGAAATCATGATAACATGAGTTTAGTGATACCTAACATGACTAATGACTGAGTTTTGATAACCAATAACATGAGTAACTATATCTGACAGTCCTGAATCTGATGAAACTAGTTGAGTTCCATACTGTATCTGAGTTGACTGTATCTGACAGTCCTAAATTCTGAAGAACTATTTGAGTTATTTTATAGAGACTGATACTGAGACTATGGGAGGTAGTTATCTAAAATACATGCCCCAAATAATGCATTATAGTTGAATTAGGGTCCAATCAGCGCTCTGATTGGAACGGTGTCAATACCGCGCTACTAGTAAAGACAACATGTGAGTGACCCTCGACTAGAAGGTTACTCTAATGAGAATGGTGGGAACCCTTAACTAGCAGGTTAAGACACCTCATCTACCTTCAACTAGCAGGTATGATGTCTCAACCTACGCTGGCTACATAGTTCTAGAATGTAAGGATTCCTTCTAAGAATCACACCCCCTACTGGCAGGTGAGTTCCCATCCTTGGGTTCACTCGGTGCTAATTTCTACTCCCATCTGAATAGACACTGAACATGATTAACTATTCTAAACATGGACTGAGTTTACTGATTCCTTTAATAGATGGAATACTACTAATATTTGACAACTGACTGAATTCATGAGATTACTGAGGTTACTGAATTATTGAGCTTTCCTGAGTCATATGACTGACTGAATTCTATAGATCATGGCTTGACTGAGGATATCATGAAAACATGACACTGGCTCTAGTCATACAACTAAATTATCAGGTACAAGTACCCCCAAGACTCGATGGAAAGAAACTGACAAAGCATGACTTTCTTGAATACATGACCAACATAGCAATCCATGCTTCATTTATTGGGGAAATTCATCAATCATGTGATATGAATAAGCTTGTACATAAATGGGGATTTCATAAGATCATACTAGTTAGGCATTTTTTCCCTTCACATAGGCATTTAATCAAACACATGGTAGGCATAGTATATGTAGACAATATTATATAACGAATAAACATCATGATTCGACTCTAATTTCATCATCCAAGGGTTTAATCATAGGTCCACATGAATCTACCTTTATACTAATCAATTCCACATAAAATTTATTTTCCAACATGGATTAGAATTCAATTGGTCATTATCAACATAAACAAAAGCAACCCAACTGAAATTCATAAAGAAATTCATACAATTGAACTTTGAAAAGAGATTCCTGGGATTCATGGATAAAAGAAGTCCATGAATGAACACTATTCATACTTGGGTTGAGTTACTTGAAGAATTTGAATCTTTTAGTTCTTGAAGAAGATTTGGATTTTGTTCTTGGGGATTAATCTTAGAGAGAAAACCCTAATTTTGTTATTGTAGATGGATAATGAATTTTTGATCTTTGGTCAGATATAACTAGGTATATAAATGGGTTGTAAAAGACCAAAAATCCCCTTTAAAAATTGTTTTAAAAATAACAGAACGGGATATGCGACGGTGGGTGCGACGGTCTATTGCTAGGTCAAAGGTCCGTCGAACTGACCGTTGCACTGAGACCAGAAATGGAACTTGATGTCTTGGTACAATGGTGGGGTATGATGGTCCATCACTGGGTTGATGGTCTATCGCTGGGTCGACGGTCCATCAGTCCTGACCATTGCTTCTAGGCAGAATAGGGCCTCACTGTTTCCCTTGCGATGGCCTGAGCGATGGTCCATCGCTAGTCCGATGGTCCATCAGCCTAGGACATCGATCCTGGGCATAACATAGTCACACTGCCTCGCTGCGACGGTCCGTTGGCCTCACTATCGCACTTGGGTGGTTTTACTGTCTTCTATATTTTGGCCATAGCTTTTTCTTCCAATGTTGGATTTTAATGAAATTTGTATCGATGGAAATCTTATTCAATTCCCCACGTGAAAAAAAGTGAAAATCTTAAAAATACCATGTGTACAAAAGTGGATTCATCTTTCAAAGAAAGCTTCTAACATTCTTGGGATAAGTTAAAGCTAGGAAAAAGTACGGGGTATTACAAGTCAAATGGATGATTATTTTTATTTCCTTTAAAAGTTTTGGACTTCCCTAGTTTATCATATCGGTTTCATCAAAATTTGGTCTTTTCTTGTTTCTAAATGTTCAAATTCATTGGTTAACTCTTCAGACTACATATCTTCTTCATGTTGTAAAGTATTATTTACTATTTTGAATTGGTTCTCTTGTTTCATCAAATGTTACATTCACAGTATTGAAAGATTTGTTAGTTTGCTCACTGAATAAGGCAGACAAGAAATTAATTAATAAATACAAAATTTAAATTTAAATAGAAAAACATAGTTTGGATTTGGAATTCAAGATTTCAAAAGTGAAGGCAAAAATCATATATTCATAAACATGATTCAGCCCTCAAATTTGAATTATGTTGTTTCATCGATACTAATACAATCATAAGACTTTAGAAGAACCAAAGATGGTATACAAGTCCAATTTTCAAAGTATATCCAGGCTCAGCATCCTAGATAGTTAGGATCTCACTACAATCCTCTAGAATCATATTGAATTCAATGTTTTCTTTAGAAATGAATAAGTTTTTGAGTCCTTGCATGAGGTCCTCTCCAACATTTTCTTCTAAAATTTGGGTAACAAATTCTTTACAAAATGACAAATTCAGGAGAACGATAGGCTTTGTCAAGTGAATGTCACCTTTTCTTTTGAAATTAACCAATGAGACTTCTTTAAGAGTACGCTTGTATCTAAGACCAAAAGGTATCTTTTAATCAGGCAATTGAATGGGCTCTAGTATTTCATCCAAGTTCACACCAATACCTCAACTAGGCATAAAACCATTCTTTTCAATATTTCCAAGGCCACCATTACAAGCATACGTGACAACTTTACCAGTTCTACCTAATTAGTAAACCTGATTTCCATAATATGGAAAATGGATCCATCAAATTTTCCAAATGTTTAATAATAGGGACTAAGTTTTCATGGTAGATCAAATTACTTTTCTCTCTATAATCATAATTTCATGATAATACCAAACAAATTTCAAAGTTTGATACAGGGTAAAAGGGACCACACCATCAATGTGAATCCATGGTCTTTCGAGTACAAGTTGTAACTAGTAGATATGTCCAATAGTTTGAATTCCATTGTGAACTCCACAGGTCCTATCAAAAACTTTTAATCCTAACATTACTTTCACGAACTTTCATGATGTTAATTTATAAAGCTTGGAGGGTAGTAAGAGGACAACTAATAATAGTTGAGTCATTGTCAATAATAACTTTAGAAACAAACTTGTCCCTACACCTTACAGTGATGTTTAATGCTCTATTATGCCCAAGGCCTTCAGGCGGAAAATCATCTTAATGAAAAAAGATTATGTTAGCTTTCAGAACTTGTCCCACCATAGTTGAAAAATTCTTGCTAGTTATCTCAACTGGCATATAAGCTTCATTCAACACTTCACTAAAGAATTCATGTGAGTTACAAAACTCATCAATAATGACAATAAGAAGATTTAGGTAGGATTTTTCTTTATCTGCTCCATAATAAAATACTTCTTAATCGATATGTTTATCCAGAAACCTCTACCTTAGCCTCCGTCATAGCCCTTTTCTTGATATTCTTCTTTCTTGGTGCTCCTCTCACAACTTCTCCAGGGTCATAACAATACCCAAACTTGTCATTTCTACAGCAGTGGATTCTACAACTAATTTTCCCTTTCCTTTATCCCATACTTCAGTCAAGTAATTCTAAGGAATTGCTTTGGTATCTAGTGAAGGTGTTTGAACAATAATGTTGTGATCATAGGTTTAGAAGAAGATTCTACTTCGATTGGCGCTCGGACCTAGTCTATAATTATAGGCACATTAAAATCTAATGTTTCAACCTTTTCCTTATCATTGAATGATATAATAATTTCTTCCAAATTTTATTATTCATCGATAGTGATTATGTTCATATGGGCATCTTCATAATTTGGCAAGCGGTTGCTATTCATATTAAGGAGATCCTCTTTTATCTAAATAACTTCTATGATTAGTGCCTCAATCGTATTCTTAAGAGTAAGGAAATTCTCAATGTCATGCCTAGAAACTCCAGGGTGATAAGCACAATTCTTTGTTCTATTATACCATACAGCAGGGGATTAGGAATTATACCTTGGATTATTGTAATGACTTGATTTTTTAGAATTATGGATTTTATATGATTTGACAATTTTAACCCTCCCATGATTACTACGTGATATCTATGGAGTGTGGGTATGATCAATAAGATTCCCAATGCATTTGGATATGATTTGCATGAGTTTATAGTTTTTGGAGGTTAAAAGGAATTTATAGTTGAATTTGGTCAACATTTATTATTCTATGCATTGGATGGAAAAATGGACTATGCCAATATATTTGTGTAACACCCCGTATTCAAGTACGTGTATTGACGTATTCAAGTATGTGTATTGGTCTTATTTATATAGAATTAATTTTTTTATTTTATTTATACCGGAATTTGCCCGTCGATGGTTCCATGCGAAGGTTATTGAATAAGATTTCCAACGATATAAAGATTTCCAAAAATGGATAGGTTTCATATATAATCAATCACATTCGAGACAATAAAACGGTGACCGGGATATTTGGGAATAGTAAATGTGCGGGGAAATTTCCTGCACACAAACTACTGAGGCCAGCTGAATTTTTGGGTCAACTTCAAACGATCATAACTCCCTTAATATAATGAACTGGGAGATCTAAGACCTACGAAAAAAAATATTTGAGTCTTCTTTCCAATGCAATTGGTTTCATCCAAATCCAACGTCTGAGTAAGGAGTTATACTCGTTTTACTTCAGCCTACCAAAACAGATTTTTAGGGTCAACTTCAAACGACCATAACTCCTTGTACAGGACGAACTGGGTGGCCTACTTTATATGAAAAGAAATTCCTTTGAATTATCCTTTCAACGATACCAATTTTACCCAAATCCGATATCGGAGCAAAGAGTTATGGTCGATCTACTTTAGCTTATTAAAACAGTCCACCAAAGGACAGATTTGACATTATTTTAATTTTAAAGGCATTTTGGCCATTTCCTATTATATTATGGACAGTAATATGTGTATATATACATGTATATGAGTTCAAAAACTCATTTTCATTATCAATCATTGAGAAAGAACAAAACCTAGCCAAATTTGACCTTTAAATTACTTTTGATTCAACTGTAGAAATTCCAAAGTAATCCGATAACTGCGTTTGTCATCTCGAGAGCTTCGAACGGCACCTATTATTTGTGCAAAAAGGATTGCATAATCAAAGGTGAATTCTAAGGTATGAATATTATTTGTCTTTGTTCTTTTCCATATGTATATGTGTGATAGAGGATTATATGTATTGGTTGTTATTGAAAGGTGATGAAAATAGGGTTATGGACTACTTTGCATGGTTTGGTTGTATTAAATTGTGGATGGTGGATATGGTAATTGAGTTATGGAAGGTGGATATGGTGATATACTATTGAATTGATGATTATTTATGTCTATGGCTCAATTTTGTTTAATGGATTGGTTGGAAGGATAAATGAATCCAAACTTGATATTGGAGGATGTTGTATGAATATGCATGGCATGTTAATGTAATTGGAGTATAAGAGGGTTAAAGTGACACCCTTTATGGTATAATTAAGTCTTACTACTTAACCACTAGTTTGGTAAATTGAAATAATTGAATTGTGATGTTTGGTCGCTAATACTAGATTGCTATATATGTTCATTGTAGATAAGTAATCCAAAAAGACGGGAAGTCCATTTGGGACTAGTATTGAAGGTTGACAGTCAAGTATGTAAAGCATACTTTATACCATATCTTTGGCATGAAAGTGAACAATTGTTCTATTAAGAAAGTTTCCAAAGTTATTCAATAACATGTGGTCCATAATGGTTTTGTATGATGTCCTAAGTTACCAATGAACTTGTTTCCACCCTACAAGATGTCAAGACATTCCAATACTTACTTGTCTTCCAAATCTTACATGTTTATTGCACTAATGAATGTCAGAAGGTATCCGGTTACTCAAACAAGATCCATGTGCTATTAATGACTCCAAAACATTTCATTGATATACCAATAAGTTCCTACTTCATTCTTATGGAATTGATGACTCCAAAATACTTCATTGATGTGCCAATGAGTTCTTACTTCATTGTTATTGCATTGATGGTCTATTTATATGTCTCTTATTGATGTATCATTGTTTTAAAGTATCAAAAATGCGGTGGCGACCGAAATAACAATCTCAAAGATTAATTGAACTAAGTGATAGAAGTTCTCTCTTATCGGGTGGTATCCCAGGGGCATAAGCCTATCATGGGTCGATCCCTATTTATGTATTTATGGGTGGTATCCCAAGGGCATAAGCCTATCATGGGTCGATCCCAGATGATATGTACTAGAGGCAGCCTAATGGTCACAGTACAGTACAGTAATGATTACAAAGATGATAAGAACGAAGGTAAAGTGATTGAATAAATACAATGTACAGGTTGTCACAAGTTCTAGTAAGCGTGGTTCACTCCTATTACGATTTATTCGTTTGTTTCTGATTTATATTGAGCTCCTATATCATATGTGATTATCTACAGTTTTACATACTCAGCACATATTTCGTACTGATGTCCCCCATGGGGGACCTGCATTTCATGCTGCAGGCATAGGTACCTCAGCTCATACACCGCACAAGTAGGAGACAGGATATCCTACTGCTTTTGGTGAGCTCCAGTTTGCTTCGGGGCTTTTCATGTCATATCCAGTCACTTTTGGTATTGTATAGAAGTTAGTTATATGGCGGGGTGTGTCCCGACCTTAGTTAAAATCTGTGTATTGTCTAGAGGCTTTGTAGACCTAATGAACAGTCAAGGTGGTGTTTTGTTAATAAACGTGATGGCTCCAGCAGCTAAGTATTGCATATACATATATATGTGTGTTGGATCTTATACAGGTGATTATTTCCTTTTATATATGACATGATGTTGTCCAAATTTTGGGTTGTCATAGAGGTATGCATGGGAAGTATAAGGTTATGAGATGGTTCTCCCGGGCCTCCTCAGTTATGGGTGTCAGTCCGCCCTAATAGGATTTGAGGCATGACAATTTGGAACATTAATTTTTGGTTAGTAGCATGGTTGGTATGATTTTATAGTTTTTACATATCATTTCAACCCTTGATTTAAAAGATTGTGAAATTCGGTCTCATGGGTCAATTATGTAACAATGACGTCTTTTCTGAAATCTGATGTCACCGTTGAGCTTGGAGCATCAAATTTTATAGGATATCATAGCTTCTTTACATTGTCGAGATTCTGGATTAATCCTGGGGGGTTGGCAGACACTTGGAAAATTTCCAAGTCTAGCTGGTGTAGCCGCTAAAGCCCCATTTTGGCCACTTTAGTGACCCTGGTCCCAGTTGGGGTACCTCTTTAGTGGAGCCTTTTCCATTTTAGAAAAAATCACTAAAGCGGCTCCTTTTCCACTAAAGTGGACTGGGATAACATGCGAGTACCACTAAAGCAACACTTGACCACTTTAGCATTGACCACTTAGCGGTCAAGTGGCCGCTTAAGCGGTCAAGCCTGTTTATTATATAATCATCTTCTCTCAATTTTTACACTATTTTTGAGACTTTGAAATTTAGGTTTTAGTGTTTTGGGACGATTTCTTCCATTTTCAAGATTGGGTAAGCTCCAAATCCCTATTTCAATTATTTTACTTTGATTCTTGTCATCTATAGATTGTAAAAATACAATTTCAAATGTGAAAGTTAAGAATTTTGGCTCGGAAGGCCTAAAATAGTTTTCTACAACCTCAGACTTATCACACCCTCATCATCATCATCATTATCATTATCATTATATTGCATGCATTGTGCACCTCTATGTTGTACTCTCATGATTAATTTGATGTCTATCTATCTAGTACTTTATTTTTGTACTTATACTTGGTATTTGTGCTTATATTTAAAACTTCTAGTAGAGATAGTGTAGGCTACTATTTGGGATATTTTTTTTATTGTAGGTGACGTGCCTATAGTGAATATTTTATATACCTTATTTTCTATTTTGCTCAGTCAACCTATGATACCTACTGAGTAAAGTGGACCATTCTCATCCCTACTATGCCCTTTTGGTATAGATCTAGGTACGAGTGTGTAGTATGGCAGCTGAGTTTGGGCAATTATTTGATACTTTTGAGGTAGTGGCCACTCTATTCTTCTAGTGTTGACATTCTACCCCTTCCTATCTAGTTTTTTTCTTGTTTTATATTTGAAGACGAACTTGTGTTCCTTTTTGCATCCTCGGTTATATTTTTAGACTTCGAGTTGCATAGAGATTGTTCTTACACTATAACACTAGTTTTCGGGGTGATCTATATAATATTTTGATTATTAGAGTTCTGATATGTTTATGTATATATGTATGTTTAATTTTGTTCAAGAAATCCTACATTAGAATTTTTGTGATGTTTTCTCATTCATATTAGTTTGGATGATTGGCTTACTTGTCAAGGCATAGCCGCAATAAGTGCCATCTTGACCCTTATTTTTAGGTAAGGACAAATCAGTATCAGAGAAGCCAATTTATTGGTGTCATCAGTGTAAGAAAGAGTATCTGGTAGAGTCTTGCAGATTGGTACAAGACATCCATATCTATCTTCGAGAGGTTATATGATATCTTTAGCAAACTTTAATATTTTGTTCCTTTTCATGCAGATCTTTCATATATTATGTTTTAAATCTTGTTTCACTCTTTTTATGCAGATGGTGAGGACTAGATCTTGTGAAGCTAGAGATGCTGAGCTATCATTCCAGGAGAGAGCCTAGTTTAGGGAGCGAGTTACGAGTTGTGGATGGGTATGAGGTAGAGTACATGCATGAGGATCTACCCTTTTTAGAGGTAGAGGATTTCCCTTGATCCTTATATTGAGCATGTTGGAGATATGACACATACTAAGGTTTAACAGAATTCATCTACCATGATCTCAGAAGGGTTGTTGATTCATTTATTGACTTATTTGAAGGGTGTTCCTTTGGGTTCACCTGGTGTTTATCCATCTCAGAATATTTTACCTCCATCTGTGCCAGAGTTTAACTATGGTATTCCTCTGGGTTCGAGCATGGATCCTCTAGTGGTACAGACATCTGTTTATGGCACTCTACTAACTCTGAATGTTGTTCCTTCTTCTGTGACTTTATCCAAGTTTGGTATTTCAAGTTGAGGAGTTTAGTTTTTATCTATGTTACCCCCTTAAGTAGGATCTGAGCCAGCTAGATTTACTATGCCTCCTGTTATTACAAGTAGAATTATGTATTTTGAGAATAAAAAAAGGTTAGAGAGATTCATTCACTTGAGTCCACCTAGGTTCGATGGTGTTGTGGGTGAGGATGCCTATGAGTTCTTGAGTGATTAACGAGAGAAGTTGCATAACCTTGGATCACTTGAGTTGAACGGAGTTGCTTACATGACCTACCAGTTGAGAGATATAGGTAGGTATAGGTGTAGGTCATTTGTTAGTTACAGACATTTGGGTTCTCCAGAGATGACTTAGGATCAGTTAGTTGAGGCCTTCTTGGACAAGTTTGTGGCATTCAGACTGATGGATCATATAAGAGATTAATATGATTACTTGGAGTAGGGCTCTATGACTTTTGAAGAGTATGAGGCACGTTTACATGCCTTGTTTAGATATTTCTTTACAAGTATTGCTACCGAGTATGAGAAGATTCAAAAGTTCGTGAAGGGATTGGAAGTTTCACTTCAGTTGGCTAATTCCCAGATGGTAGTGTCAGGGGCATCATTTTAGAGTATAGTGGATCATACAAAGATGACTGAGTCTACTAACTAAGCTTCTTAGGGAGGCGCGAAGAGAGTGTGTGATCGAAGAGAGTTCTGTAGTAGTACTCCTTGAGGCAGAGATTGTAGAAGTTCCCGTGGGTATCATGGTAGACCATAGAAGAAAGCCTTGTAGGGCTCAGATAGTAGGTTGTCTAATTCAGCATTTTGTGGTGGTCATTCTAGCTCAGTCATACCTTCTCCTATCAAGTTGGGCCATAGAGGTTGCTATATGTATGATGATTTTAGCTATTTAGCCAAAGACTATCCCTGTTGTATTTGTAGGCCTGCTTCTATATTAATAGTGAGAGGTAACCCTCATAGAGGTAGAGGTACTACTAGAAATATGCATAGTAGAGGTAGTGGTGCTCGTAGAGATGGTCGTGGATCTACTCAGACAGGTAGGGAACATAGAAAATAGTATGCTATACTCACTAGACTAGAAGCAGATACTTCTGATGCTATTATCACAAGTATCATCCCCCATTACTTCAGATCTGTATCTGTATTATTTGATCTGGGTTTGACTTTCTCTTATTTGTCTACATACTTTTCTTTGGGTTTTGATTCTACTAGTGAGCCTTTTATTGTGCCTATTCATGTATCTACCCTAAGGGATACTCTTTAGTACCGGATCAAGTGTATCGATATTATATTGTTACCTTTGTTAGGCGTGAGACTTGGGTAGATCTTATCGTCCTAACTATGATAGATTTTGATGTCATCTTGGGTATGGATTGGTTAGCTCTTTATCATACTATTCTAGACTGTTATGCTAAAACTTTGACTTTAGCTTTGCTAGTTGTGCCAAGGATATCTTGGAAGGGTGTACTTTATTTGGTTCCCATGACAGTTCTATCTTTTCTTTAGGCTCAACGCTTGGTTTATAGGGGATATTTGTTGTATTTCTCCCATATTTATGATGCTAGTATTGTTTTACCTCCTTTTTTGAACTCTAGTATTGTCTATGAGTTCATGGATATTTATTCAATGGATTTGCTTGGTATGCCTCTAGATGTCATTTTGACTTTCCTATTGATATTGAGCTGGGAACCAAGCTCATCTATATTCTCTTTATAGGATGTCCCCAACAGAGTTAAAAAAAATAAAGGATCAATTGTAGGAGCTGTTGGATAAAGGGTTTATCTGACCTAGTGTATCACCTTGGGGTGCACCTGTCTTGTTTGTGATGAAAAATAATGGATCTATGCTTATATGTATTGATTATCAACAATTGAACATGGTGATGGTTAAGAATAAGTATTCTTTTCCTCGTATTGATAATTTGTTCGATCAACTTCAGGGTGCTTTAGTTTTTTTGAAGATTGACTTGAGGTCCAGGTGTCACCAGTTAAGGATTAGAGCTTCTGATATTTCAAAGACTATTTTGGACACGGTAAAGTCATTATGAGTTCTTGCTTATGTCATTAGGATTGACCAATTCCTCAGTCGTATTCATAGAGTTAATGAACCGAGTGTTTCGATCCTATCTCGGCTCTTTTGTTATTGTATTTATAGATGATATCTTGGTTTACTCCAAGAGTGAGGCTAACCATGAGAAGCATTTGCAGATTGTGCTTCAGAGATTGAGATATGAGAAGTTGTATGCTAAGTTCTCTAAGTGCGAGTTTTTTTGGATTTTATCTCTTTCTTAGGTCATATGGTTACCAAGGATGGTAATATGGTCTATTCGGCCCAGATTGCAGTGGTTCATGATTGGGATAGAACTACTTCTCCTGTTGAGATTCAGAGTTTTACTAGTTTAGCAGGTTACTATCGGTGCTTTTTAAGGATTTTTATTCTATTGCATCTCCCTTGACTAAGTTGACTCATAAAAATATTTCCTTTCAATAGTTCGATTCTTGTAAGGTAAGCTTTCAAAAGCTCAAGGATTTATCGACCTCAGCTCATATCTTTACTTTTCCCAAGGAGGGCATGGGTTTTATCATCTTATGTAATACTTTTGGTGTTAGGTTAGGCGCTATGTTGATGCAGGGGTGGGGGTGAAGGTAAGGTGATTGCATAAGGTTCTCGTCAGTTAAAGCCCTATGAGAAGAAATACCCTACCCATAATTTGAAGTATGCGTGGTTGTTTTTGCTTTGAAGTTATGGAGGCACTAATTGTCTAGAATCCATTGTGAGATCTTTTTGAATCATCATAGGCTTCGGTATTTCTTCACCCAATGAGATTTTAATATGAGCAACATTGTTGGCTTGAGTTACTTAAGGACTAATAACCTTACTATTCTCTATCATCTAGGCAAGCCTAATATGGTTGCGGATGCCTTGAGTCAGAAGTCGATTAGTATAGGTATCTTGGTGTATATTTTGACTCGGAAGAGTCCCTTGGCCTTAGAGGTTCAGTCTTTGGCTAACCAGATTGTTAGGCTTGATAATTTGACAACTGGGTGTGTTTTGGAATTTGGAGAGGCTAGATTTTCTTTGATCGAGCAAATTCAAGCTCATCAGTTTGATGGTGTTGGGTTGAGAGTGATTCAAGATAAGGTGTTGAGTGGTGAGTCTAAGGAAGTCTCACTTAATTTCAAATGGTTTTTTGAGGATTAGAGGTTGAGTTTGTGTGTCGAGAGTGGGTGATTAGGTGAGATTGATATTAGTGGGGGATCATTGTTCTAGGTATTCCATCCATCGAGGAATGACTAAGATGTATTGTGATTTGAGACAGCACTATTGGTGGGATGGTATGAGAAAGGATCTAGCGAATTATGTAGCTTGTTGCCTATATTGCTAACGAGTGAAGGCAGAGCATTTGAGGCCTGGTGGTTTGCTTTAGAGGTTACCCATTCCCAATTAGAAATAGGAATGGATCATTATGGACTTCGTGACTGGGTTGCCTCTACTTTCCATTGTTTTGATAGTGTTTGGGTGATCATGGATCGATTGACTGTTTAGGTTTCTTTCAGTGCTTAGAGGTTAGACCACATCTGTATTCGTGATATAGTTCATCTTTATGGTGTGCCGGTGTCTACCATTTTATATAGAGGTTCGATGTTCAAATTTCACTTTTTAAAGACATTTTCGAAGGAGATGGGTACCCGGGTTGATCTCAACACAACTTTTCAACCCTATACACGGTTAGTCAGAGCAGACTATTCAGGTTTTAGAGGATATACTCTGCACTTGTATTAGGGACTTTTGAGGTCAGTAGGAGCAACATCTAGCTTTGGCGGAGTATGCGTATAATAATAGCTACAATTTTAACTACAATAAATTTGACTATTAGTGACAAATTATTTTGTCACTTAAACATCGTATGACATAAGTAAAAGTTATCGGTGACAAAAAAAAAATTGTCAATTTTTTGTCTCTAAACGTGGGTCCCTAAATGTATTTAAAGACAATTTAGTGTTTTGTCACTAAATAAAGCATAGTAACCACAAAATTCTTTGTTGTGCCCAAATATATAATATTTATGATGAACTTATTCGTCAAGAGAAATATTTAAAAATTGTAGGTGATAGTGCAATTTCATCACTAAAAAGGTTATTAATAGCGACAAAACTACCTCGTCACTAATTTTTTAGCTTAATTAACGGCGACATCAATTTTCTCTTAAGTTACACATATTTCGTAGTTAAATAATAGAAGTCCCCTCACTAAAGACAATATTTTATAGACGAAAAGATACTTTTTCCCAAAATATAATTAGTGACAATTTTGCTTTTACAAAAATAACATATAACTATGTAGTTGAAACCTACTGTATATCCATCAAAAATAAATGGGGTCACTAAAATTTTCATTGTAAATCGTGATTGGTGGCAATAATACTCAAATTTAATTTGAAATTAAAGAACTATATAACTGATCAAAGGCAATTCTAGAACAAAAACTATGTTGTCACAAATATAATCACTTTATGACAATGATATGTCCTACAAAAAAAAAATGTAGTTATTTTTAAAAATACAATAAAATTTCATCATTACATCTTTCTCCTATCTTGTGAGCTACTTCCACTTGTTTGGAGCGAGAAAAACAAAATCTTTGAGTTGTTATTTCCAACTTTGTCGATAGCGTTATTTCCAACTTTGTCGATAGCACCATCAAAAGTATTGCTACACAGCTTTTACATAAATAAAACAAAAGAGAAGTTGAACAACTTCATTATAGAAAATGGTACTCATTAAGGATAACAGATCAGAAAAGAGTCATAAGACGTTAGAATGAGCATTAAAGCTTAAACCCTTACCATGGCTTGATAACATGACAACAACTTTACTGATTATTTAAAAGCTCCCCTTCAAATGCATAACAGATGTACAGTTTAAAGCTATGGATTTCTAGGTTTAAAAAATTAAGAAAAAATCATGGTTAACTAAACTAGCGAGGTACAAACTTGTCCCTAGCTAGAGCCACCTATTCCATGATTCATCCTACATAAGCTAATTTATCATCCGAAATGGATTGGATTTCCTATATTAAACAAAAATCATCTAACTAATGATTATCACTCATTCTAATCTCAACTGTACTTGGAAAGGCATTAGGAAAGTTTATCCTAAAAATTTCACCCAAGACCTAACTAGTGCTTTGATATCTGATAACTGCAATTTCTTATATTTTCATACATCTTATCTGAAGCAGGTAAAGTAAAAAAAAAAAATTATGACCTATCTAGTTAGAACCTTAATTAACTTAGAGACAAATAAAGGCTCAACCAAGTGTAAATGTTTCTAAAAATTTTAGATGTAGACCAATAAATTAAATGAATTAATTTGCAAACAAAGATTATACTGCAACACACTATTTATCTAATACAACAACAACAACAAACCCAGTGTATTCCCACCTGGTGGGGTCTGGGGGTAAGATGTACGCAGTCCATACCTCTACCTCTAAAGAAGTAGAAAGACTGTTTCCGATAGACCCCGGCTGAAGACACAAAACACCAGATACCACACAAATACAAATACAAATACAAAGTGAAGCACCGAACAAGGATACAAGAGTACATGAGTACATAACATAACATCCATAACATAGATACGGCAGTCATACGTAGAAGAAAAAGAAAACAGAAGGAAAACAGAGGAAAGCACCCATATTCGTACCCCCAGCAAGTAATTCCCTACACTAGCGACCCAAACTGGCCCTAGTCCTCTGCCCTAACACTATTTATCTAATACTATATTAATTTAAATAGATGTTTATCCTAAGTGATAGACAAGAAAGAGAAGAAATAAAGCACATAAGCAAGTAAATAAGCAAATAAATAACACTTGCAAAGTTAAGAGAATACGTTACTGTGTGTTTGCAATTCCTTTTGTATTCATTAAAGAAGAAGAGTGACTAGATGGATTGGTCTTTATCTCATCCATAGTAGGAAATTTTCAACCTGTTTCAGAGAAAAGAGCTATGGTTATATTACATGCAAGAAACTGTAAAAAGATAAGAAAAGATGTAAATAACATATACATGTATGCTCCATGTAAACACATTTTACATGTTAAACTATGCATTTCAAATATGAACAAACAAATTTAACAAGAAAGAGTTTACAAAAACCTTCTAATTAAGTCATTTCTCTGTTATTACAGGTTATACTAGAGCTAAAAGAACACCACTAGGTAACATGAATTTTAAAAAGTTCAAAGAAATTGAGTTCAAAATATGAGGGCTTAAGGAAAGTACTGATTTAGAACTATGTTTATATTTTAATTACTGAAAAAATGTTTAAAAAACAAAATCATATTCATAACCTTAAGGAAGAATCCTAAAAAGTTTAAATTAGCCTCACTCTACTTGAAACCCAAATCATTATTAAACACCAATATTGTGAATTCAAAAGGCATGGGTATTTAGCTAAAGAAAACATCAAGGAACTCAATGAAGGTAGATGGGTTCGACTTCAAAAAGAAATAGTAATACTACTCGATAAATGTTAAATGGGGAAGTAATTCTTTACAATAGCAGAAGGCTAAGAACAAAATAAACCATCGGTCACTGTTCAATTTATGTGAAATGTCAAAAAAGTGCACATAGAAGAAAGTACATATGCAGGGCAAACAATACAAATTAAATGTTGCATAAATTCATTCTTGCACCCTGCTTATTAGTTGTTAAGAAAATGAAAAGTTACAACAAAATTCCAAGAGAAACCAAAAAAGAGAAGAACTAATAGGAAAGTAAAATAGAATGATAATAAAGATAAAGAGAAAATGGAAGTAGAGAGAAATACTCAAACTTAAACCAAATTTGCATTCACTATGTACTAGTTTTAGATTCCACTCTATGTGAAACTACATTAATGAAATCTTATGAATTTTCCTAAGTTGCAAACCAATGAAGATTGCCAATAAAGAGATTATTCACAAGATGAATAATCAGAAACATTTAGCACCAAGTTACACTTTATAAATGCATCATTCAATTGTTATGACATTTTTCGTTAGCAACATAAGAATACCTAATCATTATTTTTATCTACTAACTTTATGATTATGAGGATCCATTGTCTCTATTAGTTTCACATACAAACTTTACTCCTAACCATAGACACGAACCAAAGAAATTTTGCTTATAGTCTAGTATGTTGTACTCCCGTTTCAAAATAATTGAATTGTTGGAATATGCACGCATCTTAAGAAAAAAGACAGAGACATAAAATGGTCATGTTTTTTCATTTTTGTCTTTTCAAACTCCAAAACATTAGTAATGATCATTGAAATTCATCCTTGAAAATTTAATTAATGAGGAGTAAAGTTGAAAAAAAATTTCAACATTTATGTTAAACAATGAACAATTCAATTATTTTAAAACACTAAAAAACACTCTAACTACTCAATTATTTTGGAACGGAGGGAGTAGCTAGCAAAGTGTAGACTTAATTCCCTTGCAGTGAGAGGACATACACAAAAAAAATCAGCATTGCACATAGATGAGTCAATTTGCACACCTAAACGTAGAGTTTAGCATTAGTTTTAAGGAAAAAGAAAATATAATGTAATTCAACCAAAAAGTACAGAATTTAGTGCTAACAAAAATGAATATGATCCTCTAGAAATACCAAAATAGAGACTTTATCACTAGCAGTGTAATAGATTTTGATCTGAATTTTCTTTTATTTCTTTCTTGCCAAAACTGCAGAAAAAACACCCATCTTAATGGCAAAAACAACAATATATACACCCATCAATGGTGAAACTTTGATTTACTAGACCGAAATTAGTACAGATAAAGAGAGAACGTACCTGAAGTTATTGAAGTGAAACCAAGAAGCAGTCTCATCTAAAGAAGTTTTAATTCTATTATTAAGCTTAATAGAATTAAAAGAGAGGAATATTTGGGACATTTTTATAGAGGAGAGAGAATTTTCTGCCTTTGCTTTTCGAGTAAAAAAAATGAAAATTTGGGGTAACAAATCAGGTGTTCACAATTTGGTAAAAATTTTCATTCAAATTTAAAATCAAATCAAATCTATTAAATAAATTATTTTTTATTTTATTTTGATTTGGCTTGAATTTAAATTTTTTTAAAATTATGATATTGGATTTTTCTTTAATAAAAAAATTGAATCAAACCACAAATCAAATCAAAATGATTTTGATTTATTTGAATTTTAAAAAAGATTCAACCCTCTAATCTGGTGTCACTGGTGCAAGAGTTACTAAGTACTAAAATACAGACTAAACTTATATCAGTCTGTATACGAAATACAAAAATGCAAATAATAGATATTGAAAAAGAGGAATGTAAACATCCGAACATCAAGTGCTCACCATAACTTTGAATAGTGACTCCTAAACGAGCAGAATCAGTAAAAAGATTCGTACTAAGATCTACATAAAGAAAAAAATAAAGAAGTGTAATATAAGTACCAAAACATACAATATAAATAGGCATCATAGGGCGACCGAGCTCTAAAGATAATATAAAGTATAAATAACATGAGAAAAAAATACATAGACATAATAGATACCTAGCAATCTAACATAATAAGGATCAAACTAAAAATAGTTGAAGCAATATATACAGAATAGGTATACAGTTAAATATGCAGTGCGAGAAAGTAAACAGAGAAATTGACTGAAAACGTCCCTCGAACCGAATTATTAAGGTGGTACAGTTTCCTTCCAAAGTAGAATTTAGTGAATAAAAATTTGTACAAATTCTTTGAAAATCAAGGAAATCCAGTGAAACATATCCTTCAAAAAATTCAACATTGGTGATAAGATTCAACCGAACTCTCCAAAAATCGAAACACTTGTCCTAGCAAGTCACAAATACAGTGTAGCAACTACATGAAGACTCAAAACAAGAAAAATACTCAAAATTTTAAAAAAATAACCTAGGCTCAATACAAATAACCAATTGAATCAATAAATTATATACATTATTATAATTATTTGGACATATGATATTAATTATTCATAAAAAAGGTATTAAGATTTATATATTTAGTCATAAATTTAATTTAGTCAACATATATGTAACATATACACAAGAATAATTTAAAATTTCGTTACTTAAAAAATATGCTCAAACTTCAAACTAAGTCTACTTGTCTATATGTGGTGTAACTAAGGGTGTCAAGTGGGCCGGGTCGGAGGTGTCAAGTGGGCCGGTCCGACCCGACCCGATTACCTAACCCGGTCCGGTTTGACTCAGCCCGGTAAGCCATAGGGCTTTAGGGTTTCGGGTCCCGGATTGGTTATTTTGTTAAAATGGGCTCGGTTAACCCGGCCCGGCCCGGTCCGGCCCGGAAAATTAAAATATATATATATATATATTTTAGATTTTGGGTCAAACTAGCCGTTGGCCCAACGGCTATATAGCCGTTTTTGGGTCCAAACGGCTAGTTTGAGCCCATTTAGTATAAAAAAAAAAAACTTTAAAAAATATTTTTTAATCCCAAAAATAAATCTATAAATACCCTACAACTTCAAATCATTTTTCACATAATTTTTCACTCTCTCAAAACTCATTCTCTCTCAAATCTCAATTCTCAAAAATTCAATATATTTAATTTCTTAAAGTGTTCACTTTAATTTTTTAATTTTTCGTTTACAAAGTACGAGCGAAAATTTTAAAGTCGCAATCTTCGGATACTTCCAAAATTTGGTATTGTCGTTCCATCTCTTACGTTTAATTTTTATTTATTGTATTAATTGTTTAACATTTAATTTTATTATATTTGTGTATTTTGAATATTTTTAGTTTAATTTAATTTATATTATGGATAAATTAAGAAACCTCGCTATTAAAGGTGTTACAAATTTTTGTCCCGGAAACGATAGTGGTAGTAAAAAGCGAATTACTAGCGGTAGAGGTAGTTCAAGAAGTAGATATACCCGTGTGTCTTCGCCTCCGGTACCGCTTGGTACACCTTTTGAGGAAGAAATAGGTGTAGGTGATCACGATATGGATTATGTAGATGCGGTTAATTTAGACGAAGATAATGAAAATATTGCTCAAACACTCGCAGTAGAAGATGCTAACATTAGATCTGAATCAGTTAATCTCCCTTCCCGTCCTCGCAGTGCCCCAAAACCTCATAAAAGAACTAGTATTGCATGACAATTTTTTGAACGCATATCAGATATTGAGGTGCAATGCAATATTTGTCAACAAATATATAAGCATAGAAGTGGAGGCAAGCAAGGGGGTACGGGTATGTTAATGAGACATATAGCTGAAGATCACAAAAGAGAGTTAAATATTGCAAAAGGTGGTGGGGATATTGGTGGGTCAACGCAAACTAGAATGGACCGAGCAACCGGTCAAGTAGCGAAAGAGTATAATAAATTGAGGGACAGGGAAGAAATAGCTAAAATGGTAGCTGTGGGTTGTTTGCCTTTTAGTTTTCCTTCTTCTGATGCCTTTATTCGTTATATACAAGCAATTTACAATCCTATGTTTAATGGTATTCCTAGAACTACTTGTCGGTCTGATATTTTTAGACTTCATTCACAATATTGTTTTTATTTATCAACATTGTTAAAAAATATTCAATGTAGATTGTCCCTAACTTCTGATCTTGGTCGTGTTGTAAATAAAAATGATTATTTAACCGTTACTTGTCATTAGATGGATAGTAATTTTGTGATGCAAAAACATATTCTTGTTTTTTTATATGATGAAGATCGTAAACATACTAGACAATTTATTGTTGATTCTATTGTTAAAATTGCCGGATATTATGGTATCGAAAATAAAATTTTATGTATTGCTTTTGATAATGCTTCTAGCAGCTAGACTGCTATAACAAAAATAAAATCTACGCTATCTCCGCCCTTGCCTGAAATTTTTCATATTAAGTGTGCATGTCATATATATAATTTAATTTTAAAAGATGGTCTTGACTTTTTTGAGCTTTATATTGAAAAAATTTGTCTTGCCGTTGGTTTTATTCAAGGAAATAATCGTAGATCGAGAATTAGAGAATTTAAAGTTAAATGTCAAGAAAATGGACTTACACCGATTTTGATGCCTGAGGAAACTGACGCTAGATGAAATTCTACGTATGAATTTTTAAAAACTTGTTATAAATATAGAATTCCTATTACACTAGCTTTTAACCAACATTGCCGTTCATTTGCTGATTCTGTTGATTGCATGCTACATAATTCTGATTGGGTTGTAATGATCTTGTTAAGTTTTTAGAAAAATTTTATGTAGCTACGGTTGAATTTTTCGGTGCTTATTATCCTACTGTTTGTAATATTATGGCATATATAGCCGATATTTCTGGTTTGCTCAAAGAATATAAAAATAAAGAAGGTTATAAAGAAGCTGTTGGCACCATGTTTACGAAATTTAAAAAATATTTTTT
Source organism: Capsicum baccatum var. pendulum (assembly GCA_030864225.1). Lineage (NCBI taxonomy): Eukaryota > Viridiplantae > Streptophyta > Magnoliopsida > Solanales > Solanaceae > Capsicum > Capsicum baccatum. The sequence continues at coordinate 119,889,407 of CM061556.1, forward strand.
CCCGATTCCCCCTATTTACTTGGTTGGTGCTATGCTATATCCGTGCATGAAATATAATCATATGTGTCACTTTAGTACTCTTATTTATACTAACTTAGAAATAAATACTAACCATGATTCTGAACAAGTACAACCTGATTTTTGGACGGCTACGGCTGATGCAAAGGATTACATAGAAAAATTATATAATCACTATGTTGATTTATTTGATTCAGCCGTACCTACAAATATCACTCCAACTGTTGCTCCTCATCCTCCCGAGGAGCCATCATCTTCTAAAAGGTCGGCACATAGTGGTTTTTCTGATTCGTTTTATGATTTAAATTGTTGGAACAGTGTTGATGAGAGAACTTACACATTAAGTTATCGGGAAGAGCTGAAATATTATCTTCGGACGGCACCAGAGGATCGCAGACGACGGATCAACACGTTGGATTGGTGGAGGAATAATGAATCATAATATCCTGTGCTTTCAAGATTATCTAGAGATATCTTGAATGTTCCAATTTCAATCGTTGCATCAAAGAGCGCCTTTAGTCAGGGACGACAACAGCTTGGAGACAACCGACACTCATTGGGAAGCAATGCATGAATGTTCTAGTTTGCCTCAAAGATTGGATTAGAGCGGAAAGAAGAAACCAAGGAATGGAACCGGAGCCAAGCGACGAGCTGAAACTTGAAGAAATTATGACTTCACGGGAGAACTCAGCAGAATCAAGTCCAATGCATGGTTTTGCCCCCATTGACTTCGACTATCCTATTCAAGTTCCCATTAATATTAACATGAATGAGTTGGAAAAAATGATGCATAATTTATAGATTTTTCATTCATGTAAATTATAAATTTTGGATCATTTTGCAATCAATAAAATTCCCCAAATTCATTCACTCCTTAGTCCTTGTTTTTTATTTTTTTTATTTAACAATTTAAAATTTTAAATTTAATTTCTAGTTTTCTACTTTAATTAAAAACTTACTTCTAATATATTATTAATTTACTACCAAATATTATTAATTTATTATATTAAGTAGCATATGTTTTGTATATTTGTGCATATATCTTCTATAGAAGTGTATATTTAACGTATACATGTGTATATGTTTTATAAATTAGTATATAAGTATATCTATATATATTTTAATGTATATATAATGTAGTATATTTTATAAGTAGTAGTATATATACATTGAATGGTGCGTATACACGTGTATATCTTCTATAGAAGTGTATATGTAATGTATACATGTGTATATATTTTATAAATTAGTATATAAGTATATCTATATATATTGTAATGTATATATAATGTAGTATATTTTATAAGTAGTAGTATATATACATTGAATGGTGTGTATACATAGAATAGAGTGTATATACGTGAATAGATCTTCTATAGACGTGTATATTTAACGTATGCATGTGTATATGTTTGACCTGGCCCGGCCCTTTTGACACTCTTAGGTGTAACGTATAATCCATTTTTCATTTGAGAAAGTCCATGGTTGCCCCTCTACTGTGATCCCTTGTGTCGGTATATTATGATAGCCTATCAATATCATATAGGACTAATCTCTCTTTTAGAAAAAAAAAGGATATAATTAATGGAAAAATATTAATCATTTCATTCTATTTTATTTATCTACTATGTTTCTTTTTTTCTCTCGTTACCTTTCTTTTCCCTTTTTACTCATGTTATTCACAAATCAGTTTTGTCTTAATGTTACATATAGAGAGCGCTTTAAAAAAATTCTCAATTATCACTTTTAATCACAGACAAGCATAACCAAATATTATTCTATATATAGCTATGAAACACTTTCGCTGTAAGTACAAATTTTAAATCGTGGCTAATTAAACACTGCATATTTTGTGACAAAATTATGTTGTCACTTAGTCGTATGTTGATTAGAGACAATAAAATAATCGTCACTAATTTTTTATATTATTAGTGACAAAAGAGAAGGTCACAATTAAATACAAAATTTTGTGGTTAAAGCTTACGACATTTAACTACGAATTTGAATTTGTCGTTGTTTTAATAACTTATCTTTTGTGACGATACTACTTTTCGTCCAAAATTTTATCTAATCTTAAGACAAATAAAAGTTTGTCATAAATTGAGTACATTATTAGTGACAAAATAATGTGTTATTAACAACTTGAAATTCGTCACTAGTGTTACTTAATAAATGTCGCCAATTTCTTTTTGATGGAAAATTTTAATCGAGAAAACTTTGCTATGAAATTATATGTTTTGTCACTAAAACTATGTTGCTCATGCATTTAAAGACGGAATGTAATTTTTGTCACAAGAAATGAATAATTAGTGACGAATTTTATGTCGTGCCTAAAAGTTTCGTAGCTAAACATCAAATTTGTTGTAGATGGCTCCCTTCTAGGCCTTGTATGGTAGGCGTTGTCGCTCTTCATTTGGTTGGTTTGGGGCTTTTAAGGTTTGACCTCGAGGTACGGACCTGCTTAATGAGTCCTTATATAGAGATCGGGTCATTTAGGATGATCCTCAAGTAGCTCAAATTAGGCATAAGCGATATGCGGGTCGTAGACTTCATGCCTTGAGATTTAGTATTGGTGATAAAGTTTTTCTTCGGATTTTACCCATGAAGGGTGTGATGAGGTTTTAGAAAAAGGACAAGTTTAGCCCTAGCTATATTAGACCATTTGAGATTCTTCAGACTATTCGATACGTAGTTTATGAGTTAGCATTGCCCTATATTTATAAGTTGTTCATCCAGTTTTTCATGTTTTCATGCTTCGGCGCTATATTCCGAATGAGTCTCATGTCATTCGTTGGGATTCAATACAGTTAGATGAGAGATGGTACTTTGTAGAGGAGTCCATCTCCATTCTTGCCAGAGATGTTAAGCGGTTGCGTTTGAGAGATATTTCGATGGTTAAGGTCTAGTGGAGATATTGACCTGTAGATGTGGCTACTTGGGAGGTCAAGTTCGATATGCGTGTAACCACTTAATTTTTTTTTACCAAAGCTAAGATTTTATTCCATTTTAGTGTTTACATATTTCTTTTAGGTCTAGATCAGATATTTTTTATTTTATCTTATTTTTACTAAATTTGTTTTAAAATATTTGAAAAGTACAAAAAGAATATAGTCACATTTTAAATAAGTTATGCTTTTATTTTTTCAAAAGAAAAGAAAACTTTTTTAAAAAATATATAGTTTCTTCTTTATTTAGATTTTTATATATAAGCTAGCAATTTTAATATTTCTTAATTATATTCTAGTCTAGTTATTTAACTTTTTTATATTTGTATTACTTTGATAAAATTTAATATAATTTATATCATTATGGTTTACTTTTTAATCCAAAAGAATAAAAAATATAAATAAGAAAGTCTAATCCAAAAACATAAAAAATATAAATAAAAAGATCCTATGAAACTATCCAAACTTCCCACATCTCCCTCAACCTCTCCCATTCTCCCCTCACTTATCCCCACTTCCATCCCAACAAACTCACACACAACTTGTTAGATTTTGCCCTGAATTTCCTACTTCATCTGATTTTTAATCATAATTAGAATTATCTTTTTTCGATGAAAAAAGTTTCCTTGTTGAAAAAGATATTTTACCTATTAGGTTTCCTTGTAGGCATAATCTTTCTTATAGAAAGGATTTTGTAGTTCTATAAATAGAAGATCTCTCTTCTCAAGCCACAACACAATAACATCCACAATGTACTCATTAAAGAGTTTTGTTTAGGCGAAGTTTTTATCCCAATAGGTTTTATGTTTTTCAATATTAGTTTTTCATATGTATGTCGTTTGACCAAATCATATTAATAATATACTTTTATTATAGTTTTCATTGCCGTCTGATTTATCGTCTCTATGGTTTGCAAACCTTAAGCTTACATATGATGCCATCTCTATTTCGAACCCAACAAGGGGTATCAGATCCTATGGTTCAAAGGTCCAATGGTTTGATGAAACAAGATTAAAGATAGGTTCAAAGCGGTTTCAAATCAAGGTGCAACCAGTTTGACGATAAAAACGATTTTGTCTAGCTAAATATGGAGAAGAAGTTTTAAACATATTTCAGCATTCATGTTGCTGCATCTTTAAAAATAAAAATAAAATAGTTATTTTTAACACACTTTTAACCATAATATTTTAAATTTTATTTTAACCATGACAAGTAACAGTGATGTAGATTATGTCAAGAACAAAGATCATGCACGTGAAAAAGAAAAGATCAAGATTGATTTGCCAGAAAATTCAGGCCAAGGGGAGATTTGTTAGGTTTTGCCCTAAATTTCTTACTTTATCTGATTTTCTACCATAATTAGAATTACCTTTTTTTGATGAAAAAAGTTTTCTTTTTGAAAAAGATTTCTTACCTATTAGGTTTCCTAGTAGGTTTATTCTGTCTTATAGGAAGGAAAGATCTCTTTTCTCAAACCACAACATAATAACATCCACAATGTAGTCATTAAAGAATTTTATTTAGGCAAAAATTTTCTCTCAATAGGTTTTATGTTTTTTAATATTAGTTTTTCATATGTATGTCATTTGACCAAATCATATTAATAATATGTTTTTTTACTATAATTTTCTTTATCGTCTCTATAATTTGCAAACTTTAATATTCCGCATGACGCTATCTCTATTTCAAACCCAACACAACCCACACACAAAAAAACGCATACATCCATTCCCCTAAACCACACATGCCCTATATATATATATATATATATATATATATATGTAAGACACACATAGAAGAGTTAGAAGAAAAAGGGTAGGACAACATACGCACACCTGCACAAAGAAAAAGAGAAAAACAACGAACAAATGAACAGAGAGAAAGTAACAGAAGAAAAAGGGAAAGAAAGAAAATGGAGAGAGCAAAAACAAGCACACAAGTAGGTTGAGGTTTTCGTTCGCGGTTTTAAGTTCGTGACTCCTAAGATCAATAGATTGTAGTGACTTTATTGTTGCTAATTGATCTTTTCAAACGTTATCTCTCAATTTTTCTTATATAATTTGATATTACAATCATGCAAGACTTGATTTCAATATTATGAAGTTGTTAAAAAAAATTATGATTAAGTCAATATTTTCATTCTGTAATGTGTCACTATATCTTATTTTATCGTTTAACTTGTCATGCTCTTATATAACATAAATTGTAATTAACTTGTAAGAAAAAACATATCACATAAATTGAAATTAAAAATTAATAATGGCTAGAAGGGATAAAGAAATTTATTTTTGCTTTCTTTGAGATAAACTAAAGGAATATTCTTAGCAAATAAATCGTAAGATACGACTGAGCACGTTAGAAGATGTAGCATGCCATTTGTGGTTACACTGGTTTCCCGTTAGATGTTTATTGCTAGCTGATGATTATACCTGGTAGTTTGTTCCATTAAAAGCTTGTTAAACCATTGATTAAGTAGATAAAATATAGACAAACTCTTCCACTTGTCCTGTTACTTTTCTTGTTGATTAACTCTTTATATTTCTTCCAATGGCATTTATGTAATAACTTTTCTGGTTTATTACTCATTAATGATGTCATAAAGTTTATTCCTGTATTAGCGATGAACATATTTCTTAAGTCCATAATCTGATATTAAGAACAAAAGTCTTGAATCTCCAATTATCTCTAGTCATATTTTAACCGATAACATTATTGAGCGCCTTCCCATGAAACTGGGGTTGCTTCTGTCTTTAAATGTGGCAACACTTGGCCCATATAATTCTTCAATATATGGTAATTCACATAATTGTTGTTCATATATTAAACAAATAAAATGGATACCCCATCAAAAGAAACTTTTTAAAATGTAAAAAATCGAAAGTCAGGAAGTTAATTAATTTTTTAGTATACCTGAAGAGTATATTAGGTCATTATTTTTATATGATTTAACTACAACAATTATTTTACACTTAGTGAATGAAATACGACTTTATTCCATTTCCTTTATAGTTGATGAAAGAAAACAAGAACAATCATGAGAAGTAAGTATTGGGTCATGGGTCTTTGTCCCTTCCTATGTGGATAAATAAAGCTCAATTTGAATCAACCCATTTTTTCTCATAGGCCCATTACTATGGGACATATATATTAAATTTTTTAGGTCTTATTCACTATCACAAAAGAAAGTTTTCAGCAGCCAAAGAGAGAAAAACAAAGTTGATTTTTGCCCAAATTTTTCAGCCACAGCTGTCAACTTCAAATTGCGATTCCGCTTTGTTTCTTGTCGATTGAGCTGATTTTGGACAGCTTGTTCCTCCCCTCTCAATCTTTGAATAAGAACTGATTGAGGTGGATTTGATAGCTTGCTGCTCCTGTTCTTCATTCTCGAACAGTAGTTGCATTTTGGCATTTTCACTCCTTTATTTCTCTAGTGTTTGGTGTTGTTGATACAAGATCAAGCCAACAACACCAAGAACTTCGGAATTCAGTCCAACAACACAACACAACAAGTTTTAAGTTTCGGTTTTCAGCTTACAACACAAGAGATAGTTTCGGTCTTTAAGCCACAATCCGAGAACAACAAGAAATACCACAATGCTAGTGAATCGAAACGAGCCCCACACGGCTTCACTAGACTTTCAAGATAAACAAAGCAACACAATAACAACAAGATAAGGAAAGATAGATAACTTGACATATAACATTCAAGAAACTAAGAACCCTAACATCAAGAGAGGACCCTAAGTCTAATGAATATAAACACCAAGTTCTTACAAGGACCAAGAGGCACTCAACAACCTCAAAACCCTTGTTTCTTAGCCAAAGAGACAACACAAGTATTCCTCTACTTGTGAGGTAGTAGTGGCGGCTTCAATGAGAGAAGAGAGAGGAGATATTTTGGTGTTTTAGGTTACAATTTTCAGATTTCAAAAACTCAGGGATATCTCACTATGATGTTCTATTTATACTACAACAAAAGGAGTTAAAAGACCCATCCACCCTTGCTTTCTTGTGGCATCCTTGGGGATTAGTTTATTACACTTTAGGACCCCTCTTCACACATAAAAACGTTTAGGTCCTTGGTTGGTTCGATCAACAACTCACACACGGCCATTTGCATAAACAAAGCTTGGAGTGTTTGTAATTCCCGAGCTTGGCTTCGTGTGAAAGGCCGTGTACCTGTGGGGGTTGCCTTAACCGTATCATCCTCTCCATCTTGAGAGAAATTTGACCTCAAATTCGGCATTTGATCATTTTCAACCGCATCCACGAGGGAGAGATCTCCGACGTTGAAGGTGTTGTGCACTTGATATTCCGGTGGTAGGTCAATCTTGTAGGCGTTGTCATTGATTCTCTCAAGTACTTGGAAAGGACCATCACCCCTCGGCAGCAATTTGGACTTCCTTTGAGCTGGAAACCGATCCTTTCGAAGATGCACCCACACCCAATCTCCGGGTTCAAGCACTAGCTTCCTTCTCCCTTTGTTTGCCCGTTTTGCAACCTCTTGATTCTTCTTTTCAAGCTTGATCCGCACTGCCTCATGCATTTTCTTCATGGCCTCGGCTCTTTTATTTCCATCTAAGCTGGTCATGAGATCACTAGACAAAGGGGTGAGATCTAAAGGGGTAAGGGGATTTAGGCCGTAAACACATTCAAAGGGAGTCATTCCCGTGCTCGAATGTATTACCCGGTTGTATGCGAATTCCACCAAGGGTAGGTGTTCTTCCCATGAAGTTAGTTTACCTTTAACCATAGAACGTAGCATAGACCCTAAGGTTCTATTTACTACCTCCATTTGGCCGTCGGTTTGTGGGTGGCAAGACGTGGAGAAAAGTAACTTCGTCCCAAGCCTACCCCACATGGACTTCCAAAAGAGACTTAGGAACTTGGAGTCCCTATCACTCACAATGGTCCTTGGTACTCCGTGAAGCTTTACAACATGTTCAACAAATAATGAAGCTACACTAGGAGCGTCCTCAGTTTTAGCACATGGAATAAAGTGAGCCATTTTAGAGAATCTATCAACAACCACAAAAATACTATCTCGGCCCTTTCTAGTCCTTGGCAGCCCCAAAACGAAATCCATCGAGATGTCCATCCAAGGTCTAAGGGGAGTAGGGAGCGGGGTGTATAACCCTTGAGGTCGGAGGCGAGATTTAGCACTCCGGCAGGCCGCACATTGATTACAAATTTTTGTGACATCTTTGCGCATTTTGGGCCAATAGAAGTTCTCCTCTAGGATTCCGAGGGTCTTGTCCACCCCAAAGTGTCCCATGAGGCCTCCGTCATGGGCCTCCCTCACAAGTAATTCCCTCCAAGAACTAGAAGGAACACATAACCTCCTCCCTTTGAACAAATACCCCTCGAACCGAGAGTAGGAGGAATGGTTATTTTCCTTAAGCCAACGGTCCCTTCCCCACTCTTCGCATTCCCTAAAAATAGGAGCAAAGGTAGGATCCTCGGGATACAACATCCGTAAGCTCTCAAAACCCATTAACTTCGAAGACAAGGTAGCAACAAGCATATGCTTCCGAGACAAGGCATCGGCAACAACATTTTCCTTTCCCCTTTTGTAATGAATTATATAAGGGAAAGTTTCGATGAACTCAATCCACTTAGCATGACGCCTATTCAGCTTGTCTTGGCTCTTAAGGTGTTTCAACGACTCATGATCCGTTCGTATCACAAACTCCTTAGGCCACAAATAGTGTTGCCAATTTCCCAAGGCTCTAACAAGGGAGTACAACTCCAAATCATAGGTCGAGTAATTAAGAGTTGCCCTTTTGAGCTTTTCACTGAAATAGGCAATGGGCTTACCTTCTTGCATCAAAACAGCCCCGATGTCAACCTTACTAGCATCACACTCTACTTCAAACATCTTATCAAAATCGGGTAATTGCAATAAAGGCGCCGAGATGAGCGTAGCTTTCAAGGCCTCAAAAGCCCTAGCTTGCTCTTCACCCCATTTAAAGGGTCCGTCCTTTCTAATTACCTCGGTCAAGGGGGCTGCTATGGAACTAAATCCTTTGACAAACCTCCTATAAAAGCTTGCCAACCCGTGGAAACTTCGGATTTCTCCAATAGTTTTAGGGGTCGGCCAACTTCGTATAGAGTCTATCTTGGAATCGTCCACTTCCACTCCCCTTGAGCTCACGACAAAACCCAAGAATATGACTTTATCAACACCAAAAGAACACTTCTCCATGTTGGCATACAGCTTCTCCTTTCGGAGCACATCAAACACACATTTCAAATGCATTACATGTTCATCAATAGATTTACTATACACCAACACATCATCAAAGTAAACTACCACAAACTTTCCAATATAAGGCTTCATTACATGATTCATTAGCCTCATAAAAGTGCTAGGAGCATTGGTAAGTCCGAATGGCATGACCAGCCACTCATATAGACCGAATTTGGTCTTGAATGCGGTCTTCCACTCATCACCGGGTTGCATGCGAATTTGGTGATAGCCGCTCCTAAGGTCCACTTTAGAAAACAAACAAGATCCGTGGAGCTCATCTAACATATCATCTAGTCTAGGGATTGGATGACGATACCTTATAGTGATTTTGTTGATGGCTCGGCAATCGACGAACATGCGCCACGTTCCGTCCTTCTTTGGTACCAAAAGTACCGGAACAGCACACGGACTCATGCTTTCTTTGATGTATCCCTTGTTGAGTAGTTCCTCCACTTGTCTTTCAAGCTCCTTAGTGTCCATAGGATTGCTCCTATAGGCCGGTTTGTTTGGAAGCTGTGAGCCCGGCACCAAATCAATTTGGTGCTCAATTGCCCGAAGCGGGGGCAATCCTTGCGGAAGTTCTTGCGGAAATACATCTTCATACTCCTGCAACACACAAGAAATCAAAGGGGAAATGGAAGAATTAGTGGGGTTAGTATTAAAGCAATGGGCCAAAAGTAGCATCGGCTTGTTTTCATCATGGTCCACGAAAAGTTCCTTTCTCCTAGCCAACATCACTACGTTGTCCCTTTCCCTTGGCGTTGGGACAGCCTCGGATGTCCCTACCTCCTCACCTACGGCCTCCCTTCCCTTTCTCCCCTCTCGGGTTCCCTCCCCTTCCCTTTTAATTCTCTCATTTTTTGATACCACTCATTTACTTGGGAGGGTGAAAAAGGGTGAAGTGTGACCTTTTGGCCATCCTTCTCAAGCGTGTACCGGTTGGACCTCCCATCGTGTTTAGTAGACCTATCATATTGCCAAGGTCTACCTAACAACAAGTGACATGCTTGCATTGGAATCACGTCATAAAGTACTTCATCGTGGTAGTTGCCCACCTTAAACCGAATCACACATTGCCGTGTGACCTTCAATTCACCACAATCATTCAACCATTGTAGCTTGTAAGGACTAGTGTGTGGTGTAGTCGGTAGCTTCAAGAAATTTACCATAGCATGGCTCGCAACATTTGTGCAACTACCACTATCAATTACCAAGGTGCACACACTCCCCTTTACAAGGCACTTAGTATGGAATAGATTTTCCCTTTGGCTCGGGTCATCTACCGCCTTACTAATCATGACACGTCTAACCACAAAGTTTGGAACCACACACTCCCCTTCTTGTGGATAGACATCTTCACTATCATCTACTCCTTCCTCATCCGGTTCATTCTTGGCTTCCTCTCCATCTTGAGGCTCGGCCTCAACCTCCCCCCTTTCGGACACCACCTCCTCACCAAGGTAGTACACTTTCCCTTCTCGTAGGATCACATTACGCCGGTTCGGGCATTCATTGGCCTTATGTCCCCAACCTTGGCACTTGAAGCATTGGAAACCCTTTGGATTGGGATATTTGTGAGCTTCCGGCTTCGGAGGAAACTTGGGGACTGTTTTGGTTTCGGGCAGCTTCGTAGGACCGGGTTGGTCCTTGTTTTTGGCCCAACCCGAGAGGGTTTGGACCCTTGCCTTGAAGGTTGATCTCTCCTTAAGTTCCCTTTCAATTTCTAGGGCCGCTTGGAATATACCGTCAATAGTTTCGAACCGATGAATGGTCAAGTGAGTGGAGATCTCTTTGTTCAATCCACACTTGAACCGGATGATGTCGTGGCTGATTTGCTCCCCACGGTGATCAAGTTTCAACATGAGTTGTTGGAACTCGTCAAAATAGGCCATCACACTCTTGCCTCCTTGCCGCAAGCCATATAATCTAGCAAGCAATTCATGTCGGTATCTCTCGGGAAGGTATCGTTGTCTCATCAAATACCTCAACCGATACCAAGGTGGTGGCTGCCCGTCAACCAATTCATTACCAAATCGTTTAACATACTCCCACCAAGTGTTAGCATAGCCCTCGAGGTGAGCTATAGCATAGCAACTCTTCCTTTCTTCCGAGATGTCATTAACTTGGAAAACTTTGTCACAAGCCGATTCCCAAGTTAAGTAGGCCTCGGGATCACTTTCACCCTTAAAGATAGGTAGGCTCAACTTGATGGTGTTGATGCCTACGTCTCTCTCTTGGTGTCGGTTTCCCCTATCTCCATACCCCCGGTATCGCCTAGGTTCTCCCCAGCCCCCTCTTAACTCCTCCTCCCTCATATAAGCATCATCATAGGCTCCCTCTCCATCATACTCCTCTCTACCGTATCCGTCAAAGTGGGCTGGTCGGCCTTGGCCATTTTGATTCGTAGGAATTGGAATTTGTGGTCTTTGGTTTAGTGGAGCTTGGAAGGGAGGGTTCGGATTTAGTGGTGGTGCTTGGCGCCCAAATCCCTCTTGTGGAATTGGAGGAGTTTGGAAATGTAGTGGTCTAGTGGAGTCTCGGTTTGGAGGAAAGTTGGTAGATTGGTTGGCGGTATTTAGTGGAGCTTGAGGTGCATTTAACATTTGGTGGACCATTTCGGGAGTGATGGTTGCGGAGGAGGTCCGATCATGACCATTGGTAGAGACATGTAGCGGAGTCGATGGCCGAGAGTTCCTTTGACTCTCCACTTGATCTAGTCTTCCACTAATAGTCGATACTTCCCCCCTTATTGCTGCCAAGTCCCCTCTCACAGCCCCGAACTCCGAATTCATCCTTTCGAGTGTCCGAGTAACGGCCTCGAGAGTGGCCCTCATTGAGTCAAGGGCATTAGTGTCCGCATTATGAGATGTTGTTCCTTCCATCGTCAAGGTATTAGCCGCTTTAGTCACCACAAGTTCGTGTTCCACAAGTGTTGTATAATTGGCTAGTAACCGTGGGATTTACAAGGTTTGAGTAAGCTCTTATCCGGAATGGATTCTTGTTTGAATACTCAAAGAATTCTTGCCGGACTAGAATCAAAATCAACAACTCATTCAAACGAATAAAAGCACACAAATAATCGTTGACACGAATAAACGGCTCAAGGAACTAGTTGACAACCTAGTGGGAAAATACTAGTTTGTTAATTACTTCTAAGACCAAGTAAGGGAAACCAAGAATCAACAATTAGCAACCAAAGAATATCCTAAGTTGAGCTTATAGTGACATGGTAGCATGCAATGGCCCCACACGTTCTTTTCTCTTCGGATTTATATATATATATATATATATATATTTTTTGCTTTGATTTAATATTCACACAACTTGTGATAAATTGAAAAGTGTTTTGGTGGGAAAACTAAAATTTTGAAGTCTTGAACTCCTTTTCAAACTCAAGAAAGTGGGTTTGGTTGACAATTTCCACAAAACAAGGTTCCTTGATTTAGGGGAAGTGATTGACAATGCTACAAAGTGATGGGTGCAAGTCTTTCACAATCAACTTTATAAGTTACCACTTGAGCACACAACAAGATGAATACTTCAACAAGATGAACAAGATGACAAGTTCAAAAGATGAACACTTCAACAACTTCTTTAGCACACAAACACACATCCACCGATTTGCTTTTGGTTATCAACACATACAACTTTCGGCCACTTCAAGTCACTACACAATCATCAATTTTTTTTCAAGCTCAACTTTCGGATCTAGACACCTTAGTGTTGGTGAGAAATAAACCAACACTAGAAACTCACTAAACAAGCAAAATAACACCTAGATCTAAGTATACAACATCATTCTCGATTTTCAACTTTTAGTGGACAGATTTCAGAATTTTTTTTTTGTAGTTTGTTTAATCCGTGAACTAGCCCAAGATGGGTTATGTTGGAACACAACCGGTCTTGCTTTGATACCAAATGATACAAGATCAAGCCAACAACACCAAGAACTTCGGAATTCAGTCCAACAACACAACACAACAAGTTTTAAGTTTCGGTTTTCAGCTTACAACACAAGAGATAGTTTCGGTCTTTAAGCCAAAATCCGAGAACAACAAGAAATACCACAATGCTAGTGAATCGAAACGAGCCCCACACGGCTTCACTAGACTTTCAAGATAAACAAAGCAACACAATAACAACAAGATAAGGAAAGATAGATAACTTGACATATAACATTCAAGAAACTAAGAACCCTAACATCAAGAGAGGATCCTAAGTCTAATGAATATAAACACCAAGTTCTTACAAGGACCAAGAGGCACTCAACAACCTCAAAACCCTTGTTTCTTAGCCAAAGAGACAACACAAGTATTCCTCTACTTGTGAGGTAGTAGTGGCGACTTCAATGAGAGAAGAGAGAGGAGATATTTTGGTGTTTTAGGTTACAATTTTCAGATTTCAAAAACTCAGGGATATCTCACTATGATGTTCTATTTATACTACAACAAAAGGAGTTAAAAGACCCATCCGCCCTTGCTTTCTTGTGGCATCCTTGGGGATTAGTTTATTACACTTTAGGACCCCTCTTCACACATAAAAACGTTTAGGTCCTTGGTTGGTTCGATCAACAACTCACACACGGCCATTTGCATAAACAAAGCTTGGAGTGTTTGTAATTCCCGAGCTTGGCTTCGTGTGAAAGGCCGTGTACCTGTGGGGGTTGCCTTAACCGTATCAGTTGTGGTTTATGTATTTTGGTTGTTGTTTGACACTTGTTTGGTGTCCATTTTGGAGAACAATATTGTAACTCTTGGTGATTATAGTGGAGTTTTTGGTCCCATAGTTTTTTTACTCTTCACACCGAAGGGTTTTCCACGTAAATTTGGTGTCACTTGTTCTTGATTTTATTTTTATATTGTCGTATTTGTGTGATTGATGTTTTTACTGCCATATTACTTTATTTTGCTTGGGTTTGCTTGTCTTCTCTTAGTTTAAATTGAAAGGAAAAATTTAGATTTGGGTATTCTTCTGTTGTTACCCTGTCGGGCATTTTGATTGTGCCCTTGCCTCTTTTCCAACAAAGTGGTATTAGAACATTGGTTATTGTTGATTGTCGATTTGAATGACAGAGGCAAATATGAGCAAGATGGTGTGTTTGAATGGTAGTAAATATCATACTTGAAAAGGCAAGATGAAAAATCTTTTATTTGTCAAGAAAATGTATCTACCTGTGTTCGCATTACCCATGACAGATGAGGATTGGGAATTTGAGCACTTACAGGTTTGTGGCTATATCAGATAATGGGTTGAAGATAATGTTAGAAATCATATTGTGAATGAGACACATGCCAGAAGTTTTTGGGATAAGCTCGAGACACTTTATGCTTCGAAGACTGACAATAATAAGTTGTTCCTACTTAAGCAATTTATGAATATCAGGTATAAAGAGGGCAGTCCTATTTCTGATCATGCAAATAATTTTTAGGGTGTCCTTGAATAGCTGTCCAGAATGGGTGTAAAGTTTGATGAAGAAATTCAGAGACTTTGGCTTCTTAATACTCTATCTGACTCTTGGGAGACTCTTCGAGTTTCTTTAACTAATTCTACTCCCGGTGGTATTGTAACTATGAAATATGTTAAGAGTGGTGTCTTGAATGAAGAGATGAGAAGAAGATCTTAGGCCTCATCTTCTTCATCTTCACACTCTGATGTTTTGGTTACTGAAGAGAGGGGGAGAAATAAGTCCAGGGGTATGAATGATAAAGATAAAAGTAGAAGCAAGTCGAGATCTAAATTCAAGAATGTTATATGTGACTATTGCAACAAAAAGGGACACATCATGAAATATTGCTACAAGCATAAGAGAGATATAAGACGAAAAAATAAAGAAGACTATAATAAAAATCATGTTGTTGTTGTTTCTAATGATGATCTTCTTATTACTTGAGGTGAGAATGACATTAATCTTGTTTGTGATGAGTCTAGATGGTTCGTGGATTCTAGTGCTACTTCTTATGTTACGCCAAAGAAGGAATTATTTTTTCTTTACTCCAGGTAATTTTAGGATATTGAAAATGGGTTATAAAGATAAAGTTACAGTACTTAGTATTGGCACTGTTTGTTAGGAAAGTAATAATGGTTCTAAACTAGTTCTCAGCAATGTCAAGCATGCTCCAGATGTTTGCCTGAATTTGATTTCTGTAGGGAACCTTGATGATGAGGGTTATGCTAACACCCTTGGTGCTGGATAGTAGAAGTTTACTAGAGGTTCGATGATTGTGGGTCGAGGTGACAAGTTGTCTAACATGTACATATTTCAGGGCTCTACTTCTAGAGGCTTGATAAAATTAGTGGAGAATGATACTTCATCAGAGTTATGACATAGAAGGTTGAGTCATATGAGTGAGAAGAGGATTGATAGTTTGGCTATGAAAAATTTACTTTCTGGAGTGAAACAAAAAAAGTTGAAGAAGTGTGTTATTGCTTAGCCGGTAAACATAAAAGTGTTACATTTCAGAGTCATCGTCTTCAAAAAAGCTTGATTTGCTGAAGTTGGTACATTCTGATTTGTGTGGTCCTTTTAAAGTAAAGTCTCATGGTGGTGCACTTTACTTTATGAATTTTATTGATGACAATTCTCACAAACTCTGGTATTTCCTTTGAAGTCCAAGGATCAAGTACTTGATATAGTCAAGGATTTTCAGGCCTTGGTTGAAAGACAAACAGGAAAAAAATTAAAATGCATCCGCTCAGATAATAGGGGTGAGTATATTGGTACTTTTGATAGATATTGCAGAGAGCATGATATTCGACATCAGAAAACACCTCTAAAGACTCCTCAATTATATAGTTTAGCAAAAAGGATGAGCAGAACTCTAGTTGAGAGGGTTAGATGTATGCTTTCAGATGCTAAGCTGCTAGATTCCTTTTGGGCAAAACACTTAATACTGTTTCTTATGTTATCAATTTATCTCCTACTGTTGCTTTGGATGGTGACGTCCCTGACAGAGTTTGGTTTGGTAAGAATATTTCTTATGATCATCTTAGAGTCTTTGGGTGTAAAGCTTTCGTGCATGTTCCTAAGAATGAAAGGTCAAAAGTTGGATGTCAAAACTAGATAGTGTATCTTCATTGGTTATGGTCAAGATGAATTTGGCTATCATTTTATGATCCAGTTAAGAAGAAACTTGTTAGAAGTCATGATGTTTGTTCTTTGAAGACCAAATAATTAAAGATTTTGATAAAGCTGAGAAGGTTGATTCTCAGAGTAGTGAGATTTTAGTTGATGTTGATGCAGTTCCTTTGACTATTACTCTTAAAGAAAATCTTCATGATGATGAAAATCAAGTTGACAATGAAGATGATGATTATGTTTAGAATGGCCAGCAAGATGTTGTTTATGCTCCAGTGCAAGTTGATATGGTTGATCAACAATCAGTTGTTGATACTCCAGAGAGTTCTCTCTGATGATCTACTAAAGAGAGAACACCTTCATCTCATTATTTTTCCAGTGAGTATGCATTTTTGACTGACGAGGGAGAACCTAAGAGTCTTGATGAGACCATGAAAAGTGAAGAAAAAGAAAAGTAGTTTGAGGCTATGGAAGATGAGATTAAATCTTTACATGATAATCATACCTTTGATTTGGTTAAGCTGCTTAGAGACAAAAAATCTTTAAGAAATAGGTGGGTTTTTCGAGTGAAACATGAAGATGGTAATCCAGTTCCACGGTACAAAGCTAAATTGGTTATGAAGGGATTTAACCAGAAAAGGGGAGTTGATTTTGATGAGATATTCTCTCCAATTGTGAAGATGTCATCCATTCGTGTGGTTCTAGGCTTAGATGCAAGTCTAGATTTAGAGGTTGAGCAATTAAATGTTAAAACTGCTTTTCTCCATAGTGACTTAGATGAACAAATTTTTATGGAGCAGCCCAAAGGTTTTGAATTCAAGGGAAAAAAGAATTATGTTTGCAAATTGTAGAAGAGCTTGTATGTTTTGAAACAAGTGTATGGTTTGAAACAAGCTCCCAAGCAGTGGTACAGGAAGTTTGGTTCCTTTATGAGTCAGCAGGGCTTCAAGAAGACTACTTCAGACCATTGTATTTTTATGCAAAACTTATCTGATGGTGACTTTATTATTGTGTTGCTTTATGTTGATGACATACTTGTTGTTGGTCATAATGCTTGAAGGATTCAAAAGTTGAAGCTAGAGTTGAGTAAGTCTTTTTCTATAAAAGACTTAGGACCAGCAGAGCAGATTCTTGGCATGCGAATTGTCCATGATAGAAAGGCCAAAAATTTGTGGTTATCATAAGTGAAGTACATTCAAAAAGTACTTTGTAGGTTAAACATGGATAAGGCTAAGGTTGTCAGTACACCTTTAGCTATGCACTTCAAATTGAGCATGAAGCAGTGTCTTTCTAGTGATGATAAGGAGGAAGATATGAAGAAAGCTCCTTACGCTTCAGCCATTGGTAGTTTAATTTATGCAATGGTTTGTACAAGACCGGATATTGCTCATGCTGATGGTATTGTCAATCATTTTCTTTATTTTCTGGTAAAAGAACATTGGAATGCTATAAAGTGAATTATGAGATATCTTTGTAGAATTTCGAGTCTGAGTTTGTGTTTTGGTACAGAGAGGCCGATTCTTTGTGGTAATACTGATTCATACATGGCTGGTGATATTGATACTCACAAGTCTACTTCATGGTGTTTGGTTACTTTTGCAGGAGGAGCTATGTCTTGGCAACATAGATTACAAAAATGTGTTGCTCTATCTACTGCAGAAGCTGAGTATATTGCTGCCATTGAAGCTTGTAAAGAATTACTTTGGATGAAGAGATTCTTGGGGGAACTTGGTGTTGCTCGAGAGAGGTATGTGCTTTATCGCGACAGTCAAAGTGCTATACATCTTGACAAGAATTCTACATTTCATGATCGGTCTAAACACATTGGTGTGAGATACCATTGGATTCGGAATCTGTTGGATTCTATGTTGCTTGAACTTGAGAAGATTCATATGAATGATAATGGTTCCAAAATGATTACTAAAGCTTTGCCAAGAGGAAATTTTGAAGATTGTTGCATGATCGTCGGGATGGCGGTCTCCTCCACATAGTTAGGAGGGGAAGAATTATTGGGTCATAGGTCTTTGTCCCTTCCTATGAGGATAAATAAAGCCCAATTTAGACCAACCCACTTGCCCATAGGCCCATTACTATGGGGCATATATATTGATCTTTTTTTAGGTCTTATTCACTATCAGAAAAGAGAGTTTTCAGCAGCCAAAGAGAGAAAAACAAAGCTGATTTTCACCGAAATTTTTCAGCCACAACTGTAAACTTCAAAAAACGATTCCCATTTCGTTTCTTGTCTGATTGAGCTGATTTTTGGACATCTTTTTCCTCTCATCTAAATCTTTGATTAGAAATTGATTGAGTTGATTTAGTAGCATGTAACTCCTGTTCTTTATTCCCAAACAGTAGTTGCATTTTGGTGCTTTCGCTCTTTTAATTCTCTAGTGTTTGGTGTTGTGGTTTATGTATTGTTGCTTGTTGTTTAGCACTTGTTTGGTGGCCATTTTTGAGAATAATATTTTAATTCTTGGTGATTATAGTGGAGGTTTTGGTCCCATGGTTTTTTACTTTTCACACCGAAGGATTTTTCACGTAAATTTAGTGTCTCTTGTTCTTGGTTTTATTCTTGTATTTACATATTTGTGTGATTGATTTATTTCCTGCCATATTACTTTATTTTGTTTGGGTTTTCTTGTCTCCTTTTAGTTCAAATTAAAAGGAAAAGTTTATATTTGAATATTCTTCTGTTGCTACCTTGTTAGGTATTTTGATTGTGCCCTTGTCTCTTTCCCAACAATAAGCAACATAAGTCATAATTTGTAAAATAATGAGTTAGGTTATTAATCTTAACAAAAATTTAATATGTACGTGATAATTAATGAAGAAGCCGAAAAGAGCTGCTACTGACCATTCATTATAATAAAATTAACATACTATTTTGAAGCCGATCTAATTGAGTTAGATAGATTTCTAAACATGTTAAAAGCTTATTTAGACTTGAAAAAAATGGGAACGATCCATAAAAGCTTTAAACGCACGAGAAATATATCAAAACTAGTGGTAAGGCTTAAAAGTCCTACTACTAGTAAGCCATGAAATTTGGGGAGGGGGTGAATTGAAAAACATTTCTTGAGTCGATTGGTCAGCTTTGACTGTCAACTCACCTGCAGATCAGTATTCTTAATACAATTGATTAGATTCAAATAAATAATCAAGTTAGCAGGTAACTGAAATAAAAACACAAAGATTTATACTGGTTTGGAACACTAATGTGGTTCCTACTTCTAGTCCCCTTGGATTTCAAGAGTTTCCTTAGAGCTTTCAAAGTAGAGTCAGAGTACAAATGTAGGGGACAAGTTCTAAAGCTTATTTTGATTTTTAGATCTTGTGACACGACCTCAACTGGTATGAATAAGTTGACTCAATCGTTCTCTTTTGTAACAATTGTAAACTATAAGATGTTCAAAGCTTTATTGAGACTAAGATTTAGACACACTAAGAATATCTTATGAAGGTGTGTGAAGTATTTGGTCTTTAATTTTTTTTTATAACCTTCAGCTGATACTATTGTTTTGCTCCAAAAGAAAACCCAAGGGATTTCTTCTTAATCAAGGATTTGATTTGGCGCCTTGATTGAGTGCAATACGCTGATATTAGATATGCCCGTGTGTATAAGGCGCGACTTGTCTTTTTTCATAACCAATCATGTCTATATCAGATATGTTCATGAAGAGGGCATAATTTTCTTCTATGATGCGTTGAGATATTACTGATCTTCCTTGCAATCTGGAATCTTTTGTGATCTTAGTTGATCTTCTTTTGATATGTTTCAAGTTCAATCATGATTCACTCGTAATTAGGGATTGCCCAAGATGCTTTTCTAATTTATATCTCTAGTGTGACCTTTCTAGCCTTGTATAGCCTTGCGGTATGTCCCGCAAGCTATCGATCATTAATTTGTCTTTATTAAAACATATTATATTGATATGGGAAGCGAACAAAGCACATATTAATATAATAAGACAATTTAAAATAAATTAAAATTGGGATATAAGTAACTTCTAGGCTAACAATTATTTTATATTCAAAAGATTAATTTAAGCCAGACATAAGTTATTAAAACTATAGTAATAAAACCATGGGACTCGAGGGGTGCCTCACACCTTTTCCTAGATTAATAGAATTCTTTATCCTGATTTCTAGTTCATACACAAAGAATAAAGGGTCATTTTCTTTTGACTATGGATTCAATAAGGTGATTTAGAACACTAAAACTCAATTCCAAGTGGTGACTCTGTAAAATAAATATTTCCTTTTCAAAACGTCACTTTAATTGGAAAAATATGTTTTTCACTAAAATCGACTCTAAGCAGGTTTGGGTAGTAAAAATAGGTGTGTGGAAATGCGTAGTAGTTATACCCAACTTTTCACTAGTTTAGGTACTTCCCTTGCCTTTAGTTCAAGGACGAACTAGATTCTTAGTGGTGGATGATGTAACGATTTAATTTTTGTGAATTGTTTATTTTTATGTGATTTGACTATTTTACCCCCTCCCATGGTTGTTGTGTTATATTTATGAGGTATGAGGATGATTGATATAGTTTTTAATGCATTTTGATGTGATTTATGCAAGTTTGTGGTTTTTGGAGGTTAAAAGGCTTTATAGTTGACTTTGATTAATAGTTATTGTTCTATATGTCAATTGGCAAAATAGACTGCACCAGTAATCTGGAATGTCAATTTTTTGGTTGGTAGTATAGTTTGTATAATTTTATGGCTTTTATATCTCATTTCGACCCTCAGATTGAATGATTATGAAATTGGGTCTTGGGGATTAATTTTGTGAAAACCTCTTTTCAAAAATTTGATGCCCCCATTGAATTCAAAGCATTGAATTTGATAAGGTAGCATAGTTTGTTTGCATTCTTGTGATTCCAAATGAATCGCGAGGGGTTGGCGAAGACTTGAAAAATTTCCAAGTACAGCTAGTGCACCACCCAACTGGTGCAACCACTAAAGCACCAATAAGGAACTTTAGCAGTGGGCACGAAAGTGCTATCTGGCCACTTTATTTACTCGTCTCCCAGTTTGGGGGCTGATTTAGGGGTGACTTATCCGCTTTAGAGGCCCCTTGTCCAATAAAATGGACTGGGTTGGCATACGAGTACCACTAAAGTGGTTAAGTGGGTGCATAAGAAGTCAGTCCTGGATATTATATAATCATTTTCTCTTAATTTTTCCACCATTTTTTGTTCTTTGAGCTTTGAGTTTTAGAGTTTTTGTGTGACTTCTTCCATTTTCAAGCTTGGGAAAGATCCAAGTCCCTATTACAATTATTTTACTTCTATTTTTGTCATCTAAAGATTGTTAAAATGCGATTTCAAATGTGAAATTTGGAAATTTTGGTCCGAAAGGCCTAAAATGATTTTTTCTCAAATTTAAACCTCATTTTAAACCTGTTTCACTTGAATTTTCTTTTAGACTGCCTTTAATCATGGTTAGTGCATTTATGTAACATCCCAGACTTTTGGTCCCTAAAAATTTCTTGATCTTTGAGCTTACTGTCCTTATTATGACTCACCCTACGAGTCGTAGGGTGTCATTGCAGGTCTTAGGGACCCAATCGTAGCCTGGTTTGTATGTTGGCATGGAGTTTCTGTCTTGACTATGAGTTGGAACGGCGATTCAAAGGGTCTCAAAATAAGTCATATGGTGTGAATCATAGGAAAACCAGTGTACTATTCTAAGTACTTGTTGTGATTGCGCCTAGCATGTTAGGAGCCGTAAGGACTGGATATGAGTCATATGGTGGGACTCATAACCAGACTAGTGTGGGGGGACTCTAGACATCGTCCATACTATGACTGGACTAAACGAGTCATAGGGTGACCCTATGAGTCGTGAGGTCACCCGCAGCGACTGGGCATCAGTTTTCAGTTTTTTAATTAAGAGCATCTTGGTAATTACCTTCCCACCCCACTTAAGCCCCAAGACTTAAAACCCTCTTTAGAACTTTATTAACATATTATTCGCGATCAAAACACACTCTCAAACTCTCTAAATTCTCTCAAGTAAGATACTTTGGGTTTCCAAGAAGTTGATCAATTAGAGTTCCTAGAGGCAAATTCTCTCTGTAACTTTTGATATTTCAGACATGTTACTCTTCCCCAATTATTACTTTGTAAAAACATGTGTTTTAAATAGTTATCCATGTGGTTTTGATGGTGGTTTTGGAACATGGGTTGAGGGTTTTTAATGATTGTTGTTTATGTGATATTTCATGCGTAAATAGGTATAATGAATAAACTAGAGAATTG
The DNA here is from genome assembly GCA_030864225.1 of Capsicum baccatum var. pendulum. Taxonomy (NCBI): domain Eukaryota; kingdom Viridiplantae; phylum Streptophyta; class Magnoliopsida; order Solanales; family Solanaceae; genus Capsicum; species Capsicum baccatum. The sequence goes on from CM061556.1 coordinate 119,911,961, forward strand.
TGATTTCCCCAAATTTTGTGAATATTGAAATTGAATTGGTAACAACCCTAACCTAAGTTTGTGAAAGCTATTTTAAGTACGAATGAAAATTCAATTAAACTATTTTTGGAACAATTTTATGATACAAAGATGTTATTGAAACATGATGGTTGGGTTAATGCGTGAGTCGGTATTCCCCCACCTTGTATTAATGTACGAATCCCAAGTTAATGGAATCAATTTGGCATATTGATGATACCTTACAAGTGTAGTTAGTATGACGATGCCAACAGTGTATGCCTAAATGTGTATTATGGTTCAATGAATGAAAATGTATGATAAATATTTTAATGGGGCTTAAAAGAAGGTTGCATAGCTAGGTTGTGAAAGTGGAGCTCCTGAGGGACCAATAATGGAAATCGCATTTGACAGAACAGGGGTCAAAATGTCCTGGGTTTCGATTCCCTCGCTTATGACTAGGTGGTTCGATTCCACCTTATTATTATTATGATTGGGAAGTTCGAGTCCCCTATTTTACATTACATGATTAGGTGCTTAAGTCTCCTTAGTATATGAATAGTAGGTTCGAGTCTCCTATTCATATATATATAATTATTCTTTAGTTTATGCGGCTACTCATACTGGAGATTGACCAATGGGTGAGAGCTGGTGCCCATGTAGCTAGTGGATACTATCAAATGACGGCTAAGATACATAATTCAAGCTAAAGTTTTAAAGTGCATGTCAAGCCTTGTTCCATATCCCAGCAAGTTATATATATATATATATATATATATATATATATATATATATATATATATATATATGTATGCACACATGCATATGAACATGTACATCGAGTTGAACTAAATTTTGAATCGTCATTACATTATCTTTATACCCGAGTTAAATGCTAGTACTCAACCCACTAACCATCTTTATATGAAGTATCCACATGCGATGCAGGCAATAGAGATACTCTTACTTTTCCTGCACAGTGTTAGATAGATCCTCTCAGTTCGTCGGTCATTTGCGGTGAAGTTGTTAACTTTTATTCTCTAGAATTATAAACTAGAATTAAAGATTTCACATAAATATTATCATTGTCAGAGTTGGGGTCATCTCCCAACATTTTATTGATTTCGGTTTGTTAGAAGGCTTTATTGATTATAGTGGACTTGGGTAGTGGTGTTGGTTTTTTTTGTTAGTTAAAGTTATTGATTATAGACATAGCTTAAATTCTTTAAGCTTATCTTGTGCAATCTTGTTATATGTTCAGAATTTAGTCACTGTTGGGGGTATTGTGTCCTGTTTGGTTAGGAGTAGGGAGTGGTCTCCGGTCTTTGTTGGAGTTAAGATGCTCAGTATGGCCAGGCTCTAGTTTGGGTCATGACAAAGATAATATTAGAGCTTAGGTTTGTTGTCATTGGGTGTCCACAAAGTCGTGTCAAGTGGAGTCTCTTTTATGGATGTGTAGTGTGCCACACATATAATGGAGAGGCTACGAGACATTTAGGAATGTTTCCCTTTCTTATTGTTCTATTTTAGGATATAGAGTCTAAGATCCTAAAATTACCTCTAATTCTCAATTGTTCTATTTTCAGTTCATGCCTTCCAGAAGATCTGATGCTCGTGGGAACTCTTTTACGAGGACAATGTCAATGAAGCTCGTACTACTTATGGAGTTTAGACTCGATCTAGAGATCCAGCTTCTAATTGCACTACCCTACGTGAAGTCCTATCGGCTCCCCTAGCCATCCTCAGACACCTCAAGCTGATGTGTCTAATGTTGAGTTTTACGATTTGATCCAATTTCTTGCCCAGTTGGTGGCCTTTCAGACTGAGCGTGTTGCTTATATTGCCCCATCTTTTGAGGTCACTAGAGATGACCAATTTATGAGGTTGAGTCCTCTAAATTTCACTGGTTCGAAGGTTGAGGAGGATCCTTACAGTTTCATTGATGAGATGGAGAAGATTTTGTGCGTGATGCATGCTACTGATTTGGAGGGTGTAGAGTTTGTTCTTATCAATTGAAGGATATGACGTATCAATGGCATAAGGAGTGGGACCAGTCTAGGGGAGATAATGCTGAGTTCGCTTTATGTGATAACTTCTTAGTGCTTTTCTTGTTCTTTTCTTTCCTTAGGAGTTGAGGGAGGCGAAGGCTGATTCGTGAAATTGAACCAAGGTAGGATGACAGTAAAGTAGTATGCCTTGAAGTTTTATCAGTTTCCCGTTATGCTTCTGAGCTAGTGTCTTCCATGAGAGCTAGAATAAAGAAATTTGCTTTCGAGTTATCTTGTGACTTGATTTTTGAGAGTAAACCACCCTATTAAACAAGGATATGGAAATGTTATAACTTATAGTGCATATGCAACAAGTGGAAGAGGAAAATAAGAAGCAAGCAGAGATGAGTAAAAGAAAGAATAAGAAGTTAAGGTATTCAAACTAGGGTGGAGGTCAACAATAGAGTGGTGGAGATGGTGAAAAATGGTCTAAGAGAAGTGGGCAATTATGATTTTGATTCTACGGCTGGTGCTCCTTATCCTAAGTCGTTCAGTGATCACTATTTTCAGAGCAATAGTGGGTTTATGGCACAGAGTGCCCCGTCTCAGGCTAGTAAAGCTCAGTCATCCCCATCTCATCCCTTTTGTTATTTCTGTTGGCAAGTGCATGGCGGATGTTTTTAGGAGGGAAGGAATAAGTTCCTTTAGAGTGGTCAATTAGGCCACCTGTAGCGGGATTGTCCATCAGTTAGGGTTACTACTGAGGCTAATAAGGTTCCAGTTGCCACGTCTTCAACTTTTTCACCAAAAGGTGCTACTTCTGGCTCTGACATAGGTCAAAACCGCCTTTATTCTCTTGTCACACATCAGGAATCTAAAGTTTCTCCTAATATTGTCATTGGTACATTAAAACTCTTTTCTCGTGATGTGTATTATTTGCTTGATCTGGGGTCTACACTTTTTTAGATGCCCCTCTATGTGGTTGGCTATTCATTTTGGTTTTGGTGCTGATTGTGTTCTTGATCCTTTCTCTATGTTTACTCCAGTGGGTGACTCTATGGTGGCTAAAAGGATTTATAGGGGTTATGTGATGTCTGTTTGTGATAAAGAGACCTTTTTATATTTAATAGAGTTGGATATATTAGATTTTGATGTTATATTGGGGATGGATTGGTTGCATTCGTGGTATGCCTCTCTTGATTGTCAGACCCGTAAGGTCATTTTCAAATTCTTGAATGAGCCAGTTATAGAATGGGAAAAGAGTTCTCTAGTGCCTAAGGAAAGGTTTATATCTTATCTTAGAGAGCAAAAGTTGATTTCTAAGAGGTATTTATATCATTTAGTGAATATTAAAGATTCTAGATCTGAGGGTCCTTCATTGCAATCAGTTTTTGTGACTTGTGAATTTTCAAAAGTGTTTCCTGATGACCTTCCTAGTATCCGTCCCAATAGGGAAATAGATTTTAGGATTGATCTTCTTTTGGATACCTACTCTATCTCTATCCTTTTTATAGAATGGATCCAACTGAGTTGAAGAAACTTAAGGAGCAGTTGAAAGACCTTCTTAATAAGGGTTTTATTTTCCCTACTGTGTCTCCGTAAGTTGCTCCTGTGTTTTTTGAGTGTAAGAAGGATGAGCCCCTTCAAATGTGCACAATTATCGCCAGTTGAATAAGGTAACGGTAAATAATAAGTACCCTCTTTCAAGGATTGATGATTTCTTTGACCAGCTTCAGGGAGATAAGTACTTTTCTATGATTGATCTTTGGTCGACTTACAATATACTGATATTAGGGAGGTGGATATCTCTAAGTCTGTTTTTCGAACCTGGTATGGTCATTTTGAGTTCTTAGTGTTGTCCTTCGATTTAACTAATGTTACAATAATATTTATGGATCTTATGAATTGGGTATTTCATCAGTTTTTGGGCTTATTCGTCATTGTGTTTATTAATGATATTTGTATGTATTCGAAGAGTGAGGGGGATCATCCCAACCACCTCTGCATAGTATTGCATACCCTTAAGGATCAGGGGTTGTATGCTAGATTCTCCAAGTACGAATTCTAGTTTAATATAGTAACTTATTTTGGTCATGTTGTTTCTAGTGAGGGGGTCATAGTGGATCTGCATAAAATTAAAGCGGTTAAGATGTGGCCTAGACTTACAATTAGGGGTGGAAAACGAGCGGGTCGAGCCGGATATGGGCGGATAAAAAATGGGTCAAGTAACAATGGATACATTATCCGAGCCGACCTATATTTTTTATGGATAAAAATGGATAAACCCATTGGATAACATGGATACCATATTATCCCTAGCCATATCAAATAGTATACACTAAATGAAACTCATATTACGATGGCCAATATCTTTCACAAACATTTCATCAACTATAATTAATGAATGTGCGTATGATTTTTCATACATGATGCTAATATTTAAAAAGAACAAATTCAATATTATCTGTCTCTAGTTACTAATCCAAATCCTCATATAGGAAATTCAAAAGTTTCTACTTTTGGATCAATATAGTAAGAGTATTTCAATAGTCATGAGACTGAGTTGCCAAACCATACAAATTTAGGAAGTTGGGGAAAGCAAAACATTACACATTTTGTAAAAATAAGCATGAAATGATTTGTATTTTAACTTTAGAGAATAGAGTTCCTCCATGCGATTTTCCTCCGACTGCTTTTGTGGAACCTGGACCTTGTGAAGCAGTGTATTATTGAACATAATGCTTTGCTCTATCCTTCGTTGCTTCTCTCTGGTCCTTGTATTTCTTTCCTTTCATCTTGTATGGTTTGCCAAGATATGAAATTGAAGCAATCTCTAGTTTGCATGAAAAGTAAGGACTCAGTAAACTAGGCAAAATATCAAGGATTTCATGTATAAAACTTTAGGGAAAGCCTAAATTCAAGATGTGACACTACTTTTATACTTACTAAATTCAAGATTCTATGTTCAAAACTTAATGTGTGTAGTAGTAGTACTATTCTTGAATCTATGTCTGGTGCAGGTGCTTATACAACAACAAAAGATGGACAAGCCAAAGACAGTATGACACATGGTGTTCAAAGTGGATATGACACAACTAAAAACACAGCTCTCTAGGAAGGTCCGGAAACTTATGCAACAACTAAGGATACATTTTAAAGTATAGGACATAATATAGGTCAATCAGTAACACAAGCTAAAGATTATATAAAAAACACGGTACTTGGCAAGGGTCATCAAGGTTATGCTGCTACTACAGACACCCTTTCAAGTACTGGACAAAGTGAACCTCAATCAGTAAAGAAGGCTAAAGATTATGCTAAGGATACAACACTTGACAAGGGTCAACAAGCTTATGCTTCAACTACTGATAACTTTATGAATCTCACTTACAGAATGTTGTGGAGTAAATAAAGAAAACAGAATGTTTGCAACATTATGTCATTCTCAAGAAAGAAGTTTCTTATATCGACAGAAGACTCAAAAATAAAGAACTTGAAACGCTTAAAATTAATATCAACAGAATATTGAAAGCAAAATACTGACAGAGCATAAACATAATATTGAAAGCAGCAGCCAGCAGGCATACAAGAACATATTAATTTAAGTGATCAATATGCAAGGTTACTATTACCTTTAAGTTTCTTGAGATAAGGTTGAAGGTCTACAACTATCTCATCTTTATCAGAATCGGATTGGGTAAAGGCTAAAGCGTTAGAATTCGCATACTATTTTCTTTTTTTTTCTTGCAAATTGGGTTTTAGGGTTTAGTTACCTATTTTATCTATAAATTATCCATATTTTGGGTGGATGATATTGGTTAGCCCATTTTAAATCTATTTTGAATGGATTGGAGATCCAACCCATGTTAAATGGGCTAGATTGGATAGATATCCATTTTAAACCTATTTTACCATACCTACTTATAAACAATCGATATTTAAAGCTTCTTAGGTTTAGCTAAGTACTATAGGAGATTCGTGGAAAGTTTTTCTTTGATTGCTACTCCATTGACTAAGTTGACCCAAAAAAAGGTGAAGTTTCTGTGGTCCGATGCTTGTAAGGGTAGCTTTGAGAAATCAAAGGACAAGTTGATTTTGTCTTTGATTTTGACCCTACCTAAGGGTACCAGGGTCTTGTGGTTTATTATGATGTATTTCGTGTAAGACTAGGTTGTGTGTTGATACAATATGCTAACTTTGTGGCCTCTTCTTCTAGATAGTTAAAAGTTCATGAGAAGAATTACATGACATACAACTTAGAACTATTTGTTATGGTATTTTCTTTGAAGATTTGATTCTATTATTTTTATGGGGTTCATGTTGATATTTATTAAAATCATAAGAGTTTGCCATATGTGTTTACCCAGAAGGAGTTGAATCTCAGGCAGAGAAGGTGGCTTGACTTACTCAAGGACTATGATATGAGCCTTTACTATCATTCAGGTAAAGAGAATGTGGTTGATAATTCTCTTAACAAGTTATCTATAGGGATCTTATCTCATTTGGAGAAGGGGAAGAAAGAATTGGTGACGGATATTCATTGGTTGGCTAATCTTAGAGTTCATCTCTTGGACTCTGAGGATGATCGTAGAGGTGGTGAAGTCATCTTTTTATGCCGAGGTGAAAGAGAAACAGGTTTTGGATCCTATCTTGATTCGATTAAGGGTGACGTGGGCTGGCATAAAATGATAGTTTTTGATATTAGTGTTGAAGTTATCTTGAGGTACTAAGGTAGGTTATGTGTTCCTTACATTGAAGGTTGGTAAGAGAGGATCTTGGATAAGGCTCATGAGTCAAGGTACACCATTCATACCATATCGACAAAGATGTACCCTGTTTAAAAAAAATCTATTGGTGGAATAACATGAAGAGGGATATGGAAAATTTTATGACCAAGTATATGCTTTGTCAACAAGTGAAATTGGAGCACATAGGACCTGGTGGGTTATCTCAAGAGATTGAGTTGCCCGAATTGAAGTGGGAAGTGATTAGTATGAATGTCATCACTAGTCTTCCACAATCCCGTAATTAGTTTGATTTAATTTGGTCCATCATGGATAGGATGACTAGGTCTGTCCATTTCCTATTGGTGAGAACTAATTACTCTACCGAGGATTATGCAAAGTTATTTATTCAGGAAATCATCAAGTTTTATGGTTCACCCATTTCTATTATATCTAATCACGGTACTCAGTTCTCCTCATATTTTTGGCATTTATTTCAGAGAGGTTTAGGAACTAAGGTGAATCTTACCACTACTTTCCAACCATAGATGGATGAAAAATGGAGAGAACCATTCAAACATTGTAGGATATGCTCAGATCCTGTGTGAATAATTTTGGTGGTAGTTGGGTTGATCATTTGCTCCTCATTGAGTTTTCATATAATAATAGCTTCTACTCTAATATTGGGATGGCTCCGTTTGAGGCTTTGTATAGTAGGAGATTTCATTCTCGTATTTGGTGGTTTGAGGTTTGTGAGGTTGGGTTGTGTGGTCTTGATTTGGTTCATCAGGCTATGGAGAAGGTAAAGGTGATTCGAGATAGGCTTAAACCCTCCCCAAATTTCCAAAATTCCTATGTGTACGTTAGGCAAAGAAAGTTGGAAATTTAAAATTGCTGATTGGGTGTTCTTAAAGGTATCTCCCATAGAGGGAGTGATGTGGTTTGGAAAAAAGGGGATGCTCAGTCCCCGTTATGTAGGCCCTTATTCAATTTTGAAGAGAGTGGGCAATATGGATTATGAATTGGGATTGACTTTGAGTTTGGGTTCTATTCACTCGGTCTTTCATGTTTTAATATTGAGGAAGTGTGTAGGTAATCCTTCCTTGGTGGTTCTGTTGGAAGGTGTGGTTGTTTTGGATTCCTTGTCTTTTGAGGAATTTTTGGTGGATTTCTTCGATCGACAAGTCTATTGGTTGGGAATGAAGGACATGGATTTGGTGAAGGTTCTTTGGAGGAACAAAAAGATTGAAGAGGCCACCTGAGAAGCTAAATAGGACATAAAGCCCAAGTATCCATTCTTGTTCCCCATTTCGAATAATTATGCTTAAGGTATGTGTTATTCTAAACATCTTTGTTTTTTGACTTTGTTAAAGGAAAATGTGACTTCCTTGATATCTTTGTTTTCTGTCTTTATTAAAGGTAAGAGTGGATGTGTTTCTGTGTTATATCATGATAAGGGATACATTGTCTCTCATTATACAGGGATGAATGGTCTGGGAGGGGGGCAGGGAGGGAGGGGGGGAGAATGTTGCACCCTAGATTTTTATTCCCTAAGAATTTCTTGACCTTTGAACATACTGTCCCCACTATGAATCATAATGCAAGTAGTAGGGTGTGATTGTCGGTCTTAGGGTCCCGATCGTAGCCTGTCTTATATATTGGCCTAAAGTTTCTGTCTTGACTACGACTTGGATCCTAAGAGTCGTAGGGTCTCGTAATGAGTCATAGAGTGTGAATCATAAGGAAATCAATATAGTATCCTAAGTTCCTGTTGTGACTACGACTAGCATGTTACGAGTCGTTAGGACTGGATACGAGTTGTATGGTGGAACTCATAGCCAGACTAGTATGGGATGGCCCTAGACACTATCTAGACTACGATTGGACTAAATGAGTCGTAGGGTGACCCCATGAGTTATGAGGTCACCCGCAGTTACTGAGCGTCAATTTTAAGTCTTTTAATTAAAGGCATCCTGGTAATTTTCCTCCTACCCCACTTAGTCCCCATGACTTAAAACCCTTTTTGGGACTTCATTAGCATACTATTCACAATCAAAACACTCTCTCAAACTGTCTAAATTCTCTCAAGCAAGATACTTAGGGTTTATAAGAAGTTGATCAATTAGAGCTCCAAGGAGCAAATTCTCTCTATAATGTTTGAAATTTCAGGCATGTTACTCTTCCCCAACTATTAATTTGTAAAAACATGTGTTTCAAATAGTTATCCATATGGTTTTGATGGTTGTTTTAGAACATCAGTTGGGGGTTTTGAATGAATGTTGTTTATGAAATGTTTTTAGGTTTACAAATGCATTGTTTATGTTTAAATGATTATTTTAAATTCTATTTCATGTATGGGTATGGTGAATAAAATAGGGGATGGTGATTTCCCAAATATTGTTAATATTGATGATTGAATTAGTAATAACTACAACCCAACTTTGTGAAAGTAGTTTTGAGTATGAATAAAAAATACATTGAACTATTTCTGGAACAATTCATGATATAAAAAGTTTATTGAAATATGATGGTTGGTTTGATAAACAAAGGGTGTCGGTGTTCCCCCACTTTCTATTAATGAACAAAAAAAGTTGCTTTCCAAAGTTAATGGAATCGATATAGCATACTGATGATACTTTGAAAGTGTAGTTAGTATGACGACACTGACATTGTATGACTAAATATGTATTATGGTTTTATTACTGGAAATATGTGATAAATATTTTAATGAGACTTAAAAAAGGGTTGTATAGCTAGGATATGAAAATGGAGGTCCCGGGGGACCAATACTGGAAACTGCATTTGATGGAGCGAGGGTCGAAATGGCCTAAGGTTGAGTCCTCTCACTTATGACCAGGTTGTTTGAGTCCACCTTATTATTACTATGATTATGAGGTTCGGGTTCCCCATATTACATTACATGATTGGGTACTTAAGTCAGTATAGTATATAAATTGGTGTTTCGAGTTCTTTGTGTCTATATATGAGATTATTCTTTGATTTGCATGGCTACGCATACTAGGGCCCGATAAGAGGGTGAGGGTTAGGTCCCAAATAGCCTGTGGATACTATTAAATGACGGTTAAGCTACACAATCTAGGATAAAGTTTTAAAATGCATATTAAGCCTTATTACCTAACCCAATATGTTATATACATATATATATATATATGTATGCACACATGTATGTGAATATGTATATCTTATTGAACTGAATTTTGAATTGTCATTACTTTATCCTTATCCCTAAGTTACATGATAGTGCTCAACCCACTAACCATTTTTGAATGTTGTATATCCATGCAATGCAGGCACTAGAGATACTCCTACTTTTCCTGTGCAGTGTTAGGTGGATCGGCTCAGTTCGTCGGTCATTTGCGATAAAGTGGTGAGCTTTCATTCTATGAAAAACTTGATCATTCTGTCGTCTTCCTTTCATAAACTAGAATTAAAGATTTCACATTAACATTATCATTGTCATTGTCATTGTTGTTTTCAAAGTCTGGTGCATGTCCCAACACTTTATTGATTTTGGTTTGTTAGAAGGCTTTGTGGATTCTTGTGGACTTAGGTAGTGATGTTGGTTGTTTTTCTTGGTAAATAGTTATCGATTATGGACATATCTTAAATTCTTTAAGCTTATCTTATGCTATCTTGTTATATATTTGAAATTTAGTCACTGTTGGAGGTATTGTGTCCTATTTGGTTAGGAGTAGGAGCTGGTCTCAGTTCGTTGTTGGACTTGAGATTCCCATCACGGACAGACCCTAGTTCAGGTCGTGACAATTTATGAACTAAATTCCCATTTTACTCTTCTTTTTCAAAAACTCATTTTAGGGATCCATTTTGACCCTATCTCTAAAGTAGGAAATATGGGTATCTTTGGTTTTCGTTTTATGCATAAATTCTATATTTATATGTTTTAGTTAGTTTTGAGGTCACTGGTAAGGGGAAGGTTTCATGTTGAAGGTTTTTGGATCAAATTTTCCTTGTTTGAGGTAGGTTTGTCTTAACTTTCTTTTGACATGAATAAATAGTTAATACTATATACAATATGTTATGGGTATGATATTTGATCATAAAAATATTGTTATTACTGTTAGGTGCCTGTGGGGAGGGGGGTTATGTTGTTGTTACTAGTATTTTGAGATATTATTTGCTATATTTTACCAATGTGAGAGTCTTATACAATGTTATTATGTATATATGTTTGGTTGTTTTCTTACTAGTGGAAATGCCTAAGTTAGGATTTATATGTTATCAATTACATATTACTTGCATATCTCACTCTAATGGTACATGGACTATATTGGATCATGGATAGTTGATTTATTGAGTAGATTTTAGCTCACGTGCTTGTGCATTGGTTGGATTTGAAAATCTCATTTTTTTGGTTGTGAGCATTACATCCCTATATCATATATATATTCATAAGGCATTTGTACCACTATGGAAATACTATTTTTTATATAAATGTGACATCTTTAAAAATCCTCTTCCGAAGACCACGTGTCGGAGTGAAGTCTTGGATATTGGATTGGTATTAGTATTAGTTATTGGATTGTATATGGTTTGAAAACTCCCCTTGGGTGTCCTACCTTGAGATCATTTCTCGATAGGTGTATATAGAAGTTGCACGACAACCTTAAACTTATCACACCATCATTATCATTATCATTCTCATTGTAATGCTTATGTTGTACTTTTATGTTTAATTCAATTTCTATCTATCTGTTGCTTTTTTTTGTACTTTTACTATATGCACTTATATTAAAAAGTGGTAGCAGAGAAGGTGTAGGCTATCATTTGGGAGATTTTTTTATTGCAGGTGACATGCCCATATTGCATATTTTATATACCTTATTTTCTATATTGCTTAGGTTCATAACCTAACTTTTGGTGACTTTATGAAATATTTATTTTTGTGTGATTTGATAATTTTACCACTCCCGATGTTTGCATTGTGGTATTTATGGGGTATGGAGATGATTGACATGGTTCTTAATGCATTTGATGTAATTTGTGTGAGTTGTGGTTTTTGGTTACTTGAAAAGGATTATCTTTGACTTCGATCAACATTTATTCATCTGTGTGTTGGATGGCAAAATCGACTATGTCGAAAGATTCGAAATGTCAATTTTAGGTTGGTAACATAGTTGGTGTGGCTTTACGACTTTTATATCTCATTTTGATCCTCCGCTTGAAAAGTTATCAAAATAGTTCTCGGGGGTTAATTCTATGAAAGCAATATTTTTTCAAAAATTTGATATCTTCATTGAGTTCGTAGTATTGAATTTAGTGGGGTAAAATAGTTTATTTGTGTACTCAGGACTCCAGATGAATTCTGAGGGGTGTGCGGAGACTTGGAATTCTTAGTCTTCGTCGTTGGTGCACCACTTAGCTGGTGCAGCTACAAAAGTGCCACTTTGGCTGCTTTAGCGAAATGCAATAAACCAATGCTTGGGCACTTTAGAGGCTAACTACCATCTACGCAAGAGGTTTAGCAACCCTTATTCCCTTTAGCAAAAGGCACTAAAGCGGCCTTTGTCCGCTTTAGCAGACTGGCATGCTAAGCAGGTATTGCTAAACATGTGCTTAACCATTGGGGATCGAGTGTTTCACCATTTTTGAGACTTAGAGCTTGGGGATTGAGTTTTTGAACATTTTCCTCCATTTCTAAGCTTGGGTAAGCTCCAAAAGTCCTATTTCAACAACTTTTCTTTGATTCTATTATTTAAATCTTTTTTAAGTGTGGATTTAAAGGTGGAATTTAGGGATTTTGGTTCGAAAGATCCAAATTATTATGTCTTCGATTCAAACCCCCAAATTCACTCTGTTATCACTTGGGTTTTCTCCTATAAGTTCCATTAATCTTGGGAAATATGCTTTTGGACTAAAATTCTAATTTTACCCTATTTTTTGAAAATTTATTTCAGGGGTTCATTTTTTTACCCTGGCTCAAAAATAGGCAATGGGGATATTGGTTGTTTTATTTTGACACATAGATTCTATATTTATATGTTTTAGTTGATTCTAGGTTTGTTTGCAAAAGAAAGCCTCTGTGTAGAAGGTTGTTCAATCCGTTGTTCGACTATCGAGGTTGGTTATGGCTTAACTTTCTTCATACTGGGTTTGATATTTAATAATAATATAAAAGCATGCTATGGATATGGGTATCATGGAAAATGTGTTAAGTGATTTATGTGCTTGTGTAGGCGCCTATGTGGATAATATTTAATACTTTTAATATATATATATGTATGGTCGCAATCTTCTTGGTTGAAAAAAGCCTAGATTTTAGTAATTATATGGTATCAATGACATTTTCTTGTACGTTTTACTTGATGGTTTTCGAATTATATTGGATCATAGATGGTTGGTTGATTTGAGTAGATTTTTGGGTCACATGTTGGTATATTGGTTGGATATTGGATGTTCTCACTTTGGTTCATTGTGAGCATTACATCCTCATATCATATTCATTTATGAAACATTAGTACCACCGTGGAAATACTAGTTTATTCTGATAGAAAATTTAACATCTTTAAAGAAAAACCTCTACCGATGTATGTGCTAGAGAGGAGTGATAGATATTGTTATTAATATAAGATATTAGTTGTACACAAGTTGAAAAACCCCTATAGGTCCAACCTCGAGAAGCTTTATCTTGGTAGATGTATGCGGAGGTTGTGCGACGACCTTGTACTTCACATTATCATCATCACCCTCATCATTATCTTCCTTGCATTTCATATATTGTGCTTATGTTGTGATTTTATTTCTGTCTTTGACTTGATATCTGTCCATTTATTCTAGCTTCCTATATTTATATTTTATGTACGTGTATATTTGTTCTTCTTTTCTCTACCTGTATTTGTTATATATGTGTATATTAGAACGGTTAGTGGAGATGGTGTGGGCTACCATTTGGGATATTTTCTAAATGTAGATGACGTGCCCATAGTTTGTGTTATATGTTTTATTTTCTACTTTATTCAGTGGGTCTATAATACCTATTGAGTACAAGTGGACCGTACTTATCTTTACTACGCCCTTCTAATACAGATACAGGTACGAGTGTGAATGATGATAGTTAATTCAGGCGATACTTGGAGCCCATTTGACATAGTAGTTGGTCCATGTATTTAGAGTTGGCTACTACCTTTTCTCATCTAGATTAGGTCTTTATTGTATTCAGAGATAGAGTTTGCTCTTTTTCGGATGTCTTATGTATTTTGATTTCGAGTTGTATTAGTTAGTTCTTACACTGTGACACCAGATTTTGAGATTTTGGTATTGTATCCTTATTTATATAAATCAATGTTTGTTACGTTTATGAGGCTCGACTCTGTTCCAAGAGTCTTGCCTTGGGTTTTGGTATTACTTTTAATTTTATGCCAGTTTAGGTGATAGGTTTACTTGTCAAGGATTGACACGACAAGTTCCATCATGACCCTTTGTTTTTGGATCATGACACTCAGTGCAACTATGATACCTACTGAGTACAAGTGTACCTATGATACCTGCTGAGTACAAGTGGACCATACTCATCCGTACTGTTCTCTTTCAATGTAGATCTTGGTACAAGTGAGTCACATAACAGTTGAGTTGGGGTGGTGATTTTATACGTTCGAGGTAGTGGCCGCTATATGCTTCCATAGTTGACCTTCTACCCCATCCTATCTAGTTTGATCATGTTTTGTATTCAGAGACAGACTTGTGTTCCTTTTTATCTTAGATTATTTTTTTAGACATTGAGTTGTATATAGTTTATTCTACATTGTGACACCAGGTTTTGGATAGTTTATGTATTGTTTTGATATTCAGATTTTCGCTTTTCTTATCTATATATGGTTCAAAGTTATTCTAAAAATCTTGACTTGGGATTCTTGTGTGGTTTTCACATTCGTATCAATTTTGGTGATTGACTTACTTGTCAAGACGTAGTCGCGATAAGCTTCACCATGATCCTCATTTTTGGATCGTGACAATCAGATAGAGTACTCTTATAGTTTTCAATTTTTACATAGTTAGGATAAGGGTTTATCTAGAGGTGTAAAGGTTTTGGTTGGCATTTTCCATAGTTTGGATAGGGTTTAGGTGTATTTGGAGGATGATTTTGAGGAAGATATGTAGGTTGGTATTATGGTGAGTTCGATAGATAGGTGCTCGAGACGAAAAATATGTTGGTTGGGTGGAACAAACTGGATATGGGGCAAGTAAATATTGGGAAAAAGGATGAGGATTTTAAGCATATTGGATATAGTAAAAAGGTTGGGATGGTGGATTTTGGTATGTTAACATTTGGTTTGGCCTTTTTCTAAAATGGTCATGACAACAGAAACTCCATCCTTCTTTTTTATTCACTCCCCTAGTTGAATCAGACTAAATTGTCGTACGTGCTACTTGCAACACTGCAAGATTAATGATCATCCAATTTTAATACCTTCTTCAATGATTTCTCCTATCCTAACAACCACAGAGAACTTCTGGGCAACCACGGTTATCAACTTATCATAATACGTCATATCTATATGAGACTGCACAAATAGAAAATTCATCTCACTTTTCACTATTGGCGGTTGAACTTTTGTTGTATTTTCTCTCCACTGCATGGCATCTTCTTTTAAGGACTATACCTATCTTTTTTCCATCTTCATCAAATGGAACCTATTTGGGATAACTTTGGTGTTAAACTTGAGCCTATCCATAAATTCTTGCACCACGGACTTCCAACTATGCCATTTCTGGGGATCTTGGCCTGTATACCAATTAAGGGCTTTTCCGGTAAAACTCCTTATAAACAACTTCATCCTAATGACCTCACCTTTCCCCACTCAAACTAGCTTGTCATAGTATGACCTTAAATGAGCTCGAGGATATCTTTTTCCATGAAACACATCAAATTTTGGTAACTTGTACCTTTACGGTAAACTCAACATTGGGATGAACACATAGATTATCATAGTTAAGTCCTTTACATCCTTTGTCAAACTAGATATTATTGAATGTTTTTTTCAGACTATAAATTTCATTTGCTTTTTACCTAGCCTCTCACTCCATCTCCTCATGTGTCCAACTTCTGGAATGGTTGGCATTGGGATATTATTGGGGTGAGCTTTTACTACATATACTTGTGGTACATATTGTATATTAGAAATTTCAATGTGATCCACCAATATATGTTGGGTGGCTTGGTAGTTTTAAATTCCTAATGCGGCTTAGGTGACTGGGGTATTTTTGCTAAGGGGAGCATGTGTAATTAGAGCTTAAGAAATATACAAAATAGTGAAAGACACTGGATTTATCTATTACAAGTTGACTTGTGGTTTGACGGGTGATTGGCAGTAATTAGATTAGATATCTGAAGTGAAAGGTTTGGTGAAATATTTTGAGGGGTAGCAGAGTCAACAAGTGGAAAAGAAGGTGAGATTGTTGCATTTGTTCCATGTTTGGGAAGTAAGGTATTCAAGCTTATGTATAGGTTGGTGAGGTTTCAAATTCGATCAATTTTACTTTGCATGTCATCCATTTATTGCATCATATAAGCTATGTGTTCATCATAAAGCATTGCTACCCTCTCTTCCAAAGTCTCAGGTTCACCATTTTGGACAGTGACACGAACCAACCTATCAAGTGTGCCTAAATCAGTCATATTGGTATTTTCTCATAAATTTGATCATGTAAAGTAAGTGTGATCAGCCAGTTTGTAGTCAGCACAATTAACCTTTATGGAAATAAATTAAAAGAAAAGGCAACCTTCAAAAGAATACCGGCGAATAATTATTTTGTTGATAAAATTGTTCACAATTATGCAAAGTACATAAGAAAAAGGAAATTTCAATAATCAAATGAATCCTATAATGCATGGGGCCATTTTTATGCTAGAGGTAGGCCTAAACACCAAATAATTGGGATAATGATAAATTAATCCAAGTCATCAATTTGAGATAACTTTGGATTTGGAAATAAAAAAGCCAAGTTTTATTGATGTACTGGTAGAGTATAATGATAAGAAATAGCCTAAAATTACATGAAAAAGTGTGAATACAATCCTAAGACTTGGCCTAGACCTTGCTCCTGATCATATTGGTGGAGAAAGTGAAGATGATGCCCAAACATTATTAGGCCCCACTCCCAGATTTTCCAAATACTACATTATGTTAGCTATTTGAGCCTGTATTTCTGGCATCACCACTATGTTTCCAAGACGAGAATGCCTTATCAGAATAGTCATCCTAACATCCTCAAAACCCCGTTCAACTTCTGGGTTGGGTTCTATATTGTCATGATCTTCATGAATCCATGCCTGATTTTCTAAAATGCCCTCTGTTGGTACGGTACATATCCTACATCTATTGTGAGAATTTTACATTATTCATGCACAATTTTATTGGCTTTGGGGACTAAAATCTAACCTAAAAGAAATTTCAGAAACTCACATATTTGCTAAAAGGAGGATAATCTGTGTCTGACCAAATTGTCGAAATACACGCACCAGAGCATATGGCTGGATATCTTTCATTCTAATAAGTTCAAAATAGTAAAGTCGTCTGTATCTTATGTAAGCCCTGGAATATAAGATTAATGATTATTTCCACTAGTTTGGTCATTAGAGCGGAGGCCAAAAGCTTGTACCAATCATTAGTATCAATCAAACACATGAACTCTCTCACCCTGTCATCACAAGTGTTGATCTTATTTGCCAGACTAAATATTATGCTGGCCATGTTGTCATGTTAGTAGAAATACTCCGTCACCTACATCTGAAGTAGAAGATTGCAACCTTCAAAGAAGTTTGATTTACCTCTTTTACAGTTTTCAAGTGCTCAAAATATGTTTGCTAAATAATAAAAATGAAAATGATTTTTGTGCCATCAACTCCCTTAAGAATTACTCGAGCCATAAAACATATGCAAGTGCTAAATTTCTCATGTTCTTGTGAAAAAACCAAAGTCCCTATCAAGGAAACAACAAACAAAATCAGACATCTAACCTGCCAATGAGTAAAAGTGCATGAAATATTTTTCTTAAAAGCTTGTAACTATCTCGATAACCATATATCTCATAAAAATAATCTGAAGAAACCCAATTATTTTTGAGGAATTGGAGTTCCTAGGTGTTCTCCAATCTTGAGTAGCAAAAAAATTTCTTTCCAAATTGACCGTGCAAATGATCTGACCTCTCCCATGATATTTTGAATTGGTGAAATAGTAGATACCCTCTAATGTGGGGTTGAGTTCAAAGTCTTTGAATACAAAAACTAACTCGATCTGGGTCCCAAAATAGAATCAATGTTCTAACCATATATTTGTTGAAAAATTCTTGAAGAGTGTAGGGAGAAACCTCAACTTTCTTGCAACCATAACTTTTCAGTTGAATAAAAAATTTTCCACCATATCCTCAACTTGTGTGGGACACCCTCGATAATTCTAATTTTGGGCACTTGAGATACTTAATTCATCCAATAATATATATAAAATAAAATAAGTACATATTTTCCATCCTCGCTATGTCGTAATTAGACCTGGATCCATTTTACAATATCACATTCACATAATATGAGTGATTGTCGTTGGATCATAAATCCATTTGGTATACCGGTGTTATCTAAATTTGCGAAATGACACCATGGATCAAATCACCTAAGGCTTATGCATGCAAGGGAAGTTCTATCTTAAGTTTTCTAAGATTTGACTTACTAGACATAGGTTTCCGAGCGGACAACTCGAGTGAGAAGTTTACATGGTCACACATAAAATGATCTAGATGCATCACACATATGCCAACTCTGTCCTAAATATTGGGATTTAGAAAGAAGTTTGTGGGTGTGCAAAACACACCTTGCGTGTACATGTGATTATGTTAGTTTTTTAAATAGAAGAATTTGAATGGAATGATAGTTTATATAAATCAATAAAAACTAAATGATTTATATAAAATAATAATAAATAAATAATTTATATAAAATAAACATGATAAACACATAAAGAAATTAAGGTAAAACAAATAATTTTTAAAATACGTCAGTTATTAACCTAAGTTTTTTATGGTTATAAACTAATTTCCCCAGCAGAGTTGTCAAGTTGTTATGCCCCATTTTAATCGAGGTCAAATAGTGTACAATATTCTGGTGATTCTTTTGACATTTTTTAAAGTGTCGCCACAGAATTGTTTCTAAGGTAAATTAGGATACCTATTATTAGATTAAGTAATTAAGCAAAAAAAGGCTTCATTTTTATGGTCTACTTAACTTAAGTGATTTTAGATACAACAACAACAAGATACCCATTATATTCCCAGTAAGTGGATAAGTGATTCTAGATAAAGATTCTAATTATCCTAAAAGAAAGGGGTTAAACATTCTATAGGATCCATTAACTATGGTTAATTGCCAAACTTAGGTTAATAATTAAAAAAAATTATAAGAAAATATCAATACCTAATAGATGCAAATTAGCCTGAAGAAATGGTACTGCATAAGGTTTAAAAAAATTCTTTCTTTAAATATGAAATCCATAAGAAAATGAGTAAAGTCTATGCTGCTTTGTTCTTTATTTTTAGAGGACGCCAAATTAGTTGAAGTTTTAGTATTAGTATTTTAACAAGCCAAACACCTCATATTTTGAGTAGCCTTTTAATGATCAGGTTTTGCATTTTGAAATTGTATTCATATCATTAAAAAGTGGCATTTATCGTTGAAAAAAATCTACACGTTAAAGCTTAGCAAAAATGGGTTTTGATTTGTTTATCTTACTCCTCTTTTTATTTTCTTAAACAAATTAAAATTAGAGACTGATAGATTTTATAGCTAAACAGTAAAATTCATTGTTATCTTATTTAGTAAAGGATTAGCAATAAAATCGTAGTTTATTTCAGTTTTATTTTGTTTTAGTGATATTAGGGATCATTTGATATGTAGACTAAACTATCTTAGGATTATAATTTCAAGGTTATAATCACAGGACTAATTAATACCATATAAGGGTAGTACAAAATAATCACATGTTGAATGAAAAACTATATTTTTACTCCAAATAATTTGTTTTTCTTACTAAAATTCTACACTTTTGAATTTTAAAAATTTTGGTGCTTTGAATACTAACTGCATCTTTGGCCATTAAATAAAATTATACTTTACACAGAAAAATCTACACTTCTAGATCTTAAAGATGTTGCACTTTTATTATCAAAAAAGTTCTGTAATCTCAAGCTTCTTAAAGTTGCTACAAAAACTGCATTGTTTAAAGCTATTATTTTTTCCCTAAGAACCTAAAAAAGGGTTCATTTTAAGTCTAACAAATCTATGGTAAATGATTCACATAATTCATTTTTAATCTAACAAATCTATTATAAATGATTCCCATAGATTCTCCCTCTTGATCGAGCCCCATTATCTTGTATCTAAATGTCTTATGGTAGAAGCCAACTAAAACACACATATCAGAAAAACGTTAGTAATGATGATATATATATATATATATATATATATATATATATATATATATATATATATATATATATATATATATATATATATATATATATATATATATATATATATATATATATATATATATATATGAGAGATGTTGGATTCGTTTCTTGGGATCTGATATAGTCGAGAAACTTTGAGACGATTAATCGTCTGATACTATAGCAGACCTTAGATTAACCAAGTTCTTGATATTCATGTATTTTTGGTGGGGTGTTTGACTTAATTTTTAGATAGATGACAAGTATACAAAGCCATAGCGACTTTCATCATGTAAAATAGAGTTAAAAAACTCTAGTTATAGAATTTATCATGGAAGGGTTGTTTCGCGTTATTATATTTTAAAAGATGAAAATATACCCAAATGGAGAGAGGCACTGAGATTCTCCCTCAGCTCTGCTGCAGTAGAAAAAGAACCACTGCAGTATAAAAAGTACCATTACAGTGGTAGCCTACAATTCATCGCGGACCTCTGCAATGGTAACTTTACAGTTTTAGCATTAAAAATGTAGCTTTGACAGTTTTAAAATTCAAAATATTTTTATTCTTCGCTTTCTAAAAAATAAATCAAGGCTCTAAGGAAGGCGATCTTCTACAATTTTGGAATGTTTTCATATTTTAAGGTAAGTTCTTATAGATCTAAATCTAAATTGCTTCTTAGAATCACTAAAAATCGTTAGAAACTTGTTCATAGTGAAATTGAGGTTTAGCCCTAATTCATTAACTTAATACAAATTGGTGAGAATGAATATGAAATTAGTTGGTAAGATTCTAGGTGTTAGAAAATTCTAAGTGGAGTAAAATTGTAGTTGTTTATGCTAAATAAAGTAGAATTTATAGGGTTCAAAGGGGTATAAAATCCTAAGATGATGAACTAAGACAATTTTATGATTAAAGTTATAGTTATTAATCCCTAATAGTTAAAACGGCTGAATGATAGAAGTGAGAATGTCATCTTATTGTGATAGATCAAGAATGAGGGGAAGGAGAAAGTCAAGACAAGTTTGTGTCGTAGAAGTGATTTTATGTAACGACCCGAACCACGACCTAGTCGTGATAGGTATCTTAGACCCACTGTGAGTCGGAAGCCACCCCCTTAACCTGACCTCAAGAACACAATAATAACAATAAAGCAGAAATCAATAAAGATAGTAATAAAAAATAAGTCAAATAAAAGTTCTAAGAGTCAAAACCAACAATCCAATACCACACTTGTCCACAAAATCCTGTAATATAAGAATAACATCTAAGTCGGGACATTCCCTCGACTATGAAAAAAATAATTCAAAGTACTATGACAATAAAGAAAGAACAATAAAATGGAAAGGTCTTCCGAAGGATAGAGTCTCATAACTTTACAGCAACTCAACAGACATGTACAACCACCTAACGCTGCATAGGGAAAGCAGAAAATCCTTCGGACCATACATCATGAAATGATGTAGCATCTAGGGACAGTTAGAGGGATAAACACTAGAATATTACTTAGGAAAAAACAATAAAATAATGCAATTATCAAAATTTAATCATAAATCATATGCACCACATTCATACACATATGTAAAGGATGTCGGGATAGAGACAAGGGCCATGAACATGAGAGTTTAAAGATTTAACCTGAACAGAGTAGCTCTATCCGTCCTAAAGGAACCCATGGGCTATATGGGTTCAGCTTCCCCTACTGAAAGTTCCCAGTGTGTTCTAGCCACACGAACCGAGGAACAATTGAGAGAAAACTAAAGCCACCAAGGCGATAGCCATCCCAAAATATATATTTATATATATATCAAGTATGCACCAAGTACACGGTCATATAGACCCTCAATACCAACAAAAATAATTTCCAGTATTCATCCCCCTAATACTTACACCTTCACGGTGAGCTACACAACTCTCTTTAAGCCCAAATTAAAATAATTTGCTCTTAAATAAATCTATTAACTTAGGAATCACTCATTAAGGCATTTACCACTTGGTATCATCATACAAATATAATTGCAAGCTAAATTAATTATGCCAAACCAAATTCACATAACCAAATTGGACTCCCAAGTTTCATTTAAAATCCAAAACCAAGGACACAAGGCTATCCAAAACCATTTCCATGAACTTATCCTTTAATGCAATGCATTGAGTTTAAAAACAAGTTAAACCATGTAATTTTCCTTAATCAAAATCAATTTTACAAAGTGGGTTGAGGTTAATGCAATTATCGAGCCAAAATTCTATCAACTTGGAGAAACCCATGTCCCCCATTCCAACCATTCATATCATGCAACGATTCAGTCCCCAAAATATCAATTTAAAGCATGGATAATCAATTTAGAACATGGGATAAGTAATTCAGTCAGTAACAACCAAGACCCGTCAATAGAATTTAAAAATCCATAGTTAAATCACATGAAAATCCATTCCATTAATGCCACACTATAAAATTAAAGTTAGGGGAAGAGAAACATTCCTAAAATACACAAGGAATTGAAAACAATTCAAAGTTTGAAACTTGGATTATGAATTTACTGTAAAATCCTTGAATGTTCTTGGGTTTTAAGTTTGAAAAAGAAAGAGAATGATTTCATCTTTGGAAACTGAAAGGAATGGGGTTATGTTATGTTATAAGGTCATATAAGGGGTAAAAAGACCAAAAGACCCCACCCTAATTGAAAAAATAAAAAATGGATGAATTTAAAATAGTAGTGTGGCATGCCAATATCACGGAGGTTAGCCTCCGTGCCACGCTAATATTGCAAAGGCTAACCTTTGTGACACAACTTTATCGTGGGGGCATACTGCCTCGGGGTCCCAAAATAACCCTTAAACCCTTCCAAAAACTCTAAACTTTTCTAAAAACCATTTTAACACCCATAAATATAATTCAAGTGAAAAATTGACATAACTCATGCAGGAGGGTAAAAAATAAAATGATCAAAATTTTTAGGAGTCTTCCATTATCCCCTCTTAGGATCATTTATCCCTAAATGACGAGTTATGACACTTTTAGCATAAGAATAGTAAGAATACACCAGAATCAACTAAAAAACTCATAAAGTGACAAGAGGAAAATGAAACTCATACCTTAAGTACTTTTATCCAACCCGAGAACAAGAACGGGTATTTGGCCTTCAAATCTTCCTCAGCTTCCCATGTAGCTTCTTCCACCTTTTGATTTCTCTATTGAAACTTCACAGAGGTTACATCCTTGGTCCTCAATCTACAAACTTGCCTATTCAATAATTCAATCGGTACTTTCTCATAAGACAAGGAATCTGTAACACCATCATCCTCAACAGAAACTATCAAGGAAGGATCACCCATACACTTTTTCAGCATGGACACATGAAAAATAGGATGAATCAAAGCTAAACTTGCTGGAAAATGTAACTCATGTGTGATATTCACAATCCTCCTCAAAATCTGATATAGACCAATATAACGGGGACTGAGCTTCCTATTTTCCCCAAGCCTCATGACTCCTTTCATAGGAGTTACCTTCAAGAATACCCAATCATTTACTTAAAATTCAAAATCCCTCTGCCTCACATCCGCATAAGACTTTTGGCGACTTTGATCTATCTTAGGTCTTTCTCCAATCAACTTAACCTTCTCCATGTCTTGGTCAACCAAGTCAGGACCAAACAACCCAGTCTCACCCACCTCAAACCACCCAATAGGAGACCTGCACCTCCATCATAAAGATCCTTAAAAGGAGTCATTTGAATGCTAGAATGGTAACTATTGCTATAAGAGACCTCAATAAGAGGAAAATAATCAACCTAACTCCCTTTAAAATTTATCACACAAGACCTTAGCATATCCTCCAAAGTCTGAATAGTATGCTTCGCTTGTCCATCTATTTGTGGGTGGATACTGGTGCTAAGGTGCACATTTGTACCCAGAACTTTTTAAAATTAATGCCAAAAGTGAGAAGAAAATAGCATACCACAATCTGAAATAATGGACACTGGCGTACCATGAAATTTTACAATTTCCTGAATGAACAACTTAGCATAATCCTTTCCTGAGTAGTTAGTCTTCACAGGCATGAAGTGAGCAGACTTAGTCATCCAATCCACAATGAACCAAATATAACCATACTGATTGCAAGACTGTGGAAGAATCATAATTAAATCCATATTGATCATCTCCCACTTCCACATAAGTAACTCTATCTCTTGAGACATGATACCAGGCCTTAAATGCTTAACTTTAACTTGTTGACAAACCATACATTTGGTAACAAAATTTTCAACATCTCTCTTCATATTGTTCTACCCTTAGATTTTCTTTAAGTCATGATCATCTTAGTTGAACACGGATGAACTGCATATCTGGACTCATGAGCCTTAGTAAATATCCTTTCCCGCTGCCCTACAATATCAGGAACACACAACTTACCTTGATACCTTAAGATTCCATGTCTCTCAGTCTCAAAATCCATAACCTTTTATTGACCCATATCATCCTTAATATGAATAATTATGGTATCCAAAGCCTGCTTATCCTCCTCAGTACCAAGAGATGATTTAACCACTTCTTGAATAATCACTCTTCTATACTTAGAGTCCAAAAGACAAACTCCCAAGTTAGTTCCAACCTGTGAATGTCCTTCACCAATCCTCTTTTCTTCTCATCAACATAAGAAAAGCTCCTTATAGACAACCTGCTAAGAGCATTAAAAATAATATTAGCTTTACCTAAATTTTAGTAAAGGCTCATGTTATAAACCTTAAGTAGCTTGAGCCACCATCTTGATTGAGATTCAATTTCTTTTGGGTAAACACATACTGGAATCTCTTATGATATGAATAGATGTCTATATGCACTCCATATAGACAATGGCACCAGATCTTCAAGGCAAAGACCATAAACTCCAAGTCTAGATCATGAGTCAGATAATTCCTCTTATGAAACTTAAGTTGCCTAGAAACATAGGCTACAACCTTACCATTCTGTATGAAAACACAACCCAGTCCCACACGAGACACATCACAAAATATAACAAAATCCTTAGTACCTTTGTGCTGGGTCAAAATTGGTTTAAAAATCAACTTATCCTTCAACTTCTTAAAATTACCATTGAAAGCATCAAACCACAAAAACTAAACCTTTTTCTGAGTTAACTTCATCAATGGAGAAGCAATAGATGATGAACTCTCCATAAATCTCCTATAATACCTAACCAAGCCTAAGAAGTTCCTAATGTCGGTTGGAGTCATGGTTCTAGGCTATTTCTTAACTGTCTCAACTTTCTATGAGTCTAACTTGATCCTGTTACTAGAAACGACACGCCCAAGAAGAGTCACAACATTTAGGCAAAACTTACACCTAGAAAATTTTGCATACAACCTTTGGTCCTTAAGAGTCTGCAACATAATTTGGATCTGATTGGCATTATCTTTCTCACTTCTAGAGTACACCAAGATGTCACAAGTGAAGACAATAATAAATAAGTCCCAAAATAGTCTAAAAACCCAATTTATAAGATCCATGAAAGCAGCCAGAGCATTAGTCAACCCAAATAACATAACCAAAAACTCATAATGGCCATACTAGTTATGTAAAGTAATGTAGGGAAAATCAACCTCCTTAATTTTCAACTAATAATAGGCCAAATAGAGATTAATATTAGAGAAACACTTAGCACCTTGAAGCTGATAAAAAATATCATCAATCCTAGCAAGAGGGTACTTATTTTTCATGATAACCTTATTCAGCTGATGAAAGTCTATACATATCCGAAGGGATCCATTTTCTTTACACACAAAAAGCAAAGAAGCACCGCTATGGAGAGACACTAGGATGAATGAAACCTTTATTAAGATAATGTTTTAATTTCTTATTTAGCTCTTTTAATTCAGAGTCATTTATAAACAAAAATGGAAATAGGATGAGTATCCAGCAAAGATCAACCCCAAAATCTATTTTTCTATGTAGGAATTCCAAGAATCTCATCAAGAAATACTTTAGGAAATTCATTAAGCATATAGACAAAATACAAAAAAGATCTTTCAGAGTAAGAATCCTTAATCAAAACTAGATGATACATACACACTTTTGAAATTAATTTTTGAGCTCTAACAAATGAAATAAACCTCCCATTGGTTACTAAGGAACTCCCCTCCCATTCTAATATTGGACCATTAGGAAAGTGAAAACTGACCCTTCGAGTCCTACAATCTAGAGAAGAATAGAATAAATGACACCAATCCATCATAAAGATAACATTGAAATCCACCAAATCAAGCTCTATCAAATCTACTAAGGTCTCCCTCTGAAAAATAGACACCACACAACCCCTATAGATTTTACTAGAAACTATAAAATCACCCATCAGAGTAGAAATAGAAAATGGGTAAAAAATATTTATAGGAAAAAATAAAATGCACAGCCACATAAGGGGAAACATAAGAAAGGGTAAAACCCAGATCAAGCAAACAATAAACATCATGAGAATTGAGCTGTAACATATCGATAATAACATCAGGAGATGCCTTAGACCTTTGAAGAGTAGAAAGTGCATAGAGATGATTTAGGTCAGTGTTGGTACAAGAAGTAGCACCCTTAGGTAAAAAAGTTGAAGAAGTGCCAACCAAAACTTTATTAGTTTAGTGGAAACCCTGGCTAAAGGACAATCTCATTGCATATGAAAAAGATGACCATAATTATAGAATTGAATCCTCTCCTCCTCACAGTATCTATGGTAAAGCTTCCAACAAAATTGGTAAGGGGGGTAAATGGGGCTAACTGAGCTCCATTAGCCTAAGACAGGACACCCTGTGCCTTAGGACCACTGCTAGCCTGAAAGTGATAATCACCTGAAACTTAGGATAAGGAGCACTAGTTGTCATATAAGAATTTCCTCAATTCTTATTCTTTGTCCACTATCTATGTTATGACCCAAACCAGGGCCTAGCCATGACGGGTATCTCAAGTCCAATAAGGACTGGAGACCGCCCTCTTTGCCTAGTTAATTAGAAAACAATTCACTAGATAGAGGATAAATTTCAAACATATAATAATATAGAGTTAACGGTAACTAAAAGTCTAAGAATGTCAACAACCAATACCCAGTCCACAGTAATCCACAAGGCGTCTATACCTGAAAACAACCTACGTCGGGACTTGCCCCTGACCCTAACAATAATAATGACAATGAGAATGTAAATATGAAGTCTTTAATTCTAATTTATGGAAGAAAAATTAATGGAATGATAAAGTCTTCTAGAGAATAGAAGCTCACTATTCCACCACAAGCAACTGACTCTCAGATCACCTATCACTTTGTAGGAAAAGAATAAGTGCCTTTGGACCATACATTACGTGGGGATTCAATGTTTGAAGATAATTAGTTAGGTGAGCACTAGCATGTAACTCAGGATAAGGAAAAAATAATATCAACCAAAAGTTTAATTTAAAACTCACTATATATGTTCACATACAAGCACACATATATAAAAATAATATTGGGGTAGGGAACAAGGTTTAACTTGATAGTAAAACATTATGCTATAATGTAGCTCAACCATTATAAACTGGTGCCTGTGGGTTATACGGCTGCTAAAACAAACCACTGCGTGTTATCCGCATGAAATGGTAGGATCAAGGAAGACCAGGGAATGCCCCAACTTTACATCAATACTAGATACAAAATATATCAATAATGCAAACCATGCACACGGTCATCTAGACTAAGCCTCACATCAGTAAACATGAGTTTCAAGTATAAGTCATTCAAGAACCACACCTTCACGGTTTAGGTACATAACCCCAGTAAGACCAATTAAAATAACTTTCACATAACTTATTCATTAGCCAAGGAATCATAGTTAGTGCACATCACAATATCGTCATACCATTAGCTTACAAGCTCTTAATTATGCCATCACAATTCTATTAACTTGACGAAATGCCTTGACCCCCTTTGTTCATAAAATCAAACATAACTGACAAGGCTTTCAAAATCCTTGTTCATTGTTTGACCTTTCATGAAATGCAATAGTATAGGTGAGTAAATCAAACCAAGTGACATTTCCATAATTCAAAGCCATTTACATAAGTGGGTTGATGGAACACAATTGTTTAAAACTAATTTTCAAGTTCAAAACATAAATTTGGGGGATTACCTTTACCCCATTCGAATTACCACACCCATGCACCCCATTAGTTCAAAAAAAAATTCATGTCAAAGCATGAACAACTCATGAAAATCATAGGAAAACACTTCAAGGATCAACTATTCCAAAACCCTTAACCCATGTCAAAACCCACATTCAAATCCATACAATTAAATAATTTAAAACGCATGCTTTTAACAAAATAAGATTTGGTGAAGAGTAATATAACTGAAAGGATCACAATTTTGGAAGAAATTTGCACTCGAAAGCTCTAGACAATCAACCTGGAGAAAAACCCTAATGCTCTTGCTTAAGAGAATTTATAAGAAATGAGTAGTTATTTTAGTGTGTTATCAGTGGGAATAAGGTCACAATAAGGTTTTAAAGTCATGGGGGTCATATTTGGGGAAAATGAAAAATGTCCAAAGTGCCCTTAATGAAATACTAAAAATTGTCACCTAGTCATTACGAACGACCTTATGACTCGTAAGGTTACCTTACGACTCGTAAGGTCACCTTACGAATCGTGTCCACCAGTCATAGTCTGGACAAAATTCATGGGAGCTCATAGTGGTCATTATACGAGTCATACCATATGATTCATACTCAAATATTATGACTAGTTTTGTCAAATCATAGGAAAGACAAAACATTTGAGCATTACACTGGTTTAGCTATGGATGGGACTATACGACTCATATAGAGTCTTTACGAATTGTTAGGAGCCAATCATAATCATAATAGAAACTTGGCTAATCCATACTAGTCAGGCTATAATTAGGGTCCTATGACCCATAATGACCCTACGACTTATAGAGAGAGTCATAATTTAGGCAGTAAGCCCAAAGGTTAAGAAATTTTCAAGGATCGAAATCTAGGGTGTTTCATTCTCCCCCGCTTAGGTTCATTTATCCTCAAATGATAAGTCAAGGCATCCATTTGCATGATTTGACATAGAGTACAACCACACTTACCTTTATCAAAGATTAAAAACATAGATGTTGGGAAAATACATATACCTGAAACACGATTATCCAAAGCGGGAAACAAGAATGGATATTTGAACTTTATGTCCTCATCGGATTCCCAAGTAGCTTCTTCGACTGTATAGGTTCTCCATAAATTTTTCACCAAAAAAACATCCTTAGTCCTCAAACAACGGACTTGACTATCTAAAATTTCCACCAAACTTCCTCATAGGACAAGGAATCTGAAACACCAAAACTCTTTAAAAGAACAATCAAGAAGGATGACCCACAAACTTACTTAACATCAAAACATGGAATACCAGATGAATATAACCCTACCTAAATGAAAACTCCAACTCATAAGCGACATGACCCACTCACCTCAAAACATGGAAGGGACCAATATACCGGGGATTGATTTTCCCCTTCTTTCCAAAACATATCACTCCCTTTATGGAAATTACTTTTAAGAATACCAAATCATCCATATTAAACTCCAACTCCTAATGCCTCATATTTGTATAGGACTTTTGGAGACTTTGGTCGGCCTTAAGTCCATCTTGAATCACCTTTATCTTTTCCCTTATCATAAAAACCATGATGTAACTGACTATAAAACCTGCAAGAAGGATATGGTAGAGATGATTGTGCCCCACTGGTCTGAGATTGGTTACCTTGTGACTTAAACCCACTATTTTTCCACAAGAGGCAATCATCGAATGACTTACGATATGGAGCACTAGGAATAGAATATGACCCAGAATTTCCCCACTTCTTCTTAGAACATTGCCTGCTATCTCTACCACTATTCTGCTGGCCTCTACCCCGCTAAGAATACCTAGTCTTCTGACCTTGAATTTTCTCTATTTTGACTTATTTCTTCTTTTCATCTTCATCCTATTGTATATATACCATAATACTAGAGATATCCTTATTTTAGTCTTCATGCTTGACCCTATCTATAGAGCATAATAGTACAACTAAGGAAATTTTAGGGCATACTCTTTCATAGACATTCTACCCTATTTTAGATTCACAAACTTCTTAACTTTAGCCTCTCTCAAATCCTGAGGAAAGATGATCTAGAAAGGCACCCATAAATTTATCCCAGATTTCCAACCCCGTATTATCACTCCTAGATTGATCTGACTCCCCATACCACTGATATGCCATATCTTTTAATTGATATATGGAAATTTACACGCCTTTGGAGTCAGACGCATGCATAACCTAGAATATCTTCTCCATCTCATCAATAAACCCTTGAGGATCCTCTTCAACCTTAGAGATAGTAAAGGTCATAGTATTGAGCCTCATAAATTGCCCAAGTTGAGTAACCTCAAAATAAATAACAACAGTATTAGTAGGATGCAACTGACATGACTGAGATGTCACCAACTGGGTTAACAGATGAATAGATAAATAAAACTCAGTATTAGAAATATCTCCTTGGGGCAGTGGGGCATGATAATCATCAGATGAGGAGCCTTAAGAGGACTGTTAGGGACCGGTGAAACTCTATGTAAGGTAGTACAATAAATAACTGGAGCCCTAGACCAGGTTCAAACACTATAAGTAGGAAGATTTCTATCCATATTGTCCTTAGGTGGGATAGAAGAGGTTCTAAGGGCATCAACTCTTTGAAGAGGCATGATCTGAAATGCAAACAAGTGTTAATTAGAGGATATTTCAGCACCTTAGACTCTACAACCCAAAACTAGAACAACATGAAATGGAAACATTCTTAAATGCCTTGTTGCCTCTCTCTCATAAGTGTGGCGTGATACACACCTATGAAAGAGATAATACTTGACACAATTTTCTAGATACCCAATTGATCATGAACCTAGTCTTTGATACCAACTTTGTTATGACCCGATCTAGGGCCTGGTTGTGATGGGTATCTCAAGTGCATCAAAGATTGGAGACCACCTCATTTTCCTAGTCAAATAGAACATAATACACTAGCCAGTGGATGAATTCTGAACATATAACAAGATAGAGTAAGAATTTACTCAAAGTGTAAGTATTTCAACAACCAATACTAAGTCAACAGTAATCCACAAGCCCTCTATACTAAAAAATAACCTACATTGGGACATGCGCCCGACCCTAACAATGACAATGTAAATGTGAAGTCTTTAATTCTAATTTATGGAAGAAAAACTGATGGAATGATCAAGTCTATTAAAGAATATAAGATCACCACTTCACCGCAAATGATCGACTCTAAGATTCTATATCACTGCGCAGGAAAACTAAAAGTTCCTTTGGACCCTACATCACGTGAGAAGTCTCCAACCCCACCTTAATCTTAGATATAAAATATATCGATAGGGTAAACCATGCACATGGTCATCTAGACCAACCCTCACATCGGGAAATGTTAGTTTCCAATATAAGTTATTATTAAGGCACACAATAATATTATCATACCATTTAGCTTACAAGCTCTTAAATATGCCATTATAATTCTATTAAGTAGGGGAAATGCCTCGACCTTCTTTTCTCATTAAATCAAACTTTGCATTAGAAATATCTACCTGAGGAGATTGAGCATAAGTGTCACTAGCCCGAGAAGCTTTAGGAGGACGAGTAAGGATTGGTGGAACTACACGTGGAGCAGTACAATCTGGAGTAGGTACTT
This sequence comes from Capsicum baccatum var. pendulum, assembly GCA_030864225.1. Lineage (NCBI taxonomy): Eukaryota > Viridiplantae > Streptophyta > Magnoliopsida > Solanales > Solanaceae > Capsicum > Capsicum baccatum. The sequence continues at coordinate 119,943,894 of CM061556.1, forward strand.
TAGATGAGTATGCTCTCTATAAACAAGGTGAGTCCCCTCCATATTATCCTCAGGTGGGACAGAGGTTCCAACTATGTTTCTATGAACATCACTTCTTTGTGGAGGCCTGATCTGAAATGCAAGGAAGTTAGGAGTTAGAAAAATTTTGCTGCAATAGACATTACAGCTTGATATAGAAACAAAAAAGAGAAACATTCATAAATGCCTTGTATCCTCCCTTATAAGTATGGCATGATACATACCTATATAAGGGACTCTACTGTAACATCCCGTATCTTGCTTGTACTTATTCTAATTATATGGAACCTGGTATGGTCATATGGTATAGGTAACAGATGAGATTTGTTATGCAATTATTAATGGTGTAGATGGAATTATAGAGGCTGCCCGTATAGTTTAGTGTGATGCGACTAAGTTAACGTTAAGTTAACTATTTAAACTTGGAATCGCAAGCTAGTATTTGAATCTAAAGTTTAAAGTAACCAAGTGTGTAGAAGTTGAAGGTTAGACTAAAGGGGTTAGAAGCTAAAAATGGAGCAAAATATTGAGGTGCTTGCTTGACTTATTTAAGCTAGTAGGTGAGTCACCTACTTAAGTTGTTTGAACCAAATTACTGGACCCATGGCTATGGATCAGAATTGGGCCTATGCTAATTTACTCATTTGGGCCAAATTAAACAAAAAAAGAAAGAAAATGGATAAGTGACCCAACACACCAATCTGCTAAGGCCCATATATAATTGAGCCCAACAAGAAATTATGCAAGTAGGTGCATCACCTACTTTGAAGTTTTAGCAGCTTGGTCCCTTAAATAGGTACATCACCTACTTGGACCAATTTGACCAATTTTATGGTCCAAAATACAGCTAAGGAGGTGGACAAGATAGGGCCTTTAAAAGGCCAAGTTGCTGGTCATTTTACTTCACTTTTAAGTCACAAAAAAAGGAGTATATTTCACAAATCTCTCTACTCTCTTAAAAACAACAAGAGCAGCAACCATATTTTTCCTTCTAGGGTTCTTGAAGAAACCCTCCCCTTTGCAGCCCAAGGTAAGTGAAAAACACTTAAGGTTTTGCTTAATTATCTCATGGGAGATTAGGGAAACAAGTTATAAGTGTTTGACTATAAGTATATGGCTGATTATAGAACAAGCTGTTTATTCATGTTTCCTTGTTATTGAGGAACCTTTTTTCTTCTTCTTTGGTTTAAGTGTGAAGTAAAGTTCAAGCTCTTGAAGAGTTCAATTAAAAGAATAAGTTACTGAATTGAGGTACGATGACTGCCCCATTTTATTTTTCTTATATATGAATCTGAGAGGGGATTATGGATGTCTTGTTATTGAGAACTCAAGAGATGAGGAGATCAATAATTGATTGCTACAGTAAGAGGGGTTTGGGACTATTTTGTGGAATGATTTGTATGTATATGTTATGGGCTGCCAGGTTGAAGCTGGATAAAGGTGTGATGAGTTTGTAATGAATTATAGAAGAAAGATGTGGTGATACACCACCGAGCTAATACTTGCTGTCCAATCTATTTTGCGTGTTATTTAGAATGTGTAATGAAGTCGAGGTGGTTTTGGTGAACCTTATAAGAACCTATCTGGTATGTGGGTGTAATTGTAGGAAAAAAATGGTTAACATAACACCCTTGTTTAATAGAGTAATAGTTGCTGCCCGATTACTGTTTTGGGTGAAATTAGGTATCTTAAATGTGTTGAGTGGTTACTAATACTAGTTTACCATATATTCTACTGTAGATAAATAATATAAAAGTAGAGAAGTGAAGTCGGGTTAGTTTCGGAGTCAAATGACCAGGTATGTAAGGCATACTCTATTCCACACTCTTTGTCATGAAACCGTACAATTGTTCCATCAAGCATGTTTCTGAGGTTATCCTATAACAAAGTGATACATAATGGCAGCACATTACCCTTCATGTATCCAATGACCTTGTTCCCACTCTCTAACGTATTAGAACACCTCAATACGTGCTTATTATTAAATTTGCGCGTCTATCTTCACTAGAAAATTTCAGGAGTTCTCCGTTTGTTCAAATAAGACCCATGTGCTATTTCAGCTCCTAAACACTTTATTTGTGTTCCAACAGCTCCCTATCTCATTGTTGTTGCGTTAAGTGTCTATTTACATGTCTCTTATTAGCGTATTACTGGTTCAAGGTACCATAATGTGATGACCACCAAGGTAACAATTTCAAAGTCTAATAAACTAAGTATTGCAATCTGTAAAATGATGAGTGGCAGCTCAGGGGTACTTGCCTATCATGGGCCAATCTCGATACCTTTATGTGTGGGTGGCAGCTCAGGGGCATAAGCCTAGCATGGGCCGATCCTAATCTTTTTATAGGTGGCAGCTCATGGGCGTAAGCCTAGCATGGGCCGATCCTAATTTATCTTTCTTTTTACTACTGATCAGCTGGTCATTTACATTATATGGATTACAAAGATTATTAAGTAAGAAGGTAAAATGAAGAAAGAATGTAATGTACATTATCCCACAAGTATTTATAAAGGTGGTCTACTAGTACTCCTTATACACTTGTATCAGATTTCTATTGAGCTTTTGTATCAAATGTGTTGCTACTTTCTGCCTTACATATTCAGTACATATTTTCGTACTGACGTCCCTCAAGGGGTACTTGCATTTCATGCTGCAGGTAGAGGCACTTCAACTCATACAACTCACTAGTAGGAGCGTAGGTTGTTTAGGGACTATTGGTGAGCTCCTTGTTGATTCAGGGCTTTCCGAGTCTGCTCTATATATTTTGGTAATGTACAGTAAGTTTAGAGTAGGGCGGGGGTTTGTCCCAACCCTGACTAAGTCTATGTATCTTTTAGAGGCTTTGTAGACTAACGTAAAGTTATGGTAGTGTCCTGATTTTAGACATGGTGGCCCCACCGGCCAAGTGTTGTACATATCAGTTTTGGGAGTGTATGTGTAGTAAATTTCATCCATGCATAATATTATATCATCAAAACATTTGGTTGTTACAGTTACATGCATGGGAAGTATAAGGTTATGAATTAGTTCTCTCGGGCCTTTACGGCTACGAGTGCCTATCCGCCCCAATAGGATTTGAGGCATGACAAAAGTGGTATCAGAGCAGTCGTCCTAGTGTGTTTACAAAGCCGTGTCTATATAGAGTCCTGTTTATGGGCGTTGTATGCACCACATCTATAAATAGGAGGCTATGTGACATTTAGGGGTTTTCTCTTTTTCTTCATATCTTAGATCGTGCGATAGAGCCTATGTTGTAGGTTAAGTCATATTTAACCATTGAATCTATTTTTTTTCTTTTTTTCCTCTTATTAAAGTAAAGATGCCGGTTACAAGAAGGAGTAAGAATACAGGTAGGCAGATAGACGAGGCTGCTGGGGAGGAGAACAAAAAATCACCACCTAGACGAGCTAATCAAAGTGAGGGTCAAGCTGAGTTTGTGTCCCAAAATTCTCCTACCCTTCCATCTCCAGAAGAGCTAAGAAGGAGAAGAACCGCATCCTCAGAACTACCTACCAATGCTGCAGATCAAGATTTAAGGAGTGCAGTACAATTGTTGGCTCGTATAGTTTCTGGACAAGCTCAAGGACAAGCCATTCCAACTACAGGTTCTAGTGGTACAGATAGGGAAGCTAGCCTACGAACGCAGGATTTTCTCAAATTGGATCCTCCCACCTTCACCGGATCAGATCTTAATGAAGACCCACAGAACTTTATTGATCAAATCCAAAGGGTTCTAGATGTTATGCATATGTCGGGTAAAGAGACAGTTGAGCTAGCAGCATATAGATTTAATGGGGAGGCTATATTGTGGTATGAAGACTAGAAATGATATAGGGGTATCGATGCACCTCCTACTACTTGGAAAGAGTTCATAAAGGCATTTCTTGATTGTTACCTTCCATATGAGATTGAGAAGCCCGTGCAGATCAATTCTTGAATCTTCGCCAAGGAAATATGAGTGTGAGGGAGTACAACCTTCGGTTTAACTCTTTGGCTAGGTATTCTTCTAATGTTGTGGCTACAATGGATGATAGAGTTCATTAGTATGTGGATAAATTAGATCTATATCTGGTTAGAGATTGTACCATTGCTGCTTTTAACAAGGACATGGACATAGCAAGGATACAAGTATTCGCACAAAAAATGGAGGATAAGAGGCAAAGAAGAAGAACACAAGAGTTAGAAATGAGGTATTCCAAGATGTCTAGATCTACGAGGTAGTTTATGGCATCCCAAGGAGAGTTTAGGCCTCGGTTTTCTAATAGACCACCTAGGACATTATCTTCTTCTTCTGCAGCTAGTGCTCAATCATAATTTCAAGGGTCTAAAGGTAACCAGTTTGGTTAGAGAAATGAGAGTCAGAGTTCGCGAACAACAGGGTATCAAGAGAAAGGGATTATGAGACAATTAAGGCCTCCTCGACAGCCATGTAGACAATGTGGAAAGCTTTATTTAGGTGCATGTCGGTTTGGAATAGATGCTTGCTTTTGGTGTGGTATGTCAGGACATATGATGAGAGAATTCCATCAAAGGGGCATAGGTGGTGTGGCACGACCTACTGTATCAGCTGTTGCATCATCATCATCGGTGCCTTATTCAAGTAGGGGTATACAACCTATGGGTCGTGGTAGAGGTGATAAAGGAACAACTAGCTCTAGTGGAGTTCAGAATCGTACATACGCTTTAGTAGATCGACAAAATTTAGAGGCTTCTCTAGATGTGGTTACAGGTACATTGTACATCTTTTCGAATGATGTCTATGCATTAGTTGATCCGGGTTCTACAATATCATATGTCACTCCATTGGTTGCTGAAAAGTTCAAAAAAACACCAGAACTACTAGTTACGCCATTTGAAGTATCTACGCCAATTGGTGAATCTATTATAGCTAAGAGAGTGTATCGAAATTGTATAATAACTATTTGCGGTCGTGATATAATGGATGACCTGGTTGAGTTAGAAATGGTAGATTTTGATGCTATAATGGGTATGGATTGGTTGGCTTCTTGTTATGCCATATTATATTGCCGAACTAAGAGGGTGTGTTTCTATTTCCTAAGGGAGGCAGTCCTAGAATGGAGAGGTAATATTGGTGCGCCAAGAGGTAAATTTATTTCTTATTTTAAGGCGAAAAAGATGATTTCCAAGGTTTACATATGTCATCTGGTTAGAGTGAAGGATACAAATGCGGAGACACCAACTCTTCCAACTGTTCCAGTGGTAAGTGAATTTCCTGATGTATTTCCTAAAGATCTTTAGGGTTTGCCTCCAAAACGAGAAGTGGAGTTTGGTATTGATGTGATCCCAGGTACTCAACCAATCTCAATTCCTCCGTATAGAATGGCCCCTACAGAATTACGGGAGTTGAAAGAGCAATTTAAAGACTTGCTAGAAAAAGGATTCATAAGGCCTAGTGTCTCCCCTTGGGGCGCACCAGTGTTATTTGTTTGTAAGAAGGATGGCTCATTAAGAATGTGTATTGACTATAGACAACTGAACAAGGTGATTATTAAGAACAAATATCCCCTTCAGAGAATTGATGACTTATTTGATCAGTTGCAAGGCGCCAAGTGGTTTTCAAAGATTTATTTAAGATCTGGTTACCACCAAATGAGGGTCAAAGAGAATGACATACCCAAGACAGCTTTTCGAACACGGTACGGTCATTACAAGTTCCTAGTCATGTCCTTTGGGCTAACTAATGCACCTGCAACTTTTATGGATTTGATGAATAGGGTGTTCAAGCTATTCTTGGATGTGTTTGTGATAGTTTTTATAGATGATATTCTGGTTTATTGGAGATCAAATGAGGACCATGCCAATCACTTACGACAGGTGTTGCAGATTCTTCGTGATCGTAAGCTATTTGCAAAGTTCTCTAAATGTGAGTTTTTGTTAAAATCTCTGGCATTCTTAGGTCATATTGTATCTGATGAAGGAATAAAGGTTGATACTCAAAAGATAGAAGCCATGAAGAACTGGCCAAGACCTATAACGCCTACAGAGGTTCGTAGCTTCCTTGGGTTGGCAGGTTATTATAGAAGGTTTGTGGAAGGATTTTCTTCAATTTCTGCACCTTTAACAAAGCTAACACACAAAGCATCCAAGTTTCAATGGAATAATGCATGCGAAAGAAGTTTCCAAGATCTAAAGAATAAGTTGACTTCTACACCCGTATTGGTGCTTCCAAAAGGCACAGAGGGGTATGCAGTGTATTGTGATGCTTCAAGAATTGGGTTAGGGTGTGTATTGATGCAGCATGGTAAATTCATAGCATATTCCTCGAGACAATTGCGGCCACATAAGAAAATTTATGCAACACATGATCTGGAGCTCGCAGCGGTTATATTTTCCTAAAGATATGACGTCACTACTTGTATGGGATTCATGTTGACATATACACTGACCACAAGAGTTTGCAGTATATCTTTAACCAGAAGGACTTGAATTTGAGGCAGCGAAGATGGCTTGAATTATTAAAAGACTGTTATGTTGATATCTTATATCATCCGGGAAAAGCAAATGTGGTGGCAGATGCGTTAAGTCGCAAAGCTATGGAGCCATCTATAGAAAGACAAGGGATGACTAAGGATCTACACCAATTAGACAATTTGGGGGTTCGTCTTATTGAAACTCCAGATGAAGGGTTTATTGTGCATAATACAACAGAAACTTCATTAATAACTGAAGTAAAAGAGAAGCAATATGCAGACCCTATTTTATTACGGCTTAAGAAAAATGTGCAATGTGGTATGACAAAGGCATTTGAGCTTACGGAAGAAGGGGTACTTCGGTGCCAAAATAGATTGTGTGTACCTGATATAGACGGGCTAAGAAGGAGGATTATGATAGAAGTACATCATTCAAGGTATTCTATCCATCCAGGGTCAACAAAAATGTACCATGATTTGAGAGGGATGTATTGGTGAGGTGACATGAAGAAGAACATTGCAAAATTTGTAGACGAATGTCCAAATTGTCAAAGAGTTAAAGTAGAGCCCATGGATCTTCCAACCTTTAAGTGGGACATGATCAACATGGATTTCATCACTGGTTTCCCTCGTACATTTTGAAGGTTTGATTCCATATGAGTGATAGTTGATAGGCTTACCAAATCAGCACACTTTCTACCGGTTAGGACCACTTACACAGTTGAAGAATATGCCGAGTTATATATTAAGGAGATAGTTCGACTACATGGAGTTCCAATCTCTATTATATTGGATCGAGGAGCTCAATTTACTGCAAATTTTTGGAAGTCTTTTCAAAGAAATTTGAGGACACAAGTGAATCTAAGTACAACTTTTCACCCTCAAACGGATGGACAAGCAGAACGTACCATTCAAACACTTGAAGATATGCTACGAGCTTGTGTATTGGACTTTAAAGGTAGTTGGGATGATCATCTACCTCTCATCGAGTTCGCCTACAATAATAGCTATCATTCAAGTATCAAAATGGCACCATATGAAGCTTTGTATGGAAGAAGGTGTAGATCACCCATTGGATGGTTTGAAGCGGGTGAAACTGCCTTATTCGGGCCAGATCTTGTTCATCAAGCTATGGAAAAGGTTAAGGTGATCCAACAGCGACTAGAAACAGCCCAAAGCAGACATAAGTCATATGCGGATGTTAGGAGAAGGGGGCTTGAGTTTGCTATAGGTGATTGGGTATTCTTGAAGGTATCACCAATGAAGGGGGTTATGAGATTTGGTAAGAAAGAAAAATTAAGTCCACGTTATATAGGCCCATACCAGATTACTCGAAACTTTGGACAAGTTTCTTATGAATTAAATCTACCCCCAGAGCTCTCAACAGTTCATTCGGTATTTCACGCTCAATGCTTAGAAAGTGTGTTGGAGATTCATCTCATACTACCCCTAATGAAGATGTACAAATTACAGAAGATCTCACCTATGAGGAAATACCTATTGCTATTCTAGATCGACAGTTTAAGAAGTTGAGGAATAAAGAAATAGCTTCTGTAAAAGTGCTTTGGAAGAACCAACAAGTAGAAGAGATCACGTGGGAAGCTGAAGAAGCGATGAAATCTAAGTACCCCCATTTGTTCAAATACAAAGAAAAAGACCAAGATTCCGAATTGGAACAATAACAAGTAAGTGTAAAATATATAGGTACTATATAGTAATAGGGATATTAACTTAGGCTTGAACTTGTTTTGGATAGACAGTTATGCTAACATTCGAGGGCGAATGTTTCTAAGGGGGGAAGGATGTAACATCCCGTATCTTGCTTGTACTTATTCTAATTATATGGAACCTGGTATGGTCATATGGTATAGGTAACAGATGAGATTTGTTATGCAATTATTAATGGTGTAGATGGAATTATAGAGGCTGCCCGTATAGTTTAGTGTGATGCGACTAAGTTAACGTTAAGTTAACTATTTAAACTTGGAATCGCAAGCTAGTATTTGAATCTAAAGTTTAAAGTAACCAAGTGTGTATAAGTTGAAGGTTAGACTAAAGGGGTTAGAAGCTGAAAATGGAGCAAAATATTGAGGTGCTTGCTTGACTTATTTAAGCTAGTAGGTGAGTCACCTACTTAAGTTTTTTGAACCAAATTACTAGACCCATGGCTATGGATCAGATTTGGGTCTATGATAATATACTCATTTGGGCCAACTTGAACAAAAAAAAGAAAGAAAATGGATAAGTGACCCAACACACAAATCTGCCAAGGCCCAAATATAATTGAGCCCAACAAGAAATTATGCAAGTAGGTGCATCACCTACTTTGAAGTTTTAGCAGCTTGGACCCTTAAGTAGGTGCATCACCTACATGAACCAATTTGACCAATTTTATGGTCCAAAATGCAGCTAAGGAGGTGGACAAGATAGGGCCTTTAAAAGGCCAAGTTGTTGGTCATTTTACTTCACTTTTAAGTCACAAAAAAGGAGTATATTTCAGCAAATCTCTCTACTCTCTTAAAAACAACAAGAGAAGCAGCCCTATATTTACTTCTAGGGTTCTTGAAGAAACCCTCCCCTTTGCAGCACAAGGTAAGTGAAAAACACTTAAGGTTTTGCTTAATTATCTCATGGGAGATTAGGGAAACAAGTTATAAGTGTTTGACTATAAGTATATGGCTGATTATAGAACAAGCTGTTTATTCATGTTTCCTTGTTATTGAGGAACCTTTTTTCTTCTTCTTTGGTTTAAGTGTGAAGTAAAGTTCAAGCTCTTGAAGAGTTCAATTAAAAGAATAAGTTACTGAATTGAGGTACGATGACTGCCCCATTTTATTTTTCTTATATATGAATCTGAGAGGGGATTATGGATGTCTTGTTATTGAGAACTCAAGAGATGAGGAGATCAATAATTGATTGCTACAATAAGAGGGGTTTGGGACTGTTTTGTGGACTGTTTTGTATGTATATGTTATGGGCTGCCAGGTTGAAGTTGGATAAAGGTGTGATGAGTTTGTAATGAATTATAGAAGAAAGATGTGGTGATACACCACCGAGCTAATGCTTGCTGTCTAATCTATTTTGAGTATTGTTTAGAATGTGTAATGAAGTCGAGGTGGTTTTGGTGAACCTTATAAGAACTAATCTGGTATGTGGGGTAATTGGAGGAAAAAAGGGTTAAAATAACACCCTTGTTTAATAGAGTAATAGTTGATGACCGGTTACTGTTTTGGGTGAAATTAAGTTCCTCAAATGTGTTGAGTGGTTACTAATACTAGTTTACCATATATTCTACTATATATAAGTAATCTAAAAGGCGAGAAGTCAAGTCGGGTTAGTTTCGGAGTCAAATAACCAGGTATGTAAGGCATACTCTATTTCACACTCTTTGGCACGAAATCGTACAATTGTTCCATCAAGCATCTTTCTGATGTTATACTATAACAAAGTGATACATAATGGCAGCACATTACCCTCCATGTATCCAATGACCTTGTTCCCACTCTCTAATGCATTAGAATACCTCAATACGTGCTTATTATTAAATCTGCGCGTCTATCTTCACTAGAGAATTTCAGGAGTTCTCCGTTTGTTCAAATAAGACCCATGTGTTATTTCAGCTCATAAACACTTTATTTGTGTTCCAACAGCTCCCTAGCTCATTGTTGTTGCGTTAAGTGTCAATTTATATGTCTCTTATTAGCGTATTACTGGTTCAAGGTACCATAATGTGATGACCACCAATGTAACAATTTCAAAGGCTAATAAACTAAGTATTGCAATCTGTAAAATGACGAGTGGCAGCTCAGGGGTACTTGCCTAGCATGGGCCAATTTCGATACCTTTATGTATCGGTGGTAGCTCAGGGGCATAAGCCTATCATGGGCCGATCCCAATCTTTTCATAGGTGGTAGCTCAGGGGCGTAAGCCTAGCATGGGCCGATCCTAATTTATCTTTTTTTTTTACCACTGATCAGCTGGTCATTTACATTATATAGATTACAAAGATTATGAAGTAAGAAGGTAAAATAAAGAAAGAATGTAATGTACATTGTCCCACAAGTATTTATAAATGTGGTCTACTAGTACTCCTTATACACTTGTATCGGATTTCTATTGAGCTTTTGTATCAAATGTGTTGCTACTTTCTGCCTTACATATTCAGTACATATTTTCGTACTGACGTCCCACACGGGGTACTTGTATTTCATGCTGCAGGTAGAGGCACTTCAGCTTATACAACTCACTAGTAGGAGCGTAGGTTGTTCAGGGACTATTGGTGAGCTCCATGTTGATTCAGGGCTTTCCGAGTCTGGTCTATATATTTTGGTAATGCACAGTAAGTCTAGAGTAGGGAGGGGGTTTGTACCGACTCTGACTAAGTCTATGTATCTTTTAGAGGCTTTGTAGACTAATGTAAAGTTATGGTAGTGTCCTGATTTTAGACATGGTGGCCCCACCGGCCAAGTGTTGTACATATCAGTTTTGGGAGTGTATGTGTAGTTAATTTCATCGATGCATAATATTATGTCGTCAGAACATTTGGTTGTTACAGTTACATGCATGGGAAGTATAAGGTTATGAATTTGTTCTCTCAGGCCTTTAGGCTACGGATGCCTGTCCGCCCCAATTGGATTTGAGGCGTGACATCTACTTGATATGGCTTCATGGACATCTTATGAACCTAACCCGTGCTCTGATACCAAGCTTGTCACAACCCAAACCAAGGCATTGTTGTTATGGGTATCTCAGGCCCACCATGACCTAAACACCACCACCTTAGCCTAACCTCAAGAGCACAATAATAACAAAGAAGTGAAAGCCAATCAAGATAGTAATAAAAGGTAAATAAGTCAAATGAAAGTTCTAAGAGTTAAAACCAACAATCCAACCCACACTTGTCGATGTAGACCTTTAAAAAAATAATATTATCTAAATTGGGATATGCCCCCTACTATAACCAAAAAAAATCCAAAGTATTAAGACTATAAATAAAGAATAATAAAATAAAAAGGCTTTCTAAAGAATGGAGGCTCACCAATTTACAATAATTTAACAGACATGCTCAACAACCCAACTCTACATAGGAGCAACAGGAAACCCTTCAGACACTACATCATGAAATTATGTAGCATTCAAATATGGTCAATAGGATAAGCATTGGCATATAACTCAATAAATAAGGATAAAAGAATGCAATTCCCAAAATCCAGTCATAAACCATATGAACCATATTCTTATACATATGGTTTTAGACCCCTCTATTGAAAGATTTTACCTAAAATATGTAGCTCTATCCATCCTAAAGGAACCCATAGGATATATGGTTTCAGACCCCCTTATTGAAAGGGTCCTAGTGCATATTAACCACATTAACTGAGGAAAAATCGAGGAAAAATTAAAGCCACCAAGTTAATAGCCATCCCAATATAGATACATACATATATATGTATATATATATGTATATATATATATCAAGTATGTTAGGAGGTGTTGGGTCTGGGCTGGGGTTAGGGGGGTTGGGTTTGGGTCAGGTCAAGGATCGAGTTTGGGGTTAGGGGATAGGGGTAGTAAGGTTAGGTAGGATAAGAGAGCTTTTAGGTTTCGAGTTGTGTCTTGGAACATAGGTACTCTTAGGGTAAGTCTATAGAGCTAGTGAAGATTCTTAGAAATAGGAGGGTTAGTATAATATCTGTCTGGGAAACAAAATGAGTAGGCACTAAGGCGAGAGATATGTATGGTTATAAGTTATGCTACTCGAGTATATTGAGACATAGAAATAGGGTAGGTATCTTAGTAGATGAAGAAGTTAGGGAGCAGGTAGTTGAGGTAAAGAGAGTTAGTGATAGATTGATGTCTATTAAGTTGGGCATTAGAGGGTCTACGGTGAACGTTAGTAGTGCCTATGCCTCGCAAATAGGTTTGAATAAAGAGGAGAAGAAGGAATTTTGGGAGGTCTTAGATGAGGCAGTGAGGAGCATCTCGAGCACTGAGAAACTTTTTGTGGGAGGGGATTTCAATGGGCATATTGTGTATTTATCAAGAGGTTATGATGATGTGCTTAGCAATTTTGATTTTGGGGTAAGGACTTAAAGGGAAACTTTTCTTTTGGATTTCGCTAGGGCTTTTGGGTTTTAGATAGCAAATTTGATATTTTTTAAGAAGGAGGATCACTTTATTACATTTTGTAGTTTAGTGGCCAAGACTCAAATAGACTTTTTGATTCTTAGGAAAGGGGATAGAGCACTATGTAAATACTGAGAAGTCATACCTAGCGAGAATCTCTCAAATTAGCATAGGTTGTTGGTGATAAACTTGGTTATCAATAAGGTCAAAAACAAAAAAAAATGGGGAAACTCGGCCCAGGATCAAGTGGGGTAGCTTGAATTTGGCTAGTGCTTTGGAAATGGAGGAGAATTTGAAGAGTAGGGGGCTTAGAAGAGTAGAAAAGGTATGGATAGTATGTGGGAGATGACTTCCAGCTGTATTAGGGAGACTGCTAGAGAGGTATAGGGTGTCTCAAGAGCTCGATCTGGCAATCATTGAGAAGATTGGTGGTATAATGAAGAGATCAATAGAAAGGTGGAGTCTAAGAAGGTGGCTTATGCTAAGTTAGTTAGGATCAAGGATGACGAGGAAAGGTATACAAATAAGGACTATAAATAGCTAGAAGATAGGCTAAGTTGGCGGTTATGACGGCTAAGATAATAATTTTTAAGAGCTTATATGTGGCTTTAAAGGAGAAAGGTAGAGATAAGAAGTTATATAGATTGGCCAAAGTCAGGGAGCAGAGGGGTCGTGACCTTGACAAAGTGAAGTACATTAAAATAGAGAATGGTACAGTGTTGCTTGAGGATGCCCTTGTTTGGAAAATGTGACAGTTTTATTTTCATACACTTTTGAATGATGAAGGGGACAAAGGTTTCGTGGTGGGTGACTTGGAGAAATTTGAGAAGTGTCGTAATTATGGTTATTGTAGGCAAATCGAGGTTAGGTGGTCAAGGGAAATATTCATAGGATGTGTCGAGGTAGGGTCACAGGGCCAAGAAATATTTCAGTAGATTTTTGGAAGAGCACTAGCGGGGCAGGTTTGGAGTGGTTGACAAGGTTGTTTATCCTGATTTTTAGGGCATCTAAGATGCCTGAAGCATGGAAGTAGAGCACGTTGATTCCAGTGTATAAGAACAAGGGAGACATCTAGTGTTGCAATAACTATAGAGGTATTAAGTTGTTTTGTCATACTATGAAGGTTTGAAAAAGGGTGGTAGAGTTAAGGATGAGGAGGATCATGAAGATCTTTGAGAATCAGTTTAATTTCATGCCACATCGCTTGATCACTGAGTCTATTAACCTAATGAGGAGATTAGTAGAGCTATTTTGGGATAGGAAAAAGGACTTGTACATGGTGTTTATTGATCTTGAGAAGGCGTATGACAGAGTTCCCAGAGATATTTTGTGGAGGTGCTTGGAGGCTAGAGGGGTGCCCTTCGCGTACGCTAGGTCAATTCAGGATATGTATGGTGGTGTAAATACTCGTGTAAGGATAGTAGGTGGTGATTCAGAGAAATTTCCTGTTTTGATAGGGTTGCACCAGAGATCGACTCTTAGCCTATTTTTATTTACCTTGGTGATTGATGTTTTGATGTGAAAAATTTAAGGGGAGGTGCCTTGGTGTAAGTTATTTATAGATGATGTGGTTCTAATTGACAAAACTTGGGGTGAAGTTAATGATAAGTTAGAAATTTGGAGATAGACGCTTGAGTCTAAAGGTTTTTGGTTAAGTAGAACCAAGATGGAGTACTTGGAGTGTAAGTTTAGTGATGTGTCGCAAGAATCTGGAGTGGTTGTAAAGCTGGACTCACAGTCTATTTAGAAGAGGGAGATTTTCAAGTATCTGGGGTCTATGATTCAGGGTAATGGTGAAATTGAAGAGGATTTCATGCATCGTATTGGGGCAGGGTGGTTGAAATAAAGACTCTCTTTGGGATTTCTTTATGATAAGAAGGTGTCCTCGAAGCTTAAAGGTAAGTTCTACAGAGTGGTAGTCTAGTCGGCTATGTTGTATGGAGCATAGTGTTGGCCAGTTCAGAACTTCCACATCCAAAAGTTGAAGGTGGCAGAGATAAGAATGTTCCGATGAATGTGTGGACATACCAGGAATGATAGGGTAAGGAATAAGATTATTTGGGAGAAAGTGGGAGTTTCTTAGGTAGAGGTTAAGATGTGAGAAGCGGGGCTACATTAGTTTGGGCACGTGATGAGGAGGGGGCCTGAAGCTCCAGTGCAAAGGTGTGACACTATGGCCATGGATGATTTTAGGTGGGGTAGAGGTACACCGTAGAAAAATTAGAAGGAGGTGATTAGGAAAGATATGGAGCAATTACAGCTTACGGAGGACATAACCCTTGAAAGAAAGATGTGGAGGATGCGTATTAGGGTAAAGGATTAAGGGGTGGGAGTGCTTCGGTAATAGTAGGGGAACACTCTTTTGTGTCTGGAGTTTCTTGTTCGTAGTTTTGTCACTGTAGTATTATCTTGGGGCTAGTGGTATTAGTTTATTTTGCATCCCGTACTAGTTTATTATGCACTTATCTTTTGTCTTTGTTTTACTATTAGTTTGTTCTGCGTACCATACTAGTTAATATGCGCTTACCTTTTGTGTTTGTTACACTATTATTGATCCTAAGTCGAGGGTCTATCGGAAACAACCTCTCTACTTCTCCTGAGGTAGCGGTATGTTTTGTGTACACTTTACCCTCTCCAGACCTCACTAGGTAGGAATACACTAGGTATGTTGTTGTTTTTGTTGTATATATCAAGTATGCACCATGAACATGGTCATATACACCCCTAATGCCGGCAAACGTGTTTTCTAATGTTTGTCCCCCAGGACTTGCACCTTCATGATGACCTACACAACACCCTTAAGCCCAAATTAAAATAATTGGCACATAAACCAATCCATTAATCTAGGAGTCATTTATTAATGTATTTACCACTTGTAATACCCAGTAAAAGTTCATTTTAGATCTTACTTGCATGCATAAGGGGTCCAAAGCTTAGAAATTAGCCTAAGTATTGGAACTTAGTCATTTTCAAGGCCCCTAAGCTTCAATGATTTTATTTTTGACCTTCCTAACCCCAGAATATCAATTTTTGAGTTGATTCAAGATCGGGGATATTAAAAGTACATCTCGGGTGAGTTTCAGAATTTTCAGACGAGCGTAGGGGAGTGTTAAGGAATCCAAAATTTTAACAGCACTGCTCTAGAGCCTGCACCATACCCTCCAAAGAAGTGCTCCAGAACTCGCGCCACCCACTTCTTTTCCCGTCCAGCCATTGATTCCTTGTTATTTAAGGGAATTTGGGTCAGTTTCCCTCACCGAAACTCGTCCATAGCATAAATTTTAGGTCTGGAATGAGCATTAATTTCCCTATTACTCATAAAATCTCTCAAGAAAACTATTTTCTACCTCAAGAACAAACCCTAACTCTTACTCAAGCAATTAAGGAATTCAAGCTTCAAATCTCAAAAAATTTTGAAGAATCTTCATGAATTTATCTAGTGAGGTATGTGTGATGTTCATCCATGGGTTTCTTTCACCCATAGAGTCCAAGAATCCCTTTTTGGTTTTAAATTATGAGTTTTCCATGTTTAAGTTGAAATATCTCCCTGAATCTCTTGTTAATTCAAATACAAGTTATGTTTCTAAGTGTTTTTTTCAAGTGGAATGAGCCATTACATGTTTTAAATACTGTAATCTTCACGTTAAATCCCTAAGTTATGATTTTGGTCTTGTAATCATGTTATTCTCATATGCTTTACCCATTTCCATGCTTAAGTTCAGGACTCTCATGTGTTTCATAAAATTCCTAAGTGTTGGGTTTTGAACAATGATCCCCTACTATGGTTTTAAGGATTTTATATGATATTATTGTTAATTCTATTCAGTGCTACTGGGTTATGAATCCCGATACCTAAATTCAGCTTTTCAAGTTACAAATAGTTAATCCATGAATCTTATTAGTATACTTAGATATTTATATTCATGATGAGCACTATCAGTTATATAATAACATTTAGTTGAGTTTAGTTCAGTCCAGTACTGGTGTCATTTCATTTGGGAGTAGGATTTAGCACTGAGCAAACCTAGGGATGGGGGCTCACCTGCCAGTTAGGACTGGGTCCTTAGTATCAGTCCCTAAGTTCCAGAACTACATAGCCAGTGTAGCATTATGAGATATCACCTGCCAGTTTAGGACTGACACTCTCCTAGGGGTCACCCGTAACCCTTTGGGACATCAGATTAGTGGATCCATACAACTAGTGTTAGTAACCTAGCACATTACTATAGGTTAGACCCTGATTAGCTTATTTTGGGGCATATCGATTAGATGATACCTCCAACAGTCTCAGCACAGTATTTCAGTGTATTCTCAGTTCAGGTCTGCTTAACCAAGTGTATAGACTTTCAGCTATTCATTTATATAGTTTATAGTCTTTCAGATTTTAGACTAATTTCAGATTACTGATTTATGCTTGGTTTTGCATTCTCAAATTTTATAGTTTTTATTAATTAATGTTCTGTTATCACATGCTATTCAGTTAGTCCTTATTTTATATGCACAATTACCCATGTCTATCAGACTAACCTTATCTCATATATCAGTATATTCAAAGTACTGACCCATAGTCTTCTTTGAGCTATGATGTCTTATATCATAGGTTTGGATGGATAATTTCCTGACCACAGTTAGACAACTCAGCATAATCTAGCAGCCGCAGTTCTCATCCATTAAGGACATGTTATGTTTATTTAGTTATTTCATTATTTCATCTTATTTAGTTAATCGAAGTTAGTTAGGGTCTTTTCCCATCAACTCCTTAGTCAGCATAGAGGCTCAGATGTTTAAACATTCAGTTAGACAGTTACTCAGTCACTTTCATTTTTATTAGATGTTTCAGACTTATGATTAATTCGGTATTTCATTATTCATATTTATATTTCCTACTCATTTTTTATTCTTCATAGGTGTTATTTTCATAATTATTCAGTGCTCACAACAGGTACCAGCTCATGGGTTGCTTGTGGTCATTTGTGACCGTAAGCACCATTATTACGATTAGGGGGTAGGCTCAGGTCGTGAAAAAACTTGGTATCAGATCCTGATTAAAGTGTTATTATAAGTCTAAAATCCACATTAAGAAGAGTCTTGTGCACGGGTGTGAAGCGCACCATACTTATGAACAAGAGGCTACAAGATATTTTAGGGAAAGTTTCCCTTCTTTCAGTATTCATGTCATGCAAAAGAGCATTAGATCTACTTAAGCTCTTTTTCTAAGTCATCCTTCATTCCATTTGCAATAACACAACCAAAAATAAATAACAAAAAAAGGAACGGGAATTATCCCACACCACAGCTTGTTTAGAAGGATCCTCTAAATGAACATGTGTCTCATGCCGAGTGCGGAGCTAATTTTACTACCTTATCTCATTCATTAGATGCTCAAAAATATTATCAAGCTACTACCCTAGCCAATATAGTGGAAAATACAACTACGTTAGGGTTTGGGATTTTATGCGAATGAATCCCTCTTGTTTTGGGGATCAAAGTATAAGGAGAATCCATAAAAGTTTCTTGATATGGTTTAGAAAGTGAAAAATGATATGGGGTTCATGCAGAGTTAGAGTGAAGAGTTGACTGTATATCAGTTGTAGGATATAACTCACTCCTAGTTTAAGTAGTGAAAAGATGATTGGGATGGTAAGGTAGGGCCTGTATAGTGGGGAAGACTTTTCCATGGCTTTTCTAGACAGGTTCTTCCCATTACAGTTGAGGGAAGCTAAAGGGTAGGATTTCATAAATTTGAAGCAAGGTAATATAAGTGTGAAGGAGTACTCACTTAAGTTTATTCAGTTAGCGAGGTATGCTCTTTCGACGGTGGTTTATAATAGTTCTAGAATGAGTAATTTCGTATCTATTGTATTTGATAGTATGGTCAAGGAGTGTAGGACCGCAATGTTAATTGAGGATATGAATTTATCTAGGCTTACAGTTCATGCTCAATATATTGAGTAAGAGAATTTTAAGGAGAAAGAAAGAAAGAATAAGAGAGCCAGGAAAGGTAGTTTTAACTTTTTTCTTTTGAAGTTAGATAGTGGTAACCATTCTTAGTTCTATTAGAAATTCTCATCCCATCTCCATATTCAGCTAGTTCTTTAGTGTCAAAGTTTAGGAATGACAGTCGGGATAGAGTACTAAGCTCTAAGTCAAAGAGTAGCATGAACAGTGGTCATACCAATTTTCTTTGTAGAAAATATGACAGGAATCATCAGGGTATGTGTAAGGCTGGTAGTGATATGTGTTTTAGGTATGGAAAGCTAGGCCATAGGGTTAGAGAGTGTCTAGTAGTTGCTTAGAGGGGAAAGTATTTATGTCAATAGGGTAGTCTAATCTGTTATTTGCTCCAGCAGGTTGCCTGACTCAGCAGGGCGCCACTTTTAGTGCCACTAGTGGTCAGTGCCAGAATAGATTATATGCACTTTAGTCCAGACAGGATCAGGAAAGTTCTCCTGACATAGTTACGGGTATGTTATAGAACTTTTCTCTTCATGTTTATGCTATATTAGACCCTAGAGCTTCAATTTTATTTGTGACTCCTTATATAGCTTTCAACTTCGGCGTCAGTCCTAAAATATTAGTAGAAACATTCTCAGTATCTAATCTAGTAGGTGTCTCTATTATGGCCTATCAGGTATACAGGAACTACCTGGTCATAGAATCCCCAAAAGTCACCTTAGTTGACCTAGTAGAGTTAGAGATTTCTGATTTTGATGTCATTCTTGGCATCAATTGGATCCACTCATGTTATGCCTCAGTTGATTGTAGAAATAGAGTCATTTAGTTTCAGTTTCCTAATGAACCAGTCATTGAATGGAGGGGTAGTACCACTATACTTAGGGTCAGATCGGTTCCTATCTTAACGCAAGACAAATAATTTCTAAGGGGTGTGTTTATCACCTTGTTCGAGTCAAAGACTCTAGTTATAAGACACCAAGTCTCGAGTTAGTTTTAGTAGTAAGGTAATTTCCAGATGTGTTAACTAAAGACCTTCTCGGAGTTTCCCGAAAGGGAAATTAACTTTGAAATTGATTATATTCCAGATACCCAACCTATTTATATTCCACCTTATAGAATGGCTCTAGCCGAGCTTAAGAAGTTGAAAGAGAATTTGAAAGATCTCTTACATAAGTATTTCATCAGGCCAAGTGTTTCCCTATGGGGTGCTCTAGTCTTCTTCATGCATAAGAAAGATGGTTTCAAAAAATGTGCATCAATTACCATCAGTTGAACAAAGTCACAATGAAGAATAAGTATACATGCCCTAGAATTAGTCACTTGTTCGACCAACTTTAGGGTGCCAATTATTTCTCTAAGATAGACCTAAGATCCCGCTATCATCATCTTAGAGTTAGAGAATGTGACATTCTGAAGACAGCCTTCAAAACCTGGTATGGTCACTTTGAATTCTTAGTTATGTCTTTTGGACTAACGAACGCCCCTGCAACTTTCATGGACTTGATGAACAGAGTGTTCAAGCACTACTTGGATATGTTATTGTCTTCATTAATGATATTCTTGTCTATTCATGTAGTGAGAATGATTATACAGACCATCTGTGAATTGTGTTTCAGACTCGTAGAGCTCATTAATTGTTCGTCAAATTTAGTAATTGCGAATTTTGGCAAAGATCAGTAGCTTTCTTTGGCCATATTATTTCCAGTTATGGCAATAAAGTTGACTCTCAAAAGAAGTAGTGAGGAACTAGCCCAGACCAATATCTCCATAGATATTAGGAGTTTCTTAGGTTTGGCTGGCTATTATAGATGGTTTTTTGCAGTTTTTTCTTCTATTGCATACCCATGTCTCGACTGACTAAGAAGAAAGTCAGGTTTCAGTGGTTGGATTCTTGCGAGAAGAGTTTTCAAAAGTTGAAAACTTAACTCACTTCTGCTCCAGTTTTGACTTTACCAGATGGTTTATATATATATATATATTTGTGGTTTACGTGATGCTTCTTGAGTTGGTCTTGGTTATGTGTTGATGCAGAGAGGTAAGGTCATAGCCTATGCCTCTAAACAGCTTAAGCCCCATATAAAGACTTATCCTACTCATGATCTTTATTTGGCAGTTATTGTGTTTGCTTTGAAGATATGGCGACATTACCTTTATGGGGTTCATGTGGATGTGTTCACTTAACATAAGATCTTGCAGTATGTGTTGTTGCAGAAAGATTTGAATCTTTATCAGAGAAGATGGATTGAGTTGTTAAAAGATTATGATATTCATGTTGTAACGCCTCGAATCTGGAACCCGAAATGCTAAACAGTGCTCATGACCCCGAAGGACCACAAGATAACCCATGAATGATATTTATACCTGTATACTGTATAATATACTGTATAATGCGGAAACATGCACTGAAAGGCCATAAGGTTCAACACTGAGATATAAGATATGATAAGAATATATTATCTGGGTGGTTATGAAATACCTAAAACAATGGAAAGAAACTATCTGAACATACTATAGTCTGAAAAGCCTCTAATTGACTGAACTGTCTGAATAAAGAGTTGATGGGATATGACCCCAACTAAATCTAACTAATAAATAAATTAATGAGATAATAAAGTAATGGTAATGTCCTCGAAGGATGAGGACTCACTGCTAATTCTGACTGCAAAGACTGGAATGCGACCGATGCTCTGGAGCTCGTGCTTCTCAACCTATGATATAAGAAACCATAGTGCAAATGCGTCAGTACTTTGAATGTACTGGTATGTATGTGAGGTAGGATGAATGCATAGGGTTTATATGAATAAACTATACTAACTGACTGAATAACATGAACATGAGAATGCATGCATGAATATGTAATAACCATAACTGAGTTTGTGATAACATGATTACTGAGTCTGAGTACTCATAACATGAGATACTAATATCTGTATAACTAAAATAACTGATACTGAGCGACTATAACAGACAATTTAGATTCTGATGGAACTAGCTGAGTTCCATACTGTTCTAAGTTGACTGTATCTGACAGTTCTGAATTCTATAGAACTATCTGAGCTCTATTACTGAGAATGAATGACAGTATCTGAAAGTCCTGATTCTATACTAAAACTATGGGAAGTAGTTATCTAAATGACGTTCCCCAAATAACACATTATAGCTGAGTTGGGCTCCAATCTGTAACCCCAATTGAAAAGGTGTTAATACCGCACCACTGGTAAGGACAAGCTATGAGTGACCCTCATCTGATAGTGTCCCCAAAAGATAATGGTGGGGCCCTCATCCGACAGTACTTATCCATCTCATCAAACCTCATCTGACAGTGTTGATGTCTCAACCTATGCTGGCTACATAGTTTTGAAATGCAAGGATGACTTCTAAAAATCACACCCTCATCTAATAGTGTGTGTTCCCACCCTTGGGTTCACTCAGTGCTAATTTATACTCCCATCTAAATAGACACTGTACATGAATTACTGAACTGAATTAGACTGATTTAACTGAATTCCGTTGACTGATAAAATATTACTAAGATTTCTGTATTATTGAGCTTTCTGAGATTACTGGGAGTTCTGAATTTTACTGAGTTTTCCTGAGTCACATGACTAACAGAATTCTGAACATGGTTTGACTGAGGATATCATGAAAATATGACACTGGCTCTAGGCACACATCTAAATTGTCGGGTACAAGCACCCCCAGGAACTGATGGAAAGAAAATGACAAAGCATGACTTTCTTGAATACATGACCAACATCATAATCCATAATTAATTTACTGAGGCATTTCAAAGACATGTGATATGCATAAACTTGTACATACATAAGGATTGTAAAATATCATACTAGTTGGGAACTTTTCCTTCACATAGGCATTTAATCAAACACATGGTAAGTATAGTATTTATAGACAACATTATACAACAAATAAACATCATGATTCAACTCTAATTTCATTATCCAAGGGTTTAATTATTGGTTCAAATGAATCTACACCTATACTAATCAATTCTACATAAAATGGATCACCTAACATGTATTAGAATTAGATTGGTCATTATCAACATGAACAAAAGCAAATCCAACATGAAATTCATAAAGAAATCCATACACTTGAACTTTGAAAAGAGATTCGTTGGCTTTATGGATGGAAAGTGTCCATCAATGAACACTATGCATAACTGGTAGTGAGTTTCTTGAAGTTCTTGAACTTGAAGAATTTGAATCTCTTATTTCTTCAAGAATATTTGGATTTTGTTGCTTAAGGATTGCTAATAGGGAGAAAACCCTAATTTTTGATGTTGTGGAAGAATAATGATTTTTTTGGAGCCTTGGTCGGACATTACTAGGCATATAAACGGGTGGTAAAAGACCAAAAAGTGTCTTTAAAAACAACTTAAAAATAGATGAATGGGATGTACGACGGTGGGTGCGACGGTCCATCGCTGGCTCAACGGTCCATCGTTTCGACCGTCTTACGTGGACCAAGAAAAAGATTCACTGCCTAAGTAGTGATTTCTTGGGTAATAGTCTTTTGGAAGTTTGATGGTCCATCAAACTGTCCATCGCACGTTATCTACAAGGTTGCCTCACTTCCTTGGTTATGGCGGTCCATCGCTAGATCGACGGTCCGTCAACCTGGCCATCGTACCTGGGCGATTCTGACAGCTCTAAGTAAAACATACATAACTTTTTACTCCGATACCAGATTTGGACGAAATTGGTATAGTTGAAAGATAATTCAATTTTCCATATTATAAAAAGTGAAATCTTAAAAATTCCATGTGTACAAAAATGGATTTCTCTTTCAAAGAAAGCTTCTAATATTGTTGGGACAATTTCAAGCTTGGAAAAAGTACAGGGTATTACAATATCTCCCCCTTGAGAACATTCATCCTCGAATGAGACTGAGAATGATGGGAGAAGATAAACTAACGTATATACTGAACATGACTAGATGAAACATGATTTCATGATTAACATGACTGATAATTAAACTGTGTATGCATATCTAATGCTTGTATAACTGATTCATGAATGCATGGCTGAGAGTTCTGATAAACCAATGTTCTTACAATGAGAATGCATGTCTGATTCATGGTTATATAACTAAACTGATACATGAATGCATGCTTGAATATGCAATGGTATTTAATACCAAGTTTGTGATGAAATTCTGAACATGAATTGTATACCAAACTTGTAACTGAAGTCTGAACATGAAATTGAAAAGTTTAAGTAAACTGTTACCTTGCGCTTGATTTGAGTTGGAGGAGAAGAGATGAGGATACTTATTTCGCATATCTACTTCTTCTTCCCAAGTAGCTCCTTCAACGGATTGATTTCGCCAAAGAACTTTGACTATAGGGACTTCTTTGTTCCTCAGTCTACGAGTCTGATAGTCTAGGATTTCAATTGGAATCTCTTCATAAGAGAGGTTGTTCTAAACATCTATGCTCTAAATAGGGACTACAACTGTTGGATCACCTATGCACTTCTTGAGCAAAGAGACATGGAAGATTGGATGAACTGAGGCCAGATCTGAAGGCAATTCGAGCTCATAAGCTACATTGCCAAAGCAACTGAGAATTTTGAAGTGACCAATATATCTGGGACTGAGATTTCCTTTCTTGATGAACCTCTTCACTCCCTTCATGGGAGAGATATTTAGATAGAATTAGTCACTAATCTCAAACTCGAAATCCTTTCTACAAACATCTGCATAAGATATCTGTGGCTCTGGACAGCCCGGAGTCTTTCTCTGATCAACTGGACTTTTTCTAAGGCATCGAATGCTATGTCAGGACATATAACTGAGGACTCACTAACTTCAAACCAATCAATTAGAGATCTGCACCTCCTACCATAGAGAGCTTCGAATGGATCTATCTGAATACTAGTATGATAGCTATTTTTGTGTGTAAACTCAATAAAAGACAATTGGTCATCCCAACTACCCTCAAAATCAATTGTACTTGACCTTAGCATATATTTTACGGGCTGAATGGTCCTTTCTACTTGACCATCTGTCTGAGGATGAAAGGCTGTACTAAGATGAACTTGGGTACTAAGATCCTTTTTGAATGCTTTCCAGAAATGAGAGATGAACTAGGTAACTCTGTCTAAGATAATAGATAACGAAATATCGTGCAATCTAACCAACTCTCTGATGTAGAGTTTGGCGTAATCTTTGACTGAATTAGAGGTATGGACTGGAAGAAAATAATATAATTTGATCATCCTATCTACAATGACCCAAATTAAATTATACTAGCAACGAGTACGAAGCAAACCCATCATAAAGTCCATGTTCAATTCTTCCCACTTCTAAGTAGGAATACTGAACTCTGAATGGACCCACTAGGCTTCTGATGCTCTATCTTAACCTACTGATATATAGAGCACTTATCCAGAAACTCTGCAGCATCTCTCTTCATCCCGCTCTACCAATATATTTCCCATAAGTTGCAGTACATCTTTGTGGACCCTGGATGAATAGAGTAGTATTCACCATGTGCTTCTGCAAGAATTCGCTACCTTAAGTCATCTTCACCTGGAACACACAGACGACCCTGACAACGTAATACACCATCTCCTTAGGAGAAAACCTCTACTTTTTGATCCTTTACTGACTATTTTAACTTGAAAAGGCTGGGATCTCTATCTTATTTTTCTTTCACTTCGAAAACTAGAGATGATTTTGAACTACTCTGAACCCATACATCACCCTCTTCTTAATCGACTAAGCGAACGCCTAGTCTGGCAAGCTGATGGAATTCCCGAGTTAACTTCTTCTTACTGTCCTCAACAAGAGTGACACTACCCATGGACAGTCTACTGAGAGTGTCATCCACGATATTGGCCTTGCCTGGATGATAAAGGACACTCATGTCATAATCTTTCATGAGCTCTAACCACCTTCTCTGATGAATATTGAGATCTTTCTGAGAAAATACAAAATGAAGTATTTTATTATCCGTGAACACATCTATATGGACTCTGTATAGATAATGCCTCCAAATCTTTAAGGTAAAAACTACGACTGCTAAATCAAAATCATGAGTAGGATAATTCTTCTTATGGGGTTTAAGATATCTGGAGGCGTAGGCTATGACCTTACTATGCTACATGAGGAAACAAGCCAAACCTACTCTAGATTCATCATAATACTACGAAACCATTTGAACTATCTGGAAGAGCAAAGACTGGAACTGAGGTGAGTGGAGTCTTCAACTCCTGAAAACTCTTCTCGCAAGGATCTCACCACTGAAACTTGACTTTCTTCTGAGTCAATCTAGACATAGGGGATACAATAGAATAAATTCCCTCAACAAACCGTCTGTAATAGCCAAACCCAAGAAACTCCTGATGTCTAATTGAGAGACAGGTCTGGGCCAGTTTCTTACCGCTTCGATCTTTTGAGGATATACTCTAATGACATCATCGAAAATGATATGACCAAGGAATGCTACTGACCTTATCCAAAATTCATAATTACTAAGTTTGGCAAATAGCTGATGATCTCTGAGAGTCTGAAGTACGATTCTAAGATGGTATGCATGATCATGCTTAATATGGGAATAGACCAGAATATCATCTATGAAGACTATGACAAACATGTCCAAGTACTGCTTGAACACATGGTTCAATAGGTCTATGAAAGCTGTTAGAGCTTTAGTAAGACTAAAGGACATAACAAGAAACTCGAAGTGACCTTACAGAGTATGAAAAGTTGTTTTCGAAATGTCATATTCTCTGACTCTAATTTGATGATAGCCGGATCTAAGGTCTATCTTAGAGAAATAACTGGCACCCTAAAGTTGGTCAAATAAGTCATCGATTTTGGAAAACGAGTACTTGTTCTTGATCGTGACTTTATAGAACTAACGGTAATCAATTCACATTCTAAGATAACAGTCTTTATTGTGCACGAATAAAACTGGTGTACCCCATGGGGACACACTGGGCTTGATGAATCCCTTATCTAAGAGATCCTAAGGGGATGAGGGGCTGACTGATCCCGTTTCTTCTTTTTAGAGGCATGCTCTGTAAAAGAAAAGGAGAAATGGATTAGACTTAGAGATTAACTTGAGACTATGCTCAATGGCATGACATGAATACTAATAGGAGGGAAACTGTTCCTAAAATATCTTATAGCATCTTATACATCAATGTGGTGCATAACACACCCATCTACTAGACTTTACTAGATGTGAATTTTAGAATTTATAGGACTCTATTGAACCTTAGGCTCTAATACCAAGTTTGTAACACCTCAAATCTAGTACCTGGAATGCTACACAGTGCTTGTGACCTCGAAGGACCATAAGCTAACCCATGACTGATATCTATACCTGTATACTACATAATATACTGTATAATGCAGAAACATACACTGAAAGGATATAAGGTTCAACACTGAGATATAATATTTGATAAAAATATATCATCTGGGTGGGTTATAAAATACCCAAAACAATTAAAATAAACTGTCTGAACATACTGTAGTCTAAAAAGCCTCTAACCGATAGAACTGTCTATATAAGGAGTTGGTGGGATATGTTCCCAACTAACTCTAACTAATAAATTAATTAATGAGATAATAAAGTAATGGTCATGTCCTCGAACGATGAGGAGTCACTGCTAACTCTGAATGCGGAGATTGGAATGCTACTGATGCTCTGGACCCTATGGTATAAGACACCATATCGCAAATACGTCAGTACTTTAAATGTACTGGGATGCATGTGAGGTAGGTTGAATG
This sequence comes from Capsicum baccatum var. pendulum, assembly GCA_030864225.1. NCBI lineage: Eukaryota > Viridiplantae > Streptophyta > Magnoliopsida > Solanales > Solanaceae > Capsicum > Capsicum baccatum. Next base: position 119,971,188 of record CM061556.1, read on the forward strand.
CATAAAGTTCACATGCATAAATTATACTAATTGACTGAATAACATGAATGTTAGAATGCATGCATAAATACATAATAATCGTAATTGAGTTCGTGATAAAATAATTACTGAGTTTGAGTACTTATGACGTGAGATACTGATATCTATATAACTGAAATAATTGATACTAAGTGACTATAACTGATAGTCTAGTTTTTGATAGAACTAGATGAGTTCCATACTATTTTTAGTTGACTTTATCTGACAGTCCTGAATTCTGTAGAACTATTTGATTTCTATTACTGAGATTTAATGACTGTATCTGACAATCCTAATTCTGTACTAAAATTGAGGGAAGTAGTTATCTAGCCATCATGCCCCAAATAATGCATTATAGCTGAATTGGTGTCCAATTTGTAACCCCAATTTGAAGGGTGTCAATACCGAACCACCGATAAGGACAAGCTGTGAGTGACCCTCATCTGATAGTGTCCCCAAAAGATAATGGTGGGGCCCTCATCCAAAAATACTTATCCACCTCATCAACCCTTATCTGACAGTGTTGATGTCTCAACCTATGCTGGCTATATAGTTCTGAAATGCAAGGATGACTTCTAAGAATCACACCCTTATGTAACAGTGTGTTCCCATCCTTGGGTTTACTCGGTGATAATTTCTAGTCCCATCTAAATAGACACTGTACATGAATTACTAAACTGAACTGGACTTAGCTAATTGAGTTTCGTTGACCGGCGAAATATTATGGAGATTTTTGTTTTACTGATATTTCTGAGATTACTGGGATTTCTGAGTTTACTGAGTTTTCCTGAGTCACATGACTAACTGAATTCTACTGAACATGGCTTGACTGAGGATATCATGAAAACATGACACTAGCTCTAGGCACACAACTAAATTGTCGAGTATAAGTACCCCCAGGACTCGATGGAAAGAAACTGACAAAGTATGACTTTCTTGAATACATGACCAACATCAGAATCCATATTTAATTTATTGAGGCATTTCATCAAACATGTTATATGCATAAACTTGTACATACATGAAGATCGTATAATATCATACTAGTTGGACACTTTTTCTTCACATAGGCATATAATCAAACGCATGGTAAGCATAGTATATGTAAACAACATTATACAACAAATAAACATCATGATTCAACTCTAATTTCATCATCCAAGGGTTTAATCATCGGTTCACATGAATCTACACCTATACTAATCAATTTCACATAAAATTTATCACCCAACATGGATTAGAATTCAATTGGTTATTATCAACATGAACAAAAGCAAACCCAACATGAAATTCATAAATAAATCCATATACTTGAACTTTGAAAAGATATTCTTGGGCTTCATGGACGAAAGGAGTCCTTTAATGAATACTATGAATACTTGGTAGTGAGTTTCTTGAAGTTCTTGAACTTGAATAATTTGAATCTCTTAGTTCTTGAAGAAGATTTGGATTTTGTTACTTAAGGATTGCTCTTAGGGAGAAAACCCTAATTTTTAATGTTGTGGAAGAATAATGAATTTTTTTGGATCCTTGGTCAGATATTACTAGGTATATAAATGGGTGGTAAAATACCGAAAAACCCCTTTATAAATGACTTAAAAATAGATGAACGGGATGTGCAACGGTGGGTGCGATGGTCCATCGCTAACTCGGTGGTCCATCATTTCGACCGTCGTACATGGACCAAGAAAATAATTCACTTTCTAAGTAGCGAAAGCTTAGGTGGCGGTCCATCGCAAGTTCAACGGTCTATTAAACAGTCCGTCGTACCTTATCTTGAAGGTTGCCTTACTACCTGGGCTGCGACGGTTAAGGCAACGGTCCGTCGCTAGATCGACGGTCCATCAACTTGGCTGTCGCACTTGGGTGATTCTGACAGCTCTGAGTAAAACGTCCATAACGTTTTACTCCAATATCGGATTTGGACTAAATTGGTATCATTGGAAAGCTAATTCAACTTTCCATATGATAAGAAGTGAAAATCTTAAAAATTTTATGTGTACAAAAGTGGATTAATATTTCAAAGAAAGCTTCTAACATTCTTAGGACACTTTCAAGCTAGGAAAAAGTACTGGGTATTACAAGTGTGTTGTATCACCGATCGCCTCTTGGCACCATTTGGTAAATTTCACTCATCACCTTTCAATCTCAAAGTATTTCCTTACAAGCCCTTACCTTGGAGCCCAATTACATCAATCTTCTCTTGGTCTCAAGTTGAATAGACGGTAATTAATTGGCTTGAGAAGATAGTACAAGTAAGCTTATTTTGATAGTTAGCCCCAAATCACCATTGCGATTTCATTTTCCCCATTTCTACCTCCTTCTCAGGTTTGTAGTGAATACAGGTAGATCCTAACGTGTGCACCGGTTAAGAAGGCAATAAAAGTGAAGGAAACCCCAATATATGCAGCAATAATATTCTAGAAAGATTCAACACTTTCTTTACTTCGTTAAGTAGCCAAGGTTCCCACAACCCTAGCTATGGGAGATTAGCCGCTCATATTTGTGTAACGATTAAAGGAATTCATATTTGATGACACTCAACAATAATACAATAATTGACAACTAAAAAACTCAAAGATTCAACTTAATTAGCAACCAAAATCAATATAAAATAATTCTAATACCAAAGATGGATTTAGAATCAAAATATATGTTTGTGAGTATAAAAAGTGTATAAACTGAATACAAAAGATCATTAGGATATTTATAGAATAAATGAAAACCCTAAAAATCAAATCCTGACTGAAAAAGAAAAAATAAAGTTGATAGCTACTTTCTAAGTCAACATGCAGACCGTATGTTCAACATACGGTCCGGAAGTTAGATTTAGTATATTGCCACCCTTGAATTTGGATCTTCAACTCTCTAGATTTTGCAATTTTGTACAAACTAAGTCTTCAAATTAACCTTATATTGAACATGCAGACCATATGTTGATGATCTTGTTTTTTACTGTATCTTAGCCTCTGGACATTCAGTTCCGCAACATACTTTTCTCACATACACTAAGTATGTAGCACATACCCCAAAAGTTGACTTAATACATATCCAAAAACTTCATTTTCTTCTTTTTCTTCAGAATTGCATACAAAACCAAGTTTCCTATAAAACATACCCAAAACACATCATATCTAACGAAACATCCTAAGAAATTTACAAATTTTCATAGTTTTAAGCATTGAAAGTGTTATATTTCTATACCACATCAACATCCTCAACATAGAACTTTTGCCTTCCCTCAGGAAACTCAACACAATAACACAAAACAAAACACAATGCTTTTCTAAGAGAATCTAAGATGTTCAAGTCAGTCAATCAACACTTTAGGCTTAAACCATAATACCCTCTCCTATTTCAAATTTTCAAAACCAACAATGTATAAATATGACGTACAACAATGTGATACAATGGGATCAAGGTATGACATTACATTAGCAAAAGAAAATCATGCAAGTAAATACAAGTTACACCAGCCAGAATAAGTAAGCAACAAACAATATGACTCATGTTCCCTCACAATAAATAAGTCCTACTAACTCATGTGAAATAGTGCATGTCGATGAAGGGACAATCAAGAGACACTCACAGTCAAAAGAGAAGTTTCAATCAATGTGCATCAAATACCATATGTTTGCCCTTATTTTCTTTACCTTAGGTTTCAGATGGTCATGTTAAGATCACTATAGGACTTATCTCAGCTTGTAATGTATGCTTAGAGGCCGGTATAGTCATATGGATATCATGTGACTAAGCCTCCTTGACACTACACTACTTTTGGGGTCCACTCACTAATATTTGGTTTTTTATTCTACTCTTATTTCTAATTTTTTTATTCTTTATTGCACATTCAGGTTGGGTGTGCTTTTCTTATTCTTTATTTTTCACTTTTTCAGAAATTGTTTTCCTATTTTCCTTTTCTATTGTTACCACACCCATCCCTACTATCTTTTACTCTCATTTTACTATTTATATGCCAACTTTACATCACACACCCGTATGATAGAAACCCTTAAGTTAGGCAATTTTCCTGAGTTGAGGTGCACAATATCTAAGGAGAAATAAGCCAAAATATATTATTACAACACATATATAAAGGTGAAAGGTAAAAAAAGAAAAATAGGCTATAATGCTCAAACGTAGGGATCAAGGGATATAATTGACACATGGAAGGTCATTTAGGCTAAAAGTGGACTAACATCAAAACTGGCCTATGACCCTTTCCTAAACCACTATCCTATACCTAGGCAAGACTAACCAAGCAAGTTCTAGATTTAACACACAAAGGGAACTAAGTAGCATCTCACACACACACGTGGCATAGAATCAATATCACAAGCTACTACCTATCCGGTTTATGCAATTGTTAGTAAATGATTATCATGTCCCGAATCATAATTCCATAACAAGATTCACAATGCTCACACATATATACATTCACATAGTTCTAACACAAAATGTAAATTTACAGGTATCATTTTTTCTAAAAAATTAATCAAAAATATGATAACTGCCCTAAATACTTAAAAATATCCTAATTACACAAAAACACAACACAATACGACATAAATTTTAACCTATACATGCCATTTCTACAATCACACCGTGACTGATAAGAAAAGAAGCACTACAACAAAAACCTACGGAGGCTATGGTATACCCCAATCCAACTAAAAGACTTCACACTATCCCTAATGCGCTAAAATAATGTAAATCAAAGGGAACGAGGAAACACTTGGGATGCACTAAATGTATGTGTACCTTGGGCCACTTCCCAAGCAGTTCCTGATTTAACATCAGGGCATGACTCAGCTACCTCGGTTACTCAGACTTCACCAAGGCTGCTCTCATCAATACCTTCACTTCTTCATGATTTTCTAAATAGTTCTTTACACGCTTCCGATTCTCTTTGAATGAGATATCACCATCTTTTTTTACATATACAACATCATAAGGAAATTCCCTAACCACGATGAATGGTCCAGACCACCTAGACTTTAGTTTGATTCGAAACAAACCGAGTATTAAATTATACAATAGTACCAAATCATCGAGTTTAAACACCTTTTCCTCGATCTTCCTGTCATGATACAACTTTATTATCTCTTTTCATATGGCAGAGCTCTCATAAGAACAGATTCTGAACTAATCCAACTCATTCATCTTGCTCAACCTCAAGTTCATTGCACTATTCCACTCAAAATTTAGCATTTTCAATGCCTATAGTGCCTTATGCTCAAGTTCAACCAGCAAGTGACATGTCTTGCGTAGATGAGATAATATGAGGAGGTACCCATGAGGGTCTTATACACTATTCGGTAGGCCCATAATGTATTATCTAACTTCTTTGACTAGTCAGTTTTATTGGCATTGACAGTTTTTGCCAATATGGACTTGATCTCTTTGTTGGAGATGTTAACTTGCCTGATTATCTGAGGATGGTAAGGTGTTATGACCTTATTTCTTAGACCGTATTTATCAAGCAGGGCTTTAAATATCCTATTTTAAAAATGATAGACACCATTGCTAATAATTGCATATAAAGTGCAAAATCGCAAAAGATATTTTTCTTTAAAAATGTGGTTACACTTCTACCTTTATTGTCAGGAAGTGCAACTGCATCCACCCATATTGAAATATATTCAATCACTACCAAAATATAAATTATGCAATAGGATCTCATGAATGGACCCATGAAATCAATCCCCCACACATCAAACAATTCCAACTCTAAAATAAGTGTCATGGGGAGTTCATGGCACCGTGAAATGTTGCCTTGATACTAAAATTGGTCATATTCTAGTGGAAAATAATGATCATCTTTGTAAATTCTAAGCCATTAAAACCTTCAATGTAGAATTTTGTGGGCTTTACAGGTACCACTATGATCACCCCCAAACGGTTAGGAATGACAAGCTTCTAGAATGATCATCATATTTACCTTTAGGATACATATCTGAATCACACCATTAGCAAAAAACCTAAACATATATAGCTCAGATTAAAGGAAATTCTTACCTTATGCATAAATCTCCATCGTTATTAAAAGAATAGGTCTTCTGGGATAAGATCACTTGCCAAATAATTGGCAAAATTAGAAAACCAGGGAATTAGTTCTTGAGATGTTGCCAAGACCCCCTCACCTAGAAAAGTGTCATCTATATCAAGATCATTCCCTTATTTCTGCATTTCCTCATCCTTAATCCTAGATATGTGATCTGCAACTTGGTTTTTTATTCCTTTTCGGTCATTCACTTCAAGTATCTTCACTCAGTTTGGCATCTTTTTTTGACATCAATTACCTCAATTCTATATGGTTAGTATGTACTATGACCTTAGTCCAATCTAATAAGATGGGAATTTTTCAAAGCAAAAAACACCAAAAGTTTCTCTTTTTTGTAACGGTATATTTTTTCATTGCAAGGTTTAAGACCTTGCTGGCGTAGTAGATAGGATGAAGTATCTTTACTCTTTTTTTGGCAAAGACAAAAACCAATGCCATTCCACTTGTATCACAAATGACCTTAAAAGGTTCAGACTATTAAAGAGACAGAATGATAGGTGCCGAAATCAACTGCTCCTTAAGGAATTTGAAGGCCTTAAGAAATGCATCATCAAACATAAATTTCACCTCTTTCTCTAAAAGCTTACGAAAAGGATTTTCAATTTTAGAGAAGTCCTTGATGAACCTCCTATAAAAGCCTATATGGCCTAGGAAACTCTATATGCCTCTGACTGAAACTAGTGGTGGTATTTTTTTAACTACCTCAATCTTAGTTTTGTCCACTTCAAAACCATGTTTGGAGATCTTGTGCCTGAGAATAATACCTTCTTTAATTATGAAGTGGCATTTTTACCAATTTAACACCAAGTTACATTCTTCATACCTCTGTAGTACACTGGAAAAATAGGCCAAACAGTCATCAAATGAATCCCCAACCACTGAAAAGTCATCCATGAATACCTTGTCTGTGTCCCCTACCATGTCAGAAAATATGGAAATCATGAATCTCTGGAAGGTGGTAGGAGTATTATATAACCTGAAAGACATTCTCTTGAATGCAAAAATCTCATAGGAGAAGGTGAAAGTCATATTTTCTTGGTCCTCGGGAGCAATAGTGATTTGATTATAGGTTGAGTACCCATCATAAAAACAATACAAGCCTCTCCTTGCTAGTTTATCCAGCATCTAATATATGAAAGACATTGGGAATTTGTCCTTCTTTGTCAAAGTATTTAGCTTTCTATAATCCATGCACACACTCCAACTGGTCATTAATTTCATGGGCACTAGCCCATTCTTTTCATTAGGTACCACCACTATTCCACTCTTCTTTGGAACTCATTGAACTAGGCTAAACCACTTACCATATGCAATGAGGAAGACTACTCTATCATCTAACCACTTGATTATTTCTTTCTTCATAATCGTATGCATAGGAGGGTTCGGTCACCTCTAATGCTAAATGTTGGGAACACTATCCAGCTCAAGATGTATGTTATGCGTACATATACCCGATAGAACCCCTACAATATCTACAATGGTCCACCCAATAGCTCTCTTAAATTTCTACAACAAAGATATTAAAGTTTCCATGAGTGATCTTGCCAAATCTACTACAATAATCACTGGGAAGGTTTTGTTGGCCCCTAAGAAAACATATTGCAAATGAGATAGGAGGGCCTTTAATTTCAATACTGATGGCTCCTCAATAGATGGTTTTTCAGGCGGTGTGGTTATGTTCTACAGATCAAGATCCAACTTTTTGGGGGCATACGTGTAAGAACCTTCGCCTTGTAGTACACAAAACATCTCATCATATTCTTCTATCCCATCACTCTTAAAATTTATAATCACGATTTTTAATTCTTCAAAACTTAATCAATCCTCCACAGGTACATCTTATGCAACCACATCATTATCCCAAAACATCTATCACTGCCACCACCGTATATCATCTAGCTGTTGTATTGTTATGCTCACATTAAAAAGTATTTACTCATAATTTAGTTTAAAGGTGATCTCCTCCAAGTCTATATCAATCAATAATCGACTAGTGGATAAAAAAGGTCTACCAAATATAATCGAAGCTCGAGCATCCACTTTATAGTCTAAAATCATTAAATTTGCTGGGTATCTGAAGGATGCCACCCTTACTTCTATGTCATGCAAAATACCCACTGGCTCCTTCACGGATGAATCAACTATTTAAAGATTTGCATATGTAGGATTGAGTTCTCCAAATACCAACACCTCGTATATCACCGGTGGCATTAAATTTATACATGCTCCTAAATCACATAGAGCCTATTTGATATCAAAATGCCAAATAAAACATGGGATAGTGACTGCCCCATTTCCCCCCTTTTTCTCTACAAATAGCGCAGGAGAACTCACGCTACAATGTTGCACATTATATTTGGGTTCATCTGTGATACATTCATCACCGCCATCACTCTCATAATCATCATCACTATAAGTCAGCTTCCCAAACTCTTCTTTAGGTGGCTCATTAGCAATAATATTATTCTACTTCATCTCATTAGAAGTAAGCACAAAGTGATAACCAAAGGGGAGCCACTCCTAGTGTTAATTCTAGGCAATGAACAAGGGTTGGAGGATTTTGCATCGTGTCACTAGGAAGGGTTCATGGCTGGCTTTTATTCAAAGTGGTAAAAATTTGCCCAAATTATTGCTCCAACTGCTTGATAGCACTTATATGAGATTCAGCCTTCTGGGTCAACGCTGGAATATCAATTCTATGTTCTTTAAGGCATGCTTTCTGACTCTCTTGACCCTTCACCTTCTTGGGTAACATTTTTTCCATTCTTGATTTTTTATCTTGTCTGCTAGACAGAATGGACTTATCTCCCTTCTCCTTGTAATCATCTCACCATCTTTAGTCATATCTTTCTGCCTGCTGCTATCTCTATATCTATCATCATAATAGTTGAGATATTTATTTCGTTGCCCTTAGGCTAAAAAATCCAAAAAATTGACAATCTAGATATTTTACTTCCTCCTCTAACTCTGCCTTATAAGTTTTAGAAGCTGAACCATGTTCCCCTACTATATTTACTTTTTCAGAATTCATTATTGAGAACTGCTTTGCCACATTACCAATATCAGTCCTCAATAGTGAAATATCTTGAGCTAAAAATCCTCAGCCACTCTCTGTTCATTGGAAAATCCAATGGTATAAGTTCCAGAACCCTTCTCATCCTCTCGAGTTTGCCACCCTCAGGTAGTTAGAGAGATCTGATCAACAATACTAAAAGATACCACCCAGCGCAATTTTATAAAAACTCCTCTAGAGATAGTGTTTTCCAAGGCTCGTTAGCTAATGGTAAAGGCTCTGTAGAATATCTCCTATAAGTTAGTCCCTAAAATCTAATGGTTGGCACCATAATCAGCTTCTTCTTGAACTTCAACCGAGCCTCGCAAGACTACCCTTAGTCATAACACGATGCTTAAGTCCATAAGTGACCCCAAGCTAACCTATGATCACACTCACAGGCACACCTCTGATTGATTCGGAGGGGACGCCCGCAGCAGAGTCAGCAGAGAGAGCAGGGGCAGGAACATAACCCTTTCTTCTAGAGGAATTGAGTCGTTCATTTCGGTCTAACTTCGTTACTGTACCCCGGTCGGTATTGCTGTGAGCACTGAATAAAATAATAACAAATCACCATATGGCAAAGATAAATTGATATAAATACTGTTAAGATATACTACTAAAATGATACTCAACATGTCTGAACAACTGATAAATATTAAAAACAAGTCTGACTATCTAAAAGCCTCTTAAACATGAGGAATTGATGGGAAAAAACCCCCAACTAACTCCAATTGACTAAACTAAAAGAAGTACTGAAAATAAGTGAAACTAACTTGTCCTTGAAGGATGAGGAATCACCATAACTAATTCTGAGTGTCACTGAGTTGACTAAAGGAGATTAGGGAACTAAGCGTCTGAACCTACGTTATAAGACAACCTAGTGCAAAAGAGAGTATGCGATCAGTACTTTGAATATACTAGTACGTGAGATAGGGAAAACTGTGATACATATAAGTACTGAGCTTAAATACATAAACATATGGAATAAATGCAAGACCAAGTAAAATATGTGCTGGAATAATCTATAAATCTCAATAATCGAATGATTGATAAATTGAACACTTGGTCATGCAATCCTGATCTGATATGTTCTGAATACTAAACTGAGACTGTGGGAGCTAACTATAACTGACATGCCCTAATCTAAGCAAATAGGGGTCCAACCTATAACTCCAGTTGGAAGGGTACTAGTACCTTGCCAGGGGTACCAACATATAACTGATAATGTGGATCTATAAAGATAATGTCCTGAAGGAAGAGGGTGTCATGCTTCTACCAATGGGGAACTCCTTATAATCTATGGTGGTGTTGTAGGTTTAGAACTTAGGGGCTGCTACTAACTACTCATGCCTAACTGAAGGGGGAGCCACCATCCCTACGTTCACTTGGTGCTAAGTGCTACTCCAAACTAAATGACACTGGTATATTATTATTTATTTAACATGAATTGATAATGATAAGTGCTCAGTATGAATATGATAATGTGAATATAAATATACAAACATGGTCTGAATGAATAGTAACTTAAAAATCTGATATATGTATACTATCTAGGTATCGGGTATTTCTAACCCTCTAGCAGTGAATAATACTTTTAATACAATAACATTATTTAAAAACACTATTAATAAATTCATGATTCAGAGACCCAAAACACAAAGTATGCCAATAACTGATGAAAACCATGATTATAGGATGTAAAGATGTTCAACTTATACGAACAACATGCTTACATGATGAAATTCATAAATTCATAATTGAGCATGGTGTGAACTGAACAAGATATGGGTGGGTAAAATTATAAAGAATATAAGGATGCAGTTCACATGGGAAACACATTGCAATGGTTTGTATTCAAAACTATCAAGAGAGAATTGAGTAAATTTATCCTTGACATTGAAATTTCTTAAAAAGAGGGAAAAAGGTTTATACTTGAAAGAAGAAAGGGATTTTTGGGACTCAATGGGTGAAAGGGACCTGTTGATGAATACCCCACGTACCTGATTTTCTTGAATTCTCAAAGAAAACTTGGAATTGAGACCGTGAATGTTTGAATTCTTAGAAGAAGTTTGTCATTTTGAGTCCTTGAGAATGGGAGGAGATTGAGTTTCCTTAAGTAATGAAAGTGGGAAAAATAATGCCCCTCTTGAGTTTATAATAATTAATTGGATGTTTAGAGAGAAGGGAAAAGACCAAAATATCCCTTACCCATTTAATGAAAATCATATGATTACGCAGACTTCGTGGCACGGAGACTATTGTGGAGACTAGTCTTTGTGACACATTATGTGTCGTTGAGAATAACGTTCGTGACACGTTGTGTATCGTAGAGATGTAGTCTCCATGGAACCAATAAAACGGAGTCATTCTGCCTCTGTGGTCTAAAAACACCCCAAACCTATTTCAAAAATTTCAAAACTCTCTCGGATGACCCTTTTAATATCCCTAAACATATTTCAACTTAGAAATCAACATTTCAGACTTAGAAAGGCCAAAAATATTTTTTTTTGATATTAGGGTCTTAAAATGTCCATGTCACTTATACTTTGTGTAAATTAAATGGATTTGGGACTTCTAAACATTGTAATAGCAGTAAACTCTTCTAGAATCTAACGGGCTAATGTAATATCTCCCACTTGGGATCATTTGTTCTCAAATAAAATAGTCTAAGCTGAGATACTAAGAAGACTGAGATCATACTGAATACTTATGAGCTAAATAATGACTAAGTAGCTGAATTTAAAATGTGACATATGGATTACACTGAATTCATGAATGCATGTTATGACATGATGTTGTTTGGAGAGGTGAATAGAAAACGAGAGAATAAATTTAATGAAAACCATTACCTTAAGTTGAATCTGAATTCATAGAGAAAAGATAGGGATACTTAGCTCTCATGTTAGCTTCTGCTTCCCAAGTAGCTCCCTCGATGGACTGATTTCTCCAAAGAACCTTAACCAAAGGGACTTTTTAATTCCTTAACCTATGAATTTGACAATCAAGGATCTCAACTGTTACTTTTTTTAATAGGAAAGGCTATCTTGCACATCCACACTCTCTAAGGGTACGATCGAAGCTGGGTTTCCGATACATTTCTTTAGCAGGGAGACATGAAACACTGAATACACTGAGGTCAATTCTGCAGGAAACACTAACTCATAAGCTATTTTCCTTAAAAAGGCTGAAAATCCTATATGGGCCAACATTGCAGGGGATGATCTTCCCTTTTTTACCAAATCTCTGCACCCTTTTCATGGGTGAAATTTTAAAATAAACCAAGTCACCTTTATCAAACTCAAGATCCCTTCTCCTCACATCTGCATAAGATTTCTGATGATTTTAGGATGTCTTCAGCCTTTGTTGAATTAACTGAACTTTCTTCATCACCTCATACACTAAATATGGCCTATTAAAGTAGCCTCACCTACTTCAAATCAACCAATAGAAAATCTACACCTCCTTCTATAGAGATCCTGAAATAGAGCCATCTGAATATTAGAGTGATAGTTGTTGTAGTAGGAGAACTCAATCAAAGGACAGTAGTTATCCCAACTACCCTTAAAGTTGATAACACATGCCTTAAACATATCCTCTAAGGTTCGAATGGTTTTCTCTTCTTGACCGTTTGTCTGAGGATGAAAAGTTGTAGTAAAATGGACTTGGGTACCAAGACCCTTCTGAAAAGCCTTCCAAAAGTAAGAGGTAAATTGGGTACCTCTATCTGAAATAATGATTAATAGAACCTAACAAAGATTTACGAACTTTCTAAGATAGATTCTAGCATAATCCTCAACTGAATACGAAGTATAAATTGCTAAGAAATGCTGACTTTTTCATTCTGTCTACAATGATCCAAATCAAATTATATTGATGACGCGTATAAGGTAACCCTATCACAAAATCCATGTTCACCACCTCCCACTTCCAAGTGAGGATGATGAACTCCTGGAGTGTACCACTAGGCCTTTAGTGTTCAACCTTAACCAATTGACAATTCAAACACTTAGGCATAAATTTTGCAATATATTTCTTCATACCATTCCACTAATAGATTTCCTGCAAATCGTGGTACATCTTAGTAGCCCTTGGTGAATAGTATAGCTGTACCATACACCTCTGCTAATATTTGCTATCTCAAACCATCATAACCTGCCCTAACAATGAAGCACACCATCTCCCTCTTAGGAGAAAACCTCAACCTTCTGATCTCGAATGACCTCCTTCAACTTGACAAAAATTGGATCTTTGTCTTGCTTTTCTTTCACTTTGGCAACCAATGAAGATTTCAAACCATTTTGAACCCATATACTACCTTCAGCCGAATCAACCAATCGAACACCTAATCTTGAAAGATGATGAAGCTCACAGACTAAATCCTTCTTATCCTTCTCAACATGCGTAAACTTCCCATAGACAATCTACTAAGGAAAACGACCACTACAATAGCCTTACATGGGTGATACAATAACCTCATATCATATTTTTTAAACAATTCAAGACACCTTCTATAATGAAGATTTAGACCCTTCTGAGTGAACTACAGTTTCTTATGATCTATGGAGACGTTAATATAGACCCCATAAAGGCAATGCCTCCAAATATTTAAGGCAAAGGAAATTGCTACCAACTTAAGATCATGGGTTAGGTAATTCTTATCAAGGGGTTTAAGTTGTCTAGAGGCATAGGCTATGACCTTAACTCGTTGCATCAATACCCCACCAAGACTAACTCTAAAAGCATCACAATAAACTACAAACCCATCTGAGCCCTCTGGTAGAGTAAATACTGGGTTGAAAGTGAGTCGAGTCTTCAAATCCTGAAAACTATTCTTATAGGAATCTGACCACTAAAATTTGACTTTCTTCTGAGTTAGTAAAACATGGGAAAAGTAATAAAAGAAAAACCTTCAACAAACCGTCTATTGTAACCAACTAAACCCAAGAAGATCCTTATATCTAATAGATACATGGTTCTAGGCTAGTTTCTTTCTTCTTTGGTCTTTTGAGGATAAACTCAAATGCCATCAACAGAAATAATGTAACCAAAGGAAGCTATTGATCTCAACCAGAATTCAAATTTGCTGAACTTAGCGAATAACTGGTGATCCTTAAGGGTGTGCAATACAATTCTTAAAAGCTTTTCATGATCACCTTTACTATGTGAATAGAAGAGGATGTCATCTATGAGGACTATGAAGAACATGCCCAAGTACTGCTTGAACACCCTATTCATTAAGTCAATAAAAGATGCAGGAGCTTTTGTTAGTCCAAAAGACATAACTAGAAATTCAAAGTGACCATACTGAGTTTTGAAGGCTGTCTTCGGGATGTTACATTCCCTGACTCTAAGCTGATGATACCCAGATCTGAGGTCTACCTAAGACAAATATCTTGCACCCTAAAGTTGGTCAAATAAGTCATTAATTATAGAGAGAGGATACTTATTTTAATTTTGATTTTTGTCAACCGTCAGAAATTGACACGACCCAAACCAGGGCCTTATCATAATGGGCATCTCAAGCCCAACAAGGACTGAAGATCACCCTACTATGTAATCCAGCTAACCAAAATATACCTGGAATTGGATGAATTCTGAACATATAACAAGATAAGGTGATTAACCACATAATGACTTTGGTATAGGTCCAAGACCATGACCAACCCAAATAAGTCTCACCATCTAATGCCTAACAAAAACCATCACAAAACCAAAATAATAACCAAGACCACATCCATACCATAATGTACCCAAATCCTCTAAAAGAAATCCAAGAAATTTGGTCAGGACATGCCCTCGACCATATCCAAAACCAATGCCCAATTCTAAGCCAATAATGACATAAGAAAACTTAAAGCAAGAAATAGAGCCTTCCAAAGTATGGAAGCTCACTACATTAAGTAACCACAAGTTGTTCTCGAGTCCAATCACTGAGTAAGAGGTGTAAGAATAGGACTAGCACTTGCATTACATAGGGATACAACATCAAAGATGCTTAGCAGTTAGAGCGCTAGCATGTAGCTCAAGAATAAGGATAAAATAACGCAAATAGTTCAAATCCAATGATCCAATGCATATAACCAATAGAATATATACATATACATATACATATATACCATATCGGGGTAGGAAACAAAATTTGCATGAACTTTGATATCATTAACTTGGGTTATGTAGCATAGTTGTCATAGGACAAGGCACCCACGGGCTATATGGGTTCAACTCTCTCTTAACTGGAAGGGCCTTAGTGTGTGTAGCCACACGAATAAGAGAATATCCTTAACCTTGTACACCTATATGAGGGACTCAAAACTCTTGGCATAATCAAGGTGACTTGAGCACCAGTACATGTATTATAGGGGACTTAAAACTATAATTCACATATTCATTTGAGGGAATCAAACCACCCAGTCACAAAGACACTCGCATCGGCTAGCGTGTTTTCTAGTGTTAGTCCTTCAGACTCCACTTTCATGGCTCGGCTACACTTCCCACTTTTAAAGCCCAATTTTAATCCATCATTTCATATATACAACCATTAAAGAAATGACTTACCAAAGACACTTTGTTGGTATCATCACACCAACACCACTTGCAAGCATACAATATGCCATTACCATTATCAATTAACTAATTATTCATTTGACTTTGGGACTCGAACAAATTATCTAACAAAGACACTTGTTCATTTAAAAGTTTAGCAACTCGAACTCATTGCCTTGTAAAGACATAAATCAATTTAATGTTTAGGGACACAAACCCTTTTTAGCCAATTAAACCACCAAGGGTACCATTTAAAATATTATATGGACAACAAAGCCATTACAAAAACATTTACCAAAAATTCATAGTCCTTAGGATAATTCCTTAGTTCAAAACACCATTAACATGTGACTAGTTTATTCTCTTAGGCAGTTTCACTAAAACTTTGAGGGCATACTATTATAATGACCAAAACTAAAGTAAAACCCATCAAGTTTAGGGTTACCCATGACCCATTTTTTAAACCAATATTAGCACAAACCTACATGTGCAAACCATTACAAAAAATATGTATGAAAATAATTTAAACAAAAAGTAAACAATACTCAATAATATGTATCAAAACCTTCAACATTGGTTTTCAAAACCACCATTTTTGAATCATAATCAAAGTTTAAGACACCTGATATTTGATAACTAACAAAGAGGGTAGAGTCATATCCTTATTACTTAGATTTACAGAAGAATTTGACCCTTGATCCTCTAGATGAACACTTGGAGAAAACCCTAGCGCAGTTTTTAAGAGAGAGTTTAGAGAGTGTTTGATCTTTCAAAAGTGTGTTATGAGAGCACACAACATGTTATAAGACATAGGGACTTAAGGTTTTGGGGGTGGAAAATATCCAAAATACCCTCATCTTAAAAGATGAGAACATTATCACCGAAGGGTATGACGATACCACCAAAATCATACCCCAACATACGAGTAGTACCTACTACTGGTACTGTAGGCTTCAACTTAGAGTCCAACACTGTCCAACATACAAGTTCCTAGACCAACTCGTATCCAATTATATGATTAGTACCCCTCCTAAACCATACCTTAGGCAGAATCCTCTTGTCTAGAAATTGGACATCATGTAATTTCGTAATATCCCCTCATACCCTAGCTTATGACTAGTAAGATGTTTACACATACCTTGGATAGAATGCAACCCAAACCACACTAATTATCATATGATTTAAGGACCTCAAATCGTACCCACATTATACGACAAGTACCCATAAGTCATATGATGTCTAATGAGCTCAAAATAAAGAATTTTCCAAGGGTCAAAACTAGGGTGTTTCATTAATTGATGCACATTCTGAAGGAGCCATCTTTATTGCACATGAAGAGAACTAGGGCATCCCATGAAGAAACACTAGGCCTAATGAAACCCTTATTTATGAGATCTTTCAATTGTCTCTTTTATTCCTTAAGCTCATCTTAACACATTTTGGAAGGTGGAATTGAGATAGGTTGGGTATCTGAGAGGAGAGTTATTCTAAAGTTAATTTCCCTCTCAGGAGGAACATCAGGAAGATCTTTAGAGAACACATTTGGAAACCCATTCACTACTGGAACTTACTCAAGACTAAGAGTTTTAGAAGTTAAATCCTTTATTCAAATGATATGGTAAATACATCCCTTCAAAATCATCTTTCTTACCTTAAGATAGGAGATAAATTAACTGATAAGCAGTGAAGTACTTACCCTTCATTAAATAATGGGATCATTAGGAAACTTGAACTATACTATTGTATTTCTACATTCAACTAAGGCATAGCAAAAGTGGAGCCAATCCATGTTGAGAATTACATCAAAGTCAGTCATCTCTAACTCCACAAGGTCAATTAAAATGACTTTCTGAGATACTACATTAGAGAAATTTTTGTATACCCATCTGGTTGTAAAATAACTAGCGACTGAAGTAGACACTGAGAAGGGTCTACTAAGATTTCAGGACTGATGCCAAAGTCTACTACTAAATAGTGTTTTAGAAAAGAAAGAAAATCTCTAGGGTCTAACAATGCATAAATATTAAGATGGAAGATTTGTAACGTACCCATAACTATATCATAAGAACTTTCTTGATCCTATCAAGCCTAGGGAGCATAAAGTCATTTCTGACACTGCCCACTGGTGGAATTGAAGGTGGCGCCTTGCTGAGTAGGACATCCCACTGGTGTTGTGGAAGGATTAGTTAGGACCTGCTGATAATTATTTCTACCCTTCCATATACCTAATAGGAAATCCCATATCCTGTGGCCTATCTTGCCAAATCTAAAAAACATATCACTACCTAATCTACACTCACCCTAATGATTCTTACGATAATTCTTGTAGACTGGGTTTGTGCAGTCACTATTCAAACTACCTTGGGATGTGGAGCTAGGGGCTCTATCTTGATTGTCCTATCTAAACTTTGGCACTGAAGTATTGGATGAAGATAGGGCTGGAGCTAAAGATTTCTGGTAAAACTAAGAATGATTGCCACCTTCTGACCTCTACTGATAAAAGTTAAAGCTATATGTTCTGGCCCTCTTATTTTCCCTTTCCTTTTCCTTATGCTTCTCCTCCTCAATTTACTGAGCATGGACCATAAACTTAAATAGATCCATCTCTTTTATCAGGATCGTTGTTCTACACTTCTTGACCACATCTTCAGAAACCCCTGACACGAACTTACTCATCCTAAGCCAAGAATCGGCCACCATAAAGTCGGAGCATACCTCTCCAATTGGGTAAACTTGAGTGAGTACTCTTTCTAATTCATACTACCCTGCATTAAATTGATGAAATACTTAACCTTATCCTCTCTCAACTTAAGTGGGAAGAATCTATCTAAGAAACCCATAGAAAACTCATCCCACTCTATAGGCTCTGCCTCAATACCTTTGTCCTCCCTTTACTATTTAAAAAAAGTATCAGCTACTCCTTGCAACTGATAAGCAGCTAAATTAGTACTCTCACTTGAAGTGACACCCATAATATCTATCATTTTTTTTATACCATCTAGAAACTCTTGTGGATCCTTCTCAGACTTAGATCCAAAAAAATAGTGGATAATTCATCTGAGTGAAGTCTTGGATCCTAGTTGTAGACGTGTTTACTACTGGGTTATCTGGGGAAATGACTATCTGATTATTCTGGAAAGCCAAGGATTGGGTTAAGGCTATGAAAGCAGCCCTAAATTCCACATGAGAGACCTGTTTATTTAAAGGGTTTCTAGGGATAGGTGGTGGTATGGGTTGATCCCCATTACTTATTTTGTTAGACCTTCAGAGAGGCATTTTCTATAAATAGTAAACAATGAGTAAGAAGGATAAGTTTAATAGAGCTTATGCTCCATCGTAGGTCATGAACACAGTAAGAGGGAAACTTTTCTAAAATGTCTTATAACCTTTTTTCCATAAGTGTGGTACGCTTCATATCCATGCACATGACTCTACTCAATGCAGCTTTTAGTAGCCCTAGGACACTTTAAAACCTTAACCTATAGTACACTGTTTGTCATGACCTTAGACTACCCCCTAGTCGTAACACGATGCTTAAGGCCATAAGTAACCCCATGCTAACCCATGATCTGGTATGTTCTGTTAGCATTAAATAAAATAATAATAAACCACCATACGTGAAAGCTAAGCTAATAGGAATAATATGAAGATATAATTCTGATATGATAACTAATATGTCTAAACTACTGATAAGAACTAAAAACAACTCTGACTATCTAAAAGCCTATAAAACATAATGAGTTGATGGGAAAAACCCCTAAATAACTTTGATTGATTCAAATAAATGAAGTACTAAAAATAACTACAACTAACTTGTCCTTAAAGTATGAAGACACACTACAACTACTACTAAGTGGCACTAAGCTGACTAATAGTGATCAGGGAATTGAGCATCCGAACCTATGTTATAAGATAACATAGTGCAAAAAAGAGTATGTGATTAGTACTTTGAATATAATGGTATGTGAGATAAGGATAACTGAGATACATGTAGTACTGATCTTAAATATGAACATGTGAAATAAATCTAAGACCAAGTAAAATATGTGCTAAAATAAGATGTAAATCCAAATAACTGAATGACTGATAAACGAAATACTTGGCCATGCAATCCTGATCAGATATGGTATGAATGCAAAACTAAGACTGTGGGAGCTGACTACAACCGACATGCCCTAATTTGATGATGCTCGGAAGGGTGCTGGTACCTTGCCAAGTGTACCAACATATGGTTGATGATGTGGATCTGCAAATCTGATGTCCCGAAGGACAAGGGTGTCATGCCTCTACTGATGGGGAACCCATCATAATATATAATGGTGCCATAGATCTAGATCTTAGGGACTGCTACTAATAACTCATGCCTATCTGATGGGGGAGCTTCTATCCCTACATTCACTCAGTGCTAATTGCTACTCCTAACTAAATGACGCTGGGATTATTATTCATTTAAAATTCTTGGTACAGATAAGTGCTCAGGATGAGTATGATAATCTGAATAAAATAATGCAAACATAGTCTGAATGAATGGTGACTTGAAAAACTAACATATGAATGGCTATCTAGGTATAGAGTGTTCATAACCCTCCTACACTGAATAATACTTTAAATACAATAAAATTACTTTAAAAAATTATCAAGAAATTCATGATTCATAGAGCCAAAACATAAAGTATATCAATAACAGATGAAAACCATAATTATAAGTATGGGAAGATATTCCACTTATAAGGAGAACATGCTCACATGGTTAAATTCATAAATTGATAATTGAGTAGGGTGTCAACTGAACATGATATGGGTGACTGAAATTAAAAAGCATATAAGAAATAGTTCACATTGGCAACATATTGTCATGGTTTGTATTCAAAACTATTAAGAGAGAATTTTGTAAATTCATGCTTGATATTAAAATTTCATAAAAAGAGGGAAAAAGGTTTATACTTGAAAGAAGCAAGGAATTTTTGGGACTCAATGGGTAGAAGGGACCCATTGATGAATACCCCACATACTTGAGTTGCTTGAATTCTTGAAGAAAACTTGTAATTTAGACATTGAATGTTTAAATTCTTAGATGAGTCTTGTAATTTGGTGTTCTTGAGAATGAGATGAGATTGATTATCATTAACTAATGAAGAATGGAACAAATAATACCGCTATTGAGTTTCATATCATTAATTGGGTGTTTAGGGAGAGGGGAAAAGACCAAAATACCACTTACCCATTTAATAAAAATTATAGGATTACCAGCCTCTGTGGCACGAAGGCTATCATGGAGAGCCAGTCTCTGTGGCATGGTGAAATTGTGAAGGCATTCTACCTCCATGGTCTAAATACACCCCGAACCTTTTTCGAAGATTCCAAAACTCTCATGATGACCCTTTTAACATCCCTAACCATATTTTAGTTCATGAATAAACATTTTAAACTCAAAAAGGCCAAAAATAAAATGTTCAAAATCTTAGGGTCTTAAAATGGTCATGTCACTTGTACTTTGTGTAAATTAAATGGCTTTGGTACTTCTAAACATTGAAAGAATAGCCGGAAACTCATCTAGAATCATGTAGGTTATTATATTCTGACTGCAGCTGCCTGAAATTTTAAATCTCATCCTTAAGCCGCACCATCCTGGATGGAGAAAAGATTTGGTTCAAGAATTGCCTATGAAACTTATTCTACATAGTGATAGATTCTTTAGGAAGTTCCCCCAATCATAGCGATGCGTCTCTTGTAAGGGAGAAGGGGAACAACCTCATTTTAAGTGACTCCTAATTCACCCTTTGATTTGCATATGAAGTGCAAATTCTTGTAAACTTTTCTAGATGCATGTTTACATCATCAGTAGGCAATCCCCCCCCACACTCTTCAAGTATAAGAGTTGGATCATAGCACCAAATATATTAAACTTAATACCCGAGGGCAATATAGAAGGAATAATAGCTCCTACCTTTACTAGTTTGACATACCCAAGATCCTCTTCATCATCCTTATATGGCAACAAATACTGGTATATTGGGATCACTTGAGCAGGACCATCTCTAACACTATTTTGATTACCACCAAGTGTTTATTGGTGGTCTTCTTCCTATCTCTGCACAACTAACTCTGCCTCCTGAACTATACACTAAGCATCTTCCTCCTTCCTATGATTAGCAACTTATGCTAACAGAACCTCAATTTTCTCGTTAATAATGTTTTGAACTCCTTTAGAAAGAGAGGGAGGCACCTAGTGTGCATCATCACGAACTCCTTCAGGAATATCATCTCTTTTCAGATCTATCTTCTTTAGATTTGGATTTGGTGGGAGTAAGAGAATTCCTTTACTCTGTGTTCTAGGCATACACCAACATATACCCAAATAAGAACAAAAATAAAATGACCCATAAACTGTAACAACCTTAATTAACAACTCAACACCGTACTCCCTGAAAATAATGCTAAAATTTTATCATACCCAAGATACACCTTCATTCTAAAAATTATGCAATCCTTTTCAAATATAGTAACCCAACAAAGGTTGGGGTCAAATCCCAAGGGAATACATGGAATTATGTGTCTTAACCATTTTAGTCAATAGGTTGAACTAGAAAACAAAATGGGTGCTTTTTTATGACAATATCAAACAAGTAACTAATAACAATTCTAGTTTTAATTCAGTCATAAATGAACACTAGGGTTGTGTTCCACCAACTTCTAACTTAGTAAGCTTCTCGTTCTCAATCCAATTATATAATTGTTGTGTATGTAGTGTCTGGTAAGATAGGTATCACTAACTGTCTCTTGGTACCATTTGGTAAATTTACTCATCTCCTCTCAGTCTCAAAGTATCACCTTACTAAACCTTACCTTGGACCCTAGTTATAACTATGTCCTTTTGGTCTCAAGTTGATTAGATGGGAATTAATTGGCTTAGGAATATAGTACAAATAAGCTTACTTCGATAGTTAACCCTAAATCATCATTGAGATTTCCTTTTCCCAGTCTCTCCCACCCTCTTAAGTTCATAGTGAATACAGGCAGGATTCTAACATGTTCATTCATTAATAAATCAATAGATGTAACGGAAACCTCACTACATGCAACAATAATATTTTAGAAGGATTAAACATTTCTCCTACTTTATTATGTAGCTAAGGTTCCCACAACCCTAGCTATGGGAGATTATCCGCTCATGTTTGTGTAATGATTAAAGGAATTCATATTTTAAGACATTAAACACTCATATAGAAATTGGCAACTAAAAAAACCAAAGCTTCAACTTAATTAGCCACCAAAATAAATATAAAATAATTCTAAGACCAAAGATGGATCTCAGAATCAAAATATATGTTTGTGAGTATAAAGAGTGCGCAAACTGAATACAAAATGTAATTAGGGTATTTATAGAATACATGGAAACCCTAAAAATCAAATCCTAAATAAAAAAGAAAAATAAAGTCGGTGGTTACTTACTATGTTAACATGTGAACCGTAATGTTGCCACCCTTGAATCTGGATCTTCAAATCTTAGGAATTTTGCACTTCTGTATAGAGTAAGTTACATGTGGAACGTATGTTGAACATGCAAACCGTATGTTGACTTAGTATGTTCATGATATTTATTTTTCCTATAGCTTAGCCTTTGGACTCTCAGTTTCTCGACATACTTTACTTACAGATAGTAAGTATATAGCACATATGCCTATAGTTAACTTAGTATGTACCCAAAAACTTCATATGTATTCTTTTTCTTTAAAATTGCATTCAAAACCTAGTTTCCTGCAAAAAAATACCTAAAATGCACCATATCTAACAAAACATCCCAAGAAACTACATATTTTTATTGTTTTAAGCATCGAAAGTGCTATATTTCCATAACGCATCAAAGAGCCTATGATATTCCTCAGATTTCAATTGATGTTCCGACTTTTGTTCCAGTATTTGATCATGGTATTCCTGGTTCAAGGGTACAACCTTTATCAATGGTGCTCCCACATGTGGATTCTCAGCCTGCTGAACTTACTATTTCTCTAGTGTCTTAAAGTACAATTATTTTTTTTAAGATAATAAGATATTTGAGAAACTCTTTAACTTGGGGGATACCCAAGTTATATAGTGTTATTGGTGGATTCTCATCCTGCTAAACTTACTATGAGTTTTTTGGTTGATTTCCAGGAAAATTTACATAATCTTGGACCCCTTTAGTCTTATTGAGTTTCTTACACTACATATCCGTTGACGAATACGGAAAAGGATTGGTGGAGGTCGTTCACTAGTTATAGACCTTTGGGTTTGCCTACTATGACATAGTCTTAGTTTTTTAAGGCTTTCTTAAAAAGGTTTATGCCATATAGTTTTGGAAAATAGATATGTGAAATCATTTAAAATAAGGATTCATATTTGTTGTTGTGTATAAATGTAATGACCCTTCAGGTCATTTTCCATATTTCTGCATATTTCTACCATTAGAGTTTCTCCATAGTTTCCTCAGGTCATTTATGACTTGATGGAACTGCTAGTTCGGTTACCAGGAAGTTCATTTGGATTTTAGAGTCTTTTCTTGTTTAGAAGACTTCATTAATTTCAAATGGCCACCGGACAAAAACATTAGTAAAATAACTGCAGATGCAAATTTTAACTATTCTAGCAGATTTAGAATATTAATCCCCATTGCACCCAAGCCCATTTTGACCAATTGGTTGGAAAGTCAAAAAATTGGAAGATAAGGGTATGGGGACCATAATTAGTCTAAACGACTATGGATGGAAAATATGACTTCACCAATGCATTCGAAATGTAAATTTTAGTGGTGTTGCATAGTTCATTTGCAAAAATCAGAGTCTGAATGAGTTTCAGGGGTCAAAAACAAGTTTTAACTTTGTTGTACTTGTTCCATGACATTCGTGTCAAGGCTAATGGAGATCGCGGTATGGTGATCATGACCCAAGTAAGGGCGATCATGGTACTTCTAAGACCGAAGAGGGTATAAATAGGCCCCTTAGTCATGAATTTGGCCATTTTCACTTCTTCCTAAGACCTAGAAACCCTATATTGATCTCTTAGCTTTAAATTGAGTCTTTGGTGTGAGTTGGAAGCTTGGTTAAGATAGATTTGATGATTAACAATGGATTTAAGGTAAGAATCCTTTATGCTTTAATTTCTTAAATTTTTTACCAAAACCCCAATTAGCTTGGGAGCATGATTTTAGCCAAAATAATCTTGGGTTTTACCTAATTCTTGAGGGTTTTGATTCCCTAATAGTGTATGAATATTGAATTGATCTCGTAAATGTGTTTTTTTTGCATGGGGGACCCACTTAGGGGTATTTGGTGTTGTTTTTGGACCCGTTGCACAATGGTGCAATATGGGTGTCGATATTTTCATAATAATGTCTAGATTGTATTTTTGATAGCTTGGCACCTTAAAAACTATGCTCGAAAGTAAAAAGCAAGGTTTTAGCGATTTGTGAGCTTTCTTTGGATTTAAGGTAGGTTGGGATTACTTATTGTTAGATTGAGCTATGTTATAGTATAATTGTGATATCTTATTATATTGGGAAGAGTTCTAGGCATTGAATTGATAGATGATAATACTTGGGATTAATTGAATCATTTAGGTAATTTCAATGCATAGGTTAGTTTCCATGATGGTTTAAGAGTAGTGTATAAGATTGACCAGGAACTTAGGACTATTATGGCTTGTTAGCTATCTAAGACTTGAATTAGTACCTTAGCCTAGTTCCAGGTAGAAGATAGACTTAAAATGTATTTTGGGGAATTAGAAGTGGCATCTTGGCCCTCCTTAATATTGAACTTATGTAGTTATATTGAAGTCCTTAGACTCTTGTTAAATGCACAGAAAATGCCTTTTGGAGCACATTGGGAACCTCGATAAATGAAATACGGTGATTTTATTAGTGATATATATGGTTGTTGGATAAATTATAGTCAATCCTATGAGTAGCTATGGATTATGTTATTAATTAATACCATGGCTATATTATCATTTGAACCATTGACAAGACTACTATTTTGAGATTAGGATATGATATTTCTCACTTTATGTTTTTGTCTAGTAACCAAACTAGTGTTTTTTCTAGATAGCCCTCCTATTCTTAATATTGTGAGTCATGATACCAAGGGACCCAGAGGTATATTTATTGACAACATGAGAAGCTATGCTGCTAACCATGTTGAACCTAGTAATACTTTGTAATACCCATACTACATATATTCATATATTTATGGGTAAATTGTCCTTGATGATGAATGATAAGAGATGAAGGTATGCTTCTACTTATTCTTTTTTACTTTATCCATCATAGGGCGTGTCATTTACTTTATCCTTTGTGAGGCTTATTCTTTATTATTGATAAATATATATACACACACACACATATATTGAGGTAATGATGATGCCCAACAAGGCCAGAGGATATATTGATGTAATGCTGATATCAGGAAAGGTTGAGAATATATTAATAGGATGAGGATGCCCGACAAGGCCAGAGGATATGTTGATGATATGATGATCCTCGGTAAGGCTAAAGGATGGTTATTTATGTTCCTATGAGAATGTATAGAGGTTTGAGTTTTGCTAGTCTTGTGTATGGAAATTATATTTATGTTCTTACTCATATATACCTGTGTGCATTAAAGAGGGTATGATGTTTACCGTAGGGTGGTGATTATAATCCTCTAGTGTTACATACTTATAAAATGGAGTATTTAATGAAAAATGATTATTAGGGAATTGTAATGGTTATGTTTTAATATTGATCAAAATGTTAGTTAGTAAAAGGGATCTAGTGTAAAATAAGGATCCACCTAGTGGGAAATGTTAGTATATCATAATGGTTAATTACAAAAATGTTAAATATTAGAATAAGATAGGTGGTGACTAGTTGTATATTAAATGAATATACTACTTGATGGCAAGAGATTTAATGGACTAGTTAAGGATCCTTGTTTAGCAAAAATATGGTAGTTAGTGAATAGGGATAATATGTGTCCAATGATGGTAATAGTATGGACTTGATTGTATGGTCGATGTTCGTAACTAATAAAAGTTGGGTAAAATGTCTGATTGACGATAAATATGGAATATGTTTGGATAAGGGTGAGATTTAGACACGTTTTTTCTTAAATAGTTATATTGTTATTATTTACTTAGGTGTACTCTCCGGTGTTATGACACGTCGAAATGGGTTCCTTTATTTTATGCACTAGTTGGTGTATGGGCACCAACTTTATACTTGTGTTGCTTTTGATTATACTTGTGTTGCTTTATGATACTGAGTCATTTATTTCTTATGCATGGAGATCTTTTATATGATAATGCATTATTTTATTATTGTTTTAGTTTGATTATTTATTACATACAATGATGATGGTGATGATTCAGGTTCAATTCTGTACCGTGACTTTGATATATTTATCTTGCCCTATATCATCTTTATATCGTAACTAAGCTTAGTTGGCCGATGATGCCTACTGAGTACCCATTGTTTTGTTACTCATACTACACTTCTGATCCTTTTTGGTGTAGATTCGGGTGCAAGTTAATGCCTTTGAGTTGAGTTCATACGGTGTTGACCTTCAGATATAGGGTGAGCTCTTAGAGTTTTGAGTAACCTATTTCCTTTTATCTTTGATTCAGTTTATTATATTTGAGACAATTATATTGACTAATTAAGAATTGGGGGTTGTATTCCTATTTCTATTATTCTTATATTCTTTTGTACTGATTATACCACGTTGTGGGAATGCAATCCATGTTTTATTGTTTGTTTATATTAGAGAACAATTTATGTATATCTTGTGTTCGTGATTTTTTTCCTAGTTGGACATTTTAACTAATTAACCCATTGTGTTAGCTCTGAGCTAAGGTATTAGCTTACTTACTAGTGTGTTACATTAAGTGTCATCATGACTTGTAAATTGGGTCATGACTAATTGATATCAGAGCATAGGTTTCATTGGTATTGTTGATGTAAGAGCAAGTGTCTAATAGAGTCCTGTGAATTAGAATGTTGATTTTTGTTTTCTATCTTTAGGAGGCTATGGGACATTCTTAGGAGTCCTTAACTTCTTTCACTCATATCGTGCTAAGAGTCTGAGTTGGTTTTTAAAATATTCCCATAACTTTACTTTTTTGCAGGTGCTCGAGAACGTGATACCTCTATGCAAGATGAGGGTTTTATGATCGATCTCAGGGATCTTATTCCCATATGTAAATGACCTAGACATTGAGGATAGCCATACGATATGTTCTTTTCTAGGGACCAGGATAGGCCGCCTTACCCAAACCCTATTCCTGTACCTGAGCTAGAGATTCCTATTCATAGCCAATGATAGGCCAGGGACCACCCAGGCTCCACCAGGTTTTGTTCCTTCTTCATTGCTAAAAGATTCATTAATTTAGATATTGGGCATTGTTGTTGGAGTATCATTTGATGGTGCACAATCTATTGATCAGAGTGCTACTAAGGTACGGAAACAACCTATAGCTATGACTCCAAGAGTTGAGGTTCCTCCTATGCCGGTATTTATTCACCCGATAGCTACTCAACAAATTATGACCCAACATGCTATGGCTTCTGAGAAGCAAAAGATGGGTTAGATTCTTGAGGTTTGTTCTATCTAGATTTTTTAGTGCTCCAGTCAAGGATACTTGTAAGTATGTGATTGTTTGTGAGGATAGGCTTCGTGGTTTAGGCCTTGTTAAGACTCGTGGTTTGGATTACACCATATTTCAGTTAGATTTGAATGCTCATCATTGATGGAGAGGTTACATAGACTCTAGACCTATTAGATTGTCTCACTTATCATGGACTTAGTTTTCTGAGATATTCTAAGAGAAACATATGTTGTGAAACCTTAGAGATTAACTAAGGGATCAGTTCTTCGTATTGGAGTAGGGCTTCATGACAATTGTTTAGTATGAGGCCCATTTTCATGAGTTGGCATGACATGCTATTTCTAATTTGGATTCTGAGTTTAAAAGGGTTCACTGCTTTATCAGAAGGCTGAGGCTCCCCATTCGTATGGCCACTCAGATTTATTTTGCTATGGGTAGGATTTTTTCTAAGGTTTTAGATCATGCTAGGGTGATGAGAAGATGCACCGTAAGAGTCGTGAGGGTCTCTATAAGAGTCCTAGGTTTCAGGGCATATTTGGTGAAAGCTATAGCAGTTCCTAATTCAGGGGAGGTAGTTCTTATATTGGGTATTCTCCAATTCCATATTTCTAGCCTTTGAGTTAGCCTAGTCAAATAGTCTAGGCAATTCTTTATATTACTAATAAAGGTATATTGAGTGTGAGTGGTCGCCCTGATAAGGGTGGTGATCAGTCTTCAGAGGGTCTATCTTTGGGTTACACTAGACATGGTGGTTAATCTAGGTCAAAAGGATCAATTTGTTTTTGTTCTGCTCTTTTTTTCTTGCTTTACTTATGGACTTTTTGATCATTATTCATGGGATTGACCTAATCGTAGGGTGATGGTTATTTCAGCTCAAGGTGCTACCCATATTAGATTAGTTCATCCCTCAGGTAGGGGTGGTTGTTATAGTTGCTAGGGTGGTTACCAGGGTGCTCGAGGAGATTCTCAGGTAGGTAGGATAAGATGTCGTCAGGTGCCCAGCCAGGTTATGAGCGTGGTCAGTTATATGCAGTACCTTCTAGACTCAAGCCTGAGACTTTCAATTCTATTTACTGATGTTAATACTTGTGCTAATATTATCATTTTGGATATGCCGGATTTGATATAATTCTGGGAATGGACTGGTCATCCCACTATCATATGGTCATATATTATTTTTCAAAGATCTTTACCTTAGCCATGCCCAGCGTACCCCCAGTCATATGGAAGAAGGCAATTGAATGTGAGCCAATGGAATTATCTCTTATGTTTATGCTAGGAGATTTATTTTGAGGTGTTACGAATGTTATCTAACTTATATTTGTGACATATGTGTGGAGTGTTTGTCACTTCACTCTGTGCCTATTGTTTGTGAGTTTTTTGATATGTTCCCTACTGACCTACCTTGTATTCCCCCATCCATGATATTGAGTTTTCTATTAACCTTAATTCTGGCACCCGATCTATTTCTATGGAACCTTACCATATTGCTCCTGCCGAGCTTAAGAAGATGAACTCTCACCTATAAGATCTTCTTGGTAAGGGTTTGCTTAGACTGAGTGTGCCCCCGTAGGGAGATATTGTACTATTTGTCAAGAACAAAGAGCATTTTATATGTTATTTGCATTAATTATAGGTAGATTAATAAGGTGACGGGGAAGAACTGTTATCCTATGCCTCGCATAGATGATTTTTTTGACCAGCTTCAGGGTGCAACATGTTTTATAAGATTGATTTATGGTCTGGTTACCATCAATTGAGGATTTGGGCTGAGGATATACCAAAGACAACTTTTAAGACTCATTATGGTCATTATGAGGTTTTAGTGATGTCTTTAGGGTTGACTAATGCTCCAACCGTGTTCAAGGATCTGATAAACCGTGTGTTCAGACCCTTTCTAAACTTCTTCATTATTGTGTTCATCGATGATATCCTTGTGTATTTGAGGAGTAGTGAAGAGCGTGTGTATTATTTAAGGATTGTGCTCTAGACTTTGAGGGACCATTTACTTTTCGTTAAGTTCTCCAAGTGTGATTTTTGGATTAAGTCGGTGATATTTCTTGAACATATTGTGTCCAAGGCTGTTATTATGGCATACCCACTAAGATTGAGGCATTTTATGATTAGGCTAGATTTACGTCTTAGACTGAGGTTCATAGCTTCATTGGTTTGGTTGGTTATTATAGATGCTTCGTTGAGGGCTCTGCTACTATTTTAGGCCCTATAACCATATTGACTCAAAAGAAGGTTCCTTCCTGATGGTATGAGGAGTCTGAGTTGATATTTGGAAAGCTCAAAGACATCCTTACTTTATCTGCTGTGTTATCTCTTCTAGATGAGGGTAAGGCATTCACCGTATTTTGTGATGCTATCGGTGTTAGTCTCAAATGTGTGTTGATACAACAGGGCCATGTAATTGCCTATGCTTCTAGACAGCTTAAGGTACAAGAGCACAACTACCCCACTCATGATTTGGAGTTAGCAGTAGTAGTTTTTATGCTTAAGATTTAGCAACATTATTTGTATAGGCTGTACTATGAGATTTTCACCAATCATCGCAACCTTTAGCATCTTAAGACCCAACTAGAGATAAATTCTCAATAGCGTAGATGGATGGAGGTTCTTAAGGACTATGATATTTCCATCTTGTATCATCCAGGTAAGGCGAATATAGTATTTGATGCCTTGAGTCGCAAGGCAGCGAGTATAGGTAGCTTGTCTTGCATATCAGTTTTTAGAGGCCCTTGGCATGAGACATTCATTCCTTAGCCAATTTGATATTTCACCTTAATATTTCAGATCCTATGATGATTTTCGATAGTGTGGAGGCAAGGTCCTTGTTATTTGAGTAGATTTGTGATTGTCAGTACGAGAATAACAAGCCTTACTCCTTGTATTTGTGATCCTCGGTTTAGTAACTTATTTAGTTGATTTTGCATGAGGCCCACAACTCTATATATTCCATTCATCCCCGTACAAGCAAGTGTAAAGAGATTTGAAATAGCATTATGGGTGGGACTATATTAAGAGAGATATGGAAAAATTTATAGCTCGTGGCCTATGTTGTCAGTAGGTAAAAGCCGGGCATTAGTGCCATGGTGGTTTGACTCAGAGGTTGGCATTCCTAAGTAGAAATGATAGCAAATTACTATGGATTTTATTTGTGGGTTACCTCATACTTCCCGTGGTTTTAATGGTATTTTTGTTATTAGTGATTGTTTGACCAAGTCAACATATTTCATTTTTATTCAAATAATCTAAAGTGCTAAAAGACTAGCCCATATCTATATTCAGCAGAGCATTCTAACAAGAGTTGGGTACTTGAGTGGTTTTGAGTACAACCTTTCACCGGCGGACTAATAGACTGTCTGAGTGGACTATTTAGGTGCTTAAAGATATGCTCTAAGCCTGTGTCATATATTTTGGAGGTCACTGGGATCAACACTTAGCATCGGCAGAGTTTATATATAACATCAACTATCATTCGAGTATTATGATGGTGCCTTATGAGGCATTGTATGGTAGGAGATATCATTCTATAATTGTATAGTTTGAGACTTTTAAAAAGAAACCTTGTGGTACAAATTTGCTTCAGGACTTATTGGATAGAATCAGGGTGATTCAGAATAAACTGAGAGCATCCCAGGGTAAACAAAAGGCCGATGCAGACCATAGGCTTTGTGCCTTGATATTTGGAGTCAGTTACCATGTATTCCTTCGTGTTTCACCCATGAAAGGTGTGATGATCTTTGAGTGGAAGAGTAGGATCAATCCTCGATATATTGGTCCTTTAGAGATTTTCTACGCAGTTGGTGAGGTAGCTTTACCTTTGAATTTTGTTATTGTTTACCCAATTTAAAGTGTCTCTATGTTGCGGCGGTATATTTATGATCCATATCATGTGCTTAGATGGGACTCAGTCTAGTGAGATTAACATTTGACCTAAGTGGAGGAGCCTGTTCTTATTTTGGCTAGTGACGTGAAGCGGCTACGTAGTAAGGATATTCCTGTAGTCAGGGTTCAGTAGATGCACCATCCAGTAAAGGAGGCTACTTGAGAGATCAAGGGTAACATGCTTGCCCATATGTCCACCTATTTATGACTTCAGGTACTTGATCATCTTTAACATTTTAGAACAAAATTTCCTTTAATAGTAGATGTTATAATGACCATTCAATTCATTTCTATATTTCCGTCGTTAGAGTTTCTCAATAGTTGCCCCAAGTTATTTATAACTTTCTGGAACAGCTATTTCTGTTACCAGGGAGCTCATTTGTTTTTTAGGATCTTTTCCCTATTTAAATTTTTTTGTTGGTTCCAAATGGCCACTAGGCAAGAATTTCTGTAAAATGATCCTGGATACAAATTCCAACTATGCCGACAACTTTGTGATATTGATTTTAGGATAGGTAGAACTTTGGTTCGTGCCCCGTTGAACCCAAGCCCATTTTGATCGATTGGTCAGGAAGTCAAAAAATCAAAAGATATGGGTGTGGGGCCACAATTGATCTAAACGGCCTTGTATGAAAAATTTGACTGCACGAATGCATATGGAATGTCAAATTTAGTGGAGTTACATAGTTAATTTGCAAAAATCAGACTCCGAATGAGTTTCGGAGGTCAAAAAAATGTTTTGAATTTGTTGTACTAATGCCATGGCGATCACGGCCAAGCTAATGGTGATCGTGGCATGAATATTATGGCCCAAGTAAGGGTGATTGCAGCACCTCCAAGTCTGGAGGGCCTATAAATATGCCCTTTAGTTGCAAATTTGGCCATTTTTACTTCTCTTTGACACCTAGAAACCCTAGAATGATGTGTTAACTTCAACTTGAGTCTTGGGTGTGCTTGGGGTGAGTTGGAAGCTTGTTTAACATAGATTTTCGTGATTAACAATGGATTTAAGATAAGAATCCTTCATTTTCAAGCGTTAATTTCTTGAATATTTGATTAAAACCCCAATTAGCTTAAGGGCATGATTTTATCCCAAATAAGATTAGTTTACACCTAATAATTAAGGTTTATGATTCCCTAATGGTGTATGAACATTTTCTTGATCTCAAAAATATGTTTTCTATATGTGGGACCCACTTGCGGGTGTTTGGTATCATTTTTGAACCTGAAGCACAATTGTGCAATATGGGTATCGATATTCTCATAATAATGTGTATATTGTGTTTTTGATAGTTTAGCACCTTGGATAAGCTTCTTGGAAAGGAAAAGAAAGGTTTAGAGGTTCGTGAGCTTCCTTTGGATTTGAGGAGGTTAAGCTTACCTCTTGTTAGATTAAGCTATGTTATAGTACAATTATGATGCCTTTTTAAATTGGGAAGGGTTTTATGTTATGGGTTGATAGATGGTAATACTTGGGATTAGTTGAATCATTTAGGTCATTTGAATTCATAGGTTGGGATGCTTGATTTGTAGGCTAGAACCTTGGTTAATTAGACTTATTGTCTCATGGTT
The DNA here is from genome assembly GCA_030864225.1 of Capsicum baccatum var. pendulum. Lineage (NCBI taxonomy): Eukaryota > Viridiplantae > Streptophyta > Magnoliopsida > Solanales > Solanaceae > Capsicum > Capsicum baccatum. Next base: position 120,004,952 of record CM061556.1, read on the forward strand.
AGTATGAGAAGGTTCTAGTTGCTTTAGTTATATGGGAGTTACTTTATCACTCATATTAATGGTAAGTTGACTCTAGTTTTTTATATGTGTGGAATTGCCATAGTTTCCACGGATGATTTAAGAGTAGTGCTTGAGAAAAACCTTATCCTTAGGACTATTGTGGCTTGTTAGATTTCTAAGACTTGAATTAGATACCTTAGCCTAGTCTCAGGTAGAAGTTAGATTTGAAATGTACTTTGGGGAATTAGAAGTGGCATCTTGACCCACCTTAAGCTTGAACTTATTTAGTTCCATTAAAAACTTTAGATGCTTGTTAAATGCTTGCACAAATCTCTTCGGAGCATGTTGGCTAACCCCGGTAAATGACTTATGGTGATTGCATTAAAAGTATTGTATATGGTTGTTGGCCAAAGTATGGTTAATAATATGAGTATCTAAAGTAATAGTGGTATGATGTCAATCGTATGAAGCCCTATGTCTATCCTAGGTGATTCTATTCTGCCTAAGGTATGATTTTAGGGTACTTATCAGATGGTTGGATTCAATTTGGCCTTGGTGGTCGTATGTTGGACAATTTTGGGGTCCAAGGGATGCCTAAGGTATGAGTGATAGGTACCACTCATATGGTAGGGTACGGTTGGAGGATGTGTGATTGTACCCTCTTGTGGGAATTTTATATAGTTCAAGTTAGGGTATTCTGAACATTTACCCTATTAATCTCTATGACTCCAAGACTTAAAACACTATTGGGACTTTATTTTCCCTATTATTCTAATCTTAAGAACTCAAAAACTCTTTCTAAAGTCTCCCAAACTCTTAGGTTAAGCAAAGGCTAGGGTTTTCTTCAAGGTGGTCAGATAAGGCTCTAAATGGTAATTTCTCTCCATCTTATTTGTAATCTAAGGCTTGTTACTCCTTTTTCATTTTTAGTTCAACTAAAATGATTTAATGTATGGTTTTCATGACATTATTGTGGTATGGTTTTGGGTTTTGAATTATATGTTGGAGATTTTGGTTATAAATAGTTTTGTTATGGTTTTCCTATATTTTTACTTATGGTTCTTATGTTGTAATGATAGTTTGAATATGTGGTTGCGTGGGGATGGTTAATTGCTACTTGGTTTTGGTTTTGTAAACTATATGCCCTAAACATGTTTGATAAAATGCCTATGAGAATGCTTTTGTAACAATGTTGATATTTTATTGAAAACTTTGCATGGTATAACGTTGTAATGGAATCCTAAATAGGTTTGTATGTTTTAAATGGTTAAATGATAATGTTTTGGCGGTCATTCTTATTGTTAGATTGAAAGCCTTTCTAGGCACATGGGAAACCCCCAAGTAAACATAATAATAATGGAACCTTCGGGTACTTGGGAATCCTTTTGAAGGTTAGCTAAGGACACTGCTTGCAAGCTATAGTCGGTATAACGATACCATTAGTTATAGCCTTGGTTAATAATAAATGGAATGGTGGTTTGGTTATGTTAAAGATTTTTAATTGGGCAATAATGGTGGGTTTTGATAGCTAACCATAAAGGTAGAAGTTCAATGGACGTACACTAGAAACTCATGTGTGCCGATATGAGGATAGATCATGGTGACATTATATATGGGGTACACGAGAATCCCCTAAGTTAAACTTGTATTTATATATCATAGAGGGTGAAGGGTACACGGGAATCCCCTACCCCTATGGTATCTTTGGTTCATGTGGCTACATGCATCGGGCCCCATTCAGGGGGTAACACTGGACCCATATAGCCCATGTGTAGTTCGAGGGTGGTCAAGCTACACATATCTAAGATAATGGTTTTAAAAGCTTTCTAAACCCAATTCCCTTTACTAACATAGATTATATATATGTTTGGTTGTGAATGCACATGGTTATATACTTGGTTTTAAAGATTGGGATTATTTTATCCTTATCCTGAGTGTATGCTAGCATTCACTCGCTAATCTATCTTTGGGTGATGTATCCCCATGCGATGTATGAATCAAATTTTCTACTCATCCTGCTTAATAATTGAATTTGGGATCAGCTTGTGTTGGATTGAAGTGTGAGCTTCCATGCTCCAGAAGGCTCCATTTTATGTCATAGATTTCTTTACACACATTGGTCATTTCATAGACTTTGGTTTTGGCTATAATCGGGGGAATGTCCCGACCAAATATTTTTTTACTTTTGAATAGAGGCTTGGTGGGACTACTATAGGTTGGCATGGGCAGTATCAGTATTGTTGTCAGCCTTGGCATTGGTATTGGTATTGGTATTGGTATTGGTATTGGTATTGGGGATGACACCGATTAACTATATTTTATTTATGATTGTTCTATTTTTTTTGTTATATATATATATATGGAACCCATCTGATATAGGATGTAAGACAGTTATGTTGTGTTATTGGGGGGTAGTCTCTGGTCTCGGTTGGGCTTGAGGAACTTAACATGACTAGGCCCTATTCGGGTCATGTCAGATTTGTATGAGAGCCCTAGGTTCATGGTCAATTGGAAGTTCACAAAGCCGTGATAAGTAGAGACTCTTTTACGGGTGTATATCATGCCACACTCATAAGTGAGAGGCTACAAGGAATTTAGGATTGTTTCTCTTTCTTATGTTTTGATATTAAGCTATAAAGTCTAAGGTCTTGAAATACTCTCTAATTACTATTTGTTTGCTTTTCAAATCATGTCTCAACGATCTCATACGCATAAAACTCCTCTGTCCTAACTAAAAATAATGTTGATAGGACATGCTCTGCTCATTGGATCCATACATAGTGTAGTTCTCTAGTCCCTAATTTTTCTAGAGCTCTAATGGTTCCCTCTAGTCCTCCATAGGCCGATGTGAAAACTGTGGAGTTTTGTTAGTCAATTCATTTGATTGATTAGTTGGTAGCTTATTATGCTGAGCATGGTGCATCTACTACTCCATATTCTGAGGCCATAAGGGTTGTCTAGTTTATGAGGTTGAGTCCTACAACTTTCATTGGTGCCAATATGGAGGAGGATCCTTAAGGTTTTTTGGATAAGATGGAGAAGATTTTAATGGTTATGCATGCCACGAATGTGGAAGAGTGGAGTTTTCTTACTACCAGCTGAAGGATATGGCGTACCAATGGCACGAGGAATGGGATAGGGAAAAAGGTGATTTTGAGGAGTCATCTTTGTGGGAGACTTTCTCCAATACATTTTTGGACTGCTTCTTTCTTTAAGAGTCGAGGAAAGAGAAAGAGGAAGAATTTGTTAATCTAAAATAAGGGAAAATATCAGTCAAGGATTATGCATTGAAGTTTAACTAGTTGTTTCGATATGCTTTAGAGATAGTGTTGGATATGATGGCTAGGATAAAAAAGTTTACCTCAGGACTGTCTCATGAGTTGATCCTTAAAAGTAAGACTGCCTTGCTGATCAAGGTCATAGATATATCTTGGTTGGTTGTTCATACGTAATAGAAGGAGAATGAAAAGAAAAAGCAAACTAAGATAGAGGAAAGGCAGGGTAAGAAGTTTAGGTTATTGAGCTTGGTCATGGCCAATTAAAAAGTTACAAGGATGGTGGTAAGTGGTCAAAGAAGAAGTGGGGAAGTTATAGTTCCTTTTCCACAAATAGTGCTACCTTTTCGAAGCTATTAGGAGATAGACGTTAGCAGGGTGGCTCAGTCAGCTTTATCTTATCCTACTTTTAGGTTCTATGGTCGGTTACATATGGTTTTTTGTGATGAGGGGAGAGATAAGTGCTTCAGATATGGGAAACCCAGCCATGTCTTTAGAAATTGTCCTATTGGTAATGTTTCTTTGAAAGAGAATAAGGTTCTGATTGCTTTGTCTTAAGCTCCAGCAACAAAGAGTGCACCATCTAGTTTCAACACTAGTCAAAATTGTCTTTATGCTCTCACTATCCGGTATAAATCTAAGTCATTGACTGATGTCATGACTGGTATATTGAAACTTTTCTCCTGTGACGTACATTGTTAACTTGATCCAAGGTCCACTCTCTCTTATATGACCCCATTTGTGGCTGTGTAATTTAGTTTTGGTCTCAAGGTTATTTCAGATCCTTTTTATGTTTCTTCCCAAGTAGGTGGCTCTATGATTACTAAGAGAGTCTATAGCTCTTGTGTGGTGTTTGTTGGTAGTAAGGAAACCTTGGTGGATTTTGATGTCATTCTAGGGATGGATTAGTTACACTAGTGCTACGCATCCTTAGATTGTCGAACTAGTAATGTTGTCTTTAATTTCCCTGATGATCCGGTTATTGAGTAGGAGGGTGGTTCCCTATCTCCTAAGGAGAAGTTTATATCATATCTTAGATCTCGAAGATTAATCTTTAAAGGTTGTCTCTATCGTCTAGTCTGGGTTAAAGATTGTAACTCAAAAGGTCTTTCTTCATATTATGTTTCTGTGGTAAATGAATTTCCCGAGGTCTTTCCTGATGACCTTGATAGTGTTCCCCTGATAGGGAGATTGAGTTTGGGATTGATCAGGTTTCACACACTTGTATAATTTTTATCCCCCCTTATAGAATGGCTCCAACTGAGTTGAAGGATCTTAAGGAGAAACTAAAGTATCTTTTGGATAAGGGTTTCATCCATCCCAGCATTTCCCCATGGGGTGCACCGGTGTTGTTCGTGTGTAAGAAGGATAGTTCCTTTCAGATGTGTATAGACTATCGACAGTTGAATAAGGTAATGGTTAGGAATAAGTATCCTCTCCCAAGAATAGATGACTTGTTTGATCAATCGCAAGGTGCCAAATTATTTTCTAAGATTGATCTTCGGTTTTGGTATCATAAGCTTAAGAATAGGGTGGTGGATATCCTTAGGACTACCTTCCGTACCTGGTATGGTCACTTTGAGTTTCTTATCATGTCTTTTGGGTTGACCAATGCCCTAATGATGTTTTTGGATTTGATGAATAGGGATTTGTCATTGTATTCATAGATGACAATTTGGTGTACTCTAAGAGTAATGTGGATCATGCCAATCATCTCCGCATTGTGTTGCAGACCCTAAAAAAAGTAGCAGTTATATGCCAAGTTTTTGAAATGTGAATTAAAGTTGAACATTGTAACTTTTTTGGGTCACATTATTTATAATGAGGGGATCATGCTGGATCCACAAAAGGTTGTGATGGTTGAGAAGTTGCCTAGACCCACGACTCCAACTGACATTCGGAGCTTGGGTTTGGCTGGCTACTATAGTAACACCCCGCATTTTTGGGCTAGTCATTGAACCCTCAATCCTACGTGTATAAAATCAAAACATATGATTTATATTTAAATACATATTTCATGATATTTATCCTAGTGTGTGAAGTGCTTATGAGGTAAAAAATGTTCGTAGAAATCACATAGAGCAAAGTTGAGCTAAGAGCTTTTGATTCAGCCAAATTTTTGAATTCGATTCTTCAAGGGTCAACTTTGAACTTGTATAACTTTTATATATATAGAATTTTTCTCATTAAGAGCCACCAAATTATAGATAATTGAATTATCTTTCCAAAAATACCAATTTTCCCTTAATCCAATACCCGAGGGAAAAGTTATGACCATTTTTGTGAGAAATAGTAAGGGTTCACAATAGGCCCGTACTGCGAGAGTTATTACCCCAGAATAAGGGTCCCTTCATGAGGGTTGCTCCTTAGGAATAAGGGGTATGCCAAGGAGGTTATTCCCCAACTATTTTACCTCTCTATTGGCCAAGCGGGTAATTTGGAACTTTCCTCTCAACCCAAGTCACCCAAAACACGATTTGGGATATTCAAGAGGGCATTATTTCCCCACATTTCTCAAAAACAACTTGCTGAAAACCCATTATTTTCCCTAAGAACAAAGTCCAAGATTTTCCTCTCAAGAACACAAGGATTTGAGTCCTGGTTTTAAGATTTCTTCAAGAATCCATTCAATTAAGGTATGTGGAGTTTTGAACAAGCTTAATCTTTAATTCTTGTGCTCAAATGCATGATTTTCAAGTTGAATTTAAACATTTTAAGTTAGGGTTCATTCCCAAATCCTAATGTATTAAAAGCATAGCATTATCATGTGATTTAAGGAATGAAAGAGCATAATAGTTGTACTTACTCATGTTTTACCCAACAAGTTTGATATTTTGTCTTGAATTTCATTATTTTGTTGAGAAAGTGTTATTCTCCTAAGTTAAATTCATCATTATGCTTAAATTTATGTGTTATACTCATGTATTGAATTGTCTAATGTTTTGAGTCCTTGGACTATGACCTTATATTACTGTTTGGAGAGTTGTTACCATATTTTTTTTGTAATCATGCAGTGCCAGTGGGTTATGAACACCCGATACCTAGGTGTTTTCACATGTTTTCATTTTCAAGTTACAAGTCAGTTAGACCATGTTTTTATTATTTTAGATAAATTACCATGTTCATGTTGAGCACTTATCAGTATAGTACCACATCATGTTAGACCTATAATAATACCAGTTCCATTCAGTTGGGAGTAGGATTTAGCATCGAGCGAACCCAGGGATGGGTGCTCAACTTCTAGTAGAGGGTGTGACCTTTAGTAACAGTCCCTGAATTCCTAAACTATGTAGCCAACGTAGGTATGCGAGGTCTTCCTACCAGTAAAGGGTGGACACTCATTTACAGGCACCTGCCAGTAGAGGGTGAATCCCTAGTCCTTTAGGACACCAGTTTAGTGGATCCACACAGCCATATGTTAGTACCCGTGGCATGGTACTACACCCTTCCAACTGGAGTTATTGGTTGGACCCTAATTATCTCAGATTAGGGAATGTCAGTTACATGATACCTCCAATAGTCTCTGATACAAGATCAAGCCAACAACACCAAGAACTTCGGAATTCAGTCCAACAACACAACACAACAAGTTTTAAGTTTCGGTTTTCAGCTTACAACACAAGAGATAGTTTCGGTCTTTAAGCCACAATCCGAGAACAACAAGAAATACCACAATGCTAGTGAATCGAAACGAGCCCCACACGGCTTCACTAGACTTTCAAGATAAACAAAGCAACACAATAACAACAAGACAAGGAAAGATAGATAACTTGACATATAACATTCAAGAAACTAAGAACCCTAACATCAAGAGAGGACCCTAAGTCTAATGAATATAAACACCAAGTTCTTACAAGGACCAAGAGGCACTCAACAACCTCAAAACCCTTGTTTCTAGCCAAAGAGACAACACAAGTATTCCTCTACTTGTGAGGTAGTAGTGGCGGCTTCAATGAGAGAAGAGAGAGGAGATATTTTGGTGTTTTAGGTTACAATTTTCAGATTTCAAAAACTAAGGGATATCTCACTATGATGTTCTATTTATACTACAACAAAAGGAGTTAAAAGACCCATCCGCCCTTGCCTTCTTGTGGCATCCTTGGGGATTAGTTTATTACACTTTAGGACCCCTCTTCACACATAAAAACGTTTAGGTCCTTGGTTGGTTCGATCAACAACTCACACACGGCCATTTGCATAAACAAAGCTTGGAGTGTTTGTAATTCCCGAGCATGGCTTCGTGTGAAAGGCCGTGTACCTGTGGGGGTTGCCTTAACCGTATCATCCTCTCCATCTTGAGAGGAATTTGACCTCAAATTCGGCATTTGATCATTTTCAACCGCATCCACGAGGGAGAGATCTCCGACGTTGAAGGTGTTGTGCACTTGATATTCCGGTGGTAGGTCAATCTTGTAGGCGTTGTCATTGATTCTCTCAAGTACTTGGAAAGGAACATCACCCCTCGGCAGCAATTTGGACTTCCTTTGAGCTGGAAACCGATCCTTTCGAAGATGCACCCACGCCCAATCTCCGGGTTCAAGCACTAGCTTCCTTCTCCCTTTGTTTGCCCGTTTTGCAACCTCTTGATTCTTCTTTTCAAGCTTGATCCGCACCGCCTCATGCATTTTCTTCATGGCCTCGGCTCTTTTATTTCCATATAAGCTGGTCATGAGATCACTAGACAAAGGGGTGAGATCTAAAGGGGTAAGGGGATTTAGGCCGTAAACACATTCAAAGGGAGTCATTCCCGTGCTCGAATGTATTACCCGGTTGTATGCGAATTTTACCAAGGGTAGGTGTTCTTCCCATGAATTCAGTTTACCTTTAACCATAGAACGTAGCATAGACCCTAAGGTTCTATTTACTACCTCCGTTTGGCCGTCGGTTTGTGGGTGGCAAGACGTGGAGAAAAGTAACTTCGTCCCAAGCCTACCCCACATGGACTTCCAAAAGAGACTTAGGAACTTGGAGTCCCTATCACTCACAATGGTCCTTGGTACTCCGTGAAGCTTTACAACATGTTCAACAAATAATGAAGCTACACTAGGAGCGTCCTCGGTTTTAGCACATGGAATAAAGTGAGCCATTTTAGAGAATCTATCAACAACCACAAAAATACTATCTCGGCCCTTTCAAGTCCTTGGCAGCCCCAAAACGAAATCCATCGAGATGTCCAGCCAAGTTCTAAGGGGAGTAGGGAGCGGGGTGTATAACCCTTGAGGTCGGAGGCGAGATTTAGCACTCCGGCAGGCCGCACATTGATTACAAATTTTTGTGACATCTTTGCGCATTTTGGGCCAATAGAAGTTCTCCTCTAGGATTCCGAGGGTCTTGTCCACCCCAAAGTGACCCATGAGGCCTCCGTCATGGGCCTCCCTCACAAGTAATTCCCTCCAAGAACTAGAAGGAACACATAACCTCCTCCCTTTAAACAAATACCCCTCGAACCGAGAGTAGGAGGAATGGTTATTTTCCTTAAGCCAACGGTCCCTTCCCCACTCTTCGCATTCCCTAAAAATAGGAGCAAAGGTAGGATCCTCGGGATACAACATCCGCAAGCTCTCAAAACCCATTAACTTCGAAGACAAGGTAGCAATAAGCACATGCTTCCGAGACAAGGCATCGGCAACAACATTTTCCTTTCCCCTTTTGTAATGAATTACATAAGGGAAAGTTTCGATGAACTCAATCCACTTAGCATGACGCCTATTCAGCTTGTCTTGGCTCTTAAGGTGTTTCAACGACTCATGATCCGTTCGTATCACAAACTCCTTAGGCCACAAATAGTGTTGCCAATTTCCCAAGGCTCTAACAAGGGCGTACAACTCCAAATCATAGGTCGAGTAATTAAGAGTTGCCCCTTTGAGCTTTTCACTGAAATAGGCAACGGGCTTACCTTCTTGCATCAAAACAGCCCCGATGCCAACCTTACTAGCATCACACTCTACTTCAAACATCTTATCAAAATCGGGTAATTGCAATAAAGGCGCCGAGATGAGCGTAGCTTTCAAGGCCTCGAAAGCCCTAGCTTGCTCTTCACCCCATTTAAAGGGTCCGTCCTTTCTAATTACCTAGGTCAAGGGGGCTTCTATGGAACTAAATCCTTTGACAAACCTCCTATAAAAGCTTGCCAACCCGTGGAAACTTCGGATTTCTCCAATAGTTTTAGGGGTCGGCCAACTTCGTATAGAGTCTATCTTGGAATCGTCCACTTCCACTCCCCATGAGCTCACGACAAAACCCAAGAATATGACTTTATCAACACCAAAAGAACACTTCTCCATGTTGGCATACAGCTTCTCCTTTCGGAGCACATCAAACACACATTTCAAATGCATTACATGTTCATCAATAGATTTACTATACACCAACACATCATCAAAGTAAACTACCACAAAATTTCCAATATAAGGCTTCATTACATGATTCATTAGCCTCATAAAAGTGCTAGGAGCATTGGTAAGGCCGAATGGCATGACCAGCCACTCATATAGACCGAATTTGGTCTTGAATGCGGTCTTCCACTCATCACCGGGTTGCATGCGAATTTGGTGATAGCCGCTCCTAAGGTCCACTCTAGAAAACAAACAAGATCCGTGGAGCTCATCTAACATATCATCTAGTCTAGGGATTGGATGACGATACCTTATAGTGATTTTGTTGATGGCTCGGCAATCGACGCACATGCGCCACGTTCCGTCCTTCTTTGGTACCAAAAGTACCGGAACAGCACACGGACTCATGCTTTCTTTGATGTATCCCTTGTTGAGTAGTTCCTCCACTTGTCTTTCAAGCTCCTTAGTGTCCATAGGATTGCTCCTATAGGCCGGTTTGTTTGGAAGCTGTGAGCCCGGCACCAAATCAATTTGGTGCTCAATTCCCCGAAGCGGGGGCAATCCTTGCGGAAGTTCTTGCGGAAATACATCTTCATACTCCTGCAACACACAAGAAATCAAAGGGGAAATGGAAGAATTAGTGGGGTTAGTATTAAAGCAATGGGACAAAAGTAGCATCGGCTTGTTTTCATCATGGTCCACGAAAAGTTCCTTTCTCCTAGCCAATATCACTACGTTGTCCCTTTCCCTTGGCGTTGGGACAGCCTCGGATGTCCCTACCTCCTCACCTACGGCCTCCCTTCCCTTTTCTCCCCTCTCGGGTTCCCTCCCCTTCCCTTTTAATTCTCTCATTTTTTGATACCACTCATTTACTTGGGAGGGTGAAAGAGGGTGAAGTGTGACCTTTCGGCCATCCTTCTCAAGCGTGTACCGGTTGGACCTCCCATCGTGTTTAGTAGACCTATCATATTGCCAAGGTCTACCTAACAACAAGTGACATGCTTGCATTGGAATCACGTCACAAAGTACTTCATCGTGGTAGTTGCCCACCTTAAACCGAATCACACATTGCCGTGTGACCTTCAATTCACCACAATCATTCAACCATTGTAGCTTGTAAGGACTAGTGTGTGGTGTAGTCGGTAGCTTCAAGAAATTTACCATAGCATGGTTCGCAACGTTTGTGCAACTACCACTATCAATTACCAAGGTGCACACACTCCCCTTTACAAGGCACTTAGTATGGAATAGATTTTCCCTTTGGCTCGGGTCATCTACCGCCTTACTAATCATGACACGTCTAACCACAAAGTTTGGAACCACACACTCCCCTTCTTGTGGATAGACATCTTCACTATCATCTACTCCTTCCTCATCCGGTTCATTCTCGGCTTCCTCTCCATCTTGAGGCTCGGCCTCAACCTCCCCCCTTTCGGACACCACCTCCTCACCAAGGTAGTACACTTTCCCTTCTCGTAGGATCACATTACGCCGGTTCGGGCATTCATTGGCCTTATGTCCCCAACCTTGGCACTTGAAGCATTGGAAACCCTTTGGATTGGGATATTTGTGAGCTTCCGGCTTCGGAGGAAACTTGGGGACTGTTTTGGTTTCGGGCAGCTTCGTAGGACCGGGTTGGTCCTTGTTTTTGGCCCAACCCGAGGGGGTTTGGACCCTTGCCTTGAAGGTTGATCTCTCCTTAAGTTCCCTTTCAATTTCTAGGGCCGCTTGGAATATACCGTCAATAGTTTCGAACCGATGAAGGGTCAAGTGAGTGGAGATCTCTTTGTTCAATCCACACTTGAACCGGATGATGTCGTGGCTGATTTGCTCCCCACGGTGATCAAGTTTCAACATGAGTTGTTGGAACTCGTCAAAATAGGCCATCACACTCTTGCCTCCTTGCCGCAAGCCATATAATCTAGCAAGCAATTCATGTCGGTATCTCTCGGAAAGGTATCGTTGTCTCATCAAATACCTCAACCGATACCAAGGTGGTGGCTGCCCGTCAACCAATTCATTACCAAATTGTTTAACATACTCCCACCAAGTGTTAGCATAGCCCTCAAGGTGAGCTATAGCATAGCAACTCTTCCTTTCTTCCGAGATGTCATTAACTTGGAAAACTTTGTTACAAGCCGATTCCCAAGTTAAGTAGGCCTCGGGATCACTTTCACCCTTAAAGATAGGTAGGCTCAACTTGATGGTGTTGATGCCTACGTCTCTCTCTTGGTGTCGGTTTCCCCTATCTCCATACCCCCGGTATCGCCTAGGTTCTCCCCGGCCCCCTCTTAACTCCTCCTCCCTCATTTAAGCATCATCATAGGCTCCCTCTCCATCATACTCCTCTCTACCGTATCCGTCAAAGTGGGCTGGTCGGCCTTGGCCATTTTGATTCGTAGGAATTGGAATTTGTGGTCTTTGGTTTAGTGGAGCTTGGAAGGGAGGGTTCGGATTTAGTGGTGGTGCTTGGAGCCCAAATCCCTCTTGTGGAATTGGAGGAGTTTGGAAATGTAGTGGTCTAGTGGAGTCTCGGTTTGGAGGAAAGTTGGTAGATTGGTTGGCGGTATTTAGTGGAGCTTGAGGTGCATTTAACATTTGGTGGACCATTTCGGGAGTGATGGTTGCGGAGGAGGTCCGATCATGACCATTGGTAGAGACATGTAGCGGAGTCGATGGCCGAGAGTTCCTTTGACTCTCCACTTGATCTAGTCTCCCACTAATAGTCGATACTTCCCCCCTTATTGCTGCCAAGTCCCCTCTCACGGCCCCGAACTCCGAATTCATCCTTTCGAGTGTCCGAGTAACGGCCTCGAGAGTGGCCCTCATTGAGTCAAGGGCATTAGTGTCCGCATTATGAGATGTTGTTCCTTCCATCGTCAAGGTATTAGCCGCTTTAGTCACCACAAGTTCGTGTTCCACAAGTGTTGTATAATTGGCTAGTAACCGTTGGATTTACAAGGTTTGAGTAAGCTCTTATCCGGAATGGATTCTTGTTTGAAGACTCAAAGAATTCTTGCCGGACTAGAATCAAAATCAGCAACTCATTCAAACGAATAAAAGCACACAAATAATCGTTGACACGAATAAACGGCTCAAGGAACTAGTTGACAACCTAGTGGGAAAATACTAGTTTGTTAATTAGTTCTAAGACCAAGTAAGGAAAACCAAGAATCAACAATTAGCAACCAAAGAATATCCTAAGTTGAGCTTATAGTGACATGGTAGCATGCAATGGCCCCACACGTTCTTTTCTCTTCGGATTTATATATATATATATATATTTTTGCTTTGATTTAATATTCACACAACTTGTGATAAATTGAAAAGTGTTTTGGTGGGAAAACTAAAATTTTGAAGTCTTGAACTCCTTTTCAAACTCAAGAAAGTGGGTTTGGTTGACAATTTCCACAAAACAAGGTTCCTTGATTTAGGGGAAGTGATTGACAATGCTACAAAGTGATGGGTGCAAGTCTTTCACAATCAACTTTATAAGTTACCACTTGAGCACACAACAAGATGAATACTTCAACAAGATGAACAAGATGACAAGTTCAAAAGATGAACACTTCAACAACTTCTTTAGCACACAAACACACATCCACCGATTTGCTTTTGGTTATCAACACATACAACTTTCGGCCACTTCAAGTCACTACACAATCTTCAATTTTTTTTCAAGCTCAACTTTCGGATCTAGACACCTTTGTGTTGGTGAGAAAGAAACCAACACTAGAAACTCACTAAACAAGCAAAATAACACCTAGATCTAAGTATACAACATCATTCTCGGTTTTCAACTTTTAGTGGACAGATTTCAGAATTTTTTTTTTTTGTAGTTTGTTTAATCCGTGAACTAGCCCAAGATGGGTTATGTTGGAACACAACTGGTCTTGCTCTGATACCAAATGATACAAGATCAAGCCAACAACACCAAGAACTTCGGAATTCAGTCCAACAACACAACACAACAAGTTTTAAGTTTCGGTTTTCAGCTTACAACACAAGAGATAGTTTCGGTCTTTAAGCCACAATCCGAGAACAACAAGAAATACCACAATGCTAGTGAATCGAAACGAGCCCCACACGGCTTCACTAGACTTTCAAGATAAACAAAGCAACACAATAACAACAAGATAAGGAAAGATAGATAACTTGACATATAACATTCAAGAAACTAAGAACCCTAACATCAAGAGAGGACCCTAAGTCTAATGAATATAAACACCAAGTTCTTACAAGGACCAAGAGGCACTCAACAACCTCAAAACCCTTGTTTCTAGCCAAAGAGACAACACAAGTATTCCTCTACTTGTGAGGTAGTAGTGGCGGCTTCAATGAGAGAAGAGAGAGGAGATATTTTGGTGTTTTAGGTTACAATTTTCAGATTTCAAAAACTAAGGGATATCTCACTATGATGTTCTATTTATACTACAACAAAAGGAGTTAAAAGACCCATCCGCCCTTGCTTTCTTGTGGCATCCTTGGGGATTAGTTTATTACACTTTAGGACCCCTCTTCACACATAAAAACGTTTAGGTCCTTGGTTGGTTCGATCAACAACTCACACACGGCCATTTGCATAAACAAAGCTTGGAGTGTTTGTAATTCCCGAGCTTGGCTTCGTGTGAAAGGCCGTGTACCTGTGGGGGTTGACTTAACCGTATCAGTCTCAGTACAATATTCATAGTATGTCAGTTAAATTTAGCATGACCAGGTATCCAGACATCAGTTATTTAGTTATTCGTACATAGGTTATTCAATTATTCAAATATCAGTTATTCAGTTATTCAGATCCTATTAGTACACGTTATTCTTGGTGTTGCTCCTCAGTTTTACATGTTCATGTTTTTTCATGTTCAGTATCCATACATGATCCTCAGTTTAGTTTTACAACATGTTCAGCTTTACATGAGATTCACATATAGTATTCACATTTTACCGGTTCCTAGCTTCAGTTCTACTTGTTCTACAAAAGTAAAGATTTAAGAAACTAAGGGTAGTGATTCACCAGCTTATCATATTATGTTTGTTACTCATGTTTTAAGATACTTCATCTTTTAGTTAGTTTCAGTCTCTTGGTGAGTCTAGCTAAACTTAGCATGCATGTTTTAAGATTATGTCTCTATTCCATTTTACTTATGGCATTCACCCCCACTTACTTAGTATATTTTATAGTATTGATCTATATATATGTCTATTTACTACATTGTCTCATAATTTAGGTACCAGTTATAGCCCATGCAAGATAATTAGACAGTTTGCATCTCCCATCCAACAGGTGGTGAGTTCTCGTATTCAAGTGTTCCAGGGTGTATGAAGCCGTGTCTAGTAGAGTCTTGTGGAGCGGTATGGAGATGTTTGTATTTTTATTTGAGACGCTACAATGCATTTTAGAAATGTTTCCCTTCTTTCATGTCACAGATTATGCTATAGAAAAGCTCTCTAAGAAACTTCTACAAATTCTTATCATGCTCCATTCATGCCTACTGTGCCTTAGTTTTGAGGCAGCAAAATTAATCAAGCTTAAATTCCTACATATAGAGCTTTCTCAGATAGTCCCCATAGGCAGTTATGGGATTGGATGCAGACTCGAAAGTATTCCATCAGTGCCTTTATGTTCTAAAGCATGAAAGATTTCATTTAGAAGTGTAAAAGTAGTAAAGTGGGGCTAGTTGTATGAAAGAAGAATCAATAGGATTTAAATAGTGTATGCAAGAATTTAAGTTTATTGATTTGAAATTATGTATGATGATATAGGTATGATCTAGTGGTGTACCTAAGGTGATATAGGATGGTAGTATTTCTATGTTTTTGAAGTATGTGTGCTTAGATAGTGCCCTTGAATTGTTAATCATGAAAGAGGCTAGTAGTATAGTATATGATGTTCTTACTAGCTAAGTTATAGGTTATGGTTGTTGATGTCGGATGTTCAGGTGTAATGATAATTCTCATGGTTTAGGGAAACATATAAGTTTAGAGATGTGATATTAGTTGGCTATGAAGGAAGTTAGTATGGTTTATTTAAAGTCTGGGAATATCTATGTTAAGTGTTAGAATCTAAGTTTTAAATTCTAGACGGTGTGAACTCAAGGTATGGAGATACTCGCAAAGATTCTAAGTTATTAAGTGTTTAAGTAATTATATGATAACCATTTGGGGTATAGAAAGATAAGATTTCTATCTTAGAAGGAAGTATTAGCAGTGGGTTTTAAACTTTCAGGTGTAGTCTTTAGGGTGAGTTCATTATTTATGTGTATTGTTATATCTTTGAATCAACAGTACAGTAGTTGTAATCCAGTTTAGAGTTTATTTTAAAGGGGTCCACAGACTTTGAAGAATAGCTTAATGCTAAGGGGGAGATGATTGAACAAGTATCCAAGTTAGGCTCTCAAAAGTATATTATAGAACATTAGTAGGGGAGGATGATGACCAACCCATTCTTATGTTAGTGCAAGGTTTTATATTTAATTCATCACAATTTTTACTCATGCCTTACATATTAGCTCCATGATCATAACTCATATTCATGCATTTTCCATAGAATTGTGTATGCTTCCAGTTCCTACTATAAGGAGTTCTACTTCACTAAGCAGTACGAATCATATTCCATGAATCTAAGAACTCCAAACTCAGGTCATGCAGCTCATAACTCATGTACTCATGCTTTACAGTATGCTTAGTTCCCATAACTCATGGTGCACTTTTAATGACTAGCAAAATTCAGATTATGTCATGTATGTCCTCAATTTAGACCTCTTTGATGAAGTCGTGTCATTGATACTCGATTCCTCAAGCCTCAGTTAAGTGTCAAAGTTACGTCTAGTATCCTTCTATGCTTCAAGATCTCATGTTCTAACTTTTCAGTGACCTCTTCTTATGAATTGATAGTGGTGATAAACAACTATTTAGATTAGAGAGAGTGAATGTTTCATGTTGAGAAAAGATTGTTGAATGTTTGATTTATCAAAGGCTATAAGTTTAAAGGAATATTGAGGTGAAGCTTTTGATAGATGTCATGTTAGTTAAAATTTTGTTTGTATTTTCTTGGTGATAGTGCATGGAAGTTTATTATTGATAAAGGTAATAAGAATATGGGAAAGATGCTTTGGTGGGTTGTTTGCCCTGAAGTTCATATATGATTGTAATGATAGGCTTGGATGTCATGTTGGTATATAAAGGATGGGTGCATTGTACTATAGTGAATTCTTAGTAAGAGGTTGAATTTAGTTGTTAAAGTGGTAAAAAGAATTATCCTTGGGATGACAGCTGTAAAATATGTATGGGGTATTGAATTCGAGGTTTAGACTAGTATTATTGTGTTATGTGTAGTACCTTGTAATTTCAAGTTAGGCTTGAAACTCAGACATTAGTTGGAATGGTTATATGTGCCCATGTGAGAACTATAAGTTGAATCAAATGAGCATATGGTATTTAAGGGGAATAGTATAGTTGAGGGAGTATATGAGAATTGTGGCTAAGCTTGAAAATTAGCAGTTGCATTGCATATTGCTTAGTAGTTCTATCCTAGCTTATGTTTTATAGGCCTATGTTCCTGTCACGACCCAAACTAGGGCCTAGATGTAATGGGAATTCCAAGTCCAACCAGGACTGGGTACCACCCCCTTAACCCAACCCAACTACCTTTCATAGCCTTAGATGAGCTGAATTTTGAGCATATAACAAGATTGTGTAAATACTCTTGTGAAGACTTGGGATAGGGTCACAACCATGACCAACTCATCCTAATATACCTGTACCAAATCAACCGTCCATACCATACTAAACCAAATAAAATACCAAAACATAATATGATAATTAAACCCAAAATATAATATGATGGAACAGTGAGAAATCATGTTCAATGATGCCATCCTTCTAGCTTATTCTAATGCTAAGGCCAACACCACTATCGATCCCATACATAACAACACCCAAAAGTACCACAAAGCCTCTATCCAAACGAATACAAATATCCAATTGGGACATGCCCCCCAACCATGGCCAAAACCAATATCCAAACAAAAGAAAAATATCTAAGAATGTCCATATCATGAAATGGATCCTTCCAGAAAGATGAAAGCTCACCTCTTTAATCCAAATGTTGTCCCTGAGTCAATCACTATGTAGGAGGAGCTGAACAGCCGGTTCCTGCATAGCGTAGGTATACAACCGCTAGTAGACGGGTTGGAGAGTGACTTCTAGCATGTATCTTAGGATAAGGATAAATTAATTCCATTTAAACAACCAAGTAAAACCATCCATGATGCATGCAACCATATATATATATATATAAGTGTCGAGAAGGGAATCCGTGTTTAGCCACTCATGGACTTATAATGAATCATAATGACGAAATACATGAAATAATCTATACATAAATGAAATTAACAGAGTAAAACCCCTAATTTAATCCCTCTAAAGTATATTTCATGCCCTACAAGTCATCCAAGGTGCTAATAAAAGAATTGGAGTGTTCTATTTATATTATGAGAGCAGAGGTCAATTTTGACACACTAGTGTGCCATTCCCTTATTGCGAAGGATAGGGAGTGTGAAGCACCCATATTGCAGTGAGATACTGTAATTTTCAATCATAAAGTATGGCTATTGGACTGGCATTCCCTAAACGCGGTGTCTAAGCAACATGGCATGCTACTAAGCCTAAAAATTCCAGATTTTAATGTTGTTTATCCCATGATTTTGTCCTTTCATCCCTTGATTAGTGGTTTTTTTCCTCTTAAATTTCAGCTTGTATTCCTAATATAAATTTAAACATCTCACCAATCTTCTTATATCATCAAACACCATGAATTAGAGCTCACAACATCATAGAATCAAACAAGACTAGCTAGAACTACACATAGCTCAAGCTAAGAGTAATTGTTTTCTCATTTGAATTATAATTGAATATTTTTCTTTCATACATGATTTTTACACACCTTCAACCTCATAAACGCATACTTAACACTTAAATTCCTATTTATACAAATATTAACTTTTTAAGAAAAAAATAAGTCCACAAAACTAAGCTAATTAAGTCTAGATAATAATACTTGGGGTGCATAAATCCATCTAAGATCAATTTGAGGTGCAAGTAACATCAGTTGAAGATTATCACTTTAAATGTTTTGAATACAACTTTCTGAACTTGATACGATTGTTATGAGTTCTTGGTCATGTCTCTTGGATTGACCAATGCCCTTATAACATTCATGAAGTTGATGAATTGGGTAATTTGATTATAACTTAATGCCTTTGTGATTGTATTTACAGATGACATCTTGGTTTATTCCAAGAGTGAGGCCAACCATATGAAGAATTTAAGGATTATTCTTCATCGATTACACTGCAAGAAGATGTATTCTAAGTTTCCTAAGTGTGAGATTTGGCAAAATTTTATTTCTTTATTGGATCATGTGGTAAGTAAGGATAGTATTATAGTTGATCCAACCAAGATTGCAGTGATTCTGATTGGGTTAGACCAATTTCTCCTATCGAGGTTCAAATCTTTATTAGATTGGTCGATTATTATCGTTATTTTGCAGAGGGTTTCATGTCTAGTATAGCTAATCTGACCAAGAAAACTCAAAAAAGTGGGTTTTTAAAGGTTGAATGCATTTAAGAAAATCTTTTAAAAGTTCACGGAGTTATTGACTTCAACTTTAATCTTGACTTTGCCAAAGAAGGGTGTGGTTTTTACTGTGTTTTATGATGTTTCAGGTGTTGGTTTGGATGCAATTTAATACAGAAGAGTAAGGTGATTGCTTATGCCTCTCCTATATTTAAGCCTCATTAAAGAAAATACACTACCCATAATTTGAAGTCGGCAACCATAGTGTTTATATTGAAGTTGTTGTGTCATTACTTTTATGAAGTGCCTTGTTATATTTTATTAGACCATTAATGCCTTCAGTACTTCTTCAGACAACAAGATCTTAATATTATGAAGTGATGTTGGCTTGATTTTCTTAAGTATTATGACATTATTATTTTGTACCATCTGAGCAAAGCTAATGTGGTTGTAGATTTCTTGAGTTAGAAGTTGGCTAGTATGGGGAGTTTAGCTTATATCTTAACCTAGGGTAGGCTTTTAGCCTTAGAGGTTCAATCTTTCACTAACCAGATGGTTAGGCTTAATATTTTGACACCCAAAAGTGTTTTAGCCGTTCTTAATGCTAGATCTTTCTTGATGGAGTATATTTGAGCTCACCAGTTAGATAATGATAGTTTGAGGGTGATTTGGGATAAGGTGTTGCATAACGAAGCTAAGGAGTCCTATCTTTATTTTGATGGTGAATTTAGGATTGTTGCTAAGTTTGTGTGTTGAGAATAAAAGATTACGTGAGATTGATTTTAGATGAGGCTTATTACTTAATATTTTCTATCCATCCAGGTGTGACCAAGATGTATCATAATTTGAAGAAGATTTACTAGTAGTGTAGCATAAAAAAGGATGCGGAAGGTTTTTTGGCTCATTTTTTTTGTTGTCAGTAAGCGAAGGATGAGCATTAGAGATCAGATGGTTCTCTCTAGAGATTACCCATTCCCAAGTGGAAGTGGGGCTATGGACTTTGAGACCAGGTTGCGTTATACTTTTCACAGTTCTAATAACATTTGGGTCATCATGGATCGGTTGACCAAATTAGCTTATTTTAGTATTATACAGATTTTCCTTCAGTGTTGAGAGGTTGGTTCGTATCTAGAACGTGAGATAGTTTATTTCCATAAGGAACATGTGTCTATTATTTTAGATAGGGTCTTAGAGTCAACTTCCAGCCTTTGATGGACCTGTAAGGGGGAGTTGGGTACTCGAGTTAACCTTAGCATATCTTTTCTCCCCATAATGATGGTTAGTCTAAACTGACTATTCAGGTCATAGAGGATATGCTCCTTACGTATGTTATGGGTTTTAGTGGTCAGTGGGAGAAATATTTGGCCTTGAAGAAGTTTACTTATATTAATAGCTACCATTCGAGTATCTAGATGTCCCCTTTTAAGGTATTGTATGGTACGCTTTATGGATCTTCTGTTGGTTGGTTTAAGACTTTAGATTTTAGGCGATTCAGGCTAGGCTCCGAGTAGCCAAGAGTAGGCAAAAAAGTTATGTAGATTGCAAGCTTTGTGACTTAAAGTTTGGTATTGATGATAGAGTCTTCCTTCATGTGTCTCCCATGAATGGAGTGATAAGGTTTAGGAAGAGGTCAAACTTTTCCCCAAGTACATTGGACCTTTTGAGATTCTTCAGACAGTTGGGGAGGTTTCTTAAGAGTTTTCCTTATCTGTAGAACTTTTATCTGTTTGTCTAGTTTTTCATGTATCTAATATTTAATTCTATATTCCAAATGAGTCTTATATGCTTTGTTGTCACTCAGTTTAGTGGGATGAGAGGTTGACCTTTGTTAAAGATCCAGTGTCTATTTTTGCCATGGATGAGAGGCAGTTGCATTCTAGAGATATTCTTGTGGTTAAGGTTCAGTGGAAACACTATCCTGTTAAGAAGGCTACATAGGATCTTCAGTCTAACATCTATCGTAGTTACCTTAGATCTTTATCGACTCAAGTATTTTCTTGTCTTTACGTCCAAGGATGAATTAGATTTTTAGTTGTAGATGATGTAATGATCTGAATTTGTAAATTTTCTATTTCTATGTGTTTTATGATTTTTCCCTTCACCATAGTTGCAACAAGTTGATTTTGAGGTTCAAGGATGTTTGGCATGGTTTTTTATGCGACCTAGAATGAGTTGTGCAAGTTTATGGTTTTAGAGGCTTGATAAGCCATATAATTGATTGTGGTCAACATTTTTGCTTTGAGTGCTAAATGGAAAAATGTTGAATTTGGGTTATTAGCAGAGTTGGTGCAATTTTGGGACTTTTGTATCTCATTTTGACCCTCAATTTGGAAAATAGTAAAATAGGGTGGGATTAAATTTATCTACAATGACCTTTGTTTGAAAATCCAACATCAATGTTCAGTCCAAAAAATTGAAATTAGCCTAGTATCGTATATTGCTTACTTCTGCCGAGTCCCAAGCAAATCTCGAGGGTCTATTCAAAAGATCAAAAACTATGCAAAATTAGTTGGTGCACAACTGATATCTGGTGTGTGTATCCTTTGTTGTGAATGGGTGCCTTGGCCAAGAACATAAAAAAGGAATTCTCCCTTTATTGTGATCGTGAGGTGCTAGGTATAATCACAAAGGGCAACGGGGTTCTTCTTTACAAATACAACGAGGCTGACGCGAATGCGAAGGCCTGATTTACTAGCCTTCACAAATGAGTAAACTTGACTGAAAATACGAAGACAATTTAATGGCATTGTTAGCACTGACCTTGAACCCGAAGGGTTATTTTAATGGCATGGTTGGATTGGCCCTTGAATGTGAAGGATTGACCGTATTTATGAGGTACTATTCACTAAACAATATAAAAGCTCTATTCTCATGATTTTACTCTAGTTTTTGTCCTCCAGGCTTTAGGAACAATTTTCAAGGTTTTTAATATTGAGTTTTATTTGGGTAACTTCTAAACTCAGAATCCCACTATTTCCCATTGATTTATATTCAATAACATATTTAAATCATGCTATCAATGCAAAAAAAATAGGGTTATTATTGGTAAAGTTTAAAAGGGTTTTTTTTCTCTGTTATGGACCTCGATTTAACCCATTTTCTCATGGTTTTTCTCTTGTAGAGTCCTATAACCTTGGAAAATGTGTTTTTGTAACATAATTCTAATTTTACCCATTTTGATTATGAACCCATTTTTCAAACCCATTTTACACTCATCGTGAATATAGGTAATATAGATATCATTATCTTTTTGTAACACATATATGCTATATTTGAAAGTTGTAGTTGATTATATGGTTTTTTCCTAGGGAAAGGCTCCATGTTGATGCATTTTAGATCAAAATTTCATCATTTTGAGATATGTTATGGCTTAACTTCTTTTAGATTAAGCTGGATAGATATGATGGTCGTGAAAGGGATTATTTACATAATATAGGCCTTATTTGAGCATTAGCTGTTTTTATATTGATAAAAATAACCAAGATAGGGGTTGATACAATATTAATGATTTCTTGCTTGAATATTATTCTAATCCTTCCTAATTAGAGTTAATAATCATGAGTTACGGATATATTAATTTGATTCCTAGGCTCACTTATATATATATATATATATATATATATATATATATATATATATATATATATATATGCTGGATAAATTGGATATCATCATATTAAGTTAATTATGAGAATTGCATCCCTTTTCCATGCATATAGATTAATGAGATACTGGTACTATTGAGTAACACTTCTTTGAAGGAAAATGACTCACTTTTGATAAACCCTTGGCGAAGGTCTTTTGCTATCAAGGTTGGTTATGATGTTTTGTGAAATCCTTGACCGAGGTTAATTGCCGGCAAGGTTGGATTGATATTGAGATATAGTATATGGATTGAAACCACCCTATAGGTCCTACCTATTAGCTTTGAGCTCGGTGGGCATAAATGGATAGTCATGCGATGACTCTCATCATTCATCCCATCCATATTACATTACATTGGAAATGCATTCATTTCTTGCTTATTTTCCTTAGTACCATAAGTTGTTCTTAGTTTTAAGTATATTTCTTTTATATCTGTGTTATTTCTATTTCCATGTATTGATATACTTTAGAACTGTTAGTGGAGATGGTGTGCGCTACCGTTTGGAAATTTTTTGCTTGCATGTGATGTTCTTATTGTATATTTTGTTTATCTTATTTTCTATTTTGCTCAGTCGGTCTATAATATCTATTGAGTATTAGTGGATCATACTCACTCATATTGTGCCCTTTTGGTGCACATCCTAGGACAAAAACTCCTCATGGCAGCTTATTTGTGCTTTTTGGATTTTGCAATGGAGATTCTGGGTTGCTCTACGAATCAGAGTTCACATCTCAGACCTCCTCTAATATTATTATGTCTTTACATATTTTTAGATGATGTACTAAATGATCTCTACTTTGACACCGTTTCTTAGGGTTTCCATGTTATTTAGAATTTTGTTTTATTTATATCTTGTGTTGGTTTGACTTTGTTCTAGAAGTCCCAATTTTTTTTTGTGCTTTTATTATCAGTTTAAGTGATCAACTTATACAGGTTGGGTAGTGATAAGTTCCATCATGACCTATTTTTTGGGTTGTGACTTGAATAAAATAATACAGGGCATCCCTAGGGTAGACATGGTGTCCAGGATGCAGGAAGGGGTAGAAACTAAGCCAATCAAGGTATAAGACATATTGGTAGAAATGTGTGCTCAAGCCGGTAGAGGTGGGGATAGTGCACAACTTTATGCTGTTTTATCTTGTCCCAAAGTAGAAGCTTCTAATGTCGTACACATAGATGCTATTCTTGTGCGTGATCATATGGATTATGTATTGTTTTATCCTGGGTCTACTTTTTCCTATGTAGCAAAGTTTGCTTTAGGTTGGGACTTGAACTGTGAATTGCTTGATACTGGTATTTATGTGTCTAGATCAATTGGGGTGTCTATATATGCTTATCAAGTTTATAGGGATAGTAATCTAATTTTTATGTGGTACTAAACCTTTACAAGCTTAGTTATTTTAAACATAGATGAGCTTAATATTATCTTAGGGAAGAGCTGGTTGTCTCCTTATCGTGCCATTCTTTATTATTATGCTAAAATAATCACTGTAGTGATGCTCGGCTAGAGAAATTTGAGTGGGAGGTAACTTTTAAGTCTACTCCTATATGTATTATGTTAGCTAGTTGTTCCCAAAAACTAGTAAAGAAGGGGTGTTGGGCTTTTTTAGCCCATATTTAGAAAGATAACTTTGTAGTCACTCTTATATCTTCAGTCCCGGTTGTCTGTGAATTGTAGAAGTATTTCCTAATGAGCTTCTGGATATGACTCCAGACCGTAAGGTTGATTTTTGTATAGATTTAGAGCTCAAAACTTAACCCAACTCTCTCCCTTCTTATTGTATGGCACTAAAGAAGCGGATGGAGTTGAATCTTAATTGCAAGAATTAGTTAAGAAGCACTTTATTTTCCAAAGTATTTCACCATGGGGTGCTCACATTTTGTTTGTGAAAAAGAAGGATTGTATCTTGAGGATTTGGATAGACTACTGCCAGTTGAATAAGGTAACCATTCTCAAAAAATATTCCTTGCCTACGATAAATGACCTACTTGACCAGTTGTAGGTTACTGTAGTTTTCTCAAAAATCATTTTGAGGTCAGGTTATCATCAGCTCAAGGTCAGGGTAGAGGACATACTAAAAACTATTTTTCTAACTCCTTATGGGTATTACAGGTTTTTGTCATGTCCTTTGGCTTGATCAATGCCCCAACTGCTTTTATGAGCCTGATGAATGGGGTTTTTATGTCATTCTTGGATTCATTCATTATAATTTTTATTGATGATATACTAGTTTACTCCAATGGCATGGAAGAGCATGAAGCTTATTTGTGTATAATATTAGGGTTGCTTAAGGAAAAACAACTATATGCAAAATATTACTTGTGTGAGTTCTAGTTGTCTTTAGTATCCTTCTTGGGGAACATGGTTTCTAAGGAACGGGTTATGGTAGACCCACAGAAGGTTGAACTTGTTACGAAATGGCTAGTCTAGAATGTAACAGAAATTCATGGTTTTGTGGGGTTGTCCAATTATTATTCGGTTTATTAAGGGGTTGTTTCCTTTATTCAAATATTACCCACCGTACTCAGAGGAAGTTCCATTTGTGTGGGATGACAAGTATGAGGAGAGCTTCCAAAAGCTCAAAACTTTGCTAACCTCAGTCATAATTCTCACCTTGCCTATTTAAGGTAAGGGCTTTACTATGTTTTATCATGCCTCATGGTTGTGTAGGAGTTTTCTTGATGTAGGATTAGAATGTGATTGTTTATGCTTTGAGAAAGTTGAATGCTTATGAGAAAAACTAACTCATACACATCTTGGAATGGACAGTTGTTGTCTTTGGTTTTAATATTTGGAGACATTATCATTATGGGGTAAAGTGTGAAATGTTCACCGACCACTTTAGCTTATTGTATGTATTCACCCAAATGGACCTAAACCTGAGATAGAGAAGGTGGATGGAGTTGATCAAGACTATTACATATCAATTCTATGATAATTTAAAATCCAGTTCAACTCAATGTACATGTTCACATACATATATACTTACATAAAATCTTGGGATAGGGAATAAGGCATGCACCTTAAAATATTAGCCTAGATTATGTAGTTTAACCGTCATATGATAGTACCCATGGGATATATGGGCCCCAGCTCTCACTCCATGGTCGGGCCCGGGTGCGTGTAGCCGCACGAACCGAAGAATAATCTCATATATATGCCTGAGGGACTAGAAACTCCCAAACACATACTACAATGACTTAAGCACCCAATCATGTAATGTATTATGGGGGACTCTAACCTCCCAATCATATAATATGGTGGACTCTAACCACCCGGTCATAAGCAAGGGAACTCAAACCGCAGGCCATTTAGACCCCCGCTCCAATAAGCATAATTTTTGATATAGGTCCCTTGAGACCTCTACTTTCATGGCCCAGCTACACAATCCTCTTTTAAGCCCCATTAAAATATTTATCACACATTCCCATTCATTGAACCGCAATACACATTTAGACATACATTGTTGGCATCATCATACCAACTACACTTATAAGGTAACATCAACATGCCATCATAATTCCATTAACTTGGGAAAACAACCCCATTTGTTCATTAATACAAATGAGGGAAATCAACTCCCTTTGTTCATTAAATCAAACCATCATGTTTCAAGAACCACTTTATATCATGAAACTATTTCGAAAA
Source organism: Capsicum baccatum var. pendulum (assembly GCA_030864225.1). Lineage (NCBI taxonomy): Eukaryota > Viridiplantae > Streptophyta > Magnoliopsida > Solanales > Solanaceae > Capsicum > Capsicum baccatum. The sequence goes on from CM061556.1 coordinate 120,031,430, forward strand.
TAGTTTAATGTAATTTTTACTCATACTCAAAATGCTTTCGTAAAGTTGGGTTGGGGATGTTACCAATTCAATTGTCAATATTCACAAAATTATGGAAAATGACAATCCCCTTGCTTATTCACCATACCAATGCATCAAATTGATTTTAAAACAACCATTTAAGACATAAAACATGCATATATAAACATGAAACATCACATAAACAACGATCATTCAAAACCCTCAACCCACCCATGTTCCAAAACAACCATCAAAACCACATGAGGACCTAATTAAAACATATGTTTTCAAAAAGTAACAGTTAGGGAAGAGTAACATGCCTCAAATATCAAAAGTTATAGAGAGAATTTGCCCTTGGGAGCTCTAATTGATCAACTTCTTGGAAACCCTAAGTATCTTGTTGAAGAGAATTTGAGACAGATTGAGAAGCTATTTTAATTTTTTTGGAGTGATAATGAAACACTAAGGGGGTTATAAGTTGTGGGTCATGATTTGGAGAAATGAGAAAATGTCAAAAGGGTCCTTAATTAAAAGCTGAAATATTGATCTCAATGAATACGAGTCACTATACGAATTGTATGGACACGTTATTGCTCATCACCATGAGTCGCAGTCAAGATACTAGTTGAAGTATCCTTCTCTAGTGACCCTATGATTTACAGCATATGACTCGTAGAGTCTAAGTCATAGTCATGATAGAAACACTTGGAACTCACACTGGTTTGGCTACGGATGGGACCATACGACTCGTTTAGTGTCTTTATGACTAATTAGGAGCCACTCGCAGTCAGGCTAGTGATACAGGCTACCTTTAATGGACGCCTTATAATCAGGGTCCTATGACCCGTAATGACTCATTACGACTTATAGGGGGAGTCGTAGTCAGGAAAGTGAGTTCAAAAACTCAAAATTTTCAGTGGCCAACACCCGGGGCATCACTTTCTCCCCCCTTAGGATCATTTGTCCCCGAATCATCTGTCAAGGCATTCATTAGCATGATTTAACATAGAAACACACCCACACTTACCTTTAAAAGGGATAGTAAACAAAGATGGAATGTTTAACACTACCTTAAGCACGAAAATCCATAATGGGGAATACGAATGGGTATTTGGACTTTATGTCCTCTTTCAGCTTCTCAAGTAGCTTTTTTAAACTTTTTGTTCCTCCATATAACCTTCACCAAATTCATAGCATTTGTCCACAACCGAAGGACTTGATGATCCGATATCTTAATTGGGCCTCCTCATACGATAAGGAGTCTGAAACACCAACACTTCCCAATGGAACCACCAGGGAATGATCACCTACACACTTTCTCAACATCGAAATATGAAAAATCTGGTGAATGGAACCCAAATAGGGAGGCAAATCTAACTTATAAGACAAATTACCCACTCTATTCAAAATTAAATAACGGAGAATGAGTGTCCCCTTCTTTCCAAACCGCATCACTCCTTTTATGGGAGATACATTCAACAACACCCAATCGCCAACTTCAAATTCCAACTCCATTTCCCTTTTTTCTGCATAGGACTTTTGGTAACTTTGGGTAGTCTTAAGCCTATCTTGAATCTCCTTCACCTTCTCCATATTCTGATGTACCAAATCAGGTCCGAATAACCTATCCTCTCCAACCTCAAACTACCTAATAAGAGAACGACATATCCTACCGTACAAATCCTCAAACAGAGCCATCCCAATGCTTGCATGATAACTATTATTATATGCAAATTCTATAAGGAGAAAATGATCAACCCAACTACCACCAAAGTCAAGCGTACAAGACTTTAACATATCCTCCAAACTCTGAATAGTCTTCTCCGCTTGCCCATTTGTCTGAGGGTGGAAAGCAGTTCTAAGGTTCCCCTTAGTCCCCAAACCTCTCTAGAAAGAATGCCAAAAGGACGAGGAGAACTGAGTACATGATCAGATATAATGAAAAAGGCGCACCATGCAACTTGATGATTTCCTCAATGAACAAATTTACTTAATCCTCAGTCGAGAAATAAGCCTTCACTACTAAGAACTAAGCAGATTTAGACTTCCTATCCATGATGACCCAAATCAAATTAAACTAATGGCGGGACCGTGGAAGACTAGTAACAAAATCAGTATTCATCACTTCCCAATTCCATTCGAGTAACTCAAACTCTTGGTACAATCCATTAGGTCTCAAGTGCTCCACCTTCAATTGTTGATAGATGATACACTTAGCTACAAAATTTACCATATTGTGTATCATGATACTCTACCAATAGATATCTTTCAAATTATGGTATATCTTCACCAAGCAAGGATAGACAGTGTACCTTGATTTATGAGCCTCAACCAAGATCCTCTCATGCAGACCAACAATATCGGGGACACACAACCTGTCAGTATCTCAAGATCCCATCACCACTAATCTAAAAAACCATCACTTTTATCTGGACCACATCATTTTAAGCCACATCTAGATCAAATCTAAAACCTATTTCTCTTTCACTTTAGCACTAACGGATGACTCACCACCTTTTGGAATATCACACCTCCATTATTAGAGTCCAAAAGACGAACTCTAAGGTTACAAAATTGGTGAATATCCTTCGCAAAATCTCGCTTCTCCTTATCCACATAAGATCAGGTTCCTATAGATAGCCTTTTAAGAGCATCAACAACTATGTTAATGTTACTTGGATGATAGTGAAGATTCATATCATAGTCCTTGAGAAACTCAAGCCATCTCATTTGTCTGAGATCCAACTTCTTTTGGGTAAACACATATTGCAAGCTCTTATGATCTGAGTTGACGTCAGCATGAACCCTATACATATAATGGCGCACAACCAATAATTCTATGTTGTGTGTCAGGTAATTCTTTTTATGTACATTAAATTTCGTAGAAGCATATGCAACCACCTTGCTATGCTACATCGAAACACAACTCAGTCCCACATGGGATGCATCATAATAAACCACAAAACCCTCGGTACCCTTAGGTAGAGTCAAAACCAAAGTATAAGTCAACTTATCATTTAGCTTCTCAAAAATACCCTCACAAGCATCTGACCATAATAACTTTACCTTTTTCTGAGTCAACTTAGTCAATAGGGCAGCAATATAAGGAGAAGTTATCCACAAACCTGCTATAATAACTCGATAAACCCAATGTCGGTTGATGTCGGTTGAAGTAGTGGGTCTAGGCCATTTCTTAACTGCCTCAACTTTCAGTGGATCCACTATGATCCCCTAACTAGGTACAATATGATCCAAATAGGTCATAGAATTCAACCAAAATTAACACTTAAGGAATTTAGCATATAATCATTAGTCTTTAAGGGTTTGTAACACTACTTGGAGATGATCGATATGATCTTTCTTACTCTTATAATACACTAGGATGTCATCAATGAACACAAAAATGAATAAGTCCATAAAATACTAAAAAACTCTGTTCAAAAGATCCATATATTCAGTGGGACATTAGACAAACCAAAAGACATGACCAAGAACTCCTAATAGCCATACCAGGTAGGAAAAGCAGTCTTAGGGATACCCACCTCCCAAGTTTTTAGCTAATGATAACCCGACCAAAGACAACTCTTATAGAAGTAATTAGCACTCTGAATTTAGTTAAATAGGTCATCAATCCTAGGAAGAGGATACTTATTCTTCACTATCACCTTATTCAACTGGCGATAATCTATACATATTTAGAGGGACCCATCCTTCTTATGAAAAAAGAGCACGGAAACAACCCATGGGGAAATACTAGGACTAATAAAACCCTTGTTAAAAAGGTCTTTCAACTCAGCTGGATCCACTTCATAGGGAGGGATGGAGAAAGGATGACAGCTCAAAAGAAGATCAATCCTAAAAACAATCTCCTTATCAGGAGGAACACCTGAAAGATCATTATGGAACACTTCAAGAAATTCACAGACCACCAGACAGATTAAAAGAATCCTATGAAATAGAATCTTTAACCTACAATAAATGGTGTATACACCCCTTGGAAATCAACTTTTAGGCTTAAGATAAGAAATAAACCTTCAATTACCAGTTCATTCAGGACATGGGAAATTGAACCCTTGGATTATACATTCAAGAGATGCATAAAATGAATGCAAATATTCTATCCCTAAAATCAAATTAAAATTAACCATATCCAACTCTATCAAGTTTACCAACGTCTCTCTACCATAGATAAGTACAATACAACCTTTATAGAATCTTCTAGAAACCACAAAATCACCTATCAAAGTGGATAAATAAAAGGTATCTAGAACACACTCAGGACCAAAACCAAAATGAATAGCCACATAAGGGGTAACATGAGAAAGGTTAGACCCCATATTAAGTAGATAATACAAATCATGGGAAAAGAATTTGCAATGTAACAATGATAACATCCGGAGATTCATCAAATTCCTGGCAAGTGGAAATAGTATAAAGGTAATTCAGAATAGTGCTGAAGCTTGAAGCAGCATCCTTTGTTGTAGGAGCTGAATACGTTGCAATAGGAACTTTATTAGCTCTAGTAGCAACCCTAATTAATAGGCAATCTTACTACAAGTGGCTCAACTAACCATACTTAAAACACATATTCCTCCCTTCCTAACAAAATTCATGATACACCTTCCCACATAATTGACAAGGAGGATAAGATGAGACTAATTGAGCTCTACAAGCTTAATATTAGGCACCATATATGCCCTAAATACAATATTGCTCTACAAATAACAGTCACCAGATGACTTAGGATATTGAGCACTAGCCATAGAATAAGAACCAGAATTGCCCCACTTCTTTTTAGACCATTTTCCAATAGCTCTACCACTCTACTGCTGACCCCCACCCTAATCTGAATACCAAAACTTCTTACTCTGCCAATCTCCAATTTTTTTCATATTCTTCTTTTTATCCTCAACCTATTGCATCTATGCCATAAGTAAATAGATATCCATATCCTTGTTCAACAAGGTGGCCTTTCTTTCTAAAATTAAATTGCAGGATAACCCAAAAGAAAATTTCCTTATTCTAGCTCTTATGGAAGACACTAGCTTGAGAGCATAATGGAATGACTAGTGAAACTTTAGGGCATACTCTTTCATAGTCATCCTACCTTGCATTAAGTTCACAAACTCCTCAGCTTTAGACTTTCTCAATTCCTGAGGATTAAAACAATCTAGTAAAGAACCTGAGAATGCATCCCATAGTGGCAACTCTATATCGTCATCCCTAGAATAGTCCCACTCCTCATACCATTGATATGCCATATCCTTTAGCTGATATGTAGTAAACTCCACACTTTTAGATTCAGAAATATGCATAACTCAAAAGATCTTCTCCATCTCACCTCTAAATCCTTATAGGTCCTCCTCAACCCTAGAGTCAGTAAAGGTCAGACTGTTGAGCCTTATAAACTACGCAACTTGAGTAACCTTAAAAAAACTCATATAAATACCAGCAGGACCAAAATAACGTGAATGGGATGTCACCAACTATGTCAATTGATAAATAAATCAACAAAACGCAGCATAAAAATGTCACCTTGGGGTGGTGGGGTATGATTATCTTCTGCCTGAGGGGATCGAGGAGGACTGGTAGGGATCGGTGGAACACCATGGAAGAAATTAAGAGTTGGATCTATAGGCCGGGTCCAAACTCTATAAGTTTAATAAGATCCATCAATATTATCCTCAGATAGAATAGAATGGTTTCCATGTACATCAAATTATCTAGGAGGCATGATTGGGAATATGAACAAATGGGTATTATCAAAGATGCAAGACCTTAGACTCTATAGATTGAAATAGAACAATAATAAAGGGAAATATTCCTAAATGTCTCATAGCCTCTTCCTTAGTGGTTAGGTGTGCTACACACCCATAAAAGAGACTTTACTTGAAATTGCCTTTTGGACGCCCAGTGACACCAAACCTAGGATGTGATACCATCTTTTCTATGACCCAAACCAAGACATAGCTATTATGGGTATCTCATGTCCACTGAGAACTGAAGACCACACCCTTTTTACCTAGTCAAATAGGATATGACACTTGTAGCAGCGGCTAAAATTCAAACATACAACAAAATTCTGAGATTAACAAACTAGATTCATATAAGAATGTCAACATCAATACCCAAGTCCCAGTAACATCAACAAGTCCTTTACAAATCCCAAAATAATCTAAGTCGGGATATGTTTCCAATCTTGACAATGACAATGATAATTATAATGTAAACTCGTTAATTCTAGTTTATTAAAGGGAACCAATGGAATGATAAAGTCTTGGAAAAAATGAAATTTCACCACTTCACTTTAAACGACCAATGAATTGAGTTGATTTTTCTAGCATTGCACAAGAAAAGTAGGATTGCCTTCAGACCCAGTATCAGGTAAGGATAAAATATCTAGAGATAATTATTAGGTTGAGCACTAGTATGTTACTCAGGGATAAGGATAAAGTAATGACAATTTAAAATCCAATTCAACTCAATGTACATGTTCATATACAAATACGCATACATATATACGCATACTCACAGATTGGTATGTAGATATACGTATCTATATTTGAGAGGCTATATGAAGGGGTTGTTAATATGGTTGTTGACCTTCTTAGAGAGTTTTCTTTTGTTATGTTTGGTGTTCCTCCAGCCTCTAGTATGGATCCTCATATGGCACCTATTTCTATTAAGTACTCCTCAAACATCGAGTACTATTCCTCTAGTAGCACCAACATCTGAGTATGTTGCACCTGGATTACTATTCATCTATGTTACCTTATTAGACAGTATCTCAGCCTACTAGATTCATTATGCTTACTCTTATTTCTACTACAATGCTATCTTTTGAGGATTAGAAAAGGTTTGAGGGAGTTACTCATTTTGGTCCTCCCAGATTTAATGGTGTTATGGGTGAGGATGCTTATGAGTTTTTTATTGACTGTCAAGAGAAATTGAAAAACTTAGGTTATCTTGAGTCGCATAGAGTGGATTATACTACCTATCAGTTGATAGATACTATAGGAGATTAGTGAAGATCATTTATTGGTTATACACCTCTTAATTCTTCTGAGATGATATGGGATTAGTTTAACAATTCCTTTATGGAGAGATTTGTGCCTTATAGTTTGAGTGATTAAATTAATGATGAGTTTGATCATCTGGAGCAGGGCTCTATGACTATTGTAGAGTATAAGGCAAGCTTCCATACCTTATCAAAGTATTCTTATGCCAGTATTTAGATCAAGTTTGAGAAGATTCAAAAGTTTGTGAAGTGTCTAAAGGTTTCTCTTAAGATGGATACTTCTTAGATAGTTGTAATTAGAGCCTTTTCTTAGATCATTATGGATAATTCCAAGATGATAGAGGGTATTATTAGAGCATCTTATGGAAGCAACAAGAGGGTGCATTATTTTGGTCAGTCTAGAGGTTAGGCTCCCAGTGGTAGAAATTGTAGAGGTTCTCATGGATATCAGGGTAGGCCAATGCAGGCGGCCTTACAAAGTTTAGGTGGTGGATCTTCTGCTTTAGTAGTATAGAAACATAGCTAGGGCAAGTTTAGAGTTTGCTATGTGTGTGATAAGATTGGTCATTTAGCCAAGGACTATCCCCATCGTATGATTAGATGTACACCACTTTCATCTATGAGAAGCAAGGGTACTACCAGAGGTACGAGAGGTAGAGGTAGTGGATCCCACAGTGGTGGTTGTGGGGCTACTCAGATAATTGGTGGTCGTGTCAGTGTTATGCTTTACCCGCTAGGCTAGAATTGGAGGCTTCTGACGCTGTGATTATAGGTATTATCCCTAGTTGTTTTAGATATGTATCTATTTTATTTGACCTTGGATCGACCTATCTTATGTGTCAACATATTTTTATTCGGGTTTTAATTGGGTTAGCGAGCCTCTTGACATGTCTATTTGTGTGTCTACCACTATAAGAGGTTTTTTAGTGGTGTATCAGGTGTATCGATCTTGTGTTGTAACTTTTTTGGTTGTAAAACATGGGTAGATTTGTTTGAGTTAGATATGGTTGATTTTGATGTTATTTTGGGTATGGATTGGTTTCCTTCTTATCATGCTATCTTAGATTATTTTTCTAAGATTGTAACTTTAGCTTCAACGGGTGTGATAAGACAGCTTGGAAGGGTATTCTTATTTGGATCCTAAGAGGATCATATCTTATGTTTAGGCTCATAGATTTGTTCAGAGGGAATGTTTATCTTATTTGGCTCATTGTCATAATACTAGGGTTGTTCACCTTCTTTTTTGGATTTTGTTCATATTGTCCATGAGTTTATGGATATGTTTCCTACAAATTTTCCAAGTATGCCTATGAATCATGATATTAAATTTTCTATTGAAGTTGTGCTGGGCACCAAACCCATTTCTATTTCTCCTTATATGATGGACCCTGACGAGTTGAAGTAATTAAAGGATCATTTATAGAAGTTATTGGATAAGGGTGGGCCTATCATATTTATAAAGAAGAAGAATGGGTTTATGCCTATGTAAATTGATTATCAATAGTTTAACAAGATTACAATTAAGAATAAGTATCCTTTTTCTCATATTAATGATTTATTTGATTAACTTTAGGGTGTTGAGGTATTATTGAAGATTCATTTGAGATTTGGTTATCACCAGTTAAGGATTAGAGCTTTGGATATTTTAAAAATAGCTTTTTTGGACTTGATATGGTCACTATGAGTTCTTGGTCATGTATTTTGGGTTGACCAATGCCCATGTCACATTCACGGAGTTGAAGAATTGGGTGTTCTAATCGTATCTCGACTTCTTTGATATTTTATTCATAGATTATATCTTGGTTTATTCAAAGAGTGAGGTTGAGCATGAAAAATATTTGTAAATTGTTCTTTAAAGATTAAGGGCTGCAAAGTTGTATGCAAAGTCCTCTAAATGTGAGTTTTGATTGGAGTTTCTTTCTTTCTTGGGTCATGTAGGCTGATCCAACCATGGTTACAGTGGTTCGTGATTGGGCTAGGCCTACTTTGCCCATTGAGATTCAGAGTTTTATTGGATTGGTAGATTATTATCGGTGTTTTGTCAAGGGATTCTCATCTATTCCATCCCCGTTGACTAAGTAAACGTAGAAGAAGATTTATTTTTAGTAATCTGATACTTGTGAGGCGAGCTCTCAAAATCATAATAATTTGTTGATATCATCTTCTATCTTCACTTTGCCTAAGGAGAGTGTGGGTTTTACCATCTTTGTGATGCTCCAAGTGTTGGGTTAGGTTTTGTGTTGATGTAGGAAGATAAGGTAATTGCGTATGCTTCTCGTCAGTTAAAACCCCATGAGAGGAATTACCAGACCCATGATTTGGAGTTGTGCAAGATTTGTTTTTTCCTTGAAGTTTTGGAGGCACGATTTGTATAGGGTCTGTTGAGGGATTTTCTTAGATCATCATAGCATTCAGTACTTCATCACCTAGTAAGATCTTAATATGAAGCAGATTCATTGGCTTAAGTTGCTTAAGGAGTATGACATGACTATTCTTTATCATCCACGCAAGGCTAATTTTGTTGTGGATACCTTGATCTGGAAGTCTAGCATAGGTAGCTTGGTGCATCTTTTGAGACAGGAGAAGTCATTGGCCTTAGAGATTCAGTCTTTAGCTAAATAGATGGCTAGTCTAGATATTTTGATCTTTGGGTGTGTTTTTGCCTTCTTGGAGGCTAGGCCTTTGATGATGTGGAATTGAGATAATTTGAGATAAGGTGTTGAGTAGCAAGGCTAAGGAAGCGTCACTTGATTTGGATAGTGTTTTTAGGATTGGAGGCCGAGTTTGTATGGCGGGAGTAGGTGATTGAATTAGATTGATTGTGGAGGAGTCCCATTGTTATAGGTATTTGAACCATTCATGTGTGACTAAGAAGTATCATAATTTGAGGCAGTATTACTGGAGGGGTGGTATAAGAAAGGATATGGCAAACTTTATAGCTTGCTTCTTTTGTTGTAAGCAACTAAAGGCCGAGGATATGAGACCTGGTGGATGTCTTTAAAGGTTACCTATTCAAGAGTGGAAATGGGAATGGAGCATTATGGACTTTTAGATTGGTTTGCCTAGCACTTCGCATGGTTTTGATAGTGTTTGGGTCATCATGGATCATTGACCAAGTTGGCACATTTCCTACCAATTTAGGTTTCCTTTAGTACCGTGAGGTTTGCCCATATCTATATTCCAGAGATTGAACGCCTCCATGGTGTGACCTTATCTATCACTCAGATCATGGTTCTGTATTCATAGCCCACTTTTGGAAAACCTTTTAGGATGAGTTAGGAACTCGAGTTGATCTTAGCATAGCATTTCACCCCCAAAACTGGTGTTCAGTCAAAGCGGTCTATCTTTGTTTTAGAGAAAATATTTGGTGCGTGCGTGATGGATTTTGGGGGCCAATGGGAGCAATATTTGGCTTAAGCAGAGTTTGCTTATAATAATAGCTACCATTCTAGTATCGATATGGCTCCTTTTGATGTATTTCATGGTAGACATTGTCGCTTCACAGTTGGTTGGTTTGATGTTTTTGATGTTAGACATCAAGGTACGAACTTACTTTTTGAGTTTTTGGATAGGGTTTGGATCATTCAGGATAGACTTCGAACGACTCAAATTAGGCAGAATTGTTATGCTGACTAAAGATGTCGTGCCTTGAGATTTGGTGTTGGTGACTATATTCTCCTTCGAGTTTCACCCATGAAGGGTGTGATGAGGTTTGGTATGAGGGGCTAGCTTCGCTTCAGGTATATTTATCCATTTGAGATTCTTCAAGTAATTCGTGTGATGTGGCCTATGAGTTGGCTTTGCCCCCAGATTAGTCGGTTGTTCATCCAATTTTTCATATTTCTATGCTTTGTCATTATATTCCTGGTAAGTATCATGTCATACATTGGGAGTCAGTTCAGTTAGATGAGAGGTTATCTTTTATTGAGGAGCCAATTTTTATTTTTACTAGGGGTGTTAGATGGTTGCATTCTAGAGTAATTCTTCTGGTTAAGGTTCAGTAGCAACATCGATCTATGGATGAGGCTACTTGAGAGGTCGAGTTTGATATATGTAGTTTGTATCCCCAGTTGTTCATTGATTCAGGGATGTCTTTTTCTTAGTTTGAGGATGAACTAGACTTTTAGTGGTGGATGATGTAACGACCTGAAAATATAATGAAATGTGTGTTTCTGCATGATTTGACTATTTTTGTAATGCCCCGAGTTTGTACCCTGGACGCTATACGATGCTTATAATCCGAAAGAACCACAAGCTAACCCATGACTGGTACATGAAACAATAACAGTGTACTAAATGTTTTAAATATGTGGAAATGGGAAGAAACTTGCCATTATGTTCAATACTATAAATAAATCTGAATGTGGTATCAAAATACCAAAAATGAATATAAGTACTAAAAAATAGAACAACTGTCTGAAAAATAATCTAGTCTAGAAAGCCTCTAACTGTCTGAACTGTGGAGTTGATGGGACAAGCCCCCAACTAACTCCATCTAATAAAATAAAACTGAAGTACTATAAATACTAAGCATATCCTCGAACTATGGGGACTCACCACTACTCTGAAAGATAAGAATCTGAACTGCTAAGGGTGCTCTGGAGCCCGTGCATCTGAACCTATGAAATAAGACATCATAGCATAAAGAAAATCATACATCAGTACTTTAAATATACTGGTATGCTCAGTGAGGTAGGATGATATGCATGGGTTCATATGCATGCACAATAATAATTGAATCACATGAGTATGACTGAGTAAGAGTACATGCATGAATACAGAGACTTTAACTGAGATCGTGCTAATACTGAGTAATGAATTGGAATACTGATAATCGATATTTGAGTTTACTAATACTGTATTACTGATTAGCTGAATGACTGTATCTGATAGTTCTGACTACTATGGAACCATATTGAGTTCCATACTGAGCTAAGTGACTATATGTGATAGTCCTAGATTTGTAGAACTGAATTGAGTTTTATTCTGTGACTAAAACTGGAACTAAGACTGTGGGAGGTAATCATCTAATCGACATTCCCCTTCTCTAACTGATTTAGGGTACAACCTGTAACCCTATTGGAAGGGTATCAATACTATGCCACGGGTAAGGACAAGCTGTTAGTTAACCCTCTCTGACTGAAAGCTCTTTCTTCAACCCTTGCTAGCAGGATAACTCAGATGAGAAGTATCAATCCTTAAAATAACTAGAAGGAAGATACCTCAACCTAAGATGGCTACATAGTTCTGTAATACAACGATTGCTTCTACGGGTCAAACCCTCTGCTGTCAGGAATGCCCCCATCCCTGGGTTAACTAGATGCTAAATCCTTCTCTTAACTGAATAGACTCTGAACTGATTTCTAGTCTATACTAGGTTGGACTAAATTACTGTTTAGATGAACTGAACTAAGCTCACTGAGTTCTATTGACTGATGGAATACTACTGAATTTTGTTAGCTGACTGCGTTTACTGAGGTCTATACTAGATACTGAATTAGACTGGACTAATATGGATTCTACGGAGTTTTCCTGAGTTCTGTAACTGAATAAGAGTACTACTGATCGTGTCGTGACTGATACTGTTCAATGACTGACCATAGCTCTATGTAATCAACTAAATTGTCGGGTACAAGTACCCCCAGGAATCGATAGCATAAATTAAGAGACATGGCATAACATGAAACAGGTAAACTGTGAGCTTGATCATCTTTCATTCATTGGGGCATTTTGACAAACACTTGTATGATATAACTTGCACATAAGCTAACTTGGCATGATTTGATTCTCTTAATAGTTCACATGGACAATTTATAAAGCACTTGGTAAGCATAGTATATGCACATAGTATTGAAAAACAAGTGAGCATCATAATTCATCTCTAATTTCTCAAGTCAAGGGTTTATCATGGATGCACATGAATCTACATGCATAATGATCAATTTTACATGATTTATATATATACATAAAATCATGAATTAGGAACTTAATCCAAATAGCGATCATGGATGCACTTTAATTCCAACCATGAAAATCATAAAATCAATCACATGAAGTTCAAAAGAGACTCTTGGACTCCAAAGAACCCTTGGTTGAACACTTTACATATCTTGGTTAAGGAATTTCTGAAAATTGATGGTAGAACTTCTTGAGATTTGATTCTTGAATCGAAAACCCTAAGGCTTGTTCTTGAGTGACTTTCAGAGGAAATGAGTATAATTTTGTGAATTACGGCTGAATTTTATATTTTTGGGGGCTGCAGGTTGGTTGAAAAGACCTAATTACCCTTAAAAATGCAGTCTTTTAATGAATAAAAATTGGGCTACCGACGCACAGGTCAACGTGGCGCGTTGATGGAATTGCTGTGATAGTCAATGTGCCATGCCATATTTGCATCGATTCACTAAATTTGAACACTGGTAGCTGGGGAAAATATTAATCAATGCGATAGTCAATGCGGCGCGCCAAGATTGCATTGATACACTATTTTAAGATTCCACGGGAGCTTCAAACAAGGTCTGAACAATCTGAAACTTGTCCAAAAACACCTACGGATATTTCTGATCATAGATCAACCTAAACATCAACATGTAATTGACGTAAAGTTCTCAAAAAAAATTTCCCAACCTTCATAGGCTAAAATGACACTAAGTCTGAGTACTTATCTAAAATATCTAAGTCTGGGACCCCTCAACAAGTGTAAAGGATTGAATTAAGCTTAGGATTTTACAGGGTCTTACATTATCTCCCCCTTGGAACATTTATCCTCAAATGAGACTACTGAGACTGAGAATACTGAGAAACTGACTTACCTTCTGGACATGAACATCTGGAACATGACTATATGACAAATATTACTGGTATTTTGAATTATCATATTGAACATACATATCTGATGCATGGATGTTGCTGAACATGATTCATTAATGCATAACTGGGATTACTGATAAACTGAATTTATGTACTGAACATGCATATCTGATGCATGGAGACATGACTGAACTGGCTCATGAACGTATAACTGAGCATGCAATGATAACTGATACCAAGTTTGTATCTAAAATCTGAACATAAAACTAACTAAGCTTAGGGAAATTATTACCTTGAGCTGAGTCTGGATTGGCGGATAATAGATGAGGATAGTTGGTTTGCATGTCTTTTTCTGCTTCCTATGTAGCTCCCTCAACTGACTGATTCTGCCAAAGAACTTTGACTAGAGGAACTTCTTTGTTCCTTAGTTTGCGAATCTAATAGTCAAGGATTTCGACTGGGATCTCTTAATAAGAGAGGTTGTTCTGAATATCTATGCCCTCAATAGGGACTACGACTGTTGGGTCACCTATGTATTTCTTTAGCAAGGAGATATGGAACACTGGATGAACTAAAGATAGATCTGAAGGCAACTCAAGCTCGTAAGCCACCTTTTTGCAATGACTGGGAAACTTGTGAGGGTCAACATATCAGGGACTGAACTTCCCCTCCTTGCTAAACCTCTTCACCCCCTTCATGGGAGAGACTTTCAAGAATATGAAATAGGTAATATTTAACTCGAGACCCTTTTACTAAACACGCATGAATGAGAACATGAGAACATAACTAAGTCTGGAACGTGATACATGAACTAAATACCGTGAACCGATTTGAATATCGTGAACTGAATTGAGCCCCTTGAACTCGGGGGTTATAGTGCATCCCCCCCCCCCCCGAGACATTATGACCCTCAAAGAATGCTAGTTTCGCTGAGATACTAAGGAAAAAGCTAGGAAAATGCACCAGACAACTATAAACTGAGTCGTGACTGAGTATCTAGGATCCAAAACTAAAACATGATGCATAAATTAAGATGATCATGCAACTACTAGGTTGCCCCATCTTGGAATAATTACATTCATGGGACTTCGGATAGTGTGACAAGTGGGTAAAGTTGGGAGACGAATGTAAAGCCCCGAAAATGGGTGCCAAAGCATCACACGGTACTTAAGGCTACAAGTAGCCCCAAGCTAACCCTTTGAGCCATTTTCATACAATTTAACACTCATCGACAGGATTACTATAATCAAACATCAAGATATTCTCCATAATATCATAATTCAAGATGAAAGAGATGCGAAAAGTAACAAAATACGACCTCTTCACAAGACTAATCAGTCTAACCATCTAGTCTGACAAGCCTCTACTAAACTGTATAACACTGATCCATTGGGACAGACCCCAACTGACCCTAACATCAGGGAATAAAATGATAACTCAAAATAAAAGAGTAAAATCTGAAATAACCAGTCCTCGAACCATGAGGACTCACCACTGTAGAAAATGTAGATCAATGTGCTAGGAGAATCACGTAAAGCCGTGGAATGAGCACCTGGACATACATTATAGGGAAAATATAGCCCACGTAAAAATACATGGTTCAGTACCATGGAATATGGATTGAGTATGTGAGGGTGTATGCAAGTTTTCATAAAAGTCCTATATCATAAATATTCATAGGAAAATATGCATGCTGTAATAAGAGACTCACATAGCTGGAAATAAAATCATCATAATCACCATAGAGTAAAACACATCGGTAAAAACATGTGAGTCATTATAGTAAATCCAAATCACTTTCATAATCATTTTCAAGTCATCAAAATGAGTAGCTTTCATAATAATTCTCTTTAAGATTTAGAAATATTCATCAAATTCTTCAAAAACGATAACTATCTCAACTCACACTTTCAGACTATTATATTTTTCATCTCAATCAGAAGAATACACACACACACTGGGAGTCTCTTACAACTGACATAATCAATGTCAGCTACATAGAGTCCAACGTCCAACCCACGTTGGGGAGAGCTGTCCTATCCTTGCCATTGGAGTAGGATCTTAATCTTTTGTTCACTAGTGATCACTATATCAATCAGCCTTAGGCTCATATCCTACGGGGGCACATTCTCCAGGAAAGTACGAATCACATCTATACCTCCCACTCGGTGCTAAATACTACTCCTGGCTTGAGATCAAATAATTTTAAAAGAAAATCCACAACAACACAATTCAACGATTCATATCGAGAGCCATCATGCTACCCCTTTTTCATAATAAATCAACATGTGGATTTCTTTTCTCATTCGAGTTCAAAAATAACTCTTACAATACCAAAAGGTCAAATCATTAAAATATCAAGGTGTGTATAGCACATTACTTCACCAAAGATCATAATCTCAAAGAGGGCTTAAATCCCATATATCGACACTTGAGCAAAACATTTCAAGATTTGTACTTTGTATAGCAAAAAAGTATAACTCATATGAAAATTTGGAAATTCAACTTGAAACATGATATTAACATCAAAACTCAAGGAATTTATCTTTGAGACATCACAAAAATATCATATTTTCTTGAACAAGAAAATAGGATAATAGTTTCCATCTCAAATTCATAATTAAAGAAGTAAAATCATGTATCTTCGTAAAATAATACAAATTTTTGGGTAAAAGAACAAAAGCACGTTCTTGTTGAAAACCCCACATACCTCTATGGTAATGGATTCTTTGAAAGATTGGACCCTCAACATCGATTGTGCAACCCTAGTTGTTTTTCTCCTTTAGAGCTCTTGGATGATGAACATAGATTGATAATAGGGTTATGATGTGTTTAGATTCTATAAAATTCGTAAGGTTAAGTTTAGGGGTGTGTAAGGTGTGCCAAAAGACTTAATTTCCCTCAAAATAACTCAAAATGGAGTGTTTTTACAACTTGAAACACAAAGTGTGCGCCACATTGCTTATCGCATACATTTATGTATGCGCCGCATTGCTTATTGCACACATTTAAGAATACGCCGCATTGATTATCGCAGACATTTAGGTATGTGCCGCATTGCTTATCACACACATTTAGTTATGCACCATGTAGCTTATCGCATACCTATTCCAGTAGCCATGTGCGATTGGTTAGGCGACACACTCTATCTTGCAAAGCCATAACTCCTTGATCGGGTGTCGGATTTTGATGAAATTGGTATCGTTGGAAAGCTAATTCGATTCTCTATAAGTTGGTGGGTAGAAATATGCAGAAATACCACATATTTATCAAGTTATGCTCATTCAAAGATGATAGGATTTTGAAACTCTTAGCTTGTACTACCTTAAGTGACTCATATAACCACACTTAACACATCATAAGCTCTCTTATAACTAGGGTACTCTTGGTAATTCATGTGCCCAAATATGGCTTACAGAATTGAGGGTTTCACATGTACGAACAACGGTTTGCTTTCTAGCTTAGAAAAGTGTGGGGCATTACAATATCTCCCCCTTGGGGACATTCATCCTCGAATGACGCTGGGTATACTAAGAGTAAAGAGAAAATGAAGGGTACATGGCTGAAGCAACTTTCTAATCTTGCCTATACTTCATTTTACATTTTGGACACAACAAGGAGTGTATGACTCATGAAATCATAGCTGAATAGCATAAAATAACTGCTGAACTACTGCAATTCTGCATAGAAAAGGAATGATTTATAGCAGAATGGTACCTTCGGCTTGATCAGGGTTCACTAAAAATAGGTGAGGATACTTAGATCGCATATCCGTCTCGGTTTCTCAAGTTGCACCTTCAATATATTGGTTTCACCACAACACCTTGACCAATGGAACTACTTAGTTCCTTAGTCTTCGGACTTGGTGATCTATAATCTCAACAGGAACTTCCTCAAAAGAAAGACTATCTTGCACGTCAGGGTTTTTTTGAAGGATTTACAACAACACAATCACCAACGTGTTTCCTAAGCATGGAGACATGGAAGACAGAGTGAATGGAAGATAACTCTGAAGGCAACTCAACCTCATACTCTACCTTACCAATACGGCTAAGAACTCTGTAGGGGCCAACATAATGGGGACTAAGTTTCCCCTTCTTCCCGAATCTCTTCACTCCCTTCATGGGTAAAATCTGTAAATACACCAAGTCACCAACTTCAAATTCAAGGTCTCTTCTCCTTTCAACAGCATACGACTTCTGACGACTCTGTGCGGTTTTTAATCTTTCTCTAATGACTTTGATATTTTCCATAGCCTCAAAGACCGAATCAGGACCACTCACGACAGCTTCACCCACTTCAAACCAACCAATAGGTGACCTATATTTCCTCTCATACAAAGCCTTAAATAGAGCCATGCCAATGTTAGAGTGAAAACTGTTATTGTAAGCGAACTCTATCAATGGTAAATGCTCATCCGGACTCCCCTTAAAGTCAAGAGCACATGCTCTCAACATATCCTTTAAGGTCTAGATGGTCATCTTAGCCTGACCATCTGTCTGCAGATGGAAAGAGGAACTCAAATACACTTGGGTACTAAGACCCTTCTGAAAATCTCTCCAAAACTGTGAAGTGAACTGAGTACCCCTATCTGAAATGATGGACAAGGGAACTCCATGCAATCTGACTAATTTCCGAATGTACAATCTAGCATAAACCTTAGTAGTAAAAGAACTATGCCTAGGCAAGAAGTGCGCAGACTTAGTCAATCTATCCACAACAAACCAAATAGAATCATGATGGCATCGGGAAGGAGGTAAACTAGTCATAAAATCCATGTTTATCTCTTCCCACTTACAAGTGGGAATACCGAACTACTTCATCATACCACCAGGTCTTTGGTGTTCTACCTTAACCTGTTAGAACGTCGCACACTTAGCCATAAATGCTACTATATCTTTCTTCATGCCACTCCACCAATAAATTTCCAGCAAGTCGCGGTACATCTTAGTGGCACCAGGATGAATAGAATATCGCACGCCGTGCGCTTCAGCCATAATTATCTATCTCAGATCATAACATTCAGAACACATAATCTATCCTGCAATCTCAACACATCATCTCCCTCTTGGGAGAAAACGTCCACCTTTTAGTCATACCCGGATGGTACAACACACTCATATCATAATCTTTTAACAGCTCTAACCACCTTCTGTACCTAAGGTTCAACTCCCGCTAGGTAAATACATATTGCAAACTCTTATGATCAGTGGAATCATCAACGTGAACACCATACAAGTAGTGTCTCCAGATTTTTAGAGCAAACACAACAACAACTAACTCAAGATCATGGGTGGGGTAATTCTTCTCATGGGGTTTCAACTGTCTAGAAGCATAAGCTATCACCTTACCCTTCAGTATCAATACACAACCCAAAATAACTAAAGAAGCATCACAATATACTATAAAACCCTCAACACCATTAGGCAAAGTCAAAATAGGGGTTAAAGTTAGTCGAGTCTTCAACTCTTGAAAACTCTTATCACAAGAATCAGACCACAAGAACTTCAGTTTTTTTGGGTCAACCGAGTCATAGGAGATGCTAGAAAGGAGAAACCTTCAACAAAATGGCGGTAATAGCCAACTAGACCCAAGAAACTTTGGATGTCAGTCGGAGAGATAGGCCTAGGATAATTTCTAACAGCTTTTTTCTTTTGGGGATTAACTCTAATACCCTCAAAAGAAATAATATGACCCATAAAAGCAACTGACCTCAACCAAAACTCACACTTTCTGAATTTGGCAAACAATTGATGGTTTATAAGAGTTTACAAGACAATTCGGAGATGATTTGCATGTTCATTCTCACTACGGGAGTACACCAGAATATCTTCTATAAATACGATAACAAACATGTCAAGATATGGTCTGAACACTCGATTTATGAGGTCCATGAAAGTTATCAGGGCATTAGTTAACCCGAAGGGCATAACAAGAAACTCAAAATGACCATAGAGAGTTAAAAAAGTTGTTTTGGGGTGTCACACTCCCTAACTTTGAGTTAATGATAGCCGAATCGAAGGTCTATCTTTGAGAAGTAACTTGCATTTTGCAATTGGTCAAACAAATCATCTATTCTAGGAAGAGGATACTTATCTTTGACAATGACTTTATTCAACTAGCGATAGTCAATACACATACACAGGGAACCTTCTTTCTTTCTCATAAATAACATAGGAGTACCCCAAGGGGAAACAATGGGCCTTATAAAACCCTTATCTAATAATTATTTGAGTTTCTCTTTCAACTCCTTAAGTTCTGCAGGTGCCATGCAGTAAGAAGGAATAGAAATAGGCTGAGTATCGGGAAAAAGATTGATCCTAAACTCTATCTCTCTATTAGGTGGTCTCCCTGGGAGATCTTCCAGAAAGACATCAGAAAAATCATTGACAATTCTAACTGACTGGAGAGTTGGAGTCTCAGACTTAGTCTGCTTAACTCTAACCAGATGATAAATGCACCCCTTGGAAATAAGTTTTCTATCTTTAATATATGAGATAAAATGACTCTTGGGAGATATAGAACTCCTAGATCACTCAAACACAGGTTTATTAGGAAATTGAAACTTGACCACTCGGGTACGATAATCTATAGAGGCATAACAAGAATGAAGCCAGTCCATACGCAGAATAACATTGAAATGCACTATGTCTAACTCAATCTGAGCAGCCAACATGACTCTATGAAGGACTGTAACAGGACACTTTCTGGGGTAAAAACTAAGATAGGCTCAAGAATATTTTCAGGACCCATTTAAAAATTCACAGCAACCAGAGGTATAACATATGAAACACTGCACCCAAGGTCCAATAAAGCATAGACATCAAATTGAAGTATACAGAGCATACCAGTATCAACATCGGGACCGTCCTCCTACTCCTGGCAAGATAACAAAGAATACAACCTATTCTGGCACTGACCACCAGTATTGCTAGAAGAGGCGCCCTGAGTGAGGGCTGGGCAAGTAACCTGAAATGGAGCACTAGCAGTCTGAGTCTGATTTTGAGGGAGATTATCATGACACCCTTTCCTGGCATGTGGGCACTCCCTAAGTTTGTGAACCAAGTCACCAAACCCGAAACAACCTTTCTTGTCACCCCAACACTCACCCGGGTAGGTTCTACCACACTTAGGACACGGAGGATAATTTGGCTTACTGCAAGCACTGTATTGGGACCTGGCTGCATATGACTTTCTACCTTGCTCCTGCCCACCCCTAGGTATGGGAGCACTAGATAACGATAGTGCTGGTGTAGATGAACGGCTCTAATACTGAGGGTGATTCCCTCCCTGCGATCTAGTCTGACCCTATCAGTGCTGCTCGGACCTAGGTCTCTTATTCCCTCTCATTCTATCCCTTTCCTTGATCTTGTCTGCTTCAATCTCTTGGGCATGACTGATCAGCCTGGAAATATTCATCTCACTATTTAACATAGCAGACCTACACTCCTTAACAACATAGCTAGACACTCCTGTCATAAATTTACTCATACTGGCCCAATTATCAGTTACTAACTCAGGAGCATGTTTGACCAATGGATTGAACTTAAGACAATGCTCTTTAACAGTCATAGATCCCTATCGTAAGTTCATGAACTCCTCTACCTTCACCTCTCTCATCTCTAAAGGTAAAAACTTATCCAAGAATGCATCCTAGAACTCCTTCCAAGATGTAGGGGTGGCACACTTACCTCTACCCTTCCTCCAAGCAACTATCCAATCATAAGAAAGGTCTTTTAACCAATATGTTGACAACTCCACACTATGCTCCTCAGATACATGTATTACATAGTAATCTTTCGCACCTTCTCCAAGTACAACTATGGATCCTCATCTATCTTGGACCCATAAAATTCCAGCGTATTTATCCGTATAAAGTCATTAATACTTATAGTAGTTGATTCACCTCCCTACTGTTATAGAGCCGGGGCTGAATTGGCTTGAATATTTCATAGTGACATCTTGGGCCAGCACCTGAAAGGCTGCCCAAAATTCAGCATGGGACATATTTTCATTCAGTGGGTCAGCAGGCTGGGGTTGCTGACCATCGTTATTTCTTGTAGCTCGGTGAGGAGGCATATTCTAAAAGAGGAGAACATGAATTAATAGTTGAAAGGAAATAATTGTAAGCACGATGGGCTTATAAAAAAAAGAGAACATTTTTTCCTAAAATGTCTCGTAGCCTCTTTCTCATAGATGTGGCATGCTACACACATCAAGACTCTACTTAACGCGGCTTTCCAGACTCCCTAAGACCCCAATAACTTTAGGCTCTGATACCAAGTTTGTAACACTGGGAAAATGGGTCCTGAAGCATCACACGGTGCTTAAGGCTACAAGTAGCCCTAAGCTAACCCTTTGAGACGTTTCATACCATTCAACACTCATCGACATGATTACTATAATCAAACATCAAGATATTCTCTATAATATCATAATTCAGGATGAAAAAGATGTGGAAAGTAACAAAATATAACCTCTCCACAAGACCGATCAATCTAACCATATAGTCTAACAATCCTCTACTAAATTGTATAACACTGAGCCATTGGGACAGACCCCAACTGACCCTAACATCAGGGAATAAAATGATAACTCAAAATAAAAGAGTGAAATCTAAAATAACCATTCCTCGAACCATGAGGATTCACCACTACAAAAAATATAGACCAATGTGCTCAGAGAATCACGTCAAGCTTGGGAATGAGCAGCTAGACCTACATTATAGGAAAAATACAGCCCACGTACGAATACATGGGTCAGTACCATGGAATATGAATTGAGTATATGAGGGTGTATGCAAGTTTTCATAAAAGTCCTATATCACAAATATTCATATAAAAATCTGCATTCTGTTATGAGAGACTCACATAGCTCGAAATAAAATCTTCATAATCACCATAGAGTAAAGTACATCAGTGAAAACATGTGAGTCATCATAGTAAATTCCAATAACTTTCATAATCATTTTCAAGTCATCAAAATGACTAGCTTTTATAATAATTCTCTTTAAATGAGGCTTATACTAATACTGAAGTACTAGATTCTAATGGCTAAGCTACTGATAACTGATAGCCATGGTTCTGTAGAAATATCTAAGTTCTTTACTGAATTTTGAGGCTAAATACTGATTACTGAGTACTAAATACAATACCGAACTCGACACTTAATTGAGGCTTGAGGAATAGAACATCTACATCTTAGGTGGATCTACCAAAATATCTAGGCTGTGGATATATATGTCATGATCTGAATTTAGCTTATTCGTTCGGAGGATAGCATGAGTCATAGGTACTAATCCTACTATAAAGAATGACATGCGTACATGAGTCAGGAGCTACATGACCTAATTCTAGAGTTTCTATATTAGTGGAACATGGTTTGTAATATCGTGTGAACTGGAATTCCTTATACTTAGAACTATAAGCATACATGACTTTTGCTAACGTGCTTGAATATGAGCTATGATTATAGAGCTTACATGTAAGATATGAATCGATATCATGATAACTGATGCGTTTTGAGTGTCTAAAATACCATTTTGAGATTATCTGCGTGACCATAACCACTGCAAAAGTAGACAAAAATGTCATCAATGAAGATTGTGACGAACATGTCTAAGTACTGCTTGAACACATGGTTCATCAAGTCCATGAAGGATGTTAGGGCATTAGTAATACCAAAGGACATGACTAAGAAATCGAAGTGGCCATACAAAGTTCTAAAGGCTATCCTCGGGATGTCACATTCTCTGGCCCTGAGATAATGATAGCTTGATCTGAGGTCTATCTTGGAGAAATAGTTGCCAACCTAAAGTTGGTCAAACAAATCATCGATTCTTGGAAGTGGATACTTGTTCTTGACTATGACTTTATTTAGCTACTGGTATTTTATACACATTCTAAGAGAACCAACTTTCTTACACCTAAATAAGACTAGCATACCCCACGGGGACATGCTAGGTCTGATGAATCCCTTATCTAAGAGATCCAGTAACTACTATTTTAATTCTCTGAGTTTTGATGGAGCCATTTTGTATGGTGGAATAGATATGGTCTGAGTATCTGGGAAAAGATCAATTCCGAAATCAATTTCCCTTTTGAGAGAAACTCCGAGAAGATCTTCGAGAAACACATCTGGGAATTCACATACTACTGATACTTATTTAAGAATAGGGGTTTCTGAACTAGAGTCTTGGACTCGAACGAGATGGTAGACACATCTATTCGATATCATTTTTCTAGCCCGAAGGTAAGAAACAAGCTGACCCCTAAGTGATAAAGTACTACCCCTCCACTCTAGGATGGGTATATTTGGAAACTGAACTGGACAATTCTGTTTCTATAGTCGACTAAGGCATAATAGGAATAAAGACAATCTATGCCAAGAATGACATCAAAATTAGTCATCTCTAATTTGAGTAAGTCTGCTGAAGTGACTTTCTATGATATCATAATCGGACAGTTCTTGTATACCCACCTAGCAATGATGGATTTACACATTGGGTAGAGACTGAGAAAGGCTTTTCTAGAATTTCTGGATTGACTTTAAAATTAACTGCTATATCTAGAGTAACAAAGGACAAGGAAGCTCCTGGATCTAGCAAAGCATAGACATACGAATAACAAACTTGTAATGTACCAGTGACCACATCAGGAGAACATTCCTGATCCTTTCGGGACTGAAGATCATAGAGTTTTTATGGGTGTATCCACTGGTGTCCCTAGAAGGGGCACCCTGCTGATTTGAGCGACCGGACTGAGCTGGGGAATGAGTATGCTAACTCTGTGAACCCACCTAAGGACACTGTCTAACTCTGGCTTGCTACGTTCAAAACACACATCGCTACTAGTTCTGCAGATACCCTGGTGGTTTCTGCCACACTACTGGTAGAGAGGATTTGTTCGATCACTTTTTGGCCTAAATATTCTGGCACTCTTATTTTTTCTCCTTTCTTTCCTACACCTCTTCTCTCTACACTGTCGAGTATGATCCATAAGCCTTAATAGTATAATGGCCAGCTAATTTTATTGAGTAGCTACTAAATAAGCTAAGGCAGTGAAAGTAGCTCTAAATTTAGAGTATGATAAAACCTCATTCAGGAGATCTGCCTGAATGGGCAAAGGGGCAGACAAATTTTCATTACATCTTTTGCTAGTTTCTCTAGAAGGCATATTCTGGAAGCCTAAATAAGAGAGGATACTGAATACTGAAAGAAGAGAAACTTTTCCTAAAACATCTCATAGCCTATTTTCCATAAGTATGGAACGCAACACACATATACACAAGACTCTACTAGATACGATGCTCAGACTTCCTAGGACACTGTTGAACCTTAGGCTCTGATACCAAGTTTGTAATTCCATGAGTTTGTACCCTGGATCCTACATGGTAATCATAATCCCGAAGGACCACAAGCTAACCATGACTAGTACCGCTGTAATAATTATATAATAAATATTCTAATTATACAAAAATAGGTGAAAACTTTCCATAAGGTTCAATAAAGTAAATAAATCTAAAAGCGGTATCAAAATACAAAAACTGAATATAAGTACTAAAAAGTTGAACAACTATCAGAAAAATACTCTAGTCTGGAAAGTACCAAACTGTCTGAACTGTAGAGTTGATGGGTTAAGCCCCTAGCTAACTCCATCTACTAAAATAAAACTGAATTACTATAAAGAATAAGTATGTCCTCAAACTATGAGGACTCACCACTACTATGAATCTAAGAATCTGAACTGCTAAGGGTTCTTTGTAGCCCGTGCATCTGAACCTATGATATAAGACATCATAACACAAAAAAAATCGTGTGTCAGTACTTTGAATGAACTGGTATGCTTAGTGAGGTAGGATAATATGCGTGGGTTCATATGCATGCACAATAATAACTGAATAACATGAGTATAACTGAGTAAGAGCATATGCATGAATACATAGATTGTAATTGAGATTGTGCTAATACTAAGTAATGAATCGGAATACTAATAACCGATATCTGAGTTTACGAATACTATATTACTAATTATTTGAATGGTTGTATCTGATAGTTTTGAATATTATGGAACCATACTGAGTTTCATACTGAGATGAGTGACTATATCTGATAGTTTTGAATCTGTAGAACTAAGCTGAGTTCTATTCTGAGACTGAGACTAGAACTAAGACTATGGGAGGTAATCATCTAATTGACATGCCCCTTCTTTAACTAATTTGGGGTTCAACCTGTAACACCAATTGGAAGGGTGTCAATACCGTGCCATGGGTAAGGATAAGTAGTGAGTTAACCCTCTCTGATAGAAAGCTCTTTCGTCAACCCTCGCTAGTGGTATAACTGAGATGAGAAGTACAATCCTCATAATATCTGGTAGAAAGATACCTCAACCTATGCTAGCTGCATATTTTTGTAATACAAGGATTACTGCTAAGGGTCAAATGCTCTACTATCAGGAATACCTCCAACCTTGGGTTAACTTGATGCTGAATCCTACTCCCAACTGAATAGAAACTGAACTAATTTTTAGTCTGTACCAGGCTGGACTAAACGGTTACTGAGATTAATGTTTACCTTAACTCAACTGAGTTCACTGAGTTCCGTTAACTGATGGAATAATACTAAATTCTGTTAGTTGGCTGAGTTTACTGAGGTCTGAACTAGATACTGAATTAGACTAGACTAATTTGGATTCTAGTGAGTTTTCCTGAGTTTTATACCTGTCTGAGAGTACTACTGATCATGTCATGAATAATAATGTTCTATGACTGACCATGGCTCTAGGTAATCAACTAAATTTTTGGGCACAAGTACCCCCAGTACTCGATAACATAAATTAAGAGACATGGGATAACATGAAACATGTAAACTATGAACTTGATCATCATTCATTCATTGGGGAATTTTGACAAACACTTGGATGATATAACTTGCACATAAGCTAACTTGACATGATTTCACTCTCTTAATAGTTCAAAAGGATAACTTATCAAGCACTTGGTGAGCAGAATATAAGCACATATTATTGAACAACAAGTGAGCATCATAATTCATCTCTAATTTCACAAGTCAAGGGTTTATCATGGATTCACATGAATCTACATAAATAATAATTAATTTTACACAAGATATATATATATATATATATATATATATATATATATATATATATATATATATATATATATATATATATATATATACATAGATAAAATCATGAATTAGGAAGTTAACCCAAATAGCAATCATGGATACACTTTAATTACAATCATGGAAATCATAAAATCAATTACTTGAAGTTGAAAAGAGATTATTGGACTCCAAGAATGGAAGGAACCCTTGGATGAACACTTCACATACATGGTTAAGGAATTTCTAAAAATTGATTGTTGAACTTCTTGAGATTTGAATCTTGAATTGAAAATCCTAAGGCTTGTTCTTGACAAACTTTGAGAGGAAGTGAGTATACTTTTGTGAATTAGGGATATATTTTATGTTTTTGAGGGCTGAAGGTTGGGGGAAAAGACCTAAATTTCCCTAAGAACATGGTATTTTAATGACTGAAAATTGAGCTACCGACGCGTAGGTCGACATGGTGCGTTGATAAAATCGACACGATAGCCAACACATCATGCCATTTTTGTATTGATTCATTGGAATTGGATGTTGGTAGATTGAGAAAATATTAATCAACATGATTGTCGACATGGAACAGCAATATCGCATTGATCCACTATTTTAAGATTCTAAGGGATCTTCAAATGAAGTCATAAAAATCCAGAACTTGTCCGTAAACACCTATGGACATTCCTGACATGAATCAACATAAACATCAACATTTAAATGATGTAAAGATCATGAAATAATATTTCCAACCTTCATAGGATAAAATGACACTACATTTGAGTACTTAGCTAAAATATTCTATGTTCGGGACCCCTTGACAAGCCTCAAGGACTGAATTAAGCTTAGGATTTTATGGGGTCTTCCAATTTTACCCTTCCCCATTATTTTAAAGTGGTATTTCTATGATATGGTGGTGATTGGCATGGTTTTCGGAGTATTTTGGTGCCTTTTATACAATATTGTGGTTATTGGTGGCTTTGAGAGTCTTAATAATGGACTAATGTGGTTATCTTTTGATTCATGAAACGGATGGTTAAAAAACTGCACCAACAGATACAAAACATCAATTTTAGGGTGGTAAAATATTTGGTCTGATTTTACGTCTTTTAAATCACATTTTGATCCTCGATTAGAAAATTGTGATTTTAGTGTACGGGAGTCAACTTTATGAAAATGACATCATTTCAAAAATATAATATCGCCATTGAGTTTGGATCATCGAATTTAGTGTGGTTACATAATTTGGTTGCATAAATTAGATCCTAAATGAATCTCGAGGCTTTAGCAAAAACATAGCGAATTTCTAAGTTTTAGGCATCATCTGTTTGGCCTGCAATTGCACCTCTTGCACAGAGGGTATTGAAATCACACAAGGGGATTGTTACGATATCAACATCTCCTTCTATGGTAGGGTGTGCGATCTCACCCTTAGTAGTGCTATAACATGACCCAAAAATCTGAGAGGGATATAAAAGATGCCTTAGATCGCGATTTTGGGTATTTTTCACCTATTCTCTTGAGAGATAAACCCTAAAATAGTAAGAGAGCTTAAAAGTAAAGCTTATGGGTTCTTGGGAAGCTAAATTAATGTCTATTTATTGATTCTATTACATATTTAAGGTGAGATTTTATCCTTTTCTTAATTTATTTCTCAAAACCCCAAAAATCCTATTACTTGATTTATCCCAAAATTTTACTCCTTTTTACTTGTATAATATTTCTAATCCTATAATTTCTAGATTTTCCTCAATTCAACCTTCCAAACAATTTTATTTTTCAATTTTAAACAAATTTTAAAGATTTCACCTGGTAGAGTCTAAAAATGGTTTTTCTTTGATTTGGACACTGTTTTTAACTCGATTTGACTTGGTTTTTCAACTATAGATTCTAAAGGTATGTGATGAGTGGTGAGTTTTCCATTTATTTGCATTCAAAATTTTTGCACACTACTATGATTTGAAGGTAATAGTGAGACATATTTGTGCATAAATGCACTAATTCACATATTTTGCAAGTATACAAATGTTGCGATGAAAAGAGGCAAAATGAGATGAAAGAGGATCAAAATGGGAAGAGAAGAGCAAAAGCTAGAAAACTTATGCAGACTAGGCCTTAGGTACCGCGATTGCAGAATGGCCATCGCGATCGCTATAAGTCAAGAAGTCAGCAAGCTGTGATCACTTGAAGAATTCAGCAATTGCAGAGTTGCGATCGTGGTATAACAGGATTTTCAGCCAGGTAAAAATTATAAAAGCACATAGCCGACTTCAAATTATCATAAAAAGAGCGCAAAATCCTTATTTTTAGAAATCAATTTATAACCCTACCTCTGATTCTGAGCTAAGGGTTTTGTAATTTCTTAGAGCTTGGAACTTAAATTTACACTAATTTGAGACAAGATTAAATTAGAGGATCTTTAAAGTATATATTTGGCTTTTTCTATTGAAGATTCATTTGAGTCTAAAGTGTGGTCTGTCCTCTCTTTATTTTCTTATAAATAACTTTAATGGATATCTTGGTATATTTATTTTCATTATCCTTATGATGTACTATATCTACCTCTTGGGATTATGCTATAATAGGGTGCAATTGCATGTGGGTATTGATTTATTTATGCATATGTTAAATAGGGGAGAAGAGGTCCTTAGGTACAACAATCGCGGCATGAGGATCGCGATCGCAGTATCGCGATCGCACAACTCATGTTGTGATCATGCCTCTTTGTCCAACTTTCTGCATGGTTGATCAATGCGGTTTCATGGAAACCTTTTATCATTCTTATGCTCTTGAGTTATGTAGTCAGGTCACTACAAGTTGTTTAGTTGGGGGTTTCATGCTTTCGCCCTTGTGTGAAGTACATATTGGTTTGTAATACTTAAATTTATTTTACATGAAACATGGAAATTTTTTGAATTGATTGTTTTTATTTTTATTTTCTTTACTTTTAATAATGATGGTGGATGAGACTTTCCCGAAGATGGATTGAGTGACGGCCTTCTTAACAAAAGCTTGTCGTGATGGAGTTTAAGTAATGGTTGTACGGGAAGTTTGAGTACTCATAGCACTAGAACTACAAATGCAAGGGAAATTTTGAGTACCTGTAGCATTTTTGAATTTGGGATCGCACTCATACCATTGGCAAAGTGTAAGTATCCATATGATTGGTTTTCCTGTATAAATCCTAAATATAAGACAAAGGCTTACGTTGTTGCCATGATTAGTAAATTATGCATGGTACAAATGCAAAGCAAACACCTTCTTCCATCCAAAATTTATCGAAAATCAAGGACATGGAGTTGAACGACCCTGTAACAATTTTTTTTCTCTTTTTGTGACTCCAAAATATTTGACTTGTGAAAATTGATGGAGACTCCATTATTGTCTCTAGCGAGATGGGCTATGAGGCCTCCTTAGCAGATTTGCATGCCATTTGTGGTGAGATTATTTGTTTGAATATCATGTATACTTGTACCATATAGGACTTGCCCCATTAGTCTCTCAAAGCTAATTTTGATTGTATTTGGCTGGAGAAATGATGTAGGCCATCTTTGTGAGTTTTAGAAGCCCACTTTAGCCTAAAAATCCTACCCATGCATAAATGTTATCCCTAGTCACCCACTTTGAGCCTTTATCCCTTTCTTTGGCAAACACATTACAAGTCATAAGACTTTTAACTGTTATCCCTCTTTTGAACCATACCCTCCTTGGACTTAGAAATATAATTTGAGGTTAAAAAACTAAGTTGGGGGTGGTAAAGATTGAACGGAGAAACTTTGGACCACGAAGTGTTAGTGAATTCCTACGTGCTTAAGCATTGTAACAAATGAATAAGAAAAAGAAAGGATCCAATAAAGGAAGGAATTGCATAAAATTTGCAAGGAAATAAATAAAATAAAATGGGTTAAACAAGGAGAAAATAGTAGGCACTTATAGTGAATGAAAACAAAGAAAATTGGACCATAGTCAATGGACTGATCAACTAGTGTGATGTAGATGTTCAAGGAGGGCGTAACCATGTTGTTCCTAAACAATATCCTACCTTACCCCGAACCTACATTACAAGCTTAAAAAGGCCTTTGAGATCTCCAACCAAGAATTTATTGTAGTAGTGATTGAAAATAGAGGGAAGTCTATGGCATGGTACTTGTTAACATCAAGAGTTATTGAGAGAGAGAGAGAGTTTCATACTTAAATTACTTATTGCATAATTGATAACTTGGTATGTGGAATTTTCTTTCTTGTGAGGAGGTATGCAAAAAAGTTGAGGTAGGTGATTTTGTTATCTTTTGAGAAAAGAGGAAAAAAGGAGTATAGTTTGGTTGAGGCCAAAAAGTGAGTCACTTCATGAGTATGGGTTATTATTGCATTGTTGCTCTTTGAAGCCTTTTGCATCCTTAGATTATTGCTTTTTATGTTGAGGGAAGAAGTGAGAATGTCTTGGCCCATACGCAAAGAGCAACTTGTTGTAATGAGTAAGCTTAAGGTCAATGTGATCATTGAGTCCTCTAATTTGGACATAAATGTGCATTGTCTCAAAGTAAGAAGAAGTATTGCTTGAGGACAAGCAAGGTTTTAAGTTGGGGGTGTTGATGAGTCGTGAGTTTACCACTCATTTGCATTCATCATTTGGGCATACAACAATGATTTAAGGGTAACAGTGAGACATATTTGTGCATAAATACACTAATTCCCATATTTTACAGGTATACAAATGCTAAGATAAAAAGAGGGAAAATGAGCTGAAAGAGGATCAAAATAGGAAGAGAAGTGCAAAAGTCGGAAAACCTGTGCTGACTGAGCCTTAGGTACCACGATCACGGATTGGTAACTTTGATCACGGTAAGTCAAGACTTCAGCAGGCTATCATCACTTGAAGAATTTAGTGGTCGTAGAGTCATGATTGCGGTAGATCCATACGTGATCGTGGGATAATGGGATTTTCAACCAGGGGCAAATTGTAAAAGCACATAACAACCCCAAATTCTCATAAAAATATCTCAAAAATCCTCATTTTTAGAAATTAATATATAACCCTACCTCCTATCCTTAGCTGAGGGTTTTGTAATTTCTTGGATCTTGGAGCTTAAATTTACACTAATTTGAGACAAGATTAAATTAGAGGAGCTTTAATGTATAGATTTGGCTTTGTCTATTGAAGATTCATTTAAGTATAAAGTGTGGTTTGTCCTCTCATTATTTTCTTATGAATAACTTTGATAGACATCTTGGTATATTTTTTTTCATTATTCTTATGATGTGCTAGATCTACCTTTTGGGATTATAATACAATAGGGTGTAATTGTATTGCGTTGTGATTTATTTTTGCATATGTTAATATGTTGCTTGATTGATTCTATTGTTGCTTGATTAAATTGGCAGGAAATTATGGGTGAAAACCCTAAATACCTAAATGGGTTTGATGGATGAAAATTCCAAGCTCTTAAAATCTCAATCTATCTTCAAAAGAAGGGTTTGGGTATACTTTAGGAAGCCTCATTATCCTTGAAAGAGAGATATGGGAATCTAGCAATAATAGATAATTATTGGGTTTAATTTTCTAATTTTCACTATCTTAGACATAAGGGTGAATATGAGGTAGACTATCCTTTGGGTACCATCCTAGAAATAAGGGTACCTAGTTAAGGTATTGGGTGGCTTTAATTGACACACTTGTTAGGTACTCGAAAGAGTCAATAAGTGACATCTTTGAGGTTTTGTTGAAGAAATAGCTTCAAGGACTTTAAACCTAGCCTACCACATCATCAATGATTAGAATTTGCCCCAAATTATGATGTTCCCATGCATAACTTGCCCCTAGGGAAGCATAGTCCCAAGATCCATTTTAATTGAATATACTCTAATTATTCTTAGTCTTGAATTAGCATTTATAATCCCAAAAATAATCATATCTTTGAAAATCATTAAACCCCCCCCCCCCCCCACCAATGTTTACATCTTTGTATCTTAAGTTTGAATTTAGTAAATACTTTCATTTTGAACTTACCCATTCGCCACTCACATTGCTCCTCATGGATTTGACCCCCACTCTTGTAGGGTTATTATATTGACAACAACCGTTTTGCACTTAAATTGACTTGTAAGTTGAGCATTATTAGTATGGGAAATATATTTTTGAGGTAAAGTTCTAATTTTTTTCCTTTCTTTTCGAAAGCTCATTTTAGGGATTTGTTTTCACCCCAAACCAAAAGTAGGAAATATGGGTATCATTGGCTTAATTTTGACACATAGATTCTTTATTTCTTTGTTTTAGTTGATTTTGGGATCGTTCGTGAGGATTAAGACTTTGGGATCAAAGTATTATGTACCAATTTTGGCATTGAGGTAGGTTATGGATTAAAACTATTAAACTGGGTTTAGTAGTTAATTGTATGAAAAATGCATGTTAAAGGAATGGGAACTAATCATGACTTTGGCTATTTTAATGTGTTGTGCCCGTATGGGGGCCTATATGTGGTATAATAGATATTTTGAGATATTAGGATCCTATGTGATTTTGATATCCTGATATATATGTGAATAATGGTATTGTGTTGTTGAAATGTCTATTGTGGCACCATTTCTATCTTATGATGTATTCATACTTTATTGGCAAGTGAAATATGTGGAATTCACAGATGGTTGTGAATAATGAGTGGATATTAGCTTACTGTGTTATGGTATTAGATCATTGTGGATGGTTGTAAAGAATACATTATGTGGTTGGTTGTAAAGAATACATCATGTGGTTGGTTGTGGAAATAGTCTTCGTGATATGGTAGATAGATTGTATACGGGTTGACAAACCCCACATGGGTCCAACATCGAAAAGTTAGCTTTATAGAAAATATGATATATGGATTGCATATGGGTTGATGAACCCCCATTGGTCCTATATCGGGGAGCTTTAGCTTATAGTTGTATATGGAAACTGTCCAATGGTCTCGTGCATCATGATCATCATCATCTTCTTATACATTACCATTACTTTATTGGGTTCATGTTGTGATTGAATTTCCCTATTGACGTGTCATATCTTTATTTGTTCTATCTTTTGTTTATTATACTTGAATATCTAATATATACATTTTTTCCTTGTTAGAAGTGTATGTTATGTAATGTATACTTGTGTTCTACCTGGTTGTGTTATTGGAATAGATGTTATATATATATATATATATATATATATATATATATATATATATATATATATATATATATATTAGAACTGCTAGTACAAGCAGTGTGGACTACAATTGTGGGATATTTTCTAAATGCAGGTATCATTCCTTTAGTGAATATTTTGTATGCTTTATTTTCTACGTTGGTCGTTCAACCTATGATACCAACTAAGTACAAGTGGATTGTACTCACTCCTACAATACCCTTTTGGTGCAGATTTAGGTTTGTTGTGCGCCCTAAGCTGCTCAACTTGAGCATTTGTTTGAGCTTTCAAGGTAGTTGATGGTTTTCAGATGTCTGAATACCTTTGGCTACCTTTATTTACAGACTATGCCCTTACTTTTATTTCAGAGATAGAGTTTCTCTTATATTTTGACATCTTATGTATTTCTTTTGAATTTAAGTTGTACTAGATACATTCTTATACTATGACACCTAGTTTATGGAGTCATAGTTGCATTGCATTATTTATTTCCACATTTATTATACTTTAAGGTTTGGCTTCATTTTAGAAGCCTTAACTAAAGGGTATTTATGTCTTTTCCCTATTTGTTTATCGGTTTGTGTGATAGGCTTACTTGTCAAGGTTTGCCGCGACAAATGCCATCATGACGTATAGATTTTGGGTCAGAACAAAGCCTATGGTATTTGATGCACATTGGTGAAACTTCTCTCTTGAGAGTGAGTTTCTCTTGACCATCCCTGCATTGGCATGCATTATTCCATCAGAGTGAGTGAGACTTCTTTGTTGGAGAGGCACATGGGTGTATTTCTAGATGCTTACTTCACAGGTAGTGTAACTTGTATATATGCATGATTTTGTTTTGCTAAAGTAAATCCATATCTAGTGTAACACCTTGGGTTTTGGGTCTTTGGAAATTTCTGAAATTTTATCCTTACTTTCTTGACTATGACTCCCCTAAAGAGTCTTAGGGAGTCTTGTCATTGGACAAATCGTAACCAAATTAGAAAGCATGTGGTTAAGTTCTGTTATGAGTATGAGTGGCTCATTGAGAGTTGAAGGACTTTTTATGAGTTGTTAAGTGTAAATTATAGGGTTTCCAGTGTATACCCCAAGTTGTTGTTGGGTTGACTATGGCTAAACCATACGAGTTGTAGGGTCCTATTATGAGTCATATTAGTTGAGTGATAGGGTCAACAGATTATGAGTGCCTTGGATACTATCTTAGCTAGCCCTTGTGGTGACGAGTCTATACGAGTCGTACAGTGACCCGTAGTCACTGATGACTAAATTTTAATTTTTAAATTGAAGGCACTTTGGACAGTTTCCTTCTCACCCAATTAAAACCCCACATTCATAAAGCACTTAAGAAGGGTTATTTCTCATTCATAACCTACTCAAACACTTCCAAATCTTTCTTAAATTTTCTCAAGAAGCCATACTTAGGGTTTCTAAGAAGTAGGTAATCCATGGGCTAAAGGGTTGAATTCTTTTCGTGAAACTTGGTATTTTAGGCATTTTTACTCTTCCCTAATTATTAAATTTCTAAGTGCATAAGTTTTAAAGTGTTGTTCATATGGTATTAAGGTTGGTTTTGAAAACACGGGCTGAGGATTTTGAATAACTGTTATTTATGTGATGTTTCATGTTTGTCCCTGCATGGGTTATGTTTGTATGGTGGTTTTAAAAATCAAATTGATGCATGGGAATGGTGAATGAACTAGGGACTGTGATTTCCAAAACTTGTGACTTTTGAAGTGATTATGACCCTAAACCCATATTGTGAAATTTGTTTTAAATATGAAAAGTATGCATATTAAACAACACATGAACAATTGCATAATGTGAAAAGCAATTGAAGTATAATGATTTTTGAATTTAGCCTTAGGGGGTTGTGTGATTTCCCCAAGCTAATGTACAATTGAACCAAGTGGGTTGTGAATTCCCCCAAGTGATGTAATTGGTTTGGCATATTGATGTTACCTTGGAAGTGTAGTTGGTATGACGATACAAACAATGTATGCCTTAATGTGTAATGGGTTCAATGAATGGGAATGTGTGATAAATAATTTAATAAGGCCTTAATAAGGGTTGTCTAGTTGAGTCATGAAAGTTGAGTTCTCGAGGGACCAATACTGGAAATCAAGGTTGCCAACGCGGGGGTCTATATGATCAGGTGGTTCGAATACCCCACATTAAATTCATGATTTAGTGACTGTGTCACGTTTATATGCCTAGAGGTTTGAGTCTCCCATAAGTGCATATGTATACCGTTTTGTTCGTTCGGCCACATGCACTGGGGCCCTACTAGCTGGGAGAGAGCTTGGCCCATTATTTCGTGGGTTCCTTCTTATGTTATGATGATTGAGCTACACAATCCAGGATAATGTTTTAAAGTGCATGTTAACCCTTGTTCCCGATCCCGGTATGTGATATATATATATACATGCACTGGGGCTTACCAGCTAGGGGAGAGCTCAGCTCATATAGCTCGTGGGTACCTTCTTATGTTATGATGATTGAGCTACACAATCCAGGCTAAAGTTTAAAAGTGCATGTTAATCCTTGTTCTCGATCCTGGCATATGATATATATATATATATACAATATGCATATGTATTTGATTATGTGCATTGGTTTTGAATGATTTGGCGCTATTGATCTTGACATTATGATATCCTTATCCCTGAGTTACATGCTAGTGTTCACCCCACTAACTGTCTCCAGACATTGTATCCTACTGCAATACAGGCACTGAAGATACATTGACTTTTCCTGTGAAGAGTTAGGTGGATCGGCTTGATTCATCGATTCGTTGTGGTGAAGTGGAGAGCTTTCATTCTTTGAAAGACTTAAACATTTAATCTACTTTTATCATAGGCTCGAATTAAGAGTTTTCATTATCATTTTCATTTTCATATATCAGAGTCGGGGACATGTCCCGACCAAGACTGATTTTTGGGTCTTGTGTTAGAAGCCTTTGTTGGATTACTATGGAAATGGGTGATGATGGTTGGTTGTTTAGGCCGGTCGATGGTTATCAATTATAGACATACCCTTTATTCTTTAAACTTATCATTATATGTGTTTGAAATTCATCTGACATTGGCGATATTATGTTGTTGGATTAGGTGCACAAAGATGGTCTCTGGTTCCCATTGGACTTGAGATACCCGTCATCGCCAGGCCCTAGTTTAGGTCATGACAAAGATAGTATCAGAGCCTAGATATGGTGTCATTAGGTGTCCAACAAACCCGTGTCAAGTAAAGTCTCATTTATGGGTGTATAGTGCGCCATACTTATAATGGGGAGGTTACGAGGCATTTAGGAATGTTTTCCTTTCTTGTTTCTCTATTTCAAGCTATAGAGTCTAAGGTTTTGAATTTTCTCAGTCTAGTGGAGCTCAGTTAGCTCCATCATATCCTCCTTGTGGATTATGTGGTCAGGTGTACCATGGTGTTTATGAAGAGGGGAGGAACAAGTGCTTTAAATATTATTAGATTGGTCATCTGCAAAGGGATTGTCCTTCTAAGGTTGCTTTGGGGGAAAATAAGATTCTTGTTTCTACTTCATCAGCTCCCGCACCAAAAGGTGTTGCGTCTTCTCCAGGCACTTGCACTGGTTGGAACCATCCGTATGCTATTACCCCCTCAAAGATTTTGAGGTAGCCCTCGATGTTGTTATTGGTACGCCCAAACTATTTTCTCGTGATGAATATTGTCTACATGATCTTAGGCCTACCCTCTCTTATGTGACCCCGTATGTGACTATCTATTTTGTTTTTGATCCTAAATATATATCAAACCCCTTCTCTGCGGCCACCCCGGTGGGTGACTCTATTGTGGCTAGAAGGGTCTATAGGGGTTGTGTGATGTCATTCTACGATAGAGAGACTTTGGTGGATCTTCCAGAGTTTGACATGGTAGACTTTGATATGATTTTCAGGGTGGATTGGTTGAATTCATCTTATGCGTCTCTTTATTGTTGGACCAAAGGGTCAGTTTTGATTTCCCAAATGATCCGTTGATTGAATGGGAAGTTAGTTCCCTAGTACCCAAGGGAAGGTTCATTTCGTATCTTAGAGCCCAAAAATTGGTTTTCAAAGGGTGCCTCTATCACTTAGTGCATGTTAATGATTCTAGATCCGAAGGTCCTTCCTTGAAGACTGTCCCGGTAGTCTGTAAATTTCCCAAAGCGTTCCCTGAAAATCTTCATGGTGTTCCTTCCAATAAGGAACTTGATTTTGTGATTGATCTTCTCCCAGACACTAGTCCTATTGCTATCCCTCCTTTTAGAATGGCTCAGCCTAAGTTGAAAGTACTCAAGGAGCAGTTGAAAAATCTTCTTGACAAGGGTTATAGCCGCCCTAGTGTGACTCTATAGGGTGCTCCTAGTCTTTTACTATGTAAGAAGACTATGTGCCTTAGGATTTGTATTGATTACTGTAAACTAAATAGGGTGACTGATGAGAGGTGATTTTACCACTCATTCTCACTTAACATTCATGTACATTACCTTGATTTGAATGAATAAATGAGACACATTTATGAGTAAATACACTAATATCCACTCTTTTCACGTATAGAGTTGAAAAGATAGAAATATGTGGATTGGAGCTTAAAATGATGAAAAGAGAGAAGGAAAAGTGCAGCTGAAGACCTGTAATAGAAGAGCCTCAGGTACTGTGGTCGGGGTAGTCAATGATAGTCAGTCAACCGCAGTCGTGTGAGCCTGTTGCGATCGCGGTATCCGTGGTCGTGGCCAAGTTAGTGTGATCATGGATTAGAAAAAATATTCAGTCCACGTGGTTGATCCCAATTTTGACAAAAAGACTCAAACCCTAGGGTAATGCAATTATTCCATCTTCCCCAATTTTTAGGTTTTAACTCTTGACCCCATAGCCTTCATTTTTGGAGAAGAAAATACTGTGTAAATTTTGGGCGAAGAATATATTGGAGACTTTCTAAGTGGAAGATTTGCTCACTACCATTGTTAATATTGTGGTAGAGCCAAGTTTGAAGTAATATTCGCTTAAATCTTCTACAATTTATTTCAATAGAGATTATGGGTATATCTTTGCTTATTTATCTTATATGTAGCTATGTTTCCCTCTTGGGGTTATGTGTGAATAGGGGTTAAAGTGTGTGCGGTTTTTTATTGTTAGCATCTATTTGGTAATTTATGTTTATGAGTTTTATCATTTCTATGATAATTTGGTTGGGATTTGATAGCTGAAAACCCCAAACACCCACATAGGTTTGAAGAATGAAAGCTCCAAGTTCTAGAAAGCTCAAGGCCATCTTCAAAAAAAGGGCTTTGGGTGAAGTGTAGGATTTCATATCATCCTTGAAAGAGGGACAAGGAAACCCAAGCAATGATATACAATTATGTGTGTAGTTTCTAAGTTTTCATTATCTTAGATATAAGGGTGAATTTGAGGTTGACTATACCATGGGTATCATCCTAGAAATAGTGATGCCTAGATTGAGGTTGTGGTTACAAATTTCTGAACACACCTATTAGGTATTCAAAAGAATCAAAG
Organism: Capsicum baccatum var. pendulum; assembly: GCA_030864225.1. Taxonomy (NCBI): domain Eukaryota; kingdom Viridiplantae; phylum Streptophyta; class Magnoliopsida; order Solanales; family Solanaceae; genus Capsicum; species Capsicum baccatum. Next base: position 120,071,065 of record CM061556.1, read on the forward strand.
GGTGAAAGTTTAGGGTTTTGTCGAAACACTATCATCAAAATCTATAACCAAGCCTACCCATATTTGACTTACTAAATTGATGTTGATTACTAACTCCCACATGTCATTCCCTTAGTAATGTATAATCCCAAGACCCGTGCTTAATTTTTAAACTCTAATTATTCGTAGCCCCAAATTTATATGAGAAAAATCCAAACAAAGAAATACTAGTGTAGGAACCTATCTCCCCCATTTTATCTTTTTGCACCATTTCATCGAATTTAACTTGTATCTATCATTTCGAATCAATTTGATCGCCACTCGCATTGTTTCTAATGGATTCAACCCCAACTCCAAAGTTGGGTAAGTATATTGATGACGACTACCTTGCACTTAATTTCACGTGTAAGTTGAGCGTGCTCAACAATGGCACCGTTGTCGGGGAATAATTTGGCATATTAAGTTAATTTGTTATTTTAGTTTACTATGTGTTTGTAATTTTCTTTGTAGGTAGATTTTATTTTATTTTCACTTTACTCTATGGCATCTTCCACCAAGTATGAGTTGGATAGTTGGAACTCCTATCTTGACATCTTATGTTCATATTGTTATGGACTACACATCAGGAGAGATTGTAACTATGCTCCTCGGAGAGAGACAGAATCACCATCTTGATCCTATAGGGAGTATGGTTGTCCTTTTTGTGGTAGTTGAAATGGACATTGGGATGATTGTCTAAATACTCCTCCTCCTATTATACTAACCGAATTGCTAGTTCTTCTTATGGGATTTAATAGGTCTGATGATGAGAAGAAGGAAGAGAAACACATTGAATCCAATAGTTATGACCCAAGGTTATTAGCTATTTTGGATTGGGTAGATGCAATGGGGGAGAATATAGAATACATGAATCAAGAATGCAACAAGTGTCAAGAAGGAGGTATTGGGCAATGAAAAAAATCTTGAAACAATCCCTACCATGCCCATTGACCAAGAGAAGGTTTATCAACAAGAGAAACCAAGCTATTATGAGGAGCTTGTTAGCAAAGGCTCCTCAGTGAATTCCCAATCATCCGAATCATATGAGGAAGAAGCAGCCACAATAAAAGAAATGGTACTAGAGTCAAAATAAAAATCAATGCTAAACTCTTATGACAACTCTAGTTCATTTGGGGGTGAAGATACTTCAGTGGAGCCTAACACAAAATTAGGTGTTGGACCTCATTCAACCCATTTTTCAACCTTATGCTTAGAGGAGTGATGAGGATCCATCTCTTTGTTTAAACAGAGGATTATGGGTAGGCGGAGTTCGACTCTTATATTTTAGAATTTGGCTGAACAACAACTACTAAAAGTCTAAATAATAGCTAGTAGTCCGACAAGCCTCTCCTACTAAGAAACTAGAGAGCTATTCGGACAAACCCCCAACTAACTCGGACTAAACTGAAATCAACTAATTAAATACTATGAAAGATGGAAATCTGGGTAAATGGACCCTCGAACTATGAGGACTCACCACCTATCAAGATGTAGATAGTGGTTCCCAAAATCACTCACGTTGCTGAGACTGAGCACCTGAACCTAGACATATATGTGGATCAGCACTTTTAGGATATGTTGAGAATTTGGGGGTGAATGCATAAGTAAAATTAATATCTCAATGTTATCAAAATTCATAGAATATTCATGCGGTACGTTATGACTCACATGACTGGAATAACTAAAAGCTGAAAATCATAGATCATGAACTATAAAACAGATTGTATAAAATTGGTGAGCCAATACATTTCAAGTCTAAAAACTGAACTGGTATCTGTTATTCTTTACTGTTAGAATGTAGGAAATTCAAGTAAAATCATTTCTATTAGGGAGGTTCTTCTAACAGACATAAACTATATGAGATATCATGGAGTCCAATATCTTATTCCCTTAAGGGGAAAACCTCACGTTAGGGAGAGGTGTCAAACTCTTGCTAGGGAGTATAATTTGAGTGAAGTAATCATATATATAACTGCCATCCATATAGAAATGGGAATACTTAATCTGTACCTACGTTGGCTCGTAGTTTTAGAAAAGTCGAATACGCTAAACCCATATTTTCCGGTCGGTGCTAAATACTAATCCCTTTTATATACATGCTCATTCTATAGGAAATCCACTTTTAAAAGTCATAATGCTTCATACTGAAAGCTAACTGTGCATCTGTTCATTCAAAACTGAATTTAGGTTGTAAAGTGGATTCTATGTCTTAGCGATAGATCAAAATATCAAATCTTTATTCAAAGCTATATATATACATATCATGGGATGCTTAAAAGCATAACCATTCTTGAAATAGCAATATTCAATTAGGGCTTGACAACCATGCATCAATTTCATGTCAAATCATTATGAAGTTCGTGTTTGATAATGAAAATATTCATAATTCGTCTCAAAATCTGGAAAGTATAGTCACACGCATGAATTTAAGAAAGTAGACATGCAATTTACTTGAAATCATAAAAGCTTCAATTAACAATAAATGGGTATGAAACCTAAATTGAAATTCATGTAAAATCATGTGAATTTGTAATTATAACAAGTTTTGGTCACAAAGATAAAAGATATATCCTTGTTCAAGTCCCCACATACTTTAATTGATGAACTAGATAAAGAAGCTTGATTTTGAGTTCCCATTGGTATTTGAGGATTGATTCTTGAATTGGGGACCTTGAATTTCGAACTATTTTAGAAAACGAATGGTGGAATTTGGGGGATTCTTGAAGTTGAATATTGAAGCCAGGGTTTTCTTTGAGAAGGATTTGATGAATAATAAGCATATTTTGCTCAGTAATACATTGAATAATTAGTTTTCATGATTCGGGGATGTGGGCAAAAGACTAAACTGCCCTTGGGATTTATAATCTATAATTGGATTTCCAATTAAGGCTTCACCATAATGCAATGAGTGGGTTACCGCGATGAATTGCGGTTACTACTGGAAAAGGCCATTGCTGATTTGGGCATCACCCTGATGCGGTCCAATCGCAATGACCCTTTGGATCCTTGACAAATACCGAAAAAGACTCCACCAGGATTCGGTGGCCTTCCAACCACTATACTCACCATGATGCGGCCTAATCGCGGTGAGCTACTGCCCTACAAATTCCAAATGTGATCCAAACCTTGTCCAAAAAATCTAAAACTTACCCGAGACATGTTATCTTTACCCCTGAATATAATTTAACTCAAAATTCATTGTCTGGAAGCCCGAAAGTTCAACTTAAAAATCTTCAAAGTTTAAAGGGAGTCAAAATGATTGTCCCTCAACTCTTAGCTTTATTTTCAGGGTTTAAGTGCTTCAAGTACGTACCGAGGGCTGGACTAAGCTAGAAATATTCAGGGTATAACATGGTGTTCTGCCAAATATCATGTACCAATATCCCTATCTAATATTCAACATATTTAATACACTATGTCATGAAGAAGTGTATATAAAAGTCTACCTCGATGTCAAACCATAAATCCTTGAATCACCCATAAATTATCTGCCTTTTTCAGTGATCTTAAAATTATGACATGCTATAAAACTAGTGATCTACATGTTTTTAGGCATAAAACAAGGCCTATATTTCTATATTAATCTTTTGGGTTAAAATTTTGGTCAAGAATGGACTCACAGGGCCCGTATACGAAATCCAAAATTGAATTCGTTATGAGGTCCCTCGAAGACAATAAATATGTGCTCAAAGGTTGAGCATAAACAACGCATTAATCGTGCCTCAAATTAACCTTAAACTTTCAGAATTCAATACCTAATTTCTAAAAATTACAATGAATTAAGATGGAAAGTAAAGGAAAAATTAATGGGAAATAACAGAGGAGAGTTAGACTAGCTTACCTTAACTTATATGGATGATTTCCCACTTTTACTCTCTTTCATATCTTAATTTGGTATGAAAATGATGGAAGAAACGGTGGGCAATCAGGTGGGTAAAGGGGTATTTAAAGCCACTAAGTATTACTTAAGCGGTTACCATGTTTCTTAACTGTCCACACTATCACTTAAGTGATTTTGGGGTTGGTTATTGCTTAAGCGACTCCTAGGCTGGTTAAGAGGACACAACATCGGTTAAGAGTCCTTTGACCAAATGGTCAAGGTCGCTTAGGCAACCCTATGTCGCATACACAGAGACCTCTCAAGCAGTCATATGATTTCTTAAGTGGCTATATTAGCAAACTGAGGCATCAGATTTCTTTGAGTTTAAAACGGAATTTACCCGAGTTCTGGAGATTGTTTGGAACCCTATACTTGCAAAAACGTATGCACCATATAAAATTTGACAATCCAGACTAAATGAAACCATTGAAACTTTCATATGAGCACTTTTCAACTAATTGTAGGGCCCATTCACAGATTTTTATTATTCACATAATCCACTCAGTAGTCCAAAATAAGTTGGAAAGCGTCAAGACATGAACCAAGGGTACACTAATCTAAAACCAATATTTCAGAGCTTATGACGTAATTGGATCTTTAATCTGAGGTCATCTACTAGGAGTTTTGGTCTGAGACCAAATCCTAAACAGCGAATTCTCCAAAATAGAAAAATAAGACTAAAATTGAAGTGATTTATCTGATAACCAAAATGATAGTTTATACATGTCACAAATGACCTATAACTGATATATCAATGCTTGAAATATCATAAATAGATAGGAATCAAGGAAATAACCTAGAGGATCATTACAAATAAGACCACTAAATGTTTTATTCATTATCTGGTAAATGGGAGAAGAAAGTGATTATATATCAGTAGGATTATCAAAGGTGATGGATAGTAGGTTAAATGTAATTGTCAAGTGGGTGTTGAAGCCACTATCTTTTTCCAAGAATAACTTATTATGAATGTTGATAATACTTATCTGTGTATTAATTTAACTTCTTCTAGCTTTGATTACTGAAGAGATTGGTAGAGTTATTAATAACATGTCATCTAAATAGAAAGTGGAAAAGGATGTTTTTTATCTAAAATGGGATATTTCTAGTTGCCCAAATGGTTTCACAAGGCATTTTTATCATATTTGTTGGGACATTATAGGGAAATATGTATATAAAGTGGTGTTGGATTTCTTTGAAGGTAGTACTCTTTCTTAATCCATTGCACACACTGATTTGGTCTTAGTACCCAAGAAAAACACTAGATAGTCCTTTTTAGATTTGAGACCAATTAGTTTGGGTAATTTTCTAAATATGGTGATCTCAAGAATTTTGTTTGGTAGACTGGAATGTTTGTTACCTAATTGGTTATTGCACTGACCCTTTAAGTAATTATTTTTATTTCCACTTATTTCACTATTTAAAGCTTTCCCATAGATTCCCTAATTCATTTATGACTTATTGGAACTGACAGCTCGGTTATCAGGTAGTTCGTTTGGTTTTTAGAGCCAATTCCTTGTTTTGAAGACTTCACTAGTTCAAATTGCCTACTAGACAAAAATATCAGTTAAACAACCTTGTACGCTAATTCTGACTATTTCGACAACTCTAGAATATTGATTTTAGGCAATATAGACTCTTGGTTTAGGTCTCGAGCTTATTTTGAGCTATTTATTAGAAGTTAAGAAAAAGAAAGATGGGTGTGGGACCTAGATTTTATCGGTACAAACTCAGATAAAAATTCCAACTGCGCCATTGAGTTTGGAATGTTGAATTTTATAGGGTAGCATAGTCTATTTGCATATACTAGGTTTAGGATAAATCTCGAGCGATAGGCGGAGATTCCCAACTGGTGCTGGTGCACCCGCATTGGCGAGCCACTAATAGCATATGCAACCTGGAAGGCACCAACAAATGTCATGTAAGAGACATTGGTAGTTGCATAATGAATTCTCTTTGGTAGTGAACAGGTATCCCACAAGAGATACTTTTTTTTGCATAAGTGAAATCTATGCCACACCAATGGTATAACATATGCAATAACATTATTACATAAGAATATTTAGTATACCAGGCCAGGTATCATGTATGCGATTGACGGATCATATTGACTTCTCCCAAGATTGGATTAAATTGTAGCATGAATATGATATAATGCTAGTTGGGCTATTGTAGTGATCTTCGAACCATAATTTGGGTAGAATTGACATAAATTCCTATGTTTGTAGAAGATGTTCCTATCTTAAGGATTGTTTATGGCTTACTTGACATGTAGAAGTTAAACTAAATACCTTAGCCTAGATTGGGATTCAAATTGTTCATTATGGAAATTGAGGATTTGAAATAGGTTCTTCTGGCAATCTTAGGTCAAGACTTGTATAGGCTAAAGTGGACTTATTTATGGATGCTAGGTATAGTTGAGACTAGTATACGTTAGTGTAAGGTTACCTCGTGGATTGATAAATAGTGATGGGAAATTCCCCGGATAATGATTAATGACTCATGGCCATGACTTTCCTCTTAGTTATGATATTGGGCCTTTAGAGACGTTATTACCTCTTAGTTATGATATTGGGCATGTAGAGATGTTATTCCTTCTTAGTTATGATATTGGAATTACAGAGATGATATCCCTCTTAGACATGATATTTGGCCTATAGAAATGATATTCTTCATAGTTATGAATTATGGCCTAGTGGTATATTTTGTCTCCTAGATGTGAGATGCTTATTCATATTATGCCTCCTAGAGGAGAGATGATTAAAAATATACTTTACGGCTAAAGATGGGTTATACTTCCTAAGTTATACTATGTCTTGTAGTTACAAAATGAATTACTAATATGTTTATTTATATGAGTTTTCTATATGTATGTGGGGCTAGGGTCATGATTACGATGTTATTGTTATTCTTGACACATTATTGTGCCAAGGCCATGTTATGATATGAGTTGACCATCGAAGAAGTGTATATCCTTGTAATGGATGTGATTATAGTAATATACATATGTGTATATATTGATGCTTATCGTTCCATTGGTTGAATACTGGTGATGGCACGGATAGATGTGGTATGTTTATGATGTATAGATGTGGTATACTTGGGATTCATAGTTGTGGTATATTTATAATGCATATATGTGGTATATTGATGATGTATAAAATATAATCTTAGTCATTAAATCGGTAAATAAAGTGACTTTAGCTAAAATATAATCTTAATATTGTTTCTTTCATAAATAAGGGTCAAAGCCCACCTCTTTCCTAATGGTTCTCTCCATAACTTTAACTGTCTGTCCTAATGGATAAATTTTATGTAAAGGATATTAATAATAATGTTTTAAAGATTTTATCAATATAGACTATTTTAATATTTTATACTACTAATTACTCCTATCATGAGAGATTGTAACATATTCTATTCTTTTTAAGGATTTACTCCCAAAGTTTACTTCAGACAGTGAATTTATGGATTTACACTATTTTAGCCATGGCTTAAGTCCATACACCTACAATATATCTAAGTACATATCATTTTGGTATGGGATAGAGAAAGGATGTTGTATTGAGGATATATGTTTCAGATAAAATTTAATGACAGTTATAATGTTCATATTATATGCATATACATTTGTTGATAAAGTAAATTGATAATGAACGAGGAATTACGAAGGTATGCCCTTTTTCTCTTCCCCTTTTATGTTTATTTACTTTAGCCCTTGTCGGTCTTGTACTTTACTTTACCCCTCGTGGGGCTTGCTCTTTATTACCGACATTAATCCGTATATTGTGATGATTATGATGATACTAATACCTGGCAAGGAGGAAGGATATTGTTATAATATATTGATACCCAGCAAGGACAGGGGATATTGTTATTATATATTTGATACCAGCTAAGTCAGAGGATGATTAAGATGATATTGATACTCGGTGCAGCCAAAACATAATTATGATGATATACCTGATAAGGCCAGAGGTTTATTATAATGATGATGGTTATGATGATGATGACAGTTATGATGGAGACAGTTTTGATAATGAGATTGTGACATTGATTATATACCTTACATATATTCTTGCATGCCCATCACCTACACCAGTATGCCCCTATGTCCATTACTTAGTATGGGACAATTGTTTCGATATGGGTAATAACTATGGCTTATGTTGTTGTATGCAAGGTGATGGGGGAACGGATAGGATCAGCTAGGTATTTTGTTGTTTGGAATAGCTAGTTACTCACGTTGTTATTGATATTGTTATTATCATTGTTATGATCATTACTACGGATAATTTATGATAGTTGGTCATTGATTTGGTATCAATATTTGAGGTATGTTTCCTGTCTCTTCTATCTTACAATTGAATTATCATGCATGATTATTTCATGAATAGTTATGTAGATTAGAAACCCCGAGTAGGTTAATATTAAAATAATGATAGGATTATAATGAGGCAATAAAATAGAGATATGATGATCTAGGTTGTGCCTTGAGGTGACCTTACATCTATATATGTATGTATATCTAGCTATATGTAGTTGTGGTACTACCGTATATCCCTTCCTTCATTATTTATATTGTATATTCATTTCTTGGCCTTGTATATTCTATATAATCTCTTTTTGTTTTGTGTTCATTTATTGGCCTGGGATATATGGTATTGTGTTGAGAATTTTGAGTATGGTGGGAATAGGATAGTTCATGCTTGATACTCCTTCAGCCTTATTATGATTAGTCTCTTAGACATAACTAGATAGATTATCCTTATTATCTTATTGTCTATTTTATGTGGTTTCTCAACAATGGGTGTAATTTTCATTCTGTTTATAAGTTATATATATTTTCTTTATCTTTATAGCTCAGTGGGTAGTTACCTACTGAGTATCATTCATTGGTACTTATACTACATTTTTGTGGCCTGTAGATCATTGCATGGGTTATTACCATTGATGTGTACATCATGCGGAGAATCCATAGTTTGAAGACTGAGCGCGAGCTCCTGATGTTTGGAGTATTACTTACCTCCTTATTAAGTTTTAGACTAGTCTCTAGATTGTATTCGAAGATAAGTTATATTAGTGTAATTTATTTCATCTATTCCACTTTTGTAATCTTATTATATTAGAAGCTCTTGTATTGATATGACTAGGTTTTGGGATTTATTTATGTATTAGTTCTTTTGTTACATCTATTCGACATTCTTTCCTTTTTTTATTTGGTAGTTCATTACTAGTCGTTTCAGACTACGGGTTTGTCTTGCCTACAGGTGGGTCATTGTAGACACTATCATGACCTAAGAAATTGGATCGTGATAGTACTTATACTACACTTCTATAACGTTTTGGTGCAGATCAGAGTATTAGCGGTTGTTGCTGATTCATCTATTATACATAAATGACTTTAGAGATTGGGGGAGCTCTTAGAGTCAGAGTTACCCCCGTTTTCCTTCTAGTTATCTATGTTTAGTCTTTTATTTTTTAGACGGGTTGTATTTATCTACTTAGTACGCGTGGTCATTTTTAGTTTCTCTTGTAATGACATTACAAAGGATTGGGATATTTGTTGGTTTCTAACTATTTATTAGATCTTTATGACTATTTTATCATTATTTGAATCTTTTAAATAGTTTATTTCTAGCTTTTAGGCCATTTCCCACCAAGTTAGCCCACTGCATCTAGCTTCGGGCTATGGTTCAACTTATCTACTGGTGGGATAGAGTAGGTGCCATCACAACTCATAAATTAGGTTGGAACAAATATCCCAGACTCAATATAGTTTATTAAAGGTAGAAGTATCACAAAAATGTTTTATTGGCTTAAGATATTATTATAGATATTAGAATAAAGGTCAAACCTGGAAAGATAGTTATAAAACTAGATATGGAAAAAGCTTATGATAGGGTGAATTGGAAGCTTCTAATTAAAGTTCATGAGAAGATTGGCCTTGATAATTTAGTGGAGGATAAGATCAGTGATTGGTTTTTAATAAGTGATATTTTATTCTTATTAATAAATAGATTAATGGTTTTTCCATTCCATTGGATGGATGAAACAAGGGGATCCTTTATCTCTTATTTTGTTACTCTATTTGTTAAGTTTTTGACTATGTATTTTAATGCACTATTTCACAATAGTGATTTCAAGAGATTTGGAATGCGTAAATGGAGTGATAATATTAATAATCTAGCATATGCAGCTAAAACTATTATCTTTGTATATGCATATAGGCTGTTTTTATCTCTGTGTGGCTTCTCTTCTTCTCTCTCTCTTTCTCTCCCTCTCCCTCCCTCTCCCTCTCCCTCTCCCTACCTTCTCTCTCCCCGGTCCCCGGCCCCATCGCCGTCGCTGACCGTCGGATCCGACCTCCGGTCGACCGTCGTCGTTGACCCAACCCGATCTCCAGCTCCGGCCACCGGCGCGACCTTCGGCGTCAGCCCGCCGACCCCTCCCTCCCTCCCCCATCACCGGATCCGGCGAGATCCACCCCCCAACCCCCCCTTGGTCTCCAGCAGACGCTGCCCCCCAGCAGCCGCCGACCGACCCCCCCCAGCAGTCGCCCGATCGACCGACCCCCCCAGCAGTCGCCGATCGACCGACCCCCCCCCAGCAGCCGCAGCTCAGCCCCAGCCAGCCGCCACCGCCGCAGCTCCGCCTTCATCCGCCAGCTGCTCGGTCACCAACAGCCGCAGCACCCGGACGCCGACCAGACGACACCGACCAGTTCAGCCGGCCTCCAGCAGCCGCAGCTCTATCTCAGCACCGGAACTCACCGGAACCCGGTCAACACTGGGTTCGGGTTTTCCGGCTTGGTCTACAAGCGTGACCCGGTGATCTCTAACCTTTGCTATTTCATTCCTCGTTATTTCATTTTATTTCCTGTTTTCTGCTAGTTTTATCCGACTTGCAGTTGATTTACTGATATTGTCCGTATTTGTTGTTGCTGTTGCTGTGGTTGTTTTCTTGCACTGCTTTTGTTTGGGTATCTGCTTGTGATTTGTTGATATTATCTGTTGTCTATTGTTGCTATTGTCTGTTGTTTGTTGTTGCTGTGACTGTTGTCTGTTGTTGCTGTTGTTGTGGTCGTTTCTTGCCTTTGAGTATATTTTCTTATATTTTCCTGTGTAGTGGCTGTAAGCGGTAATGGTTGGATAGGGTCATGTCTGAGGGGGTTGGGGTGTGGGGCAGTTATGGGGGCGGGGGATGCGGTAAGGGCGGGAGTGGGAGGGAGGCCAAGGTATGGCTGCGGGGGCGGTAGGGGAGGGCGCGGGAATAGTGTTGGTAGGCTGAGGGTTGGTTCTTGGAATATAGGGACCCTTCAGGGTAAGTCTATAGAGCTTGTGAAGATTCTTAGGAAGAGGAGGATCAATATCGCGTGTATTCAAGAGACCAAGTGGGTAGGGTCTAAGGCTAGGGATGTGGATGGTTACAAGCTGTGGTACTCTGGGAGCGAGAGGCGGAGGAATGGAGTCGGCATCTTAGTAGATGAAGATCTTAGAGGCCAGGTAGTAGAGGTGAAGAGGATCAATGATAGGTTGATGACTATTAAGTTGGTCATTCAGGGGTTTACCCTGAATGTGTGTAGCGCCTATGCGCCGCAAGTAGGCTCGGAGGGGGAGGAGAAGTTGCGGTTTTGGGAGGCTTTGTAGGAGGTGCTGAGAGGCGTGCCTATCTCGGAGAAGATTGTTGTAGCAGGAGATTTCAACGGGCACATCGGCGCGTTACCGGGAGGCTTTGGTGATGTGCATGGTGGTTTTGGTTTTGGGGTGAGAAATGAAGAGGGGGCTACCCTTTTGGAGTTTGCAAGGTCCTTTGGGCTGGTGGTGGTGAACTCGGGCTTCCCGAAGAAGGACGATCACCTCATCACCTTTCGAAGTGCGATGGCCAGGACCCAAATTGACTTTATGTTGATCAGGAAAGGGGATAGGGTGTTGTGTAGGGACTGTAAGGTTATCCCGAGTGAGAACCTTTCGACCCAGCATAGGCTCTTGGTCATGGACTTGGGTATAAAGACGAATAGTAAGAGGAGGAGTAAGGAGTGTAGACCTAGAATTAAGTGGGGTGGTTTGACGCCAGTGAATGCGTGGGAGGTAGGGGAGAAGTTGGCGGGAATGGGGGTGTGGGAGTGTAGGGGGGACGTGGATAGTATGTGTGATAGGGCGGCTAGGTGCATCAGGGAGAAGGCAAGTGGGGTGTTGGGTGTTTCTAGGGGACGGGCTGGGTACCATCAGGGGGATTGGTGGTGGAATGAAGAGGTGGAGAAGAAAGTACGGTCCAAGAAAGAGGCGAATGCTAAGTTGGTGGAGAGCAGGGACGAAGAAGAGAAGCGGGTAAACAGGAAAGAGTACAAGCTAGCTCGGAAGGAGGCTAAGTCAGCAGTCACAGCAGCTAAGATGGCCGCGTTTGAGAGCCTGTATGCGGGGTTACAGGGTAAAGGAGGGGAGAAAAAGTTGTTTAGACTTGCTAAGGCTAGGGAGAGGAAGGGCCGTGATCTCGATCAGGTGAGGTGCATTAAGGGGGAGGACGGCAGAGTGTTGATGGAGGACAACCATATTAAGAATAGATGGAAGTCGTACTTTCATAGGCTCTTGAATGACGAAGGGGATAAAGCTATTGTGTTAGGGGAACTGGAGCATTCAGAGGAGTGTCGGGAGTTTAGTTATTGTAGACGTTTTAGGGTAGAAGAGGTTAGAGAGGCTGTTCGCAGGATGCGGAGGGGTAGGGCGACGGGGCCGGATGAGATACCGGTGGAGTTTCGGAAGTACATTGGAGAGGCTGGGGTAAGGTGGTTGACTGGTCTGTTTAACGAAATCTTCAAGACGGCAACGATGCTCGAGGCATGGAGGTGGAGTACGATGATCCCTCTTTATAAGAATAAGGGTGACATCCAGTGTTGCAATAACTATAGGGGGATGAAGTTATTGAGTCACTCTATGAAGATTTGGGAGAGAGTGGTCGAGGGGAGGCTGAGACGGATAGTGTCTATTTCGGAAAATCAGTTTGGATTTATGCCTGGGCGCTCAACGACGGAGGCAATTCACCTGGTAAGGAGGCTGGTGGAACAGTATAGGGAAAGGAAGAAGGACCTGCACATGGTGTTTATCGACCTAGAGAAGGCTTACGACAAAGTTCCCAGGGAGGTGCTTTGGAGATGCTTGGAGGTGAGTCGAGTCCCGATGGCTTATATCAGAGCAGTTAAAGATATGTATGATGGAGCGAAAACTCAGGTAAGGACGGCGGGAGGAGACTCAGAGCATTTCACTGTCTTGACAGGATTGCATCAGGGATCTACTCTTAGTCCTTTTTTGTTTGCTTTGGTGATGGATGTATTGACGCGGCGTATTCAAGGGGAGGTTCCTTGGTGTATGCTTTTTGCATACGATGTAGTTCTGATTGACGAGACCCGAAAGGGTGTGAATGACAAATTAGAGGTGTGGAGACAAACTCTTGAGTCTAAAGGGTTCAGGTTGAGCAGAAGCAAGACAGAGTATTTGGAATGCAAGTTTAATGACGTGAGGTTGGAGGACGAGGTGGTCGTGAAGCTGGAATCGCAGGAGGTATGTAAGAGGGATAGTTTCAAGTATCTCGGGTCCGTGATTCAGGGTAACGGTGAGATTGACAAGGATGTCTCACACCGTATCGGGGCGGGATGGTTGAAGTGGAAGCTCGCATCGGGGGTGTTGTGTGATAAGAAGGTGCCGCCCAAGCTTAAAGGCAAATTCTATAGGATGGTAGTCCGTCCGGCCATGTTGTATGGAGCGGAGTGTTGGCCAGTTAAGAACTCCCACATCCAAAAAATGAAGGTGGCGGAAATGCGGATGTTGCGCTGGATGTGTGGGATGACTCGAGGGGATAGAGTTAGGAATGAGACTATCAGGGAGAAGGTTGGTGTGGCTCCAGTGGAGTGCAAGATGCGGGAAGTCCGATTGAGTTGGTTTGGACACGTGAAGAGGAGGGACACGGATGCCCCGGTTCGTAGGTGTGAGAGGCTAGCGTTGGATGGTTTTAGGTGGGGTAGGGGGAGGCCGAAGAAGTACTGGGGTGAGGTGATTAGGCGGGATATGGAGCAGCTACAGCTCACCGAGGACATGACCCTAGATAGGAAGGTCTGGAGGGCGCGAATTAGGGCAGAAAACTAGGGCCAGTTTGGGGCGTTAGGGTAGGGAAGTATTTGGTGGGGGTTTTATTCCTGTTATTCTTCCTATTCTTATTTTTATTCCTATTTTCTAGTCTTCTTCTTGTTATGCTTTCGGTGTTCCATATTTTATTACGAATCTGGGTGCTTTCCGATATTTCCTACTACTTATGGGTGCCGTATTTACGTTATGAAATCCTATTCTGTACGTTACTTTATATTTGTGTGGTGTCTCGTGTCTTGAGCTGGGGGTCAATCGGAAACAGCCTTTCTACTTCTTCAGAGGTAGAGGTATGGACTGCGTACATCTTAACCCCCCCCCCCAGACCCCACTAGGTGGGAACACACTGGGTTTGTTGTTGTTGTTGTTGTTTGTATATGCATATAAGATTTTTCTTAATATAATCATGATAACCCTACGTAAGTTGAGGCACAATATGGCCAGAAGATAAATAAGGAGAAAATACCTTTTATGTGTTTCACAAGACTGCTCATGCAAACATAAGGGATGTAAAAGAAGGCATAAGTTTCTCTAGAGGCAAATTCCCTTTGATATACTTGGATCATCATAGGTCATTGATGTTTCCAAAAACTACCCCTCAAAGAAGTATAATGCGGTCACTATCAAATATATAAACCAAAAAGCTTGGGGTTGAACTTACAGGGATTAGGCTGAATATCTCTCATGAAATTCCTGAAGTAGCCAAAAAATACAGAAAAGTAAATGAGGTGTTTTTGTGAGAACAATATCAATGGTAACAAATCTTAGTTTCTTTGGTTTAAATCAATATGAGTTGAATACTAGGATTGTGCTCCCCCTAACTTCCTAACTCCATAGATTTGCCATGTTGCACTGAACTATACCAATATCTTGCATGCCAAATCTGATAAGATATATATCACTAACCATTTTTTGAATGCTTTAGATGAATTTTACTCATTATCTTATGAGTCTCAAAGTGTCGCCACACGAACCCTTATCCTAGATCCCAAATTAACTATTACCTTTTGAGTGTGAAGTTAATTAGATTATGGGTTGTAGTCTCAAATTATAGTTGCACTCTACTTTTCCTAATATCTACCTCTCTTGTGAAGCAAGTGTTAGAATATGAGTAGGAATAGGAATAGCATGTATAATCCTACTTGGATAAGGATTGGAATATAGTGTCTATAATATAGTAACAACAATTAAAATAATATTCTTCTCTTATATCCCTCCCATGGAATCGGAGACGGGTTCATCCTAATTCTTTGTTCACTAATTTTGGGCCTCCATATTATATTGTTCACGCTCCAGTTAACAAGGTTTGGGATGCGGGGAAGTGTTAAGAGTCCCACATCGGATGAAAGATGGGTACTTGGTCTCCTTAGATGGACTTGGGCAATCCTCTATTCATGAGGTAGCTTTTGAGGTTGATCTAGGCCCAAGATCCATTCTTTATAGTAATTATCAAATAAAGTCAAGTTCTTAACTTCTGCAATATTTTAGTAAGTAATCACAATGAAGAAGATCCCAATACATGCAAGAATATTGACCAAGAATGACTTCGCACTTCCTCTATTTCATTATTCCATTAGGGTTCCCACAACCCTAGTTAGGTGGTTTAGTAGATCTTGTTTTAATAACATAAATTGAATTTGATAAAAAAGCAGATGAATAATCTTACATTAATTTAAGAACAAAACCCAGAACTCAAATTAATAATCAACTGTAAAACTAATAATAAAGGAATCCAAGATCAATAGTCAAATCTCAAAATCAACATAGTGTTGTGAATGTAAAGAGTGTTTAAACTAATACAAAAAACAAAAAGGTATTTATGGATTACATCAAAACCTTAAAGAACCTAACCAACACAAATAAGGAAAACTAGGTCGGTGACCACTTACAGACCCACTTACAGGCCATAAGTGGTACTTACGGACACTTATGTGGGTTGTAAGTGTCAAACCATATCATAAGGCTACAAAAGACCACCTAAAATGGAACTTACGAGGGCCTTAAGTGGGACTTATGCCCCATAAGTAACCCCTTCGTAACTCTCAGACCAATATTCAAACTTTAAATTCTCAGAAGATGTTTCCTATGATACTTACGAGGCCACTTATGATGGTCATACGTGTGACTTATGGCCGGTAAGTGGGATCATAAGTGGGGTCATCAACACACGTCACTTCTTTTTGTTATTTTTAGATTTAGAACCTAGTTTTAAGTACAAAAACAAATAGTGTGACATATTTAAGTACTTGCATCATATCTAACAAAACATATTTAAGTACACATCATATCTAACAAAATAAATTTAAGTACTTGTATAATTTATGGTTTTAAGCATAAAAAGTTCCATATAACCATAACACATCAACATTCTCAACTTAGAACATTTGTATGTCTCAAGTATCAAAAACATAACAAAGCAAGATGATGCTTAACTAAGGAAAACATAAGGCACCTATGGCAGTCAACTCAATTTTAGCTCAAAACATCACCACCTCCTATTTCCAATTTTTCAAAACCAACTGTGTAGATCTATGTTGTACAACAATGGAAAAAAGGGAATTAAACTATGAAATTACATTAGGAAAAAACAATCAAGCATACAAGCAAGTTATACTACCCAAAAAGATACACAACTAGCAACACAACCCACGTACACTCACAGAAAGAAGTCCCATCTATCACACTATCATATCATGTATGTATTTGCAAGGGTCTATGTTAAGACACTCACAAAATAAGTTCTAGTCAATTTTCATAGAATAGCTTAGGCTTGCCCTTATTTTCTTTACCTTAGTTTTTCAGACAATTGGACTAGGATCACTGTAGTAATTTATTCATCTTGTAACATCGGATTGAGGGATGGTATGGTACATTTGGGAATTGGTGACTCACCTTCTTAGACACTACAATTATATTTAGGATCCCCTTCTCAACCAACTTTTTTTTATATATCTTTTTTCTCTTTTGTTGATTATTCAGGTTGGTGCGGTTTCTTTATTCTCTTTATTTTTTATTTTTCAATTTTATTTCTTTTTGATTTTTTTATCTTTTCATTTTTTCTTTTACCACACCTAACCCTGCTTTATTTTCTCTTTTTCAAACCCTTTTTCATGCCTAATTCTAAACTATGCACCCCTAGGATGGCCACCCTTAACTTAGGCAATTTTTCTGAGTTGAGGTGAACAATGTCCAATTAGGGACAAAGTAAAAACAGGTTCATTATAAATAAACTGGGAAAGTGAAAGAGTGAAAACAAGAAAATAGGTCTATGTAGGCTCAAATTAAGGGATCAAGGGATACTTATTCATATTTGAATGGTCATTTAGGCTAGAAGTTGACTAAATTCAAAAATGGCCTATGATCACATCCTAACCAACTATCCTACAACCTAGGCAAGACTAACCTAGCAAGTTCTGGATTAAATGCATGAAGGAAACTAAGTAAGTATCTCTCACACACATGGTACGAGGTTATATTACCATCTACTACCTATCCAGTTCATGCAAATGTTAAGCTATGATTATTTTATTCCTAATTCTAATGCCATAACAAGATTCATAATGGTCACACATATATTCACATTACACAGCTCAAAATAATTTTTTGTAGGGGTATCATTTTTTTCTCAAAACACTTAAAAACAAAAAAAATACGTCAAATACCCTTAGGTTCTTTATTTTTCTCTTAATTAAATACAAACAAAACATAACACATATATGAGATAAACACAAAATGAACTAAACATGTCGTATCTACTAAGAACATACTCCAAGGAAAATAGACACAACAATAAAAACTCCAAGAGGACATCTAGACCTCCAAGTATCCCCACACGCATCTAATGGACATGCATTGTCCCCAATGCATAAGGAAGATACAAAGAAAGAGGGTTAGGAACATAGATGTGGCACCTTAGGTACATAGATCTGACGTCAATCACCATAACATGAATTATCACAAATGCAAAAATAACAAGATACCATGGGTTGCTGCCAAAGCAGTTCCTGATTTAATATCATGGCATGATATGGGTACCTTAATTACTTAGAATTCATCAAGGTATCCAAAGATTTTACTTCTAGGTTCATTACACAGTTTATTACATAAACCACTCTCATCTCAGTTGAATGCTTTATGGTTCTGCAAACATTAAACCTGACCTCCTCGTTACTCTGCTTGAACTTAAGCTCATCTCATTCCACATGCACCAATGCTCTACCCATAGCCAAAAATGATCTCTACAAAATTATGGGTATCTCAAAATCAAACTCACAATCCAAGCAAAAAAGTCAGTCATAAAGATAAAGTTGTCCAGTTTTACCAAAATATTAAATAATATGACCATGGGCTTTTTCACCATACGATATTCCATCAATAACCACATAGTCATTAGTTTGGGAAGTCTCAAACACAAAATTTTGAATATTGCTAGAAACATCAATTTAGTGCATGCTCCTAAGTCACAAAAATCTTTGGCAAATCTAGATGACCCAATCGTACAAGGAATTATAAAGACATCGGGTCACATTTCTTTTGCATAAGTGATCAATGTGTAATTGCACTTCAATAATGAAAACTACCAATATCCTCATTATTATTAATTCTCTTCTTTCTCACCAAATCCTTCTTACATTTCACATAGCCAGGTATCTTCTCAAGAGCCTTAAGAAAGGAGTTGTTCATACTTAACTCTTTCCGCCTAGCAATAAAGTTCTTATACTCTTCTTCCTCCTTTTTCTATTTCAGTCATTGGGGAAAAGGTAGGGGAGGTCGTGAAATAGGCTTCAAGACTTGTTGGTTCTCTTTATCATTTTCTTTATCCTTGTCATCTTTTTTCCCTACACACATCAATTTTTACTGAAACTCACCACAAGTCACCAACTTTTTCAATTTTCTTCGGGTGCATCATCAACATCCATAAGCTCATTGCTCATTATATTAATCACAGGAATGGGTAAATTGATAGTGGTATTACCACTTTGAGTAGTAATAGCTAAGCAATGATTATCAATCTTTGTAGTTTGCATAATATTGCTTGGAAGAGTGCCTGGTTGACCCTGATTTAATTTTGCCAATATCTGACCAAACTGTTACTCAAGCTACTTAATTGTAGTGGACTGCAATTCCCATTTTTGGGCCAATACCAATATGTTTGTCTTAATATCCTTAAGTTAATCCCATTTTTGGGCCAATCCCAATATGTTTGTCTTTAATCCCATTTTTGGGCCAATCCATTGCCTCGAGTACTAAGAATCCTAATTTGGCCCTTGGCCCTGGTCTCGAAAACCCAACATCTATCTATATAAATAGTTTTCCTCTTTATTAACATAGTCATACAACCTAGGAGCCTTACCTTGTGCACCAACAACATTCACTTTTTTTAAATTCATAGTTTCAAATTTGTATTATGACTCAATCTTCATCCTCAATTATGCAACCTCTTGATCCACTTTATCATCTATAATTCTCTGTTCACTAGAAGCACCAATAATATAAGTACCATTTAATTTTTTTTGCCTCCCTAGTACTTTACCCTTGGTTAGTATTAAAGACCTAATCTAAGATTTTTGCATCTAACTCCAAATGAAGGCTCATAAAAGCTCTATTAGTAATAGTGTCTGTAGTAAATTTGGTATTAATATCCAAGGCTCTATAAAATATCTCTAGAAAATTCCTCCCTGAAATATGATGATTACGCATAGTCATTAACTTCTTCTTGAATCATAACCAAGTGTCGTACAATTCCTCAAAATGCAACTACATGAAATTGTAAATCTCATCATTTAGTTGCAACATTCTAGAAAGAAAAAAGAATTGGTCCAACAACTATTTCGTAGACCTTTCCAATCCATGATGGATCCATGAGGTAGTTCCCCCAACCATAATGTTGCTTCACCCGTAAGAGAGAATGGCAACAATCTGAGTGTAAAAGTTTCTTGACTACCCCAGGTAAACTATAGGAAGTGTAAATCCCAACAAAATTCATGATATCCAAGTTGGTGTCATCAATTGACAAACTAGAAAACACACCATCTAAATTTACCAACTAGATCATGGAACTCATAATATCAAACTTTACCCCCTAGGGCAACTTAGGAGAAGAAATAACTCCTATCTCGATGGGCTCAACTGAAGAAACCTTGGGGGTTATACCAAAAGGACCAGGATCCTTAAAATTATCACAGAAAAAACATAGTAAATCAACCAAGAACATAACATAGTGCAAGAAATGTAAAGAACATAGGATTTAACATGGAAAACTCCTTGTTCAAGGGAATAACAATCATGGCTTGCCCTCACAAGCACTCAAAAGTTCACTATAATCAACCTCTTAATTACAGACTCAAACTTGAACCTAACTTTAGGCTCCTCCTGCTTGTAATAACTCTAGTACAAACTCACCTTAACAACTTTGCCAAGACTTCCTCAAAACTGATTAACTCTAACCAGTATCACGCTTAGGCAAATCTACCTAGAACTCTCAAATAAAAAATAAAAAGATCAATGCTTTTATAAAATGAGTAATTCAGTAATAGAATCAATTTGGACTCAAGACCATTTTTTATTTTAGCACACACAAGAAATGAGATTTTGAGCAATGTTGAATATTGAGTTTTTACCTTTTTCTCTCTTTAGATTTCTAATTTACAAAAACTAATTGATGGAGAAGCATATTTTCCTTTTATAGATGAGTGATGTAAGGTTTGAAATTAAATTGGACTAGTTGTCCTAAATAGTACAAGTAACAAATGTATAGTTTTTAGATAAGAAGACAAAATTATGTACACGCGTGCTAGCTATATTGTAGCCTTAAACATCTAGAGACTTGGTCCTTTATAGTTATCTTCTCAACATCAACATAAGAGACAACAATTTTCCCTCTTTGGATGATGAAAGACCAACATCAGAGATTTTTAGCATCAATACGTATTCATCACATGTAATCAATCTGATTACCACTACTGAAGATGTATGTTCACCCTATTTTGCAATACTAACCTTCCATCATCATGCAACTTAGGGACCCGGTCCTTTATTGTCAATTGATATCAAAAATTTCCAACCAGTCTTCCCCTATCAGTATACTTTCATACCATCTCTGTAGCTCATCACATACTTCTCCCTATCAACATACCCTACATATTCAGAATTCAAGATTTTATTTACACCTGGTACCTACCTGGTCCCTACCATATGAAATTAGTATCCCCCTTTTGGCATCACTAAAAAGTGAAAACTATAAACCAAGAGTAATAGTAAGCATGGTCTAGTTAACTTATTGCCATAAGGGCAACACTATCATGAAAAACAAATTTAGAAATAAAGTAGAAATAGATAAAGTTCTTAAAAACAAGAACTCATTCATATTTTAGAATGTACGTATCATTATAGTTCAAGATTTACATTTTCTGTTCCATAGAAAAAGCCACAGAAGTTAGAGGAATTAAAAAGGTGAAGTATTTTTGGAGAAGGTTTGGATAAGTAAGGCCATCTTAAGACATTGTAACAACTTTTTGGTTAGCATCTGATATTTGTATTTAATCATAGAACCTCATTGGTTAGAATTGTAACCTTCTTCTTGAGTTCATCAGTCTCATTTCTAAGTTTTGTAAACACCCTTAGACAAATAGCTGAATTTATACCTGTAATCTCCCAATTTCTGCATCTTTAGCAATTGTTTCATGCTTTTCTTATTTTAGAAAACCTACTTAGTTGTTCATAATTCATTCTCTTTTTTTTGGACCAGGTCCCTCACAAGTCCGGTGTTTTTTAGTAGGATTTCCCTATTTCACTTCAGATACTTTTGTTTTCAGGATGTCATTTTATTTCTTAGGACCATCCAAACTTTCTTTTAGGTTATGTGACATCAAAATGATGTTTTCAGCAACACAAGCATCACCAATAATCACACTGTCATAGGGGTAATATGTTTTTAGGGATAAATCTTCATAAAAAAAGTAAGTAAAGCAAGGGTTTGGCTTTTAGTGGTTAGGGTAGCTGAGTTGGGCAGGGTCCATGGAGTTAATGCAAGGATGAGTTTGATTTCAATTTTGGATAAGAATTTTTTTTTGACAAGGACAAAGAAGATTCAGGCTTTTCTAACATAACAATAAGAAAAACATGCACATTCATGATACTAACCTGAGAGATGGAACCAGATCCCTCTCTTTCTTTGAGTGAATTTCTCAATTTTTTTCTTACCTCATCTATTTTCTTCCAAAGCTGATCCCATTGTGTATACCTAAAATGGTATGGTACTGAGTTAGACTAAAAAATACATACATTAACAAGGATACCTATCTCCTGATCATAGACAATTTTTGTGGAGAAACACTGATTCATATGGTAGGTCAGGTCATTTTTATCAGACCTAGATTTAACTTGTTCCTCACAAATTGTTCCTTGTGAAGTTATTTTGTAAAGATAGATGCTATATAATCCTAAGTCTTGCAAAACGTCATATACATATCCCTTTTGCTCAATATTATCTCTCAGTAAGTGATGTCTCACATCAATATCCTTAGTCCTCTTGTGTTGTACTGGATTCTTGGTTATGTTTAGAGCATTTTTGTTGTCACACATCAGAGAGATAGTGATTGTAACAATATGAAAATCTTTTAGTTTCTTTTTGATCTATATCATTTGAGCATAATAAGAAGTTGCAACTACATATTCAGCTTCAGTAGTAAATAGAGCAATTGCGTTTTGCTTCCAAGATCCCAAGAAATTAAGGATAAGCCAAGAAAATGTGCAATTTCTAAAGTGCTTTTTCTATCTACCAAATATCCAGCATAGTCAGCATTAGCATATCCCACCAATTCAAATCCATCTCTTGATGGATAATATAAGACTAGGTCCCTTGTTCCCTTTAGATACCTAAGAATTCTTCTTTATTTTTCAAAAGAGACTCTTTTGGGTAGACTTGAAATTTAGCACACATTCCTACACTGAACACAATGTATGGCCTGCTTGAAGTGAGGTACAGTAAGGATCCAATAATCTTTCTATACATTGTCTCATTTATTGAAGGATCAAGTTCGTTATTATTCATTTTTAGCCGGTTCTAATGGAGTATCAATTAGCTTGGCATCTCCTATGTTATATTTCTTTAGTAGATCCTTGATGTACTTCTCTTGAGAAATCATTGTCCCATAAAAAGTTTGTTTAATCTGCAGTCTTAGGAAGAATCTCAAATCACCCATCATACTCATTTCAAATTCACTCCCCATTAGCTTTGCAAACTTTTTACATAGGGAATCAGAAGTAGCCCCAAAGATTATGTCATCAACATATATATGAACAATTAGTAAGTTGCTACCTATATTCTTTAAGAATTGAGTATATTATCTATTTTACCTCTTTTAAAGCCATTTTATAAGAGAAACTTTGAGAGTCTCTCATACCAGGCCCTTGGTGCTTGCTTCAAACTATAAAGAGTTTTGTCAACTTTTAGCACACATGAGGAAAATCTATATCTTCAAAACCTGGTGGTTGTTTGGCATAGACTTCTTCCGTCAGGTTTCTATTTAAAAAGGCATTTTTGACATCTATTCAAAACATTTTGAATCTCATACATGCAGCAAATGCAACAAGAATTTTTATTGCCTCTATTTTTGCTACAAGGGAAAAAGACTCATCATAGTTAGTCCCTTTTTACTGGTTGTAACCTTCAATAACCAGCATTATTCCATGCTCGTCTTTTTTATTTCTGCACACCCATTTGGTTCCAATAATTGTTTTGTCAATAGGACTGGGGACCAGATTCCATACATTGTTTTTTTCAAATTGTTGAAGTTCTTCCTACATTGTATTGATCCAATCAATATCTTGTAGAGTTATTTTCATATTTCTAGGCTCAATTTAGGATAAAAAGACTAAAAATGCCATAATAATTTCTATCTTGAGCTCTTGTTTAGACTCCTGTTTCCAAAGGTATAGTTAGATTCTCAAGGGGTTGAGAGGATTTGTTCCTCCAGTTTTGCCTTCTGAGATTGATTCCACAGGGATAAGGTCCTTGTGAGTTTTGACTGGTTTCATCTGGTTGTTCTTCTATTAGAGTTGGGATCTGTGATTGAGATCTCAAATCACCATCAATTTCATTAGTCTTATTTGCTTCATTTGTCTCTTGATCATCTTCAGCAATATCATCTTTTTTAACAGGAATGAGTTCTTCAACTTCTGAATCTTCATAATCACCCGAGTTCATTGATTTCCTTACTCAACAAAGATCACATGAACACTTTCTTCAATACATAGAGTTCTTTTATTAAAACCTCTATAAGCCTTGCTTGTTGAGAAATAGCGTACAAACACTGCTTCACCACTTCTGGAGTCAAATTTTCCCAATTCTTTCTTGTCATTGTTCAATACAAAACACTTAAACCTAAATGTTTTGAAGTAGTCTAACTTAGCATTTCTATTAATACTAGGTCATATGAAGTCTTATTCATAAGTGATCCAATCAAGCACCTAGTCATTGCATAAAAAGTAGTATTTACTGCTTTAACCCAGAAACTCTTTGAAAGACCATTATTAATCAACATGGTTCTAGCAATCTCTATGAGTGTTATGTTCTTCCCTTTAATAATACCTTTTATTGTACCGTTCTAGCAGTAGAGAAGTTATGATTTATTCAATGCTCAGCATAATATTCTGCAACTTGAGAGTTCTCAAATTTAGTTCTATGATCATATATGAATTCAACAATTTTGCAATTTAACTTCATTTGAATTTTCTTGCTAAAAGCTACCAGAATCTCTATGTTTCATCCTTGGATCTTATAAACATTGTCCAGGTAAACCTGGAGTAGTCATCTATAATAATAAATACATATTTTCTTCCCTCTTCTACTTCAGACTATAATGGGTCCATATAAATCTATATGCAGAATCTCAATGGGCCTGAGTGCTTTCCTGCTTCTTTAATTTGGAGGAAGATCTTGTCTGTTTACCTTTAACACAGGCATCACAAACTTTGTTGTCTAGAAATTTTAGCTTTGTGATATCACGGATCTGTTCCTTTGAAATCAACATATTCAGCAAGGAGGAACTTATATATCCCAGCATTCTGTGCCATAAGTCAGCATCTTAACTTTCGACACTTAAACAAGTTAATTCCCCATTAGCCGTAAACTCTAAATTAGATAAATACATATTTTTGACATTTTTGCTTTGAGAATATTTCTTCTAGATTTTATGCTTGATACAGTACATCCATCAGATAAGAATTTTACCTCATTTCATTTTTCACAAATTTGAGATACACTTAAAAGACTGTACTTAAGGGCATTCACATAATACACATCTTTTATTGCATGATGAGGTGACTTTTCAATCCTTCCAACAACTTGGATATACCCCTTTTTACCATTTGCAAAAGACACACCTCCCCCATAAAGTGTCTTGAGGGAGAGAAAACAATAAATTCTTCTAGTCTTGTGCATTGAAAAACTATTGTCCATAAACCACTTTTCGTTGCAATCCCCTTTTCCTACACCATTTTCTTCTTTATCATCAGTAATTGTAATAAGGGAAAACAAGGAACAAGAGGTGATTTTCTTATAATCCTTTTTCATGAAACGATATCCATACTCCTTATCTTTCTCAGATTTTCTGGAGGAGTTTTCCCATGTAGCCAACACTTTCTTCACTATATAGCTAGTTGAATCCTTTTTTCTTTACTATTACAATATTTTGATCCTTTTTATTCACTTCTTTTCTAGAGTTAAGCAATTTTTAGTGATCCATATTGTGTATTGGGTAGTCCCTAATGAAATTTTTAAGGCCACCACCTTTGTGACAAACTTTAATTTTGTCATCCCTTTTGCTAATAACCAATTTTATTCATTGCTCTAACAATTTTTTTTGCCAGAAGTGCAAAATCAATGTCTTTCTCACTTGAGTCAAATACTAAAGTCTTCAATTTCAATGATCTCTCCTATTTTTATTACTTTATATACACTTTTTGCTTAGTGATAGCATTTGCTTTGCTTTCCCAGGATTCGGGAATAGCTCTTATAACTATTCTCACTTTCTTGTATAAAGGAACCTTTTCTCCTTTTTACAGATTATGTAAAGTATCCATGATAACTAAAACACTCTAGGTGTGAACCTTTTAAAGTGAACCTTCTCTAATACCAATTGATTAAACCTTGCGGGTTGCACAATAAAATGAGGGACTAGGTCCCTCAAAATCAGTCACACGCAAAAGTAAAGGATATCAACCAAGAACACAACAAGTACTAGAAATGTAAAGAACATAGGATTTAACATGGAAACCTCCTTGTTCAAGGGAGGAAAAACCACGGCTTGCCCTCACAAGCACCCAAAAGTTTCCTATAATTAACCTCTTGATTACAAACTCAATCTTTAACCTAACTCTAGGATTCTCCTACTTGTAATAACTATACTACAAGCTCATCTTGAAAACTCTGGCAAGACTTTATCAAAACTGATTAACTCTAACCAGTATCAAGTTTAGAAAACTCTACCTAAGCACTCTCAAGGAAAAAAGAAAAGATCATTACTTTTATATAATAAGTAATTCAGTTATAGACTCAAGTTGGACTCAATAAATATTATTTTATAACACATAATAAATGATATCTTGAGCGATATTGAATATTTTGTTTTTGTATTTTTCTATTTTCAGCTTTTTGATTTGCAAACACTACTTGATAGAGAAACATCATTTTCCTTTTATAGTAAAGTGATGATAAAGGTTGAAATTCCATTGGACAAAGTATCCTGAATAGTACAAGCAACACTTGCACAGTTTTTCATGCAAGAGGACAAAACTGTGTAGATGCATGCCAACTGAACTGTAGCCTTGAAATCCAGGGACCTGGTCCCTTGTCGTCATCTGCTCATCGTAAAATCAATATACAATATCAACATATCCCAAATATTTCTATGGATCATCATATGTTAACAAAAATAGAATAACTCAGATGCTTAAGCTCTCTTTCTTCTAGATCTATCAAGTTATCCTAGATACTTTTTTGGTTATCACACCCTTTCCTTGTGAGTTTTAGAATAGAAAGCCTCAACAACCCTAATCAATCAATCCAAAACTGTATTTCCCGACAACAGTGCTAAAATTTGATGCCACGCAAAACTACACCTCCAATAAGTATAATGGAGCATTTGTCAAATATATAATCCAACAAAGGTTATGGTTAAACCCATAGGGAATAGGCTGAATATCTCTCACGAATTTGTTTAAGTAGCCAAAAAATGCAAAAAATTAATTAGGGAGTTTTTGTGAAAACAATATCAATAGTAACAAATCTTGGCTTCTTTGGTTAAAATCAATATGAGACGAATACTAAGAGTGTGTTCCCCCTGACTTCCTAACTCCAAAGATTTATCCTGCTCCATCAAACTTTCTTAATATCTTACATACAAAGTATGATAAGATTGTATCATCAACCTTCTTGTGAACACCTTTGATGAATTTTACTCCTTACCTTGTGAGTCTCAAAGTATCACTTTATATACTCTTATTCGAGATCCCAGATTAACTATTACCTTTGGAGTGTCAAGTTAATTAGGTTAGGATTGGTAGTCTCAAATTACTATGGTGATCTAATTTTACTAATCTCTACCTCTCTTGTGAAGTAAGTATCAAATACATGTACGTTTTTAACTTCTACAATCGTTAAGATAGCAATCACACAAAAAAAGTTACAATACCTACAAGAATATTGATAAGAACAACTTCGTGCTTTTTCTACTTTGATATTCCATCAGGGTTCCCACAACCCTATTTAGGTGATTTAGCCACTGATGTTTGTAAAAATATCCATTAAATTCAATAAAGAAAGCATATGAATAATCTTACAATAATTTAAGAACAAAACTAAAGAATCTCAAATTAATAATCACCCGTAAAACCAAGAACAAAGGATTCCAAGATCAAAGGTTGAATATCATAATCAATACAGTGTTGTGAATGTAAAGACTCCATAAACTAATGCAAAAACATCAGAAGGGTATTTATAGATTACATTAGAACTCTAAAAATCCTAACCAACATGATTAAGGAAAACTGGATCGGTGACTACTTGTGGATCCACTTACAGGCCATAAGTGGTATTTACGAACCTCTATGTAGGTCATAAGTGCAAGAATAAATTAGAAGGCTACACAACACCACCTATAATGGCACTTGGAGGGGCCATAAGTGGTACTTATGCCCTATAAGTGACCCATTTGTAACTCTCAAACCAATCTTCAAACATTAGATTCTCAAAACATATGTCCTTTGATACTTATGAGGCCACTAACAATGGTCGTAAGTATCACTTACGGCCCATAAGTGGGCTCTGTAAGTAGGGTATTCAGCATGCTTCACTTCTTTTTATTTTTATTTTTGGCTCCAAAACCTAGTTTCATGTAAAACAAATACAAAAACATATCATATCTAAAAAAATGGACCTCAATATTTACATATTTTTTTATTTTACGCATAAAAAATGCCATAAAACAATGACACAACAATCATTAAAAGAAGAAGAAATTCCATTTTTAGAATTAATAAGAAAGGTGCCCAACAAATTACAAGCCTGTAAAGGTAAGTTATTATCATTTGGTGAAAAGTCTGTACTGATAAATAATATGTTTGCTAGTGTTCCTATTTATATACTCTTAGATATTAATCCTCCTAATATGTTATTTATTATTTAAAAATAATAATTGCCATATTTGTATTGAATTTTAAAAAGGTTGGGAGGAATAAACACTTAAGTATCTTGGAATAATATATGTGCGCCTAAAGAAGAAGGGGTCCTTGGCATTAGATCTATGTTTGATATATCGAACGCAATATATATTAAATTGTGGTGGATATTTAGAAATCAAAAATCAATATGGACAATTTACATATGGAATAAATATTACAAGGAAGTGGATCATCAAATCGTAGATTGAAGAGAAGGGTCTCACAACTAGTAATATTTGTTGGAATCTAGGGACAGATTTTATCAAGAAATATAATAGGAACCCAAAATTGGTCATTATAGTGTTTGGTATAATAATTGGTCCAATTAGGAGAATTAAATTCTATCTGGATCTTAAACTTTTTCATAATTATCAGATATAAGACGTACAACAGTTGTTTTTACAAGAAAGATAGAACAATAATTGTTGCAAGAATTATTGACACGGGAGGTTTTAAATCATGTTTTAAATAAAATAGGAATATATGAAGTTTCTATAGTGTGTTACAAGCCTTGATGGATGTTGAATAGCACTGAAAAATTCTCTATGGGGTCAGCAAGGGACTATTTGAGAGAAAAAAAGAGGTTAGTGAAGATTTTAAGCAGTTATAGATTAAAATGGTACCTTTAAGGTATCATTTTTCTTGTAGAGGCTTTTGAAAATGAGATTACCCATTGTGGAAGTCCTAATTAGAATGAAAATCACTAATAGTGTGATATGTGGATACTGTGCTAAAGGAGTTTAGGAATCAGTTGATCACTTTTTCAATAATTGTGATTTTTTCTAGAAGATTAGGCTTAATTTTACAGTTGTTCATGGGATGGAAGGGCCTTTCCTTTAGTTGAAAGACATTGTTATAAATGGTTAAATGTAGGTATGTCACCTAAGCTTAAGCATAAGCATAAGTTTGTTCGTATGTTTATTTTATGGCATGGTTGGAAAAGAAGAAATAGCATCAAATATGGGTTAAAATGTATTTCGTCAACATTAATTTGGAAATAAATAGGAATATATTCTTGTTAGATAAAAAAATTTACTCCTGGTTGAATAATATTCAATATACTTGGACTTAATTAGTAAAATTCTTGGAGGAGTACAACCCTTTTGTAGATGTAAAGTGGTATAATGAAAGCTTCCTTTGATTGGAACGTTTAACTATATCTCAGATGTTGTTCTGGGGAAATTTGTATAATAAATAGAGCGGGTAATCTAGTCTATTAAGAGGCTAGAAAATTTGAAGATAATAATAATTTAATTGTAGAGGTGTTAGCTCTACGACATAGGTTGGAATACTATGTGATTCAAAGATACGTTCCAATGATCTTAGAGGCTGACTCTCTTACATTAAAGAAAGTTTTAAATGGAATTTTGAAAGTCCCACGGTGTATCTCTATAGAGTTTAGAAGAATTCAATTGTTGATAAAATGTAAAGGGGTTAAGGAGGAGCATATATAACGAGAAATGAACACACTGACAAACCTTTTAGCTAAACACATTTTTTTATAGGTACACTGAAAATTATTTATTTATATTTTTAGTAGCTACCAACAAAGGAAAAAGTGCAACTAAACAAGGATAAAATCCAAATTCCAAATCTCAGATTAAAAAAATGAAGAATAGGACTTTTAAAAACTCAAGTAGTTAGCAACAATAAAAAACCAACAAAAGAAGAGAACAAAAATAAGTCAACAACATTAGGACAGGGATGAAATGCATTAATAACGAGAGACACGATTTTAGGGATATACATAGAGAATTAACAAGAAACAATATTCAAAGGCTACTCAGCAATGATTGGTCTATGAAAATAACTGAAACCCTTATAACAGTTACAAAGCCAATTTTAAAAATAAGATCAATATGGGGGAATAGATTGAGAGAAAATTAGAGATTGTTGCTACAATAGTGAAGGTCTCCTGATCTATAAAGTGGTATCAACCTAGTTTTAATCTACAGTAAAAGGAAATTGACGTTGATGAGCTAAAATCTCTAAATACAAGTTAAAGTTCTTTGGTACAAAATTATTAATATGGAAAATACCTTCTAGATATACTCACTTTGAGATGAAGAAGTATTCAAAGGGTCTGTTATCATCGCATCCATGAGAATTTTCAATGCCTATATGACAACAACTCAAAATCCCTGATATATAAATAATTACGGTGATGATACAAATATGAGGTTGTCCATATTTTTCTTCAACAGTAGATCAAAATTGGATTAGTTTTACACATTGAAGAAGGAGAAGAGAAGTTATCTTTCTAGAGTTATATAGTAGTTTTTTCTTTCTTTGATGTTTTGTTTTAGTTTTTTTTTTCTTTAGGTCGATTTTTGGTCCAACTATGAAACAATTTTATTTTAAATAAAAGGCCCAAGTGGTAGAGTTTTCTTTTTTTTTAAAAAAAAAAAAGGAATCCCACAAATACAAGTTTCAAACTAGAAAAGGATTTTAATAAATTCCTTGGTAACATAACCTCAATGATTTCCTATCATGACCTAGAGATCTATTCTTGTGGGTACCTAGTCATTCTAACACTTCAAAATCCATGTATGTTTTAAATTTAATTGATCTTAGGCATATTTATACTCCTAAATGTCATTATATATGCACGTTTAGGTTGGTTTTTAGAACTTATTGATGTGCTTAGTGAGTTATTAATGGTTTAAATATGTATTTATATGTTGAAGGAAATTTTATAGTATTTAAGGGGCATTCAAAAAATGTAATATTCAAAATAATAACATAGACTTTAGACAAGAAAACTAGTGATGCTAACTTGAGCTATGCGTATTATAGTATACTTCGATAAGCTCTACTGTGTTGTGGGAACTAATGATTACTATATGATATCGCAGGAGACCATTGCAGGTGTTTCATAAGATAATTTAATCCTACAAAAGAATCCTAAAATATTGGGAAACAAGGGTAAAAGGTACGTGAAGATAGGAGATAAAATGGATAAAAATCCAACCATATCGAGAGTGCCTTACTCTGCACCCCATAATGATGGCTATGGGTCGTGCGATGCACCCCATAGGGAGACCACTATATTTATTATAATTTATTTTCATGATATATTCACCCATAAAGGATGGATTTGTCCATGCAACGCGGGCAACTCCTGGGATGTCCAAAAGTCGATTCTTGTGTCTTTTAAGTGAAGGACAATGTTGTAAATGCATATATTTTGTATTGGTCTACCTATGGATAACCTAAATCCTTATAAAATGAATACTTATTCATAATCATAAAAAAAATATTTGGATCTATACACGAATTGGATAGGAGTGATGACATCAAGGTGCTACAACTAAGGTTCTTTGTTCTTTAACTTTTTGTTCTTGTTGTTTTAATTTATGAACTCATCTATGGTGATTTGTTGTAACAATATGAGTGGATTCAATCTATTTTTGAGTATAATAATATGATTGTGTAATTATGGTTTGATTTTAGGTTTATATGTTTATCAAGTCATGTGATTATTCTTATATTCTTGTTTTACTATTTTGAAGCGTCATGAACTTTAGGATAAATACATGTCCCAAAACAAATTGGTCATAGGAGTGGAGGGATTTAATAAAGAATGTAAGGAGTGTGGATCATGTTTTTAATCTTTAGATAATAATTGCTGAAGGATTATTTTTGTTTAAAATAGAGATATACCTAAACACCCCACTTGATTAATGAAACGGGAGAATTGCTTAATGCATCCAAATTAAAGACTCACATATGCTCAACGATGTTGTTGTGTGAATAATTTGGATAGATGGATTACGGGATGACCATTTCCAAGTTATAATGTCAACCCCATAAATCAATAGTTATGATAAACACCAACAACATCTAGAAACCAAAGTTGTGCATGAATGTGAAGTAAAAGCCTCAACCCTAGAACTCTGCCCTATATTGTTGCAATCCAGATTTCAGTACCGTTGTTATTTTTGTTACTTAGTTATAATTACAAAGCTCGCACCCTTGTTAAAAATTCACACTTATTTAATCTCATTATTAGTGTTAGAATCATATTGCTTTCTAAAAACTACGTCTTTGTGGTACGATAACCAGTTGGTAAAAGTTACTTTACTACTTGTTTGACCATGTACACTTATGTATGCATTTGGAACAACATTAACTAAAATATTTATTTTCTCAAGGACCTAGACAAGACATATACAAAAGCTTCTAATATAAAGTTATTAACTTGTGATGAGTTGGAAAACCACTAACACAGTTATTAAAACTTACCATCATTCAGATTATGCACACTTATTATCATACTCAACAGTTTTACTATCATCAAATATTACTCTCAAGTAACCTATCTTCTATGACAAATTCCTCACCCACACCCTAAATAAAGAAACAAAGCACAATTGTACATATATTTGTTTTCTAGAAACAAGAAATAACTAATGACATGACCAACCCATCCAGGGAATATTCACGTAAAATAAATTACTTCAGCAACATAGAAAAGCAAATAGTACACAACTACAGAATAGTAAATGACTATCTAGCCACATCGAGTAAGAACATAAAGGACATATAGTCACCTAACAAATATAATTAATCATTTACAACTCTACAAATATAATGTAGTCATATCACGTCATGAACAAAGGATACCTCTTAAGAGTTATAAGTGACCCCAAGCTAACCTATGCCCTAGCATCGATACTATGAATACTGAGATAACTGATGTATAGACACATTGCAGAAGTTGAACTAAATGATAAAATAATAAATCCACTAATAATAATATTTAAGTCTAAAATAACAAAAGTTGAATATTTAACGGTATATCTGAAAGCCTCTAATAAGATGATTTATTGGGATAAGCCCCTAGCAAACTCTGTCTCTAAAACTGGATAAAAATAAAATTAAATAATTACACTAGTCTTTAAACAGTAAGGACTCATCAAAGTACAGTTGTTGATGTAGTAGGAGATCATACTATTTACAATCCGGATGTTGAACGTCACAACCTATATTATGAGAAATATAGTGCGAAAGATAGTACAATCAATACTTTAAATATAATGAGTATGTGATATAGAAAATAATTTATATAGGACAAACATGATACATCTAACATGATAAATTGTTTCAAGACCCAGTAATAAACATGTAGTGTATGATAAGCTGAAAAACTAAATACAAGGTCATCCAAGTATATGAAGATGAACTATGAGTAATGAATACCAGGAGCTACTAATAACTAACATAGCATAAAACCAACAAATTCATCTTCCAACTGATGACCTGATTTTATAGGCCATCAACTAAGTGACGACTTATCAGCCCAAGTCATCACCCATAATCAGTATATGATAATTTCAGCCACAAAGTGATGACTTGAGGTGATAGGCCATCACCTATGTGATGAATTATCAACCCAAGTCGTCACCCATGACTAGAAAGGTCCAAAATCTAACAATGAGTTGACAACTTAAGTTGATAAGTTATCAACTCAAGTCATCAACTAAAAATTTTAGCAATTCTTATTCAACTTTGGAGGGGTATTTTGGTATTTTTCTTGCCTCAAAACCTACCCCTCCCATGACTTAAAGTATCATTATGCATTATTATCCATCACTTATCTTTTTTAGATGCCAAAAACTCCTCATTCACTCTCAACATCAAGATTAGTGTTTCCTTTCAATATCATTCCCCAAGAACAAGATTCAAGCCCTCTTTCAAGAAAATTAAGAATTTAAGATTCCCAATCCAAGAACGTTCAAGAAAAGTCAATTCTCTTTCAAGATTTAAATCTCAAAGGTATGTTAGATGTTCATCCATGGGCCCCAATTCAGGTTTAAAAGTATGATCTTTACATATTTGTATGAATTATGTCCATAAACTTTCATGAATTTAGAATTTTATATGATGTTTATAAGAAATTGTTGTTGTTATTAATACCTACATGATTTAATGGTGTTGTTCGCTGATTTAAGCCTTAATTGGTTATTTAGTAGAAAAATCATGCTACTACCACATGTTTAAAACTATTTCCATGTTTAAGTCATGCATTGCAAATGTGTGATGAAATGCCTCAAAGAATGAGTTTTCAATATTGACTACATGTCATGTCCTCAAGTTTTGGTATGATTTTATTGTTATTTATATTGAGTCCTGGGGGTTTAACTTCCCAAAATTTAGCTGTTTACATACTTTCTGTATCCTCAAAATAATTTCAATTAAACCAGAAGCATACTTGATTTCTCAGTAATTATTATCATAATGAGAACAATAAGAATTCATAATCTATTAAAATCAGTTCAGTCTAATAATCAGGGTCATTTAGTTGGGAGTAACACTTAGCATGAGTGAGCGTAGGGATGGTGTCTCCCCCGTCAGTTATGTAAGAGGCACTAGTAGCAGTCCCTAGGTTCCATACATACAACGCCATCATAGATTTTAAGGGGTCCCCAACCAGTTAGGCATGATGCCCTCGTTCTTAGGGACTTCAGATTAGTGGATCCATACATCCAGTGTTAGTACCTGTGGCACGGTACTGACACCCTTCTAACTGGGTTACAGTTTTGACCTTGATAGTATATTAGGGCATGTTGGTTATAGCTAGCTCTAACAGTCTCAGTCCAGTATTCAGCTCAGTAATTCAATTTTAGTTTTTCTTGACCATAGAATACATATTTCAGTTATTCATTTATTGATATTCAGTATTTTGGTTTATAGGCTATATTCAGAATAAGTTTTATACTTGGTCATGCATTTCAGTCTTTTACAGATTTCATGCATTTTACTCAATACTTTATGCTTTCATTCAGTCAGTTATTACTTATACATATGAAACCATGCATATTAGCCTAACCTTATTTACCATACCAGTACATTCAAAGTACTAATCATATACTCGTTTCTGCGCTATGATGTTTAATATCATAGGTTTGTATACTCAATTCCCTGATCGTGCATAGGCATACCAGATTATCAACTGTAGCAGTGGTGAGTCCTCAGACTTTGAGGACATGTTTTATTTATCTTAGTTTACCTTATTAGTTCAGTATTTTCTATTCAGTCAAAGTTAGTTTGGGGTTTATCCCATCAACTCCACAGTCAGTCAGTAGAGGCTTTCCAGGCTAGTATAGATAGTTTGTCAGTTTTTCATTATTTTATCAGTATTATCAGTATTGTTTTACAGTCATTATCAGAACTTTATTTTAAAACCTTGTGGCATTTTTTAGTCGAATACTACATATGATCTGTTGATATCTATTATACTCAGTGCTCATAGCAGGTACCAGTCATGGGTTAGCTTGAGGTCTTTCAGGACCGCAAGCACCATGTAGCGCCCAGGGTGACTCTTGGGGTATTACAAACTTGGTATCAGAGCATAAGGTTTTAAAGAGTCCTAGGGAGTCTGAAAGTCACATCAAGTAGATTTTTGTGCATAGTTGTGAAGCATGCCACACTTATGATAAGAGGCTACAAGATTTTGTTCTGAAATTTTTTCCTTCTTTCAGTGTTCATATCGGAGATAGAGCATGAGATCTATTTAAAATCTCTTCCTAACTCATCCATCCTTTTATGTACAAAAAATGCCTCCCAAAAAAACAATGAAAGAAGAAGTAGGCATCATCCCTCACCTCCACCTGTTTAGGAAGATCCCCTGAATGAGCCTGTATCTCACACCAAATTTATAGCTTCTTTTACTACCTTATCTTATTCAGTAGTTGCTCAGAACAATCTATAGTATTTTTTCCTATCTAGGCATTTTATTTATGCTCAGATGAGTGAGAAGAGAGAGTGTAGGAACAATGAGAGAAAAAATAAGAGGGCAAAACAAGTAGTTTTAAGCCAAGGTTAAGGGGTAGTAACAGCTCCCAATTCTATCAAAAATTCTCAGCCTCAACTTTGGTTTTAGCCAGTCCACCATTCCCTAAGTTTAAGATTAATAGTCGAGATAGAGAACCAGACTCTAAATCACAATGTAGTAGGAATGATGTTCGTACTAATCCACTTTGCGGAAAATATGGTAAGAATCATAAGGGTGTGCATAGAGTTGACAATGATTTATGTTTTTGGTATGGCAAGATAGGCCACAGAGTTAGAGATTGTCCAAAGAGTTTTCAGCAGGGTTGGGCCATCGTCTTACAGTTTCATTCGGTCACCCGACTCAGTAGGGTATCATTTCCAATGCTACCAGTGGCCAACATCAGGACAGACTGTATGTACTTCAGTCCCAACAGGATTTGGAAATTTTAGATGTGGTTACAGGTATGTTACAGGCCTTTCATTTATGTATTTATTCCTTATTAGAACCTAGAGATTCTCTTTGTTTTGTAACCCCTATATAGTTGTTGAGTTCAGTGTCAGTCTCAAAACCTTAGCAGAGCCCTACTCAGTGTCTAACCTAGTATGTAAATCTATCCTAGCTAGACGGGTATACAAAAATTTCTCAGTTACAGTAGCCCTGTATATCACTTTAGTTGATTTTAGAAATAGAGTAGTTCAGTTTCAGTTTTTTGATAAACTAGTTAGTGAAAAAAGGGGTAGTACCTTACTGCTTAGGAGTATTAAATTCCATCTTAGAATCCTATGGTAGTATATGATCTAAAATTAGAAGTATGAAACCAAGAGTTTCGCAATAGTAGTAGTGTTGGGATAGTGTTATCTGAATTTGAGCAGATTATGTATCTATGGGGATATTTGTATAAAAGGTGAATCAGTAGGCTTAAAAAGTGCATTCAAGGATTTAAGATAAGTATGACAACGTGGTTATGCTTATGTTGCATCCTTGAGTGTTAAGTTTAAAAGGGGCTAGTAATAAAGTAATTGATGTTCTTACCAGCTAAGTTATAGGCTATAGCATGTTGACTTAGAGTGCTATATATAATAGTAGTTCTTATGGTTTAGGGAGAAATATAAGTTTAGAGATTTGAAGGTTGTTCTAATAGAAAGAGTAGTTAAAAATTCTAAGGTAGTCAATTTGAAGTTGTTACATGATTTTTGTAGGGGAAATAGAGGGCTAAGAGTTGTATCTTAAAAAAAGTACCAGAAGCAAGTTTTACATTATCGGGCATAGTTATTCAGGGTGAGTTTACCAATTATGCGTATTATCATACCCCAGATTCTAGAGTAAAATAGTGGTCGTTTAGTTTAGCAATATTGATTAAGTGGTTCCCAGTCTTAGAATAATGGCTTTAATCTAAGGTTGGGGTGATGATAGAACAAGTAACCAAGTCAGGTTCTCAGATTGTAGCAGTGGAGCCAGCATATTATAGAACATCAGTAGGGGAGGAAAATGCCCAACCCATTCTTATCCCAGTACAAAGTTTTTACTCATCACGATATCTACTCATGCCTTACACGTCACCTCCATGATAATAGTTCACGATTATACACATAATTGAGAATTATATAACCTTCCAGTTCCTAGTATAAGGAGTTTCAATCCACTCAGCACTATGAATCATGTTCTATGAATTCAAAAACTCCAAACTTAGGTCATGCAACTCATGACTCATATGGTTATGCTTTATAGTATGCTCAGTTCCCATGACTCATGCTATACTCTTAATGCTTAGCAAAAAAATTTTGATTTATCTCATGTATGTCCTTAATTCTGATCTCTTGATGAATCTAGGATGTTGACATTCTATTCCTCAGGCCTCAATTAAGTATCAAGTAATGTATAGCATTTATTCATACTTCAGGTCCTCGTGTGTTAATCTTTTAGTGACCTCTCTTTATGAAATGATAGTAGTGATAAGCAATTGCTTAGATGGTAAAGAGTTAACATTTCTTGTAGATGAAAGATTGTTGTATGCTTTTTTTTGCTAAGGTTGTAAGTGCGAAGTGAGATTGAGGCTAAGTTTTGATATATGTCTTGGTTAGTTAAGATTTTATGTGTGTTTTCTTGGGGTAGTATATGGAAGTTGGTAATGATGGATATTTGGAAGATGTAAGGAAGATGCTTTTATGTGTGTTTGTTAAGAAGTTCATATGTAGTTATGAAGATAGGCTTGAATGTTAGGTTGGAGTAAGTGGATAGCTGTATTATGTGTAATTGAATGGCTAGTAAGAGGTTGAATATAGCTGTTGAAGTGGTAATAAGATTATTCAGGAGATGGGAAGTTATGAAAATGTAGAGTGTATTGAATTTATGACTCAGACCAGTATTACAGTGTTATGTGTGCATTTTATAGATAAGAGTAGGCTTGAACATAGTGGGAGAATTCAGTCAAACTCAGACTTCAGTAGGTAGAGTTATTACTACCCATGTGGATATTTTCAGTAGCCTCAAGTGAAGCACGGTGTTGAAGTAGAAAGTATAGTTAAGGAAGTATTTGAATAGTATGGCTAAGCTTGAAAGTTAGTAGTTGCAGTGCATAAGGCTTAGTAACTCTAATTTTAGCTGATTTTTCGTAGGCCAGTGTTCTATTTTACAGAATTTTATCCATGTTATGATTTCTTATGCAGATGTCTTATTTAGACCATGCCCAAGAGTCTTTGTGCCCTAAAACCATTAGAACTTCATAGAAAGAGCGTCGAAGAAATACTCCATTTAAGTATAAGCTATCAGTATGAGTTAGTTTGTATAGCCAACAATTTAGTTTAGCAGTCAGGCAGCCAAGTTCCTTTGGTTTTCATCTCTCCTATTCATGAGGAGATTTCTTCACGGCCACACAAGTTGCAAATTTAATTTAGATCATGCATTAGTTTCAGATTCCAAATATTCAGTCATGATTCAATTTGTAAGTGACCTGTGCATCATCTCAGTCTTTCCTCAATATTTTAACTAAGTTAGTATCTTTTGGGAGACATAATATCCTAGGGGGATATGTACTATAGTCTCTCAATGTTTCATGTCCTAAATCTTTCATCTTCTCTTCATGTAACAAGATCCAGCTTGAAGTAATAGGTACTTATATGTTGACTCTCTCGTTCTAATCTCAGCCTTATAACCATTCTCAAGTACTCAAGAAAATCAGTTTAGTTCGTGATATTCAGTTTATGTATCATCTTTCAGACCCAGTTATGTCCTTATATTCCCATTCATGCATGTTTAGTATATGATCTCAGATTCTTCATTACACTCATCTTAACAAGCCTCATTTGAGGACAAATGTTCCCAAAAGGGGGATATTGTAATACCCCAAAAATCCAAAACCATTATTAGAACCATGCTTCAAGCTCATGCAAAATAAATTAAAGTACTTTGGTAGTTTATGAGTGAGTTTGATGTATAGTAAGGTGTAACACCCTATATTTTTGGGCTACGATTCACACTGTTGTTCCTAATTATACAGACTTGAACCCAATGATTCTATGTCTATTTAT
Organism: Capsicum baccatum var. pendulum; assembly: GCA_030864225.1. Classification (NCBI taxonomy): domain Eukaryota; kingdom Viridiplantae; phylum Streptophyta; class Magnoliopsida; order Solanales; family Solanaceae; genus Capsicum; species Capsicum baccatum. The sequence goes on from CM061556.1 coordinate 120,111,124, forward strand.
GTGTGATGATTAATTCTATAGTTTGGAAATATCTTTTTATATCAGTCGAGGTCATAAAAATTCCCTTGTACATAATGAGTTACATCTCCTACCACATACCAAAAGAAAAATCTTTGAATTTTCTTTCCAACGCATTTGGTTCCACCTTAATCCGTTATTATAGTGGAAAATTATACTCATTTTACTTCAACCAGTCTGTCTGTCAACAAAGTGACAACCTGAGTTGATAGCCATGAACTAAGTGAAGTCTTATAATCCCAAGTCATCAGCCCAATAAGAAAACCATCAACTTCAGATTCCAAGTGACGACCTGAGTTGATAGGCCATCAACTAAGTGATGACTTATCAACCCAAGTCATCACCCATAATCAATGTATGATAATTTCAACAACAAAGTGATGACTTAAGGTGATAAGCCATCACCTATGTGATGACTTATCAACCCAAGTCATCACCCATGACTAGAAATGGCCCAAATCCAACAATGAGTTGACGACTTAAGTTGATAAGTCATCAACTAGTTGATATGTTATCAACTCAAGTCATCAACTAAAAATTTCAGCAATTCTTATTCAACTTTGGAGGGGTATTTTGGTATTTTCCTTGCCTCAAAACCTACCCCTCCCACGACTTAAAGCATCATTATGCATTATTAGTCATCACTTATCTTTTTTAGATTCCAAAAACTCCTCATTCACTCTCAACATCAAGATTAGGATTTCCTTTCAAGGTCATTCCCCAAGAACAAGATTCAAGACCTCCTTCAAGAAAATTGAGAATTTAAGATTCCCAATCCAAGAACGTTAAAGAAAAGTCAATTCTCTTTCAAGATATAAATCTTTAAGGTATGTTATACCTTCATCCATATCCCTTTTCACCCATGGAGTCCAAGAATCCAATTTCACGTTTAAAAGTATGGTGTTTACATATTTTTATGAATTATGTCTGAAATTTGATGAATTTCAAATTTTATATCATGTTTACAAGAAACTATTATTTTTATTAAACCCTACACATTTGAATGGTGTTGTTCGTTGATTTAAGCCTTAATTTGTGATTTAGTATCAAAATTATACTACTAGCACATATTAAAACTATTCATATGCTTAAGCCATGCATTGCCAGTGTTTAATGAAATGCCTCAAAGAATGAGTTTTGACTATTAACTATATTTCATGTCTTCAAAGTTTTGGTATTATCTTGTTGTTATTGCTGTCAAGTCCTGGGGGTTTTAATACCCAAAATTTAACTATTTACATACTTTTAGTTTCCTTAAAATTATTTTAGTTAAACCATGAGCAATGCTGATTTCGCAGTTAATATTATAATAATGAGCACTATCAGAATTCATAATTAGTTAAACTTAGTTCATCTTAATAATCAATGTCATTCAGTTGGGAGTAAAACTTAGCACCGAGTGAGCATAGGGATGGTGTCTCCCCCATCATTTAGGCGTGAGGCACTAGTAGCAGTCCCTAGGTTCTAGACCTATGGCTCCACCATAGATTTTGAGGGATCCCCCGTCAGTTAGGCATGATACCCTCGTCTTTCGGGACTTCAGATTAGTGGATCCACACAGCTAGTGTTCGTACCTATGGCATGATACTGATATCTTTCTAACTGGAGTTATAGTTTAGAACCTGATATTATATTAGGGCATGTCGGTTATAGCTAGCTCCCAGAGTCTTAGTCCAGTATTCAGCTCAGTAGTTCAATTTTAGTTTTGCTTTACCATAGCATACAGATATCAGTTATTCATCTATCAACATTCAGTATTTCAGTTATAGACTATATTAAGAACATGTTTTATGCTTGGTCATACATTCTCTGTCTTTATAGATTTTATGCATTTTACTCAGTACTTCATGTTATTCATTCAGTCTGTTATTACTCATGCACATGAAACCATGCATATTAGCCGAACCTTATTTGGCATAATAATACATTCAAAGTACTAATCACATACTTATTTTTTGTGCTATTATGTTTAATATTATAGGTTCAAACACTTAGCTCCCTGATTGCGCATAGGCATACCAGATTATCAGCTGTAGAAATGGTGAATCCTCATACTTTGAGGACATGGTTTATTTATCTTAGGTTACCTTAGTATTTTCTATTCAGTCAGAGTTAGTTAGGGGTTTATCTCGTCAGCTCCATATTCAGTCAGTAGAGGCTTTCCAGAATAGTATAGATAGTTAGTCAGTTTTTAGTTATTTTCTCAGTATTGTTAGTATTATTTGAAAAACATTATTAGAACTATATTTTAAAACCTTATGGCATTTTTTAGTTAAACTATGCATATGATTTGTTGATATCAGTTATACTTAGTGCTCATAGAAGGTACTAGTCATGGGATAGCTTGTGGTCTTTCGAGACCTTAAGAACCGTGCAACGCCCAGGGTGTACTCTCGGAGCATTACACAGATCCATTTTTTATTTCTAAGTTGGTAGGAGATAGTGGTTGTTAACAGGGTCTATCAGGGGTATGTGGTTGCTGTTAATTGTAAAGAAACTTATGTTGATTTGGTTAAGTTTGATATGGTCAATTTTGATATTATTTTAGGAATGGATTGGTTGCATTTGTGCTATGTTTCCTTAGATTGCTTGACCCATATGGTCATGTTTAAATTTCCTAATGATCCGATCATTGTATGGAAAGGGGGTTCTTTAGTGCGTAAGGCGGAGTTCATCTCATATCTTATAGTTCAAAAGTTGATTTCTAAAGGGTGTTTGTATGATTTGGTCTGAGTTAAAGATTCTGACTCGAATTGTCCTTCTCTGGAATCCATTCCCATGGTTATTGTCTTTCTTAAGGTTTTTCTGATGACCTTCCCGATATTCCTCCTAATATGGAAATTGTTTTTAGGATGGAGCTTATTTCGAACACTCGTCGTATTTCTATCCCTCCGAATAGAATAGCTCTGGTGGAGTTGAAGGATCTTAAGGAACAATTGAAGAATCTCTTAGATAAAGGTTTTATTTGTCTTAACGTGTCTCTTTAGTATGGTCCCATGTTATTTGAGCATCAGAAGGATGGTTTCCTTCAAATGCTAGTTGATTATCGTTAGTTAAATAAGGTGACCATAAAGTATAAATATTCTCTTCCTAGGATTGATAATTTATTTGATCAGCTTCAGGGTGCGAAGTGCTTCTCTAAGATTGATCTTAGGTTGGGTCATCATCATCTTAAGATTAGGGAAGTAGATTTCCGTAATACTGCCTTCAGGGCTAGATATGGTCACTACGAGTTTCTAGTTATGTCTTTTGGGTAACCTAATTCCCCATTGGCACTCATAGACTTTATGAATAGGGACTTTCGTCCATTCTTGGATTTGTTTGTTATTGTCTTCATTGATGACATCTTGGTTTATTCGAAGAGTGAAGCAGATTAGGTTGATCACCTCTTTATTGTGTTGCAAACCTTGAAGGATCATTATTTGTATGCTAAGTTCTCTAAGTGTGAGTTTTTGTTAAAGGTTGTGACTTTTCTTAGTCATGTTATCTCTAGTGAAGGAATCATGGTGATCCATAAAAGGTTGTTGTGGTTAAGTTATGTCTTAGACCTACGACTCCAATCGATATTCAGAGATTCTTGGGTCTAGATGGTTACTATAGAAGATTTGTAGAAAGTTTTTCGATGATAGATTCTCCACTGACAAAGTTTACCCAGAATAAGATCAAGTTCTTGTGATCGAATACGTGTGAGGGTACTTGTGAGAAATTGAACAATAAATTGACTTAGACTCCAGTTTTGACCTTGCCCGAGGGTAATGATGGTTTTGTGGCGTATTGTGATCCTTCTCTTATTGGGCTTGGTTGTGTATTGATGTAGCATGGAAAGGTGGTGGCCTATGCTTCTAGTCAATTGAATGTTCATGAGAATAACTACCCTACTCATGATTTGGAGTTATTGTTCATTGTTTTTGCATTGAAGATTTGGCATCACTATCTCTATGGGGTTTATGTTGATAAATTTTCTGATCATAAGACTCTATAATATGTGTTTACTCAGAAGAAGTTGAATCTCAAACAAAGGAGATGGCTTGACTTGCTAAGGGAATATGATATAAGCCTCTATTACCATCTAGGTAAAGCTGACGTAGTTACTGATGCTCTTTACGGGTTATTCATGAAAGGTTTAGCACATCTTGATGATGATAAGTGGGAAATAGTGAAGGACATTCACTAATTAACTAGTCTTGAAGTTCATCTCACAGACTCTGAAGATGGTGGTGTATTCGTACATCCAGTGTGACATTCATATCTTATGGTTGAGATAAATGAAAAGCAAATGTTAGATCCCAATTTAATGAAGATTAATAGTAATGTGGGTCAACAAAAGGTTGTTGATTTTTCTATAGGTGGTGATGGTATCATGAGGTACCAAGGTAGGTATGTGTTCCCGATGTCGATGGATTGAGGGAAAGGATTTTGGCCAAAGATAATGGATATTGTTATGCTATTTATCTTTATTCTATGAAGATGTTTCATGATCTTAAGGAGTTATATTGGTTGAATAATATGATGCAAGATGTGGCTAGTTATGTGGGTCAGTGTATGGTGTGTCAACAAGTGAAAGTTGAGGACATCAGGCTCAGAGGCCTGCACCAAGAGATTGAGTTGCCCAAATGGAAGTGGAAGGCAATTAATATGGATTTTATTACCTATCTTCCTCATTTTCAGAATTGAGATGATTCTATTTGGGTCATTATGGATAGAATGACTAAGTTCACTCACTTCTTACCCATTAGGACTAGTTACTTGGCGGAGAATTGTGCTAAGTTGTATCTTCCAGAGAATGTGAAGTTGTACGATGCTCCAGTTTCTTCTATCTCAGATTGTAGTACTCAATTCTAGTCTCACTTATGGAATTTGTTTCAGAAAGGTTTAGAAACTAAGGTGTGCCTTAGTACCACATTCCATCAGTAGATGGATGGACAAGTGAAGAAGGCCATTCAAACAATACAAGATATGTTGCATGCTAGTGTGATCGATTATGGTGTAAATTGGTATGACCATTTTCCTTTGATTGAGTTCACTTGTAACAATAGTTACCATTTTAGCATTGGTATGGCTCCTTTTGAGGTGTTGTATGGTAGGAGATATTGTTCTCCTATTGGGTGGCATGAAGTTGGTGAGGGTAAGTTGCTTGGCCCTAATTTGGTTCACCGAGCCTTGGAGAAGCTGAAGTTGATTTGTTATAGGTTAAATGCCGCTCAAAGTCACTAAAAGTCCTTTGAGGATATGAGGCATAGGAGTTTGGAGTTTAATTTGGCTTTTGGGTATTCTTGAAGGTATCTCTTATGAAGATAGTTATGTTTGGTATGAAGAGAAAGCTTAGTCCTTGGTATATTCGTCCATATTTGATTCTGAAGAAGGTTGATAATGTTGCCTATGAGTTGGAGTTTCCGTCTAGTTTGAGATCTATCCATCCATTATTCTATGTGTCTATGTTGTAAAATTATATGGGTGAACCTTCGTTGGTTATTCCCTTGGAGGATATTGGTACTTCAGACTCTTTGTTTTATAAGGAAGTCCCAGTGAGGATCTTGGATCGATACGTTTGCCAGTTGCAAATGAAAGAGGTAGCTTTGGTGAAGGTTCTATGGAGGAACCAAAAGTCCGAGAAAGCTACTTAAGAGGCAGAAGAGAACATAAAGTCCAAGTATTCACATTTTTCCTCATTCCGGAAACTCGTTCTTGAGAGATGTGTTGATCTTCTTATCTCATTGTATGTTCTTGGTTTTTAGATTTATTAAAGGTTGGTATTGTTTTGTAATCATGTGTTAACTTGTGTATGTGCTTGTTTTACTCGGTATTCAATAATGAATGATCCAAGTGGGGGAGAATTGAAACACCTTGGCTTTTAATCCTTATAAAATTTCCTATGCTGAAGTTTCTGGACAACATATGGCTAGTGGGCACTATTCATATGTTTGGGTATAGGTTAGGGACCCTTTTTTATATGTTGGACAGTATGTGTGGGTTGGATTCTTCCCTATGTACGATTGAGCATCATACCAATCGTATGATAGTGTACGAGTCGTAAGCTACCTAGTCATATGATGCTCCAAGTCTTGGCCAAAGTATTCGGCCTTGGGTACGGGTTGCAGGGTATAAGTTATGCAAGTGGAGTCATATGTTGGATAGTTTAGAGTTCCATGGTGGGGCCTAGGGTATAAGTTAGGGTATCACTTTTACCCTGGGGTACAAGCCAAGAGAATTAGTTGTACCCTCATAGGTGGAAATTTGAGCTTTTAAGCTGAAGATATTTTAGACATTTCCCACCTCTAAACCTCTATGACCCACGACTTAAAATATTATTTGGATTTTCATTCTTAACTTAGACAAGATCTAAAAATTCCAAAACACTCTCCAAAACTTATCTATCAAGATTGAAGCTAGGGTTTCAAGAGGTGTCCTTCTAGAGGTTTGAAGACCAAGAATCTCTCTATGAATCTTCTTGTAATAGGCATGTAACTCTTCCCTCATTGTTTGTTCAAAAGTCTCATGTGTTTTTAACATTGATTTTGATTCTTAAATAGTGGTTTTGAAATCAAATGTTGAGGGTTTTAATGCATATTGTTTAATATTATTTACTCTTGATTTAAATAATGTTTTCACAAATTTGTGGTGATATTTTGCATATGTGGGTGCTTGATGATTATGGTTTAATAAATGGGTCATGGATAACCCTAACCTTAATGGTTTTTACCTTGGTTTTGGTCTATTAAAGGTGAGTTCACAAGGTGTTTGTGGAAATGTCTAAAGGAAATAACTAGTCATATGTTAATGGTGTTTTGAACTAAGCAATGGCTAAATGAGTATAAATGGTTTGAAAATGGTTTTTTAAAGGCCTTGTTGGCAATGAAATGGTTTAAATGGAAACCTTTGTGGTTTGATTCATTAAAATGGATTCGAGTCCCTAAACCTTAGGGTTAGTGAGTGTCCTTGTTGTGCGATCGGTTAAAGCCCCATAATCATATAAATAGTTGATTGATAAGAGAAATATCATGTGTAAACTTGCAAGTAGTGTTGGCATTATGATACCATCTAAGTTCATTTAGTAAGAAATTGACTTAATGGTTGGTTGTGTGTGAATGGTTTTAATTTGGGCTTTAAAGCGGGATGTATTAGCCAAGTCGTGGAAGACGAAGGTCCGAGAGGACCAAAGCTTGAAACTCATGATTACCGGTATGAGGTTTGGTCATGGTGACCATGTGCATGATGTCTCACTCATCTTCTTGGAGATGTACTAGTCATCTCACATTCTCTTCTGCTTGTGTGGAAAACAGGCGTCAGGGCCCTTTCAATAGGTGGCGCTTACCCCATGTTTCCTATGGGTAAAATTCTAAACAACAAGGCTACATATCTAAGGTTAATTATTTCAAAGTTAATTCTAATCTTTTTACCTATCCCGACATAGTATTTATATTTATGTATTGCATTGGTTATATGCATTAGTGGAATGGTTTTGAACTATTAGCATTATTTAATCCTTATCCTTAGATTTTATGCTTGCGCTCTAACCGTTAAACGTCTTCGACGTTGTATCCTCATACAATGTAGGTGTTAATCATACTTTACCTCCTACTCAGTGATTGAACTCGGGAACAGATTATGGTGACTTGAAGTGGTGAGCTTCCATACTTCAGAAGGATCCATTTATTTCTTTGAGTTTCTCTTCTGTCTTTTTTATCTTAGACTTGAATATTGGTTTTAGCTAAGGTCGGGGGTATTCCCCAATCAAATATTTCTTTGGATTCTCTTTTAGAGGTTTGTATGGACAAACTGTGGACTTGGGTATGTCTTGCTATGGAAAGGGATCTGGTTGTTACGATGTGTTTGTTAGATTGTTTGGTGGTATTTTCACTTGTTCAGGTTGTTCATGTTCATAGAAATTTCCCAAAGTCCTCGGGATACATATTTGTCTACCTTACTATGAGTTTGGAGTTCATCCGACATTGGGTATATATTGTTGGTTTTGTTTGGGTATGGGACAATCTCTGGTCCTTGTTGGACTTGAGATGCTCATTACGACAAGGCTCTGATTCTGGTCATGTCAATTCAAGATTATAAAGTTGAGATTTTCTCCCAAGGGGGGATGGTGTGCTTCGTTGCCAGGGTAGGTTATGTGTTTCGAGTGTTGATGGTTTAAGGCAGAGAATATTAGTGGAGGCACATGGTTCACTATATTGTTTTCACCCAAGAAACACTAAGATGTACTGTGGTTTGTGGGAAGTATATTGGTGGAATGTTATGAAGAAAGTTATTACAGAATTCGCAGCTAAATGTTTAAATTTTAATTAGGTTAAGATTGAGCTCCAAAGTCCTAGTGGTACACTCTAGGAGTTTAGGTTCCCCACTTGGAAATGGGAGTTGGTGAATATGGATTTTTTGCAGGGGTTACCTCATATGTGTCATCATGATGATTCGAACTGGGTCATTGTAGATAAAATGAACAAGTCATCCAATTCTTATCAATTTATACTTCATATTCAGCTGAGGATTATGCTATACTCTATATATGAGTTGGTAAAGTTGCATGGGGTTCCATTGACCATTATTTCAAATAGAGGTACTCAGTTTACCTCTGACTTTTTGAAAGATTTTCAGAAGGATATTCGTACACAAGTCTATCTCAGTGCAACTTTTCGTCCTCAGACTGATGTCAGGAAGAGAGGACTATTCAGGACTTAAATGATATGTTGAGATCTTACTCTATCGACTTCAAGGGTAGTTGGGATGACAACTTAACTTTTATTGAGTTTGCCTACAACAATAGCCATCACTCCAGTATTTAGATGACTATGTTTGTGGATCTCTAAGGAAGGATGGGTGGATCTCTTATTATTTAGTTTAAAGTAGGTTAGGCTGAATTCATAGGGAAAGATTCAGTGTATGAGGCAATGAAGAAAGTTCGGCTTATTTGAGAAAGTCTAAGACAACCCAAAGTTGACAGAAATCATATACTTATGTGAAGATAAGAAATCTTGAGTTTGATGTTAGTGGCTTGGTTTATTTGAAAAATTTTCCCATGAAAGGGGTGAATAGGTTTGGTAAGAAAGGGAAGCTCAGTCCCTGCTATATTAACCCATGTATGATTTTGAGCCATTTTGGGAAGGTAGCTTATGAGTTAGAGTTGCCTACAGAATTGACATCAGTGTATCTGATGTTTCATGTCTCTTTGCTAAAAAAATGCATTGGTGACCTAACTTTTGTCGTTCCTTTAGAGGATGTGGGCGTAAAAGATAACCATTAGTACGAATAACTCCTAGTTGAAATCCTTGACCGTCAAATTCGTATGTTGAGAAACAAGTAAATTGACTTGGTAAAGTTTTGTAGAGGAATAAATCTGTTGAGGGAGCTACTTGAGAAGTAAAAGCCAAAATGCAAGCCAAGTATACCCATCTTTTCCCTACGAATTTAGATTCATCTTGAAGTAATGGTTTCTCTTAAATTGATTCTCTCATTTTCTATCTCAGTTGTCCAACCATACTAATGTCATTGTATGTATTCATAAATTCAGTCCAGTCCATGCATCATGCTTCAGATTCAGTTATTTAATCATGATTCAGTTCATAAGTATTCAGGTTATGATTTCATATTTCCTAGTATCTCAGCTCAAATAGTTTCATTCGGGGATGAGTAATCCCAAGGGGTGATGTTGTAATACCCCATAAGGTCCTAGTCAGAATTCTAGCTGTTTGTCATATGTGTAAAGTTCCCTAAGAAATTATTTCACACTAAGTACAAGTGACATGGTCATTTTAGCACCCCAAGGTTTTAAAATTTTCATTTTTAGCCTGCCATATTCGAAGCATTGATCTATGAGTTGAAATATGTTTAGGTTGTTAAAAGGGACATTTGGGAGAGTTTTAGAAGGAGTTCAGAGTGATTTTGGACCACAGAGGTAGTAAGCATCCTTGATTTCAGTGTTTCACAGAGGTTAGTCTCTCCGATACACAACGTGTCACGGAGGCTAGCCTCTACGATAGTCACGGTGCCACGCTTTAGCATAAAATCATACAGTCTTCCTTATAGTGTAAGGAGCATTTTGGTCTTTTTCCTCTCCCTAAAGACCCAATCAATGACTTAAATTCCGAAAGGTGCATTATTTTCCCAATTCATCATCAGTTAACGACGTTCAATCTCCTCTAATTCTCAAGAACACAAAAATAAAAGCTTCTTCCAAGAATTCATCCACCCAAGGTATCAATTCCAACTTTTCTATAATAATCAAGCATACTTAGGTATTTGGGATATTCATTAAAGGGTTCCTTCCACCCATTGAGTCGCAAGAATCCCTTATTTTACAAGTATAAATCCTTTTTTTTATGAAATCTCAATTTCAAATATGAATTAACTCTATTTTCTCTAAATAGTTTTGAATAAAAACCATGACAACGTGTTTTTCCCATGTGAATTATGTTCTTGCATGCTTTATAAACTTAGTCACCCATATCATGTTCAGTTGACACCATGTTAAGTATCAAATTATGAATTAAACCATGTAAGCCTCTTGTCTTCATAAGATTAACATCTTTCCATACTCATAATCATGGATGTCATCAGTTTAGTGACATATACTATATTTTGGGTTTACGAATCATGAATATCCTTGTAGTATTGTGATGATATTATTTTAGCTAATGTATTATTCAGTATTGGTGGTTTATGAACACCTGATACCTATATGTTTATGCATGTTCTGGATTTCAAGTGACAAGTCAGTTAGATCATGATTTTATCATCATATGCATATTGTGCAGTTATCAGTTATGAGTCCTATTAACATCAATCAATACTAATGTCAGTTCAGTTAGGATTACGATTTATCACTAAGCAAATTTAGGGATGAAGGTTTTCTAGCCATTTGAGGGTGACACCCTAGTCTTTTGGAACATTACTTTAGTGGATCCACAAAGCCAGTATTAGCTCCCGCAGTAAGGTACTGACATCCTTCTAACAGGGGTTATAGGTTGGACCCCGATCATCTCATATTAGGGCATATAGGTTAAAACGATAGCTCACATAGTTTCATCTCAGTATTCATATTATATTAGTTCTGGTTTTCATAACCAAGTGTTCATTTTACTAGCTACTTAGTCAATCAGTTTTATAGAATATTTCTTTACATGTTTTATGTGGTCTTACATTTATTTTACATGTTCATGCACTCATGCTCAATATCTATATGTACTTCAGTTAATCCTTGTCTCACATACCAGTACATTCAAATTACTGATCCCATACTCTCTTTTGTGCTATGTTGTCTTATAACATAGGTTGAGATGCTCAGTTCCCTGATCGCCCTTAGTCAGTTTAGTGCCACTCAGCAGTAGTTGTGGTGAGTCCTCATCCAAACAGGATAAGTTATTTGCTGTCATTTTTAGTACTTCCTTTATTTCATTTAGTTAGATTTAGTTGGTGGTTTGTCCCATTAACTCCTAATATTTTAGAGGCTTTCAGATAGTAAGACTTGTTTCCAGTGTTTATTAGAAGTTCAAACATGTCGGGTATTGTTTCAGTGTTACATATTAATAGAATGTCACATAAGTTTAGCTTCCACATACGATGTTTTATTATTACTTTATTCAATCCTCACATTAGGTACCAGATTCATGGATTAGTTTGGGGTCACTTGTGGCTTTAAGCATTGTGTTACAACTAGGGGGTAATCTTGGTTCATGACATTATTCTTGATAGTGGCCTTTTTCAACTGGCACTAGTCAATGCACATTCTTAGATAACCATCTTTCTTATGCCTGAAAGAACTAGAGCAACTTATAGAGAGATTTTGTATCTGATAAAGCCCTTGTTTAGGAGGTTTTTCAACTCTTCCATCAACTTCTTATGCTCGGATGGAACCATTTTATAGGGTGGAATTAAGATAGGTTGGATAGTTGGAAGGAGATATTTTTTGAAGTCAATTTACTCGGGAGAAATTTGGGGAAAATATTCAGGAAACACTTTTGGAAATTTATTTCACACAAAAACATTCTTAAGAGTTGGGGTCTCGGACCTTGAATCCTTAACCTTGACAAGATGACAGACGCATCCTTTAGAAATTATTTTTCTATCCTTAAGGTACTAAATAAGCTAACTTATAGGCATAGAGGTACTACTCTTCTACTCTAAAATTGGCTCATTCGGGAGTTAAAATTAGTCTACTCAATTTATATTATTAACTGAGGAGTAGCAAGAGTAGATCCAATCCATGCAAAGAATAGTATCAAAATTTGTCATGTCTAACTCTACAAGATCAACTGAGGTGACTTTTTTTGGAAAATCATGACTAGGAAATTTTTTTATACTCGTCAATCTATGACTAAATTACCAACCAATGTAGAGAATAAGAAGGGTTCTAAGAGGATTTTTGAAATGACACCAAAGGCTACTGCTATAAAAGAGATTCAAAAAGGAAAGTGTGGCTCCAGGATGTAACAATGCATAGACATGCATAGAAAGACTTTTAACGTACCAGTGACCATTTCAGGAAAACCCTTCCGATCTTGTCGAGTCTAAAGGGAATAGAAATTATCCTAACACTATCCGACAGCTACACTAAATGAGGCACCCTGCTAAGTCAAGGAACCTGTTGAAGTTGTTGAAGAGTAAGAATGACTTTATTGATGAGAATTCATACCTCTATGTAAATCTACATGATATTCCTTTAATTTGTGTCTTGGATTCCACAGCTAAAACAAACATCACTACTAGCCATACACTCACCCTTGTGGTTCTTACCACACTTTTTATAAATCGTGTTATCATGAACACTATTTACACTACTCTAGGACTTAGTCCTGGTGTTCTATCCCTATTATCATGCCTGAACTTAGGTACTGGAGCACTAGTAGAAGATGGGATAGAGCTAAAGATTTAAAATAACACTGAGAATGATTACCATAATTTGACCTAAGTTGAGAGAAATTAAAGTTGTCTATTTTGGCCCTCTTACTTTCTCTGTTTCTTTGATCTTTTCTACTTTAATCTGTTAGGCATGAGCCATTGATATGAAGATATCTATCTCCTTAACCAACATAGCAGTTCCACAATCTTTGACCACATCCTTAGAAATATCTGACATAAACTTACTCATTTGGGTTCAAGAGTCAGCAACCACAACCGAAGCATACTTTGCCAACTGAGTATACTTAAAAGAATATTCCTTCATACTCATGTTTCCTTGCTTCAAATTTATGAATTCCTACACCTTAGCCTCCCTTATCTTAAGTGGTAACAACCTATCAAAAAATGTAGCAATAGATTTATCCTACTCTACCAATCATGCATTTACACCTCTGTCATTTTTCTATTATTTGTACAAGGTGTGAGCCACTCCTGAAAACTAAAAAGTAGCCAGGTCATTACTTATTATTGGTCTAACACCATGATCTAAATAGCTTTCTGAATACTATCAAATAACTAATTTAGATCCTCATCATATAGACCCAAAAGATACTAGAGAATTCATCCAACTGAAGTCTCAAACTCTGGTTGTTTCCATATTCACTATTGGTTAGCAAGTGCAATAACCAGTTGGTTATTCTGGATGGTCATGGACTGGGCTAATGCTATGAAAGCAATCCAGAGTTTGATAAGAGAGACTTGTTCATTTAGAGGATTTGGAAAAGCTGGGGTGGTTCTTCATGATTTCCATTATTGTTGCTATTTCCATTCCTCTTTCTTTTAGTTCTCTTGGGAGGCATAATTCATAAATGTGTAGGGAACAAGTTAGAAGAGGGTTGTAATACAATCCAAACTCAATTACACAACATAAACATAAAAGAAGTGAAACTTTTCCTAAAATATTTCATAGCCTCTTACTCATAACTATGGTGAGCACACCCATAGAGAAGACTCTACTCAACACAGCTTTCAGATACCCTAGAACTTTTTAAAACTAATTCTCTAATACCAAGTTTGTCATGAAAAAATTATATGCAATAGTCATAACACGATGCTTAAAGTCACAAGCGACCCTAAGCTAACCCATGGTCTAGCATTAAACTATGAATACTGAAATAATTGTTGTATAAACACTGTGTTGAAGCTGAACTGAACGATGAAATAATAAATTCACCAATAATAATATCTTAGTCTAAAACTACAAAATTTGAACATCTAACTAAATATTTAAAAACCTCTAATAAGATGAGTTGTTTAGACTAGCCCCCAACTAAGTCTAACTAACTGGAATTGAAATGAAATTAAATGAAATATTGATACTAGTCCTCAAATGATAAGGACCCACCAATGTACCATTAGTGATTTTGTTGTATATCATACTATGTGTGACCCAAACACTAAATATTAGAACCTATATTATGAGATAATGTAGCACAAAAGAAAGTACGCAGTTGGTAATTTGAGCACTATTCAGCAATTTCATCAAAAAAATTATGGAGTTACCACATCAGTACCTACCTATTTAGTTGCCTTTAGAGGTTCTCCTTAAAGCTCATTACCACTCCTCAAGGTGATTGCCATAACCTATTTTGGATTTTCTATATCTAATGGAAAACTACCTTGTGGCCTAGTATTGAATGCTTATTGTAACTGCCCCACTTGAATCTCTAAACTTCTCTAAGATGCTTGCAAATTTTTCATGTCTACAACCAATTGTGTCTGACTAGCTAGGAGCCGCTTTAACATCTCTTCCATGTTGCTAGTTGACTAATTTGTTTAGGTTTATGGCTGTGGAGCATTCCATGGCTGAGTTTACCACTTTATGTTGTAGGCATTAACATAATTAAGCCTTTGATCATTGACTACATACATCACTAATTCTAGATTAGAAGCACACATAGACACTAAATGACCACTAGTACCGCACACTTTACACCAACTTGCAGCTTGTTGGATGGAATTGACTGTGGTTGCAGGTTGTAGAGCTCTTAGTTTTAGGTAGCTGAACTAAATATTTATCATATTCTGCAATTTTGCAACCTGAGCTGATAAGTCCGTGAATTGTTCCACCTCCAATACACCCACAATTCTTTTCATGGAACTTCTAGAATTTGAATGCCACTCTAGATTTTCCTTGTGCTATACAGTTCAACAATATGTACAGCTAATCATAAGTCAATTCCAGCTCTTGACCATTTTCTTCTGAATTTAGCAAAATCTTTGTATTATTATCAAGTGCTTCTACAAAAGTATGAGAAAGTACCTCATTGGATTGTTGGTGATGTGGAAAATACCAAAGAAGAGCCTTGAAGCATTCCAAAGCATGATATAGATTTTCATCTAGCTTCTATTTGAAGCTGACTATCTCACTAGAAAGCCTAGCAGTCTTGTCATATGAAAAGAATCTGATGAGGAACTTTCTGGCTAAGTCATCCTATGATGTAATTGAATTGCCCAACTCTATATTCAATCACCTTTTAGCTTCCCCCAATAGTGAATGGGTAAAAAGTGTCAGCCTCACATAATCTGTACTCACCCCAGTCGGAATGAATGTGTCAGTAAGCTCAATGAAAGTCTGCAAGTGGATTTGTGGATCCTCATTTGAAAGCCTTGCAAATTTTCTACTGCTAATAAGAAGTTGTACCATGTTATTCTTTAACTCAAAATTCCCCTCAGCAGCCAGTCTTTAAATTGGGGAAGTTAAGTTCGTCGAAAGTGGGACTGCCACTTCCCTCACTGTCCTGTGGGCTTCTTATTCCTCAGTCATTGGAGAAAGAACTACTTGGTCTTCTTCTATTTGAGGAAATTAGGGGAGATGAATTATGTCTCTCCTTCATTGATGGAAGTGTTGTTCGGGTTTAGGGCTTGTTTCAACCAACTTCCTATCACTTCCAAGCTTCCTAACCTTAAAACATGTTTCCTGCAATTACAAAACCAAGACCATGCATAAAATAAATGAAAGAAATCTAAAGGTAAAACTAAAACATATAGTATCCAAATAACAAGTCCTCGATAACGACGCCAAAAATTTGATTGCGCCCAAGCGCACATGCAAGTGTACATTGTCTTATCAAGTAGTAAAGTGGCCTTCAAGAAGCCAAGTATTGCTCCCACAAATACCTGATTCAATAATGATTCAATTTCAGTTCATATTTTAGATTTATTCGATGCAACAATAGCCAAAAAGAGTTTGGAATTTATAAATTGTAGAAAAGTAAACAATACGGAAAGTAATGATTTTGAAACAATCAATGGGAGAAAACCCAAGGTTAAATCACTTTAAACAATCATACTATATCATTGAACTACATTGGTTAACTTGCTTTTCTTGGTTGTAGATTTGTTGGGTTAATTATGTGATCATGGTCTCCCGACTTATAATCCTTTACCTAAGTTGAACCTTATAACTAAATTATTGAGTAGGGATGTAATAGTCCACTTAAGTTCTTTAAGCTATCATCCTATGTGTGATTCAAGTAAGGTATCTATGTACATCCGATCATATGGAACCCCATCCATCAATGTCCAAGAAACTCAACTTCCAATGTAAAAGGAATGGTCTATTGATGTGCTCACTTTTACCTAAAGAACTAATTTGGAAAGTAGATATCAAATTGGGTAAAAGGTTCAAGTCTTACTAATGGTGATATCAAAACTTACTTTCCATGTCCTCGCCTCTTCCAAGCCTCATCTTGGAAGATCTAAATCTGTTGTCCCTCTACCACTCATTCTATTTTGAATGAAAGTTAGAATGGAGATTTGGCTCTTCTAAGTAGAGACGCAAAATAAGAGGTGGAGGCATCGTGCCCCGACATTAAAAGAAGTGCTCAATGGGAGGCAACCCATAACTCCACAAAAAATGGCAAGTATTCTTTTTTTCATGAATGATAGAGTAGAATTAATTTTTATTTTTGTGTATTCATAATCCATGAGATATTAGAGGTAAAAGAAAATTTTGATAGAATTTGAAAGAGAAACATGTGAAATTGGCAAGTTTGAACTGAGAAGGAAATGCAAAAAATCGGTTGTTTGGTCTCAGTTACCACAATAGTGGTTTGTGCCACGCGATCGCAGAGGCCGCGTGACCGTAATAGCGGTCAATTCAGATTAAAAAACCATTCGACTGCCTTTTTTCCCCACACTCCTCCTTTAATTTGTATCAAAAATTCTCTTAAATTTGTGGTATTACATAGCATATTCAATCATCAACTCACCCTATGTATCACCAAATCTAGTAAGTTTTCTTAACTCCCTCGATTTGGATACGATTATATGCTAAGAACTTGTAATATAGAAAAAGGTCTTAAATAGTGTTTTCATTGCTAACTACATGCTTAGTTGTAATAATTGTTGAGATTAGCTATTATAGTTGGTGTACACGCTAATGGGGAATTCTTGAGTACCTAAATTTACGCTTTAAATGGTTAAAACAATCGTGTACACTATGTGTTTGATAGAATGGCCCAAAGAGTTGAATCCTAATTTTTTCAAGTTTAGGGGCTACAATCATACATTCTAGGATTTAATACATTGTTTATAATGTTTTCATGCTTAGTTGAAATAAAGGATTAGGGGTTAAAATTGCATTTTGAAGTAATGTGCAAGAAACTGTCAAATTGATCTCAGGTACCATGATTGCAGTCCTGATGACCGCAGTTGCGTCACTATAGTTGCGATCAACATTCCACGATCACCATACCTGAAGGCAGATTTCGGCAGACTGTAAAACTTTTGCACATCCTCTGATGCCCCCAAAACCTCTTATAACACTATCACATATGCTTATTTGTTTATTCTAGCATATTTTTGGTATGATAATACTAATGTTGGCCTAAGTTGCATTGCTCTCAGGTTCTCAAACTCAAAGATGGGAGATTCGACAATACCATATTGATGGCCACATAATATCAGAGCCTCTACTATGAAGATTTCCATATGACTAAGTTACTCCTTAAGAGGGGTATCAATTTGGATAAAGTAAAGGAGAAATTCCTAAGTTTTCATGCCAGACTCATTAAGACCGGGTGGGATTTCTTTGACTCGATACCTTGTGATTCTAATGAGAATTGGCTACATGAACTCTATGACAAATTAAGTGTACTTTCTTTCGTGGACCCAGTGATAACTATCCAGGGAAGGCAAGTAAACTTTGGGACAGAGCAGATCAACGCGGTGTATGGGCTCTTAAATGCTAATATGGAGCAGTTCCACATAAAGGAATGTGAGCAAGGGACTTGGATGGCTAATATTTTATGTCTTGGCAAACAAGTTCCCTGGGTAACCACTAAGAAATATATTTTGAAGAGTCACTTCACATCTGAGTCCAGGCTTTGGCTGAATATTAGTTGTTGCTGAGTACCACCATACACCTACTTAATCATTTTCACAGACTTAAAATCTCAGATGGTGGCTTATCTCCTATCTGGCATCACCCTGAATGTGAGTGGGATTGTGCATTCAGATTGGAGGTACTTTAGAAATCACGGAGTTACACATCTTTTTGTCCCTTCTCTTATAACAATGTTGTACAGTAGAGCATAAGTAAGGGAGTATGCCAAAGATACCTGGGTACCTGCAGACACCCATATATTTCTACTCATATTCTAGGGTGAGGGTGCCCCAAGTTGAAGCAAGGAGAAGAAGGTCAACACAGGTTTTAGAAGACCCTCATCAGACACCACTCTTGATGACATTTTTAGGGAGATGCATGTAATTAGGGAGCTATTATCAAAAGTGCCTTAGGGACTAAGACAGTGCTCCATTGTCCGTCATTCATATATGGCACAGTCATATTATAATAAGCATCAGCGAAGGAAAAAAAGTAGGGTGCAATAGCCAGCCTGGAGAGACCTTATTCATCCCTAGCTGTATCTCACAAACACCTTAATGACTCATATGAGAAGATAATAAAGAGGAACAAAAAGAGAGATAAGTTTTTAGAAAGCTGTGGAAAGGGGTGAAAGGCATCTTTAAGGTGCTCAAGCCCAACCATCCATTATCTTCACCTATATTGGATAGAAAGGATGAGGCCTCTGTAGAATGGTCAGCTGATAATACAGATGGTGGTGATACCAAGTCAGCAGGAGAGAATAGCTCGTAATTCAGCTATAAGGAGCCCCTTTTACTCTTGTTCTCTTGCACATACAGTGTGGACACTGTATTTTTTTAGTTGGTGGTACCCCGGATGTGTATTATTTTGGTATGGATTGCCGGATATTTCTTATTTTCTTGTGGTGTTGTTTTTGGATATGGTTTTTATTTTGTTTTTGGGATACTCCATTTATAGATTATCATGCTTTTCACTTAGTTTTTAGTTTTTCTCTTATTTCTTTAGATTTTACTATGGATTTTAGTGAAGCATGATTAGCAACCCATTCGAGTTTTAATACATAGGTGCAGGGGAATTCTGAGTACCCATAGCATAACTATCAAATATGCCAAGGAAGTTCGAGTACCTAGAGCATTGAATGTTGAAAAATTAAAGTCACTTTATACACCATTAGCGTAGTCTGTATAGCCATACGGTTGGGTTTTCCCGTTTGGAGCCTAAATGTGAGACTCCATCTTTGATTGTAGCCATAGTTTAGGAAATTGTGCGATATGCTCATGGAAGAAAGTTTAGATCCACGAGTGTTAGTAAAATAGCAAATTTACAAGTGTTGAAAGTGAAAGAAATAGAAAAAGAAAGGACCCAACAAAAGAAAATGCACTGCACAAAAAGTTAGAAGAAAAAGACATTTAAGAAAAAGTGGTGATCAAAGGAAGAAAAAAGTAGGCATAAGAAAAGAAAGAAAATCAAGAATGGTGATCCTTGGTCAAAGAGAAGGATTAAAAAGTGTGATGTAGATGTTCAAGGAAGGTTGTAGCCATGTTGTTCCCTAACGATTTCCTATCCTATCCCAAACCTACATTACAAGCTTAGATTGTCCTTCGAGATCTCTAAATGTGTACTTTCTTCATAGTAGTTTATAGGGGAAAACCTATCGCACGACACTTGTTACATTGATATTTCTTTCATGAGGAAGAGAAGTTTTGCACTTAAAATTCCTTTTTACATGTTTATTAGTTTGGTGTGTGGAAATTCTTTTTCTTGTGAGGTTAGCATGTGAACGAGTTGAGGTGGGTAACTTTTTTCACCTCCGAAATAATAAGGCAAGTGGAGTATAGTTTAGTTTTAGTAAAAGTTGAGCCACTTCTATAGTATTGGTTTTTGGTGCTCGATTACTCTTAAAGAGTTTGTGCATCCTTAAATGTTACATCTTATGATAAGGGGTCTTGTAGAGAATAGCTTAGCCCGTATGCAATGAGCTACTGGTAGTTCCAACTTTAGTTGAAGTCACTATGCCTTTAAGGCATAAATTCTAGGCATAAATATTGTCTCGTGGTAAGAGATAATGTTGCTTAAGGATAAGCAAATGGTTTAAATTGGGGGGTGTTGATGAGAGGTGATTGTACCACTAATTCTCACTCAGCATTCATGTCCATTACCTTGATATGAATGAATAAATTAGACATTCATGAGTAAACACACTAATATCCACTCTATGCAGGTATAGAATTGAAAAGATAGAAAGATATGGATTGGAGCTTAAAATGATAAAAATAAAAAAAGAAAAGTGCAGTTGAAGACCTGCAACAAAATAGCCTTAGGTATCGTAGTTGCAGTCTGCTAACTACAGTCACGGTAATCAAAGATGGTCAGTCAACAGCGGTCGTTTGAGTATGCCACAGTTGTGGTAGCCACAGTCGCAGCCAAGTTAGTGCGATAGTGGCTCAGAGAAAATATTTAGCCCAAGGGCAAAATTAGAAATGCATGTGGCTGATCCTAATTTTGACAAAAAGACTTAAACCCTATCCTCATGCAATTATTCCATCTTCCCTAATTTTTAGGTTTTAGCTCTTGACTCCACAGCCTCTATTTTTGAAGAGGAAAATATTGTGTAAATTTTGGGTGAAGAATACATTGAAGACTTTCTAAGTGAAAGATTTGCACACTACCATTATTGATATTATGGGAGAGCCAAGTTTGAAGTAACAGTTTCTTAAATCTTTACCAATTATTTTAATGGAGATTATGGGTATATCTATGCTTATTTATCTTATGTGTAGCTAAATCTCCCTCTTGGGGTTATGTTTTAATAGGGGCTAAAGTGTGTGTGGGTTGTTATTGTATGTATTTTTTTGGTAATTCATGTTTATAGGTTTTATCATTGCTATGCTAATTTGGTTGGGATTTGATGGGTGAAAGCCCCAAATATCCACATGGGTTTGATAAGTGAAAGATCCAAGCTCTATAATGCTTAAGGTCATCTTCAAAAGAAGGGTTTTGGGTTAAAGTGTAGGAATCCATATCATCCTTGAAAGAGGTATGTGGAAACTAAAGCAATGATAGATAATTATATGTGTAGTTTGCTAAGTTTTTACTATCTTAGACATAAGGGTGAATGTGAGGTTGACTATACCATAGGTATCATCCTAGAAATAGGGATGCCTAGATTGAGGTTGTGATTACAAATTGTTGAACACACCTATTAGGTATTCGAAAGAATCAATGGGTGAAAGTTTTGTGTTTTGTCGAAACACTAGCATCAAAATCTATAATCTTACCCATATTTGACTTACTAAATTGTTGTTGATTACTTATTCCCATATGTTATTCCCTTAGTAATGCATAATCCCAAAAATTATGCTTCATTATAAAACTCTAATGATTCGTAGTTCTGAATTTATACTAGAAAATCAAAAAGAAGAAATACTAGTGTAAGAACCTATCTCCCACATTTTATATTTTTGTACCATTTATTTGAATTTAACTTGTATCTATCTTTTCAAATTAATTAAATCTCCACTCATAGTGTTTCTCGTTGATTCGTCCCCAACTCCAAAGTTGGATAAATATATTGATGACAATTGCCTTGCACTTAATTTAACATGTAAGTTAAGAGTAATCAGTGGCTGTAAAGAACAAGTATCCTTTTTTGAGGATTATTGATCTGTTCTATCAGCTTTAGGGTGCTAAGTTCTTTTCTAAGATTAATCTTTGGTCCGGTTATAATCAGTTAAAGATTCGAGAGGTGGATATCTCTAAGACTTCTTGTTGAGTGTGGTACGGTCACTTTGAGTTTTTGGTGATGTCCTTCAGTTTGATTAATGCCCCAATAGCATTTACAAATTTTATGAATTGGGTTTTTCATCAGTTTTTAGATTTGTTCGTTATTGTCTTTATCGATTATATTTTGGTGTATTCTAAGAGTGAGGTGGATCATGCGAATAACCTCTGCCTTGTGTTGCAAACCTTAAGGAGTAGCGGTTGTATGCTAAATTTTTGAAATATGACTTCTGGTTAAATATTGTGACTTATCTGGGTCAAGTTGTATCTAGTGAAGGGATCATGGTGGATCCACAGAAGGTTGTGGCAGTTAAGAAGTGACCTACATTCCCGACTCTAATCGACATTCGGAGCTTCCTGGGTTTAGTCGTCTATTATAGAATATTTGTGAATTATTTTCTTCTATTGCTGCCTCATTGACTATGTTCACCCAGAAGAAGGTTAAATTCCCTTGGCTTGATACTTGTGAGGGTAGTTTTGAGAAGCTGAAGGATAAGTTGACTTTGGACCCAGTCTTGACTCTAAGTGTGGGAACTAATGGTTTTATTGTCTATTATAATGTGTCCCGAGTGGGACTGGGTTGTGTGTTAATGTAGCATGGCAAGGTGGTTGCTTATGCTTCTGGACAACTAAAAGTTCATGATAAGAATTATCTGACCCACGATTTGGAATTGTTAGCTGTGTTATTTGTGTTACAGATCTACCAATATTATTTGTACGGGGTCTATGTTGATATTTATTCTAATCATAAGATCCTGCAATACGTGTTCACTTAGAAGTAGATAAATCTCAGTAAAAGGGAATGGCTTCAGTAACTCAAGGACTATGACATGAGTCTTCACTATCATCCAAGTAAAGCTAACGTGTTTGCTGATACTCTTAGTAGGCAAAAGGAAGTGGGATTTAGTGAAGGATATTCACCATTTCGGTAATCTTAAATTTTACCTTTTTGACTTTAAAAATGGTAGTGTGATTGTTCAAGAGGTGGAGAAGTCATCTCTTAGTGTTGAGGTAAAGGAGAAACAGATGTTGGATCTTATCATGATGCAAATCAATAATGATGAAGGTAGTCAGAAAGTGATGATTTTTTAGATTGGTGGTGATAGTATCTTGAGGTATCAAGGTAGATTATGTGTTCCCAATAGTAATGGGTTGGGGGGAAGAATTTTGGTCGAAGCACATGAGTTACGTTATACTATTTATCCTAGTTCAATGAAAATTTATCATGATATTAAGGAGATTTATTGGTGGAATAATATAAAGCGGAATGTGGCCAATTTTGTGGCTAAGTTCATGATATGTCAGCAAGTGAATGTGAAGCACTTGAGGCCCGATGGATTGACTCAAGAGATTGAGCTATCGGTATGGAAATGGGAGATAATTAATAAGGATTTTCTTACCAGTCTTCCACGGTCTCACCAGTAATTTGATTTGATTTGGGTCATTGTGGATAGTATGACTAAGTTTTCTCTCTTTCTACCATTGAGGAATAATTTCTATTCAGAGGATTATTCCAATTTGTTTATCGAGGAGATTGTGAATTTACATGGTACTCTAGTTTCCATCTTATTTGATCGGGGTACTCATTTCTCATCTCACTTTTGGACGTTGTTCCAGCGAGGTTTGGATACTAAGGTGACCTTTTGTATCGCTTTCCACCAGCAAACAGATGGGCAAGCAAAAAGGAAAATTAAGGTTTTGGAAGATATGTTTCTGGCTTGTATTCTTTATTTTGGTGGTAGTTGTGTTGATCGCTTACCTCTCACAAAATTTTCTTACAATAACTGTTATCACTCTATCATTGGTATGGTAGGCCTTATATGGTAGGAGGTGTAGGTTTCCTATTATGTAGTTTACGATCTGTGAAACTAAGTTATTTGGTCATGATTTGGTTCACCAATCCATGGAGAAGGTGAAGGTGATTCAGGATAGACTTAAGGTCACCCAAACTTTCCAAAATTCTTACACGGATATGAGACAAAGGGAGTTGGAGTTCATCATAGGTTATTGGGTATTCTTAAAGGTATCCCCATGAAGGGAGTAATACCATTTGGTAAGAAAGGGAAGATCAATCCCCATTATGTTGGTCTGTATTTGGTTTTGAAGAGGGTTGGTATTATAGCATATGAATTGAAGTTTTGTTCTAGTTTGATCTTTATTCATCCTGTGGTTCACATTTTGATGTTGAGAAAGTGTGTGGCTGATCCTTTGACGATTGCTCCTTTGGAGGAGGTGGGTATTTTGGATTACTTGTCAAAAATGAAAGTCCTAGTTGATATTTTGGATCAGTAAATCTATTAGTTATGAACCAAGGATGTGGCATCAGTAAAGGTTCTTTGGAGGAAGCAAGAGGTTGAGGAAGTTACTTGGGAAGACGAGAAGGACATGAAGTCCAAGTATCCGTTCTTGTTTCCCATTTCGGATAATCATGATTGAGTCATATGTATTCCTTAATATCTTTGTTTTCTGTCTTTGTTAGAGGTAAGTGTGGTTGTATGTGGAGTCAAATCGTGGAAATAAATGCCTTATCCTATCATTCGAGGACGAATGATCCTAAGGGGGAGTATGTAATGCCTTAGGTTTTGTTCCTTGAAAAATTCTATAATTTTATCCTCACTACCTTGACTATGAATCCCTTAATGAGTTGTAGAGAGTATTAATGAGTTGTTGAACCAAATCGTAACCAAATCAGAAAGTGTGTGGTTGAGTTCTACTCTGACTACGAGTCGTAAAGACTTGTTATGAGTCATTGAGTGCAAATCATAGGGTGTCTAGTGTATACCCTGAATGATACTTGGGTTGATTATGACAGGAACCTATGAGTCGTACGGTCCCATTATTAGTCAAATTAGTTGATTCGTAAGGTCAACAAATTATGAGTGCCTTGGCGACTATCTTGGCTATGACTGGTGGCGATAATCATAATGAGTCTATACGAGTCGTATAGTGACCCGTAGTCACTGACGACTAAATTTTAGTTTTTAAATTGAGGGCACTTTGGACAATTCCCTTCTCACCCAATTAAAATCCCACATTCATAAAGCACTTAAGAAGTGTTATTTTGCATTCATAACGTACTCAAATACTTCCAAATCTCTCTTAATTCTCTCAAGCTACCATACTTAAGGTTTCCAAGAACTAGGTCATCCAAGGGCTCAAGGGTTGAATTCTTTCTGTAAAACTTGGTATTTCAGGCATGTTACTCTTCCCTAATTATTAATTTTCTAAAAGCATAAGTTTTAAAGTTTTGTTCACATGGTGTTGAGGTTTGTTTTGAAATTATGGGTTGAGGGTTTTGAATAACTATTGTTTATATGATGAATAAACTAGGGACTGTGATTTCCCAAACTTGTGATGAAAATATGTAACGAAAAAATCAACATGCAAATGTTCTAAGTTAAGGGTATTGATGTGCTTTGGATTCATAGAGCTTTCAACGCTTAAACTGATGAAAATATGCAACTTACTTAGGTTGTTTTGTTAGATGTGATGGGTTTTGTATTATGTTTTAGAAGAAACCAGGTTTTGGATGTGAAACAAATGAAAAGGATGAAATTAAAGTTTTGGGCTACATACCTGGGCACCTACAGCCCGTATGTACCACCTATTGGGCGTAGGTTCCAGAGTAGGTGATAGAAATTGGAAGTCCAGAGGCTCATAAGTGCAGAAAAGAAGACCCTGTCACTTACGTATGTCACCTACGGTCCGTACGTGCAACCTACGGTCCATAGGTGACAGAATAGGTTTCAGAACAGCCAAGTATAGAGAGTTCATGAGCTTTTGGAGGAAGGGGTCACCTATGTTGGACGACCTATGATACATAGGTGTCACCTACGGCACATAAGTGCATTAGTAAGTGGCAACCAACCTCACTGTTCCTTTTTTTGTTCGAGATTGATTTTTAGGGTTTTTTTGTATTCTATAAATACCCTTTTGACATTTTTTGTTTGTTGATGCACTCTATATACTTACAGGAATAAATATGATTCCAAGATTGGACTTTGATCTTGGGATTACTTTGTTCTTGATTTTGGTTGCCACACGACCTGCCCTAGGGCCTTGTTGTAATGGGCGTCCCAGGATCAACCAGGACAGGAGACTACCGTTGTTACCCAACCCAACCTCCAGTCGCCTACCCTGAGTTGGCTGAATTCTGAGCATGAAACATAATAGTTGAACAGCTTACACAAATATCCTTGGAGTAGATCACAACCGTGACCAACCCAACTAAGTCAAACCATACCATGACCATAATCCAACAAAACCAAACTACACCAATCAAGGACCATAAAATAGGCCATAACCAAAGATGTTCCCGAAATATAACATAATTAATCCCAAAATTAAATAGGATGGAACAACCAACAATCTCGTCTAATAATATCAACCCTTCATCTTTTTCCAATGCTAAGTCTAACACCTATACCTGATATAAGAACGACCTATGAAGAGCTAAAACAGCGTACGAAATGGCACAAAATAGCCACTATCATGAGATGAACAAGAACCACAAAATGGAAAACAAGATGACTATAACTAAGAGGATAGATAGTGAGACATAATGTACTACACGTTATAGGAACTAAAATGTATATTAAACATCAAAACACAAACAACATATATACAAAACACCTATTCTCTTATGGAGACCTCAAGGGAATTGGAACTCCCAACCAACCACTGTTTCTAAGAAAGTTAACAACATAAGGATTCCACCTTACCAAAACACTCTTAATGAGTTTACAAATATATCATGAAAGTTCTAAATGAAAAAATGACCTAAATGTTCTGTTTATAGACTAGGGAAACACTCATTACAAAAATGACCAAAAGGCCCTAAATGAGCCCAAACAAAGGGAGCGACCTTGTAGTGTATTCCTTGGACGATTTTGGAGTGTTAGGACTTGTTATCAAACTTCAAAGCTTGTTACTTGGATGGGCATACCCACAAGCTCGGGACTTCACTCACGTCTTGGTGTCCTCAAGTGGTAGGAGGCCTCTTTGACCCTTATCATCCTCCCCTTCTTAGAAAGGATTTGTCCTCGAATATGAACCTTACAAAACATTAGGAGACACAAGAAAACACATATTACTCATAGCAAAAAAGGTTAGAATTAGCACAATCATACATAGATAAAACAAAGGCATACACACCACAAACCCGAACACCCTAAAGAAGATATAACTTGCCTATCCACATAAGTGTGACAAGAAGTAAAGATTAAGAGTTGTTTAACAAGTAGAATCCATAGACTCTTCTTGGAACAATAATTAGACATTCCAACCAAAATGGAAAGATCATAAACTTTATTCACGTTCATATCATCAACATAGGCAATGGGTAGAAAAGAAAAGAGTTAACGATACCATGCACATCAAGGAGTACCATTCGACAATTACCCGCAAGGCACACTTATCTCCCCTTCTTCAAAGCACTCCTTAGCTTCATCTTCATTATCATTATCCTCTTGAGGGATGCTATCACCAACATCATGTATGGTCACTTTACTCCCCACAAAGTAAGTATCACCTCCTACCAACACAATGTTCCTTTGGTTGGGGCATTCACAAGCTTTGTGACCCCAACCTTGACGCTTGAAGCAAAAAATACCCTTAGGATTAAGAGTAGAAGAAGTGGGTACCTTTGGATGGCCCTATCAACCGGTTTCTTCTCAAAGGATTTGTAGGCATCCTTATTCTTGCTCCATCAGAGGGCCTTCTTGGTTTCATTTCTCCTTTCAACCTCAATGGCCACTTCAACAATATCCTCAGTTCAGTCAAACTTGTGGACCACTAATTGAGACATAATTTCATAGCATAAACCACCTTTTAACATAGCCAAACAATGATTAAGAGGTTTAACAATATCAAGAAAAATAATCAAGTTTTGAAACTCCTGATACTCCTCTATACTCTTATCACCTTGCCGCAAGATGTAGATCTTGGTTAATTGCTCTTGCATGAATCGTTCCATGACATATCTCTCCCTCATAAGTTCTTTTAATTTATCCCAATCTTGAAGGTCAAGATTTTTATTCCTTACTCCTTGCAACTATTTGGTCTCCCACCAAGTAGAGCATAGGCGGCCTTCTTGTGAGGAGATAACTCATTGAGTTGGAAGATTCGAATGCATTGTAGCTCCCAATCAAGATAGATAGATGGATCACTAGTTCCTTTGAAGGTAGGAGGAGTGATCTTGATTGATTTGAGAAAAGTGTCTCTACCCACATTGTCAACTTGGTCCTCTAGACCATTAGGAGCATAAGGATGGTTCCACATATTGCCCCTACCATGAGGAGCTTGTCCAAACCGTCCCCCCCCCCCCCCCGGCCCCTATGACCTCCACCGTGATCTTCTTGCCTATTTCTCACAAACTCCATAAAAAGATCAACTTTATCAATCCCCCACCTCCATAAGGACCCTCACCTTCAATATCATCAATTTGGATTGATTAGTTTTGGTTTAGCGGTGCTCTTGGCATTTAAAGTGGGTCTCGGTTTTGGGAGCTTCTTGGTGGACTTCGTTTTAGTTATTTAGATAAGTAGGGACTTGGTTGAGGGGTTCATGGGCTAGTCTAGGTAGATTGAGCATTTGGTGAACTGTATCTGGGGTTATAGTCGGGGAGACATTGGTAGCATGTCCACTAGTCGAGGCATGGTAGTGTTTAGGACTTTAATGGTTGGAATCTAAACGAACTTCCAAGGTATCCATTATCCTGGAAAAAGAACCCTCCATCCCATCCATTTGTTCCATCTTCCCTTCCATGGATTCAAAATCGACTTTCCATGGCATCAAGCCTTGCTATGATCGACTTAACCCAACTAGGCATCTCATTTTCATCCGCCATTGTACCTACAAAGAAAGGTTAAACAAAACACAAACAACAACACATTAAAAGTTAGTGAAAATCAGTCCACATTGCATCTCAAAATAGTCCACAATCCCTCATACTCACACTTTGACGTTTTCACTCTAATGGTCTCGCAAGTGTTGATAGTTCGCTTACACTCCAATGAGGTTACTTGGACCCAATAGTGGCTCGAGCAAGGATTGGATTCTTGTTTTAAATGACTCAAGAAATGATTTTTGAACTTGGACCAAAGAAAATACTGCAATTTAAAGACAAGAAAAGCACACAATACAACACTTAACATGAAAGAAAACGTACTCAAAAACTAATGTACAACCTAGTAGATATTTACTAGTTTGCTAATTACCATAAGAATCAACAAAATTGAAACTAATGGAAACAAGAAAGTGAAACTAGGAAATCCTACATTCTTGAGCTATTGATGACATGGCACTTGACTATTGGTCGATGGACAAAATATTGTTGAAGTTGAAAAATTTTGTTCCACAATTTTGGTTGTTCAAATTTCACAAAGACGGAGGGGTTTCGGTTTTGGTAGGTTAAAAAACAAGACTTTGTCTTTTTTTTTCAAGATTCTAAACTTTGACCAACTTTTACCCTTTTGGAAAGACAACCTTTTGGAGGTCTTGTCCCTCTTTCCTATTTTGGCTTGTCTAAAAAAATAAACTTACTCCCTTTTAGTATGAAGACTTTTGGGAGGTCTTTTTCTCTTTTTCCCCTTTGGTAATGTCTTGAAAGTTTTTTCAAGCTTAACAAGGTTTTAATTTTCTTTTTTCTTCACTCAATATCAAACAACACTTCTTGAAAAACTTCTTTAACAACAACACCAAGCAACCCGTCCACTCTTCCAACAACAACTTGTAATTTTTGCTCAAGAACTTGGGTTAGACTCAAGTAGTGTTAGAGAGAAAATAAACCAACACAATAAACAACAAAATACAAGCAAAACAATACCTAAATCTGTACACAAGTTCGGTCAATCAACAACAACACTTCAGCCAAGACACCAAACCTGTAGAACACCTTCTCTTTTCTTTTTTTTTAAGCTTTTTGACAAAGAGAGCCCAAGATTGGTAGTATAGGAGCACAACCAGCCATATATCTGATACCAAATGATACAAGAACGACCTACGAAGAGCTAAAACAGACCACGAAATGTCACAAAACAGTTCACTATCACGAGATGAACAAGAACCACAAAATGGAAAACAAGATGACTATAACTAAGAGGATAGATAGTGAGACATAATGTACTTCATGTTATAGGCACTAAGATGTATATTAAACATCATAACACAAAAAAATGAATACAAGACACCTACACTCTTACGGAGACATCAAGGGAATCGGAACACCCAACCAACCACCATTTCTAAGCAAGTTAACAACACAAGGATTCCACCTTGCCAAAACACTCTTAATGAGTTTACAAATATATTATGAAAGTTCTAAATGACAAAATGACCTGAATATTCTATTTATAGACTAGGGTAAAACATATTACACAAATGACCAAAAGGCCCTTAATGAGCCCAAACGAAGGGGATGGCCTTGTAGTGTATTCCTTGGACTGTTTCGGAGTGTTGGGACTTGTTCTCAACAATTCAAAGCTTGTTCCTTGTATGGGCAGCCCCACAAACTCGGGTCTTCACTCACGTCTTCATGTCCTCGAGTGCTAACATGCCACTTTGACCTGTATCAATATCGATCCCGCCCATTCCAACACATAGAAGTACCACAAAGCCTCTAACAAAAAAAGTAATGAAATACAATTGGGACATGCCCCTAACAATAGCCAAAACCAATATCAAAAATAAAACCAAAATGTCTAGAAATATCCATAACATAAGATGATGCCTTCCGAAAGAATGAAACCTCACCACTTCAGTCCAAATACTGATCCCAAATCAATCACTGTGTTGAAGGAGTAAAACAACCAGTTCCTGAATAGAGTGGGTAAATAGCCGCCGGTAGACAGGGTTAGCTAGTGACCGCTAGCATGATCTCAGGGTAAGGATAAAAATAATGCCATTTATAAAACCAAATAAAACCACAACTGTATATGTGTATATATATATATAACCATGCCGGAAAAATAGACCGAGTTTAGCATTTCTTTAAAACCATTACCTGGGTTGTGTAGCTTTGCCGTCCTAAACCACCCACGAGCTATATGGGTTCATCTTCCCCTACTGAAATGGCCCAGTGTGTGAAGCCGCACGACCAGGGAATTAACCCAGGAGATAACTAGTACATACCCAAAATAAAGAGTGACATCATGCACACAGTCACCAAGACCAACCTCATATTGGCAAATATGAGTTTCTAATTTTGGTCCCCCTGGGATGTCCACTTTCCATGGCTTAGCTACACCTCCCACCATTATTGACCAATTAAAAGAAATTTCTAAATAACCAAACCGTTATCCATTTATTAACCAAGGCTATTGATATTGGTATCGACATACCAACCCTTACTTGCAAGTATCATCCATATCCAACCATGTATGGGTTTAAGGGGACTTTCAAGTGCCCTTCCATTTACCATATTAAACCACTTGGGAGACTTTCATGTTCCCCACAAGCATAAAAAATTAGACTTTAGCCTTTTCAAACCATTTAAACCATGAATAATTCCTTTACCAAGTTTTGAAACATGCAAGTGTTCCATTAAAAGAAGTCAATGCAATGAACATATCTTTATAAGCATTTTATCAAACACATTGGGGGCATAAAATGACCAAAATGGATTACAATTACCAATAAAAAACTCCCATACAATCCATTATCAAAAACCACCATTAATGCATATAAAAGCATAATTAAAACCATGGGAAACCATAACCAAGCAATTAACATCAAAACCCCCAAACCATATTTAAAAGCCAAAGTCATGCAATAGTAAATCCGTGAAAGCATTCCTATAAACCATGATGACGGAAAGAAATCACCAAGACAAGCCCCAAATTGATCCCTTAGTTAAAACCCTGGCTTCCTTTTGCCAATAGCTTTTGATAAAATTATAGAGTGTTTAGGAAGAGTTTCTAAGTGTTAATGAATAGAATAATAGGCTATATATCCTCCCAAGTAGGTTAAAAGTCATGGGTCCTTATAAGGATAAGTAGGAAAATATTTAGAATACCCCTACTTAAATTGAACAAAATCCCGTCACAGGGATACGACTGGCCCCCACGAGTCGTAACCACCCAATATGATTAGTATCCACCACTTGTATCTTGAACCTTCACCCTTTGACCAAACACTATCCAGTATAAGACTCATCCAACCAAGTCGTAACCACTACATACGATCTATATCCGTGACCCGTATCCTTAGCAGCATAAAATACCTAGGGAATTGAACACTATTTACCATAGAAGTCCCTGATATGATTTGTACCCTGGATTATAGCTCATAGTGATCCACTCGTACTCAGATCCAACCTAAGAAACCAAGACTAAGATTAAGTTAAGGAACCAAATGATCCGTAGCCACTAATATAACTCGTACCCCTAAGTCGTATCCATTCCAGTAACCAAAATCCATCCTACCAACCAACACTAGTCAGTATACGATTGGACCATACCATCCATACCCCAACATACGGCTCCTACCCATGAGTCGTATTGGGTCTAGTAATCAAAAATCTAGGAAATTTTCTAAGGCCCAGAAACTAAAGTGTTTCAGTCTCCCCTACTAGGAACATTCATCCCCGAATAACGGATAAGGTAGGGGTAACCACATGCTAGAGTCATTTTCATTATGTTATCAAACATATTCCTAATCTTTAACAAAGTTTGAAAACAAAGAGGCAAAGATGTAAATCTTTCCATTAACAAACTCTAGAAACAAAGATGTGTTGAAGACACATACCCTCCGTACGAATCCTAAGAGCAAAAAATAGATGTGGATACTTAGACTTCATGTCCGCTTTTGCTTTCCAAGTATCTTCTTCCACCTTATAGGTCCGCTAAAGAACCTTAACCGAAGCCACATCCTTGGTCTGCAGCCGAAGAACCTACCTATCCAAGATCTCAATCAAGACTTCTTCATAAGACAGAGAGTCCAAGATATCCAACCCTTCTAAAGGAACAACCGAAGAAGGATCACCAATACACTTCCTCAACATGGAAACATGAAAGACTGGATGAATCAAACTCAAGCTATACGGTAACCCCAACTCATAAGCAACATTACCAACTTTCTGCAAAATATCATAAGGACCAACTTACCGGGGATTGAGCTCCCCCATTTAGCAAAACCACACCACTCTCTTCATGGGAGATACATTGAGGAAAACCTTATTCCCAACCTTATACTCTAATTCTCTATGCCAAACATCCGCATAGGACTTTGGGAAGCCTTAAGCATATCCCGAATCACCTTCACCTTCTTCATAGCTTGGTAAACCAAGTCGATACCAAACATGTCTACCTCACCAAGTTCAAACCAACCAATAGGAGATCTACACCTCCTACCATACAACATTTCAAAAGGGACCATACCAATACTAGAATGATAGCTATTGTTGTAAGAAAACTCCACCAAAGGTAGATGCTCAACCCAATTCCCCCCATAATCAATCAAATAGGCCCGAAGCATATCCTCTAATGTTTGAATAGTTCTTACCACTTTTCTATCCATCTACGGATGAAAATCAGTACTCATACACACCTAAGTCCCTAAACCTTTCTAAAAAGATTGTCACAAGTGAGATATAAACTGTATGCCACAATTAGAAATAATTGAAATAGGCACCCCATGCAGCTTTGAAATCTCCTAAAGATACAACTTTGCATAATTCTCCACCGAAAAGGTAGTCCATATTGGCAAAAAGGTACGTAGACTTAGTCATCCTATCCACGATAACCCAAATCAAATCATATTAAATCTGAGATCGAGTAAGACCGGTAACGAAGTCCATATTGATCACTTCCATACAATCCTCCTGGCATTATGTGCTCAATCTTACCCTGTTGACACACTATGCACTTGGCTACAAAATCAGCCACATCCCTCTTCATACTATTCCACTAATAGATCTCCTTGAGATCATGATATATCTTAATTGAGCTGGGATAAACAACATAGCATAACTCATGCACCTCAGCCAAAACTCTTTGTTGCAACCAGTCGACATTAGGAACACACAAGCTTCCTTGGTACCGTAAAGTACCATTACCATTAATCTCAAACACCACAACTTTTTGCCCACCAATATCACTCTTGATCTTCATCAAGATAGGATCCAGCACTTCTTTCTCTATAATATTCACCCCAAGAGATGATTGATCTACATTTTGCACCACCACAGCACCATCTTTGGAGTTTAAGAGACAAACTCCAAGATTAACCAAATAATGAATATCCTTCATCGATTCTCGCTTTCTTTTCTCTACATGATCTAAGCTCCTCGTGGATAACCTGTTAAGAGCATCAGTAATCATATTAGCCTTACCTGGGTAATACTGAAGATTCATGTCATAATCTTTGAGTCGAGCCATCTCCAATGCCTGAGATTAAGCTTTTTCTGAGTAAACATATACTGTTGACTCTTATGATAGAAAAGATACCCACTATACACCATACAAATAATACCGCTATATTTTCAAAGAAAACACATTTGTGAACCGCTTCAAATAATAAGTAGGCTAATTCCTCATGTACCTTCAACTACCTGGAAGCATAGGCAATCACCTTCTCATGCTGCATCAACACACAACCAAGCCCTATCCGAGATGCATCACAATAAACTACAAACCCATCATTGCCTTTCGATAAAGTCAAAATTAGAGTTGAAGTTAACTTATCCTTCAACGTCTCAAAACTCTCTTCACAAGTATCTAACCAAGAAAACTTAACCTTCTTTTGAGTTAACTTGGTCAAAGGAGCAACTATCGATGAAAATCTTTCTATAAATCGCCTGTAATACCCAGCTAAACCTAAGAAGCTCCAAATATCGAATGGAGTCGTAGGTCCAGGCCACCACTTTACCAAATCACCTTCTATGGATCCACCATGATCTCTTCACTAGAAATAAAATGACCCAAGAAAGTTACAGCATTCAACCAAAACTCACATTTAGAGAACTTGGCATACAATTGTTATTTCTTTAAGGTCTACAACACTACACGGAGGTGATAAGCATGATCCACCTCACTTTTTGAATAAACCAGAATGTCATTAATAAACACAATGATAAAGAGATCCAAATACTTCCTGAATATCTGTTCATCAGATCCATAGAAACATCAGAGCATTAGTCAACCCAAATGACATCACTCAAAACTCAAAGTTCCTATACTGAGTATGAAAAGTCATCTTAGGTATACCCACCTTCCTAATCTTTAGCTAATGGTACCTAGACCGAAGATCTATCTTAGAAAAGAACTTGGCACATTGCAACTGATCAAATAGATTATCTATCCTTGGAAGAGGATACTTGTTCTTTACTATCACCTTGCTCAGCTACCTATAGTCAATGCACATCCGAAGGGAACCATCCTTCTTGCACATAAACAATGTCGGTGCACCCTAAAAAGATACACTAGGATAAATAAACACCTTATCCAGAAGATCCTTAAGTTACTCCTTCAGTTTTCTTAACTCAGCCGGAGCCATTCTATATGAAGGAATAGAAATTATACAAGTGTTCAGAAGAAAATCAATACCAAACTCTATTTTTCTATCTGGAGGAATACCAGGAATATTATCCAAAAAGACCTCAGGAAACTCATTAACCATAGGAACTGACTGAAAAGAAAGACCTTCAATTTAGAATATTTAACCTAAACAAAGTGATAAAGATAAAGTTTAGAGATCAACTTCCGATCTCTAAGATACTAAATAAAACTCTCCCTAGGAGATAGAGAGAAACCCTCCCATTTTATAACTAGCTCACTAGGGAACCTAAAGATAACACTACGAGTCCGACAATCCAAAGATGAATAACAAGAGTGTAACCAGTCCATACCCAAAATGATATCAAAATCCACTATATCCAACTCAAATAAATCCACCGAGGTCTGCCTACCACCAATAGATACTACACACTCCCTATAGACTCTCTTAGCATTGATCAAGTCACTTACTGTATAGAAATATAAAAAGGATCAAAAATAACTTTCAGATTAAAACCAAAAGATATAACCACATAACAAGTCACATAGGAGAGAATAGACCCCGGATCAAGCAAAGTTGTAACGTATTAGTAATGACATTAGGTAATGCCTTGGTTTCTTTTTAGGATTCCAAAACATACAACCTGTTTTGACCAACACTTGAACTAGGATTAGTAACAGAAGTAGATGCCATGCCACCAGGTGTAGGAGCAGAAGATGAAGCGACAGGAATCTTATTCGACCCCATAGCAACCTTATTAACCGAACAATCCCTGAGTTGTCTGGCCATACTTAAAGCATTTGTACTTTCCTTTATTGCAATAACCCCAATAAGGATGACCATAGAACTGACAAGGAGGACAGAAAGAAACTGACTGACCTCTACTTGCCTAATATTGGGTACCTTGCATCAAAAAATTATCACTACCACGATGAAATATGTTGCCTGACTGGTAAAATCTCTTTACACTAATGAACAGTATAGGGTTGTGCATTCTCAGGGCCACAACTTCACAATTACCCAATAATGAAAAAGGAACATATATATCTTTGAACACTGATAAATGGACGTATATAGCCTCCATTATATTTTGGATACACATATGCCCCTCATACTAACGATAGGGGCATATGTATACCAAAGTATGACAGAGGGTATATACGATCATTTATCATAGTTTGGGATATATTTGTTCCTTTGTCATTTTAACTGTTTAATCTCAAATAATTAATTCAAACCCACTACTCGACCTAATAAACACACTACCCGACTCGATCCCAATTAAAATTCAAGAAACACCTATCTAGCAAATGCATATTTTCCACCTCTAATAACGATATACACACATAATACAATAACACCCACTCTGCTAATTTCAAAAGAAAATCATTAACCCATAATACCCAAAAATAATACCAAGTAAATTAAACTACTCATGTTTTAATTTTCAGCAAAATTTCATCAGCACACAGCCACAGTCTCTGTCGAACCGAAAACACCCCACCGGCAAACCATCGTCGTACCCCTAGCTCCAGCCAAATTTCCACTCCCTCCAACCAGTAAACACCAACTGACAGCAGTAATATATCGTTACAATTTGATTGGGGTTCATGTTTAAGAGAAAAAATAGAGCGAGTATTGAGTTTAGAATAAAAAAATAAAGGTCAGGTAAAATCGATTTGAAATAGGGTTCGATGAATTTATTGAGTCGAATACTGGATTTGGATTAATTATTTGAGATAAAAGATTAAATACAAAAAAAGAACAAATACACCCTCAAACTATGATAAATAGTCTGTATGTCCCCTTTATCATATTTTGGGTACATATATGTCTCTATCGTTAGTGTGAGGGGTATATAAGTACCATTTCATTGACTCGAGGACTTATACCTCGAATGACTCAAAATCCACATTTTGGTTGATTTTATCATAATTAAAGTGACAAGGAAGGATGATAATGTCATTTCACATTTTTTTGTTACCTAAATTACCCTCCCTAATTGAAAACCACCCGATTTTGAACACCTAATAATAGGTTGTCTTTTCTTGTCCCCCACTTTATTCTTCCCCTTGATATTTTCATTTTCCCCATATTATTTCCATTATTTTATTTTATTTTGTATTAGGGTTTGTTGCTGAAGAATGTGGGAATAATTTTCTCGGGCGTATTTCTTGTAACCCCGTTTTGACACCCTCAAATTTGGGCCCAATCCAACAAAGAATTATTAAAATGGTCCTCATGTTAGGCCCAATGTGATGTTCATATGGAAATTTTCCATAGGCCATTTCTTGGGCCTGAAATACAAATTAGGATTGGGGTGAGTTTTTGTTAATATGGAAAAAAATCTACTTAGAAAAAGAAGTTTGTTAAAGTGTAAATGTGCATGTTAGGCTTATGCCACAAATAACACCCCATTTGCTTTATTAATTTAATACATTCATGTTAAATTCATTATTTTCACTCATTTTAACAATATGGACTATTAGGTACAAATAATAGTGTAATATTTTTAGTGGTAACTTTTGGAATTGTTGTAATCAATATTGTTGTGTGATGTGTATTGACATTTTTCTGCCCATCAAAGTTTGTAGAATTCTTTTATTCATTATTTTCACTTAGTGAATGGAATAATGGACAAGCGTAAATATATTGTAGAGTTTGTAAATGTTTGTAGTTTCTCTAAATTTATCACAATGTAAAAATTAAAATTGTCCATGCATAGTGACATCACTACAATACATTATGTGATTATTTTAGTGAATGCTAGCATGGATAATTTGTGTTTTACTTAACACATATCTTTGCAGTATGAATTAGCACTTATTTTAAGTAAATAGTTAATTAGCACTTACTTGATCCATTTTGAATTTTCTCCTCCTATGTTCAAGTATAATTTAAAGCTAATTTTTATACCCTAATTCAATTTAGGAAGACTATTGGGTGAGAATCGATTCATCAATGCATTTGTTAAGCCATCTAACGTACGATTATGTTTAATACTTTGTCCAAGTTATGATTGGAAAATAGGACACGTAGAGTTAAAGATGAGGACATTAACAGATTCAATTGAAGCGTCAAACAGAATGTTCATATTATTTTATTTCAGTGCTCATTTTGGAGTGACTTATTGTTGTATGTATATTATTTGTTTGTTGCAGTTCATTATTCAAGTGTAGAAAAGGAATTTTTTAAATGAGTTTGATGAAGATTTATTAGGTCCAACAAAAATTTTCCTTGTTCAGTCCAAACTTCTACTAAGAAATAGATGGATCTGGATAACTTTTCATATACCCGAATAGTGGAAATAGAAATGAAGTTGAACAGGATTTGAAAAAAATGTGTTTTTTCTATAATTTTATTTAGTTAAATCTAATCAATGTTAAATATGTTCAATGCATAATCTACGGTTGTCAAAAATTT
This sequence comes from Capsicum baccatum var. pendulum, assembly GCA_030864225.1. Classification (NCBI taxonomy): domain Eukaryota; kingdom Viridiplantae; phylum Streptophyta; class Magnoliopsida; order Solanales; family Solanaceae; genus Capsicum; species Capsicum baccatum. Next base: position 120,150,065 of record CM061556.1, read on the forward strand.
TTGATAATTTGTATGAATCGCTAGTCCTTTGAGTAACTTGTATGTTCCATTGTTTGCATAAAGTTAAAGCAAGTGTAATATGAGAAGAAGACATTAATTAGTTAACTGAAAATAGAAGAACAAACATACAACAGAAAAAAGAAACTTCAATTAAAAAAACTAAAAAATAAAATAAATAAATAAATAACAACCTATGCAGCAGGATCAACACCCTCAGTAGCCTCACCACCTTCTTCAATCTTCTCGATGTTAACCTCTCGTATATAGGTGTGAAAATGATGTCTCAACTCCCACAGATCTCACTTAAGCTGTTCCATACACTGATCAAGTTCCCTCACCTCAACTTTCAACAACTCAACCTCCCAAACAGTATGATAGCGTCTTCTTCTAAAGACCACACGACTATTCCCATTGTTTGAGGAAGACATATTATTTTGTACGTAAAAGAGGCATTAGAAAAATTGTTAAGAAAACTTTGTATGATAAAAGATGAACAAAATTACAAAGAAAAGAGGATATGTATTTAAATAGGCTAGGGTTTTTGTTGGAGAATTAAATGAGAAATAAATTGTTCGTCCCTTTCCGCAACATACAAGCCAATCCACTTACTAGGTCTTGATATTGGTAACGTCATCTAAGTTATACCAAAAGACGTGAACAGTGTTAAAGTTAGTCATAATGGTCATACTGTATGCTGTCATTGCCAAGGGTTTTCTAATCTTTTCCTTTGACAAATCCCATTCAAAATTAACCAAATCTGCCAAGAGGATTTTTCTAACCTTCTCATTCAAAATCTAGTAAAAATATTTGGTTGGTAAATCTAGATGACTTCTTTTACAGTTTTCAGACATTAAATAGCAAAAAAAATACATAGAAAGAGAAAGAAATATGGAATCCAAAGAAATAATTATGATAGTTTTGTTAATGCAGTGAAACTAAAAGAATATTAAAAGAATTGAAAATAAACTAGAGAGTAAAGATATGAGTTTAATAATAAAAGACATTCAAAACAATCCATAACTTGAAAACTACTTTACACATGGATTATATGTCAAACATTTAAGAAGATAGATCCTAAAGTAGTATAGGCAATTGTAACACCCCGATTTGCTGAACCGAAATGCTACATGGTGCTCATGACCCCGAGGGACCACAAGCTAACCCATGACTGATATCTGTACCTGTATACTGCAAATCATGATATAATAGTGCTGAATACATGGAACTGTAAGGCCATAATGTTCAACTGAATACAATCATGCGGGTGAAAATACCCAAAACAACTCAATCTGAAAATAAATTTGAAAGTATATCCAAAAGCCTCTAAATTGTCTGAATAAGGAGTTGAAGAAACATGTCTCCAACTAACTCTGTAAAACTGAACTAAATAATAAATAAATGAATCAAATCATATTGTCCTCGAATAAATGAGGACTCACTGTGTCTCTGCGACTGGAACGCTACCGCTACTGCTGGGCTGGAGCTCGTGTCTTGGAACCTATGGTGTAACATGAAAAGAGAGCACCATAGTGCAAATGCGTCAGTACAACTAGAGTACTGAGTATACGAGGAAGGTAGGTTGAACATAAAGGGTTTCATGCATGAACAACACTGACTGACTAATATGAACGTAGGAGTACAAATACATATATATATAGAAACTGGGACCGTGAATATGTGATAGCTTGACCTGTAACCTAATACATGGTTTACTGATAACTGTCATGAGTGATACTGAAACTGATACCATGGATGACTATATCTGACATTCCTGTATATACACTGAAATCTGATGAACGCTCTGAGTTCTTTTACTAAGACTGATACTGAAACTGATAACATAGATGATTGTATCTGAAAGTCCTGTATATACTGAATTCTGAAGAATGCCCTAAGTTCTTTTACTGAGATTGTTACTGAAACTATGGGAAGTAGTGTTTAACCGACATGCCTCGTGTATGTTGTTATGGCTAAGCTGGGGTCCAATCTCTGCCTCGATTGGAAGGGTGTCAATACCGCGCCACTGGTAAGGATAGCTGTGAGTGACCCTTATCTGGCGGGTACTCAATGAGAATGGTGGGAACCCTAAACTGATGGTTTAAGCCACCTTATCAACCCTAAGCTGACGGGTTAAGATGTCTCAACCTACACTGGCTACGTAGTTCCGGAACTCAAGGATTGCTACTAAGAATCACACCCTGAACTGGCGGGTAAGTTCCTATCCTTGGGTTCACTCGGTGCTAACCTCTAATCCCATCTGGAGGGACTGTACATGAATAACTGACTGTGCATGACTAGATCTTACTGAATTCCATTGACTGACAGAATGTTACTAATATCTGACAACTGACTAAGATCATGAGATTTTCCTGAGTCACATGACTGACTGAAGTCTATGGAATCATAGCTTGAGTTCAGATATTGTGAAATATGACATGGATCTAGGCACACAGCTATAGTTTTCAGGTACAAGTGCCCCCAGGACTCGATGGAAGGAAAATGACACACTTGACTGACTTGATCATAAGAGTAGAGTCCATAATTTATAATATCATAAGTAGGGATCTCATAGTAAGCATGGTTATCAACAATGTATTGCATGGAAAGGATTTCATATCACATGGAAGTACGTGCACAATCTTAATATCATGTTCACTGCATAATCATATTGGCAACACATACTAATAGCATGGAAGTTCATGCGGATTTCATGGTTATCATACATCTTGTTCATAAGTAGGATTTGCAAGTAAACATAGCATAATCTCATAAGAATAGTTCATGAGTATTCCAACAACATGTACAAGGCACATTAACAACATAGACGTCATTGGATCGAAAGGACATATCAGGAATCCTTCACTTGGTCACAATTTAGCTATATTGCATGATTTCTAGTTCCTTAGGTATTTTATCAAACACCTTACATGCACATCTTAAGCATAGGTGAATTCATCAAATTATACATCATTAACAACCAAATTTACATATTTCCAACTCATATGATATCATAAATTCACAAAAACATATAAAGATTCTATCTTGGGAATCACCCAATATCAACAACATGATCATCAACACCCAACAATATAGATATCATACTTTATAATGAAAAAGAGGAAAACAATCAAGCATCAATATGGGTATGATCATATCACCACAATCAACCAAGCTTTTGTATTTTAAAGATTGATTCTTCAACTCCACGAATTAAAGGAATCCGTGGATGAACACTACGCATACCTTAGAAGGAAGATTCTTGATGATTGACGGAGGAATTTCCTTGAAATCGGATCTTAAAGATTAATTATGCAACCCTAGTTCTTTTTCTCCTTTAGTGTTCTTGGATGATGAGATTTGAGATGAAAATAGGGTTGCAGTATGTTTAAAAGATATATATTTTGTAGGGTTAATTTTAGGGACGTGTAAGGAGTATTTAAAGACTTAACTACCTTTAAAATAACTCAAGACGGAGTGTTTTTGACACCTGGAATTGACTTAGGCGGCATCCAAGTGATCACCTATGCATGGTTTGGGCGGCGCCTAAACAATCTCCTATGCTTGGGTTGGGGGGCGCCTAACCAATCGCCTATCCTTACTGTCTCTCACGAAAATGGGCATAACTTTTCGCTCGGGTATTGGATTAAGGCGAAATTGGTATCATTGGAAAGCTAATTTGATTCTATACAATTTGGTGGGTCTAAATCAGCTAAATTACCAAATTAACGTCGAGGTATACTCACTCAAAGATGACCCTTGAAAAATCAAACACTAAAACTTGATGGATTGAAAAACTCTTAGCTTGTATTAGCTTAAGTGACTCATATGAACATACTTAATGCATCATAAGCTATCCTATCACAAGGATATTCATTGTAAGTCATGTACTTAAGTATGAATCACAGGATTAGAAACATGAAGGGTAGAACAATATCTCCCTGTTGGGAACATTCTTCCTCGAATGAGAATTTACTGAGAAGGGATACAAGATAATAGAACCTGAACTGAACATGCAGAACTAAAACTTGATCTCATGACTGACATGCTAAACATACTATACTTATGCATATCTGATGCACGGACAACTGATACATAAATGCATGACTGAGTATGAAATAGTTAATAGGTACCAAGTTTATACTGGAAACATGAACGTGAAACTAAATAACCTTGAGGAAAACTGTTACCTTGATCTTGATCTGAATTGGCGGTGAAGAGGTGAAGATACTTGGTACGCATATCTGCTTCTGCTACCCAAGTAGCTCCTTCATGAGACTGATTTCGCCAAAGAACCTTGACTAAAGAGACTTCTTTGTTCCTCAATCTACGAGTCTGATAATCTAAGTTTCGACTGGAATCTCTTCATAAGAAAGGTTGTTCTGAATATCAGAATAGGGACAACAACTGCTGGGTCACCTATGCACTTATTTGTCAAAGAGACATGGAAGAACGGATGGAATGAGGCTAGATCTAAAGGCAACTCAAACTCATAAGCTGCCTTGCCGAAGCGATAGAGAATTCTAAAGGGACCGACATACCGGGGACTAAGTTTCCCTTTCTTGCCGAACCTCTTCACTCCCTTTATGGGAGATATCTTAAGATAGACATAGTCATTAACCTCGAACTTGAGATCCTTTCTACGAATATCTGCATAGGACTTCTATCGGCTCTGAGCAGCCCGAAGTCTCTCTCTGATCAAATGAACTTTCTCTAAGGTATCGAATACTAAGTCAGGACCTATGATTGAGGCCTCACTAACTTCAAACCAACCAATCGGAGATCTACATCTCCTACTATAGAGATATTCAAATGGAGCCATCTGAATACTAGAATGACAGCTATTGTTTTATGCAAACTCAATCAAAGGCAAGTGGTCATCCCAAATTCCCTTGAAGTCAATTGCACACGCCCTTATCATATCTTCAAGAGTCTAAATGGTCCTCTCTGCTTGACCATCTGTTTGAGGATGAAATGTTGTGCTGAGATGGACTTGGGCACCGAGACCCTTTTGGAATGCTTTCCAAAAGTGAGAAGTAAACTGGGTACATCTGTCTAGATGATAGATAGTGGAACACCGTGTAATCTAACTAACTCCCTGATATAGAATTTGGCATATTCCTCAGCAGAATAAGAAGTACGAACAGGAAGGAAATGAGCTGACTTGGTCATTCTATCTATAATGACCAAGACTGAATTATGTTAATGACGAGTTCTAGGCAAACCCGTCATGAAGTCAATGTTAACTTCTTCCTACTTCCAAGTAGGAATGGTGAACTCTTGCATGGAACCACTAGGTTTCTGATGCTCTATCTTAACCTGCTGACATGTACAGCACTTAGCCACAAACTCTGCAATATCACTCTTCATCCCACTCCACCAATAGATCTCCCGCATGTTGCGGTACATCTTAGTAGCCCCTGGATGAATAGAGTATCGTGCACCATGCACTTCTGCAAGAATTTGCTGCCTCAATTCAGGTACACCTAGAACACATATACGACCCTAACAACAAAGAACACCATCTCCCCCTTGGGAGAAAACCTCGACTTTCTGATTCTGAACTCTCTTTGAGCTTGACAAGGCTAGGATCCCTGTCTTGTTTCTCTTTCACCTCGGACTCTAGAGATGACTCTGAACTACTATGAACACATACACCACCCTCTAAAGAATCAACTAAGCGAACGCCTAGTCTAGCAAATTGATGGATCTCCTGAGCCATCTTTTTCTTACTATCCTCAACGTGAGAAATACTACCCATGGAGAGTTGATTGAGAGCGTCGGCCACAACATTGGCCTTGCTCGGATGATAAAGAACACTCATGTCATAATCCTTCAAGATCTCTAACCACCTTCTCTTGAAAAGATTTAGATCTTTCTGGGAAAAGACATACTGGAGGCTTTTATGGTCTGTAAAGACATCTACATGAACTCTATAGAGATAATGCCTCCAAATCTTCAAGGCAAAAACTACCGCTACTAACTCAAGATCATGAGTAGAATAATTCTTCTCATGTGACTTTAACTGTCTAGAGGCATAGGCTATAACCTTACATGCTAGATGAGGACACAACCTAAACCCACTCTGGATGCATCATAATAGACTACAAAACCGCCTGAACTATCTAGAATAGCTAGAACTAGAGCAGAGGTGAGTCAAGTATTCAACTCTTGAAAGCTCTTCTCACATGAATCTGACCACTAAAACTTAATCTTCTTCCGAGTCAATCTAGACATGGGAGATGCAATATAAGAAAATCCCTTGGCAAACTGTCTGTAATAGCCAGCCAAACCCAAGAAAATCCTAACATCAAATGGAGATACGGGTCTGGGCCAATTTCTTACTGCCTCGGTTTTCTGAGAATCTACTCTAATGCCATCACCGGAAATAATATAGCCAAGGAATGCTACTGATCTTAGCCAAAATTCACACTTGCAGAACTTAGTAAATAATTGGTGATCCCTGAGAGTATGAAGAATAATCCTGAGATGGTCTGGATGATCACGCTCTGTGCGAGAATAGACCATAATATCATCTATAAAGACTATGACAAACATTTCCAAGTACTGCTTGAACACACGGTTCATCAAATCCATAAAAGCTGTTGGGGAATTGGTAAGACCAAATGACATGACTAAAAATTCGAAGTGACCATACCGAGTACGGAAAGTTGTCATCGAAATATCATATTCTCTAACTCTTAGATGATGATAGCCTAATCTGAGGTCTATCTTAGAGAAGTAACTGGCACCCTGAAGTTGGTCAAATAGATCATCAATCCTGGAAAGAGGATATCTATTCTTGATTGTGACCTTGTTGAGTTGACAACAATTAATACACATCCTGAGAGAACTGTCTTTCTTGATCACGGATAATACTGGCGCACCCCATGAGGAAATGCTGGGTCTGATAAATCCCTTATATAAGAGATCCTTCAACTGATCTTTTAGTTCCTTGAGTTCTGCTGGTACCATTCTATATGGCGGAATAGAAATAAGTTGAGTATCCGGAAGAAGGTCTATGTCGAAGTCTATTTCCCTTTCATGAGGAATGCCTGGAAGATCTTTGGGAAAGACATCTGAGTATTCATTAACAACAGGGACTGTTTCAAGACTGGGAGATTCAGAACTAGAATCTTTAACATGCACGATATGAGACACATACCCCTTAGAAATTATTTTTCTTGCCCGAAGGTAGGAAACAAGTTGACCTCTGAATGCTGAAATGCTACCCTTCCACTCTAAGAAAGGCTCATTCAGGAACTGAAACTGAACTATCTTATTTCTGCAGTCGACTGTGGCATAGAAGGAATGAAGCCAATCCATGCCGAGAATGACATCAAAATCAGTCATCTCTAACTCCACTAAATCTGCTGATGTGGATTTCTGAGATAACATAATCGAGCAGTTCTTGTATACCAGTCGGGCTATGATGGTTTTACCCACTGGGGTAGAGACTGAGAAGGGATCTTCTAGGACTTCGGGACTGATTTTGAAATTGCCTGCTATGTATGGAGTAACAAAAGACAAAGATGCACCTGGGTCTAGCAAAGCATAAACATGAACATGGAAAATCTATAACGTACCAGTAACGACATCAGGAGTATTTTCCTGATCCTACCGGGACTGAAGAACATAGAGTCTATTTGGGCGTTGCCCACTGGTAGCACTGGAAATGGCACCCTGCTGGTTCGGGCGACTAGACTGAGCTGTAGAATGATTTCGCTGACCCTGAAGACTTGACTGTAGACACTCCCTATTCCTGTAACCTAGCTTACCACAACCAAAACATACATCACTACCGGCCCTAAAAATGCCCTTGTGATTCTTACCACAAGTCTAACAAAGGGTATTCCTTCGAGCACTCCTAACACTGCCCTGAGATTTAGAGCCTGGCACTTTGTTTCTATTGCCATCTCTAAATTTCGGCACTGGACCGCTAGCAGAGTAAGGAGCTGGAATGGCTGACTTGGAGTGAAACTTGAACGGTTTCCTCCATCTGACTTGGGGTGAGTAAAGTTGAAATTACCTGACCTTGCTCTCTTGTTCTGCCTCTCCCTAGTCTTAAACTTTTGCTCTTCTACTTGCTGGGCATGGTGAGTCTTAAACTTCTGCTCTTCTACTTGCTGGGCATGGGTCATGAATTTTGCTAAGGTCATATTACCGATCAGCATCACAGACCTACACTCATTTACCACTCTATCCTTGACCCCTGACACGAACTTGCTCATCTTAGCTCTATTGTATGCAACCACATGAGGAGCATACCTGACTAGTTGAGTAAATCTGAGAGAATACTAACTAAATGTCATATTCTCTTACCTGAGGTTGATGAACTCAAGAACTTTAGCTTCCCTCAGCTCTTGGGGAAAGAATCTATCTAAGAAGGCCGTGACAAATTCCTCCCACTCGATAGGTCCTGTATTATCTAACCTCTTAGACTTCCACTTTTTGTACTAATCATGAGCAACATCTTGTAATTGGTAGGCGGCTAACTCATCACTCTCAATATAAGTAACACCCATGATGTCAATGACCTTTTGGACTTGTTCAATGAACTCCTAAGGGTCCTCATCAGACTTAGACCCATGGAAAGGTGGAGGGTTCATCCGGGTGAAGTCCCAAACCCTAGAAGCTTTGGGAGTGGCCACTGGATTGGCTGGAATGACTGGTGGCCGTTCATTCTATGCATCCATGGACTGAGCGAGTGTGGTAAATGCAGCTCTAAACTCTGCATGGGAAACATGTTTGCTCAAAGGATCTTTGGGCTGAGGAGCTAGCTGGTTTCTTCTCTTTGGGGCCATGGTCTGGAATAAGAGAAGAATGGATTACACTGAGAGTTTAACTTGTGTTTATGCTCACTAGCATGACATGAATAATGAAGAAAGGGGACTGTTCCTAAAACATCTTATAGCCTCCTGCACATAAATGTGGCGTGCAACACACCTATGTACAAGACTCTACTAGATGAGGCTTTCAGACTTCCTAAGACTCTATTGAACCTCAGGCTCTGATACTAAGTTTGTAACACACCAATTTCCTAAATTGGAAAGCTACACGGTGTTCAAGACCCCGAGGGACCACGAGCTAACCCATGACTGATATTTGTACCTGTATACTACAAATCATGATATAATAGTGCGGAATACATGGAACTGTAAGGCCATAAGGTTCAACTGAATACAATCATGTGGGTGAAATTACCCAAAACAACTCAATCTGAACGTAAATCTGAAAGTAAATCCGAAAGCCTCTAAGTTGTCTGAATAAGGAGTTGAAGGAAAATATCTCCAACTAACTCTGTAAAACTGAAATGAAGAATAAATAAAAGAATCAAATCATATTATCCTCGAATCAATAAGGACTCACTGTGTCTCTGCGACTGGAACGCTACCGCTACTACTGGGATGGAGCTCGTGTCTTAGAATCTATGGTGTAACATGAAAAGAAAGCACCATAGTGTAAATGGGTCAGTACAACTAGAGTACTGAGTATACAAGGAAAGTAGACTGAACATAAAGGGTTTCAAGCATGAACAACACTGACTAACTAATATGAACGTGGGAGTGCAAAGACACATATATAGAAACTGGGACCGTGAATACGTGATAGCATGACCTATAAGCAAATACATGGTTTATTGATAACTGTCATGATTGAAATTGAAATTGATAACATGGATGACTGTATCTGACAGTCCTGTATATACACTGAAATTTGATAAATGCTCTAAGTTCTTTTACTGAGACTGATACTGAAACTGATAACATGGATGATTGTATCTGACAGTCCTGTATATACTGAATTCTGAAGAACGCCCTGAGTTCTTTTACTGAGACTGTTACTGAAACTATGGGAAGTATTATTTAACCAACATGACCCGTGTATGCTGTTATGGCTAAGCTGGGGTACAATCTCTGCCCCGATTGGAGGGGTGTCAATACCGCGCCACTGGTAAGGACAGCTGTGAGTGACCCTTATCTGGCGGGTACTCAATGAGAATGGTGGGAACCCTAAAGTGATTGGTTAATCCACCTCATCAACCCTAAGCTGACGGGTTAAGATGTCTTAACCTACGCTGGCTACGTAGTTCTGGAACATAAGGATTGCTACTAAGAATCACACCCTGAACTGGCGGGTAAGTTCCCATCCTTGGGTTCACTCAGTGCTAACCTCTACTCCCATCTGGAGGGACTGGACATGAATAACTGATTGTGAATGACTTAATCTTACTGTAATTCATTGACTGGCAGAATGTTACTAATATCTGACAACTGACAAAAATCATGAGATTTTCCTGAGTCACATGACTGACTGAAGTCTATGGAATCATAGCTTGAGTTCAGATATTGTGAAATATGACATGGATCTAGGCACACAGCTATAGTTTTCAGGTACAAGTGCCCCCAGGACTCGATGGAAGAAAAATGACACACATGACTGACTTGATCATAAGAGTAGAGTCTATAATTTATAATATCATAAGTAGGGATCTCATACTAAGCATGGTTATCAACAATGTATTGCATGGAATGGATTTCATATCACATGGAAGTACTTGCACAATCTTAATATCATATTCATTGCATAATCATATTGGAAACACATACTAATAGCATGGAAGTTCAAGTGGATTTCGTGGTTATCATACATCTTGTTCATAAGTAGGATTTGCAAGTAAACATAGCATAATCTCATAAGAATAGTTCATGAGTATTCCAACAACATGTACAAGGCACATTAACAACATAGAAGTCATTGGATCATAAGGGCATATCATGAATCCTTCACTTGGTCACAATTTAGCTAAATTGCATAATTTCTACTTCCTTAGGAATTTTATCAAACACCTTACATGCACATCTTAAGCATAGGTGAATTCATCAAATTATACATCATTAACAACCAAATTTACATGTTTCCAACTCATATTATATCATGAATTCACAAAAACATATAAAGATTCCATCTTGGTAATCACCTAATATCAACAACATGATCATCAACACCCAACAATATAGAAATCATACTTTATAATGAAAAAGAGGAAAACAATCAAGCATCAACATGGGTATGATCATATCACCACAATCAACCAAGCTTTTGTATTTTAAAGATTGATTCTTGAACTTCACAAACAAAAAGAATCCATGGATGAACACTACGCATACCTTAGAAGGAAGATTCTTGATGTTTGACGGATAAATTTCCTTGAAATCGAATTTTCAAGGTTAATTATGCAACCCTAGTTGTTTTTCTCCTTTAGTTCTCTTGGATGATCAGCTTTGAGATGAAAATAGGGTTGAAGTATGTTTAGAAGATATATATTTCATAGGGTTAAGTTTAGGGATGTGTAAGGAGTATTTAAAGACTTAATTACCTTTAAAATAAATCAAGACGGAGTGTTTTTGACACCTGGAAAAGACTTAGGCGGCGCCCAAGTGATCGCCTATGCCTGGGTTGGGCGGCGCCTAACCAATCACCTATGCTTGGGTTAGCGGCGTCTAACCAATTACCTATGCTTGGGTTGGGCGGTGCCTAACCAATCACCTATGTTTGGGTTGGGCGGCGCCTAACCAATCGCCTATCGTTACTATCTCTCACGAAAATGGGCATAACTTTTTGCTCGGGTATTGGATTAAGGCGAAATTGGTATCCTTGGAAAGCTAATTTGATTATCTACAATTTGGTGGGTATAAATCGCCAAAATACCACATTAACATCGAGTTATACTCGTTCAAATATGACCCTTGCAAAATCAAACACTAAAACTTGATGGATTCAACAACTCTTAGCTTGTATTACCTTAAGTGACTCGTACGAACATGCTTAATGTATCATAAACTCGGGCATATCTGATCCATGGACAACTAATACATGAATGCATGACTGAGTATGAAACAGTTAATAGGTACCAAGTTTATACTGGAAACATAAACGTGAAACTTAATAAGCTTAAGGAGAACTATTACCTAGAGCTTGATCTGAATTGGTGGGGAAGAGGTAAGGATACTTGGTACGTATATCTAATTTTGCTTCCCAAGTAGCTCCCTCATGAGACTGATTTCGCCAAAGAACCTTGACTAGAGGGACTTCTTTGTTCCTCAATCTACGAGTCTGATAATCTAAGATTTCGACTGGAATCTCTTCATAAGAGAGGTTGTTCTGAATGTCAGAAAAGGGACAATAACTGCCGGGTCACCTATGCACTTCTTTAGCAAAGAGACATGGAAGACTGTATGGACTGAGGCTAGATCTGAAGGCAACTCAAGATCATAAGCTACCTTGCTGAAGAAACAAAGAATTCCGAAGGGACTGACATACCGGGGACTGAGCTTCCCTTTGTTGCTGAACCTCTTCACTCCCTTCATGGGAGAGATCTTAATAAAGACATAGTCATTGACCTTGAACTCGAGATCCTTTCTATGAATATCTGCACAGGACTTCTATAGGCTCTGAGCAGCCCAGAGTCTCTCTCTGATCAATTGAACTTTCTCTAAGGTGTCGAATACTAAGTCAGGACTTATGATTGAGGACTCACTAACTTCGAACCAACCAATCGGAGATCTACATCTCCTACCATAGAGAGCTTCAAATTGAGCCATCTGAATACTAGAATGATAGCTATTATTGTATGCAAACTCAATCAAAGGCAAGTGGTCGTCCCAACTTCCCTTGAAATCAATTGCACACACCCTTAGCATATCTTCAAGAGTTTGAATCGTCCTCTCTGCTTGACCATCTGTATGAGGATGAAATGCTATGTTGAAACGTACTTAGGTACCGAGACCCTTTTGGAATGCTTTTCAAAAGTGAGAAGTGAACTGGGTACCTCTGTCTGAGATGATAGATAGTGGAACACTGTGTAATCTGACTAACTCACTGATATAAAGTTTGGCATATTCCTCAGCAGAATAAGAAGTACGAACAGGAAGGAAATAAGTTGACTTAGTCATTCTATCTATAATGACCCAGACTGAACCATGCTGATGATGAGTTCTAGGCAAACCCTTGATGAAGTCCATGTTAACTTCTTCCTACTTCCAAGTAGGAATGGTGAACTCTTGCATGGAACCACTAGGTTTCTGATGCTCTATCTTAACCTGCTAACATGTAGAGCACTTAGCCACAAACTCTGCAACATTTCTCTTCATCCCACTCCACCAATAAATCTCCCGTATATCACGGTACATCTTAGTGGCCCCTGGATGAATAGAGTATCGCGCACCATGCGCTTATGCAAGAATTCGCTACCTCAATTCATCTACACCTAGAACACATATATGACCCTGACAATGAAGAGCACCATCTCCCCCTTGGGAGAAAACTTCAACTTTCGGATTCTGAACTGACTCTTTGAGCTTGACAAGACAAGGATCCCTGTCTTGTTTATCTTTTACCTTGGACACTAGAGATAACTCTGAACTACTATGAGCACATATACCACCCTCTGAAGAATCGACTAAGCGAACCCCTAGTCTGGCAAGCTGATGGATATCCTGAGCCATCTTTTTCTTACTACCCTCAACGTGAGAAATACTACCCATGGAGAATTGACTGAGAGCGTCGGCAACAACATTGGCCTTGCCCGAATACTAAAGAACACTCATGTCGTAATCCTTCATGAGCTCTAACCACCTTCTCTGTCAAGGATTTAGATCTTTTTGGGAAAAGACATACTGGAGGATTTTATGGTCTGTGAAGACATCTAGATAAACTCCATAGAGATAATACCTCCAAATCTTCAAGGCAAAAACTACCGTTGATAACTCAAGATCATGAGTAGAATAATTCTTCTCATGTGGCTTTAACTGTCTGGAGGCGTAGGCTATGACCTTACCATGCTGGATGAGGACACAACCTAAAGCCACTCTGCAGTCATCACAATAGACTATAAAATCGTTTTAACTATCTGGAATAGCTAGAACTGGAGCAGAGGTGAGTCGAGTCTTCAACTCTTGAAAGCTCTTCTCGCATGAATCTGACCACTAAAACTTAATCTTTTTCTAAGTCAATCTGGACATGGGAGATGCAATAGAAGAAAATCCCTCAAAAACCCATCTGTAATAGCCAGTCGAACCCAAGAAACTCCTAATATCTGATGGAGATACGGGTCTGGGCCAGTTTCTTACTGCCTTGCTGAACTTAGTGAATAATTGGTGATCCCTAAGAGTCTAAAGAACAATCCTGAGCTAGTCTGCATGATCACGCTCTGTGCGAGAATAGACCAAAATATCATCTATAAAGACTATGACAAAGATTTCCAAGTACTTCTTGAACACACGGTTCATCAAATCCATAAATCTGCTGGGACATTGGTAAGACCAAATAACATGACTAAAAATTTGAAGTGACCATACTGAGTACGGAAAGCTGTCTTCGGAATGTCACATTCTCTAACTTTAAGCTGATGATAGCCTGATCTGAGGTCTATCTTGGAGAAGTAACTGGCACCCTGAAGTTGGTCGAATAGATCATCAATCCTGGGAAGAGGATATCTGTTCTTGATCGTGACCTTGTTGAGTTAACGATAATCAATACACATTCTGAGAGAACCGTCTTTCTTGCACACGAATAATACTGGTGCACCCCATGAGGAAATATTGGGTCTGATGAATCCCTTATCTAAGAGATCCTTAACTGATCTTTCAGTTCCTTGAGTTCTACTGGTGTCATTCTGTATGGTAAAATAGAAATAGGTTGAGTATCCGGAAGAAGGTCTATGCCGAAGTCTATTTCCCTTTTGGGAGGAATGCCTGGAAGATCTTCGGGAAAGACATATGAGTATTTATTAACAACAGAGACTATTTCAAGGCTAGGAGATTTAGAACTAGAATCTTTAACATGCACGATATGATACACACACTCCTTAGAAATCATTTTCCTTGCCCGAAGGTAGGAAATAAGTTGACCTCTGAACACTGAAATGATACCCTCCCACTCTAGGACAGGCTCATTCGGGAACTGAAACTGAAATATCCTATTTCTGCAGTTGACTATGGCATAGCAGGAACAAAGCCAATCCATGACGAGAATGATATCAAAATCAGTCATCTCTAACTCCACTAAATCTGCTGATGTGGATTTCTGAGATATCATAACCGAGCAGTCCATGTATACCCGCGGGGTTATGATGGTTTTACCCACTGGGGTTAAGACTGAGAAGGGCTCTGGTAGGGCTTTGGGACTGATTTCGAAATTGCCTGCTATGTATGGAGTAACAAAAGACAAAGATGCACCTAGGTCTAGCAAAGCATAAATATTAACATGGAAAATTTGTAACTTACCAGTAACGAAATCAGGAGAATTTTCCTGATCCTGCCGGGACTGAAGAACATAGAGTCTATTTGGGCGTTGCCCACTGGTAGCACTGGAAATGGCACCCTGCTGGTTTTGGCGACTGGACTGAGCTGTAGAATGATTTCACTGACCCTAAAGACTTGACTGCAGACACTCCCTAATCCTGTGGCCTAGTTTGTCACAACCAAAACAGACATCACTACCGGCTCTAAAAATGCCCTTGTGGTTCTTACCACAATTCTAACAAAGGGGATTCGTTCGGGCACTCCTAACACTGCCCTGAGATTTAGAGCCTGGCATTTTGTTTCTATTGCCATCTCTGAACTTCGTCACTGGAGCGCTGGAAAAGAAAGGAACTGGAATGGCTGACTTAGAGAAAAATTGTGAACGGTTTCCTCTATCTAACTTAGGATGAGCAGAGTTGAAATTACCTGACCTTTCTCTCTTGTTTTGTCTCTCCCTAGTCTTAAACTTCTATTTTTCCAGTTGTTGGTCATGGGTCATGAGTCTTGCTAAGGTCATATTACTAATCATAATCACAGACCTACACTAATTTACCACGCTATCATTGACCCTTAACACAAACTTGCTCATCTTAGCTCTATTGTCTGCAACCACATGAGGAGCATACCTGGCTAGCTGAGTAAATATGAGAGAATACTACCTAACCATCATATTAACCTACCTGAGGTTGATAAACTCGAGAACTTTGGCTTTCCTCAGCTCTTGGGGAAAGAATCTGTCTAAGAAGGTCGTGAAAAATTCCTTCCACTCGATAGGGTCTGTATCATCTAACCTCTCAGACTTCCACTTTTTGTACTAATCATGAGCAACATCCTATAACTGGTAGATGGCTAACTTATCACTCTCAATAGAAGTAACACCCATGATGTCAATGACCTTCTGGACTTGTTCAATGAACTCCTGAGGGTCCTCATCATACTTAGACCCATAGAAAGATAGAGAGTTTATCCGGGTGAAGTCCCAAACCCTAGCTGCTTTGGGAGTGGCCACTGGATTGGCCAAAATGACTGGTGGCAGTTCATTCTATGCATCCATGGACTTAGCAAGTGTGGTAAATGCGGCTCTAAACTCTTCATGGGAAACATATTCGCCCAAAGGATCTTCGGGTTGAGGAGCTGGCTGGTTTCTTCTCTTTGGGGCCATGGTCTGGAATAAGAGAAGAATGGATTTGACTGAGAGTTTAACTTATGATTATGCTCACTAGCATGACATGAATAATGAAGAAAGGAGACTGTTCCTAAATCATCTTATAGCCTCCCGCACATAAATGTGGTGCGCAACACACCCATGTACAAGACTCTACTAGATGCGGCTTTTAGACTTCCTAGGACTATATTGAACCTTAGGCTCTAATATTAAGCTTGTAACGCCCCAATTTGCTGAACCGGAATGCTACACGGTGCTCATTACCCTGAGGGACCACAAGCTAACCCATGACTGATATCTATACCTGTGTACTACAAATCCTGATATAATAGTGCAGAATACATGAAACTATAAGGCCATAAGGTTCAACTGAATACAATCATGTGGTGAAAATACCCAAAACAACTCAATCTGAACGTAAATCTGAAAGTAAATTCGAAAGCCTCTAAGTTGTCTGAATAAGGAGTTGAAGGAATATGTCTCCAACTAACTTCGTAAAACTGAACTGAAGAATAAATAAATAAATCAAATTAAATTGTCCTCGAATCAATGAGGACTCACTGTGTCTCTGCAACTGGAACTCTGCCGCTACTGCTGGGCTGGAGCTCGTGACTTGGAACCTATGGTGTAACATGAAAAAAAAGCACCATAGTGTAAATGCGTCAGTACAACTAGAGTACTGAGTATATGAGGAAGGTAGGCTGAACATAAAGGGTTTTATGCATGAACAACACTGACTGACTAATATGAACGTGGGAGTACAAACACAATATATATAGAAACTGGGACCGTGAATACGTGATAGTATGACCTGTAAGCAAATACATGGTTTACTTATAACTTACATGACTAATACTGAAAATGATAACATGGATGACTATATCTGACAATCCTATATATACACTAAAATCTGATGAATGCTCTGAGTTCTTTTACTAAGACTGATACTGAAACTAATAACATGGATGATTGTATCTGACAGTCTTGTATATACTGAATTTTGAAGAATGCCCTGAGTTCTTTTACTGAGACTATTGCTGAAACTGTGGGAAGTAGTGTTTAACCGACATGACTCGTATATGCCGTTATGTCTAAGATAGGGTACAATCTCTGCCCCGACTGGAGGGGTGTCAATACCGCACCACTGGTATGGACAGCTGTGAGTGACCCTTATTACTCAATGAGAACAGTGCGAAAACTAACTAATGGGTTAAGCCACCTCATCAACCTGAATCTAACGGGTTAAGATGTCTCAACCTACGCTGGTTGCATAGTTCTGGAACACAAGAATTGCTACTAAGAATCACACCCTGAATAGGCGGGTAAGTTCCTATCCTTGGGTTCACTCGGTGATAACCTCTATTCCCATCTGGAGGGACTAGACATGAATAACTGATTGTGCATGACTTGATCTTACTGAATTCCATTGACTGGCAGAATGGTATTGATATCTGACAACTGACTAAGATTATGAGATTTTCCTGAGTCATATGACTGACTGAAGTCTATGGAATCATAGCTTGAGTTCGGATATCATGAAACATGACATGGATCTATGCACACGGCTATATTTTTCAGGTACAAGTACCCCCAGGACTTGATGGAAGGAAACTGACACACATGACTGACTTAATCATAAGAGTAGAGTTCATAATTTATAATATCATAAGTAGGGATCTCATACTAAGCATGGTTATCAACAATGTATTGCATGGAATGGATTTCATATCACATGGAAGTACTTGCTTAATCTTAATATCATGTTCATTGCATAATCATATTGGCAACACATACTAATAGAATGGAAGTTAATGTGGATTTCATGGTTATCATACATCTTGTTCATAAGTAGGATCTGCAAGTAAATATAGCATAATCTCATAAGAATGGTTCATGAGTATTCCAACAACATGTACAAGGCACATTAACAACATAGAAGTCATTGGATCATAAGGGCATATCATGAATCCTTCACTTGGTCACAATTTAGCTAAATTGCATGATTTCTACTTCCTTAGGAATTTTATCAAACACCTTACATGCACATCTTAAGCATAGGTGAATTCATCAAATTATACATCATTAACAACCAAATTTACATGTTTCCAACTCATATTATATCATGAATTCACAAAAACATATAAAGATTCCATCTTGGTAATCACCTAATATCAACAACATGATCATCAACACCCAACAATATTGAAATCATACTTTATAATAAAAAAGAGGAAAACAATCAAGCATCAACATGGGTATGATCATATCACCACAATCAACCAAGCTTTTGTATTTTAAAGATTGATTCTTGAACTTCACAAACAAAAAGAATCCATGGATGAACACTACGCATACCTTAGAAGGAAGATTCTTGATGTTTGACGGAGAAATTTCCTTGAAATCGAATTTTCAAGGTTAATTATGCAACCCTAGTTGTTTTTCTCCTTTAGTTCTCTTGGATGATCAGCTTTGAGATGAAAATAGGGTTGCAGTATGTTTAGAAGATATATATTTCATAGGGTTAAGTTTAGGGACGTGTAAGGAGTATTTAAAGACTTAATTTCCTTTAAAATAACTCAAGACGGAGTGTTTTTGACACTTGGAATTGACTTAGGCGGCTCCCAAGTAATCGCTTATGCCTGGGTTGGGCGGCGCCTAACCAATCGCCTATGCTTGGGTTGGGCAGTACCTAAATAATCGCCTATGTTTGGGTTGGGCGGCTCCTAACCAATCGCCTATGTTTTAGGTTGGGCGGCGCCTAACCAATCGCCTATCCTTACTGTCTCTCACGAAAATGGGCATAACTTTTTGCTCGGGTATTAGATTAAGGCGAATTTAGTATCGTTGGAAAGATAATTCAATTCTATACAATTTGGTGGGTCTAAACCATCCAAAATACCATATTAACATCGATTTATACTCATTCAAATATGACCCTTGCAAAATTGAACACTAAAACTTGATAGATTCAAAAACTCTTAGCTTGTATTACCTTAAGTGACTCATCTGAACATGCTTAATGCATCATAAGCTATCCTATCACTAGGATATTCATTGTAAGTCATGTACTTAAGTATAAATCACATTATTAGAAACATGTGGGGTATTACAGCAATCACGACGACCAAATCGTCTCCTTCTCTAATACGTGCACGACAAATGAAATTTCTCCACCTGTCATATATCTTCTGCCTGTTCTGAACACCGCAACATGCGACTTTAGCCTTGTACAATTTTATATTACCAAAATGACAAATGGTTACTGGCGTTGGGCCGATAGAAAAGTATTTACTTACCTCTTCTGGTATCTACTAAAAAGGGGGAAAAGATGGACAAGTTACTCAAATTTGAAATAGAACAAAAGTTAAATGAAACTAATAAAGAAACATAGAATCCTTATTGAAGAAAAAATTAGAAATTACCACTTCGTCTTGTCTCACGTACGGTATGTCCAACCTAATAATGAATTCCTGCCCGAAATCAGGAGGGTGAGACATACTAGATTTAATACAATAACTGAGCTACATATCAGCCTAGTGCTCTTTTAAAATGGACAAAACTAAGCGGCATTGTAGGATGATTACTTATATTTGTATCATTGCCTCTACCTCTTCTACTACCACACACACCACCTCTTCTACTTTCTCTATGACCCCGTCTCACGCTGTCATTCCTAGCTTGACAGCTTTGTCCCTCGTCATATACATCATAGTATCCGGATGCCCATATCCTACCATATCCATGGAAGGCATTTTGATGCGAAGATCTGTTTTTTATTGATATGGGGCCTTCCATATGAACGAACCTCCCTCGAATTTCTTATGAATATTGCATCAGTATCAGAGTCTGAATCAGCAATGTTAGGGACAATCATGTAATCCTCCCAAGCTAAGTATGCTTTGAAATAAGGTTTCAAAATATTCTTCAAGTCCCTACGTCTAATGAAACAGTCCAATGCGATATCACAGTTTCTATCGACCTATTTCTTCATCACATTGTACTGTCGGTACTCATCTGTCATTGTTGGGTACCCTCCTGGAAAGAATTTTCTCAAGTGTGGGAAGACTATGTCTCTCCTCCAGCGGCGAAGTATATATCTATCGTGAAACAGACAAATCCTTTTAAAAGTCATCATCCTAATAATGTGGCAGCACGTAATCCGTTCACTTTAGCAGCACCCAAGAATGTAATGTTTGGAAATTGATGGTGTGATTTGATGTCAAAGGTGATGCAATTTTTATATGATTATAAAGAAGGCATGTATGTATGAAAAATGATACTTTAACGTTAATTTTTTATATAATGATAACATAAAAGAATATCAAAAGTTTCAGGTCAACGATCTAAAAGATAACAACAATAAACGTTCATAAAAATGAGATTCAGAAACTGTAAAATAAAGCAAATTAAATAGATTAAATTATTCATTAAATAATAAAAGCTCTTTACACTAACAAATAGTATAGGGTTATGCATTCTCAGGGCCACAACTTCACAATTACCTAGTAATGAAAAAGGAACAAATATATTTTTGAACTATGATAAATGGTACTATATACCCTTCGTTATATTTTGGATACACATATGCCTTCACACTAATGGTAGGGGCATATGTATACCCAAAGTGTGACAGAGGGTATATATGACCATTTATCATAGTTTGAAATATATTTGTTCCTTTATCATTTTAATTTTTTAATCCCAATAATTAATCCAAACCCACTATTTGACCTAATAAACCCAATACCTGACTCGGTCCCAATTAAAATTCAAGAAATACCTATCTAGCAGATGTATTTTTTCCACCCCTAATAACGATATACACAAATAATATAATAACACCCACTCTACTAATTTCAAAAGAAAATCATTAACCCATAACACCCAAAAATAATACCAAATAAATTAAAATCCTCATATTTTAATTTTCAACCAAATTTCGGCACCACATAGCCACCGGCTCTATCGAACCGAAAATACCCTACCGGCGAACCATCGCCGCACCCCTAGCTCCAGCCAAATTTTCACTCCCTCCAACTAGTAAACACCAACTAACAGCAGTAATCAATCATTACAATTTGATTGGGGTTGTTTAAGAGAAAAACAGAGCGAGTATCGACCTTGGAATAAAAAAATAAAGGTTGGGTCAAATTGATTTGAAATAGGGTTCGACAAATTTATTGGGTCGAATACTAGGTTGGATTAATTATTTGAGATACAAATATTAGAATCAAAGAAAAGAACAAATACGCCCTCAAACTATGATAAATAGTATGTATATACCCTTTATCATATTTTGGGTACATATATGTCTCTATCGTTAGTGTGAGGGGTATATACGTATTACGAAATTTCCACTCCCTCCAACCAGTAAACACCAACTAACAACAGTAATCAATCATTAACGGTAAAGACATATATATACTCAAAGTATGACGGAAGGTATATACGTACCGTCTAGCATAATTTGAGAGTATATTTATCCCTTTTTCGACCTAGCAATAATTATTTCAAGTGACATGCAATTATTACTCTTGATTTGAAATTATCCTTAACTCGACAAGTTGTTACAATTATATATTTTATGGCTAATAATGCTTGTGACTAGGAATGTAAAAATCATCGTATAAAAATAGTAAAACTTACATAAATTTCAATAAATTTATCCAAAATTATTTTTTATTTTTAATATTTGCTAAATTATAAATAATCTCTTATTACAATTTTTAAATACATCATTAACATTCGAATACATAATTTTGAAATTGAGATACTTAATTTTGAACTTAAGAATGTAACAGTTAATTACTTCATTTTTGTTTGAATACATAATTGACATCCGGATACATAATTCTGAAGTTGTGATACATAATTTTGATTACTGAGATACATCCATTTTTAAAACTATTTGGTTGAGATACATAATACATTAACTAGAACAAAAGGAGATACATAATTATAATTATATTTTGAAAAATTTATGAGTTTTTGAATGTGTCCAGCTATTTTTTTAACAAAAATAATTTACATAATTAATAAAAAGAATAGAAATTTTATGTAGTTTAATAAAGATAAATTGTAGTGTTATGTAATTTTTTTCATAATATTATAACCCACCTAATCTGTTTATATTTGGGTGAATTAAAAAATCAAGTTATTGTATTAATTTGGTTTACTTTGACCCGCTTAGTTTTGTCCATTTTAAAAGAGCACTAGGCTGATATGTAGCTCAGATTGACATATGAAAATTTTTGTCTAAATATCTTAAAAGATTTTTTAAATTTAAAATTTTTTTTAATAGTCATAATATAACGAAAGAAAATTTTTATTAGGTACTTGAACAAATTACAAGAAATCAAACTTTATATTTAAAACTTACTAAGAATTAGGTGGGTTGGTCTATGACCCAGCTGTTAGCTCATTTCAGTCCAACTAACATTTAAATAAAGGAAAAATTTCATAAGTTTCAAACTTAAACTCATAATTAGAAGTTTCATAGCAATTATTTTATAATTACGAATAATAGCAAGTTGTATTTTGAATTTTAGGTAAAGTTTGCTGTATAAATACATATACAAGTGAGATTTTCTTTCCTTCTTTTACTCAAATCAGTTGAGTTAAAGAAGGAATAATTACCCAGTTATTTAAAGCAGTAATTTCTTTTTCTGTAAATTACTCTTCTTATTTAAAGCATTAGGTTCATTTTCCATAAATTACTCTTACTTAAACTACTCAAAGATTATTATTGAATTTCAAAATTTTAAAATAAAGAATTATTACTGTTTTTGTTTCTCTTTCACTCTCTTATATATCTAACTTTTGTTGTTAGTTTTTTTTTATCTTTTTTTTTTATCATTTTATTGTTTATTTGTATTTATTTTTCTTTTCTATTTTTTCTTTCCACTTTATTTTTTCTCTTCTATTTCTCTTTTTTCTTCTTTTTTTTTTCCTTATTCATTTTCTTTTTCTTTTCTTTTCTCATATTTTTTTAACTAGTAGATTCCTTTCCAAATCAAACTCAAGTCTGAAGATTATTGTCTTCACTATCTTCAAAAATTTGAAATACAGCATCATTATTGTTTTTTTCTCTCTTTCACTCTCTAATATCTCTAACTTTTTTCTTATAAGTTTTTTTTCTTTTTTCATCTTTTTTTTTATTATATTTTTTTTCTTTTTCATTTTTTTCCTTCCATTTTATTTTCTTTCTTCTATTTCTCTTCTTTTTTTCCTTTTGCGGTTTTTTCTTTATTTTCTTCCTTTCTCATATTTTTCTTTTTCTTTTCCTATTTCGTTTTCTTCTTTTTTTTTTCTATTTTTTTGTTTCTTTTGTTTTTCTTTTATTCTTACACTTCTATTTCTAGCTTCTATCTCTCTTTCTTTCTTTTGTTTTTCTTTTTCACTTTTTTTTTAATTTTCTTCCTTTGTCGATTTTTTTTTGATTTTTTACTCTTTTATCTCTAGATTTTATTTTTAAAAGACAAATATGATATCATATACACATATTTAAAAAATATACAAAATACATAGTCATGCAAATTTGAATATGTATTTACAGTACAAAACACACACACACACACACACACACACATATATATATATGTATATATAAACACATATCTCACTCATATCTATATATAAACATATTGGACACAAAAAATCAATAACAAAAAGGATAATTATACACATATACATATACATATACATATACATACAGGTAATCAAAAATACATGATACATATCCAAATCTGTTTGACAATTATATATATATATATATATATATATATATATATATATATATATATATATATATATATATTACAAAAAATGTATATAACTCTGCATATATATTTACAGAATACATGCTTGATCCATATGTATATTATCATACAAAAAATACAAACATGACTCTGATATGTATTTACGAAATACATATCATATTCATATTAAACAGTAATAAACTTAACTATACTATATATCTTCTTATCTATTTGTGAAAGACAAAGGTAACTCATAAAATAAGAAAATACAAATGTATATCTTAAACAGTAACAACTATAACTATGTATATATATATACAGTTAAACCAAAAATACATATGTATATATAAAATACATATATACTACACATGACCCATAAACTAATAAAATTATAAATACAAATATATCTTCGATTTTATCTCTTTGAAATCGTAATTAGAAGAATTTTGGCCAACAGGGCTTGAAATTTTACTTGATTCTCCCATTATCTTTGACTTTATATTTTTATCCGCTCTTTGCATTTTGAGGGGATTTGGAGATGAACCTTTTCTCAATCCTTTTTGTTTCATAATTTTCGCAATTTTTTCCAGATTATTACAATGCTTCGATCTCACCTCTTCTATGTTCACTGCTTTCTTCAATTGTATAGGCATAAAAAAAAATTTAAGATCTTCATGTTGTGTTAATCCTCCACAATCTTGCAACAAAAAATTAACAAAACACCAAAGAAAAATCGCAATAACAACATTGAACAAAAAAAAAATATACAAAATTTATAGAATATGTGAAAGAGATGACATGCAATAATTGTAATTTTATAGTTACCTCATTTAATGGAGCATGATATTTATCAAAAATGTGAAAAGTGTGATAAAAAGGTAAGAAATTGAAATGAAATTCGAAAAATAAGTGCAATTTAAAAAAAAGGTAAGATTAGAGAGAGGTAAACTAATGGAGTGAAAATAGGAGAGAGATAATGAAACACACGTGTGTGAAATTTATGAGCAAAAAATGTTATTTTTCTATAAACTGTAATTTTGAGAAAGTGTTGCTATTTATTATAATTATAGTCTTAGATATTCTATTTTCTATAATTTTTCCTATCTATTTATAAACTCAAACTATTTTGACATTCTAAAATTCAACCCAATCCACACATTTGAAAATCATACATGTGATCCATTCTTTTGCTAAGGTGCTTGGGTGCTAAGGTGATCATTTAAATTGTAGATTGATAAAATGTTAAAAAGGAGTCGCCATAGTAATGTTAGGCATTTATATTGTAGATACGGAGTATATGTGGAGATGGATATATAAAGGGGGCCATGTGAAAACGTCAGGTGTATATATAATTTTTTGTTTTGACTACCAAGAGGTGGTGTATGATGAATGAATGAAATAATGATGGCTCGGTCACACTACGATACAATAAATTTGGGCTTTTGGTATGTTTTTCTTCTTGGATGCTAGAAAAAGTCTCTCTAGAAATCAACTCAACTAGTCACTGCCAAAAACTTGGAATGTTCTTTTTCGAAAATCAATTCCAGAAAACACTTCTTAGAATTTTCTTCTTACCCACCAAATATCCAAATGGATATGAAAAAACACATAATAGGACCGTTGTTCTTTAGCTAGAAGCAGGTTGGGCAGGAGTCTTGCCAATAACACTGGTAAATCATTTAACTTATATACATTAATAGTATCAGAAAGATTAACATTATTGGTAGTGTCGTTAAAGTAATAGCAAGTAAGAATGACTTAAGTTACTTGACTGTTTTGAGTATACTAAGGGTCAAAAATGCCCGTCTCCTTTAATAAATTGGTTAAATTTATCCTTAGTTAAATTATAGGGTTAAATATACCCTCACCGTTACTAAAATAAGTAAATATACCCCTCTATTTAACGGATATCCACAGGGGCTAACATTTGGTTGAGATGAACTTCACGTGGCATGTCACGTCAGGGCCACATTTTTATTCTTTTCCCTTTTCTTCTTTTTTTTTCTTCTTCACAATTTTTTTCGTTTCCTCTTCCTCACTGACATCTATCAATTTCTAATTTCAGTGGCATCTCCAATAATTTAATTTCAAAGTCTAGTATCAATCGGATATGTCGGAGTTTCCAAAGCGGACTTCCGACGACGGTGGGACATAAGCTTTATAATTAATTAATCCCAGTCACAGCAACTAAGCAATTAAATGAAAGAAGAAAGATTAATTTGTTATACAATTAATATTAAGCTCTATGATTCAAACCCTCTTTCAACAAGTGATACTTGAGATTCTTCTTTTGCCTTTGACAAATCAGCTTTGAGCCTAATTTCATCAAGATACTGTTGATAAGCATATGATAAAAATCCCCAAATAGCCAAAATCATTGAAACTACCTTAACCCCACTCATTTTCTCATGGAAAATAATGACAGCATACAGGTAAATGCAGGAATGAACAAAATTGTGAAGAAGAAAAGAAAAAAGAAGAAAGGGGGAAAGAATAAAAATATGGTGTCCACTTGGCATCACATGGAGTCCATTTCAGCTCAATGTTAGTTTATGTGGACATCCGTTAAATAGAGGGGTATATTTGTATACTTTAATAAAAATGAGGACATATTTAACCCTATAATTTAATTAAGGATAAATTTAACCAATTTATTAAAGTAGAGGGACATTTTTTATCCTTTTCCCTTATTTTAAAGTAATAAAGTAAACCAAGGACAATGTTGATTAAAACAAGTATAAACCACATAAATCCCTTCTATATTGAAAGTATTTACATATAATCCCGTTAGATTTCTGGAAAAAATTAAATGGGAGTTGACAAAAAAAGTCTTTAAATTAAAAATGGTAACAACTTTGGCCAGCTAAGGTCAAAGCTTCATTTAAATTGTGATTAAATTAATTGGGGTGTAAAGTGTAATTTTTATTTTTATTTTTAATTTTTTAAAAAGTCCTCCAACTCGAAATTTCAAATTTTCGAGTTTCCCCCCTTTTCTTATCTTTCAATCTTTCTTCTTTTTCTTTCTTCCCATCTTCTTCTTCTTATTTTTTTCTATCTCTATAGATTTTTCTCTTTTTCCATCTTCTCTTTTTTTTCTTCTTTCTCTTTTTATTTCGTTCTTCCTTTTTTAATTTTCATGGACTATTTTTATAAAAATAAATTGAAAAGTTTGAAAAGAAATTTTTTGATTTCTTTTAAAAATCAATGAAGAAATAATTTAGCAAATTCACAACTATGAGAGTTGCTTTAGCAATTACGAGAGTTGCTTCAGCAACAGTTGGTTCAGCAACTACGAGAGTTGGTTCAGCAACTACGAGAGTTACTTCATCAACTACGGCAATTGCTGCAACAACTACTATTAGTTGTTGTGTTACAACAACTATCGAAGTTGTTGCAGCAACTGTCGAAGTTGTTGCAGCAACTGTCGAAGTTGCTGCGCCTTTGTGTAAATATGGGGTAGGGATCTTTATGTAAATAATAAAACTTGAGGGTTTTAAAATTAGTGTCATTAACTCTAATCTTAAAATTATCACCTCTACTCAATAATTAAGACTTGTGTCACTCTTTTTTAGTTTTGAAACTTTTTGGTCACCCTTAATTAATTTGCCTAGCTTTCTCTCTCCCTAATTTATAAAATATACTTATACATTAGGTAGGCTGTGATAAAACAAATTTATCTATATGTATGGAAAGAGAAATCAGTTACTATCTTTCTCTACCTTAATTAACGTCATTAATTACCTATCATTATGTGGCGTATATTAAATATAGTAATCGAAATTTAAATTAAAAAAAAATCTTAAACGTCACTGTTAATTGTTCTCATTGTTGAATTACGTTCTTGAAAAAAAAAGTCGCTGTCTTCTTTCTAAAATTCTTGAAAAAAAATATGAACATCCCCATATTGTTGCGTCATTCCGGTAATTGGGAGTCGAAAATTATTTATCAATCCTACAAAAGTGACACAATTATTGTTTCAGAAAGTATAATCTTTTTGAAATTGATTTTTACGATCGCGATGGAATTGAATATTGAAGAAGTTCATAAAAAAATGAAAGTAAAATACAAGTGAGGGTTTACATGGAGTTGAAGAAATAATTTTTGGGATTTATCAATACGATATTTCAAGCCCTAAAAAAAATAAAAGAAGACTCAAATTAAGAGAGAAAAGATAGCAGCAAACTGATATGGATTATAGATAACATTATACAACAGTTACACATGTATGTGAGCACATTATACATTTTAAAAATAATCTGCAGTAATGTATAATGTCATACTATACATTTAAGTATTAACCTTAAATATGTATACTCTTGTATCCTTATCAGAAAGTATAATGTAACCTTATACAATATCAATACTTTCTAATTATATAATACCAAATAATACATAAAATGCCTCTTAAATATAATAAGAACTTCTTAATGTATAACATAATGAAATATATAGCATAAGAATTATATTATACATTAGTCTTCAAAAAATAACTAATGTATAATGCCTGGTATATTATAACTTATACATTAAAATATAATCTCTCAAAATGTATAATATCACACTATACATATAAAATATTCACCTTATACATTAATTATCTACAAGATTATAATAATTTTAAGGAAAAATTAGTGTTATTGTACATTACATTGGCTACACGATAATAAGGAAAAAGAATGATGCAATTTCCTTTATTACGTGAATTGAAAATGTACATCTTCAATTCCAATTATAAAAGTGATGCAAATAAGAGGGGGATGAGAGAGTATTAATATTACATTAGCTTGATTGTAGGCGTAAATAAAGGAGCACATATATGGAGCAAAAATCAGTGTACTAAAATAAGAGCAAAATATGATATTTTGATGTGTATGAGGGGGATGAGAGAGAAAGAGTGAATCTAGAGATTTAAGTAATTACTTTGGAATTTTTATAATTTCTTTTCTAGTATGAGATTTTATGTAATAAGGTAAAGTTACCTTGTGTGTATAAGTAATTTTTAGTTAAAATAAAAACTAGGAAAACAAGTTGGGTTTCACTAGTATTAAAAGATGACAGCTAAAGGCCCACTAAGTTAGGAAAATAAGATACTATAGGCCAGACCCGCTTATTCTCCCTCTGTTTTCTTCTAGGATACTACCTCTTTTACGTCTCTTCTTCAACCTACTTGTTTGTTGTACTGTGGTGAACAAGACAATATTGCCCTCAGAGTCTTATACAAGCATTTATACTCAGATCATTTGGTACACAAAATAAGATGAGAAATCTTAAGATTAAGTTTGAGGTAAGATTTATACCATTTTTTTAAAGCGATTAAATTTTATTTCAGGTTTAATCCTGAAATATCTTATCTTATCTCATTCAATTTGGGATCTTTTATCCTATCTAATAAGTGAGATAAATTAATCCAGAAATTATAATTGCAACACTATAATTTTAAAATAATTAAGTTCAAATATCAAACCACTCCTTTTTGTTCGTCTAACAGGAGAAGGAAAAGAACAAGAGAAAAATTCATAAGTAGCAAATTTAAGCCCATAATTACGAGTTTCATAGCGACTATTTTGTAATTACACAAAATAACAAATTGTATTTTATATTTAGAGCAAAATTTACTACCGAAATACATATACAAACAAAATTTATTGTCTCATTTTTTCCTCAAATTAGTTGAGTTAAATAAGGAATAATGTTCAAATTACTCAATACATTTAAAGCTGAGGGTTGTTTTTCCATAAATGACTCATTTTTACTCAAATTACATAACTAATAAATCTATCTTAGTTAAGATTTTTACAAAAAAATACATAACTGATTATTCCTTTAATGATTAATATTTCTGATTTTTCATAAGAGACATATATCTATATTTTATATACATATTTCAAAAACATACAAAATACATAGACACAGAGATTTGCATATTTATTACAATACAAAAATATATATATCTGCATATGTATTTACAGAATACATATTTGACAATATATATATATATACACACACACACATACATATGTATGACAAAATTCATATTACAAAAAGGACAACTATATACATATACATATAGATAATCAAATTTAGATAATACATGCACATGCCCTGTAAAAATTTGAACACCCTTAAAAATGTGATTTGAACTTTTTACCCTTCATTAAAATAGTCTGCTTTAGACAAAATCGTCTTTTACCCTTTTCCTACAATAAAATTTTTCAAAATAAATCTACTAAAATATTCCTACAATTAAATTCTTTCCAAATATAAAACACCACTTTCACCAAAGAAACCACCCCTTTTTTCCATTTTTTAATACTAAAATTTCATTTTTGGTCTTTCTAAATATAAAACACCCGTTTCTTTCAAAAAAAAAAAAAGTCACCCCCGTTTCTTTCACCCAAAAAAGAAAAAACAACCCTTTTTTTCATTTTTTTTTACTTTTCCAAATTTGGATGTTTTGCCTAAGTGGTCTCCTATTTGATTTGTTTTTCAAAATAAATTTACTAAAATTTTCCTACAGTTAAATTCTTTCCAAACATAAAACACTTGTTTCTTTCCTTCTTTTTTTTTTTGAGAAAAGGTAAAACACCCGTTTTTTAATACTAAAATTTTCTTTTCGATCTATCCAAATATAAAACCCTCTTTTGATCCATTTTTTTCTTTTGCAAATTTGGATGTTTTGCCTATTTGGTCTCCTATTTGGTTTGTAATTTTGGCCTTCCATATAAATAGCTATGCTTGCTTTTCCTATTGTTCATTTTTATAAACGATTGTGGTTACATCATTTTTTGCCTCAACATAGTTTCAACAATTTTATTTTCAGATTTTTTTCCGTTATAGCATCTCTTTATTTTTACATTGTTAATTTAAACACAACATATTACTTACTATGTCAACTTTAATTGCTTAGTTTAATTTAGCTTAATGTGTACATTAATATACTTATACTAATTTAGCTTAACGTGTATATTAATCTACTTATATTTTCTATTGCTCATAACTAACCTTATTCTTCTACCCACCTACCAACAAGCAAGATTCACATATTCAGGTATAGTTCTTCTCATCTCACAAATTTACCTTTATTTTAAAATTATACTTTCTTATCATTTGTATCATGTTAGTAGAATATATTATAATCTCTATTGCTCATAGCTAACCTACTTCATCTACCCACCTACCAACAAATTCACATATTCTGGTATAATTCTTTTCATCTCACAAATTTACCTCTATTATGAACAAATTATACGTTTTTATTGTTTCAACTTTCATGTCCAATTCACCTTCTAAAAGTGGTCATTTCAAAAACTAATTCATTTGATCACGCCATGAGAACCATAAAGAAAGAACCAATTAGTAGGAGCCAAGAGGGGTAAGTAATCTTCAAGGACATTGTAAAACCAATTTTAAAGAAAGGTGGTTTACATATTACTATGAGGAAATTCCCAATGTTTTTTTCCATATGCACTTCACTTAGAGAATATGAGTTGGCGTACCATGGCGTTAGTAGGGAGAATATAGTTCTCTCTCTATGCGTTGGAAATACAGCTGCTCTTTTTGCTGGTACCTTGTGGGAATGCTCTCGTATTTGATGTAATTATACATGCAATATAGATGTATATACTATGTATTAAAAGTGAATTATGAATGCAATATAGATGTTATATAAAGTGAATTATGAATGCAGTATAGATGTATTATAACTTATAAGTGTCTTAAACCTACTATGCTTAGTAACCAATAGGTCCTTGATTCTGTGGAGCTTCTATCTTCTTGGAGGTATGTTTTGGAGCCTCACCATCTCCAAAGAGGTAACCCAGGGAATTGTGTCCTCCACCACTGCTGACTCCACGACCCATGATCTCTCAACTTTTAAATTATTTATTCTGCACAAAGCAGCAGTACACAATCTCAAAAAAAATTTACAACAAATTGTAACAATAAGTATGAAGTACAAATAAGCTCTATGACCCACTGTGTGTACCTCATAAAGATGAACTATAATGTGTGTGTGTGTGTGTGAATTGTAAACTAAATTAATAGTATCACATATGGCCCCTCAGTCTAAATGACTTCCTCAAGGTGAAAGTTCAGAGAAACTTATAAAGAGATTAGAAGAACATTATACATTTCAAATTCCAAAACTTCAGTCTACTTAACTTCTCCTTCACACTTCAGTATATAACTTATGTTCCCATTAAGAATCCTATAAGAAAGTAAGCACATCTTATTGAGAAATCACAAAGATAATCAGAACTTTTCTTTTATTAGTACAAAGACAATTTGGAGCTAGGTAATATATGAATACCATATAGATTAACATAAGACTTGCATAAATATTTTGTCGATTGACACACATACATATAAGTTTGTCCTGTTAAGATCCACATAGATACATAATAATATAATAGCTGCAGAAGTAGAACTTACATCTATCTGAATATATGATAATCTTGAGCTAAGAATATAACATCAGAAATCATCGCAGATGAATCAAAGATGAGCAATACAAGTAGAGCAAACATTCTTCTTACCTCAAGGTCTATAGGAGATCTATCAAGGCTTTTGCCGTAGACTGCATAACTATCATCCATCAATTTTTATCTCAGGTTTTCTTCATTGATAACTCAAAACCTTAAGAAAGAAAAGCCTTCTGCATTATGTGATTGAATAGAAACAGACACATAGCATGTCTTGATATTTATGTAACTAGAAAAGAACTTCCTTCAAAAACTGTGATATCTTCTTATATACCAAATTACCATCTTCAATAAGAGTACCATATAAATATGATAGAGTTAGGACATTCTCAATATAATTCCAACCAGTTTAAAGTTACATACTAATTTGTAACATAGAAAAGTATACAAAAATTATTAGGAAAATGGTTCCCTCGAATGCTAAAAGCACTACGAAAACCAACTAATCTTATCTAAAAACTTTGAAGGCATTTATCCTTAGAATGTAAAAGGAATTCAAAAAGCCTAAGCTCACTGCTACCTAATCAGTTCAGACGTCTTTGAAGAAGCCCTGTGTAGTAAAACCAAGGAAACCAAAGTTTATTTCTTCTCAGATTGAGAACCGAGATAAATATCTTCTCAAGTTATCCTTAATCACCTACACAATGAACCAATATGATCTTGCTTCTAGGGAGACCACATTAGAGGCAAAAAATTTAACCCATAATTTTTCATACAAATTGAATAATACTAATGCATATCATTCGGTTGCTTGAGACAGTGAATCAGAACTGATATTCAATACTATAAAGACTTGAAAATCTATATGTCCTTAACATATTACAAAAATATGTAAAGGGACGACATGAATAGGATGATGCTGAGTGTCAGCGTAGTTACAATTGTTATCTATTATGTATTTGAGTACAAAAATCTGTATTTAAGAAACACAAATTCAACTCTAGTTTAAGTCCAAGACAAGAATACTTATGAAGTTTTGTAACACCTTCAACACTAGATTACGAATAATCTATCCAAGAAGTGTGTTAAGATTTAGAAAAAGGATGAAAAAGAATTTAAGACCAAGTCCTCCAAATTCACAGAGTGTACTTAAGAAATAATTTCCCTCACTGTACTCAAGGTTTTGGAATCTTCCTCACAGGATAAAATGGTCTTCAATCCAAACAATAGCGGTACCTCAAATTGTTGGATTTAGCAAACTCACTCAATGGTTTGATAGATCATACAAAAAGTTTTTCAAGACAAGAAAAGAGTTTGTATTTCCAAAAAATTCATACCTAAACCTGTGGATAAAAGAAGGTTTATTTAGACAACATGTGCCTTTTCTAAAAAGAGGCAATGATTCACTTAAAAGGTGTGACCTTTCTGGAAAATCCATGCCTGTTCGTCCAAAGAATGTGTCTTTTTTGAACAGGCATACCATTTCATGAATTAGTGTGTCATTTTGTTGAAGGGTTGCATCCCTTTATTTCAGCACTGCACTATTTTGAAACACTATTTTGGAATCTGCATGTATGCATATAAATGGAGTATCAAAACACAAAAAAAAGTTGCATTTTTCTCTTTGGTATTTTTGAATTGAATTTCTAAATTTCTGTCAAATAAACTGTCTAAAAAGATAGATCTCATCTATTGATCATTTGACAAATCCAAATCCAAATCTGAAGCTGAACCGAGCTAAGCGAGCGACGACAACGACGGTGCGAGACATCTC
This sequence comes from Capsicum baccatum var. pendulum, assembly GCA_030864225.1. Lineage (NCBI taxonomy): Eukaryota > Viridiplantae > Streptophyta > Magnoliopsida > Solanales > Solanaceae > Capsicum > Capsicum baccatum. The sequence goes on from CM061556.1 coordinate 120,184,483, forward strand.
TTATTTCTTGCCTCACTTACCATATGGAGTAAGCTCCCCTTATTTTAAACACTCACAAGTTCTCTTCTTCCACCAATGTGGGATAAAGAGTGAACTTTCTAATTTGGGAGTACACTTTCTAAATTAATGTCTCCTTTCTCCACCAATTTTCCTCTATTTTTTTCATTTACACTTTTCATATACTTTCAACCCAACAATCTCCTATATGAATGGGAGATGACTATTTTTTGTAAATTTTTTTACGAAAAAGTATATGATCATCAAGCTAAGACTGATTGCATCTGGATAAGTGGGTTTCCCTTTGAACTTTTCGTAGTGAACATGCATCGGATTCTCTCGGTCAATTGATAGATTTGATATCTTTGAACCGTCTAGCTTTAGTGTACACCTAGACAACATATGTCACACAACCAACCTTTTACCATTTATGGTTCTCACTATTTTGTTCTTTTCATCCATGAGCACGTCCCGGTTTTATGAGAGCTTAGAGAATAGGCCTTTACTAACATTCTCCTTGAAATGGCTTCCACTTTTCCCTCACATAGGAGATTTCTAAATGTTCAATCCTATAGATTAAACTATTTGGTCAAATCTGCCAAATTTAGATAATCATTAAAAGATTTTTCACCTTAAGTCTTATCCTTGTTTACTAAACATTGTCTACATCATGAGAATGGGTTGGGTAATTGACAATGTTGAACCTGTCAGACACAACTTTGTTTGATCTCCTTGAACCTAGCTCTTGGGATCTCCAGTCTGCTAGGTAGAGTTACCACCATGCTGACTTATCCTAGGCCTTAAACCCATTCCTTTGGATATCCTTTCCACTCCTTCTCTAGATAAGCCTTTTGTAAATAGATCCGACACATTATCCTTTGACTTTATATAGTCAACAATGATAATTCCACTAGAGAGAAGTTCTCTAATGGTATTATGTCTGTATCATATGTGACAAGATTTATCGTTGTACACCATGCTCTCTGCCTTACCTATTTCCACTTGGCTATCACAGTGTATACATACAGGTGCCACTGGTTTGGGCCAATAAGAAATATCTTCCAAGAAATTTTGGAGCTATTCTACTTTTTCACTGGATTTATCCAATGCGATAAATTCAGATTCCATTGTAGAGCGAGCAATACAAGTCCGTTTGGATGATTTCCAAGAGACTGCTTCTCCACCAATAGTAAATACATATCCACTTGTGGATTTTACTTCCTTCGATCTGGTGATCCAATTTGCATCACTATATCTTTCGAGTACTGCGGGATATTTATTATAATGTAAGTCATAGTCTTAAGTGTATTTAAGATACCCCATAACTCTTTTCATTGTCATCCAATGAGTTTTGTTGGGATTACTCATGTACCAACTCAATTTACTAATAGCGCATGCGATGTCTGGTCATGTACAGTTCATTATATACATTAAACATCCCAATACTCTTACTTACTCCAATTGTGAGTCACTTTCACCTTCATTGCAAAGCTCATATCCAATGGAGTCTTGGCAATAATGAATTCCATATACTATAATTTTTCAAGTACATTTTCGATATAATGAGACTGTGACAATGCCAACCCTTGTGGAGTTCTATGGATTCTTATTCCAAAAATCACATCCACAACTCTAAGGTTTTTCAATTGAACTTACTCTCGAGCATTCATTTTGTTGCATTTATGTCAAAAATGTCTCTACTAATGATCAACATATCATCCACATATAAACAAAAATGACTTGGCGATTTGGAGTGTCTTTAATATAAACACATTTATCACATTCATTTATCTTGAACTCGTTTTCCAACATGGTTTGGTCAAACTTCGCATGCCATTGTTTAGGTTCTTGCTTTAGTCCATACAATGACTTAATAAGTTTACAAACCTTATTCTTCTTTCCTAGAACCATAAACCTTCAGGCTGTTTCATGTAAATTTTTTCCTTCAATTCTCTATTTAGGAATGCGGTTTTGTTTTGCTGTCTTCTTGGGGATTTTGTTATTGTGCCTCTTTTCCTAGGAGCTCTGTTCCTAGAAGAGCCTATATGTTTAGGTGTATTGGGTTTTGTTTTATGATGTTTTGTGTTTAACTAGAAACACAGTTGATATATTTGTTTTGTTGATTTTTCAAAAAAAATGATACCCCTCCAAAAAATTATTTCTAACTGTGTGATATGTATATATATATATATATATATATGTGACTATTGTGAATCTTGTTATGACATTAGGATTAGAAACATAATAATCATAGCTAACAATTGCATGAATCGGATAGGTAGTAGCTTGTGATGTAACCTTGTGCCATGTGTGTGAGATACTACTTAGTTCCCTTTATGTGTTGAATCCAGAACTTGCTCGGTTAGTCTTGCCTAGATTATAGGATAATTGTGAATAAGTATCCTTTGATACCTATTTTGAGCCTGTATAGCCTATTTTTCTTATTACACCTTTCATTTTCCCATATATGTTATAATAAAATTGTTTTAGCCCTGGTCCTCCTTGGATATTGTGCACCTCAACTCAGGTAAATCACCTAAGTTTAGGGTGACTATCATAGAGGTGGATAATGTGAAGTAGGTATGAAGAAGGGTAAAATAAGAGAAAAGGAAGTAGGTTTGGGTGTGGTAGAAAAAGCAAAAGAAAAAAAAAGAATAAAATAAACCACACCTAACCTGAATGTGCAATAAATAAATAAAAAGAGAGAAATAAGGGTGTAATAAAAGGGAATTGGTTGATAAGTGGACCCCAAAGTAAGTGAAGTGCCAAGAGACTTAGCCGCTAAAAATGACTATATGTACCAACCATCCCCCAAGCCTACATTACAAGTCGAGTAAAGTCCTACAGTAATCCTAACATACTATCTGAAAGCTAAGGTAAAGAAAATAATGGAAGGCCTATGGTATTTGATGCACATTGTTGGAACTTCTCTTGTGAGTGTGAGTATTTCTTGACCATCCCTGTATTGATATGCATGATTTCATATGAGTGTTTGTGACTTTTTTATGTGAGGGCACATGGTTTGTGTTGCTAGCTACTTACTTATTTTAGTAGTGTAACTTGTAAATATGCATGGTTATTTATTGCAAATATAATGCCATAACTTGATTTCTTTGTGTTACATTATTGTGCTTTATAGATATGCACAGATGGTTTTAAAGTGTTGAACTGGAAAGGGTAAGGTGTTTTGAGATAAATTTGATGATTGACTACCATAGGTATCTTAGATTTCTCTTAGTTAATCATCGTTGTATAGTTTGTTATGTTTTGTTGTGTGAGGACATGCAAACGTTCTAAATTAAGGGTCTTGATGTGTCATGATTTCATGGAACTTTTGATGCTTAAACTTGGAGAATATGTATGTACTTAAGGCTATTTTATTGGATTTGATATGTTTTTGGAGTGATTTTGTAGGAAACTAGGTGTTGGAAGCTAACAAGAAGAAAAGCTTAAAAATGGCCACCTACAGGGCACCTATGCCCCATAGGTATCAGCCCGGAGTCTTTCTCTAATCAATTGGACTTTTTCTAAGGTATTAAATACTAAGTCAGGCCCTATAATTGAAGCCTCACTATCTTCAAACCAACCAATTGGAGATCTACATCTCCTACCATAGAGAGCTTCAAATGGAGCCATCCGAATACTGAAATAATAACTGTTGTTGTATGCAAACTCAATCAAAGGTAAGTGGTCATCCCAACTTCCCTTGAAATCAATTGTACACACCCTTAGCATATATTCTAAAGTCTGAATGGTCCTTTCTTCTTGACCATCTATCTAAGGATAAAAGGTTGTACTAAGATGAACTTGCGTACCAAGATAATTTCGGAATGCTTTCCAGAAATGAGAGGTGAACTGGGTACCTCTGTCTGAAATAATAGACAATGGAACACCATGTAATCTTACCAACTCCTTGATGTAGAGTTTGGCATAATCCTTGAATGAATAAGAGGTATGAACTGGAAGGAAATAAGCTGATTTGGTGATTCTGTCTACAATAACCGAGACTGAATCATGCTGATGACGAGTTCGAGGAAAACCCATCACGAAGTCTATGTTCACAAATTCCCACTTCCAGGTAGGAATACTAAACTCCTACATAGGACCACTAGGCTTCTGATGCTCTATCTTAACTTGCTGACATGTAAAGTACTTATCCACAAACTCTACAATGTCTCTCTTCATCCTGCAAGTCGTGATAAATCTTTGTGGCCCCTAGATGAATAGAGTAGCGCGCACCATGCGCTTCTGCAAGAATTTGCTGCCTTAAGTCATCTACACCTGGAACACAGAGACAACCCTAACAACAAAGAACATTATCTCCCCCTTGGGAGAGAACCTCTACTTTCTGATCCTGAAATGATTCTTTCAACTTAATAAGGCTGGGATCTCTATCTTGCTTTTGTTTCACCTCGGAAACTAGAGATAATTCTGAATTACTCTAAACCCATATATCGCTCTTTTCTATATCAACTAAGCAAACACCTAGTCTTGTAAGCTGATGTACTTCCCGGGCTATCTTCTTCTTACTGTCCTCAACATGAGAAACACTACCCATGGATAGTCTACTGAGAGTGTCGGCCACTACATTGGCCTTGCTCGGATGATAGAGGACACTCATGTAAAAATATTTCAAGAGCTCGAGCCACCTTCTCTGACGAAGATTAAGATCCTTCTGAGAAAAAACATACTGAAGACTTTTATGACCAGTGAACACATCTACATGAACACCATATAGATAATGCCTCAAAATTTTTAAGGCAAAGACTATGGCTACTAACGCAAGATCATGAGTAGGATAATTCCTTTTATGGGGCTTAAGCTGTCTGGAGGTGTAGTCTATGACCTTACCAAGCTGCATGAGGACACAAACCAAACCAACTCTGGATGCATCACAATACACTACGAACCCATCTAAACAATCTGGGAGAGCTAAGAATAGAGCTGAGGTGAGTCGAGTCTTCAACTCATGAAAACTCTTCTTGCAAGGATCTGACCACTGAAACTTGACTTTCTTCTGAGTTAACCTGGACATAGGGGATGCAATAAAAGAAAATCCATCAACAAATCATCTATAATAGCCAGCCAAACCTAAGAAACTCCTGATATCTAATGGAGAGATAGGGCGAGGCCAGTTTCTTACTGCTTTGCTCTTTCGAGGATCCACTCTAATGCCATCACCGAAAATGATATGACCAAGGAATGCTACCGACCTTAGCCAAAATTCGTACTTACTAAATTTGGCGAATAGCTGATGATCTCTGAGATTCTGAAGTACTATTTTGAGATGGTCTGCGTGATCACGCTCACTGTGGGAATAAACCAGAATATCATCTATGAAGACTATGATGAACATGTCCAAGTACTACTTTAACACACGATTCATCAAGTCCATAAAAGCTGTTGGGGAATTGGTAAGACCAAAGGACATAATTAAGAATTCAAAATGACCATACTAAGTATGGAAACCTATTTTTGGAAGGTCATATTCTCTAACTCTGAGCTGATGATAGCCGGATCTGAGGTCTACCTTAGAGAAGTAATTGGCACCCTAAAGTTGGTCAAACAAGTTATCTATTCTAGGAAGAGGATACTTGTTCTTGACCGTGACCTTATTGAGTTGACGGTAGTCTACACATTCTAAGAGATCCATCTTTGTTGCGCACAAATAATACTGGAGCACCCCATAGGGAAACCCTGGGCCTGATGAATCCATTATCTAAGAGATCCTTCAATTGTTCTTTTAGTTCTCTAAGTTTTGATGGTGCCATTCTATATGGCAGAATAAAGATAGGCTGAGCATCTGGAAGAAGATCAATACCAAAGTCAATTTCCCTTTCAAAAAAAATTCTTGGAAGATCTTCGGGAAAGACATCTGAATATTCACGTACAACTGGAACTGATTCAAGTTTGGGAGTTTTGAAACTAGTGTCCTTAACTCGAATAAGATGACAGATACATCCTTTAGATATCATTTCCTTACCCGATGGTAGGAAACAAGATGACCCTTGAAAGTGGATACACTACCCTTCCACTCAAGAATGGTTACATTTGGGAACTGAAACTGGACTATTCTATTTCTACGGTCGACTATGGCATAGCAGGAATAAAGCCAATCCATGCCAAGAATGATGTCAAAATTAGTCATCTCTAATTCGACCAAGTCTGTTGAAGTGACTTTCTACAATATCATAATTAGGTAGTTACTGTATACCCACCGGGCTATGATGGTTTTACCCACTGGGGTAGAGACTGAAAAGGGCTCTGCTAGGATTTTAGGACTAATTTCGAAATCGCCTGTTAAATAGGAAGCAACAAAAGAAGAAGCTCCTGGATCTAGCAAAACATAAATATGCACATGAAAGATATGTAACGTACCAGTAACTACATCAAGAGAATTTTCCTAATCTTGTCGGGACTGAAGAGCATAGAGATGATTTGGGTGTTTCCCACCAGTAGAACTGGTGGTGGCACCCTACTAATTTAGGCAACCAGACTGAGTTAAGGAGTGATTTTGTTGACCCAGAGGACCTGGCTAAGGACAGTCTCTGAATCTGTGTCCTGGCTTGCTATATTTAAAGTAAATACCAGTGCCAATTCTATAAATACCTTGATGGTGCTTGCCATAAGTCTGGCAAAGAGGATAGGTGCAGGCACGACTAACACTTCCCTGGGACTTAGAGCCTGGCGCTCTGTCTTTGTTACCCCCTCTGAACTTAGGAATTGGATCACTGGCTGTAGAAGGAGCTGGAACTGATGACTTAGGACAAAACTGAGAATGGTTTCCTCCTTCTAACTTAGGCTGAGCAAAGTTGAAACTACCTGTCTGTGCTCTCTTATTTTGTTTCTCCCTCTACTTAATCTTCTGCTCCTCTATCTGCTGAGCATGAGTCATAAGCCTAGGTAAAGTTATGTAACTATTTATCATGGCAGATCTATACTTATTTTCCATGATATCATTTACCCCTAAAGCGAACTTACCCATCTTGGCTCTGTTGTCTGCAACCACATGAGGGGCATATTTGGATAATTGAGTGAACTTAAGAGAATACTCTTTTACCGTCATATCTCCCTGCCTAAGGTTGATGAATTCTATCACCTTAGCTTCTCTAAGCTTTAGGGGAAAAAATCTATCAAGAAATGCGGAAGCAAACTCCTCCAACTCAACTAACCCTACACTGTCTTCCCTCTCTGACTTCCACTGCTTGAACCAAGTGTGAGCAATATCCTGCAATTGATATGCAGCTAGCTCATCACTCTTAATAGTATTCACCCCCATGATGTCTTTCACCTTCTGAACCTGATCAACAAATTCCTGAGGGTCCTCATCTACCTTAAACTCGAGAAAGGACGAAGGATTTATTTGAGTGAAGTCCCAAATCTTAGCTGTGGCTGAATTGGTCACTGGATTAGACGAAATGACTGTTGGCCATTTATTTTTTTGAGGCAACTGACTGAGCAAGAGTAGTGAATACGACCTTAAACTCCGCATGAGAAACATGATTGCCCAAAGGATCTTCAGGCTGAGGGGCTGACTGATTTTTGTTTCTTCTTTTAGGAGGCATATTCTGTAGAAAAAAGGAGAATGGATTAGACTAAGTGATTTACTAGAGATTATTCTCACTGGAACGACATAAATACATAAAGAGGGGAAACTATTCCTAAAACATCATATAGCCTCCTGTACATAAATATGGCGTGCAATACACCCATGTACAAGACTCTACTAGATGCGGCTTTTAGACTTCCTAGGACTCTATTGAACCTTAGGATCTAATACCAAAATTGTAACACCACAAATCTAGAACCCAGAATGCTACACGGTGCTCATGAACCCGAAGGACCACAAGCTAACCCACGACTGATATCTGTACCTGTATACTGTATAAAATACTTTAAAATGTGGAAACATTAACTAAAAGGCAATAAGGTTCAATACCAAATATGATCTGAATGATATAATATCTGAGTGGGGTAATAGAATACCCAAAACAAAACTAAACATACTAAAGTCTTAAACATAATAGACTAGAAATCCTCTAACTGACTGAACTATCTAAGTAAGGAGTTGATGAGATATGTCCCTAACTAAATCAAACTAATAAACTAATTAATGAGATAATACAGAACAATCATGTCCTCGAATGATGAGGACTCACTTCTAAATCTAACTGCTGAAACTAGAATCTACTGCTGATCTGGAACTCGTGTCATTGAACCTATGGTATAAGACACCATAGCACAAATGTATCAGTACTTCGAATGTACTGGTATACATGTGAGGTAGTCTGAATGCATGGGGTTCATATGCATGAACAATAATAATAACTGACTAACTATAATGAGCGTGAGAATATATGCATGGGACATAACAACTGACACTAAACTGTGATAACATGATTACTAAATCTGAATATAACTGATAACATGAGTTATTGTATCTAACCATCCTGAATCTAAAGGAACTATCTGAGTTCTATACTATGTCTGAGTTGACTGTATCTGATAGCCCTGAATTTTGAAGAACTATCTGAGTTCTTTTACTGAGATTGATACTGAGACTATGGGAGGAAGTCATCTAACCGCCATGCCCTAAATAATGCATTATAGCTTAATTGGGGTCCAATCTATGCCTTGATTTGAATGGTGTAAATACCGCACCACTGGAAAGGAAAATATGTAAGTGACCCTAATATAACGGGTAACTCTTGTGAGAATGGTGGGAACCCTTATATAGTAGGCTAAGCCACCTTATCTACCCTTATATAGCAGGCTATGATGTCTTAACCTATGCTGGCTATATAGTTCTAGAACACAAGGATTGCTTCTAAGAATCACACCCTCACATAACAGGTGAGTTCCTATCCTTGGGTTCACTCGATGCTAATTTCTACTCCCATCTGAATAGACACTGATCATAATTTACTGAACTGAATATGGACTGAGTTACTAAATTCTGTTAACTGATAGAATATTATTTATATTTGACAACTAACTGAGTTTATGAGATCATGGAGATTTCCTAAGTCATAAGACTGTTTGAAGTCTAAGGATTCATAGCTTGATTAAGAGTATCATGGAAACATGACATAGCTCTAGGCACATAGCTAATATTTTGGGTACAAGTACCCCCAGGACTCAATGGAAGGAAAACTGACCACGCATAACTTACTTGAACATATAATTAACATAATAATCCATAATACATTTATAGAAGCATTCCATCAAAACATGTGATAGGCATAACTTGTACATACAGGGGGATTTCATGATATCATATTTGTTGGGCATTGTTCCTTCATCTAGGCATTTAATCAAATACATGGTAGGCATAGAACATGTAAACAACATTATACAACAATTAATCATCATGATTCATCTCTAATTTCATTATCTAGGGTTTATTCATAGGTTCACATGAATATACATCTATACAAATCAATTCCACATAAAATTGTTCACCCAACATTGATTTGAATTCAATTGATCATTCTCAACATAAACAAAACAATCCCAACATAAAATTCATAAAGAAATCAACAAACTTAAGCTTAGAAAAGAGAATCTTGGTCTTCATGGATGAAAAGAGTCCATTAATGAACACTATGAATACCTTGGTTCATGTTTCCATGAAGATTGACGGAGGAAACTTTCTTGGAATTGGATCTTCTATGAAAACCCTACCTTGTTCTTGAGAGGTTTTTGAGAGAAGAGAGTGTACTTTAAGTGTAAAGTTGTTGAATCACATTTTAAAGGGCTTAAATAAGGGTGGGAAGTTAACCCTTTTAACCCTGGACGCATCATTCAATTTCAATAAAACTTTCCCAAATTGGACCCCTGGCTCGACACAGTGCTATCACGCCGTGTCACTGGATTTTGACAATTGGGAAATTGAGGGATGGAACAATGTGGAGCCACCGTGTTGTCCCTTCTTTTGCTACCTGGAACTTTGGCACAACACAAAGGAAATTGCGCTAAGACACTGGAAAAGGACAATTTTGAATTTGGGCCCTAGCGCGATGTGCCATAATCGTGGACCCCTACTGGAGTTTTCCAAATGCCATTTCATCTTGTGGCGCAGTGTGCCACTGACTAATATGGCAATTTTCTATGACGGGAGCTTAAAATAGTCGTAACTATTGACTCGGTTATCATATTTGGGTGAATTTTATATTAATAGAAAGCTTATTGAATTTCGCATATGACAAAAAGTGAAAATCTTGAAAATTCATCATGGAATAACCATCATTCAATTTAGAATCTAATACTAGAAATTCTTGAGATAAAATTAGCTAAGAAAAGTATGGGGTATTACAGTTACTCATAGATTGTCCTTACTAGTGGTGTGATATTGACACCCTTCCAAAAGGGGTTACAAATTGGTCCCCAACTCAGCTTTATTGTATTATTTGGGGCATGTCAGTTAGATGACTACTTCCCATAGTTGCAGTTATAGATTTCAGGATTGTCTGATATAACATTTCAGTCTCAGTATGGAACTCAACTAGCTCCACTAGATTCAGGACTGTTTGATATAGTCACTCATGTTATCAGTTACATTAGACATCAGAACTCAGTTATCAGTCATATTAATCATTAGTAAATTTATTTTTTCATAATTTTAGTTACAGTTACTATGTATCATGCATGCGTTCTCATGTTCATATTAGTCAGTTAGTCAGTATTGACCATGCATATGAACCCCATACATTCAGCCTACCTCACATGCATACCAGTACATTCAAAGTACTGATATATTTGCGCTATGGTGTCTTATACCATAGGTTAAAAGCACGAGCTCCAGAGCATCAGTAGCATTCCAGTCTCTACAGTTAGAGCTAGCAGTGAGTCCTCATCCTTTGAGGACTTGACCATTACTTTATTATCTCATTAATTAATTTATTAGTTAGAGTTAGTTGGAGACATGTCCCATCAACTCCTTATTCAGATAGTTCAGTCAGTTAGAGGTTTTTGAGACTATCATGTTCAGATAGTCATTTAAGTTGTTTTGGGTATTTCATACCCCATCCAAATGTTATATTCTTATAAGTTATGTTATAATTTTGAACCTTATGGATTTTCAGCCTTTATTTCCACAATCATTCAGTATATTATGTAGTGTTCAGGTATAGATATTAGTCATGGGTAAGCTTGTGGTCCTTCAAGGTCATGAGCACCGTGTAGAATTTCGGGTACAGATTTGGGGCATTACAAACTTGGTATCAGAGCCTAAGGTTCAATAATATCCAAGGTTGTCTGAAATCCGCTTCTAGTAGAGTCTTGTGCATGGGTATGTTGCGCGCCACATTTATGAGCAGGAGGCTATAAGATATTTTAGGAATTGTTTCCCTTCTTTTAGTATTTATGTTGTGCTAGTCAACATAATCTCCAGTTAATCTCTTAGTCTGGTCAAATTCATTTCTCTCTTTCTTCTATAGAAAATGCCTCCTAAGCGAAGAAATGTAAATCAGTCAGCCCCCCAGCCCATAGTACCTTTGGGGGAACATGTTTCTCGTACAGAGTTTAGAGCTACATTCACTACTCTTGCCCATTCAGTTGCTGCTCAGAATGAATGACAAACTGTCATCCCCATTAACCTAGTGGCCAATCCAATTATATCCAGGATTTGGGACATCACCCGAATAAATCCTCCATTCTTTCTTGGGTCTAAGTCAGATGAGGACCCTCAGGAATTTATTGATCAGGTTCAGAAGGTTACTGATGTTATGAGGGTGTCAGCTGTTGAGAGTGTTGAGCTAGCTGCATATCAGTTACAAGATGTTGCTCACACATGGTACAAGTAGTAGAATTCCAAAATCTAAATGATGTAGGACCTATTGAGTGGAAAGAATTTGTTAGCGCATTCTTAGAGAGGTTCTTTCCCATAGAGCTGAGAGAAGCTAAGGTGTTAGAATTCATCAACCTCATGCAGGGCAACATGATGATGAAAGAGTATTCTCTTAAGTTTACTCAATTAGCCAAATATGCCCCTCATGTGGTTGCAGACAGCAGTGCCATGATGAGTAAGTTTGTTTTTAGGGTGAATGATAATGTGGTCAACGAGTGTAGATCTGCAATGTTGAATAGTGACATGACTTTAGCCAAGCTTATGACTCATGCTCAACAGATAGAAGATCAAAAGATTAAGATGCAGGAGAAGTAGAATAAGAGAATAAGGACAAGTAGTTTCAACTTTACTTAGCCCAAATCAGAAGGAGAAAACCGTTCTTAGTTTTATCCTAAGTCATCAATTCCATCTCCTTCTTCATCTAGTGCTCTAGATCCTAAGTTTAGGGATAGTAACAAAGATAGTGCACCAGACTCTAAGTCTCAGGGTACTGTTAGCAATGCCTATGCTTATCCTTTTTGCCAGACTTGTGGCAAGCACCATCAGGGTATATGTAAAGTTGGTAGTGGCATTTGTTTTGGGTATGGCAAGCCAAACCACAGAGTCAGAGACTGTGCTCATCTAGGTCCTCAGGGTTAGCAGATTCGCTCCCCAGCTCAGTCTGGTCGCCCAAACCAGCAGGGTGCCACCTCCAGCGCTACTAGTAGGAAATACCCAAATAGACTTTATGCTCTTTAGTCCCGACATGATCAAGAAAATTCTCCTAATATGGTTACTGGTATGTTACAGATCTTTTATGTGCATGTTTATGCTTTGCCAGATCTAGGAGATTCTTTGTCTTTTGTTACTCACTATATAACAGTTGATTTCAGAGTCATTCCCGAAATTCTAGCAAACCCCTTTTCAGTCTCTACCCCAGTGGGTAAAATCATCATAGTCCGGTGAGTATACAGGAATTGCCCGGTTATGATATTTCAGAAAGTCACTTCAGCAGACTTAGTCGAATTAAAGATGACTGATCTGGATATCATTTTCGGCATAGATTGACTTAATTCCTTCTATACCATAGTCGACTACAAAAATAGAATAGTCTAGTTCCAGTTTCTGAATGAACCTGTCCTAGAATAGAGGGGTACCACTTCAGCTTTTAGAGATCAGCTTGTTTCCTACCTTTGGGTAAGGAAAATGATATCTAAGGGATGTGTTTATCATCTTATTTGAGTTAAGGACACCATTTTTGAAACTTACAATCTCGAATCAGTCCCAGTTATAAATTAATATTCAGATGTATTTCCCAAAGATCTTCCAAGAATTTCTCTTGAAAGGGAAATAGACTTCGGCATTGATCTTCTTCCAGATACTCAGCTTATCTTTATGCTGCCATATAGAATGGCACCAACAGAACTCAAAGAATTGAAAGAATGGTTGAAGGATCTCTTAGATAAGGGATTCATCAGGCTCAGTGTGTCCCCGTAGGGTGTACCAGTCTTATTTGTGTGAAAGAAAGACAGTTCTCTCAGGATGTACATTGATTACCGTTAGCTTAATAAAGTCAGGGTCAAGAACAAGTATCCTCTTACCAGAATCGATGACGTATTTGATCAACTTCAGGGTGCTAACTATTTCTCTAAGATAAAACTCAGATCCAGCTATCATCAACTCAGAGTTACAGAATATGACATTCCAAAAATTGTATTTTGTACTCGGTATGGACACTTCAAGTTCCTAGTCATGTCCTTTGGTCTTACAAATTCCCCAAGAGCTTTCATGGACTTGATGAACCGTGTGCTCAAGTATTACTTTGACATGTTCGTTATAGTCTTTATAGATGATATTCTAGTCTATTCCTGCAGTGAGCGTGATCATGCAGACCATCTCAGAATCATTCTTCAAACTCTCAGAGATCATCAGCTAGTTGCTAAATTCAGTAAGTGTGAATTTTGGCTAAGTTCAGTAGCATTCCTTGGTCATATTATTTCAGGCGATGGCATTAGATTAGATCCTCAAAACACCGAAGTGGTAAGAAACTGGCCCAAACTTGTCTCTCCATCAGATATCAGGAGTTTCTTGGGTTTGGCTGGCTTTTACAAACGGTTTGTTGAGGAATTTTCTTCTATTTCATCCCCTAAGTCTAGATTGACTCATAAGAAAGTCAAGTTTTAGTGATCAGATCCTTGAGAGAAGAGTTTTCAGGAGTTGAAGACTTGACTTACCTCAGCTCCAGTCCTAGCTCTTCTAGATGGTTCAGATGTTTTCATAGTGTATTGTGATACATCCAGAGTAGGTTTGGGTTGTGTCCTCATGCATCATGGTAAGGTCATATCCTATGCCTCCAGACAGCTTAAACCCCATGAGAAGAATTATCTTACTCATGATCTTGAGTTAGAAGCCGTAGTTTTTGCCTTAAAGATTTGGAGGCATTGTCTATACGGTATTCATGTAGATGTGTTCATAGATCATAAGAGCCTTCAATATGTCTTTTCTCAGAAAGATTTCAATCATCGTCAGAGAAGGTGGTTATAGCTCTTGAAAGATTATGACATAGTGTCCTTTATCATTTGGACAAGGCCATCGTTTTGGTCGGTGCTCTTAGTAGGTTGTCTATAGGTAGTGTTGCTCATGTTAATGGCATTAAGAAGAACTTATCTCAGGAAATCCATCAGCTTTCCAGAATAGGTGTTCGCTTAGTCGATACAGAGGAGGGTGACATATGGGTTCAGAGTAGTTCAGAATTATCTTTAGTTTCCAACGTGAAAGAAAAGCAAGATAACGACCCCAATTTAGTCAAGTTGAAAGAGTCAGTCAAGGAGAAAGTAGAGGTTTTCTCCCAAGGAGGAGATTATATTCTACATTGTCAGGGTCATCTCTGTGTTCCAGTTGTAGATGACTTAAGGCAGCTAATTTTTGCAGAAGTGCATTGTGCACGCTACTATATTCATCCAAGGGACACAAGAATGTACCACAACTTTTGAGAAATCAATTGATGGAGTGGGATGAAGAGAGATATTTTAGAGTTTGTGGCTAAGTTCTCTATATGTTAGCAGGTTAAGATAAAGCCTCAGAAGCCTATTGGTTCCATAAAGGAGTTCATTATTCTTACTTGGAAGTGGGAAGTTGTGAACATGGAATTTGTGATGGGATTGCCTCGTACTCGTCATCAACAAGATTCAATTTGGGTCATTTTAGACAGAATGACAAAATCAGCTCATTTTCTTCCAATCGATACCTCTTATTCATCCAAGGATTATTACAAACTCTACATTATAGAGTTGGTCTGATTATACGGTGTTCTGTTATCCATTATCTCAGACAGAGGTACCCAGTTCAGTTTTTATTTCTGGAAAGCATTCCAAAAGGGTCTTGTCTAGGTTTATCTCAGTATCGCCTTCCATCCTCAGACAGATGGTTAAGAGGAAAGGACCATTCAGACTCAATAAGATATGTTACGAGCATGTGCAATTGATTTCAAAGGTAGTTGGGATGACCACTTGCCTTTGATTGTGTTTGTATACAACAATAGCTATCATTCTAGTATTTGAATGGCTTCATTCAAAGCTCTTTATGGTAGGAGATACAGATCTACAATCAGTTGGTTTGAAGTTAGTAAGGCCTCAGTTATAGGACCTGACTTAGTATTCAATGCCTTAGATAAAGTCTAATTTATTAGAGAAAGACTCCGGTCTGCTCAGAGCCGATAGAAGTCTTATGTAGATGTGTGCAGAAAGTATCTTGAGTTTGTGATTGGTGATTTTGTCTATCTAAAGATCTCTCCCATAAAGGGAGTGAAGAGATTCAGCAATATGGGAAAGCCTAGTTCCCAATATATCGATCCCTTTAAGATTCTCAATCAATTCGGTAAGGTAGCTTATCAACTCTAATTGCCTTCAGATCTAGCCTTAGTTCATCCAGTCTTCCATATCTCTTTATTCAAGAAGTGTAATAACCAACAGTTGTATTCCCTATTCAGAGCATAGATGTTCAGAACAACCTCTCTTATGAAGAGATTCCAGTTGAAATCCTAGACTATCAAACTCGTTGACTAAGGAACAAAGAAGTCCTTCTAGTCAAAGTTCTCTGGCAAAATCAGTCCGTTGAGGGAGCTACTTGGGAAGAAGAGGTAGACATACGTACCAAATATCCTCACCTCTTCTTTGCTAACTCATATCAAGCTCAAGGTAACAATTCTCTGTAAACTTTTTAGTTTCATGTTCAGATTTCAGTTACAAGCTTGGTATCCAAGTTACGTTTAGAATTCTATTATAAAATTAGTATTAAATACCATTGTATATTCATTCATACATTCATATGTTAGTTTAGTTATATAATTGTGCATCAAATTGCATTCTCATTGTGAGAACCTTAGTTCATCAGAACACTCTATCATGTATTAATGAATCAGTTACACAAGCATCAGATATACATGTTCAGTATGATATATTCAGTTATTAGTCATGTCAGTCATGAGATCATGTTCCAATTGTTTATGTTTACTATGTACATTAGTTTATATTCTCCCCTCTCACTCAGTCTCATTCAAAGATGAATGTGCTCAAGAGAGAGATATTGTAATACCCCGTACTTCTACCTAGCTTAAAATCATCCCAAGAATGTTAGAAACTTACATTGATATATGAATCCATTTTTGTACATGTGGATTTTTTAAAATTTTTGACTTTTTATCATGTGGGAAATTGAATTAGCTTTCCAATGATACCAATTTCATCCAAATTCGATACCGGAGTAAAGAGTTATGGACGTTTTACTTAGAGCTGTCAGAATCGCCCAGGTGCGATGGCCAGGTTGACGGAGCGTCAATCTAGCGACGGACAGTCGATCTAGCGATGGATCCTCGATCTAGCGACGGACCATCAATCTAGCGAAGGACCTTCATCTACCGACGGACTATCGATCTAGCGATGGACCATCGCCTAGACCATCACAGCCAAGGCAGTGAGTCAACCTTTTGGATAAGGTGTGATGGACAGGTTTACGAACTGTCAAACTTGAGACGGACCATCGTCCAAGATGTCTCTATAAGGCGGTAAGTCTTTTTCTTGGTCCACGTATAACGGTCGAAAAGACAGACCATCGATCCAGCGATGGAACATCGTACGAGCCATCGCACATCTCGTTTAGTTATTTTTAAGTTGTTTTTAAAGGGGCTTTTTGGTCTTTTACCACCCGTTTATATACCTAGTAATATCCGACCAAGGCTCCGAAATTCATTATTCTTCCACAACATTAAAACTAGGGTTTTCTCCCTAAGAGCAATCCTTAAGCAACAAAATTCAAATATTCTTCAAGAAACTAAGAGATTCAAATTCTTCAAGATCAAGAAGTTCAAGAAACTCACTATCCAGGTCTGCATAGTGTTCATTCATGGACTCCTTTCATCCATGAAGACCAAGAATATCTTTTCAAAGTTCAAGTGTATGGATTTTTATGAATTTCATGTTGGGTTTGTTTTTGTTCATGTTGATAATGACCAATTGAATCTATTCCTTGTTTAGTGATAAATCATAAGTGGAATTGATTATTATAGGAGTAGTTTCATGTGAATCCATGATTAAACCCTTGAATGGTGAAATTGGAGTTGAATCATGATGTTTAATTGTTGTGTGATGTTGTCTACATATACCATGCTCACCATGTGTTTGATTAAATGCCTATGTGAAGAAAAAGTGACCTAGTAGTATGATAGTATGAAATCCCTATTTATGTACAAGTTTATGCATATCAATTGTTTGATGAAATGCCTCACTAAATGAATTAGGGGTTGTGATATTGGTTATGTATTCAAGAAAGTCATGCTTTGTCAGTTTCTTTCCATCGAGTCCTGGGGTACTTGTACCTGACAATTTAGCTGTATGCCTAGAGCCAATGTCATGTTTTCAAGATACTCTAAGTCAAGCCTTGTTCCGTAAAGTTCAGTTAGTCTTATGATTCAGCAAAACTCAGTAATTTCAGTAAATCTCAGTCAGTTATCAGATCTCAGTAATTTTCTATCTGTCAGCAGAATTCAGCTAGCTCAGTCCAGTCAGATCAGTTAATCATGTTCAGTGTCTATCCAGATAGGAGTAAAAATTAGCATCAAGCAAATCCAAGGATAGGAACCCACCTATTATATGAGGGTGTGATTCTTAGAAGCAATCCTTGTATTCCAGAACTACATATCCAGTGTAGGTTGAGACATCATAGCCAATTATATGAGGGTAGATGAGGTGGCTAACCTGTTATATGAGGGTTGTCACCATTCTCACCAGAGTTACTTGCTATATGAGGGTTACTCACAGATTATCCTTACCAGTGATGCGGTATTGACACCCTTCCAATTGGGGTTATAGATTGGACCCCAACTCAGCTTTATTGCATTATTTGGGGCATGTCGGTTAGATGACTACTTCCCATAGTTGTAGTTATAGAACTCAGGACCCTCTGATACAGTCATTTAGTATAAGTATGGAACTCATCTAGCTTCACCAGATTCAAAATCGTCAAATACAGTCACTCATGTTATCAGTTATATCAGACATCAGAACTAAGTTATTAGTCATATTAGTCATCAGTAAATTTATGTTGTCAGAATTTCAGTTATAGTTACTATGTATTCATGCATGTATTCTCACATTTATATTAGTCAGTTAGTCAGTATTATACATGCATATGAACCCCATGCATTCAGCTTACCTCATATACATACCAATATATTTAAAGTACTGACACATTTGCGCTATGGTGTCTTATACCATAGGTTCAAAAGCACGAGCTCCAGAGCATCAATTGCATTCCAGTCTTTGTAATCAGAGTTAGCAGTGAGTCCTAATCCATCGAGGACTTGACCATTACCTTATTATCTCATTAATTAATTTATTTGTTGGAGTTAGTTGGGGACAAGTCCCATCAGCTCCTTATTCAGACAGTTCAGTCAGTTAGAGGCTTTTTAGACTATCATGTTCAGACAGTTATTTTAGTTGTTTTGGGTTTTCATACCCCATCCAGATGTTATATTTTTATTAGTTATATTATAGTTTTGAACCTTATGGCTTTTCATCTTTTATTTCCATATTCATTCAGTATATTTGCAGTGTTTAGGTACAGATATTAGTCATGGGTTAGCTTATGGTCCTTCGGGGTTATAAGCAAGTAGCATTCTAGGTACCTGATTTGGGGCTTTACAAACTTGGTATCAGAGCCTAAGGTTCAATAGTATCCTAGGATGTCTGAAAACCGTATCTAGTAGAGTCTTGTGCATAGGTGTGTTGCACACCACATTTATGTGTATGAGGCAATAAGATGTTTTAGGAATAGTTTCCTTTCTTTCAGTACTCATGTCATGCCTGTAAGCATAATCTCCAGTCAGTCTCTCTATCTATTCTAATCTGTTTATCCCTTTCTTTTATAAAACATGCCTTCTAAGAAAAGAAATAGGAATCAGTCAGCCTCTCAGCCTGAAGTACCTTGGGGCGACCATGTTTCTCATGTAGAGTTCAGAGCTGCATTCACCACTCTTGCCTTGTTAGTTGCTACTTAGAATGAATGACCAGCTGTCATTCTGGCCAACCTAGTGGCCAATCCAATTACAGCCAGCATTTGGGACTTCACCCGAATGAATCCTCCATCCTTTCTCTGGTCTAAGTCAGATGAGGACACTGAGGAATTTATCGATTAGGTTTAGAAGGTTATTGATGTTATGGGGGGTTTCAGTTGTTAAGAGCGCTGAGCTATCTGCATATCAGTTGCAGGATATTTCTCACACATGGTACAATTAGTAGAAGTCAAAAATGCCATGATATAGGGCCTATTAAGTGGGAGGAGTTTGTCATCGCATTCTTAGGGAGGTTGTTTCCCCTAGAGTTGAGAGAAGCTAAGGTGTTGGAATTCATTAACCTCAAGCAGGGCAACATGATGATAAAAGTGTATTCTCTTAAGTTTACTCAATTAGACAGATATGCCCCTCATGTGGTTGTAGACAGTAGGGCTACGATGAGTAAGTCTATTTCTGGGGTGAATGATAGTGTAGTCAACGAGTGTAGATCTGCAATGTTGAATAGTGACATGACTTTTAACTAGGCTTGTGAATCATGCTCAGTAGATAGAAGATCAAAAGATTAAGATGAGTGAGAAGTAGAATAAGAGAGCAAGGACAGGTAGTTTCAACTTTTCTTAGCCCAAATTAGAAGGAGAAAACTATTCTCAGTTTTATCATAAGTCATCAGTTCCAGCTCTTTCTTCAGCTAGTGCTCTAGCTCCTAAGTTCAAGGATGGTAACAAAGATAGAGCGCCAGGATCTAAGTACTAAGGAAGTGTTAGCAGTTCCCACACCTATCCTCTTTGTAAGAATTATGGCAAGAACCATCAGGGTATATGCAGAGTTGGTAGTGATAGTTGTTTTAGGTGTGGCAAGCTAGGCCACAGAGTCAGAGACTGTGCTTAGCCAAGTCCTCAGGGTCAGCAAAACAATTCCCCAGCTCAGTCCGATCGCCCAAACAAGCAGGGTGCTACCTCCAGCGCTACTAGTGGGCAACGCTAAAATAGACTTTATGCTCTTCAGTCCCGGCAAGATCAGGAAAATTCTCCTGATGTGGTTACTGGTATGTTACAGATCTTTCATGTGCATGTTTATGCTTTGCTTGATCCAGGAGCTTCTTTGTCTTTTGTTACTCCCTATATAGCAGTTGATTTCAGAGTCAGTCCCGATTTTCTTGTAGAGTTCTTTCCAGTCTCTACCCCAATGGGTAAAATAATCATATCCCGACGGGTATACAGGAACTGCCCGATTATGATATTTCAGAAAGTCACTTTAGCAGACTTAGTCAAATTAGAGATGACTAACTTTGATGTTATTCTCAGCATGGATTGTCTTCATTCCTGCTATGCCACAGTCGACTACAAAAATAGAATAGTTCAGTTTCAGTTTTTGAATAAACTTGTCCTAGAGTGGAGGGGTAGCACTTCAGCTTTCAAAGGTCAGCTTATTTCTTACCATTGGGAAAGAAAAATAATATCTAAGGGATATATCTATCATTTTGTTCGAGTTTAGGACACTATTTTTAAAGCTTCCAATCTCGAATCAGTCCCAGTTGTAAATGAATATTTAGATTTATTTCCCAAAGATTTTCCAGAAATTCCTCTTGAAAGGGAAATAGACTTTGGCATTGATCTTCTTCTAGATACTCAGCCTATCTCTATTCTGCCATATAGAATGGCACCAGCAGAACTCAAAGAATTGAAAGAACAGTTGAAGAATATCTTAGATAAGGGATTCATCAGGCCTAGTGTGTCCCCATGGGGTGTACCAGTCTTATTCATGTGAAAGAAAGATGGTTCTCTCAGGATGCGCATTGATTACCGTTAGCTCAATAAAGTTAAGATCAAGAAAAAGTATTCTCTTCCCAGAATCAATGAATTTTCTTACCAACTTTAGGGTGCTAGCTATTTCTCTAAGATAGACCTAAGATCCGGCTATCATCAGCTCAGAGTTTGAGAATATGAAATTCCAAAACTGCCTTTCATACTCACTATGGTCACTTTGAGTTCCTAGTAATGTCCTTTGATCTTACCAATGCCCCAATAGCTTTCATCGACTTGATGAATCGTGTGTTAAAGCAATACTTGGACATGTTCATTATAGACTTCATAGATGATATTCTGGTCTATTTCTGCAGTGAGCGTGATCAGGCAGACCATCTCAAAATTGTTCTTTAAACTCTCCGAGATCATCAGTTGTTCACCAAATTTAGTAAGTGGGAATTCTGGCTAAGTTCAGTAGCATTCCTTGGCCATATCATTTCAGGTGATGGCATTAGAGTTGATTCTCAAAAGATCAAAGCGGTAAGAAACTAGCCCCGACCTATCTCTCCATCGGATATTAGGAGTTTCATGGGTTTTGATGGCTAGTACAGGCAGTTTGTTGAGGGATTTTCTTCTATTGCATCCCCTATGTCCAGATTGACTCATAAGAAAGTCAAGTTTCAGTGGTCAGATCCTTGCAAGAAAAGTTTTCAGGAGTTGAAGACTCGACTCACCTCAACTCCAGTTGTAGCTCTTCAAGATGGTTCAGATGGTTTCATAATGTATTGTGATGCATCCAGAGTTGGTTTGGGTTGTGTCCTCATGCAGCATGGTATGGTCATATCCTACGCCTCCAGATAGCTTAAACCCTATGAGAAGAATTATCCAACTCATGATCTTGAGTTATGAGCCATAGTTTTTGCCTTAAAGATTTAGAGGCATTATCTATACTTTGTTCATGTAGATGTGTTCACAGATCATAAGAACCTTCAGTATGTGTTTTCTCAGATAGAACTCAATCTTCATCTGAGAAAGTGGTTAGACCTCTTAAAAGATTATGACATGAGCAAGGCCAATGTTGTGGCCAATGCTCTTAGTAGACTATCTATGGGTAGTGTTACTCATGTTTAGGACAGTAAGAAGAAGTTAGCTTAGGAAATCCATAAGCTTGCCAGACTAGGTGTTCGCTTAGTCGATACAGAAGAGGGTGACATATGGGTTCAGAGTAGTTCAAAATCATCTCTAGTTTCTGAGGTAAAAGAATAAAAAGATAGAGACCCCAGTTTAGTCAAGTTGAAATGTCACGGCCCAAATCCCATCGGGCCGGACTGGCACCCGAAGCCGAGAAGGCCCGGGAGAACCCGTTCAAATACCTGTACTTTCACTTACATGTCACCAAAAATTTGGGCAGCACTTCGCTGCATATAAAAGGGTCTAATTACCTGTATCAGCACAACACGCACAAATATATATACATATATATAATACTTGGCCGTCGGGGCCACCCCATATACGAATATAACATCACTATATTAACTTCCATGACTTTACCCTTCTTTATGTCTACAAAGCCTCTAGGATATACATGACATAACTAGGGTCGGGACAAACCCCCGCCCACACATGACTCCTGTACAATAACAAAATATAAGGAACCGACTCGGAAAGCTCCGAAGTAAACTGGAGCTCACCAACAGTAGCTGTATGACCTGGCTCCTATCTATGCTGTGAATGAGCTGAAGTACCTGATCCTGCAGCATGAAATGCAGGTCCCCCGTGAGGGACGTCAGTACGAAATATGTACTGAGTATGTAAAGCTGTAAATAATCATATGTGATATGGGGGGTCAAGAAAATCATACACATGTGAATAAATCATAATAAAAGTGAACCACACTTCATAAACACTTTTAGGATCATGTACATTATTATTAATCTGAATTGGGTTCTTGAATACAAACACATTTGTGGAACGGTATACATTCGTTCATTTCATTCTTTACAATTATTATTCGCCATTACCTCCTCCTCCCGAACCTCCAACCACCTAACAATAATCAATACTGTACCGTACTGTGACCATTAGGCTGCCCCCAGTACATATCAATTGGGATCGACCCATGCTAGGCTTATGCCCCTGGGATACCACCCACACGTATATCAAGTAGCACATAAGAGATTTTTCCAATAACTTAGTTCAAAAGCTTTTGAGATTATTACATTAGTGTTCATGCCAATATAGCACCTTTGGAACAATGATACATCAATAGGAATCAAGTAATAGACCTTCTATACAATAACGATGTAATAAGGACTCATTGGTACATCAACAGTATGTTTCAGAATCATCAATATCACAACCATGAAATAGGAGCCTCTTGGTATATCAATGAAACATTTTTGACACTGTATAGAATGGAAACAACTTCATTGGTAATGTAGAACAATACATGTGTTTGGATAACCCCGGAATCTTACTTGATGGAACATTGGTGTTTTCATGCCAAAGAATATCGTTAGAGTATGCTTTACATACCTCGTTGTAGATTCGGATACCAATTCAACACAACTTCCCGCCTTTACAAATCACTTATCTACAATGAAATATTTGGCATCTAGTATTAGCAACCCAACACCACAATTCTCTTCCATAATTCCATACAACCAATATTTGCAAAGCATTCCAAAAACCAACTTGAACAATAGGTTTATGTGTATATATATATATAATCATCATTTCAATACCATATCATCAATACCACATCATCCCTTCACAATTCAACATAATCCAACCATGCACAAGAATTATCCAACATCATTTCCAATCATCTTTCAACAACAATCAAATAACATACTTCTTATGCTCACATGCATATATATATATATATACATATCCATATAAATAACACCAACATAATTTACATCCTTACCATAGAATGACCCTTTGGGTTTTGAAGTCCTGTTGGCACAAATAAAGGGTGCTTCTCGAAGCCCTTGAGACGATGAACACAACTACGGAATCAATTTGGACTTTCCACGGTTGAATCACAAGATAATTAGAGTTGAAAATCAGGCTAGGGTTTGTTCTTTCCTCTAATTGATGAAGAAACTGATTTTTGAGCTCATATACATGTATATATACACATATTCCCGTCCATAATACCATAGAAAATGACCAAAGTGCCCTTAAAATTTAAATAATGTCAAATATGTCCTCCGGTGGACTGTTTTGACAAGCTGAAGTAGATAGACCATAACTCTTTGCTTCGATATCGGATTTGGGTGAAATTGGTATCATTGGAAAGATAATTCAAAGGTCTTTCATTTCATATAAATTAGACCACCCAGTTCGTCCCGTACAAGGAGTTATGATCGTTTGAAGTTGACCCTAAAAATCTGTTTTGAGAGGCTGAAGTAAAACGCGTATAACTCCTTACGAAGATGTTGCATTTGGATGAAACCAATTTCATTAGAAAGAAGACTCAAAGATCTTTCTTTTGATATATGGTAGATCTCCCAGTTCATTATATTGAGTGAGTTATGATCGCTCAAAGTTGACCCAAAAAACTGGCAGGCCTCAGTATTTTCCTGCTAATTTACTGTTCACAAAAATCCGTTTTGAGAGGCTGAAATAGAATGAGTATAACTCCTTACTCAGATGTTGGATTTGGATGAAACCAATTGCATTAGAAAGAATACTCACAGAGCTTTCTTTTGATATGTGGTAGCTCGCCCAGTTCATTATATTGAGGGAGTTATGATCGTTCAAAGTTGACCCAAAAACTGGAAATTTTCCTGCAATTTTACTGTTCACATCCCGGCCACCGTTTTATAGTTTCGAACGTGCTCGCTTATATCCGAAACTTATCCGTTTTTGAAAATATTTATATCGTCGGAAAGCTTATTCAATAACCTTCGTATGGAAACATCGACGGGCAAATTCCGGTATAAATAAGGTCGATTCCTATACACATATAATCAAACTATACACTTGAAACCATCTCAAAATAATCAATACTCATATATACCTAACTTAGGATCAATACATATACTCCAACACATATAACAATGGCTAATGCACGTAATTAAGCACGGGGTGTTACATCCTTCCCCCCTTAAGGACATTCGTCCTCGAATGTGAATGTAGTTATTTAGCCGAAACAAGTTCGAATTCATAATTGATATTCACGTTATCATATAGATGTTATGCAGATGTAAAAACTTACTTGTTAGTGTCCCAGTTCCACTCCTTGCACTTCTTTTTCATCTTTGAACAAATAAGGGTATTTCAATTTCATTGCTTCCTCCGCTTCCCATGTAATCTCTTCCCTTTGTTGATTTCTCCAAAGTACTTTCACCGATGCTACTTCTTTATTTCTCATCTTCTTAACTTGACGATCTAATATAGCAACAGGCATCTCCTCGTAGGTAAGATCTTCTGTTACTTGCACATCTTCAGTAGAAGTAATAAGGGACGGATCTCCGATGCACTTTCGAAGCATCGATACATGAAATACTGGATGCACTGATGAGAGTTCCTGGGGTAGCTCTAATTCATAAGCAACTTGCCCACATCTTCGAATAATCCTATACGGGCCTATATATCGTGGACTCAACTTTCCTTTCTTGCCAAATCTCATCACCCCTTTCATTGGCGATACCTTCAAAAATACCCAATCGCCTAACGAAAACTCTAGCCCTCTTCTTCTACTATCCGCATATGACTTGTGTCGACTTTGGGCTATTTTCAACCGTTGCTGAATCACCTTGACTTTTTCTATGGCTTGATACACAAGATCCGGTCCGAACATAAGAGTTTCACCCGCTTCGAACCATCCTATTGGTGATCTACACTTCCTCCCATATAAAGCTTCATATGGTGCCATTTTGATACTTGAATGATAGCTATTATTGTAGGCAAACTCAATAAGAGGTAAATGATCATCCCAGCTGCCTTTAAAATCTATAACACATGCTCGTAGCATATCTTCAAGTGTTTGAATGGTGCGCTCTGCTTGTCCATCTGTCTGAGGGTGAAAAGCTGTACTCAGATTCACTTGTGTTCCCAAACTCCGTTGGAAAGACTTCCAAAAGTTTGCAGTAAATTGAGTTCCCCGATCTGATATAATAGAAGTTGGCACTCCATGTAATCGGACTATTTCTTTAACATACAGCTTCGAATATTCTTCAACTGTGTAAGTGGTCTTAACGGGTAAGAAATGTGCGGATTTAGTAAGCCTATCCACAATCACCCATATAGAATCAAATTTCCGAGCTGTACGAGGTAAACCTGTAACAAAATCCATGTTGATCATGTCCCACTTCCAAGTTGGAAGATCTATGCGTTGCATATAGCCTCCGGGCTTTTGATGTTCCACTTTAACTCGTTGACAATTTGGACATTCAGCTACAAATTCTGCGATGTTCCTTTTCATGTCATTCCACCAATATATATCTTTCAAATCTTGATACATTTTGGTTGATCCTGGATGAATGGAATACCTTGAAAAATGTGCCTCTGTCATAATCTTCTTTCTTAGCCCGTCTACATCCGGCACACACAATCGGTTTTGGCACTGAAGTACTCCTTCTCGCGTAAGCTCAAATGCCTTGGTTGCCCCACTCTGAACGTTCTCCTTAAGCTGTAAGAAAATAGGATCCGCATATTGCTTCTCTTTCACTTCAGCTACTAATGAAGATTCCGCAGCATTATGTACGATAAGCTCTTTGTCCGGAGTTTCAAGAAGGCGAACTCCCAAACTAGCTAACTGGTGAAGATCTTTAACCATCCCTTGCCTTTCTATAGGCATCATCATAGCCTTACGACTTAACGCATCAGCTACTATATTCGCTTTCCCTGGATGATACAAAATATCAACATCATAATCTTTTAATAGTTCCATCCACCTTCGCTGCCTCAGATTTAGATCCTTCTGACTGAAAATATATTGTAAGCTCTTGTGATCAGTATATATATCAACATGAACCCCATATAAATAGTGGCGCCATATTTTTAAAGCAAAGATAACCGCTGCCAGCTCAAGATCGTGTGTAGGATAATTTTTCTCATGTGGCCGCAATTGTCTAGAAGCATATGCTATTACTTTACCATGCTGCATCAATACACATCCTAAACCAATTCTAGAAGCATCACAATACACTGTATACCCTTCTGTACCTTCTGGAAGTACCAACACAGGTGTAGAAGTCAACTTATTTTTCAATTCTTGGAAACTCTCCTCACACGTATCATTCCATTGGAACTTGGATGCTTTATGCGTTAGCTTGGTTAAAGGTGCTGAAATGGAAGAAAAGTCTTTAACAAACCTCCTATAATAACCGGCCAACCCGAGAAAACTACGAATCTCCGTCGGCGTTGTGGGCCTTGGCCAGTTCTTCACAGCTTCTATCTTTTGAGCATCAACCTTTATCCCTTCACTAGATATAATATGACCCAAAAATGCCACCGACTTTAACCAAAACTCACATTTAGAGAACTTTGCATAAAGCTTACAATCACGAAGAGTCTGTAATGTCTGTCGTAAGTGATTGGCATGGTCCTCTTCTGATCTAGAATAAACTAGAATATCATCTATAAAAACTATCACAAATACATCCAGGAATGGCTTAAACACCCTATTCATCAAATCCATAAAAGCTGCAGGTGCATTTGTTAGCCCAAATGACATAACTAGAAACTCATAATGACCATACCTTGTTCGGAAAGCTGTTTTGGGTATATCTTTTTCTTTGACCCTCACTTGGTGGTAACCTGACCTCAAATCAATCTTAGAAAAGCACTTGGCGCCCTGTAACTGATCAAATAAATCATCAATTCTTGGGAGAGGATATTTATTCTTAATAGTCACCTTATTCAATTGCCGATAATCAATACACATCCTCAGCGAGCCATCCTTTTTGCGCACAAATAACACTGGTGCTCCCCAGGGGGACATACTAGGCCTTATGAATCCCTTCTCAAGCAAATCTTTCAATTGCTCTTTCAATTCTCGCAATTCTGCTGGGGCCATTCTATATGGAGGAATGGAGATTGGTTGGGTGCCTGGAATTACATCAATACCAAACTCTACTTCTCGTTCAGGAGGCAAACCTAGAAGATCTTCAGGAAATACATCAGGAAATTCATTTACCACCGAAACAACGTGAAGAGTTGGTGGCTCCGCTTCTGTATCCCTTACTCTAACTAAATGATATAGGTATCCCTTGGAAATCATTTTTCTTGCTTTGAAATAAGAAATAAATCTACCTCTTGGTGCGCCGATCTTACCTTGCCATTCAATAACTGCTTCATTCGGAAAATGTAAATACATCATTTTTGTACAACAGTCATTTTTGGCATAACAAGACGCCAACCAATCCATACCCATTATAACATCAAAATCTACCATTTCTAGTTCCACGAGATTAGCCATCGTGTCTCGACCACACACAGTTACTACACAATCTTTATAAACTCTTCTAGCAATAATAGATTCCCCAACCGGGGTAGACACTTCCAACGGCTTATCTAATAATTCGGGGGTTCTTTTGAACTTTCCAGCAACCAAAGGAGTAACATATGATAATGTAGAACCGGGATCAATTAGAGCATATACATCAAATGAAAATATGGACAACGTACCCGTAACCACATCTGGGGAAGCCTCTAGATTTTGTCGATCCGCTAAAGCATAAGTGCGATTCTGAGTCCCGCTGGAACTGGCGACTCTTGTTTCGTTTCTAGCGTGACCCACGGGTCGTGCGCCTCTACCAGAATAAGATACCGGTGACGATGATGCAACAGCTGATCCCGAAGGTCGTGCTACACCACCTGCGCCCCTTCGTGGGCATTCTCTCATCATATGCCCTGTCATACCGCACCAATAACAAACATTTGTTCCCATTCGACATGCGCCCATATGATTCCTTCCACATTTATTGCATGGCTCTCGAGGATGTCTCAGTTGGATCATATTCCCTTGCCCATGATAACCCACTGATCGCGAACTATGACCCTCACTTCTTTGCCCAATTTGACTGCCTCTGAACCCCTGATGCTGTGGTGGAGCACTAGCTGCAGAATAAGAAAATAATGGCCTAGGTGGTCTAGCAGAAAATTGAGGTCTAAAACCTCCCTGTGGAGCCATAAACTGCCCTGTAGATCTGGACCTCTTAGAAGATCCACTTTCAAATTCCTGCGTTCTTCTTCTCTGCCTCTGATCTTCCATTTTCTGTGCAAATGCTTGGATCCTAGCTATATCCATATCTTTATTCAGTGCAGCAATAGTACAATCCCTAACCAAATACGGATCCAATCCGTTCACATACCGATGAACTCTGTCATCCATAGTAGCTATAACATTAGGAGCATATCTGGACAAGGAATTAAATCGAAGACTATACTCCCTCACACTTGTATTACCCTGCCGAAGATTTAAGAACTGATCCGCACGGGCCTGACGAGTCTCATATGGAAGATAATGATCAATAAATGCCTCTTTGAACTCTTTCCAAGTAGCTGGGGGTGCATCAATGCCCCTCGACCGTTTCCAGTCTTCATACCAATATATAGCCTCACCTTTGAATCTATACGCGGCTAACTCCACTGTCTCTCTGCCCGATACATGCATCACCTCTAGGGCCCTTTGGATTTGATCAATAAAGTCCTGCGGATCTTCGTTAAGATCAGATCCGGTAAAAGTAGGCGGATCCATCTTAAGAAAATCTTGTGTCCGAAGACTAGCCGCCCTATCAGTACTGCTAGAACCCGCGACAGGAATGGATTGCCCTTGGACTTGCCCAGCAACTATATGAGTCAAAAGTTGCACTGCATTTCTAAGATCTTGATCAACAACATTAATAGGTGGCTCTGGGGATATAGTTCTCCTCTCCCTTATTTCTTCTGGACTGGGGGAAGTTTCTGATGCATGCTCAGCTGGAGCCTCACTTTGATTAGCTGGTATAGTGGGTGACTTACTAGTCCCCTCTCCGGCAGCCACATCTACTTGCTTACCGGTATTCTTGCTTCTGGTAACCGGCATCATTACTATAATAAGAGAAACAAACTGACTCAGTGGTCAACTATGACTTCATATACAATATAAGCTCTATCGCACGATCTAAGACATGAAGAAAAGAAACAATTCCTAAATGTCCATAGCCTCCTGTTTATAGATGTGGTGCACAACACACCGATAAACAAGACTCTACGTAGACACGGCTTTGTAGACTCACTAGGACGAACCTCTCTGATACCACTTTTGTCACGGCCCAAATCCCATCGGGCCGGACTGGCACCCGAAGCCGAGAAGGCCCGGGAGAACCCGTTCAAATACCTGTACTTTCACTTACATGTCACCAAAAATTTGGGCAGCACTTCGCTGCATATAAAAGGGTCTAATTACCTGTATCAGCACAACACGCACAAATATATATACATATATATAATACTTGGCCGTCGGGGCCGCCCCATATACGAATATAACATCACTATATAAACTTCCATGACTTTACCCTTCTTTATGTCTACAAAGCCTCTAGGATATACATGACATAACTAGGGTCGGGACAAACCCCCGCCCACACATGACTCCTGTACAATAACAAAATATAAGGAACCGACTCGGAAAGCTCCGAAGTAAACTGGAGCTCACCAACAGTAGCTGTATGACCTGGCTCCTATCTATGCTGTGAATGAGCTGAAGTACCTGATCCTGCAGCATGAAATGCAGGTCCCCCGTGAGGGACGTCAGTACGAAATATGTACTGAGTATGTAAAGCTGTAAATAATCATATGTGATATGGGGGGTCAAGAAAATCATACACATGTGAATAAATCATAATAAAAGTGAACCACACTTCATAAACACTTTTAGGATCATGTACATTATTATTAATCTGAATTGGGTTCTTGAATACAAACACATTTGTGGAACGGTATACATTCGTTCATTTCATTCTTTACAATTATTATTCGCCATTACCTCCTCCTCCCGAACCTCCAACCACCTAACAATAATCAATACTGTACCGTACTGTGACCATTAGGCTGCCCCCAGTACATATCAATTGGGATCGACCCATGCTAGGCTTATGCCCCTGGGATACCACCCACACGTATATCAAGTAGCACATAAGAGATTTTTCCAATAACTTAGTTCAAAAGCTTTTGAGATTATTACATTAGTGTTCATGCCAATATAGCACCTTTGGAACAATGATACATCAATAGGAATCAAGTAATAGACCTTCTATACAATAACGATGTAATAAGGACTCATTGGTACATCAACAGTATGTTTCAGAATCATCAATATCACAACCATGAAATAGGAGCCTCTTGGTATATCAATGAAACATTTTTGACACTGTATAGAATGGAAACAACTTCATTGGTAATGTAGAACAATACATGTGTTTGGATAACCCCGGAATCTTACTTGATGGAACATTGGTGTTTTCATGCCAAAGAATATCGTTAGAGTATGATTTACATACCTCGTTGTAGATTCGGATACCAATTCAACACAACTTCCCGCCTTTACAAATCACTTATCTACAATGAAATATTTGGCATCTAGTATTAGCAACCCAACACCACAATTCTCTTCCATAATTCCATACAACCAATATTTGCAAAGCATTCCAAAAACCAACTTGAACAATAGGTTTATGTGTATATATATATATAATCATCATTTCAATACCATATCATCAATACCACATCATCCCTTCACAATTCAACATAATCCAACCATGCACAAGAATTATCCAACATCATTTCCAATCATCTTTCAACAACAATCAAATAACATACTTCTTATGCTCACATGCATATATATATATATATACATATCCATATAAATAACACCAACATAATTTACATCCTTACCATAGAATGACCCTTTGGGTTTTGAAGTCCTGTTGGCACAAATAAAGGGTGCTTCTCGAAGCCCTTGAGACGATGAACACAACTACGGAATCAATTTGGACTTTCCACGGTTGAATCACAAGATAATTAGAGTTGAAAATCAGGCTAGGGTTTGTTCTTTCCTCTAATTGATGAAGAAACTGATTTTTGAGCTCATATACATGTATATATACACATATTCCCGTCCATAATACCATAGAAAATGACCAAAGTGCCCTTAAAATTTAAATAATGTCAAATATGTCCTCCGGTGGACTGTTTTGACAAGCTGAAGTAGATAGACCATAACTCTTTGCTCCGATATCGGATTTGGGTGAAATTGGTATCATTGGAAAGATAATTCAAAGGTCTTTCATTTCATATAAATTAGACCACCCAGTTCGTCCCGTACAAGGAGTTATGATCGTTTGAAGTTGACCCTAAAAATCTGTTTTGAGAGGCTGAAGTAAAACGCGTATAACTCCTTACGCAGATGTTGCATTTGGATGAAACCAATTTCATTAGAAAGAAGACTCAAAGATCTTTCTTTTGATATATGGTAGATCTCCCAGTTCATTATATTGAGTGAGTTATGATCGCTCAAAGTTGACCCAAAAAACTGGCAGGCCTCAGTATTTTCCTGCTAATTTACTGTTCACAAAAATCCGTTTTGAGAGGCTGAAATAGAATGAGTATAACTCCTTACTCAGATGTTGGATTTGGATGAAACCAATTGCATTAGAAAGAATACTCACAGAGCTTTCTTTTGATATGTGGTAGCTCGCCCAGTTCATTATATTGAGGGAGTTATGATCGTTCAAAGTTGACCCAAAAACTGGAAATTTTCCTGCAATTTTACTGTTCACATCCCGGCCACCGTTTTATAGTTTCGAACGTGCTCGCTTATATCCGAAACTTATCCGTTTTTGAAAATATTTATATCGTCGGAAAGCTTATTCAATAACCGTCGTATGGAAACATCGACGGGCAAATTCCGGTATAAATAAGGTCGATTCCTATACACATATAATCAAACTATACACTTGAAACCATCTCAAAATAATCAATACTCATATATACCTAACTTAGGATCAATACATATACTCCAACACATATAACAATGGCTAATGCACGTAATTAAGCACGGGGTGTTACATGAAAGTGTTAGTCAAGGATCAGAAAGTAGAGGTTTTCTCCCAAGGGGGAGATGATGTTTTGCATTGTCAGGGTCGTCTCTGTGTTCTAGGTGTAGATGACTTAATACAGTGAATTCTTATAAAAGCGCATAGTGCACACTACTCTATTCATCCAGGGGCCACAAAAACGTACCACGGTGATGATAGGCGAATTTACGCGCCTATATCAATATATTTTGCCCATATTTTAGCCTAGTTTTGAGAACTAATTATCTATTTCATGCACTTTTAGTCCTTTTTCCTGTAAATGAGCTAACAAACATGATTAGGAAAGTTTCAGGTATAAATGATGCAAAATACAGCATTTTACGGCTTACTTGACGCAAAAGAAGGCTCACAAACGAAGTAGAAGGGAGCTGGACGCCTAAGGACCAAATCTGCTGCATAGAAAATCTGTCCCGGGCTAAAACAGCAATTCTGAAGACTTTGGGGACTTACAGATACAAAGCTGGATTTTTACAAGGATACATTAACCTAGTATAATTAGGTTATGTGCTTTACTATTCTATTTGGATTATGATATTGTAACCTTACCCTAGTACATTTGGGTCAAGGATTTCATTAGTATATTAGGATGTGGTTATTTATTTCATTAGCCTAGTAGGAGTAGGATAGGAGTATTATAAATACCCTATCATGCTAGAGATTTTGAGACATTCAGAAATTCATTCAAGCATTCTCCACTTAATTCAACAATTAGTTTTCTTCCATCTCTCTCATCTTCCACTAAAAACACTTCTAGTCTACTCTTCTATTCTTAAATTCCACAACAAGAGAATCATTACTTGCTAGGGAATCACCAAAACCACACGCCTATCATCTACTTCTCATGCCATCAACCATGCAAATCGTGATATCCTTCGCATTCATGGTTAACTAAACCTCTTAGTTGGGGTTATGGAAGCTGAATGAGTTACTATCTATAGCTATGAGTTTGTGAGTTCAAGACAAGTATATTGCTTATATCATTATTCTCTTCATCTTAATCTACATTCTTTGCGGTTGCAAACGCAAGAATACGCCAGTCTAACATTTAACTTGTTCGAGAGAAAGGTTATTTGTCTGGAAAAGAGATAATGTCAAGGTAGTAGGACACCCTTTCCTATTAAAAAGCTAGTGTCGTAACTGGACTAACCTCTTGGAGAATTCGTACCGTTAGACACACTTTAAGCTCGAGAGAGTTAAAGTGAAATAGTCCTTGTTTAGGTCGAGAGACGCTTGGATTTACCATCGACTACAATTCTCTATAAGCAATTGCATGTCAAGACTCTACACACTCATAGCCAATATAGACGTATACCTCAGAAGGTGGACATAACCCCAACGCTTCAATTCTCATTGTTTCACAACCTACGAAATACTCTCTTTTTACTTTATTATTTTCAGCTTTTATTTCATTACTTTGGTTACTTATTACAATCCCCCCTTCTTACGAGACTTGCACCAAAAGTCTATTAATTTTGCTTACTTGTTGGCCAAGCTATTCCCTGTGGGATCGACACCCAACCCAGGTTGGGTTCTATATTTGCTAACGACCGCTTTACACTCAAACGAGAGTTGTAGATTGAGCGTTATCAAAAATTGGCGCCGTTGCTGGGGAATACGAGTGTCAATCAAGTTCGTGATAATTACTAGACCCTTTGGTCAAAGATTCTCGTACTTTTATGTTTAGTTTTTGTTTTTGTTTATTGCAGGTTTTTCTTTTAGTGCATGCCCCATACTAGAAGTTCTGGTCAACCGTTATTACCAATTAATCCTAAACCACAACGAATTAGAAGAATGGAAGCACAAGCTGAAATCGACAGGATGGCTGCTCAACACGAGCAAGCAAGATTAGCTGCTCTTGCCGCTGCTCAAGTCCAACAACAAAACATTGATAATCCTGGGCGAGCAACAAATCCTGACGATGAAGATTTAGGAGATGACGAGTTGATAAACCCAAGGCATAGT
This sequence comes from Capsicum baccatum var. pendulum, assembly GCA_030864225.1. Taxonomy (NCBI): domain Eukaryota; kingdom Viridiplantae; phylum Streptophyta; class Magnoliopsida; order Solanales; family Solanaceae; genus Capsicum; species Capsicum baccatum. Next base: position 120,219,673 of record CM061556.1, read on the forward strand.
GCTGAAATTGCAACACCTGCCAATCGAAGAGGTCGACAAGCTCGGTATAGGTATGATCGCCCACCTTTGCAACCAGCTTTCGACGATGATGATGATGATCTTGATGGCGCCGGAGCCACTGGAGCAATAATTCCACCACCATTAGCGCCCGGAGCCAAGTTCAACATCACTAGCACCATGATTCAGTTATTGCAACTCAAGGGGTTATTTGGTGGACTAGCAGGCGATGATCCGAATATGCATCTCATCAACTTTATTTCTACATGCAAGTCTTTTGACAATCCTGGTGTTGGTTAGAATGCTATTCGATTACGTCTATTTCCATTGTCTCTGTCTGGGGAGGCAACACTATGGTTGAATGGGCTGACTCCTGATTCAATTACAAATTGGAGGCAATTGAGAGACGCTTTCCTAGAAAGATTCTTTCCGCCATCCAAAAGGGCTCAATTGAGAGATGAAATCAGCAACTTTCGTCAGCTTCCCTCTGAAGCTCTTCATGAAACATGGGAGAGGTTCAAGACAAAGCTAGCGAGATGCCCAAACCATCACATGACTAATGTTCACCTCATGGAGATCTTGTATAGAGCCTTGAATTCAATAACTAAACCAGTGGTGGACAACGCAGCTGGAGGTTCTTTCATGGACCTTACCTTTGGTCAAGCAAGCAATATGCTAGATCGCATGACAAAGCAAAGTAGAGCTTGGCATACCAGGGATTCTGAGGTAGCAAGCCCCACTTTATCTATTAGCATGACTGCAGACCAACGAAGAAGAGAAGAAGAATGTGATCAAGATATGGCGCACATGAAAACCCAAATGGATCTTCTTACAAAGCATCTATTAGGGAAGACTGAAAAATTGAAAGCTGTGGCGCTAAAAGGAAGAGACGAATCTGATTCGGAAGAGGAGGCCAACTACTTGAACAATCAGGGGGGTTTCCGTGGGAATGCCCAAGGAAACCAAGGTCGGAACTATTATGATAAATCCGGAAGCAAAGACCAAGGTAGTTGGAAGAAAAATAATGAAAAGAGTGGTTTGTACGTTCCCCCTGGTAAACGTGACACCACCACATCTAACTCTATGGAAGACATGATGGCTAAGTTATTAAAAGGAGTGGAAGCAACGAGCGTGGGAGTTAAGGAGGTGATTGATGATTTGTCCTCCATGAAGCAACTAGTTGATTCTCATTCCACTTCTATCAAGCAAATAGAGCAGCAATTGAGCCAACTTTTAGCAGCATTCAATCAAAGAAAGGTTGGCACCTTACCGAGCGATACTGTGCAAAACCCAAGGAATGATGGGTCATGCATGGCCATCACTACCAGAAGTGGTAAAGTGCTGGAAACTTTAGAAAAAGGCAAGCAAATGGTTGACGTAGCAGCAGACATTGACGCCACACCTAGTGACGTTACAAGAGAAGAAGCCGCAACAACTACTTCAAACGTCAAGGATGTTTTACCTAGTGACGTGCAGCCTGAAAAAAATAATAAACGGAAGCAAGAGGAGAAGAAAGCCATGGAGAGAACACTTCCATACCCACCACCACCTTTTCCACAAAGATTGAAGAAGGTGGCCGATGACACTAAGTTCAGCAAATTTATGACTATGTTGAAACAGCTGACCATTAATGTCCCATTGGTAGAGGCACTTGAACAAATGCCTGGGTATGCGAAGTTTATGAAAGATCTTTTGACTAAGAAGAGGGCAGCAAGTTATGAGCTGAAAGATGATGTGCATCATTGTAGTGCAATTGCTACCCGATCGATAGTTCAGAAGAAGGCCGACCCCGGAGCTTTCATGATTCCTTGCACCATCGGATCTTTGGACTTTGCTAAAGCATTGTGTGACTTAGGAGCCAGCATCAACTTGATGCCATTATCGATCTACAAGAATTTGGGGTTAGGAGATCCTACACCAACTAATATGAGGCTTGTTATGGCGGATAGGTCGGTAAAACGACCGGTTGGTATTCTATGCGATGTCTTGGTAAAGGTTTCTTTATTTATCTTTCCAGTAGACTTTGTCATCTTGGATTGTGAAGCAGATTTAGAGGTTCCCATAATCTTGGGATGCCCTTTCCTTGCTACGGGAAGTGTGCTCATAGATTTGAGAGCTAACGAACTTTCATTCCGAATAAATGACGAAGTGGTTCATTTTGACGTTTGCAAATCAATGAAGCAACCCAAAGATCTGAGTGTATTTTCTGTGGCTGATGTTGTCTTTGATGATGAGAACGAGTTACTTGCTGAAGAGCGAATTCTTGATGATCCTTCGGAGATTTCGCTCATGAAAGGAGAGAATGATGATGCTGAAATTTCTGATGAAGATATTTGTGCTCTATCGGGATTAGGAACATATCGTTATACTCCCAAGAAGCTGGATCTTGATCTCAAGAATCAACCCACACCACCAGCTAAGCCATCTATTGAAGAACCACCCACGTTAGAATTGAAGGAGCTGCCAAGCCATTTGAAGTACGCCTTCTTAGGAAGTGGAAACACTCTTCCAGTCATTGTAGCAGCCGATTTGGGCGAGCAACAAGTTGCAGCTCTTATTGCAATCTTACGCAAGTATATTAGAGCTATTGGATGGACCATTGCGGATATTATTGGTATTCCACCTGGGATTTGCACACATAAAATTCAGCTTCAAGAAAAGTGCACACCCACCATTGAAAATCAAAGACGATTAAACCCACCAATGCAAGAAGTGGTGAAGAAGGAGATTATCAAGTGGTTAGACGCAGGAGTTGTATATCCTATCTCCGATAGTACATGGGTGAGTCCTGTGCAATGTGTTCCCAAGAAAGGAGGTATGACGGTGGTCGCGAATGCAAAGAATGAGCTTATTCCACTCAGGCCCATTACTGGATGGAGAGTATGCATGGACTACCGCAAGCTGAATTCTTGGACACTCAAGGATCACTTCCCCATGCCATTTATGGACCAAATGCTAGATCGATTAGCGGGGAAAGGATGGTTTTGCTTCTTGGATGGTTATTCAGGTTATAATCAGATTTGTATTGCACCTGAAGACCAAGAGAAGACAACGTTTACATGCCCATATGGTACTTTTGCCTTCAAACGCATGCCATTCGGGTTGTGTAATGCACCAGCTACCTTTCAACGTTGTATGATGTCTATTTTCTCTGATATGGTTGAAGATACTTTGGAGGTATTTATGGACGACTTTTCAGTTGTTGGTGAGTCTTTCGAAGCATGTTTGGCAAACTTGAGCATGGCATTGCAAAGATGTGTAGAGTTCAACCTTGTGCTGAATTGGGAGAAGTGCCACTTCATGGTAAAAGAAGGAATCGTTCTTGGGCACAAGATCTGCGAAAGAGGAATAGAGGTTGATCGCGCCAAAATAGAGGTAATTGAGAAGCTACCGCCTCCAATATCAGTGAAGGGAGTTCGTAGTTTTCTTGGCCACGCTGGGTTTTATCGTAGATTCATCAAAGACTTCTCCAAAATTTCTAGTCCATTGTGCAAACTATTGGAGAAAGATGCGAAGTTTGACTTTAATGACGATTGCTTAAAGGCATTCGAATGCCTTAAAGGAAAACTCATTGAAGCCCCTATCATGGTAGCACCAGATTGGACACTCCCGTTTGAAGTCATGTGTGATGCTAGTGGTGTAGCCGTTGGTGCTGTTCTTGGACAGAGAAAGGAGAAATTGTTTCATCCTATCTATTATACAAGTAAGGTCATAAATGAAGCCCAAAGGAACTACACTGTCACTGAACAAGAGCTCCTAGCGGTTGTGTATGCGTTTGAGAAATTTCGTGCCTATCTATTGGGTACTAAGGTGATCGTTCATACAGACCATGCAGCTCTTAGGTATCTAATGACAAAGAAGGATGCAAAACCAAGGCTGATTCGATGGGTATTGCTGCTGCAAGAGTTTGATTTCGAAGTCAAATATAGAAGAGGTTGCGAGAACCAAGTGGCTGATCACCTATCCAGACTTGAGAATGAGTATGTAGCGCAACCAGAAAATCAGATTGATGATGCATTCCCTGACGAGGAGATACTAGCGACAACAATGGAGAAATTACCATGGTATGTCGACTTTGCAAATTTCGTGGTGAGTAATGTGTTACCGTCCAATTTATCTTACCACCAAAGGAGGAATTTTATGCATGTCGTTCAGCACTACTATTGGGATGAGCCTTATTTGTTTCGAAGATACGCGGATGGTATCATTCGACGATGTATATCCCATGAAGAAGTGCCTACTATATTGGAAGCATGCCACACTTCGCAAGTTGGAGGACATCATGCAGGAAATCGAACGGCAAGGAAAGTCTTGCAAAGTGGTTATTATTGGCCTACAATATTCAGAGATGCATACGACTATATGAGAAGGTGTGACCAATGCCAACGTCAAGGTGCTATTTCAAAACACCATGAAATGCCCATGTCCAAAATTCTGGAGGTAGAACTCTTTGATGTGTGGGGTATTGATTTCATGGGACCATTTGTGAATTCGTTTGGAATGAAGTACATCTTGGTTGCTGTGGATTATGTGTCAAAATGGGTTGAAGCTGTAGCATTGGCTGACAATGAAGGAAAGCGTGTTGTATCATTTTTAAAGAAGAATATCTTCTCTCACTTTGGAGTACCTCGTACTATCATAAGTGATGGAGGATCTCACTTTTGCAACAGGCTATTCAAGTCTGTATTGGCGAAGTATGGAGTCAAGCAACACAAGGTGGCGACGCCATATCATCCCCAAACTAGTGGACAAGTTGAGGTTTCCAATCGCGAGATCAAGCAAATCCTTGCCAAGACGGTTAATGCGAATAGGAAGGACTGGTCTCGTAAGCTAGATGATGCACTATGGGCGTATAGGACTGCATTCAAGACACCCATTGGCATGTCTCCTTATCAGCTAGTTTATGGGAAGGCTTGTCATCTTCCCATCGAGCTTGAATACAAGGCATTGTGGGCATTGAAGCACTTGAATCTGAATTGGGATGATGTGAAGAACCTGAGGTTGGAGTAGCTGAACGAACTAGATGAATTTCGTCTCCATGCATATGAAAGATCAGATTTATACAAGGAGCGGATGAAGAAGTATCATGATCAGCGGATTGTTCGACGAAACTTCCAAAAAGGTGACATGGTTCTACTCTTTAATTCCAGACTCAAGCTCTTCCCAGGTTAGTTAAAATCGAAATGGTCTGGTCCATTTAAAGTCATTCAAGTCTACTCGTCTGGAGTAGTCGAATTGGAAAACAATGAGGGTGTTATCTTCAAAGTAAATGGCCAACGTGTCAAGCCATATATCGGTCCTCTTGACTCGATGAATGACATGGCCATCACTTACCTCGACGAAGTCTAAGTACTCGAGATTACTACGTCGAGCCACGACAATAAATAAGGCGCTAGATGGGAGGCAACCCATCGTTTAATCGTTTCGTCATTTTAGTATTTTTTTCTTTTTGATAAATGAAAATCCAAAAATAAGAGTCGTGCCACGACCAAAACCAAGGCGCTTGGTGGGAGGCAACCCATCGTACTAATCGTTTTCATTTTATTTTGAGCAAATATAGGTGCAAGAAGAACGCGACGAGGAGATCGATTTCAATTGACGATTTGGTCGCATTGTATGGTAAAGTCGGTAAGTTAGGAATGGTGATGCATAAGGCTATGAATTAAGCCTTTCTCACGTCATAATAGGCTTCGAGAAAGGCTAGGCCTTGGTAAAAATAGGCCACAAACGATGCACAACCTATTCTATAGCCTAAGGACTTGGAATCTAGTGTGCTATACACTATGCGCCGCCTATTCCTAGGTATGCTTTTGACTATGCGCCGCCTATGCTATGGCATTTGAGATACTGAGACCAAATGCCATATACTATGCGGCGCATATGTCTAGAAATGCCATAGACTATGCGGCGCATATGTCCCATTATGCCATGGACAATGCGCCGCATATGTCATTGATATGCCGAGAGATATGCGCCGCATATGTGGTGATTTTGTCCCCAAATCTGATTGTAAATGGGTCATAACCCGACCCATACTCTTCCTATATAAAGGGGACTTGGTTTTATAACACAACCACATTAGAAACAACCCTAAAGGCGCCGCATATCACTCCAAATCCTCTCAAAATTTTCTTCTTTTGCTCTTCCAAATCACAACAACTTCTCCACAAGCTTCAAGCAAGTAAGTACTCTCTTATTCTTCATCTATTTATCGTAAGTACTACATTGCTACGCTTATTATAAATTGCAAAATCATGTGATATGGGTGGTGATGTTCATGTGTTTGGATAGTTGTTGCAATATCGTGTGATTGAATATATACGTAGGGAATTCTTGACTTGTTTCCGACTTGAATTTTGTTTCGAAAGCATTGTTATGATATTTGCTGAATATATATGGCTATGAATATTTCTTAAGAGTGTTGTTTGGATGCTTACATAATGGACTTTCCCGGCTATCGGGATAAGATTATAGTGCCTATCAACTTAGGAGGTTGTGCTTGTTGTACGAATAACGATTCCATGTGGTATCCCCTATGTTATAGTGTTGCTATATCCACCATGAAAGTAGTCCAATGGCTTCAAATAAGTGATGCAATACTAATTTTCTTGTCGGAATACAATCCTAAAACGTATGTCGACGAAATCTGAGTACTCGACCACTTTCACTTCACTGATTTATGCTAACAAGATTAAGTGTGGGGTGGTACCCCTAGTGCTTGCATATAGATTGTATAAAGTGAGATTGTGCTGCAACTTACGTTATTTCTAGTCTCAGGTACAATGGCACCTAAGGCAAGGCAAAGCAAGGAAATGGCTACCACGTCCCAAAAGGGCAAAAAGAGAAGTCGAAAAGACCAAGGAGAATCATCCTCAGCGCACCTACCACGCAGAATGTTCGGAATAAAATGGGTTCTTGAGGAAGAAGCCAAAGCATGGTACAGCAGCAACAAAGAAAAGAAATATGTGCACGTCGACTTGATCAACAAGGAGACCTTAGCAAAGAAGGAGCCGCAAATGTTGGCTAAAATAATGGCTTTGAAGCTAGATTTCATCTTCCGCGACATGGGAGAGTGCAATCTTGACTTGACAAGAGAATTTTATGCCAACTGGTCGCCAAACACAATAGGCAACGAAGTGAAAATTCGGGGCCAAGTGTTCCAGCTTACAGCGGATTGGATCAACTCTTTTCTTGGCCTACCTTCGGTCGACCCTGCACCATACAAAGAGCTGTACAGCAGTCCTCCTTACAGAGCGATACGACACATGCTTTGTGGAAGTAGATCAATGGCAAGATGGGGCAGACATAAGGAAACAGGCTGTCACAACACCTTCCCCTATGCTCCACTAAATAGGGAAGCAAGAATCTGGATGCGCATTGTCAACTCATGCCTTATTCCTGGGACTCAATACACCAAGATATCAAGAGATAGAGTGTGTTTGGTTTATGCTTTGATGACAAATGTCCCTATCAACGTTGGGGCAATCATTCGATCTACCATGAGGAAGGCTAGACTTCACAAAAGGTCCCATTTCACATTTGGCAATTTGTTGACAGCAATCTTGCGAAAGGAAGATATCGAAGAGGAACCCGCTGACCACAAACTCCCACATAACCCAAAGAAGGTTGACCTCACCAAGGTCAAAGATGCTGAAACATCTCATGGAGTCAACCTTACTACTGCGGAGAGACATGCTCGTGATGAGAGTTTCTTCCGTCATCTCTATGGCATGACACGATTTACTATGATGAGTGGTGGACGTATTCCAACTGCTGAAGAGCTCCAACAGCTGGACTACGACTACCCAATAAACAGGCATGCACGGGAGATGTGTGGAGTGGGCGTATATTTTGAGGAACCTCTAGACGATGATGTGCCAACTGATGATGATAGACGCTTGCCTGATTCTGATGAGGAGGAGAACTCTGACGATGACTCTTATGATGATTCCAACGAAGGGGGTATGACCCCCGACATTGATGAAGGGTCCGACTAACCAGGTTCTTCGCATTTATTTTCCACTGAGGGCAGTGTCCCATCTAAGTGTGGGGTGGCAGAATCGCATGCTATACTTCTTTGTTTGCACCTATGTTTGTATGTTTGTTTGTTTACTGTGTTTGTTTTTTTTGAGTCCGTTTTTTTTTGTTTTTTTTTTCGTTCAATGTTTTTTTTAATTTTTTTAGGAGTCAAATTTTTTTCTAGCTTCGCATGAAATTATTTTGATAGGCACCATGAGATTATAACAAGAGTATGTGTTACAATTGTGACTATTGAGACGTTTAGGCTCTAGTTGTGACTCATTATGTGATATTACGTGATTCAATTCCTTTACTTGTTGGGTCGAGAGTCTATATTACTTCCAATCAAGTCGACCATGTGCCTTGTGTGTGTGAGATTAATAGTATCTTCTATGTATGTGGCTGATGCTAGAACTTGCCTGGTATGTATGCAAAGCGAAAATAAGGAGTGTAAGTTAGGATATGATTTAGGCATTTCTTTGGCAACCTATATTTGTTTATCTTCAGTTTTACCTACCCATAGACATCATCCTAGGTAAACCCTTTTGAACCTTTAGCCTATTTCTTTGACAACCTTGTATGTAAGCCTAATCCATTTCTTTCAAGACCGTAATTTGATCCAAATTCCTAAGTGCTTTAAAGTGAAAAAGTCATGTGACAACATAAGAGGAAATTGGGTGAGTATAATGCTTTAAATTGTAATGGTGCTTGAATGTGCTATGAAAAAGAAAGTGCTATCATAAGAGGTATGTTGTGAAAAGAAAAAGGAAAAGAAAGCTGAAAAGTGAGTTGTTCTTAGAATTGAAAAACAAAAAGAGGAGAAAAGGGTGGTAGAATAAAAGAAATAAGAAAGGTTGAAAGAAAAAAATGTCAATGATACAATGTGATGTATTAAAGCGCTTAGGAACTTAGTCACTATTTCTGGCCAAAATAGTTGATCCTACCCGTCCCTTAGCCTACATTACAACCATCAAAAGACCTACTTGATCCTAACCTTAACATTCCGACATTTAGTGGAGTACTACATTAAAGGCAAGCCTATGGTCATTAGTTGCTACATATGAACTTTTTGTGAGAGTGAGTGCAAGGACACTTTGATACCCATGTTTGAAAAAAATACGCTATACTTGTGAGTGACTATGGGTATTATATTGTGAGACACACATGGTTGATGAGCTTTGGATAGTTGTATATGATTCTATGCACCTTAATGTTTGCATGCGAGTTGATCACCATCACGAGTCTATGCTTGAGGTTAAATTGTTTCTACTTATAATCAGAAAGCTACTCTTTGTTGACAATCGTTGTGCCTGTCTTGATAAATGTTTTGTGTTGTTGCTGTAAAAACCTTAAGCCGATGCTTAGCAGGACATGATATGTTGTTCGAGGACGAACAAAGCTCTAAGTGTGGGGTGTTGATGATAGGCGAATTTACGCGCCTATATCAATATATTTTTCCCATATTTTAGCCTAGTTTTGAGAACTAATTATCTATTTCATGCACTTTTAGTCCTTTTTCCTGTAAATGAGCTAACAAACATGATTAGGAAAGTTTCAGGTATAAATGATGCAAAATACAGCATTTTACGGCTTACTTGACGCAAAAGAAAGCTCACAAACGAAGTAGAAGGGAGCTGGACGCCTAAGGACCAAATCTGCTGCATGGAAAATCTGTCCCGGGCTAAAACAGCAATTCTAAAGACTTTGGGGACTTACAGATACAAAGCTGGATTTTTACAAGGATACATTAACCTAGTATAATTAGGTTATGTGCTTTACTATTCTATTTGGATTATGATATTGTAACCTTACCCTAGTACATTTGGGTCAAGGATTTCATTAGTATATTAGGATTTGGTTATTTATTTCATTAGCCTAGTAGGAGTAGGATAGGAGTATTATAAATACCCTATCATGCTAGAGATTTTGAGACATTCAGAAATTCATTCAAGCATTCTCCACTTAATTCAACAATTAGTTTTCTTCCATCTCTCTCATCTTCCACTACAAACACTTCTAATCTACTCTTCTATTCTTAAATTCCACAACATGAGAATCGTTACTTGCTAGGGAATCACCAAAACCACACGCCTATCATCTACTTCTCACGCCATCAACCATGCAAATCGTGATATCCTTCGCATTCATGGGTAACTAAACCTCTTAGTTGGGGTTATGGAAGCCGAATGAGTTACTATCTATAGCTATGAGTTTGTGAGTTCAAGACAAGTATATTGCTTATATCATTATTCTCTTCATCTTAATCTACATTCTTTGCGGTTGCAAACGCAAGAATACACCAGTCTAACATTTAAATTGTTCGAGAGAAAGGTTATTTGTCTGGAAAAGAGATAATGTCAAGGTAGTAGGACACCCTTTCCTATTAAAAAGCTAGTGCCGTAACTGGACTAACCTCTTGGAGAATTTGTACCGTTAGACACACTTTAAGCTCGAGAGAGTTAAAGTGAAATAGTCCTTGTTTAGGTCGAGAGACGCTTGGATTTACCATCGACTACAATTCTCTATAAGCAATTGCATGTCAAGACTCTACACACTCATAGCCAATAGAGACGTATACCTCAGAAGGTGGACATAACCCCAACGCTTCAATTCTCATTGTTTCACAACCTACGAAATACTCTCTTTTTACTTTATTATTTTCAGCTTTTATTTCATTACTTTGGTTACTTATTACAATCCCCCCTTCTTACGAGACTTGCACCAAAAGTCTATTAATTTTGCTTACTTGTTGGCCAAGCTATTCCCTGTGGGATCGACACCCAACCCAGGTTGGGTTCTATATTTGCTAACGACCGCTTTACACTCAAACGAGAGCTGTAGATTGAGCGTTATCACACAGCTTGCGAAAAATCTATTGGTAGAGTCAGATAAAGAGAGATGTTGTAGATTTTTGTGGCTAAGTGATTTACATATCAGCAGGTTAAGATAGAGCCTCATAAGCCTAGTTGTTCCATGCAGGATTTCAGTATTCCTACTTAAAAGTGGGAAGTTGTGAACATAGACTTTGTGATAGATTTACCTCGTAGTCGTCATCAGCATCATTCAGTTTAGGTCATTGTAGATAGGATAACAAAATCAGCTCATTTTGTTCCAGTCCATACCTCTTATTCAGTCGAGGATTATGCCAAACTCTACATCAGAGAGTTGGTCAGATTGTACGGTGTTCCATTATCCATTATCTCAGACAGAGATACCCATTTCATCTATTATTTTTGGAAAGCATTCCAAAAGGGTCTTGGTACCTAGGTTCATCTCAACACCGCCTTTCACCCTCAGATAGATTGTCAAGTATAAAGGACCATTCAGACTCAAGAAGATATACTACGAGCGTGTCCAATTGATATCAAGGGTAGTTGGGATGACCACTTTCCTTTAATTGAGTTTGCATACAACAACAATTATCATTCCTGTATTTGGATGGCTCCATTCAAAGCTCTCTATGGTAGGAGATGTAGATCTCCAATTGGTTGGTTCAAAGTTAGTGAGGCCTCAGTTATAGGACCTAACTTAGTATTTGATTCCTTAGATAAAGTCAAGTTGATCAGATAAAGACTCTGGGCTGCTCAAAGCCGATAGAAGTCTTATGCATATATGCGTAAAAGGGATCTTGAGTTTGAGATTTGTGATTTTATCTATCTAAATATCTCTCCCATTAAGGGAGTGAAGAGATTCATCAAGAAGGGAAAGCTCAGTCTCTGATATGTTTGTCCCTTCAAGTGTAAGACCCCGTAAAGTTCCCTCATAGTTTGAGACTTAGAGTGTGTTGAATGAAGCATAATTCTGGCCTTAAAAGATGTTTGAGTGATTCCTAAGTGATTATCGTGTTAACCATATAGAATTTCCATAATTTTGACTTTTTATCATATGGGAAATTTGATAAGCTTTCCGTCGATATAAGATTCACCCAAATCGCGAAGAGGGTTGATTTGTCAATTTCAAATTCTAGCAAAACTCCGCAATATTGGTGCATTGCACTGAAGTTCCAGGTACCAACCAGTGGGAAATTGTGATGGCTCCACATTACGGTGACTCTCAGTTTACTAATTATCAATTTCCAGTGAGCCACCACGATAAGTGGCTCGTCACAGTGGCCTATGAAATCGGGTTCCCAGTTCAATTTTTTCAGATTCATGCAAAAGGCAAAAAAGGCACTTTTGACTTTTTCCAAGCCTATAAAACTGTGTAAACACAAAATCAAGGCCATTTACAAGCATCCTATGAGGTTTTACTCAAGTTTTCTCTGATTAAAAACCCTAAGTATCCAAAACCTCTTCCAAGAATATCAAGAATCCACCATGGATTTTCTAAATTGAGTTAATATTCAAGGTTCCCAAGTCAAGCGCCTCAAGAACCCTCATTCAAAAGCACGAATATAGTTCAAAAAGTGAGAGTTCATCCAAAGCTTCTAATTCAAGGTATGTGGGATTTTGAACAAGGGTAACCCTTTCACCCTTGTGCCCAAAAATCTTATTTACATAGCCAAGTTTGTAGCAAAGTATGCAACATGCCAACAGGTTAAGGTAGATCATTAAAGATAAGGTGGTGTGATGCAAGAGTTTAGTATACCCACTTGGAAGTGGGAGATGGTGAATATGGACTTCGTTATTGGGTTGCCTCTTTTGCACCATCATTATGATTCTATTTGGGTAGTTGTGGATAGACTAACTAAGTCCGCACACTTCTTTCCCATACATACGTCTTATACGACTGAGGGTTATGCTAGATTGTATATTCGGAAGTTGGTCAGGCTGCATGGAGTTCCCTTGTCTAACATTTCAGATAGGGGTACTCAATTTACTTCTCAGTTTTAGTGGGCGTTTCAGTAGGGTCTTGGTACTCAAGTTCTTTTGAGTTCTGTATTTCCCCTACAAACAGATGTTCAGGCTAAGAGGACCATTCAAACCCTGGAGGATATGTTGAGAGCGTGTGCCCTCGATCTCAAAGGTAGTTGGGATGAGCATTTCCCATTGATTGAGTTTGCCTATAATAATAGTTTCCATGCTAGCATTGAGATGGCATTGTTTGAGGCCTTGTATGGTAGGAGGTGTAAATTATCCAAAGGTTGGTTTGAAGTGGGTAAAACTGCCATAATTGGGCTCGATGCAGTATTTAAAGCTATGGAGAAAGTTAAGTTGATTAGAGAGAGGTTGAAGATGGATCAAAGTCTTTAAAATTCTTATGCCGATGTGAGTAGGAGAGATCTTGAGTTTAAGGTGTATGATTTGGTGTACTTGAAGATTTCACCCATGAAAGGGGTGAAAAGGTTTGGTAAGAAGGGAAATCTGAGTCCTCGTTATATTTGCCCATATTGATTTTTGAGCCAAGTTGGTAAAGTAGCCTATGAGGTTAAGTTTCCCTCAGAATTATCAACCCTTTATCCTATCTTTCATGTCTCCATGCTCAAGAAGAATATTGATGATTTTGTTATGATTGATCCTTCAAAGAGTGCTGAGATTCAAGATAGTCTTTCCTTTGATGAAATTCCTGTTGAGATCCTAGACTTTCAAGTTCATAGGCTGAGGAACAAAGAGGTTCCCTTGTCAAGGTGTTGTAGCGAAACCAATCTGTTGAGGGTGCTACTTGGGAGGCAGAAGCAGACATGTGAGCCAAGTACCCACACCTCTTTTTTTGTGGGTTCAGACCAAGATGAAGGTACTATTTTTTATTAATTCAGCCCTTCTACTCTAAATTTCAGCTATGCATCTATCCTTGTATGAGTTCTTGTATTGTTCAAAGTGTTCACAAGTTTAGAAAGGTCTTGAGCCATTTAGAAGTTGTTTCAGCTATTTGTGCTCTATTTTTCCTATGTCCTTCGTCAAACTAGTGACATTCGAGGACAAATGTTACCAAGGGGGAGATATTGTAAGACCCCATAAAGTTTCATCGTAGTTTGAGTCTTGGAGTGTGTCGAATGATGCATAATTCCGGCCCTAAAAGATGTAGGAGTGACTCCTAAGTTAGTATCATGTTAACCATATAGAATTTCCTTAATTTTGACTTTTTATCACGTGGGAAATTTGATAAGATTTTTGTTGCTATAAGATTTTTCCCAAATTCAATACTCGGGTAAGAAGTTATGGCTAATTTAAGACCTAGTCATAAAACTATGTCATTTTAGTGCTTGGCGTGTCGCGAAGAGGATCAATTTGACAATTGTCAAATTCCAATAGAACTCCATAATATTGGCGCGTTGCGCTGAGGTTTTAGGTCCCAACCAATTAGAAAATGTGATGGTTCCACTTCATCATATGAGATTATCAATTTGATTATTAGGTTCGTGGTGAACCATGAGATTATTCTAATAGTGGATTTTTATGAGATGAGTGAAGATAATCTAAAGGGAGTTGTACTTAGCACCGAGCGGGTAAGTCACTATGATTTCTTACCCTAAAACTACGTGCCACCGTACGTTGGGCCTGATGCCGAGTTTATGATGATTATGATTGGGACAGAGGTCGAGTTTCATTTAGTGATCACTAGACCTAGGTTATACTCCCTGTCAAGAGTTTGACGCTCCTCTCCAACATAGGGTCTCCTTCTTAGGAGGACAAAACATTGGACTCCATGTAGCTCGCATGGTTTATGTCGGTTATGAGAACCTCTCTTGCCCTTTTAAACATTGAAATTTGATACTTATTTTCCCTTCCTATGAGTTATTTTCTTAAATGGTGAAATTGCAAAGTTTTTCCATAAATAAAGTGCTTCCTTGAGGTGGGTTATTTCCCTAAATGAAAGTATCTTCCCTTGATATAGTACTTTTCATAAATCTTTGAGACAAGTTATTTCCTTGAGCTAGAATACTTTTCCATTTGAGATAGAATGATTTTTCTAAATCTTGAAATGAGATATTTTCCAAAGGTAAATGAAATGCCTTCAAATATGTTTCCAAGGCATATGATTCCGAATTCCAAGTATATGAGTTCTAAATAATTATGAAATATTGAGAATTGAAGAGGTTTTACTCTCCATGAGCCATATGCATGATTTAAAAGTATTGTTCGAAGTCCCTTAGCCTTTAGGTATTGAGAATAAGAGAAGATTTCTGATTTTTAAGGTTAAAGAGTGATGACTCATGAGATTTGTGTTGCATGCCTAATTCTACATGATTTTTTAGCTTTATATTTTATACTTCTTCAAGCCATGTAAGTCGTCTCATTTTGAATACATGATTTGGTTGAGAAAGATAGGTACTAATTTTATACATATGCATTCACGCCTGCATACTCAGTACATTCTAAAGTACTAATTCACATATATGTCTATGTGCTACATTGACTTATAATGTAGGTTCAGGTGCTCAGTCCCAGCCTCTTCCGTGATTCTTCGAGTACCTTGCCTACATTTTTTGTAGTGGTGATTCTTCATGTTTCGAGGACCGATCTTCAGATATTTTCTATATTTAAGAGACTATGTTTTATCTTCAGTTGATTTCGAGTCAGTTGGGCACCTATCCCAACGGCTCTCTAGTTTTTGATTCGTAGAGGTTTTGTCAAACTAATAACACACTTTTGAAGTGTCGAGGGTTCAGTATTGTGGTATTGTTGAGGTTTTTGTATATTGTGGTCATATGGACCTAGTATTTTTCCTATATTTCCTTTCATGTGATATGTCTATGTGAGTGTTGAGTCTATTTCATCTTAAATTGAGTATTACTAGTAGAAACCGGCTCTAAAGGTTAGCTTGGGGCTACTTGTCGCCTTAAGCACCGTGTGACGTCTCGGGAGACAATTTTGGGTCATTACAAACTTGGTATCAGAGCCTAAGGTTTCTAAGGAGACCTAGAGAGTCTGACCAGCCTTGTTGAGTAGAGTCTTGATCACCGATGTGTAGCGCGCCACATCTATGTGCAAGAGGCCACGAAATGTTTAAGGAAAAATTTGTTTCTTATTTTAGATTCTATTGTGCTTACAATTTTCCCTCTTATCTAATGGTCCATGCTCTTCTATTTTAAGAAAATGTCTCTTCGAAGAGCGAATGATCGCAGGAACAATGATGAGCAACCCCAACCTATTGATCCTTTGAATGAGACGGTGTCCCATGCTGAGTTTAGGGCAGTCTTTCAAGCGTTAGCCCAAGCGGTCACCGCAAATGTTCGGGCCAATAAATAGGCCCCAGTTGCTAATTAGCAAGGTGGTGATGTCATGACTTTATGCAGATGAATCCGCCTGAGTTCTATGGGTCCAAGGTGGATGAGGACCCCCAGTTATACTTTGAGAAGGTGAGGAAGATCACTAACCTGATGCATGTTTCAAAAGAAGAAAGTGTTGAGTTGGCATCGTATAGACAAAAGGACATTGCTTATGATTGGGTTGTATCATGGAGAAGGGTAGAGGTGAGAATGTCGCTCCTATGACTTGGAAAGTATTCCAAGATGCCTTTTTGGACTAATTATTTGCGCTTGATATGAGGAAGGCAAAGATTGAGGAGTTCATGAACTTGAGGCAGGTCTCCATAACTGTTAAGAAGTACTGCTTGAAGTTCAATCCATTAGCCAAGTACTCTCCTGATTTGATTTCTGACCCCTGGGATAGTATGAGTAAGTTTGTGACCGGTGTTTCTAGGATGGTACTGAAGAAGTGTAGGGCAGTGATATTGCATAAGGATATGGATCTAGCTAGTTGATTGCATACCCAACAGATAGAGGCGGATAAACTAAGAGTGAGAGAAAGGATAAGGGGTAGCAAGAGAGCGATATCAGATCAGCATGAATTTAGTTGGCCTAAGTTCCATGGTGGGAGCTGCCCTCAGTTTCTGAGATGTCCGTCGATTCCAGTTCCTTCATCATCTAGTTCTCCCGTGCCTAGAGGCAGGCCAGAGCAAGGGAGTAGGCCTTTCTAGTCTGGTTTACAGAATAGTGTTGGCAACAGGCCCCATTATCCTTCTTGTGCTAAATGTGTTAGGAATCACTTTGAGGAGTGTTTCGAAGATTTGAGGGGTTGTTTTGGTTGTGGAAAGCAGGGCCATACACTTAGAGATTGACTAGACAGGGGAACAGAGGTACACGACCTCAGGCACAGGCTGCTAGTGCACCAGCTCTGGTACTTCGTCCTGCCCCTACTCTGGGCATTTCTTCTAGCACTACTGGCGGTCTTCGCCAGTACAGATTCTATGCCTTACCATCCCATCGGTAGCAGGAGGGCTCCCCTAATATTGTTATTAAAATGCTTCATTTCTTTTGCCTCGATGTTTATATGTTGTCGGACCCTGGGTCAAACCTATCTTATGTGACCCTACTTGTAGCTATGAATTTCAAAATGAGTCCCGAAAAGATTTTTTAGCCTTTCCTAGTTTCTGCACCAGTAGGGTAGTCTGTTATTGCTAAACAAGTGTATGGAAATTATCCTGTTACTGTGCTTTATAGAGTCATACTTGCGGATTTGATAGAGTTAGACATGGTAGATTTTGAACTTATTCTGGGTATGGATTGGCTTTATTCTTTTTATGAATCTATAGATTGTCATACCCGTATGGTCAAGTTTCCGTTTCCTGATGAGCTAGTGTTCGAGTGGTCCGAGAGTTCGGTATCTCCCAAGAGTTATTTTATTTCCTATATAAAATCCAGGAAGCTTATATCAAAAGGTTGCATCTCCCACCTAGTTAGAGTCAAAGACACTAAGTCTGAGACTCCAACTATCCAGTCGGTAGATATTGTTAATGAGTTCCCCAATGTCTTTCTGGAAGATCTCCCAGGGATATGTTTCGATAGAGAGATAGAGTTCAAAATTGGCCTTCTTCTTGACACTTGGCCTATTTTTATTCTGCCATACTGCATGGCACCTGCAGATCTTAAAGAGTTGAAGGAGTAACTCAAGGACCTCTTAGATAAAGGTCTCATTAGGCCCAGTATTTCTTCTTGGGGCGTACCTATTTTGTTCGTGCGGAAGAAAGATGGATCTTCGCGTATGTGAATTGATTACCATCAACTCAATAAGGTCATAGTCAAAAAACAAGTATCCTCTATTGAGAATTGATGACCTTTTTTATCAGTTGCAAGGTGTAAATTATTTCTCTAAGATAGACCTTAGATCCGAATATCATTAACTTAAGGTGAGGGAATATGATATTCCAAAAATAGCCTTTCGAACCCGCTATGGTCACTTCGAGTTTCTAGTCATGTCTTTTAGGATAACCAATGCCCCGGCAGCCTTCGTGAACCTCATGAATCTAGTTTTCAAGAAGTACCTTGATACATTTGTCATTGTCTTCATAGATGACATCCTTGTGTATTCCCAAGATGAGAACGACCATGCAGCTCATCTTAGAATTATCTTGCAAACTCTTAGAGATCACTAGTTATTTGCCAAATTCAGTAAGTGTGAATTTTGGCTAAGGTTTATAGCATTTCTAGGTCATGTTATTTCAGCCGAGGGTATTAGAGTAGATCCCCAAAAGATAGAAGCCATTTGAAAGTGGCCTAATCCTATTTCTCCATCTGACATTAGGAGTTTCTTGGGACTAGCTGGTATTACCATCGTTTTGTTGAGAGTTTCTTTTCATTGCATCTCCTATGACTTGATTGTCCCAAAAGAAGGTTAAATTCTAGTGGTCCAATTCCTGTGAGAAGAGTTTTCAAGCGTTGAAGACTCGACTCACTTCAGCCCCTGTGTGGACTTTGCCTGATGGTACCGATGGTTTTGTGGTGTATTGTGATACCTCTATAGTTGGTTTGGGTTGTGTGTTGATGCAAAGAGTAATTTTATAGCCTATGCCACTAGAAAATTGAAGCCGCATGAAAATAACTACCAGACCCATGACCTTGAGTTAGCTGCTGTGGTCTTTGCTTTAAAAATCTGGAGACACTATCTTTAAGGTGTCCACGTTGATGTGTTTACTGATCATAAGACCCTGGACTATGTATTAACCCAAAAGGAGTTGCGTTTTTGGAAAACAAGGTGGTAGGAGTTGTTGAAAGATTATGACATGAGTGTATTGTATCACCTGGGCAAGTCCAATATAGTAGGGGATGCCCTTAGCAGATTATCCATGGGCAGTGTTGCTCACATACAGGAAAGTTAAAGAGAGTTAGCTCGTGATGTGCATTGTTTGGCCAGGTTGGGTGTTAGATTGCTTGATTTAGTGGAAGGGAGTACATTGGTGAGGAGTAGTTCCGAATCCTCTTTTGTTTTGGAAGTGAAGAAGAAGCAAGATAGGGATCCTAGTTTGGTCAAATTGAAGGAGTCAGTTAAGGAACAAAAGGTAGAGGTTTTCTCCTAAGGGGGAGATAGTGTGTTGAGACTGCATGGTAGGTTGTGTTTCCCATGTGTTGATGACTTGCGGCATAGAATTATAGGTAAAGCGTATGGCTCATGTTATTCCATTCATCCCAGCACTACCAAGATGTACCACTACCAAGTTGTATCGCAACTTGCGGCAGATCTACTGGTGGAACAGTATGAAGAAAGACATAGCTGAGTTTGTAGCAAAGTATGCAACGTAAAAACAGGTTAAGGTAGAGCACCAAAGACCGGGTGATGTGATGCAAGAGTTTAGTACACCCACTTGGAAGTGGGAGATGGTGAATATGAACTTTATGATCGGGTTGCCTCTTTGCGCCGTCATTATGATTCTATTTGGGTTGTCATGGATAGGATGACTAAGTTCACACACTTCTTGCCCATGAATACATCTTATTCGGCTGAGGATTATGCTAGATTGTATATCCAGAGGTTGGTCAGGTTGCATGGAGTTCCCTTGTCTATTATTTCGGATAGGGCTACTCAATTTACTTCCCAGTTTTGGTGGGCGTTTCAGCAGGGTCTTGGTACCCAAGTTCTTCTGAGTTCTGCATTTCACCCACAAATAGATGGTCAGGCAGGTAGGACCATTCAGAACCTGGAGGATATGTTGAGAGTGTGTGCCCTCAATTTCAAAGGTAGTTGGGATGAGCATTTGCCATTGATTGAGTTTTCCAATAACAATAGTTTCCATGCTAACATTGAGATGGCACCGTTCGAGGCCTTGTATGGTAGGAAATTTAGATCACCCGTAGGTTGGTTTGAAGTGGGTGAAGCTACCGTAATTGGGCCCGATGCAGTATTTAAAGCTATAGAGAAAGTTAAGTTGATCAGAGAGAGGTTGTAGACGGTTCAAAGACATCAAAAATATTATGCCAATGTGAGGAGGAGAGATCTTGAGTTTAAGGTGGGTGATTTAGTGTACTTGAATATTTCACCCATGAACGGGTGAAAAGGTTTGGTAAGAAGGGAAAGCTGAGTCCTCATTATGTTGGCCTGTATCGAGTTTTGAGCCATGTTGGTAAAGTGGCCTATGAGGTTGAGCTTCCCTCAGAGTTTTCAACCGTTTATCCTCTCTTTCATGTATCCATGCTCAAAAAGCATATTGGTGATTCTGTTATGATTGATCCTTCAGAGAGTGCTGAGATTCAGGATAGTCTTTCCTTTGATGAAATTCCTGTTGAGATCCTAGAGTTTCAAGTCCATAGGCTGAGGAACAAAGAGGTTCCCTTGGTGAAGGTGATGTAGTAGAACCAATCTGTTGAGAGTGCTACTTGGGAGGCAGAAGCAGATATGCGAGCCAAGTACCCGCACCTCTTTTCCACGGGTTCAGACCAAGCCGAAGGTACTATTCTTCCTTAATTCAACCCTTCAAGTCAAAACCTTAGCTATGCATAAATCCTTGTATGAGTTCTTGCATTGTCCGGAGTATTCATGAGTTTAGAAATGTCTTGAGCCGTTTAGAAGTTGTTTCAGCAATGTGTGCTTTGTTTTTCCTATGTCCTTCGTCTAACTAGCGACATTTGAGGACAAATGTTTCCAAGGGGGAGATATTGTAAGACCTTGCAAAGTTCCCTCATAGCTTGAGCCTTGGAGTGTGTCGAATAAAGCGTAATTCTAGCCCTAAAAGATGTAGCAGTGACTCCTAAGTGAATATCATGTTAATAATATAGAATTTCCCTAAGATTCGCCCAAATCTGATAGTGGAGTAAGAAGTTATGGCTGATTTAAGACCTAGTCATAAAACTGTGTCATTTTAGTGCTTGGCGCATCGCGGAGAGGGTCGATTTGACAATTGTCAAATTCCAGTGGAACTCCGTAATATTGGTGCGTCGCGCTGAGGTTTCAAGTCCCAACCAGTGAGAAAATTCAATGGCTCCGCGTCGGGGTGACTCACAATTTACCAATTGTCAATTTCTAGTGTGCCACTATGATAAGTGGCGCGTTGCGGTGGCCTATGAAATCGAGTTCCCAGTTCAATTTTCCAAATTCATGCAAAAGCCAAAAAGGGCACTTTGGACTTTTTCCAAGCCTATAAAATCGTGTAAACACCAAATCAAGGCCATTTACAAGCATCCTATAAGGTTTTTCTCAAGTTTTCTCTCATCATAAACCCTAAGTATCCATAACCTCTTTCACGAATCTCAAGAATCCACCATGTATTTTCTAAATTGAGTCAAGATTCAAGGTTCCCAAGTCAAGGGACTCAATAACCCTCATTAAAAGCACGAATAGAGTTCAAAAAGTGAGATTTCATCCAAAGCTTCTAATTCAAGGTATGTGGGGTTTTGAACAAGAGTAACCCTTTAACCCTTGTTCCCAAAAGCTTATTTACATCATGATTTTGCTGAAATCTATGGGTTTTTTTTACCTGAATTTGAATTGGGGTTTTTCACCCATTATTATGGAATGCATTATCTCGATATTTCCCATAAATTGAGAGTTAAATGACATGATTTCTACATATTTTCTTGAGTGTTTAGAGATGGGTATAAACCCCATGATTTTACTCCTTGAGAAGCTAATATTTGGAATGTTGAGATATTGAAGAATATGACTATATTGAGATTTTGAAATAAATTTCTAAAAATTCCCAGATTTCCACATGATTTATGAATCTATATGCTATATATTATGCTTTTGATAAGCTTTAACTTGAGATTGAATTATAGGTTAGTAAGCCATATTTGAGACTTGTGAAACTATGAACTCTTGTGCTATAAGCACCTATGTTTTGAGTATTTTGAGATGATTGAGAAATGAATTGACCTAATGGTCTGAAATCTTTGAAATCCACTTCATCATATGAGATTATCGATTTGATTATTGGATTCGTGGTGAACCATGAGATTATTCTAAAAGTGGATTTTTATGAGATGATCAAAGATAATCTATAGGGAGTGGTACTTAGCACCGAGTGGGTAAGTCACTACGGTTTCTTACCCTAAAACTATGTGCCACCGTAGGTTGGGCCTGAGGCCGAGTTTATGATGACTATGATTGGGATAGAGGCCGAATTTCATTTAGTGATCACTAGACCTAGGTTATACTCCCTGGCAAGATTATGACACTCCTCCCCAACGTGGGGTCTTTTTCTTAGGAGGATAGAATGGTGGACTCCATGTAGCTCACATGGTTTATGTTGGTTATGAGAATCGCCCTTGACTTTTTAATCTTCAAAATTTGATACTTAGCTTCCCTTCCTATGAGTTATTTTCCTAAATGGTGGAATTGCAAAGTTGTTCCTTAATTAAAGTGCTTCCTTGAGGTGGGTTATTTTCCTAAATGAAAGTATCTTCCCTTGATATAGCAATTTTCATAAAGCTTTGAGATAAGTTATTTCCTTGAGCTAGAATACTTTTCCATTTGAGATAGAATGATTTTCCTAAATCTTGAACTGAGATATTTTTCTAAGGTTAATGAAATGCCTTCAAATATGTTTCCAAGTCATATGATTCCGAATTCCAAGTATATGAGTTCTAAATAATTATGAAATGTTGAGCATTGAAGAGGTTTAACTCTCCATGAGACATATGCATGAGTTGAAAGTATTGTTCGAAATCCCTTAGTCTTTGGGTATTGAGAATAAGAGAAGATTTCTGATTTTTAAGGTTAAAGAGCGATGAATCACGAGATTTATATTGCATACCTCATTACATGATTTATGAGCTTTCTATTTTATACTTGTTCAAGCCATATGAGTCATCTTATTTTGCATACATGATTTTATGAAGAAGATCGGTACTATTTTTATACATATGTATTCACCCTCACATACTCAGTACATTCCAAAATACTGATTCACATATATGTCTATATGCTACATTGTCTTATAATATAGGTTCAGGTGCTCAGTCGCAGCCTCATCCGTGATTCTTTGAGTACCTTGCCTACGTTTTCTGCAGTGGTGAGTCCTCATTGTTCAAGGACCAATCTTTAGATATTTTTGTTATTTGAGAGACTATGTTTTATCTTCAGTTCATTTCGAGTCAGTTTGAGACCTATCCCGATTACTCTCTAGT
Organism: Capsicum baccatum var. pendulum; assembly: GCA_030864225.1. Classification (NCBI taxonomy): domain Eukaryota; kingdom Viridiplantae; phylum Streptophyta; class Magnoliopsida; order Solanales; family Solanaceae; genus Capsicum; species Capsicum baccatum. Next base: position 120,242,966 of record CM061556.1, read on the forward strand.
TTTTGATTCGTAGAGGTTTTGTCAAACTAGTAACATACGGTGATGTGTCGAGGGTTCGGTATTATGGTTTTTTTGAGGTTTCTCTTTATTATGGTTATATGTACCGAGTATCTTTCCCGTATTTCCTTTCATATGATATGACTATGCGAGTGTTGAGTCTATTTCATCTTAAATTGAGTGTTCTTGGTAGATACCAGCTCTAAGGGTTAGCTTGGGGCTATTTGTTGCCTTAAGCACCGTGTGACTTCCCGAGAGACGATTTCTGATCTTTACAAACTTGATATCAGAGCCTAGGGTTTCTAAGGAGTCCTAGGGAGTTTGAAAAGTTGTGTTGGGTAAAGTCTTGATCATCGGTGTTTAGCGCATCACATCTATAATCAAGAGGCTTTGAGACATTTTAGGAAAAAGTTGTTTCTTCTTTCAGATTCTATCATTCCAACAGTTGTCCCTCTTATCTAATGGTTCGTGCTTTTCTATTTTAAAAAAATGCCTCTTCGAAGAGCGAATGTCCGCAGGAACAATGATGAGTAACCCCCACCTATTGATCCTTTGAAACCCCCACCTATTGATCCTTTGAATAAGATAGTCTCCCATGCTGAGTTTAGGGTGGCCTTTCACGCATTAGCCAAAGCAGTCACCGCAAATGTTTTGGAGAATAACCAGGCCCCAGTTTCTAATCAGTAGGGTGGTGATGTAGCCATTACTAGGATTCGTGACTTTGTGCGGATGAATTCGCCTGAGTTCTATGGGTCCAATGTAGACGAGGACCCCCAGTTATACTTGGAGGAGGTGAGAAAGATCACTGACGTGATGCATATTCCGAAAGATGAAAGTGTTGAATTGGCATCCTATAGACTGAAGGACATTACTTACGATTGGGTTGTATAATGGAACAAGGGTAGTGGTGAGAATATCACTCTTATAACTTGGCACGTGTTCCAAGATGCCTTCTTGGACCAATTCTTTCCATTTGAGATAAGGGAAGAAAATATTAAAGAGTTCATGAACTTAAGGCAGGGCTCCATGACTATTAAGGAGTACTGCTTGAAGTTCAATCAGTTGGCCAAGTACTATCCTGATTTGATTTTTGACACTCGGGCTAGTATGAGTAAGTTTGTGACCGGTGTTTCTGGGATGGTACTGAAGGAGTGTAGGGCTACGATATTTCATAAGGATATGGATCTGGCCAGGTTGATGATGCAGACCCAACAGATAGAGGCGGATAAGCTAAGAGAGAGAGGAAGGATGAGGGGTAGAAAGAGGGCGAGATCTGATCAACATAAATTTAGCCAACTTAAGTTCCATGATGGGATCTACCCTCATTTTTAGAGACGTCCATTATTTCCTGTTCCTTCATCAGTTAGTACTCTCGCGCTTAGAGGCAGGCCAGAGCAAGGGAGTAGGCCTCTTTTGTCTGGGTCGCAGAATAGTGTTAACAACAGGCCCCGTTATCCTTCTTGTGCTAAATGTGGTAGGAATCACTTTGGGGAATGTTTCAGAGATTTGAAGGGTTGTTTTGGTTGTGGTAAGCAGGGCCACAAACTTAGAGATTGCCCCCATGCTTGATAGGGGAATAGAGATGCCCAACCTCTGGCACAAACTGCTAGTGCACCAGCTCCGGAACATCGTCCTGCCCCTGCTCAGTGCGCTTCTTCTAGTACTGCTGGCGGTCAGCGCCAGAACAGATTCTATGCCTTACTATCCCGTCGGGAGCAGGAGGGCCGCCCTGATGTTGTTACTGGTATGCTTCGTGTCTATTTCCTCGATGTTTATGTGTTGTTAGACTCTGGGTCAAACCTATCTTATGTGACCCCACTTGTAGCTATGAATTTCAAAATGAGTCCCGAAAAGATTTCCGAGCCTTTCCTAATTTCTACACCAGTAGGGCAGTCTATTATTGCTAAATAAGTGTATAGAAATTGCCCTGTTACTGTGCTTTATAGAGTCATACTTGCGGATTTGATAGAGTTAGACATGGTACATTTTGACCTTATTCTAGGTATGGATTGGCTTTATTCTTGTTATGCATCAATAGATTGTCGTATCTGTGAGGTCAAGTTTCAGTTTCCTAGTGAACCAGTGTTCAGGTGGTCTGAGAGTTCGGTATCTCCCAAGAGTCATTTTATCTCCTCTAAAAAAACTAGAAAGCTTATATCAAGAAGTTGTATCTCCCACCTAGTTAGAGTCAAAGACACTAAATCCAAGACTCCAACTATCCAGTTGGTAGATATTGTTAATGAGTTCCCCGATGTCTTTCCGGAAGATCTTCTAGGGGTACCTCCCGATAGAGAGATAGAGTTCAAAATTGACCTACTTCCTGACACTCAGCCTATTTCTATTCTGCCATACCACATGGCACCTGCAGAGCTTATGGAGTTGAAGGAGCAACTTAAGGACCTCTTAGATAAAGGTTTTATTTGGCCTAGTATTTCTCCTTAGGGTGCACCTAATTTGTTCGTGCGGAAAAAAGATGGATCTTTGCATATATGTATTAATTACCGTCAACTCAATAAGGTTACAGTAAAAAAACAAGTATCCTCTTTCGAGAATTGATGACCTGTTTGATCAGTTACAAGGTGCAAGTTATTTCTCCAAGATAGACCTTACATCTGGCTATCATCAACTTAAGGTGAGGGAATGTGATATTCCAAAAATGGCTTTCCGAACCCACTATGGTCACTTTGAGTATCTAGTCATGTCCTTCAGGCTAACGAATGCCTCAACAGCCTTCATGGACCTTATGAATCGAGTGTTCAAGCAGTACCTTAAAACGTTTGTCATTTTATTCATAGATGACATCCTTGTGTATTCCCGTGATGAGAACGACCATGCAAATCAACTTAGAATTGTCTTGAAAACTCTTAGAGATCTCTAGTTATTCATCAAATTTAGTAAGTGTGAATTTTGGCTAAGGTCTGTAGCCTTTCTGGGTCATGTTGTGTCAGCCGAGGGTATTAGAGTTGATCCCCAAAAGACAAAAGCCATTCAAAATCGGCCTAGACCTTTTTCTCTATCTGACATTAGGAGTTTCTTGGGTCTAGCTGGCTATTACCATCGTTTTGTTGAGGATTTCTCTTCCATTGCGTCTTCTATGACCCGATTGAGCCAAAAGAAGGTTAAATTCCAGTGCTTCAATTACTGTGAGAGGAGTTTTCAAGAGTTGAAGACTCGACTCACTTCAGCCCCTGTTTTGACTTTGCCTTATGGTACCGAGGGTTGTGTGGTGTATTATGATGCCTCTAGAGTTGGTTTAGGTTGTGTGTTGATGTAAAGAGGTAAGGTTATAGCCTATGCCTCTAGACAGTTGAAGCCACATGAAAAGAACTACCCGAACCATGACCTTGAGTTAGCTGTTGTGGTCTTTGCTTTGAAAATCTGGAGACACTATCTTTATGCTGTCCATGTTGATTTGTTTATTGATCATAAGAGCTTGCAGTGAGTGTATACCCAGAAGGATTTGAATCTTAGGCATAGGAGGTGGTAGGAGTTGTTGAAAGATTATGATATAAGTGTGTTGTATCACCCGGGCAAGGCCAATATAGTGGTAGATGCCCTTAGCAGATTTTCCATGGTCAGTGTTGCAAATATAGAAGAAGGTAAAAGAGATTTAGCTTGTGATATGCATTGTCTAGCCAAGTTGGGTGTTAGATTGTTTCATTCAGCGGAAGGGAGTACATTGGTGCAGAGTAGTTCTGAATCCTCTTTAGTTTCAAAAATGAAGGAGAAGAAAGATAGGGATCCTAGTTAGGTCAAATTGAAGGAGTCAGTTAAGGACCAAAAGGTAGAGGTTTTCTCCCAAAGGAGAGATAGTGTGTTGAGATTGTATGGTAGGTTGTGTATCACGTGTGTTGATGACTTGTGGCGTAGAATTATGGGTGAAGCGCATGGTGTACGTTATTCCTGTCATCCTGGCACTACCAAGATGTACCGCAACTTGCAGGAGATTTATTGGTGGAACGGTATGAAGAAAGACATAGTCGAGTTTGTAGCAGAGTGTGCAATGTGCCAACAGGTTAAGGAAGAGCACAAATGATTGGGTCGTGTGATGCAAGAGGTTAGTATACCTACTTGGATGTGGGAGATAGTGAATATGGACTTTGTGATCGGGTTGCCTCTTTCATGCCATTATTATTATTTTATTTGGGTTGTTGTGGATAGGATGACTAAGTTTGCACACTTCTTGCCCATGCATACGTCTTATACGGCTGAGGATTATGCTAGATTATATATCTGGGAGTTGGTCAGGCTGCATGGAGTTCCCTTGTCTTTCATTTCGGATAGGGGTACTCAATTTACTTCACAGTTTTGGAGGGCGTTTCAACATGGCCTTGGAACCCAAGTTCTTCTGAGTTCTGCATTTCACCCGCAAACAGATAGTCAGGCCAATAGGACCATTCAGACCTTGGAGGATATGTTGAGAACATGTGCCCTCTATTTCTAAGGTAGTTGGGATGAGCATTTTCCATTGATTGAGTTTGCCTATAACAATAGTTTCCATGCTAGCATAGATATGGCACCGTTTGAGGCCTTGTATGGTAGGAGGTGTAGATCACCCATAGGTTTGTTTAAAGTGGGTTAAGCTACCGCAATTGGGCATGATGCAGTATTTGAAGATATAGAGAAAGTTAAGTTGATTAGAGAGAGGTTAAAGATGTCTTAAAGTCATCAAAAGTCTTATACCAATGTAAGGAAGAGAGATCTTGAGTTTAAGGTTGGTGATTTGGTGTACTTGAAGATTTCACCCATGAAAGGGGTGAAAAGGTTTGGTAAGAAGGGAAAGTTGAGTCCTTATTATGTTGGCCCGTATTGAGTTTTGAGCCGTGTTGGTAAAGTGTCCTAAGAGGTTGAGTTTCCCTCAGAATTGTCAGTCGTTCATCCAATCTTTCATGTCTCCATGCTCAAGAAGCATATTGGTGATTCTGTTGTGATTGATCCTCCAGAGAGTGCTGAGATTCAAGAGTCTTTGCTTCGATGAAATTCCTGTTGAGATCCTAGACTTTCAAGTCTGCAGGCTGAGGAACAAAGAGGTTCCCTTGGTCAAGGTATTGTGGCAGAACCAATCTGTTGAGGGTGCTACTTGGGAGGAAGAAGCATACATGCGAACCAAGTATCTGCACCTCTTTTTTGTGGGTTCAAACGAAGCTAAATGTACTATTCTTCCTTAATTCAGCCCTTCTAGTCTAAAGTTCAGCTATGCATCTATCCTTGTATGAGTTCTTGCATTGTCTGGAGTATTCATGAGTTTAGAAAGGTATTGAGCTATTTAGAAGTTGTTTCAGCTATGTGTGCCCTATTTGTCCTATGTCCTTCGTCCAACTAGCGACATTCGAGGACAAATGTTTCTAAGGGGGAGATATTGTAATACCCCGCAAAGTTCCCTCGTAGTTTGAACCTTGGAGTGTGTCGAATCAAACGTAATTCTGTCCCTAAAAGATGTAGGAGTGACTCCTAAGTGAGTATCGTGTTAACTATATAGAATTTCCCTAATTTTGCCATTTTATCACGTGGGAAATTTGATAAGCTTTCCATCGAGATAAGATACGCCCAAATCCGATTCCCGAGTAAGAAGTTATTGCTAATTTTAAACCTAGTCATAAAACTGTGTCATTTTAGTGATTGACGCATCGCGGAGAGAGTCGATTTGACAATTGTCAAATTCTAGTGGAACTTGTGATATTCGTGCATCGCGCTGAGGTTCCAGGTCCCAACAAGTGGGAAAATGCGATGGCTCCACGTCGCGGTGACTCCTAGTTTACCAATTGCCAATTTCCAGTGAGCCACCGGAATAAGTGGCGCATCGCGGTGGCCTATGAAATTTAGTTCCCAATTCAATTTTTCCAGATTCGTGCAAAACACAAAAAGGGAAATTTGGACTTTTTCCAATCCTATAAAACCGTGTAAACACCAAATCAAGGCCATTTTCAAGCATCCTATATGGTTTTTCTCAAGTTTTCTCTCATAAAAAATCGTAAGTATCGAAAACCTCTTCCAAGATTCTCAAGAATCCACCATGGATTTTCTAAATTGAGTCAAGATTCAAGATTCCCAAGTCAAGGGCCTCAAGAACCCTCATTCAAAAGCACGAATAGAGTTCCAAAAGTGAAAGTTCATCCAAAGCTTCTAATTCAACGTATGTGGGGTTTTGAACAATGGTAACCCTTTCACCCTTGTGCCCAAAAAGCTTATTTACATCATGAATTTGCTGAAATCTATGGGGGTTTTACCAGAATTTGAATTGAGGTTTTTCACCCATTATTATGGAATGCATTACCTTGATATTTCCCTTAAATTGAGAGTTAAATGGCATGATTTCTACATATTTTCTTGAGTGTTTAGAGCTGGGTATAAACCCCATGATTTTACTCTTTGAGAAGCTAATATTTACAATGTTGAGGTATTGAAGCATATGACTGTATTGAGATTTCGAGATAAATTGCTAAAATTCCCAGATTTCCACATGATTTATGAATCTATATGCTATATATTATGCTTTAACTTGAGATTGAATTATGGCTTAGTAAATCCTATTTGAGACTTGTGAAATGATGAACTCTTGTGCTATAAGCACCCATGTTTTGTGTATTTTGAGATGATTGAGAAGTGAATTGACCTAATGGTCTGAAAGCTTTGAAATCCACTTCATAATATGAGATTATCGATTCAATTATTGGGTCTGTGGTGAACTATGAGATTATTCTAAAAGTGAATTTTTATGAGATGAGCGCAAATAATCTAAAGAGAGTAGTACTTAGCACCGAGCGGGTAAGTCACTATAGTTTCTTACCCTAAAACTACGTGCCACAGTAGGTTAGGCCTGAGGCCGAGTTAATGATGATTATGATTGGGCCCAAGGCACGAGTTTCATTTAGTGATCACTAGACCTAGGTGATACTCCTTGGCAAGAGTATGACGCTCCTTCACAACGTGGGGTCTTCTCCTTAAGAGGACAAAACGTTGGACTCCATGTAGCTCGTATAGTTTATGTCGGTTACGAGAACCTCCCTTGCTCTTTTAAACTTTGAAATTTAATACTTATTTTCCCTTTCTAAGAGTTATTTCCTAAATGGTGGAATTGCAAAGTTGTTCCCTAATTAAAGTGTTTCCTTGAGGTGGGTTATTTCCCTAAATGAAAGTATCTTCCCTTGATATAGTACTTTTCATAAAGCTTTGAGATAAGTTATTTCCTTGAACTAGAATACTTTTCTATTTGAGATAGAATGATTTTCCTAAAGTTTGAAATGAGGTATTTTCCTAAGGTGAATGAAATGTCATCAAATATGTTTCCAAGTCATATGATTCTGAATTCCAAGTATATGAGTTCTAAATAATTACAAAATATTGAGAATTGAAGAGGTTTTACTCTCCATGAGACATATGTATGAGTTGAAAGTATAGTTCAAAGTCCCTTAGCCTTTGGGTATTGAGAATAAGAGAAGATTACTGATTTTTAAGGCTAAAGAGCGATAACTCATGAGATTTGTGTTGCATGCCTTATTCTATATGATTTATAAGCTTTATATTTTATACTTGTTCAAGCCATGTGAGTTGTCTCATTTTGTATACATGATTTGATTGAAGAAGATCGGTACTATTTTTATACATATGCATTCACCCCTGCATACTCAGTACATTCCAAAGTACTGATTCATATATATATCTATGTGCTACATTATCTTATAATGTAGGTTCAGGTGCTTAATCCCAGCCTTATCCGTGATTCTTTGAGTACCTTGACTACGTTTTCTGCAGTGGTGAGTCCTCATGGTTCGAGGACCGATCTTCAGATATTTTCTGTATGTGAGAGACTATGTTTTATCTTTAGTTCATTTTGAGTCAGTTGGGGACCTGTTCCAATGGCTCTCTAGTTTTCAATTCGTAGAGGTTTTCTCATACTAGTAAAATTCTTGTGTTGTGTCAAGGGTTTGGTATTGTGGTTTTGTTGAGTTTTCTCTGTATTTTGGCCATATGGACCGAGTATTTTTCCCGTATTTCCTTTCATGTGATATGACTATGCCAGTGTTGAGTCTATTTCATCTTAAATTGAATATTATTGGTAGGAACCAGCTCTAAGGGTTAGCTTGAGTCTACTTATTGCCATTAGCACCATGTGACATATCAGGAGACCATTTTTGGTCGTTACATCAAGATTCTCAGTCGATTTGGCAAGGTAGCTTATGATCTTGAATTACCTTCAGATTTAGCCTCAGTTCATCCAGTCTTCCATGTCTCTTTGCTCAAGAAGTGCATAGGTGACCCAACAGTTGTAGTCCCTATTCAGAGCATAGATGTTCAGAATAGCCTCTCTTATAAAGAGATTCCAGTCGAAATCCTAGACTATCAAACTCGTAGACTAAGGAACAAAGAAGTCCCTCTAGTCAAAGTTCTTTGGCAAAATCAGTCTGTTTAGGGAGCTACTTGGGAAGCAGAAGTAGACATGTGTACCAAGAATCCTCACCTCTTTTGTGCTAACTCAGATCAAGATCAAGGTAACATTTCTCCTTAACCTTCTCAGTTTCATATTCAGATTTCAGTTACAAGCTTGGCATCCATGTCATGTTTAGAATTCCATTATAAACTTGGTATTGAATACCATTGCATATTCAGTCATGCATTCATATGTCAGTTCAGTTATATAATCATGCATCAAATATACATTCTCATTGTGATAACCTTAGTTCATCTGAACAATCAGTCATGCATTCATGAATCAGTTACACAAGCATTAGATATACATGTTCAGTATGATATATTCAGTTATCAGTCGTGTCAGTCATGAGATCATGTTCCAATTGTTCATGTTTGGTATGTACGTCAGTTTATATTCTCCTCTCTCACTCAGTCTCATTCGAGGATGAATGTTCTCAAGAGGGAGATATTGTCATACCCCGTACTTCTACCTAGCTTGAAATCATCCCAAGAATGTTAGAAACTTACTTTGAAATATGAATCCATTTTTGTACATGAGGAATTTTTTAGATTTTCACTTTTTATCATGTGAGAAATTGAATTAGCTTTCCAATGATACCAATTTCATTCAAATCCGGTATTGGTGTAAAGGGTTATGGAAGTTTTGCTCAGAGCTGTCAGAATCGTCCAGGTGCGACGGCCAGGTTGACAGACCGTCGATCTAGAGATGGACTGTCTCCTAGACTATCCCAGCAAAGGCAGTGAGTCAACATTCTGGATAAGGTGTGACGGAAAGGTTGACGGACCATCGAACTTGAGATGGACCATCGTCCAAGCCATCGTTATAAGGCAATTAAGTCTATTTTTGGTCCACGTATAATGGTTGAAATGACAGACCGTCGAGCCAGGGATGGACCATTACACGAGCCGTCGTACATCCTGTTTAGTCATTTTAAAGTTATTTTTAAAGGGGCTTTTTGGTCTTTTACCACCCATTTATATACCTAGTAATATCCGACCAAGGCTCCAAAATTCATTATTCTTCCACAATATTAAAACTAGGGTTTTCTCCCTAAGAGCAATCCTTAAGCAAAAAAATTCAAATCTTCTTCAAGAAACTAAGATATTCAAATTCTTCAAGTTCAATAACTTCAAGAAAGTCACTACCCAGGTATGCATAGTGTTCATTCATGGACTCCTTTCGTCCATGAAGCCTAAGAATCTCTTTTCAAAGATCAAGTGTATAGATTTTTATGAATTTCATGTTGGATTTGTTTTTGTTCATGTTGATAATGACCAATTGAATTCTATTCCATGTTTAGTGTTAAATCATAAGTGGAATTGATTATTATAGGTGTAGTTTCATGTGAATCCATGATTAAACCCTTGAATGGTTAAATCAGAGTTGAATCTTGATGTTTACTTGTTGTGTGATGTTGTCTACATATACCATGCTCACCATGTGTTTGATTAAAATCCTATGTGAAGAAAAAGTGCCCTACTAGTATGATAGTATGAAATCCCCATTTATGTACAAGTTTTTGTATATCAATTGTTTGATGAAATGCCTTAATAAATGAATCGGGGGTTGTGATATTGGTCATTTATTCAAGAAAGTCTTGCTATGTCAATTTCTTTCCATTGAGTCCTGGGGGTACTTGTACCCGACAATTATTTGTATGCCTAGAGCCAATATCATGTTTTCAACATACTCTCAGTCAAGCCATGTTCAGTAGAATTTAGTTAGTCTCATGATTTAGGAAAACTCAGTAATCTCAGTAAATCTCAGTCAGTTATCAGATCTCAGTAATATTCCATCAATCAGCGGAATTCAGTTAGCTTAGTCCAGTCAGTTCAGTTAATCATGTTCAATGTCTATCCAGATGGGAGTAGAAATTAGCATCGAGCGAATCTAAGGATGGGAACCCACCAGTTATGTGAGGGTGTGATTCTTAGAAGCAATCCTTGCATTCCAGAACTACGTAGCCAGTGTAGGTTGAGATATCATAGCCTGTTATATGAGGGTAGATGTGGTGGCTTAACCTGTTATATGAGGGTTCCCACTGTTCTCACTAGAGTTACCTACTATATAAGGGTTACTCATAGATTATCCTTACTAGTGGCAAGGTATTAACACCCTTCCAATTGGGGTTATAGATTAGACCCCAACTCAGCTTTATTGCATTATTTAGGGCATGTCAATTAGATGACTACTTCCCACAGTTACAGTTATAGAACTCAAGACTGTCTGATACAGTCATTCTGTCTCTATACAAAACTCAGCTAGCTCCACCAGATTCAGGACTGTCAGATACAGTCACTTATGTTATCAGTTATATCAGACATTAGAACTCAGTTATCAGTCATATTAGTCATCAGTAAATTCATGTTGTCATGATTTTAGTTACAGTTACTACGTATTCATGCATGTATTCTCACGTTCATATTAGTCAGTTAGTCAGTATTGTCCATGTATATAAACCCCATGTATTCAGCCTACCTCACATCCATACTAGTATATTCAAAGTACTGATGCATTTGCGCTATGGTGTTTTATATCATAAGTTCAGAAGCACAAGCTCCGGAGCATCAGTAGCATTCTAGTCTCCACAGTCAGAGTTAGCAGTGAGTCCTCATCCTTCGAGGACTTGACCATTACTTTATTATCTTATTAATTAATTTATTAGTTGGAGTTAGTTGGGGACATGTCCCATCAACTCCTTATTCAGACAATTCAGTCAGTTAGAGGATTTTTAGACTATCATGTTCAGATAGTTATTTCAATTGTTTTAGGTATTTCATACCCCATCCAGATGTTGTATTTTTATCAGTTATGTTACAGTTTTGAACCTTATGGCCTTTCAGTCTTTATTTCCGCAATCATTCAGTATATTATGCAATGTTCAGGTATAGATATCAATCATGGGTTAGCTTGTGGTCATTCGAGGTCATGATCATCGTGTAGCATTTCGGGAACCAGATTTGGGGCGTTACACGAAGCCTTTTAGATGTGCAATTTCCTGCTGAATATATTCAGTATTTTTTTATTTAGCCTTAAGCTAGGACTGACATTGTTATTTCAAATGTCCATCTCTTCCATAGTGAGTGCACAGGATTTTTTGCCCTTTGCTTCTACCATAATAAGCTGCCTTTTCTTTAAACTCAACAGGTTAGAGTTCTACGTGATATCCCAAACTTCTAGCATCATTGATATCTTGACTGGTCAGATTAGAGAGTATCTGTGAATAGGCAGTTCATTTAAGAGATTTGTTCAACTCTTCTCCTAGGCAGACCAGGTCCTTCTTTAACTCTTCATTCCTATGTAGGGTTGTCGTAAGATGTTCTTGAGAATACTTCAACCTTTCTTCAAGATCAATTTGAAACCAAGAAGCTTCTCTCTTTCCTTTGTTATCTAATTGACTTCCCTTCTTCAGATTACTCACCAGTATTAGATTTTTAGATTTTATCTTTGTGAACAACTCTTCAGTTTTAGAAATTTTAAGAGTTAAAGTAATCAACTCTTTCTTGTAATTCTCTACTTTTTATTCAAAGGCATTCTTCTGAGCAGTTAGTTCATATACAGAGTCAATCAAGACACTAGTAAGCCTTTTTATCTTTCTAGCAATATATTATCTAGATTCTCCTTAATATCAGAAAGAGTAACCTCTTTTTCATCCTCTGTGTTTGCCATGAATGCAAACAGGGAGTCATAGATAGCTAGACTTTTTTCCACTGCTAGCATAGAAATGTCTCCAGTCATTTCATCTTCACCTTACTCACAGGAAGAGTCCTTCCATGCTTCCAGAGCTTGCTTTACAGCATATTCAAATGCTGCCTTCCTTCTTGATTTATTAGTGACCTGGTACCTGTTCTTTCCTTTTTTACCAATAGTCTTAAGGTAAGCCTAATAATCCACTTTGTGCATGGGACAGTCCTTAATGAAATGCTCAGGACTTCCACATTTGTGACAAACCTCAACATTGCCTTCTCTTTTGTTGTTGCTTCTTCTCCTTTAGAACTGACCACTCTTCTTCATGGGACTAACAATTTTTTTTCCAGATAGGCAACCTCAGTATCACCTTCATCTGGATCGTGTTTGGAAGATATTAATACTATGGATTTTTCTCTTCCTGCTTCCTTCTTCTCTAGTCCTTATAGCTTCTTGAGCTCATGAGTCTTTAGGTTTCCAATGAGTTCATCTATTGTGAGGGTCTTGAGATTCCTTGCTTCAGTTAGGGTATCCCCTTTTCTTTCCCAGTACTTAGTAAGAACACCAAGAATTTTTCTCACTTGATTGTATACTGGAATCACTTCTCCCAAGCAATGAAGCTCATTTGTGATTGAAGTGAATCTTGTATGCATTTCTTGGATAGTTGTTTCTTCTTTCATGGTGAAGGTTTCATACTGCGAAGTTATCATGTCTACTTTTGAATCCTTCACATCAGTAGTACCTTTATGTGCAATCCTCAAGTAGTCCCAAATCTTTTTAGAATTTTTACTAGATAAGATCATGTTGTATTCATCAGGCCTTATTCCATAGACAAATAATTTCTTGGCCTTGTAGTTTTTCTCAATCTTCCTTCTATTTTCGTCGTTGAATTCCCTTATGCTTTTGATAGCCATTTCTATAACATCTCCTTATTTAAATTCTTTTACAGGTACATGAGGAACATCAAGAATAATGTTCATTAGCTCACTGTCCTCAGCCATAATGAAGTCAAACATCTTATTTTCCACCACCTGTGGTATTGTCCTTTGAATCTAGGTGGTCTAGTGGTTGATTGCCCTTCTTCTAGATTAGGTGGAGCTAACATGCTAACCAAGACACTCTAGGTGTGAACATTTTAGAGTGACCCCTCTTTGATGCCAATTTTTGAACCCTTGGGGGTTGCACCACACAGTGAGGGACCAGGTCCCTCAAAATCAATCATAGGCAAACAAACATTAAAGTGCAGGAAAACAAGAAGAAGTGCAGAAAGAGTAAAAATACAAGATTTTTATGTGGAACCCCAGGAAGGAAAAAACCTCGCCTTGCCCTCACAAGCACCAAAGAAATCTACTATAATTAACCTCCTGATTATATCCTAGATTTCAGCCTAACTTTAGGCTCCTTTCTCTTATAGCAACTCTACTACAAACTCTTCTTGGTAACACTATCAAGAACCTCTCTACTAATTAACTCTAATCAACAACTAGCTTAGGATACTCTACCTAAGAACCTCTCTCAACAAAATAACAAGAATTACTCTTATAGCATGAGTAATTCTTTTAAAAATCATCACTCAAGAACAATTTTCAATTTAAGCTCTCATAAAGCTAAGAACTTGGGCAGTGTTAGAACTGGAATTATGCTGCCGCTCTTCACTCTTTGTATTTGCAAAAACCAATTGATGAAGAGGAATCTCTTTCCTTTTATAGATGAGTGATGATTAGGGTTAAAAGATCATTAGACCATCTTTCATAATCAGTACAAAATAGCATCTGCAAGTTTACTACACAAGAGGACAAAACTGTGCAGACAACACGTGCCAGTTGTACTGTATCTTGCACCTCCAGGGACCTGGTCCCTTGCAATTAACTTCTCATCATCAAAACTATATATAGAAAGATGATATAATCAATGAAAAATAATGAGAATAAGGTTTTTAATAATGATCCTAAGTGGAGGTGACTAAAATTATTATCGAAATGCCGAATTAAACAATAAAATTAAAAAGATATTGAGAAACAAGAGATGAAAAGTGAAGAAAGAAAGGCTCAATTGAACAATAATTAAGCCAAGGGGAAAATAAAACTCAATCAAATGCACGAGAAATTAAATTAAATCCACAAAATGATAACTCAATGACCAATCAAGCGAAGAAGATAACACACGCAATTCGGGAATCCATCCTAATCACTCAATCTAAGCTAAAAATGGAATTGAACCCAATTACTACCCTAACCTAGAGTAACTAAATATCAAGTCTATTCAAGACAATTCAATCATAAAAAATCTAGCTAATGAAAATGTCTAAGGCAACTATTTATTGTCATTACCTTTACAAAAATAGCCTATTACAAAAATAAACCAAAAGTGACTACTTTACAAAAAAACCCACAAGGGACCTTCTTAATTGCCCAAATGGCATCTTGATTGCTTATGACCTTGTGTATTTGTTTCTTCATGTATTTGTTCGGCCTCCAAGCTACCATTCATATGTGAAAGACCTTCATAATGTGCTTCAAGCTACCCATGCTCGTATAATCCTCTTCTTCTTCAAAAAGATTCGTCCTTGAATACAAACCTTGCAAACACATAAAAAGGACAAACAACCAGACATTCCTCATAATATGAGGGTTAACACAAGGGTTAACAATAACACATCTATCACCATGCTAAGGGTGTACATACTTAGCATATAACCAAGTATTTAAATGAGTCACAAATGGCTTATAACCCAACAAAACAAGAGATACTTGGCTACATAAGAAACATTGATAAAGGGATAAATCAAACAAGCCATGATATTTAGAAAATAATACATGTAAATCCTCAATGGTTCTACATTTTGAAAAACACACATTTTTATTTAAGTCAATTAACACATGATAGCCCACATAGATAAGAATCATGTCATAAACAAGGTCATCCCAAGTTAAGACTCCATCAAATGCACTAGCTATTTTCAAGAATGGATTACACCCAATTCATCACTGGGGTCAAATACAAAGGTATTCCCCATATAAATTGGCAAATATATCTTATTCAAATCCATAAGATCTAGAAATAACACCAAGCAATAATCACATAAGAGAAAAGAAATGTTACTACTATACTTATCACCATCCACACCAACAACCTTAATCATAACTTGCTTGTTATTTGCACCAAGCATATCATCGCTAATGCCACTATTCAACTCATTACTGAGGTCAAAGGGAAAGGAAATCCATAAACAAGGGTCAATCATACACCTATTTTCCCAATTGGAACTTTCACTCTAACACAACATATTCCACTCAAAGGAAACAGTATCACTTATGCAAACAAATAGTATAGAAAGGTGCTACTTAAATAAACTTCATCCAAGGTGTGCCTACATATAGAATCACCCTTTAATCCACAAGAATTAATACCTTGATCAAGTATGGGATTACACAAAAATGAAAGGGTTATTAGAGAAAATACACCAGCTTCTTTTTTACCACTAACCCCTTCACTAGACATATTATCATCTTCCATGAAGAGACTTTTCTCTTAAAAAAGTATGTCACCATACCATAATGGATTCTCAGTCACTTGGTAGCCTTCAATAGGGGCTACACTACTATCATGACAAGACACACCACTATACATTTCACCTTCATTAATCATGTCAACCTAAAACAAGGTATAATAGTTAAAAACATATTTCACTTCAAAATCCTTATGAAAAGAACAAGGAATGGTATAACAACTAAAGGATTCATTATTTAGGTGAAATGACTTCACATGACTATCTACATTACCAAATATATCAATGCTAACAGTAAATTGAGGTTCCTTAAGTTCATCACAAAAATCCTCATTTAGTGGGTCATCATTACACATGGGTTGGTCAACACGAATATCAACTTATAATAAAGTATAAATCAAAGTATATGCATCAACACTAGGTGAAAACAAACTGATCTTACTAGAAGAATCAATTCGGTCATCAATAAGGTCAACTAGTGTATCCACATTCTCAACATGCATACTATCCAAACATGGAAAAGAATCAAATGACAATGTACTATCATTCAAGGAACAAATGTTAACACTAGGTGAACATAAATTGATCTTACATGAATAATCGATTCAGTCATCAATAGGATCAACTAGTGTATGAACACTCTCAACAGATACATTATCACTATATGGAAAATAATCATTAAGCTCACATAAAAATAAGTTACCACTTACAGTCAATTGGCTACTAGTCACAAAATAATTTTTTACTTTTAACAAAGTGTAAGATTTAGCTTTGTTACCTCAAATCTCACATGAATTACTATCTTCACTTTGGTTTAGGTCATTAGAGCATAAATGCCCTTTTGGGAATATTTTTAGCGCCTTATGATTCTTTATTGATAGAGGTGTCTCACTATGCTTGCTTTCAAGGATACCTACAAAAGAATCAAGACAACAAGAAAAGAAATAGAGGTTACAAATGTTAGTATAAGGTTGTGACAACCCTCTCACATCACTCCTCAGAATATCTCCTTTTTTCACTCTAGAGTTATTATATATCACACCCTTACTCTTCTCAGTCTCTTGTCGCTTAATTTTATTAGAGTTAGGACAAGTGCCAAGAATCCCTTGCGAAAGGTTTGGAGATCCTTCATCTATAACTTCTACTTTGGGTTGCTTAGGGTAACCTTTATTTCATTCATTGTATCCTCTTCAAACACATTTACACAAGGAGTAGCTTGTTTTACTTTCAACTCATTAGAGACCATTTGATAGATCTTATCAAGAGTTATTAGCATGGAAACACATAATTTGTTCACCCTCAAAGTATTATCAATTTGGAGTGGTTCATTTGTAATTTTTGTTTCATGAATTTGCCTTTCTCGATTATACACACCTTGAAATAATGAGTTTTCTCTACTTTTATGCGCCATTGATCCTCCCACCCTTCATCCAACATCATTACCATATGGAGAACTAGTCACATTAGAATAAGGATAAGAATCAAAACTTCTTGCACTATAAGAAGTAGGGAATGTTCTTCTAACTGTGGTCCGCAAAATGTCTTCAAATTAGTTCCACCCACACATCTATACCTTCTCGACTAGGATAGTAAGTTTCACAAGATGAAGAAGGAAATTCATGCCCACAACTCCTCTTTCTATCACAATCATCCTCAAAGAATTCACAAGATACATGGGAGAAAGAATCGTACCTCGCATCATCTTCATCACCATGGTGTGTAATATGAGGAAAACTCATACCCTTTATCTTTACCATCAAATTCATCATAAGATACTTTTTTTCCTTCATGATTATCATGAAATCCATAAGCTCCATGCATTTCATATTCGTCTCCGGCATAGTAATTCTCATCACCATGTTGATCGTAATCTCTTAGACCATCATATCCTTCATAATATTAACCATCATACTCATGAACTTCATTACTTTCATAATCACTCAAAGAACCCTTATATGGCTCATCATCACTGCTACTCATAGTTTATGTCACTACAAGTGTAGCTACTAATGTCATCTCCATAATAATCCAAGGATATGGATGACATTCTCCCTTATATAACCTTTTATACCTACAAAACTAGCAAATAAGTTAAAGACAAAAGCCTCAAGTCACTCTTTATATGAACTCTCAACTCACCTTCTAGGTCTTCTTTTCCAAACTGATAGTGCTACTAGCTTACTCAATCAACTCAAGGTTATCTATGTTTGTGGAGGAATGGATCCTTGTAACTCTTGAAAGAAGGACAACTCAATTAAAAATTAATGAACTTGAATCAAGAAAATTAACAACAAAATAAAAAGAGAAACACACACAAAGAAAACCACAAGAAAAAATCTAGACTCAAAGAACTTGATAGTATTTAGTATGGTAATCTAGTAATTAAAATCAAGTTATGAAGAAAAGAAAGATAGAATTAATTAAAAAAAACTAATTTACCAAGATCTGGACTTTAAAAAAAATATTTAGAAAGAAATTTGATTGAAATCCATAGACAAAATTCTTGAAAATTTCCTCAAAATTGAAGGAAATAGCTTAAAATTGATTATTTCCAGCTCTGGAGATGCATTGAAGGGGTCTGGAGTCGTGGCTAGGGTGTTGGAGTTGTACTGGCAGGCAGAAGCCATATGTAAAGCTGGCTGGAGGTCGAAAGTCATTTATGGAATTCGGCTCGGGTGCGGAAGCCGTTTCATACGCGCCCAAGCCGAAAAGAAAATGACTCACATATGGGAGTTGGGCTGACACGAGACAGTTGTCCTCACTGATGCAATGTTGACGTACGCGCGGACGCCGAACAATTGGCAGCATCCCTTTGGGCACTGAATAATACCCTTCCTTTTTTAAAAAAAAACATATATTTTGAACTTCTTTGGGACTACACACACTTTAACACCTTATCTTTCTTTTCCATTTTGGATCAAACACCATCTTTTGAAGAATCTTCCTCAACAATATATAAATTTATGAAGAACACCAAGAAAAACATGAATTTAAAAAAATTCATAACATCTTTGTTCTAATTCCAAATTCGATAAATTTTTCACTCATGCACTCATTTCAACACCATGAATAATTCTCAATAACTTTTAGCTATTAATTTCAAGACAAAAATAAACCCACTTGCATTTTTTTCAAACCTTGAAGAATACCATGAACACCAAAATTGACCCTTAGGAAATTTAGCTCCTCTTGCCTCCAAATTTTAGGTCCGAGCTCTAATGGACTAGGAACACAAACCCCAATACAATTGAACCTCTAATTTTGCCTCAATCAATAAACCCATTTCAACTTCTTGAAACTTTTTCAAGCTCAATAATGGTGAAATTTCCACATTATTCTAAGTCAAACTAAATTTCAATTCTAGACCCTTAAACACTAGAGAAACATTAATCTAGTGTGGGAAACAAAAACTAAATACAAATCACGTGATTTTTTAAAAAAAGTTAACCCAATTTTTTCAGAAACAATTTTCAAACTTATGAACTTAGAATTAAGAATTATTGAAACAAGTCTTTATCCTAAGCTCTTATATCAAAATGATAGTGATCCTAGTCAGAGGTGACTAAATTGATATCGAAATGTGAAATTAAACAACAAAATTAAAAGGGTGGTTAAGAAACAAGAGGTAAAAAGTGAAGAAAGAAAGGCTCAATTGAACAATAATTAAGCCAAAGGAGAAAGAGAAATCAATCAAATACACAAGAAATCAAATTGAATCAACAAAATAATAACTCGATGATCAATCAAGCGAAGAAAATAACACAAGTAATTCAAAAATTCATCCTAATCACTCGATCTAAGTTAACAATTAAAATTGAATACAAATACAACCTTAATCTAGAGTAACTAAATATCAAGTCTATTCAAGACAGTTCAATCATCTAAAATTTAGTTAATGAAATGGCTAAGGCAACTATTTATAGTCATCGCCTGTACAAAACTAGCCTATTACAAAAATAATCCAAAAGTAACTATTTTATAAATAACCCACAAGGGACCTTCTTAATTGCCTAAATGGCATCTTGATTGCTTATGACCTTATGTATTTATTTCTTCATGTCTTTCTCTGGGCTCCAAGCTATCATCCATAAATAAAATCTCCTCCTAATGTTCTTCAATCTAACTATGCTAGTATTAATTTTGGAGCTTATCCAAATTCAAATGGTGAAAAACCCTCAAGAGTAACCCAAATACAAAGCTCAAGGTCCAAAAATGGTGAAAATAAATAAAAGAAGGATTATGTACAACAACTGTCATGTATTAGCTAAATGGACTCTTAAATAGCTACTGCTACAATGGCTACCGCATAAACGATGTTTGGCCACTTAAGCAGTCTTAGGAATCCAAAGCAGCTAACGCTTAAGCGGTCCTGGCTGATTAAGTGGTTGCACCAAATATCATTAAATTCTGATTTTGGTGCAAGCCTATCAAGCTCCGATCGCACCTTTGGGGTTTGATCGATACCTCACAGAGACAGATCATACATACTATCAGGTTAATTTGGACGTTTTAAGGTAATGTTGAATTTTTTTAAAAAAATATTATTTTCACAAATTTAACCCTCGAGACCTTTTTTTACAATTTTTAAATTAAAGGTCGAAATGAGATGTAAAATATCCAAATCCGAACCAACTTCGCTACTAATCCAAATTTGATATTTTGGATCTACTACATAGTTTATTTTTCCATTCGATAGTAAGAATAATGAACACTAACTGAAGTCAACTATATATCTTCTCAAGCCTCTATAAACCACAAACTCGCACAAATCATTTTGAATCACATCAAATATTGTGTCATCCATCTCCAAACCTCAAATTAACATGTTGTAATTATAAAAAATAAAAAAATGATCAAAACACAAAAAAAAATTCATAAATTCAGGTCATTACAATTTTGCATCTAATTCTTTATTCTTTTCAAATAAAATTGTATTTAATTGCAATCCCCCATGAAATATATCTGGTATGTCCCCACAAAATTATTACTAGAACAATTAATAGAAGTGAAGAAAAGTAGTGCATCACTAGTTTCATGAGGTATCTGTCATTAATACTGGGATAGTGAATGACATGAATAATCACGAAATCAGCTAAAGCAAGTACAAATGCTATGTATCACATTGATTTTTGTGTATAGATACATAAGAATAATGTATTTGACTGAAAATATGATAAAAAAAAATATGCATCAGAATTTTTTTGTGTTACTGATACATAAAACTAATGTATCAAAATGAGATTTATGTTACTAATATACAAGAATTTAATTTTTGTGTACAAATATATATATCATGTATCCGATTGAAAATATGACCAAAAATATGTATCAAAATAATTTTTTGTGTTACTAATAGATAAGACTTATGAAGAATGAGATATGTTTTACTGCTATGGTGTGTTTGGCGATTGGGCCTGTCTTTCAGTATTTTTCACCAAAATCGGTGTGGAGGCTGGCGAGGTGGCTTTATGATGATCCATTCATGATGATGGGAGTATGTGCTTTGGATATAATTGAAATGAAGAATGTTATCAGATTTAGGTTTTTTAATGGAGGTTGTTGTAAGTGGGTATGTAGAGAGATAATTTTGCTAGTCAAGGGAGAAGAACATAGGTCTCTATTGATGGGTGTGTTTTAGTTGATGAAGAAGATGACCTAAGAATATTACCCAAATTTTTTTCTGACTATCTCACCTATGTATTAGTTATGTATCGAAAAATGATGTATCTGATCCTTAGTAATGTGTTCAGAACTTCAAAATCTGAAATTTTATGTAGTTTTGAAAAGAGTGGGGATAGGTTGCGATTATGTACAAAATAATTTGGATTTGTGATTGACCTAAGTTTAGCCATGTATCATTAATTGTACTTTAGGGATAAATAATGATAACTTATAGTCAATTCTTGTCCCTCTCATCTCTCTCGCCTCTTTTTCACTTTCTCTCTCACTCTCTTTCATTACTTTTTCTTTTCTTTTTTTTTCTACTCTTTTTGATACCTTTTATTTAAAATAAAAATTGTTCTTCTAATTGATTTTCTATTTAAAAAAAACAAATATTATTTTTTAGCATTTATTTTTTCGTCCACAATATGATAAAGATAGTTAAAGATAAAGGGTTGATTTTGCTTTACCTTTCCAATTTTTCCTTAGTAATTAGATAAATGAAGATTGTATAGGATGTGCATAGAAATTGTATAATTGTTGTATACAATATGTATCCGTGTATATATATATAGATATATAGATATATAGATATAACATGTATCAATATAATATCTATCTATCTATATATATATATATATATATATATATATATATATATATATACATACATACATACAGTTTTACTGCATGTGCCTCGCACGTGTAATGTTTGATTATTTAAAATTAAATAATTTTTTCTATTGTGGAGACTTTTAATAAAATGTAAAAAGTTTAAATCACTTTTCAAAGATCCTTCACACTTTAACATAATAATGTAAACATAAATTTTAGTGTAAGCACATATATATTTTACTACAAGAATTTCAAGTGATTGATGGATCATCACTTTTGGGTTTCCACTACTCATTCAATGAATTACATAATTGTTCAACTCATTTAGATATAGAGGAGGAGCTCTTCTTACTCATACATGTAAATTGCAAACACTTTCATTAGCACAAATGCAGTAGCCAAGGCCAAATATATTTCCTGCTAAAGAAGGCTTCCGAGAGATCTGGTCCAAGAGAGTGGACAGTTTTCCTGCTCACTTCCATGCATGTTCAAATAGTTTGAGGAGCATCCCATTTTGCCAAATTCATATAGCTTTAGAACGTCCTGTAACCATAAAACGGATTATATAAACTTGAACAATCTTATACATAAACAATCCTATCCATAATCTTTGTATTATTCAGGAACGTTGAACTTAATGATTTTCACATACACATAATAACAGTAATTCAATAAAGAATTACTTACCTGAATTCTCCATGGTTTTAGCGGAAGCAAAAGCGTAATAGCAGAAGCACTGAATTGTTTCTCTCTCTTTACCTTACTTTCAAAATAATTGTGATGGAGCTTATTCTTCTTTTGACAGAGAAAGGACCCCTTTTATAATGGGAATAGTCAGTTATGTTTTCATGTTCCATCAATGTGATTGGTGGATACAATCATTATCCTACTAGGAGTCAGTAATTATGGATACAATCCTACTAGGAGTCAGTAATTATCCTACTAGGTAACTTTCTATATAGATTAAGGATTTAACTTATTCAATTATTATTAAACCAATAAATAAATTAATTATGTGGGCCATAGAAATTTACATTCTCCTACTGGTCACATACAATGTTAATTTAATGGTTTGATAGGTACGTCAATCATGTGCACTATTAACGTTAAATCCAACATCATTTGTCATCGTTAAATAAATCAACTAAAATGAGTCATGGCGATTGTACGTCACTTTACTTGATATAGTTCCTTCCATGTACTACACTATTAGTCTATTACCTAACATAACTTTTCAAATACATAATGGGTCCAACGGTAATACTTAGAATACTTTATCTAAGTCAGAACCTGTTATCATCATTCACAATATTATGTATACAAGAGAAAACAGGTAACAACAGAATCATATATAATTTGATCTCAAAGTGTCAATTACATAAACATAATAAAGACTTTACGTAAAATCATTCATTGCTATTAATAAGACCCATTCTTTCAACATGTTCAACAAATATTTTGGGCGGTAATCCTTTCGTCAAAGGATCAACAATCATAAGCTTAGTGCTAATATTTTCAATTGACACTTTATGTTTTTAGACTTCTTATTTAACCAAAAAGTATTTCAATTCCATATGCTTAGCACCTTTTTAGTACTTATCATTTTTAGAGAAGAAAACTACGGCAGTATTATCACAATAAATTTTCAGTGTCCTGTTTATATTGTTGACTAGTCCAAGTCCTAAAATAAAATTCCGCAGCCAATTAGCCTGGACTATGGCCTCAAAGCATGCCATAAACTCAGCTTCCATAGTGGATGCATCTATAACAGACTGTTTCGCACTCCTCCATGATATTGCTCCTCCACCTAACAGAAACAGATATCCAAATGTGGATTTTCTTGTATCCACACAACTAGCATAATTTGAATCTGAATATCTAACTGCATTTAGATGATCAGATCTTCTATAAGTGAGCATATGATCTTTCGTTCCTTGTAAGTATCGTAATACTTTCTTTGCAGCCTTTCAGTGATCCATTCCAAGATTACTTTGATATCGACCCAGCATTCCAACAGTAAAAATGATGTCTGATCTTGTACATGTTTGGGTATACATAAGACTCCCAACTATTGATGCATAAGGAATATCTTTCATTTGCTTTCGTTCTAAGTCATTCTTTGGACATTGATTGAGACTAAACTTATCTCCTTTCTGAATTGGAATGGGACTTGATGAGCATTTTTCCATTCTAAATCTCTCTAATACTTTATTAATATAAGTTTTCTGAGATAATCCTACCAATCCTTGTGATCTATCTCGAAATATTTCTATTCCAATCACATAGGATGCCTCACCCATATATTTTATTTCAAAGTTATTAGAGAGATATTTCTTGGTATCATGAAAAAAATCAAGATCATTAGTAGCAAGCAAGATGTCATCAACATACAAGACTAACATAATAAACTTACTTCTACTGACCTTCAGATATATACACTGGTCAACAATGTTTTCCTTAAATCCAAAGGTGACAATCGTTTCATTAAACTTAAGATACCATTGTCGGGAAGCTTTCTTAAGTCTGTATATTGACTTCTTAAGTTTACACACCACGTGTTCCTTTTCTTTAATAGAAAACCCCTCAGGTTGATTCATATAAACTTTTTTCTCCAAATTTCTATTCAGAAAGGTTGTTTTCACATCCATTTGATGTAGCTCTAAGTCATAATAAGCAACCAAGTCCATTATAATTCTGAGTGAATCTTTTCTAGAGATAGGTGAAAATATCTCTTTATAGTCAATGCCATCTTTTTGAGTGAAACCTTTGCTAACAAGTCTGGCCTTGTGACATTTGATGTTGCTAGTTGAGTCGCATTTGGTCTTAAAGATCCATTTACACCCAACTCTTTTGCAACCTTCGGGTAATTCAACAAGGTCCCAAACTTCATTCTGTTCCATAGATTTTAACTCATCTTTTATAGAATTTACCCATTTATCAGAATTGTTGCTTTTAATGGCTTGTGAAAATAAAACTGGATTATCATCAATTCCCAAGTCAATTTCTGACTCATGTAGATATACCAAATAATCATTAGAAATAGCAGATATTCTTTGTCTTTGAGATCTTCTTAATACTACTTCTTATGGTTCATCTACTACAGGTTCATCAATTATGGATTCATTAGTAAGAATATTAATTTGTTGTTCTTGTTGATTAC
Source organism: Capsicum baccatum var. pendulum (assembly GCA_030864225.1). Classification (NCBI taxonomy): domain Eukaryota; kingdom Viridiplantae; phylum Streptophyta; class Magnoliopsida; order Solanales; family Solanaceae; genus Capsicum; species Capsicum baccatum. The sequence goes on from CM061556.1 coordinate 120,268,025, forward strand.
TTTGTTGTGCAACAGCTTCAGGAACAACAAATTTAAAAGAAGTATAGGGTAGAGAAATTTTCACCCTAAATTCTTTAATTTCCACATTACGTGGTCCTTCACTCCCACTAACTTCGCCATTCTCAATGAATCTAACATTTCCAGTTTCAACTATTCTCGTGCTATGATTAGGATAGTAAAATCTATACCCATTTGATTTTTCTGGATAACAAATGAAGAAACCACTGATTGTTCTTGAATCCAGTTTTTTTTCTTATGGATTGTATACTCTAACTTATGTTGGGCAGCCCCAAACATGCGGATGCCTCAAACTAGGTTTCCTACCAGTCCACAGTTCAAAAGGTGTCTTTGGGACTGCTTTACTAGGAACCCTATTTAGCAAGTATGGCAGTCCTTAAAGCATACATCCATAACAAAGGAGGTAAAGATGAATTACTTAACATACTCCTAACCATATCCATAAATGTACGATTACGCCTTTCTGCCACACCATTTTGTTGTGGTGTGCCAGGCATTGTGTATTGATCATATATGCCACGCTTTTCGAGAATTTAGTAAATGGACCTGGGTGTTGTCCACTTTCATCATATCTTCCATAATATTCACTACCTCTATCAGACCTGATTATTTTCACCTTTCTATTTAGTTGTCTTTCAACCTCAGTAATAAATACCTCTAAGGTATTAATCGCTTGAGATTTTTCATGCAACAAATAGATATATCAATAACTTGAAAAGTCATCAATAAAAGTGATAAAATATTTTTCTTTATTAAAAGATGTGATATCAAAAGGACCACATATATCAGTGTGTATAATTTCAAAAAACTGTGTGCTTCTTGTGGCTCCTTTCTTTGTGTATTTTGTTTGTTTTCCGTTAATACAATCAACACAAATATTAAGGTCAGTAAAATCTAAATCTGGAAGAATTTTATTCTTAACTAATCTTTCCAACCTTTCTTTAGATATGTGACCTAAACGTTTATGCCACAAGTAAGCAACTTCATTTAGTACCAACATTATGATGCAGAGTTAAGAGTGTTTTGGCAAAAAAATTATCAAGATTCAGTTTGTATAAATTATCACAAAGAGTACCGGTACCAATGAGATAATTATGCTTAAACAAACTAAAACATCCATTACCGAAATTAAAAGAATATCCAGTCTTATCCAACTTAGACAAAGAAACTAAATTTCTCAAAAGAGAAGGAACATAAATAGTTTCTACTAAATCTAAGTGACGTCCAGTATCGAGAATAAGACGATAAGTCCTAAAACCTTCAACTGGAGCCTTCACTCTATTCCCCATGTAAACAAATCTTTCATTTTTATTTATGGTTTGGATTTTAAGGAATCCCTGCATAGTATTAAAAACATAAACAGTACAACCAAAGTCGATCCACCAAGTATTATAAGGAACTTCAGTTAAATTTGATTCGAGACATGTAAAAGCACAAGGCTTACCTTTCTTCTCAAACCATGCCTTACGTTTCAGGCAATCTTTCTGAAAGTGTACATATTTTTCACAGAAATGACACTTTCCATTCTTGTTCCCTTTCTTATGTACTTGAGATGAGGACTGATTAAGATTAAGCTGTTTTTGTTGTCCCTTACCATGCTTCTTTCCTTTCTTTTAAGTTCCTTGATGATTTACATAATTAATGGAGTGGGTTCCTTGATTCTTTAGCCTCGTTTCCTCTTGAACCAACATACCATGCAATTCATGCACGTTTCATTTTTTTCATGGTGTTGAAGTTCATTTGGAAAGGACCATACTCAGACGATAATGAGCTGATAATGAACTGCACAAGGAAATTCTGTTCCACTTCCATTCCCAATGACTTAAGTCTTGCTGTTATGTTTTTCATTTCAATGACATGCTCATGCATAGTACGTGAACTATCAAACTTCATGGTGGTCAAAGTACCCATTAGTGTCCCAGTAAGAGACTTATCAGCAGATTGGGAAGACTCTTCCACAAGTTTCAGAAGTTCTTTTGCGCTTTTAGTTTTAAGAAGAGTATTCTTAATATTGCCCGCAATATTCATTCGCATGAACATTAGGCCTAATCTGTTAGACTGATCCCAGTGCTTATAATAGGACTTTTCTTCATCACTTCTAGCTTTAGTAATAACAGTTGGCTTTTTAGAGTAAAGTTCAGCATCAAGATCTAAAACTCCAAGATGGAATTTGATCTGTTCGCACCAATCTGAAAAGTTAAGTCCAATTAAAGTCGTGACAGAGGCAGAGTGCGAATGAAGGGCAAGTACTGAAAATAGAATATGCTCATTTGTTAATGCTTTGAGTTATCAGATTAAACACATTATCAAATTCAGAAATAATTTACTTAAATGTATATTGATGTTCTCCTTTGGGCCAAACATCAAAATACAACTTTAAACATAATGATGCTTAAAATATATTTAACACAAAATGATAATATTTAATGCATCAATTAATAATATTTATCATCTTTGGATAAATAAATAAAACTAACGATACATCAAAACTATCTCTTTAATATTTATTGGTCATAGGAACAAACAATCAACCTTTGGGTGATCCACAAATGTCTTATGACCAAAAATTTAATTTACCCATAATTATTAGATCAATTATAAGCATCAAGATTAATGGGTAATTAATTTAAACTTTGACCTTTATTTTGGAATTAATTTCATAAAGATTCGACCACTTTGGTGATTAATGAATCTTAGATATATGATTCCAAGTTATATTAAGAAACAATAAATTTTAGTATTGCATACTAAAACATTCTAACAACAAAGAGTTGTTTCTTTAATATTTAAAATAACAAAGATTAAACTCATATTATTTTAAATAGAATCAATTATAATAATATTAATATTTCAAATTTCGTTATTCAACAATCATGAAATTTTTAACAAACATAATTAAACTTCACAAGATCTGGAGAAACATTAATTTTAATGGAAAATCACTTGTTCCGAAAATCAGATTCTGATACCACATGTAAGCATAAAACGGATTATATAAACTTAAACAATCTTATACATAAACAATCTTATCCATAATCCTTTGTATTATTCAGGATCGTTGAACTTAATGATTTTCACATACACCTAATAACAATAATTCAATAAAGAATTACTTACCTGAATTCTTCATAGTTTTAGCGAAATCAAAAGCGTAATAGCAAAAGCACTGAATTGTTTCTCTCTCTTTACCGTACTTTCAGAATAATTGTGATGGAGATTTTTCTTCTTTGGGCAGAGAGAGGACCCGTTTTATAATAGGAATAGTCAGTTATGTTTTCATGTTCCATAAACGTGATTGGTGGATACAATCATTATGCTACTAGGAGTTAGTAATTGTGAATACAATCCTAAGACAGTAATTATCCTACTAGGTAACTTTTCATATAGATTAAGGATTTAACTTATTTAATTATTATTAAATCAATAATAAATTAATTATGTGGGCCATAGAAATTTACACGTCCTTGGACCTTGCACATAGTGTGAGCATTAATGTATTTGACTGCCTTTTTATTCATCAATCCCCTGAATACCATATATGCAGGCCCTTTTTCCAAAAAAAATCATCAACTCAAGTTTAAATCAGTTTGATATACAAACACAAAGTATTTTGCAAAAGATGAAAAATAAATTTAACAAACTCATTTTTTCCATGTTGTAAAGACAAAACCTAATTTTAATTAACGCTAAAGTAAAGACTGACATATAAGATTAACTTTTTTTTTCAGAATCTAGTCACTGTCAGGTGATTTAGGGTGACAACCAAATATTTTTCCAATAACGAAACAAAAAGGAATGGCATGTACATGATTGAATTATAAGACTAGATTAGCTTATATATAGCATGTGAATTGAAAAAACTATAATATAAAGCATAAACAAAGAATGCCTAGACCCATGATGGGATATTACCACAACTAAGCTTAAACTTTTTGCCCATTCTGGAGACTCTTTCATCACATATTTAATATGGTGATCATTGCAACACCAATCAATATTCTGGTAATAGGTTGGATCAAGAATTTCTTAGGTTCTTCATCAATATGGATCTCGAATTATCTCAATAAATAAGAATAGATTGGCCATTAGGTAGGTCAAATCTAATAGGAACACCTCAATCCTAATCCAATTTGAATTCATAAATCAATTCAAACCTGTATTTATTCAGAATATGACAAGTCTCCATCTGGTCTTGATCTCATCCTCACCAACGATGATGTGAATTCGTTGTGGACCTTTCACTGGTTTATCCAGATGGACCTTAACCTTTGGAGCCTTAACGTTGTAAAGTTTGATCCAAATTATTACTAAAATAGAATCTACAATTCTTTTTTATATAAGGTAAAATTTTAATTGATTTAGAAATGTTAAAATATTATGATTTCTTAAATATATCAAATAAGGATTTAAAACAACAATCTACCATAATAACAAATGCAACATAAAGTAAAAGCTGAAAAAATAAACTTAAGTCTTAGAGTAATAATTAAAGGTTATACCTTTAATAAACTTAACTAATGTCCGAGTCAAAGCAAAATTTTACCTTCCATAGTCAAATAAAAATTATTCTCCTAATATTAAAAATAGACATCTAATTTTTTTTCCAGATTTTGTTGGTTCTTTAATTTTTCATACGCACACCTCTTCCTCGATTTTTCATAACACTTTTATATTTATTTCTAAATTTGTCAAATCTTCTTAAAATTAAATTTAGTTGATTTAAAATTCTTAAATTAATAAAAAAGAAGTATTAGTTGTCATGAATTATGATGGCTTCTAATAAAGAAAAGTTTTACCATAAATATATTTAATTTATTTTCAACTCTTAAATATTAGAAAAAATAGTGAAAAGACGATTTTGTCTAAAGCAAAAACTTTTAATAAAGAGCAAAAACTTCAAACAACATTTCTAAGGTCCTTCACACTTATATATATATATAAGGAGAGAGAGAGAGAAACTATATTAGGATGTGTACATAAACTATATAATTATTGTATAGACTATTACTACAACTAAAGTTATATAGATTCTAGACATCCTATATAACTGTTGTATAAAATTTGTATCATTATTGTACAAAGTATGTATTTATATTTGATATCAAAGATACATATATTTGATATCAAATATCCACATTCTTTTATTGTATTTGACAAAAACATCCTATTTATATTTGATTGTTAAAATAAAGAGCAACAATTACAATACTATAAAATTATACTTGATTCTTTAAAAGAAAAAAAAAACTAGCAACTAAAAGGCTAGACTTTTTTTTTCTTGTTTTTTTAAAAAAAGAGCCCAAAAACATATAAATAGGAGCAATAGAAAAAGAAAGAAAAAAGTAGCAAAACCTTAAAAAAGAGTAACAGCTAATAAGAGGAGTAGAGGACTATGAAAAAGTAAAAGAGATTATTGGGAAGAGGAGCACAGATTTAGAGAAGAGACAAAATTGTGATTCAAGTGGGCCCGTTTTGTCCAAATGTCAAGTTTTGAAGAGTCTCACACAAGTATAACTTGGCAAGTGAGACTTAAAATAAAATTTTTCGTAATTTATAATACAACTTTGACACTTTATTAACCAAAAAATCATAAAATGACTCCTCTTGTCTCCTCAAAGCCTTTTTTAGTCTGTAAGTTATTAACCAAAGGATTATCTCATCCTTTTAACCAATAAATAAAGATTATTATCTCGAGAGTAAAAATCTCAACCTATCATTTCAAGTGTCATCTTTTAAAAAGTAACGAGATCTTTACTTGATTGATTTACTGTTCTATTTATTAAAATAATTAAGCTGGTATTATCATTTATAGATCGTCTTAAATAATATACAAGAATATGAATGTCGATATAAAATCATAGAAAAATGCAAATATAATATAATTATCTCTAAAAAATATATTACTCTATGAACATTAAAATTATAATATGTAAAGAATTGTAGTGTTGTGTTATGTGCAAATGTGTATGACTGTTTAAAAATATTAAAATGATAATAAACTGTTAAAAATCCTAAAATTTACGAAATTAAGTATAATTATCAATAAATTATGCAAAGTTAAAATATGACAAAAATTAATGAAAAATTTCTAAAATAATGACGATTATTAATAGTTTGTTAAAAATTATAAAAAATTATTGGAAAAATTACATTTTATGCACTCTTACTATCATAAAGCCTAAAAGTGCTAATTTTAAGTATGGAGAGCCAAAATCGGGTGTCAACAATTGTAAAAGAACTTTTATGTTTCATATTTTTTCTTATTATATTGTTTAAAATTTAATAGATTTCAAATTATCAAAAAAAAAATTAAATTTTATTATACTGCTCGTCCATCTCTTCCTTTTAAAATTTATAAATAATTATATGTGCATTATTTAATTACTTCATTATATTCTCAAAATTAGTTTGGACCCCCCCTCCTAAAAAAAATCATCGATGTACATTTTTTTTTACTATATTTTAGTTTGATTACTTTATCTAATTTGACTTTGAATTAACTACATCTACTGTAAAATTAAAAATAATGATGAAACTCGAAGGGTTGCACCACACAGTACGGGACCATGAGTCCCTTAAATTCAGTCACAGGCAATTAAATAGTAAAGCACTAGAAAACTAAAGGCTAAAAAACACGGCTTGCCCTCACAAGCACCCAATAATCCACTATAATCAAACTCTTAATTACAGAATCTAATGAGTCTAACTCTAGGCTCCACCTGCTTATAATAACTCTACTACAAGCCTACCTTGACAACTCTGTCAAGAACTCACCTTGATATTGATTACCTCTAACCAATATCAAACTTAGGTAACTCTACCTAAGCACTCTCAAGAAAATAAGAAAATATTACTCTTATAACATGAGTAATTCATTTATAAATCAAGGCTCGACTCAAGAACTCACTTTTTTCACTACATATAAAGATCAAGAACTTGAGCAATACCTGAGCAATTGAGTTTTCATCTCTTTCACTCTTTGAATAATCAAGATTATGAAAACTCACCAATTTGAGAAGTATTTTTTTCCTTTTATAGTGCAATAATGATTAGGGTAAGAATTTGGTTGAGTCAAGTGTCCTGAAAGATACAAGCTTACATGTGCAATTTGTTACACTAGAAGACAAAACTGCGCAGACCTTGTGATAGATGTATTTTTTCATGAAGACCTAGGGACCTAGTCCCTTATTATGAGTTGCTCATCATGAAAACAAGATATAGCAATTTACCCTTTTTTTATGATGACAAACCATAGAATATGACTATAGATATTTGGAGCATCAAACTCATTTAACTTATACAGTTGGAGTGATTAACACTACTGTCAGTGAATATTCCCCCTATCATCATGAATCAAGCTTTCCTTTAACACAGGGACCTGGTCTCTTGTTGTCAATTGACATCAATAACTTAACACATTCATTCACTATGTATCAATATTCCCCCCGGTCAATATGCATGCACTCATCAATATTCATTTGAGCATTTTTTCCCCTGTTAATATGTTATCATTGAATTCAGCACATATACACCACCTGTCACTTACTTTCTTGACTTCATTCATTGCATCAAACATATTCATTTATGGCATCAAACATATCACCATTCGATACTTATTCCTTGGCACATAATTATATCATTATCATGCAACACACTTGGTCCCTATCTTCAAACTTGGTCCCTACCTTATGTATTTAGTATTTATATCATTATTATACAACACACCTAGCCTGTAACACCCCGTACTTTTGGGCTAGAATCTAAACCGTCGTTCCTACGTGTATAGACCCGAACTAGATAATTTCTTGTTAATATATGTGTGGTTATCAATCCTATAGTGTGAGAATACCTTTTACTATGAATTGAGGTCACAAAAAAATCCCCTAACTCTAAGACGAGTTGAAAACATTTCAGCGATTAAGTTTCAGTAGACGTTTAAACTAGGGTCAACTTCTATCGACCATACCTTCTTGTATATATCGAATTAGAGGACCTACTATATATCAAATGAAAGGTCTTCGAAGTAGTTTTCGAACGATACAAATTTTTCCAAAATCCAATACACGAGCAAAGTTATAGCCATTTTTGTGAGAGAGATAGTAACTGCACGCGATTAGCTTACGATGCACGCTCCGTCGCACACACCTAATTTTCAGATTTTGTTTTCGCATTTTTAAGGACAATTTGGACCTTTACCTCACCCAAGGTCTGTCCATGACATAAGATTCACGCCCGAAAAGCAGAATACACTTCATAATTTAATTTTTCCTCTCAAATTAAAACCTTAAATCCTTTCCCTCCAACCCTACTTTTATCCATATCTATTAGAAATTAAACTGATACAGTAGATTCATGCAACCTTTCAAGAATATGGAATAATTCACGAATAAAATTAATCTACAAACTAAAAAAGATACGAAGTATTTAATAATAATTAGAAAATGGACTGTGAACAGAGAAAAAAAATAAAAATGGAGATCCAAAGTTAATATGGAAGAAATATTTTTACATCACTTTATTTTTTCGATGAACCCCTCACAAAATGATAATGTAAAAGTAATGGATTTTTTTTAAGGTTATATAAGAGTAAAAGAAGGAAAAGTAAAAGAGATTATTGGGAAGAGGAGCACAAATTTAGAGAAGAGACAAAATTGTGATTCAAGTGGGCCCGTTTTGTCTAAATGTCAAGTTTTGAAGAGTCTCACATAAGTATGACTTGGCAAGTGAGACTCAAAATAAATTTTTTCGAGGACTATTAGCGAATTGACAAGAAAGTGAAAAATTCAATTTCTTGGGCATTTACTGGGATTAGTTTGACCGATCATTTCATTTCCGTCCTTATTCGTACAATCAATGGTTGACCTTTGTTTTATAATAAAATTTTATAATAGCACCATTAGTGTTTATTTCTGTAAAAGAGAAAAAAAAATTTTGATATATTTAACACATAGCAACACTTTGATTTCAAAAAGTACCAGAATATATGTATCTACATGTGTACAATATATTATCCAAATTTAAAATTATGTATACACAATATCTAATTATGACTTTACGTGCATGTATCTGTCGCTAGCTGCATAAACTTTTATGTATTTGTGGCCAACTATATGTACGGGCAGTGACTTCTAGGATATTTTTTTAGATACAAAGATACATGTACAAGTGTATATATCTATATCTATATCTATAATTTATCTATAATTCATATAATACATTAAAAGTGTGAAGACCCGTAAAAAAGTACATCGAATTTTTTGTCCTTCATTAAAATACTCCGCAATAATAAAATCATCTTTTCACCCCTTTTTCATCAATTTATAATATTAAATAATAACTATATAAAATAAAAAATTAAATAGAAAAGGTTTTGTACTTAAAGATGAATTCCTAAATTTATGGTAATATTTTGTTGGGTGTTTTTACTATTTTCTTATTTATGACTCCTAAATCTATGGAAAGAAATTAAAGATTCTAAAATATATGGAATAAATGTGCTTCGAAAACCGAATCGGTATCAATAATTTTTTCCCCTTTTAACATTATACTTTGCTGTCCTATAATATCCTGGACATTCAATTCAAATTATTTGATTATTTATTCGTGAATCGTGATAAGCTCTTATCACTATTGTTTGGATAGATGCATTGATGAGTTAATTCTACGGATTTAGTTAGTTCGAAGGCGATTGTTGATATCGTTTGGACTAGATGCTAATAGCTCTCGCCTTTAAAATAAATGTTTTGTTGTGAAGTTGATCGGGTTGTGCTTTGTTGAGTTGCAGTTGGTGTCCTTGGCCATGTTGTTGTGAGACGCGGCTCTTAGTCATTTAAACTTTAGCCTTTGTGGATGTATTTCTGTTTTTTTTTGGTTAATCATCTTTGTGGATATCATGTCTTAAGGATCTCACTATTTACAAGTTCAAAACCAATGAATGTATCAGGGTTCAAAAATTTGTTAGAGTTTCAAAATCAAGGAAAGATTTATGGGGTTCAAAAAATGGCAAGGAGCCATAATTTTTACTGCGGACGTTCAAAATTGAAAGAAGTAAACATACGACCTAATCGAAGGAGGTTTAATATCTAGTATGTATTCATAAAAATAATTTTAATCATGTAAAGAGAGAGTATAGTTTTTTGTTGAAGAGTTTCACCATGACCATAGGCTGGCGATCTGCCGTAGGTTCATACATTTTAAAGTTCAAAATCAAAGAACACATCATAAGGTTCAAACCTTTTTGTAAGTTCTTCTATACTTAAAGTAGGGTTATTTTGGTTTGAATATCATTCGTGTTAAAATGTGATTTTAGATATAGAGAGAGAGAGAAAGAGAGAGAGAGTGTGTGTGAGAGATGAAATTAAGGTAGTTAGCTCAGGTGGAAGGGAAAGTAAAGGATACTTCTATTTAATAAAGTATATCAATAGAAAGTAATTTAGTCCAAAAAGATCAAATGTACCTTTATTATGACAAGGACGATTATTAAATATAATAGAGCAAATATAGGTTGCATACATGCTATCAAACTTAACAAAAATGAGGACATACAAATATTACTCTTTTATGAACATTATTAAAGATTGTTGATATTTGCTAACAAAACAATTATGAAAATTCGTAAGAGCCTATCTAATCAAGATTGTCTTGACTCTTGACTATAATTCTGTCTGAATCCGATTGAGGGACCCTGGGAAGCCTGAATCAAATGGCAAACGTAGGTAACGGTTTAACTTTTGTACGTATGTGGAAACTCTAGCCCTTCAAGACGTGATGACTTAATTACTCTAAATTTCTTCAGGTTGAAAAGTCTTGCCCAGAACATCCCCTCTTCTAAAGGTAGTAATTGTCACTCTTATCCACAAGTAGAAATTTTGTTACAGTGACAAATTATTTACTAAATGCAATTGATGACAAAACATACAGTTGTCTAATTTTGTCATATCAACGTGTTACCGATCAAGTGAACCTGCAGTTGTATTGACTTACGACTACCGTGAGAAAATTTCTTTGTCAGTAATTCTAATTTGCCTTCTTTTAATAAAGATGATCTTTTAATGCTCCCTCCATTTAGATTTATTTTTCTTATTTTAATTAGGCAAGGAGTTTAAGAAAGTGCAGTCAGTGGAGAAGCCATCTTTGCTCCAGGGGTTCATCCGAACCTTCTTTGACGAAAAATTATACTGTTTTTATACTATTTTTACATGATTAAAAATATTTTTTATGCATAACTACAATTTTCGATGAACTTTGAAGGTGCGGTTTACATTAGTTTCATTAATTTCAAGTCTATATCGTAGATGAATATTCGATCGAACTTTGGATGATTTTTTTAAAGATTAGGTTAATCGTATTGTTGGCATCATACCTTCTATTGCTAGAGCAAGTAATTTCCATATTGAAGGGCATAACAAATAGTTAGTATCCAAATTGAATCCTACACGAGCGTGCTGCTAAGAGTCACGTATATATCAGAGAAGACATTTCAATTATGATGAATAGTTAAAGACATCTCATTATAAGGTTGCTTACACTTCTGCCGAACCACAAAAAGTTATTGTACACAACATTATTCCAAGTCTCCCTTTCAATATTAGTTATCTCAATATACTACTAAAAAAATCAGTAAAATCGACCACACAATGTGGTCGGTCGGTTTTTTAATTTTTTTTTAAATGCGACCACATGTGGTAACTTTTATATTTTAAAAAATCAAAATAATTATTTCAATAATTTTAATATTAACTATTATTTATTTTAAAAATAAAAATTTTAAAAAATAACAAAAAATATAATCAAATTTTTATTTTTTTAAAAAATAATTATAAAAACTGACCGCAAGTGGTCGGTTTTTAAAAATTCTTTTTTAATTTATTTTTAATAAAAACCTCCCACAAGTGGTCGGTTTTTTAATTAAAATAAAAAAATAATTTAAAAAACCGACCACTTGTGGTCGATTTTTGAACTAAAAAAAATAAAAAGTAGATAGTTTTTAGTAACACCTAACTATATATATAATAAAATATATATATTATTTTCATAAAAAATAATTATATATATAATCTAATATATATATATATATATATAACTTTTTGAAATTACACTAATCACACGTAGTCGATAACCAGTAAATAATAATAAAAATCAATCATTCTTCAATTTTGTGAAAAAACTACACTAAAAAATATTTCAAATAAAATAAACAAATTACGTTAAACATAATCTTTATCTTTTACTTATGTTTCAATATATAAAATAAATATTGATGAAATAGATATACTATTTTGTGTAAATATAATGTAGACACACGTATATTGTTGAAGTTGTAATAACGTAAGACAAGTATTACGAGGTATATATGGGGGTGGGAGTGGGGGTGGGGGAGGAAGGAAGTAGGGGAAAGAGACAGAAAATTGAATTATGAAACTGGCATATACTTACCATTTGCTTTGACTTTCGAATTTTGAACGACTGCCAAATTTTGGCGGTGAATTTGAATTTTTTCACTTAAAAAATTTTTATCTGAGTATATGTGAATATGTTGTATATTATTATGGGTAGTAAAATCGTGTATGTGATGTTTATATTACGTATTTAAATGGTGATAGACAATTAAATATATGTATATATACATATATCTCGTGTAGTGACATATGCAGTAATCGAAAGCTCGATAACTGAATCTATATATCAAAATATTTTGAATAATAAATTGATATCATACTATTGAAGAAATAGATATACTATTTTGTGTCAATGTAGATACGCGCATATTGTTGAAGTTGTAATAACGTAAGACAAGTAATCGATAATTTATCTGATTAACACGTTGTATTACGAGGTATATATATATAATATCATAATTAAAAAATAATTAATCAAAAATTTATCGTAATTTGCAAAATTCATTGATATTATTATACGGTTGAGGAAATATTCTACTCGTGTTAATGTGATAATAAAATAACTAAGTATCTGATTTATATATATATGATTTATATATATATGATTTATATATATATATAAATGCATTGTATTAAATTAATTGAATATTGTTATAAATATTATAGAATTTATTTAAACTTAATTTGTTAAAAATTAATTTTAATTTATTAATTTATTAATTGTAGTTTATTAAACTTTAATTTATCAAAATTTTTGTAAAAACCGATCACATGTGGTTGGTTTTACTATTAATTTAAAAAAATTAAATACAATTAATAACCCGACGCGAACCAACCAAATATTTCACTTTTCCAATTATTGGAACCAAATACACACACAAACACAAAAAATGGGAAACACAAACACACATACACAAAGCTTCCACCAACTGTCGCATACTAGGGTGGGCATGATATGGTATATACCTAATTACCTTACTGAACCGAAATTTTTGATACCATGGTTTGATATTATAGTATTTGGTATGGTATATGGTATACATTTTAATATTTTTTGGTATATGATATGTTATTCGGTATTTACAAATAACATACCGAAATATGGAATACCATACCGAAGTATATAGAGTTACATAAGTAACTTATATATATATATATATATATATATATATATATATATACACACACACACACACACACACATATATATACATACATATATACACACACATATATATATACGTATACATATACAAATATATATATACATATGTACATATATACATATATACATATATACACACACACACACACAAATATAATACTTAGTATTAGTATAAAAATATTTAGACATTAAAACTTTCGCTACTCTATCTTGATTAAAATGTCTTTTTTTGCGTAATTAACTAACAAAAAGAATTATTTGTTCTCTTTTTCAATATTTCTACATATGTAATGTGTATTTATGATACAATTAAGACGTGCTTTTGAAAAGTCGAAGTAATAATACTCTAGTATACGAGTATATATTGTCGAAGTTGTACAAACTATGGTTACCGATTATCATACCGCAAATTACCAAAACCAAACATCAAAATACCGAACCATACCGAATTAATATGGTGTGGTAATGGTATAATGTTTTTAAAAACCGAATACCAAAATTACCGTACCGAAGTTTTAAATATCGTACCATACCATACCATGCCCACCCCTACCACATATGGACATACACACACAAACACAAAGCCTCCACCGTCGCCTCCGTATACGCACATACATTGAATGCCGCCATCTCCAAGCTTCCACCATCGCTGAGCTTTCGCCATTGATACTATCGAGATTTCAAGCTTCTAACTTATTTAATCACTCAAACACAGTCAAAATCGCTCGAACAAGTGGGTTCTCGAAGCAACTCTTGATTTCTCCTACTCAAGTAAGTAAGAATGTGAGATTACTTGACCTTGTTTGGAGTTAACTTCACTTTATTTTTAATTTTTAAACCCTAGCTCTTATGTTTTAGTTGAAATAGGGAAATTGGGGATAAACTTGAATGTAGTATGGATTGTGTGTGTTATTTGGACTGAAATGAGTAATATCTTGCATAGAGTATATGGGTATTTTGGAGAAAGTTGCAGTAATCTATCTTTTAATTTTCTAAGCTCATCATTCTCGATGTTGCAGCTTCCCGTGAGAGAATCTATAAGCAGATTGAAGCTGCCATTTTGAAATATCAAGAAATTAATGAAAGTATCAATGGTATGTTGACATATTGAAGTCATGTGGGGATATCTTTGATTCACTATTATTGTTATCTTCTTTTTACTGTTCATATTGAAGTCTAGTGAAGCCATGTGTGGCCTTTTTTGATTCACTAGCATTATTGTTATCTTCTTGTTATTGTTCATATTGAAGTCTAGTGAAGTCGTGTGTGGCCTTGTTCGATCACTAGCATTGTTCTTGACATCTTGTTGGTCTTGTTGTTGCTTGTTTCTTGTATTGTGAACTTGATCTTGTATCATTTGGTATGAAAGCTCAAGGTTTGGTTTTAAATGTGTAGGGACTTGGTAGGTGTTTTTTTGTTTTGAATGTGATTATATTTGGTGACTTGGTAGGTTGAAAATGATTAAGTGTAAGGACTTTAAGGGTGAAGTGCTAGGTTGAAAGTGGTTAAGTTTAGGGACTTTAAAGGTGTTTTTTTTTAATAATATGATTTTGTTTTGATACTTAGTCACTTGAAAATAGTTAAGTGTACAGACTTTAAAAGGGGATATTGCGTTTTGTATGTGATTTTATTTTGATACTTAGTCACTTGAAAATGGTTAAGTATAGGGACTTGAAAGGGGATTTTTCATTTCGAATGTGGTTTTGTTTTGATCTTTAGTCACTTGAAAATGGTTAAGTGTAGGGACTTTAAAGGGGCTTTTGTGTTTTGAAAGTGGTTTGGTTGGTGACTTAGTTACTTGAAAATGGTTAAGTGTAAGGACTTTAAAGGGGATTTTTTGTTTTGGATGTGGTTTGGTTGGTGACTTAGTTACTTGAAAATGGTTAAGTGTAGGGACTTTAAAGGGGATTTTTTGTTTTGAATGTAGTTTGGTTGGTGACTTAGTCACTTGAAAGTAATTAAGTGTAGGGACTTTAAAGGGGATTTTTTGTTTTAAATGTGGTTTTGTTTTGATACTTAGTCACTTGAAAATGGTTAAGTGTAGGGACTTTAAAGGAAATTTTGTGTTTTGAATGGGGTTTTGTTTTGATACTTAGTCACTTGAAAATGGTTAAGTGTAGGGACCTTAAAGGGGATTTTTTTTAATGTGATTTTGTTTTGATACTTGGTCACTTGAAAATGGTTAAGTGTAGGCACTTTAAAGGGGATTTTGTATTTTGAATATGGTTTGGTTGGTGACTTAGTTACTTGAAAATGGTTAAGTGTAGGGACTTTAAAGGAGATTTTATGTTTTGAATGTGGTTTGGTTGTTGACTTAGTCACTTGAAAATGGTTAAGTGTAGGGACTTTAAATGAAATTTTTTGTTTTGAATGTGGTTTGGTTGGTGACTTAGTTACTTGAAAATGGTTAAGTGTAGGGACTTTAAAGGAGATTTTGTGTTTTGAATGTGGTTTGGTTGTTGACTTAGTCACTTGAAAATGGTTAAGTGTAGGGACTTTAAATGGAATTTTTTCTTTTGAATGTGGTTTGGTTGGTGACTTAGTTACTTGAAAATGGTTAAGTATAGGGACTTTAAAGGGGATTTTTTTTTTTGAATGTGGTTTTATTTTAATACTTAGTCACTTGAAAATGGTTAAGTGTAGGTACTTTAAAGGAGATTTTGTGTTTTGGATGTGGTTTGGTTGGTGGCTTAGTTACTTGAAAATGATAAGTGTAGGTACTTTAAAGGGGATTTTTTGTTTTGAATGTGGTTTGGTTGGTGACTTAGTTACTTAAAAATGGTTAAGTGTAGGGATTTTAAAGGTGATTTTTTGTTTTGAATTTGATTTTATTTTGATACTTAGTCACTTGAAAATGGTTAAGTGTAGGTACTTTAAAAGGGATTTTTTTGTTTTGAATTTGGTTTTGTTTTGATACTTAGTCACTTGAAAATGGTTAAGTGTAGGGACTTTAAAGGAGATTTTTTGTTTTGGATGTGGTTTGGTTGGTGACTTAGTTACTTGAAAATGGTTAAGTGTGGGGACTTTAAAGGGGATTTTGCGTTTTGAATGCGGTTTGGTTGGTGAGTTATTTACTTGAAAATGGTTAAGTGTATGGACATTAAAGGTGACTTGATAGGTTGAAAATAATTAAGTGTGGGGACTTTAAAGGTGACTTGGTAGGTTGAATATGGTTATGTTTGGTGACTTGGTAGGTTGAAAATAATTAAGTGTGGGGACTTTAAAGGTGTTTTTTTAATGTGGTTATTTATGGTGATAATTAAATTTTTGTGACTTGATCTAATCAATGGAATCTTATTGATTGCGTAGATAGAACCAGATTATAGCTGGATATATCAACGGAATAATGATAATAGAATGGGTGTTAGGGAGAAATTTGTTGAACGTGTCAAAATATTTGTTGAACATGCTATGACACTTGATGTTTGGACACATTTTTGGGCTATTCATTGTCCTTGTGTTAGATATGATGGTATAAATCTTGTAAGTAAAGAAGATATAAAGGAACATCTTTATAGAAAGGGGTTTCACGAGGACTTTTTAAGATTGTGTGGTCTTCATGGTGATGTTGTGCAAAATAACTTTGTTATTGGAGAAAGTAGTAGGTCTATAGGGCATAATGAATATCAAGATAGTAGGATGACAGAAATGTTGCACGATGATTTTGGGATGCAACACGGGGGTAACTTTAGAAAAAATGTCGAAGATATTCCTAATAGCGAAAATGCAAATTCTATGAACAATTGCATACTGCTAGTCATCCTTTGTTTGATGGGTGTTCGCACTCTCATTTCCCTGTTGCTGTTAGATTATTAAGTATTAAATCTGACTGAAATGTTGCTGAAGGAGGAATGGACTCAATGCTAGACCTTATTAAAGAGTTAGTTGACCTCGGCTCGGAGGTTCTAGTTTCTTTCTATAAGGCAAAAAGATTGGTGTCAAAGTTAGGTCTCTCCTCGGTTAGAATTGACTGTTGTGAAAATAGCTGCATGTTATACTTTAAAGAAAATGCTAACCTAGAGTCCTGTACGTTTTGTCAGCACCCTCGATATAAGCGTGGTTCTAGTGGAAATCAAATTGCTATTAAGGCGATGCATTATTTTCCTCTAATACCAAGGTTGAAGAGGTTGTATGCTTCAAATAGCTCAGCTCCTCATATAAGATGGCACAGTGAAAATAGAAAGCCTACTGGTGTTATGTGTCATCCATATGATGGAGAGTCTTGGAAGCATTTTGATGCAACCTATCCAAATTTTGCAGCTGAGCCACGAAATATTCATTTGGAATTATGTGCAGATGGGTCCTCTCCTTTTTCAGTTGGTGTTGCGCCATATTTATGTTGACCTATATTTATCACCCCTTAAATCTTCCTCCTGAAATGTTAATGACTAGTCCTTATATATTTCTGAATTGTGTTGTTCCTGGCCTTCATAATTCAAAAAGCAGAATAAATGTCTACTTGCAACCTTTGATCGATGAACTTTAAATTTTATGGCATGAGGGAGTTAAAACTTGGGACATCTCACTTAAACAGAATTTCAATCTGCGTGCATATCTAATGTGAATTGTTAATGATTTTCCTATTTATGGAATATTGTTTGGGTGGATGACAGCTGGAAAGCTGGCTTGTCCATGCTGCATGGAAAAAAATAAAATCTTTCACATTGAGACATGGCAGACAAAATTCATAGTTTGATTGTCGTCATTGTTTCTTGTCACCTGATCATGAATTTATAAGACTCAAGAATACATTCAGAAGGAATAGAAGGGAATATGATGGTCCACCTCCAAGGATATCTAGTCATGACATCTGGGAGATAGTTCAGGATTTGCCTAAAGCCAGCAAAGAACCATTGTACAGGCTTGATGGATAGGATATTTTGCATAACTGGACTAAGCAGAGTATATTTTGGGAGTTAGAATATTGGCCAAATAATTTATTTAGAAATAATGTTGATGCCATGCATACTGGAAGAACTATTTTGATAATTTGTTTAACACAGTTATGAAAGTCACTGGCAAAACAAAGGATAATCCTAAGGCCACACTTGACTTACCAGAATATTGCAAACACCGAGAATTACACTTATAGGAGGGGCCCAATGTCAATATTCTTAAGCCCAAGGCTAGTTTTACATTCAAGTTGGACAAAAAGTTCAAATATGTGAGTGGGTCCAAAGTTTAAAGATGCCTGATGTATATAATTCAAATTTGGGAAAAAGGTTAATATGACACAATGAATCTCGCATGGAATGAAAATCCATGATTGCCATGTTTTCATGGAATAATGACTTCCAATTGCTTTTATTGGTTTACCTGAAAACATATAACAGAGATCAGTTTGTTCTTTAAAGACTTATGTGTCACCACATTAAGAGAAGAAAATATGGCGCGAATGGAAAGTAATATTGTTGTTATCACCAACAATTTGGAGAAGATTTCCCCCCCCCCCCCCAGCATTCTTCGATGTGATGGAATATCTTCCCATTCACCTTGTGCACGAAGCTCGGCTAGGTAGTCTATTTAAAACTAGGTGGATGTATCCATTCAAACGGTAAGCAATTGCAACATATTTAAATTCATACATATCATTTTTTAAATATAGTAAGCATCTAATCTTAAGATTGTGCAGGGCAATTGGAAAAATGAAAAGAGGTCCCAAAAATAAACACGGGGTGGAAGGCTTTATAGTTGAGGCTATCTTGTAAGAGAAATGTCTCAATTTTGTTCATACTACTTTCGTGATGAATTTTCTTGTTCAAGAAACTGACCGAATCATCATCAGGATGATGTGAATGAGCCTCATTTGCAACTGATATCAATTTTTAATCAATCTAGTTGTAAGGCTAAAAAGAACATACGTCGCCGGGTCACTCCTACGGAGCTCAAATCAGCAAATTTGCATGTCTTGCTGAATTGCCTGGAAGTTGAGCCCTTTCTAAAGTAAGGAGATTAAAATTTTAACATATCTTATTTGATTAATCATTCCCTTAAAGAAACTAGTTGTGTTTCATATGTTGGATCTTCAGTTCATTTAAGACTCAATTCCTCAAAAATCAAGTGTATTAATCCTTTGTAACATGGTTTACATATGAGGTTCGTAAGTGTATTAATATTTCTAAAAATTTTAAACCTTTATACAATCCTCAACTAACATATAATATATATATATATATATATATGTAGAATATTTTTAGGTACACCAGTCACCAAATGCAGCCGTATACAATCAACTCTTAAGAGATATTTCTTTAGGTCCAGTTGAAGCTCAGCGATGTCCTATTACACAGTAAATGGGTTTAAATTTTCCACCGAACAACCCTCCAGAACAAGGAAAACAAACAATAGTGGTGTTTGGGTTAAGGGTGATGATGATGTTGATTACTTTGGCATCATGCACGTGATCTTAGAACTAGAGTATGCTGGTTTCCCAATGAAAAAATTGTCCTATTTTGATGTAAGTGGTTTGATCCAAGCACAAGAGGCACAAGAGTACACAAGGAGCATAACATTATTAAAGTGAAGCACAATAGGTTGTATCCTAATTACGATCCATTTGTTCTAGCGCAAACTACTAAACAAGTGTATTATGATCCTTATCCGTTGTGCAGTGATAAGTCTGATTAGTGGGCTGTAATCAAAACAAAGCCTATAGGACGGGTAGAAGTTGAGAATATGCTGGAGACTGCATATCAAAATGAAATGTGGATTAATCACCAGCTAGTGTATGTTCACTTAGTGGATAGTTTGAATCACCCAAAAAATATATTTAAAGAAGTTAATATTGTAGAAGAAGAGGTTGAGTGGGTAAGAGATGAGGAAACTTCTGAAAAGGGTGAATGGTTTAGTGGAGAGTCTTCAGAAGAGGAAGATTAGTTGTGTAGCTTATATTTATTATGTATTGATGTCTTTATGCTTTGTACAATATATTTACCTTTATGTTTATTGTTTGAGATTGATATGTAATATACTGTTTAAGATTGTTGTTTTCACTTCTCAATAATTTGTATAGTAATAAAAATATTCTTGTCGATCTCGTGTTGTTAGAGAGATTTGAAATGTGAATTAGTAACTTGAAATTAGTTACTAGGAATGTTTTCTTATATATTCATTTTGTAGGAACTAACAACTTGTTAACTTTACATAATTTAGATGTCAGGCAGAGGTGACAAATGTTAGGGAAAAGTTGATCTTACGAAACCAAAAAATAAAAGACAACTTCCACCTTCGAGACGACTGACATGTATTCATATATATGAGGGTCGATTTGCTGATGCAACAGCACGACCCTCATATTCTAGGTTGTCTCAGCATTTGGTTCCTACTCCTATGCATGTGGGGCCACTTCATGGGTCTACACCGACCCAATCTGCTCCTATCACCGTGCCACGATCATCACAGTACTATCAGACATCCGCTGGCACATTCGAATATGTACCATCATCGAGACCCTCCTGTAGCAGCCACTCAGCTTCAAACAGTGATTCTGCTGGATCTATTGGGTTGTCGGATCTTCAGATTAGCGGCACTCCATCGGGTGCTTCAGATCTGTCCACGCCAGTGTATCCACCATCACTTGCTATGTAGCCAGAAGACAGAGATGATTCTGGGAGGCGTTATCTTGTTTCATATGCGAGAGAGTAAGATTTCTAAATATAATAATATCATTTATTTTTTCATTACTATAGTATTATGCTCTATGAAATTATTGTTTGATCCTGTGTTGTAGGTTTAGGTTGGATGCTGGAGTTGGACAAGCTACGAGAAAATACATTTGTCAAAACTTCAACGGCTAATGGACCAGTTGGCAAAGGGTTCCAGAACTTGACAGGAAAAGAATGTTTCAAGAATTTAATGTAAGGATTTAACTTATCAAATACTTAACATTTTGTTAGAACAAAAGATTGAATATTATATTTTTGTTTTTGTTGTAGAAATTTTACTGGTGGGATGATGCGAATGCATATCTTATAAAGAGGACTTTTTCAGAAGATATAGATCCAGATTTAACGGTCTGTTGGATTATGCCCGAACCAACTTGGTAAAACCTGACTGGATTAGTGAATCCTTATGGCAACAGTATATTCACCTTTGGAATAGCGAGGAATACCAATTGCTGAAGGAAAAGGAAAAAAAAGCCCAGGCATTATCCAAGGGTGGCTCCCTACATATTGTGGGTACCAAAAGTACTATTGTTGTGCTGGAAAAAATGGTATGTAACTTTTACAGTTTTAATTGTTTGTTTCTATTTAAATTTTTTATTATTTGAACATTGATAGTTTTTTCATATGTAGGAAAAAGAAACGAGTAGGAGCATACCACATGATGAGCTATTCGAGGAGACTCATCTGAAAAAGAAAAAGAACCCGACTGATGAAGATCTCTACGTTGAACCTCATGCAAAAGCTGCCCATGTAAGAAACAAATATTGAATTTATGAATCTTTTTCACAAAGTTGATATTATTCAATTATAACTACTTTAATGTTTTTTGACTTTTAGTATTAACTTTACTTTGAATATAGGACAAATATACGTAGCTCGTTAGTGAGTATCGCAGTACTCAGACTCTTGAAAGTTAGGGTGACCCACTACCCCAACATGCAGAGGAGAAGTTATGGGAAAAAGTTGTGGGTCTTACAGATAGAGGCTATTACTACAGATAACACAAAAAAAATTGACGAAAATATTAGGTGTTCGTTCGACCCTGCATACTCTAGATCTTTAGTTGATAGAGAAACTATTGAAATACTAGAAAATACGATTTCTAAACTCACTAAAAAGCTTGATGAACAAACAGAGAGGGCATAGAAGAAGGAGAAGGAAACATCATCCTAAATCAGGATGTTGCAGGAGCAGTTCAACTCTTTCATTCAGACTGCAGGGATTATTCCTCCGTGTCCTGGTAATGCAGTTCGGGCTGCAAAAGGTCTACGCCCCCTGGATGATATCAGTACTAATGAGGATATGGAAGACGAGGACGAATTCGATGAAGATGACTTTTAGTTTTTTGTCTTTTGTATGTGTTGTACTTTGAATTTAGACATTTTGTTGTAGTTTGTACACTTTTGAAACTATTGTTGTAGTTTTTACACTTTCACTTTTGTTGGACATTTTGTATATGTTGTACACTTTTGAAAGTATTTACATTTGGTTTTTTGTTGTTATTGTTGTTGTATTGCATGTTGGACCATTTGTTGATTTTTATTTTTTAAAAAAAATTCCCAGAAAAACTGACCACAAGTGGTCAGTTTTTCAAAATTTTTTTTGCTGAAAACTGACCACTTGAGGTCGTTTGTTTTAAATTATTTTTTTAATTTTAATAAAATAATAATAAATTTTAAAAAATATATTTATATATATTTAAAAAAACCTACCACAAGTGGTCGATTTTTAAAAAACTACCACTACTTTACCAACCACACACTTTGGTTGATTTTGTGGACGGAAATTGGAGAAAATCGACCACTTGTGGTCGGTTTTCCCCTTTTTTAAGTAGTGATAGATACTAATTTGATCCTTTTTAATAGGGGAAATTAGAGATTGAAAGGACTCAAAATCTGTTTATCAAAGAGAACTACTGAAAAGTTGAAAGATACTCACTCAATGATTGTGCAGTCCTACTTTTAAAATGAAAATTTCATGTTAATTTAGATGTGCATGTATAGGCTTATTACCTGAATTTCCTTAATCTTTAGGTGTGATAAAAAATACTTCTAATGATATAGCCTCTCTATTACCGTATTCAGAGCACAAAGACAAAATATATACATCTATTTATGAAAAGTAATCAAATATGTAAATCTTTTCTCTGTAAAAATATGTTCATTTTTAAATTTTATTTTGCAATACTCTTAGTTTCTTATTATGTGTTTCTACTTAGCGGCTTGTCATCTTTACCATATATATGAAGATATGAGAATTTTAAAAATTTTGAAGTAGCACTGTATCAGTAGCTGAAAGATGTAAGATTTTTTGTCACTCTTTAAAAAATTATATCTTAAATCACAAAGAGAAATATCTTCAACTTTTCCAGTATCCCCTCAACTCATCAAAATAAATGAAATTTTTTTAACATATAATCATATGTAGGTCAATTGGTCAAATTAATTTAATATATTATGAGTCTTTATAATTTCTCTTTGTTATCATTTTCGAGCCTTCTTTATTAGCGGGTGCGGATAACTAAGCTGATAAATAGATTTATAAATAGATTTATTATAGCTGATGAATCTATTCTTTTTTGTGCGTGGTTATTTCTTAGATTTTGTTTTAATAAGTTATTCTTTTTGTGAGATGTATTCATTAATTTTTAGTTTATTATTTTATCCTGTAGTAACTGTTGAGTTACAAATTTATGTGTAATAACTTATTCTTTCTGTACTGTAGTGTATATCTAATTCTAGATTTTCTATGTCATTTATTATTTTATGTTGTTTTTCTCGTAGTGAGTTTTTTATATTATATAAACTGTTACATGTACTTTTTTCTAAATTTTCTAAAGTTATTTCTATCCATATTAACTTTTCTCTTAGATCTTCTATTATTTTTCTAATTCGGTTTCTGTAATTAATTTCGTTATTTAGATTATCTTGGTTTTCTCTAGTTTTTCTAATATATTCTAACATCCACAATCTTGGTTTGAATAATATCCTTCTGGGTAAATATCTTCGTATATTTGTTCTGTAGCATTTATCATTTCTATTTCATAGTTTATTACTTCTTCTAATATCATTTTCTTAATATCTATTATTTCTATATCTTTAAGTATATATAAGGTTAAAATTCTAAGGTAGTCTAAATAGGCTATTTTTAAAATTGATATTTTATAGCTATTTGTTTTAGTCTTTGTAGCTTTTGCATATTTTTATTAAGAGATTTTATATATTTTTTATTTTCCATGTATTTGTCTATATTTATTTTTATCTGTTTTTCTAGTAACTATATTTTTTGCGTATCTTTAGAAATCCTACGTAATTTCAACATAATAAATATTTATAAGAGTAGTTAGGTATGAGTGGTATATAATTTATTCTATCCGTATAATTTTGTCCATATGCTTTTTCTAATATAACTTTTCTTATATCTGCAACATCTATATCTCTAAGTGCATACAAAATAAGTATCTTAAATTTATCTATCATGACATCAGATATATTATCATTTATTATCATAAAATTGCTTTTTTCAAAATATTCCCTTCAACCATATACATAATAAAATATAGTCATCTCAGATTACTATATACTAGATTATTCTTAAATAACATGTTCTTCGGTCACTACTAGCATGGTAATTCGGATACTTTTCCCTTAAACAATGCCTCGACTTTGGTTACTCCCCGCCACGGCTTCTTGCCTCATTGGTTTCACCTTTAGGATGGCATAGTTCCTTGGGATTTTTCTCCGTTTCCACTTTGCTAATAAACTTCTTAACATATAATTTTTCGAATAATTCTACTATAAAGTAACTAATATGAATTTATTTTATCATATCATGATTGTCGGGAATTATGAATTTAGCTATTCATAATCGTAAATAGATATACTTGTTCCGGTAGCTTTGATATTTCTGAGGTTTGTTGTTCCATAGCTTTTTCCATTGTGGTGTATATATTTAATTAACTGGGATATTTTTGAATCGGAATGGAGAGAGTATTTTTGCTGAATGTTCGAAGGCTTGCCTTTGCAATGCCTTCTGAGCTCTTATTTATAGATGATTTTCAAACTCTTTACATTTCTTTACAGCTTTACGTAAAGGCTAGAAAACAAAAAACAATTAATGAAAAGACTTAAAGTCCTACCTAACCTACCTAAAGATTTTTTCAAACTTTTACAACTTTTTCAAAGTTTACCATAAATGCTAAACTACTTTCTACTACGTATTTCTAAAGCTTAAGAAGACTAAAGTCTTCTATTAAATGTTTACTAACTAATTTTTGTACAAATAAGTCTTCCGTCTATCTGTCATATCTGATGTATCTCCATTATTGCTTTGGTCTTATCTTTCCAGCTGTCGTTCTTATCTTCTTTTATTCTAGCTGCACCGCTGGGACGCCATTATCTCCTCCATTACATTTTGAACATCTGTGGTCTGGGTATTTGTGTCCAATAGTTTTGCAATATCTGGTCAATAATTCTTCTGAAATAAATTTTTCTTTAATAGCTCTGGCGATAGGTTCTGTCTCTGGTTTAAGCAACGTCATAATCCATTGCCTAATTGTTTCCATATCTGTTTCTCGTAGTTCTTTTGAATTTGAATATATCAATACATGGTTTCTTGAATAATAACTCCATATAGGATTTTGATTACAATATGTATTTGCTAGTTCGTGTAAAATCGTAGATATTCCGATAACTCTTTTATTCGCATAAAATTTTGGTATCTCGATTCTGGGTATCTCTGGCTGTGTACCAATATCTTGCGGTATAATCATATCTCTTGTCATTCCTATTTTTACAACTTGTATAGGTTTCTTAACTTCGTCAAATAATATCTCTGCTGGTGTCGTGTATATTTTTATAAAAAATAAAGTACCTTTGGTTATTCTTTTAAATGTGGTAAATGCTTCATATATCTCGGGTATAGTAGATATCTCAGTTCCGTCTGTGGTATATACGGTACTAAGTAATTCATATTCGTAGCAAGTTTTAACTAGACTTGGTTTAGTTTTTGGTAAGGCAATTAGCTTGTTGTATCCGGTTAATTTCTGGGTTATATAGTTCGTATCTGGTTCTTGGATATTTGTAGCTTTTGGGTTGCTATTTAAGAAAGTTTGTACGTTGTAGATATTTTCTATATATGTGCGGGCTGTGTAGTTATATGTCTTTTTGTCTTGGTTTAGGCTTTCTCGATATGTGGTAACTTGTGGGGGTGTAAACATAGGGTCTTTTGGTATATTTGGTGTATATGGCTTGTCAAATAGCTTATTTAAGTTCATATTTTTTCTAACTCCTTTGCTTGTACCTGCAGAAGTAGATTGATAAACATTATGGGTTTTATGGAGTATCCCAACATCTCCTTCTAGCTCTGGAATTTTATTGTCTTCCGATCGACATAGCTCTGCACATTGCTGAGTTAGCTGATTCATAGCTATAGACTTCAGATTATCTTCACTAGTCTTTAGCTTTAGCTTTTCTATCTCAGTACCCATACTGTCTACTTTCAATGAAAGCATAGTCAGGGCGTTGAGTATTTTTTCATGTATATTTTCTTCTATCATTTCAGTTTGCGTAGCTTTGTCTTGATATGTAATCTGCAATAACATTTTTGTTAGCACTGATTACTTCTATTATAAATGTAAAATTTAATATATTTAAAACTAGTCTCCGAATCTCTTTTGTTGTAACTGAATTTTGTATTTTCTTTGTTAGCCACCAGCGTACCTGTGTATTATCTGTTCGCACAATAAATTTGTTATATACAATATATGGCCCAAATGCTAACAAACATTTATATAATGAACATAATTCTTTCCTATTTATTTCCCATTTTATTTCTGTTTCGTTGAACGTACCTGAGTAGTATCTACAATGGTGTTCTATTTTTTCTGCTTCATATCTATACTTAAGTACTCCTCCGTAACTATATTCACTGGCATCTGCTTCTACTATGTATGTAAATTTTCTATTCTCATCCGGAAATTGTAATTTTGGTAATTCCTTGCAAAGTAATTTTATTTTTTGAACTTGTTTTTTATCTTCTTCATTATAATTATATTCTATATCCTTTTTTAATTTTTTCTGTAGTGGTTTTAGGTTTTCTGCTAATTTTGGAATATATTCTCTTACTTGGTTTACTAATCCTAAAAATGATTGTAATTTCTTTTTTGTATCTAATTCTTCTTTCGAATTTATTATTTTTTGTACTATATGTTGTTGCATTTTTACTCCACTTTTATCTATTTGTATTCCTAAAAATTCTATCTGTTTTTTCATAATTTCGGCTTTCTTTTCACTTAGACTTATTCCTGATTTTTCTATTATGTCTGTAAATTGTTCTAATAATTTTATATGTTCTTCTTTAGTTTTTGTATATAATAATATATCATCTATATATACTATGCAATTAGGTAATTGTTTAAAATAATTGTCCATAAAATGTTGATATCTACCTGGTGGATTTTTATATCCAAAGGGTAATACATT
Organism: Capsicum baccatum var. pendulum; assembly: GCA_030864225.1. Classification (NCBI taxonomy): domain Eukaryota; kingdom Viridiplantae; phylum Streptophyta; class Magnoliopsida; order Solanales; family Solanaceae; genus Capsicum; species Capsicum baccatum. Next base: position 120,295,752 of record CM061556.1, read on the forward strand.
CCATTCGTAAAATCCTTGTGGTACCGTAAATGCGGTTAATTCTTTAGATTCTTCTTCTAACTTTAGATGGTAAAATCCTGATTTACAATCGAATTTACTAAAATAATTATATCCTTGGATTTGTCTTATTTTTAATATCTTATTTAGTATTGGATAATTATATGTTATAGTTTTTGCATTTAAATTTCTATAATCAATAACCATTCTACTTTTTCCTCTTTTTTGTTCACTATGTTTATTTACTATAAATGCTGGACTATTATGTTTACTATTACTTTTTTGTATATATTGTTTTTCTAATAATTCATCTATATGCATTTTAAATTCTTTTAAATCGTCAAAATTTTTTGTTAATGGTTTTTGGGTTATTATACTGTTTTTATCTATTAATTCATTTTTTATGGTAGTTTTATGTTTTTCCCATCCTTTTAACGGATCTTCACTATATAATTGTTCTAATTTTTTCTTAACTATTTCTATCTTATTTATTGAAAATATAGTTATTTCTGTTTTATTTATCGAAAATACTACTAATTGTATCTTCAGTGGTTTTTATATTTTCTAACTTTTGTGTAATTTTTTCACTTGCTTTTATCCAATCAGTTTTCTTTCTTATTTTATTATTAACTCTTTTTGCTCTTACTTTTTGTTTACATGGTGTTGTGAACCACCAATCGTTTCTAGTTATTATATGTGGGTATAGTTTATCTAAAAATGACATTCCTAAAAGTATATCTTTTGATGTTAGTTCGTAATTATAAATTTCTTCTATTGTCAATATCTTATCCCATATTTGTGCTTTTACATTCCTAACTTTATAAGTAATTAAGCTTCCTTCATTATTAAATCCTTTAACTACTATTGGTATTTTTAATTTATCCCATTTGCTTTCTGGTAAGCAATTATATCTACATAAATTAGCTTCTGCTCCTTTATCTATCATAGGCGTATAATATCTACTGTAATATCCTTCCACTACTATCTTCATTAATACATATATTTTCATTTTATGTTAAGGCTCTTCTTAGAAATAATCTTTCCCTATTATATGTTATGGCTAATTGTGTATGTTCTATATTATATGGTTTTACTTGTTCTAACCATTTTATTCCTAATATTATATCAGCTTTTTGCATTTCTTCTTTTACCTCAAATTCTATTTTTATTTTTCTAATTCCTCCTATTATTATTTCTTTTTCTGCTATATCTTTACTATTTATTAAACTTCTCGGTAGATCTGGGCATATATCATTATCATTTTTTATTTCTTCATTTTTTACTAGATATTTTGCTATATAATTTTCTTCTTGTCCTGTATTTAATAGTATTAAATGTTCCTTTTCATTTATTTTTCCTGTTATGTAATATTGGTTTAAATTACTTATTGAATTTGTTTCATAACTTGTTCTTTTTGATGAGCTCGATGACTCCGGTTTTTCATTAGCTATTCTTTTTGTTGTACTTATTCTATCATTTACTATTTCTAAATTTTCTTCTATATCTATGTCTCTATAGCTATAATCATTATAATCTATTGTTTTTACAATTTGTTCAAATGGGCTATCTATTTGTATTTTATTAATCTTATTTTTCCCTGTTATTTTATGTTTTGTTGTTAATACATATAAATTTTTACATCTCGCTGTAAATATTTTGCTTCCTGGGGTTAATTCTATTCCTCATATCTTCCAATATAATACTAATGATTTATCTATATTTCTATCTGTTACTGCTACTGAATAATTTGCACTTATTATAAATTTAAATTTTTGGTAAATTAAATTTCCTTTTACGGCAGTTATTATACTTTTTTCTATAGGTTTTATAATTCTGTCATCTGCTAAATATAATTCTATCGGTGTATCTATTCCTTCTCTAAAATATGCTTTTATTAATATTTCTGTACCTCCAAGGTGTACGTATTTTATTGGATCTCCTTTACTTTTTATATCCTTTATTTCTTTATTAATTATCCTTTTTGTTACTAGTGGTATACTAGCTTTTCCTTTTGCATATCTACAGTCTATTACATGTTCTTTTTGGCATACTACATAATATTCATCTTTTTTCCTACTAAAAATATTTTTTATTGTTGGTATTTTAAATATTTTTTCTACACTTAAATCTAACTCTTTTCCTTTTATTTCATCAAATATATTACTGTCAAATATTATCTTTTGTTCTGTTCCTTCGTCATTTAAATATTCTTCCTTTGTTATTATTTTTATATCTTCTTCAGTCATTTGATTCCTCTATCTCACTATCTATTTCAGTATCTGTGTCGTTTTCTGAAATTTCATATATACTATCTTCACTTTCTAGTTCATAATCTATATAATCTATTTGCATATATTCTGTATTTTCTATTTTTATTTCGGATATTTGTTTATTTTTTGGATTTTTAGGTAATTTACAATCTCTAGCTAAATGTCCTAACTTTCCACAATTATAACAGGTACATTCTTTTATAGATTTTTTCTTTCTATATGGTCTTTTGTTTTTATAATTTTTTACATAATATCTTTTTCTTGGTTTCTTATATTTATATTTTGATTTTTTATATTTCTTATATTTCTTATGTCTTTTTCTTTTCTTATAATATCTTTCTTCGCATCCAAATTGGGGTGTTATTTTATTTTTGCAACATGCTAAATTTCTTATTAATGTTTTTTCCATTTTTAATTCTTCTCTATATTTTTCACATAACTTTCTATACCATTATTGTAAAAATTTTATTCTAGCTCCTAATGTATCTACTATTTTTGCTTCTTCCCAACTTTTTATTATCTTTGAACTAAATGGTTCGGGTAATTTATTAAAATATAATTTTCTTATTTCTTTACTTTCTTCTATACTATATGCTCCTTTATAATAATATTCTTTAAATGCGCAAGTATATTCATCTATATGACACATATTACATATTGTTAATTTTATCATTAAATTCCTATTTGTATCTTTTTCTTCATCTTGTTCTTCTTCTAATGTTGTCATACTACCAAATTCATCTTTTATAGCTGTTTCATATTTTTTCAATAATTCTATAGGTGTTAATTTTGTTGTTGTTGATGCTGCTCCTTCCATAGGTTTATTAGCTCTTAATACTTTCTTACTATTTTCAGTTAAATTTGTAAACCATAATTTTACTGATCCTATTAGTGTTTTTTCTATGTATTCTGGTGCATCTGTTATGTTTATATTATTATCTAATAATTATTTTGTCATATATCCTATCCATAATTGTATTGTTTTTTCTGTATCTATTACACAGTCTAGATCCAAAAAGTTATAATTTTTATTAACTATTTGTTTTGGTGTCCATTTGTCATATTCATTATATCTTTTAAATTTATTTTTATAATATATAGGTTTTCTTATTTCTGTTGTTTTGGCTATTAGATTTTCATCTTCTTTTTTGTCAAGAGTATTTATTTCAGTATTATTATTTTCTAAGTTTTCTTGATTAATTCTTTCTTGTTTTTCGTTAATTTCTAAATCTTTTATATTTGTTAATATTTCCGTATATGTTTCACTATCTTCTGAATCATAATTATCCGTTTCTTCTACCTCTATATTATTTATTTCTAATTTTTCTTTAAATTTATTTATCTCATTTATTAATTTTTGTTCTTTATCTATTTCTTCTTTTTCTTTTTGTCTTTGTTCGTATAAATCTTTTAATATTTGTAATTCTTTTTCTAATTCAGCAATTCTACTATTTTTAGTTTCTTCTATTTTTCGTATTTCTTCTGTAGATTGTTGTTTAATTTTTTCTATTTCCTTTTTTCTATCTATCTCTTCATTTTCTTTTTCTATTCTTACCATTGCTGTTAATTTATCTTCTAATTTTAATTCTTCTTTTTCTAACATTAAATATAAATGTTCTCCTATTTTCTTGTATCTTCTTCCTAAATTGGAAAATACTATTTTTATTTTTGGTCCTTCGTGATTTTCATATATTTTTTCATCTATTATAAATTCTTCTTTATTCATTTTATTGTGAATAGTTCATGTTGATATATATATTCTAAACTATCTATTTGGGATTCTAGTTTTGATATTTCATCTTTTTGTATATTTATTGAATTTTTACTAACTCCGGCAAATATATTGTAATGTAATCTTTCTTTTCTTATTTTTAATTCTTTACGTTTTTCAGATATAAATTATTTTAATTCTTTGTATTTTTGTTCTTTATTCATCTAAATTGTGTTTATAATATTTTGGTGGATATCTAAATCTAATTTTATCATAATTAGATGGTATATGTCTCATTCTTCTAGATTTTAAATGGATTATTAATTTTGCTTCAATACTAGATATTAATGTAATTAAATAGGCTAATCTTTCTGGATTTTCTTTTCTTTTATTTAGACTTATATATTCTGAATAATTACTAACTAAAGATTCTTTAATTTTTCTAAAAGCTTCTCTATTTTTAAATGGTCTTCTCATAATTAATTTAATAAATAACTAAATCTAATCTTAACTAAATACAAATCTAACTTAACTAATTTAACTAATTTCAACATAGCTATTTTAACTAAATCTTCTAACACGTATATCACTTTCATATCTTTTAAATTACTGGGCTCTGATACCATTTGTAGGGAGTGCGGATAACTAAGCTGATAAATAGAATAGGTCTACCCAAATTCACTTTATATTATTAATTTATTGTTCAATTCATAGAGGTATCATTTTACGTAATAAATCATCCTAAGTTCAAAAAATATGCTTCTAACGGCACTTGAATCATTGAGAAGTTTTAAAAAAGAAGAATCAAGAAAATATACAAAATTGTGTTCTCACAATCTTGATGATAAAATCACTTCTATTTATTTATTTTGTTATTGCGGTTTCTTTTTGGATAATGTTTGTTTTTGATAGCTATATGTGTCATTCAGTAGCGGACCCAGGATTTAAAGGTTGTAGGTGCTTTAATGTAGGTTAAAAATCTATTAAAAAATGCAACGTAGCTACAGGGATTTGAACCCAAGATAGGAGACACGGAAGTTACATCTAAAGCCAAAGCACCCAACCATGTCTTTGCTCCCTAGGTGTTTTTTTAAATATTATACCATTTTTTCACTGTTTCTTATATAATTATACCTATTCTACGTCGAGTTGAGTGGGTGCCGAAGCACCCAAAAAAAGTATGTGGGTCCTCCCCTGGTGTAATTCATTAAAAGACTTTGCGATATACAAAACATAAAAGATTTGTGAGATGTAGTGGTGGTTCTATGAAGACGACACTTGAATGAGCCAGCGAGAATAGTGTATGCACATCTTATACAATAAATCTACAAATTATATCCTACGTAGAAATAAAGTATTGCTTAGTATACATGTAATTTTCTTCTTTAACATTAAATACATGTGCAACGCACGTACAATAAGCTAGTACTATAAAATTATATTGTATGATCTCACTATATTATGTAACTCTTACAAAGTGTCACTATATAAAGAATAATATGTGAACTGGGATCGCTAGTTCAGGTAATTGTTCCTTCTTTTTCATATTACTCACTCTTTTAGATAAATTAAACTTTTAGTTAGATGAATAGAAGTGAAGTACGGTGGATCTGCCCATATGCACGATGTATAGTTAAGATGAACAGAAGTGATCTCCCCATATGCACGCTGTATAGTTAAGATGAACAGAAGTGAAGTTCGGTGGATCTCCCCATATGCACGATGCATTGTTGCATTGTCCCAGCTAGAACAACCAATCATTGAAAAATTAAACTATACATATAAGATTAAAATTACCTTTTATATATATATATATATATATATAACATAGTTGTTTAATTTCCTTAGCTTATCGCATTTCTATATTTTTATATTTTAAATTCTTTTAGTGAAAAGCCTAGCTGCACTCATTGAAGGTGACATAATGGCAAATTATCTATGTGAATATCATGTGGTCTCTTCATCACAACCACTCATATCACCAAGTTTTGTGGAATATATCAGAATCCAAATATATTTATTTAAGTACTTACTTTCGTTAGACATTTTTGACTCATATCACAAAGTTTTGGGACATCAGAAATATTTCTGTACATTTATGTCATCAGACTATTATGATGTGTTTCACTACTTGAATATCCTCATTTATAATTGTTAATATATATTATTTTTTGTCCCAATTTATATGATATAAACAATATATATATATATATATATATATATATATATATATTTGAATATTTTAAAATGTTAACTATTATAATTTATAATCCTTTTTATGTAATTTTAAATAATATTTGTTACTCTCATTGTCCAAACTTTTGAGGCATTGATAGTTATATTTTAAAAATAATTTAAGCTTTTAATTATTGTGATTTATAATACTTTTTATTCTATTTTAATTTGTGTGGTATCGATATAATTTTGAGAGTTAGCTAAATATTTTATAACTTTTAGAATTTTAGTTTTTTTTCTGTATTTTTTTTTTTTGAAATATATAACAGATTAAACTAACATTTGTGTCATTGATAGTCAATTATATTTTAAAAATAATTTAAGTTTTTAATTATTGTGATTTATAATATTTTTTATTCTATTCCAATTTAAGTGACATTAATATAATTTTAAGAGACAGTCAAATATTTTATATCTTTTAAAATTTTTAAGTTGTTAATTATTATGATTAGTATTTTTTATGTATTTCTTTGAAATATATATTAGATTAAAAAAACTAAGACAAACAAATTAAAATAGAGGAAAAAGACTAATTAAGAAGTGACAAAGAAGGTAAAAATAATTTAAGTTTTTAATTATTATGATTTATAATTTTTTATTCTTCTATATCAATTTAAGTTACACTGATATAATTTCAAGTCTTTCAAATATTTTATATCTTTTAAATTTTTAAATTGTTAATTATTGTGATTTATAGCATTTTTTAAAATATATATCAAATTAACAAAATAAGATAAATCAATTAGAACGGAGGAAAAAAGATCAATTATGAAGTGCCAAAGCAAGCAACAGGTCAACATGCATGCTTTGATACTTGTTAATTGGGCCCTTTGCCCTTTATTATTAGGTAGAACTAGTATAGGCACCCACGCAATGCGCGAAACTGTTTTAAAAAAATATTTATTAAAAAATGTTAGCCTATTCATTTTAAAATAATAAAATTAATTAATTTACAATTATTTTAGATGTTTTGATCTGAACAGAATAATAGTAGTATTTCCTCGAATTATATTTCATTGGTTTAATTTTTAAAAATGTTAAATAATTATTAATTTTTTTGTCGGAGTTTTACCTTTATATTAATCAATTAAAACATGTAATTACAATATTTTCCTTCCATTTCAAATTTTAATTTTCTTTCTATCAATTCAACCTCAACAACTAACTAGTAAGGGTGTGCAAAAACCAAACCGACTAATAAATCGAACCGATAAAAATATTATATATATATATATATATATATATATATATATATATATATATATATATATATATATATATGACTTGTTATATATTTCTCTTAATTTTTCTTTAATTTCAATAAATTTAAAAATTTATTATTTCAATTATACAAACTCTTAATTTCTCCAAATAACATTTAGTTCAAACTTGAAGATTCTTGTAAATTAAAACACATCATGTAGGATTTTTGGTTGCAACTAAGATTCATTTTTTTTCATGTTAGTTACTACTATTTCTATTTTATGAGTATTTTCTTATCGATTAAACCAAAAACCGAACCATTAAGGACTAAAAGCTGATAAATCAAAAATTGAGTTATTGGTTTAGCATATTTAAAAATTGAAAACTGATAAACCAAATCGATAATATATAAAATCGAACCGAATCGATCGATGCACACCCCTAATAACTACACTCTTCTTAAAAGGTTTAATTTTGAATCCCAATTCAAACATTAAAAGTGTTTAATTGTGTCAATTACAAGACTTCTAATTTCAAATTTTAAATTTCACCACTCTCAATTCAAAAATTAAGCACACGTGATTTGTTATTTTATTTTAAATTTATAAAATCTGTTCTACTGTTCGTAATTTTTCATTGTTTGATTTTATTATTAATATCTTTTAAGTATTTTATTTATACCTTTTTAATATATCTTCTAAATTAATTCAACTAAGATCTCTCAAACCCAACCCCCTTCCTCCAAATGACACATCCACCCTCCTCCCCCACTTTTACCCACCACCAATTAATTCAACTTATATGTTGCACATTTTTTTTAAAAGATTTTTCCCTTTTATGTCTTTTTCGTTTAAAAATTCTTACTCTTTGTGGCAATTAGGCATATTTTCTTACCTAGTAGATATATTTATTATTTTTTTACAAAAATATACAATTCTAAATTATTAATTTTAATTTAAAAATATTAAATTACATCAAATTATAGAAAAAAGAATATTAATTTCTCAATAAACGTCAACATGGCAAAAATACTCAATAAAAGTTGATCTTTTTTATGTATATAAATTTATTTATATTTAGCAAAACTCAAATGAACCAAATTAGATTAAAAAATATTATTTACTTGAATCTAGACTTGGATATAGTAGATAAAAATTAACCTGTTAAATATAAGGAAAAGTTTAAAAAATAGCAACAGTTGGAACAAAATTCACCTTCCATGGGCAATTAAAGCAGTGACAAAAGAGTTTGGAAATGAGGTGTAGATGACTCAAGTTTTAATAATTGAGTGTAGGTGACAATTACTTTATTAGTGATTAAGAAATTTGGAAAAGTTTGTGAATAGTCCACAAGTTTTTTAATTTACACTTTGATCCAAATTTGACCTAATATAATAGGAAACGATGGAAAAAATGTGTGTTTCTTTCTCTTCTCATTCATTGTTGTTTTTTCTCTCTTCGCGATTTTTGTAGTTCATTGTTGCTGCTCTTTTATTCATCATCTTCTACGTCATTATCATCATTTTCTTCATCATTATCCATCATCTTCCAACTGCTGACCATTGTTGTTGTTGTTACCGCTACTGTTGCTAGTTGACTAATTTTTTAGGTCAAATTTTGTTTGGTACATCACTTTGGCATTACTTCTAAGTGACTTTGGTAAGTAAAATTATGATTTTTTTTTGAATTTGTTATCTAGATACACTGCTACTGTGCTATATTTCAGCAATGGATAGAACCCGAACACGAGCCCAACATAAGAGCCATCTGTTTCAATAAATCACTTATCTGTTGTGATAGATAAGTCATTTATTGTAACAGAAGACTCATAAGTTAGATTCATATTTATGATTCTATAGTGTCGTAAAACGAATCAAACAAATTGGTCATCTGTTACAACAGAGGATTCATATACTGAACTAGATTAGTCACCTATTGCAACAAAACCTGAACTCGATTCCAACAGATGAGTCATCTATTGCAAAAGATGAGTGACATGTTGTAACAGGTTAGATGACCAATTTGTTGCAATATGTTAGTTATCTGTTGCAACATGTCACTCATCTATTAAAATAAGCTTCAAAGGTTCTTTAGTACTGTAATATCTATCCTAACAGGTGTTTCATCTATTATAACAGATGTATAATCTGTTGTAATATATGAGTCACCTATTCCAACAGATGACTAATCTGTTTGAATAAACTTTAGGTTCTATAGTACTGTAACATGAATTACCAATAAGTGATTCATCTATTGCAATATATAACTCACCTATTGCAACGTATTATTCGCCTGTTGCAACAGATTACTCATCTGTTGGGGTTCATGTTACAACACTATAAAATCACTATTAATTTTATTATGACATCATTATTAACTTTTTTTAACAAATTTCTTTACTTAGGTACCACTAATGGAGGGATCAATAATAATTGAGGTGGATTATCATGGTGAATGGATCAAGAAGAGCAATTGATATGTATGACGCTAGAAGGAGGGTGAAATACTAGAGATGATAGTTATGACAGTCCAAAGTGATGTTTCATATGATGATTTTGTGAACTTAATCATCAGCTATTGTGGACTGAATTGCCAACTGAAAAAACTCATCATCAGCGACATGCACAGTTCTTTTGAAAATTAGAGGGTACTACACTTCAAGATAATCGATCAGGTTCGGTTGCGTGCTTATATTAGTGATTTAGCTAGGACGGTGTTAAGGGTGTACGTGGTTGAAAAAATGAGAGAGAATGAGAACCAGAATATAGAAGAAGAACAACTGCAAGACATCTTTGATGATAAGTCGATTGATCTGGACATGAATATTCCAAATTATGATCAAACAACTATGCCCGTTATTGCGAGAAATATGGTGGGAAGTTCTTCTCAATCAACACAGTCGGACAATCGTCAAGATGACGAGACTGACTTTTACAAGGGAATGTCATTCAGGATAAGAAAGAACTATCTACTTCTTTGTTTATTGCTTGCTTGAAAAAAGATTTCAAACTAAAGAAGGGGAATAATTCGAGCAAAGTCTTTTCCTTCAAATATGCTAATCTGAACTGCAAATGGTGGTTAAGGGTTGTGAAATACTAAAGTTCTGACAGATTCATCATTAATGTTTATAAAAAGTATCACACATATGAATCATAGCACATTACAGGCCAAAATACTCATGCCACGACAGAGGTCCTTGGTCAATATTTCTAGAATAGATTTCCCAATGGCAAATACCCTTCTAAAAGTGATATGGCCAATCAAGTCCTTATAGAATTGGATGTTACAGTCAGTTATTTGAAGATATATACGGCCATGTCAATTGCCAAGGACTTGTTTAGGGGGACATACAAGCACGAGTATGCAGTCCTCAATGCCTACCGTTACATGCTTGAGTCCATTAATTCCAAAAGTAAGACAGTGTTGCATGTTGATGAAAATGGAAGGTTCAACTAATTTTTTATATCCTATGGTTCTTGGATTCTTGGTTTTCAACATTTGAGAAAAGCCATAGCCATCGATGGGACTTTCTTGATGAGCAAGTATACTGGAGTTTTGTTTGCGGCGGCGGCACATGTACGGAGAGACACATCTTTCCTATCATTTTTTGTTTAGCGAACAACGAATGTGATGCCTCGTATGGATATTTTTTTGAATAAATGCAAAAGTTAAATCAAAGACACCGAAGAGTTGTGTTTTATTTTGGATAGGCATCCAAGTATCATAGAAGAGTTCAATTTTCTGCACTTCAGCTCACTTTGGTTGTTGCATGAAGCATCTATTCGAAATAACTTTCACAACGAAAGGGTCGTGAAACTTTTTATAGAGCAGCTAAAGAATATAATAGAGATGAGATATATTGACCTAAGCACTATCAAATCGGGAAGAAGGAGATATAAGAGAAGGTGAAGAGTCAGAGAATCACTCCCATTAAGAAAAAACAAGTGCTTCATATGTAATAACGCTGGCTAAAAAAGAACTACGTGCTTGGATTATAATCCACCATGATCGTTGTAATAGCAAAACTTATGTTGTTGTTTGTTATGGACTTTGCTATTTTTAAATCATTGTTGGGAACGTAAATTGTTATTATTTATTATATAAAATATCTTTTTTATTAAATTGTGCATTAATAAAAAGAGATAAAATAGGAACTAAATACAATAGACCACAAAATTATTTACAGCAGATTACTCATCTATTGCAATAAATGGACATTTGCTAGAAGAACATAATATAGTTTATCAAAATGGAATATGTTCCTCCAATAGATGACCAATTTGTTGCAAAAAATGGGTAATCTGTTGGAGCAACACTGTAACACCCCGAGATCCCATCTCGTGAAGTCACATAGTACTTATGAACCCGAAGGACCACAAGCTAACCCCTTACTGATATCTGTACCTATACACTGCATAATATCTGAAATAAATGTGAAAATTGGGGATAAGTTTCAATACATCTATACATACTCAAACTGAAAATTGAATACTAATATATCAACATCCGTCTGAAAAGCCTCTAAACTTTCTGAACTGTGGAGTTGATGGGACATGTCCCCAACTAACTTTGTCAACTGATAATATAAAAAAAATCTGATACAATAATAGTAAATTAAGATTCATCCTCGAAGAAAGAGGACTCACTAATACCACTGCTAACTGAGATTGAACTGTTGAGGAAACTCTTAATCATGTGCTTTTGAAACTATGGTGTCAAATAAAACACCATTGTGCAAATGCGTCAGTGCAAAATGTACCGAGTATGCAGACGAGGTAAGGCTAAATGCAAGGTCTCATGCATGCACAATATGAAAAATAAATAATCATGAAAACATTGCACAAGAACACATACATGAATGCACAGGTCATAATCACAATCATCACAACTCTAGAGACTGGAACTCAGATACCACTTTCCTGCAAACTGAACTCACTATTGACACGAGATACTGAATCACAGACTCATCTGATATCGATAACTGAGAAATATGGATGCACTTTTATCAAGTACTGAGTTTTGAAATCTCTGAACATACTGATATTACGAGTATCTAAAGCTTCTGAAATGGATAGCAACCCTATCTAACAGGTTATCTTTGAGTCTGTGGATAACAATACTTCTTCATAAATGATTTTGGGATCGGCCTATCTAGCAGCGGATCTTTGAATTAGCAAGTAATCATACTTAATGGCCTGTATCTAATAGCCTTAAATTCTGTACACTAAACTGAGCTCTTTCTTGAAGTCTGAGACTGATTTTAAAACTGAGATCGTGGAAAGTAGTTACTTAACCGACATGCCCCTACTATCTCTTAGGGGTCCAACCTCTAACTCCTATTGGGAGGGTGTCAATATCGTGCCACAGGTAAAGACACTATCTCTATATGACCCTCATCTATCAGGTCCTCATAAGAGAACGGTGGACCCCTCATCTAACAGGTCAAGCCACCTCATCTACCCTCATCTAGCAGGTATGATGTCTCTCATCCACCCTCATCTAGTAGGTGTGATGTCTCAACCTACGCTGGCTATGTAGTTCTGGAGTACAAGGATCGTATCTAAGGATCACACCCTCCACTAGTAAGTGAGTCCCCATTCTTGAGCTCGCTCGGTGCTAGTTTCTACTCTTAACTGAAAGACACTGATTTGATTCTTAACTGAACTTAGACTGAGCTGGATCTGATACTGATCATATTTATCAAGAGATCTAACTGAGTTATGCTGAGATTATTTAGTTCCGTATCTGACGGAAAGGTATCAAATCATAGCGAGCTTGAATATATTATTCAAATCGCTTCTAGTATTAGAATTGAATCACTTAAATACTATTAGATCTGAGTTGATTACAGAACGGAGGAGAGATTACTAACGATACAAAAAATTACAGAGATAACTGAGATTATAGAGCCTGATCTCCGCACTTATCTAAAGATACATAGTTCTATAGTTCACTGAGTTTTGAGAATCGTGGCTAGATTGGAATTATCGTAAAACTAACACGGGCTCTAGACAACAGCTCTATTATCGAGTATAAATACACCCAGGACTCGATAACATAAAAGTAAAACATAATCATTCTCACTTCATTACGATCATCCATTCACCATCACAATCATTCATGCATCAACACAAGCATTCATTCATCATCATAATCATTCATGTATTATCACAATCATTCATGTGTTATCACAATCATACCTTAATCGTCACCATCATTAATGCATCATCATAATTATTAAAGCATCACTCCAAGTAAATAGAAATTATAACATAATTCCCCCCCTCAAAATCCTTAAGGCATCACATTCAACATTTAGGGAACATAGACCTCTATTCATCATCACAATTTACCAAAGGGTCGCTTAAAGCATATCGGGATATTAATCACATAATAACATAGAGAAAACATGCTATTAGATCGTACTCCATTCAGCAAGGTTTTACCTCAACTATTTCATACCTATATCGGTCTTAACATCTATTTGGATTTCATATCGCTTGGGAAACTTCATACTATCATGTCATAGCTTACTTGCTAATCACTTGGAATATATTAAAAACTTAGCATATATCAAAGGGCACATAATGGGGAATTTACAACCATCACATCTCCACTCGCTCACTAAGGTCCTTCAACAAACACTAGACATTCATAGGTTCACACTTATTTGGGGATTTCCTGCTAGCATGGAATAATTCATTCACTTGGTCATTTTATCAAACACTAGGAATGCATAGACTAGCTCACAATTTGGGGCTTCCTATTCAACATGCTATAATGGCCCATATTCTTCTTCTAAGCTTTTATCGACCTATGGGAGACATACTTTGCTAAATCAACAAATTCTACACCCAAAAGTCATGAACACATCAACAATCGTAACACATAATCGTATCTTAAAAGTCATTCAACATCAACAACAAGTACATAATCTATTTACCGCACAAATACCACATACTAAGGCCAAGGCTTAATAATATTGTAGACAAACATGAACCACAACTCAATCATAGCAAGAACATCAATTTCAACTCTCAAGAATCATTACAAATTCATAAACATAAATCTTGGAGATTTCGAAAAAGTTACTTGAGCTTCTTGGATGAAAGGGACCCAAGATTTAACATCTACATACCTTGGGGAAACTCTTTCTTGAAAGCCTTCGGAAGAATTCTTGATTTTTGCTCTTGATTCTCTCTAAATATTTGGTAGAAGAAGAGAGAATTTTTTATTTTGGGAAATCCTAGTTTTTGGGTGAAAGAAGAGAAAAGAAATGAGGCCTTCAACCCTTAAGTGGGTATTTATAGAGGTTGGAGAAAGAGTGAAAAATACCAAAATGCCCTTTAAATAAAAAGAGTTGAAAATTGATGATTGGGGTCCACGACGGTCGATCTGACGGTCCATCAGAGGGACTAACGATCCACCAAGTCATCCGTCACTTGAGTGCCAAAACTGGGACATTCTGCCTCAACGTGACGATTGAAGTGACGATCCGTCAAGAATCTGACGGTCCACCAGATCATCCGTCACTTGAGGATCAGGAATGGGCCATTCTATTTTGACCTGACGGACCCTTTAACGGTCCACCACTTTGGCTATCACTCGGGGGATAAAAATAGGATATTCCATCTTGGCCTGACGGGACACTTGACGGTCCATTAAGGACTTGGCTGTCCGCCAGGTCGACCGTCAAACCTGGGCAGTTCTGATACTGTTTAGTAAATCAGCCATAACTCCCTCGTCCGATGTTAGATTTTGATAAAATTGGTATCGATGTAGAGATCATTCAATGCTCTACATGAAAATAATTTGAAATTATAGAAATATAATACGATTCAATGTGTTTCATACTTGGGAAGATATTTCTAAAATTTTTAGACTCGAATTTTCATGTTTTCCAAAAATGCTCTAAGGCTCAGACTAGGAGAGAACTTTGCAGGGTATTACATTATCTCCCCCTTGGGAACATTCATCCTCGAATGTCACTTTGATAGACTGAAAATACGGATCAATAGAACTTACTCCACACACAAAAATATCTTAAGGCGTGACTACGCAACTAGAACGACTGACATACGGAGTTCTCACACTGGGCATCCATATGTAATGCAAGGAATAATCGAATGAATCTACTCATATCTAAATTCTTGTAACACATATGCATATCTGATGCATGGACTCGTAACTAGAATGATCTCATAAATACATGACTAAACACACACTGACTAGCTGAACTCTTTCTACTAAATATGCATATCTAATGCATGAATGTCTGGCTAAACTGACTTCTGAAAGCACAACTTGACAATGCAATAATGACTAATGGTAACTTTATAAAGGAAGTCTAATCATGCATAGGGATGAATCTTTTAGTATGCAACATCGTGATACAATGGGGTATCTCCCCCTTAGGACTCTATGTCCCTCTAAGCACACTTCACTAAAATACTGGAGTGGTGTGCGAGGCACCTACAACTGGGTCATAATTAACCGACTGAGACCCAAAACTCGGGTATGACTCATGCTAGCATATAAGCTCAAAATAAAAGCAAAAGATCTAATAATGCATATTATAACGATGAAGGGCTCAAAACTTACCCGGGTCTATTTCAGGGGATCTTTCCCAATCAAAGAGAGCCTGAAGGATGACTACGCTGACTTCGGGGACCTGGCATAGAAAAGTCTCGAACTTTGTAACCGGTCTCACCATATCCAAAGCACACATCGCTACCGTGTCTACATATACCCTTATGATTCTAATCCGCATTCTTCACACAATGGGTAGGTACGAACTCCACTAGTACTACTCTGGGCTTTGGAGCTTGCCGCTCTCTCAACTCTGACACCCCCAAACACAGGTGTGAGTACACTAGCTGAAGACAGAGATGGAACTAAAACTCTTTAGCCATACTGAGAACTACTACCACCTTGAGACCCCGACTGCGAGAGACCATGACTACCTGTCTTGGCTTTCTTACTCCCTTTCTCTCTTATTTATCTTATCTACCTTAATCTGTTGTGCATGAATCATTAGCCTAGAAAGGTCCATATATCTATTGAGCATGGTACCTCTACACTCTTTCAACACATAACTCGATACACTAGATAAAAACTTACTCATACTCGCTCTAGGGTCAGCTACCAAGTCAGGAGCACACTTAGCTAATTGGTTAAACTTAAGACAATACTCTTTCACAGTCATGGAAACTTTCCTTAGGTTCATGAACTCTTCTACCTTAGCCTATCTCATCTCTAGAGGGAAAAATCTATCTAGAAAGACACTTTGAAACTCTGACCAAGTTATAGAAGCTGCATTCTCCCCTCGACTCTTCTCCCACATCACTACCCAATCATGAGCAATATCTTTCAATCTATAATATGCTAACTCAACACTATCCTCCTCTGACACATGCATAATCTGGGTGATCTTCTTTACCTCCTTAAGAAACAACTGCAGATCCTCACCTACTACTGACCCAAAGAATTTGGGCGGGTTCATTCTCATAAAGCTTCTAATCTTGGCTGCGGGAGAATCCCTATTTTGCTGAGGTGGGACTGCAGCCTGACAGTTCCCATAAATATTAGTCATAGCCTGGGCTAACGCCTAGAAGGCTGCTCGAAACTCTATATGTAACACACTCTCATTTTTAGGATCTACTGGCTGAGGGGGATGGTCACAACCACATGGACAAAATCTCTGCGAGGAGGCATATTCTGTAATTGAAAGAAGCAAGTGGATTAGATTGAGGATCAACTTGAGCTCATTCTCACTCGAACGATCTGAATACTGAAAGAAGGGAAATTACTCTTAAGTACATCCTGTAGCCTCTTGTACATAAATGTGGCGCGCTACACAGATATGAAAAAACTCTACTAGATGCGTCTTTTGAGACTCCCTAGGACACTATTGAACCTTAGGCTCTGATACCAAGTTTGTAATGCCTTGATATCCCATCTCTGATGTCACACGGTGCTTATGGACCCGAAGGACCATAAGTTAACCTTTTACTGATATTTGTACCTGTACACTGCATAATATCTAAAATAAATGCAAAAACTAACCATAAGGTTCAACATATCTATACATACTCAAACTGAAAACTGAATATTAATACATCAACATCCATTTAAAAAGCCTCTAAATTGTCCGAACTGTGGAGTTTATGGGACATATCCCCAACTAACTCCGTCAACTGATAATATAAACAAAATCTGATGCAATAATAGTAAATCGAGATTCGTTCTCAAAGAAAGAGAACTCACTACTACTACTGCAAACTGAGACTGAACTGCTGAGGAAACTCTTAATCCTGTGCCTCTGAAACTATGGTGTCAAATAAAACACCATAGTGCAAATGCGTCAGTACAAAATGTACCGAGTATATAGACGATGTAAGGCTAAATTAAAGGGCTCATGCATGCACAATATGTAAACTGAATAATCATGAAAACGTCACACGAGAACACATGTATGAATGCACAGGTCATAATCACAATTATCACAACTCTAGAGACTGGAACTCAGATACCACTTTCCTACAAACTGAACTCACTATTGACACTGAGATACTGAATCACAGACTCATCTAATATCGATAACTGGGAAATATGGATGCACTTTCATCAAGGATTGAGTTCTGAAATCTCTAAACAGACTGAGATTACAAGTATCTGAAGCTTCTGAAATGGATAGCAACCCTATCAAACAGGTTGTCTTTAAGTCTGTGGATAACAATACTTCTTCATAAATGATTTTGAGATCATCTTATCTAGCAGCGGATCTTATAATTAGCAAGTAATCATACTTAATGGCCTGTATCTAACAGCCTTAAATTCTGTACACTGAACTGAGCTCTTTCTTGAAGTCTGAGACTGATTCTGAAATTGAGTCTGTAGGAAGTAGTTACTTAAACGATATTCCCCTACTATCTCTTAGGGGTCCAACCTCTAACCCCGGTTGGGAGGGTGTCAATACCATGCCATGGTTAAAGACACAATCTCTATATAACCCTCATCTATCAGGTCCTCATACGAGAACAGGTGAGCCCTCTCTAACAGGTCAAGCCACCTCATCTACCCTCATCTAGAAGGTATGATGTCTCTCATCCACCCTCATCTACCAGGTGTGATGTCTCAACCTACGCTGACTATGTAGTTTTGGAGCACAAGGATTGCATCTAAGGATCACACCCTCCTCTAGTAGGTGAGTCCCCATCCTTGAGCTCGCTCGACGCTAGTTTCTACTCCCAACTGAAAGACACTGATTTTATTCTTAACTGAACTTAGACTGAGCTGAATCTGATACTGATCATATTTCTTAAGAGATCTGACTGAGTTACGCTGAGATTATTTAGTTCTGTATCTGACGAAAAGGTATCGAATCATAGCATCTGACTGATGATGCAGAGCTTGAATAGATTATTCAAATCGCTTTTGAGATTAGAATTGAATCACTTGAATACTATTAGATTTGAGCTAATTATAGGACAGAGGCTAGACCACTAGTGATACAGAAATTACAGAGATAACTGAGATTACAGAGCTTGATTAAGCTCCGCACTTGTTTGAATATACATAGTTCTATAGTTCACTAAGTTCTGAGAATCGTGGCTTGATTGGAATTATCGCAAAAAATTGACACGGGATCTAGACAATAGCTCTATTAACGGGTATAAATACCCCCAGGACTAGATAACATAAAAGTAAAACATAATCATTCTCAAATCATCACGATCATCCATTCTCCATCACAATCATTCATGCATCAACACAAGCATTCATTCATCATCATAATCATTCATGTATTATCGCAATCATTCATGTATTATTGCAATCATACCTTAATCATCACCATCATTAATCCATCATCATAATTATTAAAGTATCTCTCCAAGCAGTTAGAAATCATAACATACTTCCCCCTCCCCTCAAAATCCTTAAGGCATCACATCCAACATTTAGGGAACATAGACCTCTATTCATCATCACAATTACAAAACGGTTGCTTAAAGCATCTCGGGATATTAATCACATAATAACATAGAGAAAACTTGCTATTAGATTATACTCCATTCAGCAAGTTTTTAACTCAACTAGTTCATACCTATATCGGTCTTAACATGTATTTGGATTTCACACCGCTTGGGAAACTTCATACTATCATGTCATAGCTTACTTGCTAATCACTTGGCATATATTAAAAACTTAGCATATATCAAAGGGAACATAATGGGAAATTTACAACCATCACATCTCCACTCGGTCACTAAGGTCCTTCAACAAACACTAGACATGCATAGGTTCACACTTATTTGGGGATTTCCTACTAGCATGGAATAATTCATTTACTTGGTCATTTTATCAAACACTAGGCATACACAGACTAGCTCATAATTTGGGACATCCTATTCAACATTCTATAATGGCCCATATTCTTCTTCTAAGCTTTTATCGACCTATGAGAGACACACTCTGCTAAATCAACTAATTCTACACCCAAAAGTCATGAACACATCAACAATCGTAACACATAATCGTATCTTAGAAGTAATTCAGTATCAACAACAAGTACATAATCCATTTACCTCACAAATACCACATACTAAGGCCAAGTCTTGATAATCTTGTAGACAAACATGAACCATAACTCAATCATATCAAGAACATCTATTTCAACTCAAAAGAATCATTAAAAATTCATAAACATAAATCTTAGAGATATAGAAAAAGGTACTTGAGCTTCTTGGATGAAAGGGACCCATGAATCAACATCTACATACCTTGGAGAAACTCTTTCTTGAAAGACTTCGGAAGAATTCTTGATTTTTGCTCTTGATTCTCTCTAAATTTTTGGTAGAAGAAGAGAGAATTTTTTATTTTGGGAAACCTTAGTTTTTGAGTGAAAGAAGAGAAAAGAAATGAGGCCTTCAAACCTTAAGTGGGTATTTATAGAGGTTGGGGAAAGAGTGGAATAGACCAAAATGCCCTTTAAAGTAAAAGAGTTGAAAACTGCTGATCAGGGTCTACGAAGATCGATCTGACGGTCCGTTAGAGGGACTGATGGTCCACCAAGTCGTCCGTCACTCGAGTGACAAAATTGGAATATTCTGCCTCAACATGACGGTTAAAGTGATGGTCCATCAGGAATCTGACGGTCCACCAGATCATCCGTCACTTGAGGATCAGGAATGGGCCATTCTATTTTGACCTGACGGACCCCTTGACGGTCCGTCAACATTTTGATGGTCCACCACTCTGGCCATCACTCGAGGGCCAGAAATGTGATGTTTTGTCTTGGCCTGATGGGACACTTGATGGTCCACCAAGGACTTGGCGGTCCGCCAGGTCGACTGTCAAACCTGGGTAGTTCTAATACTATTTAGTAAATCGGTCATAACTCCCTAGTCTGATGTCGAATTTTGATGAAATTGGTATCGATGGAAATCTTAGTTAATGATCTACATGACAAAAATTTGAAATTTAGAAATACAATATGATTCAAAGTATTTCATACTTGGGAAGATATTTCTGAAATTTTTAGACTCGGATTTTCATTTTTTCCGAAAACTCTCTAAGGCTCAGACTAGAAATGAACTTTGCGGGGTATTACAAAAATACTACGGTTCCTACCATAAATCTAGTAGGTAACCAATTTGTTTCAAAAGATGGTCCATCTGATGAATGAACTCAAAACTCTTGCTATAACTTCTGGATTAAAAATTGTTCCTTACGTCCAACCGTTGATATGTTTGTTGATAAGAAGAAATAGACAAAACGAAAATTAAATAAAAATTAAAAAGTCAAACTCCATCAAACATAAATTTTTCATTAAAGAAAAATAAAATACATTAGGTAGGTAGATCCGAAATAGAAAAATAAAATACATATCCTTAAAGAAAAAACATAATCCAATTATTATTATAATCATTATTATAATCATTATTATTATTATTATTATCAGTCGATCAATCGTCAACCAGCAGCAGCATGGCCCTCCCCAGCCTGCGAATCTCTCGAAGCATCCTTTCTCTCACGGCGCCCAACTTCCATTGCAGGTCATTAACCTGCCTCTGAAGTTCCCGCACGATGTTGTGCAGAATAGCAATGTCTCAAATAGGATCAGCCATATCTAGAACACGTATGAGTTGACAAAAAATGTTAACACAAAAATAAAGAAAAGAGTCCAAGTGTAATACAACGTATACTACCAACTAGTAGATTTAGACACAAAGAAAAACTTACCTCAACGAGAAAGAATTCTGGTCTTTAAAGTAAAGTAGTTGAAGATGTAATACGAAAGACAAAATAGAAGAAATAAATAAAGTATAGTCGAATGATAAGTAAGAAGGGGCCTATTTATAGAGGATTGAGTTTGAATGGTGTTAGACAAAAAGGCACGACTGTTCACCTCTATTTTGTTAATTAGATTCAAACTAGTGACTTTTTTATTTTCTATGAAAAGTCATGACTTAATTAAATCAAGCTAGTGAAGTTTTGATTATTGTGACAAGTCATTACTCTTCAGTTTCTTAATATTAAATAGTCATTTAACGTTCAATATGGTTAACCGTTGAGCCTCCATAGTTTTGTACACTACATCACGATAGGAACTAAGATTAAACACTGTTTGACATTGATGAGGTAGGAAGAATAAGGTCATACATATGGATGGATCCACTTTCATGCGTGAGAGTTATGTATTACTGATCAGGTTATCGTGACAACACACATAATGTACAATGATTTTGTGAATAGAGTTTTACCTCTTAGGGATTGATCCTTTAAACAAGATCATGTATTTTATAATTCAGTTTGATAGTTGCGAACTGATAAGGCTGGAGGGTTCCAAGAAGATAGTGTTGATCCCCTGTTACAATTTAATAAAGGTTTTGCCCATGTTTATTCATCAAATTCTAAGAAGGGCTCAATATTTGATGGCATTGTAGACATTCAATAGTGATTGGCCCAATTTTAATGGTGCAATAGACTTTGAGAAGGCCTTCGAAGTCTCCCACGACAGAAAACAAGAATGGAAAACTAATAGAAATTCTCCTGGTTTAAATTTATATGGATGGGTTACTTGAGGAGACTATTATACAGTAGAAAGTGATTGAGAGAATACCTATATGGGAAAGGAGAGATGGAGAAAACCATAAATCATCTCAGAGCTTGTTTAAGATGAACTACAGGGCAACAAGTAAGGAACTTCTAGCTAATCTGGCCAATAAAATTGACTTGAAAGATGAAAAAAATGAATGTTGCAAATGTGAAAGTGTATCCAAAAATTAAAATCAATCAGTCGCTGTTGAAAAGAAAAATGGTAAAGTGGATTGGAGCTAGACACTTTTCTAGGGAGCTACGACTAGCTAATATGGCCTAAGTGAAGACCCACAAAGAGCAGGATCAAAAATTTAAGAAAGCATCTTGGCGAGCATCAAGGATTGATATGATTTTCAGTCAAGAATGAAAATTAAACCAATAAGTCCTAAAGTAAAATAAGGGAAGCCAAGGCGTCAATTTTTGAAGTCTAACTTTCACCCCATGCCTTTTGTTTGTGGTTATAATTGGATCAATGGTAGTAGAAACAAAAAGGTCTGAAGTTGGGCAGAAATTCCATGCCTTATTGTTTCCACTGCCTTTGACCTGACCAGAACCACAAGTAGAAGGCCTAGGATGTAAGTTTAACTTTAGAAATTGCCACCTTGGCTTGATCCCTTATTTTTACTTCAGGAGTTGTTGGTTCAAGTTTTATTCTTGACTGACAGTCTTACCACCCTCGGTGCTCGCATAGCTGCAACCTTAGAGTTCTGATCCTGCGCTTTGTGGGTCATTACTCAAAAGACACATTTCCTTCACTTTTCTCAATAAATAGGATATGGGTAATGAGTAATTAAATAAAAATAATAGATGCAAATAACTAATTTAAATAACCAGTGTAAATATATAATATTCATAATTTTTATTTTTATCATAGAATACAAGATAAATTTGATGAAACGAGCAAAGAAGAAGACGAGAAGGCAAACATAATAGCAGAGAACGCAGATCTAATAGTGAACCATACATGGATGTCAAAATCAAAGGGATCAAAACACTAATTTTAGTCAAGAAAAGATATAAGATTGGTTGAAATATAAAAGAATCCTCAGGCGAAAGCACAGAGAAAAAAAAAGAATATATTAGAAAAAGAAAAGACGTTTGATATTATCGTAAAGAGGAAAGAAAGAGAAAGAAGAGAGATGAATTATTTAATATGTGGTTGAAGGAGATCTGATGGGTTTAAATATATATTAATAATTTTGGAGGTGAAACTCTTTGAGGAGAATAAGGAGACGATGATGGTGACATTAAAAAGACAAGATAAGACAACTCAATGAGGTGATTTTTGAGTTATCCAAGAAAACTTTTTGCCGCCTTACTATTTTTTTTATTTATTTCAATCAGAATTTTTTTAAAAAATTAAAAATAAATCTTAAAACAGATAAGTCATATGTTGCAACAATGTCTACATCTGTTTGAAAATTTTTAACAAATCAGTTATCTGTCGCAACAGATGGTAATATTTATTGTTAATTTCCAACAGATAATTTATATGTTGCAATAGATGCCATTATTTATTGAGAAAAGACATGTTTTTACCCCTGAACTTGTCCGCTCAATTTACTTTAGCACTTAAACTAAACGTCAATTTACTTACCCTCCATAACGTCTTTAAAGTGTATTAGTTTCACCCGTTAATATATAGTACCACTCTCACAATGGAGAGTGCATTACACTCACCAACACATCAGCGCCACATCAATGCCACACAAGCAAAAAATTTATTAAATATGTATAAAATATATATACATATTATTTATATATATATATATATATTTATATATATATATATATATATTTATATATATATATATAATACTTTTAAATATTTTAAATAAAGAGAATACATCCCACCCAAATTTTTGATCTTCTTCAAACCACCCCTTCCCTCCCACCACATCTTTCTTTCTCTCGGCACCCTCCATCCATCTCCGCCCCTGCAGATACCCCCATCCATCCCCACCATCCCCACCCACCCCCACCCCTGCAAACGCCCTTTTTTCTCTTTGTTTGGACACCCTTAATCTACTCCCTCCACCCCTCATCTTGTTCAAATTTTCCCCTACCCCTGCAAACTTCCCCCACCCTATCCTCCCTCCGGTCCAACCTCTACCCTTGTAAAATCCCCTTCCAAACTACCAAAGTGGAGACATGTATATAGAAACTTTTTATATTAGTGATAAAATAGTTCCAAGAATCCATTTTTTGGTGAGTTCCAAAGCTACCCAAATGGCCATTTTCTTAATTTCTAGTCTTTTCAAGATAACAGCAATTACAATAACTCGATTAAAATTGTAGTTGAACCTATGAACTCATCCCTAATTCTAGATAAATCAATTTAGATATTTCAAATAATGGCTTGATTTGAATTATTTAAATTCAAATTGATCAATTGATGACTCTGATCAGGACGAACACAATACCAATATCATGCAATTTCAACAACTCAATTAAAATTGTACTTGCATTTATAAACTCATCCCTAATTTTAGCTAAATCAATGTAGGTATTTCAATCAATGGATTGATTTGAATCGTTTCAACTCAAATTGATCAATTGATGACTCCGATCAAGATGAACGTAATACCAACATAATGCAATTAGAATGACTTGATTGAAATTATGGTTGAACCTATGAACTCATCCCTAATTCTAGCTAAATGAATTTAGGTATTTCAAACAATGGCTTGATATGAATAAATAGAGGACTAACCTGGTGCAATAGATGACACATCTATTGAAAATTATCAAACGATCATAGAGATCTATTAAAACATATGTTCAACCTATTGCAACACATGCCTAATCTGTTGGTCATTATCAAATAGATAATGTCATATGTTGCAACAGATGACTTATCTTTTAGAAATTACCAAATAGATAATGATATATGTTGAAACAAATGACTTATCTATTGGAAATTAACAAATAAATATTGTCACCTATTGCGACAGATGACTGATCTGTTGGAATTTTCAAACAGATGTGGTCATCTATTACAATATATGACTTATCTGTTTTAAGATATTTTTTAAATTTTAAAGTAATTTTTTGTCCAAAATAAAAAATACTAAGGCAGTAAAATTTTTGTTGGATAACTCAAAAATCACCTGCTTAAGTTGTCTTATCTTGTCTTTTCAATGTCATTGTTACCATCTCCTTATTCTCCTAAAAGCATTTCACCACTATAAATAATTAATAAATATTTAAACCCATCTATAGAAATTTTATTTCCTTGACCCATAAAATTATTCATCTCACTTCTTTCTCTTTCTCTCCTCTTTAGGGTAATCCTAATTGTCTTCTCTTTTTTCTCTCTTTTCTCTTGTCTTATACTTGAGGATCCTTTCAAAACTCAACCAATATATATCTTTCATCAACTGAAATTTGTGTTTTGATCCTTTTGCTTCTGACATGCAGGTATGGCTCACTATTAGATCTACACTTTCTACAATTATTTTTGCCTTCTCGTCTTCTTCTTTGTCTGTTTCATCAAATTTATCATGTTTTCTATGATTAAAATTGAAATTGTGAATATCATATTTTTACATTGGTTATTTAAATTAGTTATTTACATGTATTGTTTATATTTATTTACCCACTACCCATATTCTATTTATTAAGAAAATTAAAGAAAAGGTATCTTTTAAATCTTGAATAAACAAACCATTGTTTTTATTAAAATATGAAAAAAAAAAAGTCATCTATTGGGAGAACTAACAAAACCTTGTTGGTAGTATCGATTTTTCTTTGATTTTAGTTTTTATCTTTGTTGTTGATGATGGTGATAGTGTTGGTGGTGTTGGTTTGCAATAGGAGAAACATATGGTGGAAAATATTAAAATAGGACTTCCAATAGATTCCCCATCTGTTGTAACTGATAAATAAGTTGTTGGAATAAATCCAAATAGTTATTCCAACAGATGACCCATCTGTTCCAAAAGACGGAGAACATGTTGGAAGAAATCAAACCAGTAGCAAGGCTCTATTACAATAGATAGGTCATCTGTTATATTTACTGAATTTTGTGTTACCCTTTTTTGAAAGTATGCAATTATCAATTGCAATGTTATTTTTGTTTTTCTCTTGTTTGTAGATAAAAGGTGTTTTCCAAAAGAAAAGAAAGTGAAAGTGGATCAACTTTTGCCCGACCAAAATAAAAGCCTAGAGTTAAGATGGGTTCGGAGGAATAAGTGTAAGGACCTAATTTTCTAGAACCAGAACGTCACATGGTGCTCATGATCCCGAAAGACCCCAAGACAATCCTCTACTGATATTTGGACCTGAACACTGCATAATATAGATTATAAATGCGAAAACTTGCCATAAGGTTCAAACCATCTAAAAATACTCAAAATTGAAAACTAAATATTGATACATCTGTCCGAAAAGCCTCTAAACTGTCTGAACTGTGGAGTTGATAAGACATGTCCCCAACTAACTCCGTCTACTGAAAATAAACAAAATCTGATGCAATAATGATAAAAGGATCATCTTCAAATGAAGAAGACTCACTGCTACGCCTACTGTTGCTGACTAGGACTGAACTACTAAAGGTACTCTGGATCTCGTGCCTCTGAACCTATCGTGTAAAATAAAATAACATAGCAAAAATACGTCAGTACGGGAATGTACCGAGTATAAAGATGAGGTAAGGCTAAATGTAAGGGCTTATGTATGAATAATTACTTAACTGAATAATCATAAGAGTACTGAATGAGAACACATGCATAAATGCACATACCATAATCACAATAATCACGACTCTGAGTACTAAAACTCGGGTACTGCATTAATGATATCTGAACTCATTACTAAGGCCTGAGATACTGAGAAACTGAATCATTTGATACGGATAACTGAATACTGAGATGAGATAGTCTTATCTAGCGAGTGACCTCAAAAACTAATGATACTGAAATTGATTAACTAAATATACTCACGTCATTTACTGAATTTTTAGCTTTCTACTCTCGACTGACTGCATCAAAGATCAAACCTCTCTAACGGATGATTCCAAAATCTACTATCAATGATAAGAAATGATCATGTCTGAATCTGACAACAAGAATACTCAACTGAATCTGAGATTGAGATCAAGCCTATCTGACGGGTGATCTCGAGATTTGATAATGAGATTATTCAACTGAATCTGAGACTGAGATCAAGCCTATCTAATGGGTGATCTCGGGATCTGATAAGGAGATTACTCAACTGAATTTGAGACTAAGAACAAGCCTATCTGACGGGTGATCTCTAGATTCAATACTGAATAACTTTAAATGGGACCAAGACTACCTGACGGGTAATCCATGAATCAATAGAACTATCTGAGTTCCTCACTGAGATAGATGCTATTGGATCATACTCTATTCAACAAGGCCTTGCATCAAGCACTTCGCACATATTTAAGTCTTGGTATACACCGGAGAACACATAATTAGGTAACTTTATGCTATCATGTTACAATTCATTCATCAAACACTTAGCATGTATTTAGGTCGTAGCATATATCAAAGATCACATAATTGGGGAATTTCATGCTATCATGCCACAATTCATTCACTAAGGCTTTTCAACAAACACTTGGCATGCATTGGCTTACACATAATTGGGGATTTCTAGTCAACATACTATAATGGCTCTAATTCATTCAAATAAGCATTTTATCAAGCATATGGGGAGCATGCTTGGCTTATTCAACAATTTTACACTTAATTGACATGAACAGTCACTTAACAAGAAACTTGAAGAAGGTTTATCATGAACATCACATGGGTATCGCATACTAGGATTAAAGCTTGAAAACCTTACAAACAACCATGAATCAAAACTTAATAATAGCATGAACATCAATTTCAACTCATATGAATCATGGAAACTCATAAACATAAAATCTTTAAATATTTATAAAAGGGTTCTTGAGCTTCTTGGATGAAAGGGACACAAGAATCAATATCTACATACCTTAGAGAAACTCTTTCTCAAAAGCCCTTGGAGAGATTCTTGATTTCTTGATTTCTCTTAAAGAAGAAGGAAGGGTTTTGATTTTGTAGAAACCCTAGCTCTTGTTCTTGAACAACTTTGAGAGGAAACAATGATATTTTGGGTGAAATGAGGCCAAATCCCATGTTAAGGAGTATATATAGGGGTTGGAAAAAGACCCTTTTCGCCCTTGGAATTAAATTGAAAAATCCTAATTTTACATGCTGGTGCGACGCACCATAATTTTGCCAGCTTACTGGAAATTTGACAATTGGGAAACTGCTTGATGGGACGATGTGGTGGAAATCGTGTTGCCACCTTGGTGCATTGGAAATTGACAATTCTAAATTTAAGCCTTGGCGTGATGTGCCATAATCGCGGAGGCTCACTGGATTTTGATGATTGCCATTTTGGCTGGTTCCGTGATGCGCTAAAATGCCAGGTGGCACACTGTCTCACTAAAATGTCTCTAACTCTTCACCCAAGTATTAGATTTGGGCAAATTTGGTATCGACGAAAAGCTTATTCAATGCTCTACGTGAAAAAAAGTCAATATTAGGGAAATTCTACACGATTCAAAATATTTTTCACTTGGTAAGACACTTCTTAACCTTTTAAGGATGAATTAACACTTCACTAAACATACTCTAAGGCTCAGACTATGAGAGAATTTTGCGGGGTCTTACAATATGTCCCCGTTGGAAATATTCATCCTTGAATATCGCTTGATAGGCTAAGAATATTGATCGACTGAACTTACTCTAGGAATGGAACTATCTGAAATATGACTATGCAACTAGAACTACTGATATTCTGAACACTCATACTGGACATGCATATCTGATGCATGGATACATAACTAGGCTGATATCAAGAATGCATGACTGAATACACTAAAAAACTAAACTCTTTCTACTGAACATGCATATCTAATGCATGTATGTCTGACTTAACTGACTCTCGAAAGCATCACTGGCTATGCCATGACAACTGATGTTTAC
The DNA here is from genome assembly GCA_030864225.1 of Capsicum baccatum var. pendulum. Classification (NCBI taxonomy): domain Eukaryota; kingdom Viridiplantae; phylum Streptophyta; class Magnoliopsida; order Solanales; family Solanaceae; genus Capsicum; species Capsicum baccatum. The sequence continues at coordinate 120,325,255 of CM061556.1, forward strand.
TTCATAAGGAGAGTCTGAGCATGCAACTGATTGAGTCTAAGAACATGGAAGCATAGCAATATCATGGGGTATCTCCTCCTTGGGACTCTATATCCCTCTAAATATACTTTACTGAAATACTGGGGTGGTGCACGGGGCACCTACGAACTGTGTCATGATTGACCGACTTAGATTGGAAACTAATGCATGACTCATGTCGACATATAATCTCAAAATGGAAGCAAAGGATCTAGCAATGCATATCACAAAGATGAAGAACTCATAACATATCCTGATCATAGAGAGCCTGAAACGCATAGAGACTGTTCTGACGTTCGCCACTATTGGCACCGGAAGTGGAACTCTGCTAAAGAAACTCTCTACCCCCTAATCTATTGCTCTACACTCTCGCATTCTGCGGCTTGGATCACACACCCAAATCACACATTACTAATGGCTCTACAAACACCTAGGTCGCTCTTACCATACTCTTCACAAAGTAGATTGGTATGAATACCACTAGCACTACTCAGGGCTTTGGAGCCTGGCGCCGCATTATAACTGACATCCCTGAACTTCGATGCAGGTACACTAGCTGAGGATAGAGATAGGACTAAAAATCTATGACTATGCTGAGAACGACTACCACCCTGGGACCCTGCCTGAGAGAAACCATAACTACTTGTTCTGGCTCTTTTACTCACTCTGTCTTTTTTTTATCTTATTTGCCTCAATCTACTGCGTATGCATCATCGGGATAGCAAGGTCCATATCTATATGAAGCATAGTAGTTCTATACTCTTTCAACACTAACCCAGACACACTAGTCACAAACTTACTCATACTCGCTCTAGGGTCAGCTATCAAGTCAGGGGCATACTTAGCTAACTGGTTAAACTTAAGACAATACTCTTTCACTTTTATAGAGCCTTAACTTAGGTTCATGAACTCTTATAACTTAGCTTCCCTCATCTCTAGCGGGAAAAATTTATCTAAGAAGGCACCCTGAAACTCTTGCCAAGTCACGAGAGCTGCATCATCCCCTCTACCCTTCTTCCATGTCACTATCCAATCATGAGCAATATCCTTCATCCTATAGGACGCTAGCTCTACACTCTCCTCCTCAAAAATATGCATAACCTGGGTGATCTTCCCCAGCTCCTCTAGATAAAGTTGTGGGTTCTCACCCGCTACTGACCCAAAGAATTCTGGTGGGCTAATTCTAATAAAATCTCTAATTCTAGTTGTGGTTAAACCCCCATCTTGCTGAGGTAGGCCCACAGACTGATGGTTACCCTGAACATTAGTAACATCTTGGGCTAGTGCCTGAAAAGCTGCTCAAAATTCTACATATAACACATTCTCATTCTTAGGATCTACTGGCTGAGGTGGCTGGGTATCAACCCTTTGGGCACTATCTCTGTGAGGAGGTATACTATATAAATAGAAGAAAGAGATGGATTAGATTAAGGATCAACTTGAGCTCATGCTCACTCGCATGATATGAATACTGAAAGAAGGGAAACTTCTCCTAAAAACATCTTATAGCCTCTTATAAATAAATGTGGTGCGCAATACACCCATGCACAAAACTCTACTAGATGCAGCTTTTCAGACCCCCTTGAACACTATTGAACCTGGCTCTAATACCAAGTTTATAATGGCCCGATTTTTTAAAACCGAACCGTCACACAGTGCTCATAATCTCGAAGGACTACAAGCCAACCCTCTACTGATATTTGTACCTGAACACTGCATAATATAGATTATAACTATGGAAATCAGCCATAAGGTTCAAAACATCTAAAAATATTCAAAATTGAAAATTAAATACTAATAATCTATCCGAAAAGCCTTTAAACTGTCTGAACTGTGGAGTTGATGGGACATGTCCCCAACTAACTCCTTCTATTGAAAATAAACAAAATTTGATACAATAATAACAAAAGGATCATCCTTGAATAAAGAGGACTCACTGCTACATCTACTGCTACTGACCAAGACTGAACTACTAAGGGTACTTTGAATCTTGTGCCTCAGAACCTATGGTGTCAAATAAAACACTATGCATAAATACGTCAGTACGGGAATGTACCGAGTATGAATATGAGGTAAGGCTAAATGCAAGGGCTTATGCATGAACAATTACTTAACTGAATAATCATGAGAGTACTGAATGAGAACACATGCATGAATGCACAAACCATAATCACAATTATCACGACTCTAAATACTGAAACTAGGGTACTGTATTATTGACAGATGAGCTCACTACTAATGCCTGAGATATATAACAACTGAATTATCTGATATCGATAATTGAGTACTGAGGTGAGATCAGTCTAATCTAGTGAGTGGCCTCAAAAACTGATGATACTAAAATTGATTAACTAAATATACTCACATCATTGACTTAATTTTTAGCTTTCTACTCTCGACTTACTGCATCAAAGATCAAACCTCTCTAACGGATAATTCCAAAATCTACTATCAATGATAAAAATGATCATGTCCGAATCTGACAACAAGAATACTCAAATGAATCTGAGACTGAGATCAAGCCTATCTGAGAGGTGATCTCGGGATCTGATAATAAGATTACTCAACTGAATCTGAGACTGAGATCAAGCCTATCTGATAGGTGATCTTGGGATTTGGTAATGAGATTATTTAATTGAATCTGAGAATTAGATCAAGCCTATCTAATGGGTGATCTCGGGATTTGATAATGAGATTACTCAACTAAATATGAGACTAATATCAAGCCTATTTGACGGGTTATCTTAGGATCTGATAATGAGATTACTCAACTGAATCTGAGACTAAGATTAAGCCTATATAACGAGTGATATTGGGATTTGATAATGAGATTACTCAACTAAATATAACACTGAGATCAAGCCTATCTGATGGGTGATCTAGGGATTTGATAATGAGATTACTCAACTGAATCTGAGACTGAGATCAAGCCTATTTGATGGGTGATCTCTAGATCTGATAATGAGATTACTCAACTGAATATGAGACTGATATCAATCCTATCTGACGGGTGATCTCAGGATCGGATAATGAGATTACTCAACTGAATCTGAGACAGAGATCAAACCTATTTGACAGGTGATCTTTAGATCTAATACTGAATAACTTTATATGGGACTAAGACTACCTGACGGGTGGTCCATAAATTAATGGAACTATTTGAGTTCCTTACTGAGATAGATAACTGTATCTGACAGTCCTAATTTTTTAAGATTGATACTGAAACTACAACAGTGGGAAGTAGTCACTTAATCGACATGCCCTGAATCTCAACTGGTGGGGTCCAACCTGTAACCCCAGCTGGAAGGGTGTTAATATCGTTCCACGGGTAAAGACCTCTCTGGTCAAGCCTATCTGATGGGTGAACCTCGTAGGAAGTAAAGCCTAAGGCAATATAATAGTCAATCCTATCTGACGGGTGACTAGCCTTTCTTGACGGGTGTCTCCTATATCCTGTGCTACTTACGTAGTTTTAGAGTTCAGGGATTGCTCCTAACGACTCTGTTTCTCTGACAGGGATCCTTCATCCCTGCCCTCGCACGGTGATAGATCCTACTCCCAATTGAAAGACTTTGAACTTATTCTTAACTGAACACAAACTAAGTTAAATCTGATATTAATTATGTTTCTCAAATGATCTGACTAAGTTAAGCTGAATTCACTTGGTTTCGTATCTGATGGAATACTTCTAAATCTCGTTATCTGACTGAACGACACTAAGCTTTGAATATAGTACTTGATTAATACAAAGGTCAGAACTGAACACTTGAATACTACTAGATCTGAGCTGGATACAGAACTGAGGCTAGATTACTAGAGATACTGGGACTATAAAGATTATTGAGATTTCTTAAGTTCTATATCTGTATGAGAATACAGAGTTCTATAACTCACTGAGTTTTGAGAATCATGGATCGACTGGAATTATCATGAAAACTAACACGGATTCTAGACACCAGCTAAATTGTCGGGTATATATACCCCCAAGACTCGATAACAAAAAGTAAAACATAACCAATCTTGAATAATCAAGACTATGGATGTTCATTCACCATCACAATCACTATAGCATATCTTGAAGTATTTAGAAATCATAAACATGTAATAATATAGGGGCACATGCTATTGGATCATACTCTAATCAACAAGGCCTTGTATCAAGCACGTCGCACATATTTAAGTCTTGGCATGTACCGGAGAACACATAATTGGGGAACTTTATGCTATCATGTTACAATTCATTCATCAAACACTTCGTATGTATTAAGGTCTTAGCATGTATTAAAGAGCACATAATTGGGTAATTTCATACTATCATGCCACAATGCATTCACTAAGGCTTTTCAACAAACACCTGGCATGCATTGGCTTACACAAAATTGAGGATTTCTAGTCAACATGCTATAATGGATCTAATTCATTCACATAAGCATTGTATCAGGCATATGCGGAGCTTGATTTTCTTATTCAACAATTTTACACTTAATTGACATGAACACATCACTTAACAAGCAACTTGAAGAGGGTTTATCATGAATATCACATGGGTATCACATACTAGGGTTAAAGCTTGAAAATCTTACAAACAACCATGAATCAAAACTTAATAATAGCATGAACATCAACTTCAACTCACATGAATCATGAAAACTCATAAACATAAAATCTTTGAATTTTTGGAAGAGGGTTCTTGAGCTTCTTCGGTGAAAGGGACCCAAGAATCAACATCTACATACCTTAGAGAAACTCTTACTTGAAAGACCTTGGAGATATTCTTGATTTCTTAATTTCTCTTAAAGAAGAATGAAGGGTTTGAATTTGTAGAAACCCTAGCTCTTGTTCTTGAACAACTTTGAGAGAAAATAATGATCTTTTGGGTGAAATGAGGCCAAATCCCGTGTTAAGGAGTATATATAGGGGTTGGGAAATGACCCTTTTCTCCCTTGGAATTAAACTAAAAAATCTCAATTTTATATGCTAGAGCAACGCGCCATAATCACTCCAGCTTACTGGAAACTGGACGATTGGGAAACTACTTAATAGCGCGATGCGGTGGAAATCGCATTGCCACCTTGGTTGTGAATTGGAAAGGCACTGCGATGCGGTGAAATCGCGTTGGTGCACTGAAAATTGACAATTTTGAAATTAAGTCTTGGCACGATACGCCATAATTGCGGAGGCTCAATGGATTTTGACGATTGCCATTTTAGCTGGCTCCGCAACATGCTAAAATGCCAAGTAGCACACTATCTCACTAAAATGGCTCTAACTCTTCCCCCGAGTATCGGATTTGGGCAAATTTGGTATCGACGGAAAGCTTATTCAATCATCTACAAGACAAAAAAGTCTATATTAGGGAAATTCTGCATGATTTAAAATATTTTCACTTAGGAAGACACTTCTCAACCTTTTAGGGACGGATTAACACTTCACTAAACACTCTCTAAGGTTCAGACTATGAGAGAATTTTGCGGGGTCTTACAATAAGCTACTTGCAGATGGAACCACTTCATATGTGGGAGTTATGTATTACTGATCATGTTACCGTGAAAATACATAGAGTAAACTAATTTTTTGAATGAAGTTTTTTTCGATTAGGCATTAATCATTCAAACAAGATATTGTATTTTACAGTTAAGATTGATAGGTTCGAACTGATAAGGCTGGGGGACCTAGTGGGTGGTGTAGATGATGGTTTTGCTAATGTTTATATCTCAAGTTTGGAAAAGGGATCAAGTTTTTGGTGGCAGTGTAAAGATTCAACATTGATTGGACTGATTTTAAGGGTTTAATGGACTTTTAAAAGGCCTCTGAAGCCTCGTAATACTGCAAACAAGAATGTAAATCAATACAGTTATTTCCCTAATCCAAATTTATATAGTTGGGTTGCTTGACATGATAATTATACAGTAGAAGGTGCTTCGGAGAATATCTGTTAGGAAAGGGTAGATACTGAAGACTAATATCAACTCAGACCTTATTAAAGAAGAGACATAGGGTAGCAAGGAACGTGTAGAGAATCTGGCCGATGAAATTGACATAAAAAATAAAAAAAATGAATGAGCTGAAAAAATAAAAGTGTATCCAAAAATGAAAATATATCACTCGTTGAAAAAAATGGTGAAGTGGACTGGAGCAGGACACTTTGCTAGGTAACTGCGACTAGTTAGTATGGCCTGAATAATGACCCACGAAACGCACGATCAAAACTCAAATAAAGCAGCTTAGTGAGCACTGAGGGGTGGTAAAATGGTCAGTCAGGAACAAAACTTAAACCAACAACTCCTGAAGTAAAAATAAGGGATCATGCCATGGTGGTAATTTTTGAAGTTAAAATTGCATCCTAGGCCTTCTTTTTGTGGTTTAGGTTAGGTCAAAGGCAGTGGAAAAAAAGGCATAGGATTTTTGCCTAATTTATGACTTTTTTGTTTCTACTGCCATTGACCTGATTAGAACTACAAATAGAAGGCATGTGATGTAAGTTAGACTTTAAAAATCAACACCTTGGCTTTCCTTATTTTTACTTTAGAAGTTCTTGGTTTACGTTTCGTTCCTGACTAACCATTTTACCAATCCTTGGTGCTCGCAAAACTGTTTTCTTGGAGTTCTGATCCTACGCTTTATGGTTCAACATTCAGGCCAAGCTAACCAGTCACAATTAACTTGCAAAGTGTCAACTATAGTCCACTTTTCCTCTCTTTTTTCAGCAACTTATGGATTTTAATTTTTGGATACACTTTTACATTTGCAGCTCATTCAGATTTTTCATCATTCAAGTCAATTTCACTGGCCAGATTGGCTAGAAGTTCCTTGCCTACTCCCCTGTGTGTCATCTTTAACAAGGTCTGAGTTCATATATGGTTTTCTCCGCCTCTCCTTTCCCGCGTAGGTACTCTCCCAAGAACCTTCTATTATATAATAGTCTCCCCAAGTAATCGATCCATATAAATTTGAACCAGGGGAATTTCTATTGGTTTTCCATCCTTGTTTACAGCATTGGAAGGCTTCGATGGTCTTATCAAAGTCCATTGCACCACTAAAATTAGTCCAGTCCCAATTAAATCTCTACAATGCCATCAAATATTAATCCCTTCTCAAAACTTGAAACATAAATATGAGGAAAACCATCATTAAATTGTAATAGGGTATCGACACCACAAACTTGGAACCCTTTGGCCTTATCAGTTCACACCTATCAAACTTAACTATAAAATGCAGGATCTTGTTTGAAGGATTACTGCCTAATCGACAAAAAATTACATTCACAAAATCATTGTACTTTATGTGTGTTGTCACAATAACCTGATTAGTAATACATAACTCCCACGCATAAAAGTGTATCCATCCATCTATACGCACCTTATAATTTCTATCCCATCAATGTGAAACAGTGTTTAATCTTCAGTTCCCATTATGAAATAGTGTACAAAACTATAGAGGCTCAAAGGGTAACCATCTTCAAAGTCAAAGGACTACATGCTAGTCAAAAAAAATAAGTGTTATGTATGTAATACACTATGATCATTGTAATAGTAAACTTGTGTTGTTGTTTGATATGGGCTTTGATAATTTTATTTTATTGTCGGGGATATAAATATTATTATTTATTATATAAAATATATTTTTATTAACTTGTGTGTCTATAAAAAGAGTTAAAATAGGAATTAAATACGAGAGACTACAAAATATATTTTTAGCAGATAACTCATGTGTTGTAGCAGATGGACATTAGTAGGAAGAACACAATACAGTTCATCAATCTGGATTGAGCTCAACCAATAGATAACCAATATATTGCAACAGATGGGTCACCTATTGGAAAAACTCATAAACCTCTTTATGCAACAGATGGCATATTTGTTGCAATAGATCTGCTAGAAGTACATAATACAGTTCCTGCCACTGGTTTGTGTTCTTCGACAGATGACAAATTTGTTTCAATAGATAGTCCATCTATTGGAAAAACTGACTAAAAATGGTTAATAAATAAAAAAGAGTTATTAAAAGGGCGAAAAGTCATGACTTTTTTATTATTTAATAAAGAAAAATGGTTTGTAAATAAATAATAAGGAAATAAATGATAAACACTATTTAAAATCATAAAAAATAGTTATTTACTATTAATAATTGATGTTAATATTAAATAGGTAAAAGTCATGACTTTTCACCTTTTTGGTTTTTAAATATATTTTTAAAATTTAAATAATTGAAAAGTCACCAATTTGGATTAGTGAAGGTATATGTTATTAAAAAAGAGGTGAAATGACATATTCAAAATAGCTGATGAATTGAATTCCTAATCTCTTGCAACTGATGAATTAGTTGTTAGAAAAAATCAAAATAGATCCTCCAATAGACGGTCTATTTGTTGCAACACATAGTAAATATGTTATGGCATATGGGTTATCTATTGCAACAGATGGACCATCTATTGAAACAACACAATAAAAATGGTTATTATTAAAAGAAACGGTTATTTAAAAGGTGAGAAGTCTTCGATTATTTAATTGAGAAAAATGGTTATTAATTTTAAGAACTAATTAATTTTAAGAAGCTGAAAAGTCATGACTTGTCACAATAATCAAAAAGTCACCAACTTGATTTAATTATTTCATGACTTTTCACTGTAATCAAAAAGTCATCAGTTTGAATGTAATTAATAAAGTGGAGGTGAACAATCGTGCCTTTTTGCCTAACACATTCAAATTCAATTTTCTATAAATAGGCCCTCCTAACTCATTCATTCTACTCCACTTCATTTATTTCTTGCATCTTGTCTTTAATATTACATCATCAACCACTTCTCTTTAAAGACCAGATTTCTTTTTTGTTGAGGTATTTTTTTGTGTAAATCTACCAGTTGGTAGTATATGTTGTATTATATTCGAACTTTTTTTTATATTTTTGTGTTTATGTTTTTTGTTATTTCATTCATGTTCTAGATATGGCTGATTCTATTTGTGATATTTCTATTCTATGTGACACTGTGCGGGAACTTCAGAGGTAGTTTAATGACCTGTATTGGGAGTTGGGAGCTATGAGAGAAAGGATGCTCCGAGAGATTCGTAGCCTAAGAGGGCGTTGCTGCAATCGGTTGACGATTAGTCAACTGACAATAATAATAATAATAATAATAATAATAATTTTATGTTTTTTCTTTTAGAGTATGTATTTTTTTATTTATATCTGATCTACCTACCTAATGTATATTGTTTATATTTAATGAAAAAGTATATGTTTAGTCAATTTTGACATTTTTAATTTTTATTTAATCTTCATTCTGTCTATTTTTTCTTCTCAACATATAGATGGTTGGAGGTAAGGATTGAGCGTTTGGCAAAATTTTGAATCAATAACAATAGCAAGAGTTTTGAGTTCTTTCAATAGATGGATCATCTGTTGGGTGAACACAAACCAGTGGCAAAAATTATATTGTGTTGTTCCAACAGATTACCCATCTATTGTAATAGATTAATCATATATTGGAGGAACACATTCCAGTTTGGTGAACTGTATCGTGTTCTTCCAGCAAATGTCCATCTGTTACAATAGACGAGTAATCTGCTGAAAATATTTTTGTACTTTGTTGTATTTAGTTCATGTTTTACCTCTTTTTATTGATGCACAAGTTAATAAAAAGATATTTCATATAATAAATAATAACATTTACATTCACAATAAGGAGTTAAAAATATCAAAGTTCATAACAAACAACAACACAAGTTTTACTATTACTACTATCATAGTGCATTACGATCTGGGCATGTAGTTCTTTTGTGGCCAATGTTCTTACATACGGAGCACTTGTATTTTTCTTGATGAAAATGATTCTCCGACTCCATGCCTCATCTTATATCACTTTTTTTCCAATTTTATAGTGTTTGGGTCAATATATGGAAGAGGTATTAGTCTCTCCAAAATCTCTACAGGAATAAACCAAGATTCTTTAGGATGCACCAGATTAATATTCTCACTATATATCATTACATATATTTCCATAAAATAATATGGAGACGAGTACTCATAAGTATGAGTTTTATATTGTGCACCATATTGGCTCGAAGCTGCAATAGCATGTGGACAGGGTATTTTATCCAAGTCAAAAACTTTACATGTATAAGATCTTGTTTGAAGACCGACCGTGGAAACATCACCATGACCGTTGATACTGAACTTGTAATCTGCTATTTGATGAGCAAATAACCTATTCCCCAAACTAATGTTCATTGATATTTGTTTTTCTTTTTCTAGAACAAATATGTTTCTTGTGTTCGCATACTGCATACGCCTTTTGTAAAATAATTTGCATACCTCTTATTTATTTCCTTAAACATCACCACAATGAGAAATTCTCTTTCAATGTCAAACATTGAATTCAATGATTCAGCTATGTTTGACGTCATAATATTATACCTATACAAAAAAATCACTTAGTATGAAATCATACAGTAAGTATTACAAAGTTGTAACTCATATAAGATATTAAATTCATAAGAATGTACCTATTAGCCGTACAAAATGCCTGGCTCCATCTCTCGAACATGACACGTTAGAGATGTTGTGTTGACTTGGGATGCATATCCCTTATTTGATTGAAATGGTAAAAAAAAAAACTTAGCTCTATTATATGTTTTAGCTGCTCTATAAAAAAGAGTCACGACCCTTTCATTGTGAAAGTTGTTTTGAATATTTTCTCTAAGATGCCTTGTGCAATAACCAAAGTGAGCTGAAGTGAAAAAAACTGAACCCATCTTTTGGATACTTGGATTCTTATTCAAAATTATACACAACTCTTTGGCATCATTAACACAGCTTCACAATTATTCAAAAAAATATACATAAAAGGCATCATATTCCTTTCCCACTACAAAAAATATGATGAGAAAGATTTGACTCTCGGCATCCTATGCCACCTCCATTATCAAAACTCCATTATACTTGCTCCTCAATAAAGTCCCGTCGATGGCTAACTTTTCTCAAAACTGTTGAAAACCAAGAATCCAAGCACCATAGGATACAAAAAGTACTTAAACCTACCACTTTTATCAAATGGAATGTCGTCTTACTTCCAAGATTTAAGGACTCAAGCATGTAACGGTAGGCATCGAGGACTGCATACTCGTGCCCATGTGTCCCACTAACAAAAACCTTGGCAATTTCCATATCCGTATAAATTTTCCAATAACTGATCGTAACACCCAATTCTGTACGGAGTTGATTGGCCATATAAGCTGTAAAAGGGCCTTTGCCATTGTGGAATCTATTTTGGAAATAATTACTGAGGACCTTTGCCATGTTGTGAGGATTTTGGATCGTAATATGCTCCAAACCACATGTGTATACTTTAGATAAACATTAATGAAGAATCTTTCAAAACTTAAGTATTTCACAACCCTCAACCACCACTTGCAGTCCAGATTAGCACATCTAAAATAAAAGACTTTGCTCGAATTAATCACCTTCTTCAATTTGAAATCTTTTTTCAAGCACGCAATAAACAAAGAATTAGATAGTTCTATCATATACTTGAATGATATTCCCTTGTAAAAAACAGTCTCATCATCATGATGATTACCTGACTGTGTTGATTGAGAAGAACTGCCCACTGTATTGCTCACAACAACGGGCGTATGTGTTTGATCATCATTTAGAATATTCATGTACAGATCACCCAATCAAATATGTCTTCTTGTTCTTCTTCTACGTTCTGGTTCTCATTCTCCTAGATTTTTCAACCACGTACACCCTTAACACCGGCCTAGTTGAATTACTTAGATAAGCACGCAACTAAACCTAACCGGTTATCTTGAAAAGTAGTACCCTTTGATTTTCAAAAGAGTTGTGTATATAGCTGATTACGAGTTCTTTCAGTTGATAATTCAGTCCACAATAGCTGATGATTAAGTTCACAAAATCATCATACAAAACATCACTTTGCACTGTCATAGCTTTCGTATCTAGTATTTCACCCTCATTTCAATGCCAAACATATTGATTGCTCTTCTTGATCCATTCACCATGACAATCTACCCCTATTGTTTTTAATCCCTACATTAGTGGTACCTAAATAAAGACATTTGTTAAAAGAAGTTAATAATGACATGATAATAAAATTAATAGTGATTGTATAGTACTACAACATGAACCCTAACAGATGATTAATCTATTGCAACAGGTGAATAGTATGATGCAACAGGTGAGTTATATGTTGCAACAGATGACTCACCTATTGATATTCATGTTACGATACTGTAGAACCTAAAGTTGATTCTAAAGTCATCTGTTGGAACAGGTGACTCATCTGTTACAACAGATGACTCACCTATTGGGATGTACTACAGAACCTTTGAAGTTAATTCCAATAGATGAGTCACCTATTTCAAACGATCACTAACTTGTTACAACAGATGACTCATCTGTTGGAATCGGCTTCAGGTTTTATATTTTGCAACATAAACACCAACAGGTGAGTCATCAGTAGGAATCAACTTTAGTTTCTATTGTAACAGGTGAGTAATTTATTTTAATAGAGGACTCTTTTTTTTGCATTAGAAAACTCGTATATTACAACATATGACCCATCTGTTTGATTCATGTTACAGTACTATAGAACCATAAACATGAATCCAACATATGAGTCTTCTGTTTCAACAGAATACTCATCTATCGCAACAAATGAGTCATCTATTGAAACATATGAATTTTATTTTGGATTCATGTTCTGACTCTATCCATTATTGAAAAAACAACAATAACAGTGTACCCAGATGGGACATTTAACTAAAAATCATAATTTTACTTACCAAAGTCACTTATGAAGTAATGCCAAAGTGACGTACGAAACTAAATTTAACCTAAAAAATTGGTCAAGTAGTAGCATAGCGGTAACAACAATAATGGTCAACATGAAGAAGATGATAATAAAGAAGAATATGATGATAATGAAGCAGAAGATGATGAATAAAGCAACAGATGCAATGAACAAAAAAAATCACGAAGAGACAGAAAACAACAATAAATGAGAAGAGAGAGAAACACGCATTTTTCCCTCCATTCCTAGTTATATTAAGTTTTACTTGGATCAAAGTGTAAATTTAAAAACTTATGGGTTATTCTCAAACTTTCTCAACTTTGTTAATCTCTAATAAAGTAATTGTCACTTATACTCAATTTTTAAAACTTGAGTCTCTTACACCTCATTTCAAAACTCTTTTGTCACTTTTAACAAAAAAATCCCTCTTTCTTATCCATACTTTTTTTAAAACAATACATATTTATCTTATAATTCATGTTTGAATGAGATAAAATATTTGAAATTTCTATTTGAAATTTTACCTTGTTACTTCGTCCATTACACCACACAATTTAATACTCATAAAACATATTATATGAATTATTTTAATTACTATCACTATTGTAATTATTATATTATTATTGCTATTAAACAATTAAGATTATTGTTGTTCTTGTTAATAATATATTGTTGTTGCTACTACTAATACTAATGTTATTACTAATTATTATTATTATTATTATTATTATTATTATTATTATTATTATTATTATTATTATTATTATTATTATTATTATTATTATTATTATTATTAGGGAAAAAGTATCATTTCTACCCCAAACTTTAGTCGAAAAGTCGAATCCACACCTAAATTATATAAGTGACATATTACACACCTTAACTATAAAAAGTGATACTTTTTGCACCCTGTCAGACATTACACCACTTGCATGTGGTGTGGTGTTTTATACGCGCTGCCACATCAGCACCACGTCAGCATAATTCAAAAAATAAGGAAAAAGACATCGTTTTCACCCCAAACTATAGTAGAAAAGTTGAATCCACACCTAAACTATATAAGTGACATATTACACACCTTAACTATAAAAAAGTGATACTTTTTACACCCTGTCAGGCTTGCACCACTTGTGTGGTGTTTTTGACACGCGCTGCCACGTCAGTACCACGTTAGCATAATCCAAAAAGATAATAAATTTATTATTTTAATTTTTAATTTTTTATTTTTAATTTAATTTTTTTTCCGCTCTTCTTTAATGTCTAAAACCTCCATTGTTGTCAACGTCCAAAACCTCCATTACCTCCATTACACCATAATCACCACCATAAACTTTATCCCACCAACAAAATTACCATAACAATTAATTTCTTCTAACATTGTTCTTCATCCGTAACCCATCGTCTTTTCTTAAAAAAAATAAAAAAAATCTCAGCTATAATGGCCATTATTGTTTCAAAAAATAGTCACTTGATTGTTGGCCTCTGTGTTTTAAATGGTAATGACCAACACATTTTTGTACTTTTTCTATTTGTTTTTCAGCTATAATTAAAAAAAATTAATATGGTAGCAAGCTACATTTTTGGATGGATTAATAATTCGATGAATCCGACTTTTTCGATGAGAATTCACCAAAAAATATCCTTGCTACAAAATTTTATATTCTTTTTTTTTATAAAATTTGGTTTTTCCCATTTAAACATCAAATATAATTTGATTTTGTTCATTGTGAAATTGACATTGATTCGATGAAGGTGAAGGATGAATTGTGTTCTTTAGGGATGAGGTTGGAATTTGGAGGTGGGGTGATGAAGAAACTGTATTGGTTGGGGTGGGGGTGATGAAGAAGAAGATGGTTTGGGGTTAGGGTTGGAGTTTTGGGGTGGGGGTAATGAAGAAGATGATGGTTTGGGGGTAAGGGTGATGAAGAAGATGATTGTTTGGGGGTGGGGGTGGGGAGATGGATGCTGGGGGTTGGGAGAGGAGTATTTTAATTTTTTAATTTTTTTTTGCATTAATTTATTTTTCAATGCGCCAATTTTTATTTAAATAATTATGTATTTTCCACGTCATATCTAAGGAGTAAAAAGTATCACTTTTTTATAGTTAAGGTGTGTAATAGGTCACTTATATAGTTTAGGTGTGGATTCGACTTTTCGACTATAGTTTGGGGTGGAAACAATGCATTTTCCCTTAATGTTTTTAGCTGTTTACTTTTGTTATTTAATAGGTCGGACGCACCTAAAATAAGTGTAACATACGTGCCTTAGAATGGGGGTCGTTGGGAGGTAATAATATCACTTTTATATAGTTAAGGTGTATAATAGGTCACTTATATAGTTTAGGTGGGCTTCGACTTTTCTTATATAGTATGAGGTGGAAATGATGTCTTTATTATCATTATTATTATTATTATTATTATTATTATGATGATGATGATGATGATGATGATGATTATCACTACTACTCCTACATTTTCATTTTTAAATTAAAAGTGCTAGAACTTGTGTACTACTATTTATATTAATTTTATTATTTTAATTATATTTTTATTCTTTCCTAATGTGTAAATAAATTATATTTAAATTTATTTTATAACATTTAAATTTTAAAAGAGATAAGCTTGAAATAGTAAATGTCTATTAGAACTCTTTAATTATGATTTCTATTTTCAGATAATGAATGTATTTTTTAAAACAATAATGTAATTCAGATTCCAATACTTAATTTTTCATTTCAAAACTTTTATTACAATATTTTTTAATTTTGTCCTAAAAATTGATACATGGCTTTTTAATATCTTGACACCTGACTTCTTGTCTTGCTTTTAATTTTGCTTTTATATATATACTAGTATGCATACCTACACAATGCACGGATAATATTAAAATATTATTTCTAATCGCTTCATATTGAAATGTTTTGTTTGACCATGTTAAATCATATTACTCATATTACCTTAAAAATGTTCAATTATCATATTATTTTTTTAATAAAATGTGAAAAAAGAATTCTACCCCTCACCTCCATCTCCCCCTCCCCCTCCCCCTCTCCCTCTCCCTCTCCCTCTCCCAATCTCAATTTTAAAAAATAAAAAATCAGATAAAATTTCTAACCCCCCCACCACCACCACATGCCTCCACCTCCACACACGCAGTCCCCCTCCCTCCACCCTAACTAAATTATACGAAAATAACAATCATATAATTGCAAAAAAAATTATGTTTCATATTTTACTTTATTATACTATCACAATTAAAAAATAGTAGGTTGTTAATATTATCCCCCTCCCCCACCTTTAATTAAATCTATATAAGTAAAAACAATCATGCAATTGCAAAGAAAAAAATTATATTTCATATTTTTTTATTATATTGTTTATAATTTAAAGATTTGAGGTTGTAAATAACAATTTTAATTTTTATCACAGTCTCCTCATCTCTTTCATTTAAAATTTATAAATAATAACATGTGCATCTAAAAACTTGTTTTTATACATGTTAAATCATATTACCTTAAAAATAAAGTTCAACTATCATATATTTTTCAATGAAATATGGAAAAAAATTCTTCCCTCCCCCCCCCCCAAAAGAAATACTTCTAACTAAATATATATGGAAAACCAAAAAATCATGCAATTGAAAAAAATATTTTATATTTTTTTATTATATTATCACAGTTATAAAATATTAGGTTGTTAATATTCTACCCCTTTTCCACCTCTAATTAAATCTATATGAGTAAAAGCAAGCATGTAATAGTAAAAAAAAAAAATTATGTTACATATTTTTCTTTATTACATTGTTTACAATTTAATATATTTCAAATTGTAAAAAATAATGTAAATTATTATTCTATTGCTCATCCATCTCTTCCTTTTAAAATTCATAAATAGTAATATGTGCATCATCTAATTATTTCATTATATTCTCAAAAAGTTCAACTATCATATCATTTTTCAATAAAATGTGGAAAACAAATTCTACCCCCCCCCCCCTCACTCCCAATCCCCCAACCTATAACTACATATATACGAAAAAAATCATGTAAAAAGAAATACTTTATATTTTTTTATTATATTATCACAGTTAAAAAAATATTAGGTTGTTAATATTCTAACCCTTTTTCATCTCTAGTTAAATCTATATGGTAAAAATAATCATGTAATTGTTGTCATACCCAATTATTACCTAAGGTCAAAACGAGCACGACATAATAAACTCAAAAAGAACTGATTTTGTATAGAGTCGGCACCTAATTTTTAAGGAAAAAAAAACCTATTTATTTATTTAACAAGTATGACTTTATTTAATCTATAAAACCAGTTTGAATTCTGGGTAAGGATTCAAATTATTCTGAAGGGAAGGGGTTAGGCATCCTTCAGAAGCCACAAATATGGTTCCTGGCCAGACTTAGGTTTATTATTAAAAGAGGAAAAGAAAAAATATCAATGTTTGTAAATAGAAATATATAATATGTATTACATATAATACCTATATTATCGTAAAAAATAAATAAAAGTATATGGAGACATATAAATAAAATTATTTAAGAATATGTATGAAAAGAAAATATTATATTAAAAAAAAGACTATGCAATATCTTTTAATGTATAAGTATGAATTAATTGATTAGGTATCTAAATTAGTTTAATTTTCTAATATAAATCTTAACGGCATAAATTTGCCAAAATGCATGATGTGAATTGCATAAATAAAAACTATCCCGCCCAACGCCCCAAAAAATAAAGTTCTCACTATAAATAATAGGCAAAATGGTTTGATAGACTCTTGTACTATGTCCGATTTGTAATATGGACACTTCTACTTACATGTTTGTCATCTGAACCCTTGAACCCACTAAAAAGCAATATTTTAAACCCTTTGATTGTTGACCAGGCCTATGTAGGTTCAAGGGTCCAGATGACACACATGCAAGTAGAAGTGTCCAACTTATAAAACCAACATAGTACAGGAGTCCACCGAACCATTTTTCCTAATTAATATTTGTACAATGATAAGAATGTAAAAAGTACAAATACAAAAATTCAAGCTCTTCTTTGAATGTCATTCCTAACAAGTATTCCCGAGAACCTGTAAAATTACTCGCGGTAAAAATTTTAGCAACAGATCAAGATAAATTAAGAACTATGTGCACGTACATGTATATAAAACAGAATTTTTATTAAAAGCGGGCTCAGCTAAAGTTTTAAGAAAATTATAGAGATTTCATCATTTCCCAAAATATTTATTTTATTACGTATTTATATACGTAATATCCATCATTTTATTTGCAAAGGCCTCGAAAATTGACAGAAAAATTTCTTCATCTTCCAAATATATTTTCAAACACAAGATTATATGAAACAAACTAAAGATAGTGCAAAATAACATGCAATAAATTACAAACAATAGGAGCCAAATGTAATAAAAACATGATATCGCAACTTTCTAAAAATTTTAGAAAATACATGAAATCTATTCAAATAAATCAAAGAACAATAAAATATAATAGGCAAAATGGTTCGCTGGACCCCTGTACTATATCGATTTTGTAAGTTGGAACAACACACTCTCCCACGTCAGCTACCACTAAGCTGCCACGTGTGCCACATCACCCACCACGTCATTTTCAAGTATTTCATGAAATTTCAAGTCATTTTTAAAATGCTACATGACAAATTAAATATTAAAATTAATTTAATTAAATAAAATAAATTATAAATTATAAAAAAAATAATCATGTTTTTATTTTTGCTCACAAATTAAATATCAAATTCATTCCAAATAATTAAAATTCTTCTCCAACTAATTTAAATTTCAACTATAAATTCATATATACAAACATAAATGATTTTTTGATTTTTAAATTTGAATATCTTTAACAAACATAATTAAATAAATTATTTTTTAAAATTGTAGAAATTCTAATACACATACACAATAAATTTTTAATTTAAATTAGTTTAAATTTTTAACTATAAATTCTAATACACAAACACAATAAATTTAATTAAACATCAAATTTATTCCAAATAATTAAAATTTCTCTCCAATTAATTTAAAGTTTTAACTATAAATTCACATACACAAACATAATAAATTTTTATTTTTTATTTAAATTTCTTTAACAATTTGTAAAAGTTACAAAATTAATCCTAAACAAAATAAAAAGTTTAAATTGAGAACAACAACAACAATATCTGCCAGAGCAATGAATAACCAACAACAATATCAATGGTGAGAGTGATGAACAACAACAACAATATCAACACAGTAAAGAGACTTGACCAAAAAGGCCCAAAAAAAATAACAACGACAATATCTACCACAACAATGAACAACCAACAACAATATCAATGATGATGGTGATGAACAACAACAACAATATCAACACAGCAAAAGACTTGATAAAAAAGACAAAAAAAAAAACAAAGCAAAGACCATCTTCAGGGATGGCTATGACAGCCATGGCTAGGGGGGTGGGGGGACGAAGAGAGTTGTAGGGGTGGGGGATGTTAATGGTGATACCATGGCTGGATGGGAGGCAGGGTGAAGGGTGGGGTGGGGGTAGCTAGACCAGGAAGGGGGAAGGCTAAGGGTAAAGGGGTGGGGTGAGGGTGGCTTGACGGGGGAGAAGGTTGGGGGAGAGAGCTGAGGGGTGGGGTGGGGGTTGGACGAAGGGGGATTGGGGAAGAAGGGTTTTTATTTTTATTTTTAAAATTTATTAGTTTTAAATTTTGAAAAATATTTTTTAATTAAAAATGATGGAGGAAAAAAAGGCTATTTTTTATTTTTTTAATTATTTTAATTTAAAATTAACCAAAAATTGACCTCCACTCGCACCCTAAATGAGTGTAATCACTCTCCTTGTCCTAGTTAATATTTTAATGCCACATAGGCAAAGTCACCAGTCAAAGGGTTTGAAATATTGCTTTTAGTGGGTCAGGGGTCCAGATGATAAACATGTAAATAAAAGTATCCAACTTATAAAACCGACCAAGTACAGGGGTCCACTGAGTCATTTTGCCAATATAATATAACCAAGATAAGAAACTAAGGTGCAGGAAATAAAAGTGCATACTAAGATTTTCTAAATCATTAGAAAATGAACATATATTATGCAAAATGAACACCAACACTAAACACATATTCAAGTGATAGTATAATCTAAGTAAAATTATAACAAGTCAATGAAAAAGATTAATATAATACTAAATCAGCCACAAATAATAATAATAATAATAATAATAATAATAATAATAATTAAAGAAACATGATATAGTAATCTAAAACAAAAATGACAACATTATAGAAGAAAACAACAATGGAGGTTGTTGGAATAATCCAAAAATTTCTAAAAGAATGCAAATTTCAAGAAGATTTATCATAAAACTAACACATAAAAAATAAAAAATAGAAATTAATAAATCCAGTCTGTATACACAGTGGCAATATCAAGATAGAACAAAATAAAGAGGTAAAGAGTACAAAAGCTAATAGATTTCATCAAAGAAAAATATTTATCGGCCAAATGTGAACATCAATGACGTGTTGCCATGGTTTTCAGCCAGATTTGGCTAGAAAACTTGCCCGCTGGTGACCAAATCCGGCGAGGCACCACCAAAAATAGGAAAAAGAGAAAGGGAAGAAAGGGAGAAAGTAGTAGCGAGAGTCGGGGTGTTTTGGTTGCTGGTGGTATGATTGCTGCAGGTGGTGTGCTTAGGCTGGAGCTCACCAGTTACAACTCCGGCGAGCCAGCGACGGTAAGGAGCAAGGGAGAGAGAGAAGATGAAGGTCGTGGTTGGTGGAGCAGTGGTGACAAAACGGTGAAGGTGAAGCTCGCCCATTGGTAATTAATTTCAACGAGGTGCAGCACAGTAGAGAGAAAAGGGAGAGAAGCATGAGTAGTTGAAGAGAAAAGGGAGAATCTGATTTGTGTGAAGTACGGGTGTGTATATTTTTTTTGTGTTTGTGTTTTTTTTAATTAAAACAATTGGACCCTTCTTTATTTATAATATAACTTTGACACTTTATTAACCAAAAAATAATAAAATGACTCCTCTTGTCTCCTTAAAGCTTTTTTTAATCTGTAAGTTATTAATCGAAGGATTATCTCATCTTTTTAACCAATAAATAATGATTATTATCCAGGGGGTAAAAATCTCAAACTGTCATTTCAAATGTCAACTTTTAAAAAGTAACTAGATCTTAAATTGATTGACTTATTGCTCTGTTTATTAAAATAATTAAGCTGGCATTATCATTTGCAGATCGTCATAAATAATGTACAAAAATATGAATGTTGATATATAATCATAGAAAAATGCAAATAACAAATCTAATATAATTATCTCTAAAAATGTATTACTCTATGAACAATTAAAATTATAATATGTAAAGAATTGCAATGTTATGTTTGTACGTATGCATATGACTGTGTAATAATATTAAAATGTTAATAAACTGATAAAAATCCTAAAATTTATGAAATTAAGGATAATTATCAATAAATTGTGCAAAATTAAAGTATGACAAAAATTAATTAAAAAATTCTAAAATAATGATGATTATTAATAATTTGTTAAAAAGTATAAAAAAGATATGTGAAAAATTACATTTTATGCATTTTAACTATCATAAAGCCTAAAAGTGCTAATTTTAAGTATGGAGAGCCAAAATTGGGTGTCAACAATTTGCCCCTTTTTGTTTGAAGATAATGTAGAAGTCTTCAAATAAAAATATTGACGTGTAGCCAATTTTGTTTGATAAAAAATTATTTTGATTAAAGAAAATCGAGCGAACTCCCATTTATAATCGCCTACATATTTCAAGTTGCATGAGGATCAGGTAGGGTTATCCCGACATGTCCTATTTTGGATTGGATAAACCCAATGCGTCCTCGAATTCTATGCTTGCAAAACTTATAAAACTGAAAAATAGTAGACAAACGAGTAACAAAGCTTGTCTTTTTTTTATTTTTTATTTCAAAAAAGATTTTAAAAAATGACATGTAATGCTTAACTAAATTAAAAAAATAAATAAAGGCATTGCAAGATTTTAACTAATGATAAATAAAATATTCAATTGAAAACAAACATGCATTAAAGGTCTTATTAAAGGCAGACTAACCCAAAATGTCCTATTTTAGGATGGACATACCAATTTATCCATAAATTATGTGCTTGCAAATGCATCAAACTAGGAAGTACTGCTCAATAAAACACGAACAAAAAATTAAGCTTGATTTTTTTTTCTTTTGAGAAATTAAAGATAGCATGCAGTGCTTAACTAATTAAGAAAAAAAATGGAACAAGCAAAGATAATATCCAGTGCTTAGATAGTAAAAAAGAAGTACATTGCGATATGTGCAGGTAAAGACAAAATATGTAGTGCTTAAATAACAAATAAATACATTAGATGTGTAAATAATGTAAAGATGATATGCAGTGTGTAAATTATAAAATAAATGCAATTGCGATATGTGCAAAGACAGGCCAAAATGGCATGCAGTGCTTAAATGATAAAACAAATGTATTTTGATATTTGCGAGACATATAGAGCTTAAATGATATAATCCATTGCGACATATGCATGCAGTTCTTAAATAATATAAATAAATGCATTAGATATGTGCTAGAAAAGGAAAAAATAATATGCGGTGCTTAAATGATGAAATAAATGTATTGCGATATTTGCGAGGCATGCAATGCTTAAATCATAAAATGCATTGAGACATGCGCGTGCAGTACTTAAATAAAAAGAAATGCATTGGAATATGTTCCAGTAAAGGCAAAGATAGTATGCAATGCTTAAATGATGAAATAAATGCATTACAATATTTGTGAGGCATGCAGTGCTTAAATGAAAAAATGCATTTTGATATGTGCGTGTTGTGCTTCAATGATAAAATAAATGCATTGCAATATGTGTGTTTTGTGCTTAAATGATAAAATAAATACATTGCAACATTTTCTAGACGTGCAGTGCTTAAATTATAAATAAATTCATTGCGATATATGCATGCAGAACTTAAATAATAAAATAAATACATTACGATATGTGCCAGCAAAGATAAAGATGACATGCAGTGCTTAAACAATAACATAAATGCATTGCAATTTTTGTGAGGTATGCAGTTCTTAAAGGATAAAATAAGTGAATTGCGATATGTGCCTGTAGTACTTAAATGCATGGCAATATGCGCTGATAAAGGCAAAAATGACATGTGATGCTTAAATAAATGCATTGCGATATTTACGAGGCATGTAGTGCTTCAATAACAAAATGCATTGCGATATGAGCTAGTAAAGGCAAAGATGACATGCAATGCTTAAATGATGAAATAAATGTATTGCGATATTTTCTAGGCATGTAGTGCTTAAATAACAAATTGCATTGCGAAAGGAGTCAATAAAGGCAAAGATGACATGCAGTGCTTAAATAATAAAATAAATGCATTGCGATGTGCAAGTAAAGATAAAGCTAGCATTTAGTGCTTTAAGAACAACATAAATACATTGTGATTTGTTCAAATAAAGACAAAGATAACATGCAGTGCTTAAAATGATGAAATAAATGCATTGTGATGCATGCAAGTAAAAGCAAAGATACAATGCGATGCTTAAATGATAAAATAAATGCATTGCGATGCGTGCAAATAAAGACAAAGATAAAATGCAGTGCTTAAATGATAAAATAAATGCATTTTGGTATGTGCAGACAAAGGCAAAAAAAATACAGTATTTAAATAATAAAATAAATGTATGTGAGATGTGCAAATGAAGGCAAAAAAATTATACAATGCTTAAATAACAAATGATATAATAAATACATTGTGATGCGTGCAAGGAAAGTCAAAGATAGCATGCATTGCAAAGAAAAATAAATGAAGTGCGATATGTGAAAGTAAAGGAAAGCAATCACAAATATTTAATTGAAGATAAAAATGTATAATTGTCTTATTAGAGGGCATACTGACCCAATTGTCCTATTGTAGGGTGGACAAAACCATGTAAAAATGATTATAAAGCAAAAGAAATTATTTAGGAATGAAAGTGTTCATATATTTTTGATGTTGCTTTCAAAATTGCCCCAGTATCGAGATTTGAGATGTTGGGGGATGCAATATTTTGTACTTGCTGGGGAGAAAGAATGACTGTAGGATTGGGATGACCGAACTCTGCATAGAGCTTCCTACATATCTCGAATATCACGAGAATCAGGTCAATGTAGTTCGATATGAGAAAATAGAGTAAATTTTTTAGGCAACTCTCAAAATTTGCCCCAGTGTATTATTTATGCTGACATCGTCTTATTTAAAAGGAGCTTTAAAATGCATGAAATCTCTGATTGTCTATGAAGACTAATGCATGACATCTCCAATTGTTTATGGAGATTGATATTTATTATCGTCTTTGATTGTCAATGAAGACTAAGGCCCTCAACTAGTGAGGTGACTCAAATCTAATAGCCTCTCAATTGGCGAGGCTATTGAAACGTAAAAAGCTCAAGATTGGTAGAACAAATATAACGGTCTCTCGATTGACAGGGCTATATTAAAAAATGTAAAAAAATACTTAAAACTGGGCGTTTAACTAAAAAATAAAATGCCAGTATTTAAAGGTATATGCTTGCAGAAAAAGTCAAATGCCCGTATTTCAAAATTAGGTGCCTCAAATGAAAAATAAAAAATGCATGTATGCAAAGTGAGCACCTTGAATGAAAGGTAAGAAAATGTATGTATGTAAAAGTGGGCCTCTTGGAAAAAGAATAAAAACTGTCATATTTTTTGGTAAAAAATACTGAAAGATAAAGAAGCCACAATTGTGTCTTGACTTCTGTTTGTAGTAATAATTAATAGTGTGCATAAGAATTTTCCCAACTCCTTCCCAGCTAACCGAGATCGACTTCAGGGTAACTCTTATAATTTCAAGTGATACCTCAGACACGCCTAAGTATCAACAAGATTTTTTGTCTTGATTCAAACAAATGTTTCGAGATATGTCTATCCCCAGCTTCAAATGCCCTCTCTAGAAAGAAAGTCTCATTTTCCACATATTTGTGTAAAATAAAGCCCCATTTTGCACATATTTGAGTAATTTTTCTTTTTAAATTTGGGGATATCTAGAGAAATACACTCACACTCAGAAAGAAATTAATGCATGCAATTGTGATACCATAGGGTTGACCTCTATGTAAGTATCCACTAATGTGAGAACGCTTGAAATAGGATCCTGTTGGACTTGTTATTGGCTTGTAATATGGGCTTGAGGGTGGGTAGGCTAATATTTGGGATGAAAGTGATAATTCCTCAATGAGCATTACACTGCATTTGTGCTTTCAACAATTGTTGTGCTTTGACGCGTGATCTTCTTTGTTACGCTTTGTTGTCTCATGTTTTGTATTTTCTTCGACTTATTCTGAATCTTGTGTTGGAGTTTCTCCTTTTTTTTTCAACAAAATATATTTTTTCTTTTTTTCCTTTTTTTGTGGGGGGGGGGGGGTTTGCTGCTTTTAAAGTCGTTTTTTTTAATTTTTGTTCATCTGAGACAATATATCCTTTGCATTTTGCATTTTTGATCTTGAATCTTCATTCACAATTTAAACGTATTTAGTGCGCTCAATAAGGTAGGGCCAAGAGATGGATAGTGCATGTAAGCACTCAAAAAGGTATAAACTCAGATGTAGTTGTCCAAAGAAAAGTTCTTAGGCTCAAAAGAGAAAATGCTAGGGATTGATGTTATTTGGTTGGTTGTTAAAGGCACAATCGGGTCAAAGAAGGCCTATGATCCTTTCCTAAACCAAGTACAACTCAAAATTTCATCTCAACAAACATTGAGGCCAAGTTCTAGATCAATAATGCAATGCAGTGAATTAAACTAAAGCTCACCACACAATGCACATAAAATGATGAGGTTGGCTTTGTTCTTCTCTTAGATGTATTCAAGAGAATTTTTCAAGTATTGCTCAGGTGTGATAAAAGGTACCGAAAGAATCTATGGTTTATCACAAAGTCATTCATTTTCATCATACCAATTTGTTCTTTCTCATGCACACTCCTAATTATATTAGTACCAACCAAGTCAAAATTTTATTTTATCTTATAAAAATGGGACCGAACCCAATGAGGGTTGCCTACGTATCTTGTGAAAACAATAATTAGGTATGCGTAGTTCTAGAAAATTTATAATTTTGTATGTGCAATGATGATTGTAAAAAATATGATGGTCATCCTTGAAAATAATATGAAGGATGATCAGGAAAAAACTGCTTTTAACATCAAAATTGTTCTTATCAAATGATCGAGAGAATAAATGTCAAACATGGGGGGGGAGCTTTGACACAACTTCAGTATACTGAAAAGATTGAAAAAGTTAGACATTGAAGGAATTATGAAATTATTTTGCCGCAGTTGGAAGAATGATTATTACTAAAGAAATATTAAAAGCTTGCTTTTGAAAGTGAGGATCAACATGCCATAAATTTAATGATTTACGACATTCGAAAGAAAAAGCTAGGTATTGTTGCACAAAAATTAGGTGAGGATCTAGAGGTAGGCCGAGTAGGCAAAATGTCATTAAAATTTGACTTTAGGGAGATATTGATTTGCGCTCATGAAGACTTTTGGAGAGCGTCTTTGAACTGTTCCAAAAAATTTGCCTCAATTTTGAATACCGGAGATATCATTCTGAAATAGTGAAGAGACTTAACCCTAATGTAGGGTTGCCTACGTATCTTGTTAGGATAAGAATTAGGTCAAAATGTAGTTCAAACCTATAACGCAGCTAGTAGCAATATTAGTAAGGTGTATCTTTTAACTGATCAACCATACAAAACAAAGACTAGATTACACCTTCCCACAAAAGAATAAACAATTTACAAATAAATATGTACATACACAATACTTATTCAAATATGTAAAAAGACTATAGTAATGTGTCACGTGAGTCATGAACCCTTCGAACATAAAGTTGACTAATGATGCATGTGCCTAAAAAAGTGTTGTTTTAGCTCTATCCTATGTTCTATTAAGAGTGGTTTGATACACCTGTGGTTCTTGAGCGGACTAATCGAGTAAGAAGGTTACGCGGGCACACAGAAAAACATCCGGACACCTTGCGCATACGCCAACTCTCCTAAAATTTAGAATTTTGAAAGAAATTTATGGGTGCACAAAACACTCCTCACTTGTATGTGTGATTGTGTCAGGTTTCCCAATTGGAAGAAATATGAATGGGATGACGGTTTATGTAAAGCAATAAATAAATAAATAATCTATACAAAATAATAACAAATAAATAATTTATGCCACATAAACAAGATAAGTTAAGACAATTAGTATGAAACAAATAACAATGTCTAAAAACATAAATATTTACCTAAATTTGTAATGGTTAGAACCTTGCAGTCCCCAGCAGAGTCGCCAAACTGTCATACCCGATTTTATCTAAGGTCAAAACGAGCAAGACATTATAAACTCAAAAAGAACTGATTTTGTACAGAGTCAACACCTAATTTTTAAGGAAAAATAGGAAACCTATTTATTTGTTTAACAAGTATGACTTTATTTAATCTACGAAACTAGTTTAAATTCTAGGTAAGGGTTAAAATTATTCTGAAGGAAAGGGGTTAGGCATCCTTCAGAATCCACAAATGTGGTTACCGTCCAAACTTAGATTTATTATTAGGAAAAGGCATCATTACTACCCCATACTATACAAATAAAGTTGAAGCCACACCTAAACTATATAAGTGACCTATTACACACCTTAACTAAATAAAAGTGATATTATTACCTCCCCGCGACCCCATGCCCAAATTTAATGAGTGGAGTGCACTCCACTCGTCCTCTTGTGGTGCCACGTGTCTAAACTTATTTTTCTATTTTATTAAAAAACTAACCCGACCCATTACTCTTTTAACCTATCTATTTAACCCATCTGGCCTGACCCAACTCTCATAGTTTATCCTAACCCTAATCCGATTAAAACATTCACCCATCCAAACGAAAAGTCATCGTTTGAGAGCAAACACTTGATAAAAGTTTCACCTCTAATTTTTTCAATTTTTTATGAAATTTAAACCCTATAGAAAAGATAAACAATAATTTTGCTGTGTTTTTCGTTGTTGACAAGCAAAAAATATTTTTTATCTCTTTTCAGTTAAAGTTGATTGGGTTGATTTCAATGGAGATGGTACGATCTAAGGTAAAAACTAAAGGTTGCATCATTTATGTAGGAACTATTGATTTTCAGTTCAAAGGTTAGCTTTCTTCATTCCTAAATATAATAGATCTAGGATTTATTTTCGTTCCTAAATTAGATCTAGGGTTTTTTGAGTTAGGATTTTGTCATCTTTAATTTGTCCAAATTAATTTGTTTTATTTCTATTTAGATGATCAATATGTGATAATATAACCCTTGACATTTATAATTATTCGATTTTACTAGGGTTTTGACTAGGGTTATGAATTAGGGTTTTTTGTTGTCTTTAATTTATCTTTAAAATTGATCTGTTATATTTTTTTTATGTGCTTCAATCTGTAACAATATGAGCTATGAAGTTAAATATGTGATAAATAACTCGGGGATCCCAAATAACCTGTGATACTTCTAATTGTTGCATAAATTTAATAGGTAAATAACCTGTAAGGTTCAATATGTAATTTTTTATTTTTGTGTACTGTGTTTTTGTATCTTTTTGACTTTTGTGTACTGTTACACTTGTATCTTTATTGTGTTTTTGTGGTCAATAATTTTAGGTTTATAAAATGAGTTTTGAACTGATCACTTTGAGATTTTACCATGGTGGAGAACTTAATATGGGTAAGGTAAAGGGAAAAAAAGGAAAAAGATATGAGGGTGGACAAGTTACTGAATTTTTAGATGTTGATGTAGATAGGTTGTCTTTATTTGAATTTAGGGATCATGTAAAGTATTTAGGGTATATTCCCAAACAGTGCTTACTATATGTTAGACTGCCTAAGTGTTCTAATTTAAAAGTAATTAGGTCAGACGAGGATACAATTGAGATTTCAAAGAAATTGGGTAATGGGCAAGTTTTGGAAGCTTTTGTGTGTCACATGGTTGCTGAGAGTTGCATATAGTTCAGACTGTCTTTTGTGTGTCACATGGTTGCTGAGAGTTGCATATAGTTCAGACTGTCAGAAAGTTGTGTGGGAGTTAGGACTTGTTTTTTAAAGTGTTAATGAATTTAGAGTTGTTCTTACTAAGTATGCTGTTGCTAAACATGTTACAATTGAGAAATGTGTTAATGAACCTACAAGGGTAAGGGTTAGGTGTACAACTGGCTGTCCATGGCTTTTTTGTACTAGCATTGATTCTAGGTCCATGAACTTTATTGTGAAAACCTATAATCCAGTTCATAAGTGTAATCCTATCAATAGGAACAAACTTTGTGATACCAAGTTCTTAGCCGCCACTTCAATGAGAGGATAAAGGAACAATCGGATATTAGAATTTTTGAGTTTCATATGCTATTAAGAAGAAACTGAATTTACATGTTGGAAGAACAGTGTGTAGGAGAGTAAAAAATAAGGTGATTGCAGAACTGATGGGTGACTATAATCTAGAATTTGAGAGAATTTTAGATTATAGAGATGAGTTGTTAAGATCAAATTTAGGTAGTACATGTGTAGTAAAACTTCATGATGAAACATTTGAAGATGGTAGAAAATTGTTTCAAGACTTCTACATATATTTTGATGCAATGAAGAAGTCCTTCCTAGCTGGTTGTAGGAAGTGCATTGATTTGGATAGATGTTTTTTAAAAGGAGTGACAAAAGGGCAGTTATTAGTTGTTGTGTGTAAAGATGGTAACAATCAAATGTTACCACTGACATGGGCAGTGGTTGAGATTGAAAACAAAACCACTTGGAGTTAGTTTAGCAGGATTGTAAAAGAAGATCTTTAGCTGGGAGATGGGACAGATTTGACAGTGATAACAGACATGCAAAAGGTAAAGAATTGTTGTTTTTGTTTCTATTTTTGTTTCTGTTTACATTGTAAATGTTTCTATTTATGTTTATGTTGTAACTATTTCTATTTTTGTTTTTGTTATAGGGATTAAAAATTGTTGTAACTAGATATTTACCAAATGATGAACATAGAATGTGTGCAAGACATGTCCTAGAAAATTGGTCAAAAGATGCTATATGTAGAGGTATTGAGAGAAAAAAATATTTTTGGAGGTGTGCAAGATCTACCTTTGAGGCTGAGTTTAGGGACAACATTAGTTATATGAAGATATTGGGGGGAGAAATACTAAATAAATTGATGTATTTTAATTCAGAGAGATGAAGCAAGGTTTACTTTAGCTTTGGAACAAAGTGTGATGTTGCAGACAATAACATGGCAGAGTGTTTTAATGCATGGATTTTAAGAGCTAGGCACAAGACTATAATTACAATGTTAGAGGAGATAAGGGTAAAAATAATGAAAAGAGTGGGACAGATGAGGGATTTGTGTGAAACTTGGATCAGTGACATTTCTCCAATGGCTATGAAAGTACTAAGTGATAATACAACAAGGTCTATGAAGAGCAACATAGAATGGAATTCTGATAGAGGGTATGAGGTGTTTGATAGAGGATATAGGCATATTATGGATCTTTCTAGACAATATTGTAGTTGTAGAGCATGGATGTTGAAGGGCATACCTTTTCCTCATACAGTGGCTGCTCTTCACCACAAAAAAACTAGATCAGTAAACTACATCTCTTACTGGTACAATAGAGAAACTTACATGAACACATATAGTTTCTTCTTTCAACTAGTTTTGAATATGAAGATGTGGCCACAAAAATAGAATATCTCTATTATGCCACCTCCTGTTAGGGGATGCCAAGTAGGCCTGGAAAGAATAAGAAGAAAGAAGAAGGTGAAACCAAAAAGAAAACTGGAAAGTTGTCCAAAAGGGGGATTGAGATTTCATGTGCCACTTGCTATAGCAAGGGTCACAACAAAAGAAGATGTCAAACAGGTGCACCTGTTGCTAGCATTAATGCAAATCCTGGCCCAAGTTCATCTACTGGTGCAGACCCAAGTGCAGGTCTAAATGCAGTCCGAAGTGCAACGCCAACTGTTGGAAAAGGGAGAGGTTCAACTGGAAGAGGAAGGGGTAGACCACCAAAGAATTCTACAGAAAAGGTATTTTAATTAATTTGACAGTGTTGTGAACTAATTATGCTTAACTTATACTAAATATCTTCTTTTCTTTATTTTTAGTGAGCTGGCAGACCAAGAGTGGTTGGAATAAGATTACTTCATGATGTTAGGCGTATTTACACGCCTAAAGCGCCTTAATTTACCCATATTTTAGCTACGTTTTGAGGACAAAATATATAATTCATGCACTTTTAGTCCTTTTTCCTGTAAGTGAGCTAACCAACGTGATTAGCAAGTTTTCAGGTATAAATGATGAAGATTTCAGCATTTTATGGATAACTTGACGCCAAAGAAAGCTTCATGAAAGAAGGAAAGCAGCGTATGGACGCCTATGGACTGAAAGTGATGCATGGAAAACTTGTCCTGGCAAAAACATTATTTCCAAAGACTTGGGGACCAGCAGTAACTTAGTAGGATTAGGAAAAGAATGCAGTAACCTAGTAGGATTAGGATAAGTATGCAGTAGCTTAGTAGGAATAGGCTATGGGTGTTATAAAAACCCTATTTTGCTGAACTTTTGAGAAACCAATTTCCGCCACCCTTATCCTTATTCCTCCCTATTCGATCCTTTCCCCTTTTCTTCATA
The DNA here is from genome assembly GCA_030864225.1 of Capsicum baccatum var. pendulum. Classification (NCBI taxonomy): domain Eukaryota; kingdom Viridiplantae; phylum Streptophyta; class Magnoliopsida; order Solanales; family Solanaceae; genus Capsicum; species Capsicum baccatum. The sequence goes on from CM061556.1 coordinate 120,356,854, forward strand.
AATTCGTTGTTGACACTATTTTTCATCTATTCGACTTTTAATTTTTACGACAAGAGAAACGCTATTCGCAAGGAATTCACGCCACAAGTGCTACCAAAACATACTTCACGTGAGATTCTTATTTTGGTATGATAATAATTGCTATTGTGTTTCCCGTTGCACTCATGAGTAGCTAAACTTCTCTGTTAGGGTTATGGAAGCCTTATGAGATACTATCTATTGCTATGAGTGTGTGAATTCTTGATATGTATGCTGCTTATATCATTACTCTCTTCATCTTAATTCAAATTCTTGTGGTTGCAAACATATAGAATACGCCAGTATAGCATTAACTTGTTCAAAAGAAAAGTTACATGTCTGGAAAAGAGAGAATGTCAAGGAAATAGGGCACCAACCCCTATTTAAAAGTTAGTGTCGTAACTGGATTAACCTCTTGGAGACTTCGTACCATTAGATACGCTTTAAGCTCGAAAGAGTTAAAGTGAAATAATCCTTGATGGTCGAAAGACGCCTGGATTTACCATAGAATACAAATCTCTATAAGCGCATGCATGTCTGAATTCCGCATAACTCATAGTCAATAGATACGTATAACTCATAAGGTGGACATAACCCTAACTCTCAATTCTCATTGATTAAAACCTACCAAGTACTCCGTTTTACTCTTCTATTTTCCGTTTTTACTCTACTATTTTGTTTACATCATTTGCACGCACAAAATCCCCCCTTTATTCGCAGAACTTTCATCAAAAGTCTACTAATCGTTGCTTACTTAGTGACCAAGTATTCCCTGTGGGATTCGACACCCAACCCAGTTGGGTTCTATATTTGACAACGACCGTTTACACTCTTACGAGAGCTGTAGTTTGAGCGTTATCAAATTTTGGCGCCGTTGCTGGGGAATACGGTTGTCAACTAAGTTTGTGATAATTACTAGACCCTTTGGTCAAAGAATCTCGTACTTTACTTTTAGTTGTTGTTTTTGTTTTCTGCAGGTTTTTGTTCAGTGCATGACAAACACGCAAAGTTCGGGACAACCATTATTACCCATAAACCCTGAACCGCAACTTATTGGAAGGATGGATGCACAACGTGACATTGAGAGAAGGTCTGCTCAATAGGAGCAGGCTAGACTAGCTGTGTTGGCTGCGGCTCAAGTGCATCAATAGAATATAGATAACCCAGGGCGAGCAGTAGATCCTGATGATGAAGACTTAGGTGATGATGAGCTACTAAACCCTAGGCGTGATGCTGAGGTGGCGACACCGGCAATCAGAAAAAATTGTCAAGCAAGATTTTGGCCTGAACGCCGAGATATGCAGATTCCCTTTGATGATGATTATGACGATCTGGATGGAGCTGGCGCCACAGAAGCTATTATTCCTCCGCCATTGGCACCCAGAGCCAAGTTCAACATCACTAGCACCATGATTCAGTTATTGGAACTCAAGGGATTATTCGGTGGACTTGCAGGTGATGATACGAATATGCATCTGGTCAACTTTATCTCTACATGCAAGTCATTCGACAATCCAGGCATTGGACAGAATACAATTTGGCTGTGCTTATTCCAATTATCTCTATCTGGAGAGGCAACTCTATGGTTGAACGGGCTGACCCCTGATTCTATTACAAATTGGAGGCAATTGAAAGACGCTTTCCTAGAAAGATTCTTTCCGTCATCCAAAAGAGCACAATTGAGAGATAAAATTAGCAATTTTCATCAGCTTCCAACTGAAGCCCTCCATGAAACATGGAAGAGATTCAAGAAGAAGCTTATGAGGTAAACCAACCATCACATGACCAATGTCCACTTGATGGAGATACTATACAGATCCTTGAATTCAGTAACTAAAACAGTGGTGGATAATGCGGCTGGAGGATTATTTATGGACCTCACCTTTGTGCAGGCAAGAGATATACTAGATCGGATGACAAAGCAAAGTAGGGCTTGGCATACCAGAAATTCTGAGGTGACAAGCCCCACTATATCTATTGGCATGACTGTTGAACAAAGGCAAAGAGAGGAGGAACGCGACCAATATATGGCGCACATGAAAACACAGATGGATCTTCTTACAAAGCATCTATTATCAGGGAAGACCGAAAAAGTCAAAGCGGTTGCGTTAAAAAGAAGAGAGGAATCCGATTCTGAAGAAGAAGCCAACTACTTGAACAATAAGGGGGGTTTCCGAGGCACTGCCCAAGGAAACCAAGGTCGGAACTATTATGATAAGTCTGGAAACAAGGACCGTGATCAAGGTAGTTGGAAGAATAAGACTGATAGGAGTGGTTTGTATGTTCCTCCTGGAAGTCGTGACACCGCTGCATCTGGCGCTGGTAAGATGTCAATGGAAGATATGATGGCGAAGCTGTTAAAAGGAGTGGAGGCAACCAGCACGGGAGTAACTGAGGTAATAAATGATTTGGCCTCAATGAAGCAATTGGTTGACTCGCATTCCACTTCAATAAAATAGCTGGAGCAATAATTGAGTCAAATTTCAGCCACATTAAATCAACGAAAAGCTGGTACCTTACCTAGTGACACAGTGCAAAACCCAAGAAACGATGGAACATGCATGGCCATTACTACCAAGAGTGGTAAGGTGCTGGAAAATTTAGCCCAAAGCAAGCAAGTGGCCGATGATATCACAAATAATGCAGAAGACGTCGAAGAAGCTGAAGAAGGCGTCAATGATGTTACCCCTCAACGTCCACAGCCCGAAAAGATCAGCAATCTGAAGCAAGAGGAAAAGACAGTCATGGAGAAAACTATTCCCCTTACACCACCACCTTTTCCTCAATGATTAAAAAAGAGAGCTGATGATACCAACTTCAATAAATTCATGTCAATGTAAAAATAGCTGACCATTAATGTTCCGTTAGTAGAAGCACTAAAACAGATGCCTGGCTACGCAAAATTTATGAAGGATATTCTAACAAAGAAGCGGGCACCAGGTTATGAGTTGACAGATACTGTTCATCATTGTAGTGCAATCGCTACCAGATCACTAGTTTAGAAGAAGGCCGATCCTGGTGCCTTCACTATACGTTGCACTGTCGGACCTTTGAATTTTGCCAAGGCATTATGCAATTTAGGAGCCAACATCAACTTAATGCCACTATCTATTTATAACAAGTTGGGGTTGGGGGATCCTACTCCAACCAATATGAGGCTTGTAATGGCAGATAGGCCGGTAAAACGACCTGTTGGTATTTTATGTGATGTATTGGTGAAGGTGTCCTCATTCATATTTCCGGCAGACTTCGTTATTTTGGATTGTGAGGTGGACTCAGAAGTTCCTATAATCTTGGGGTGCCCTTTCCTTGCAACAGGAAGTGTGCTTATTGATTTAAGAGCCAATGAGCTTCTATTCCGAATGAATGACGAAGTAGTCCGCTTTGATGTGTGTAAATCAATGAAGCAACCCAAAGATCTAAAGGTGTTCTCGGTAGCTAATGTTTATTTTGATGATGAGAAAGAATTACCTGTAGAGGAGCAACTTATTGATGACCCATTGGCGATTGTGCTTATGAATGTTGAACGTAAGGATGCAGAAAATTATGAAGAAACTATTTGTGCTCTAACAGGATTAGGGTCATATCCTCATGCTCCCAAGAAGCTGGACCTTGATCTCAAAAACCAACCTACACCACCAGCTAAACTATCTATTGAAGAGCCACCCACGTTAGAATTGAAGGAGCTTTCTAGTCATTTAAAGTATGCATTCTTAGGAAACGGAAACACACTCCCGGTTATTGTAGCGGCAGATTTGGGTGAGCAGCAAGTTGCAGCTCTCATCGTGGTTCTATGGAAGTACATGAGAACCATCAGTTGGACCATCGTGGATATCATTGGTATTCCGCCTGGGATTTGTACACACAAGATTCAGCTTCAAGAAAATTGCATACCCACTATTGAGCATCAAAGGCTTCTAAATCCACCTATACAAGAGGTGGTGAAGAAAGAAATTATTAAGTGGTTAGATGCAGGGGTTGTTTATCCAATCTCCGACAGTAAATGGGTAAGCCCAGTACAATGTGTACCCAAGAAAGGTGGCATGACAGTAGTTGCGAATGAAAAAAATGAGTTAATTCCACTCAGACCTGTCACAGGGTGGAGAGTATGCATGGACTACCGGAAGCTGAATTCGTGGACACTTAAAGATCACTTTCCAATGCCATTTATAGACCAAATGCTCGATCGATTAGCAGGGAAAGGATGGTTTTGTTTTTTAGACGGTTATTCCGGCTATAATCAGATTTGTATTGCTCTCGAGGATCAAAAGAAGACAACGTTTACATGCCCATATGGTACGTTTGCCTTCAAACGTATGCCATTTGGGCTATGTAATGCACCCGCCACTTTTCAACGTTGTATGATGTCCATTTTTTATGATATGGTGGAAGACACTCTGGAGGTATTCATGGATGATTTTTCAGTTGTGGGTGAGTCGTTTGAATCGTGTTTGGCAAATCTAAGTATGGCATTGCAGAGATGCGTTGAATTCAACCTGGTGCTAAACTGGGAGAAGTGCCACTTCATGGTGAAAGAAGGTATTGTTCTTGGGCATAAAATCTCCAAAAGAGGAATTGAGGTGGATCGAGCTAAAATCAAAGTCATCGAGAAACTACCACCCCCAATTTCGGTCAAAGGAGTTCGTAGTTTCCTTGGGCTTGCAGGTTTCTACCGAAGGTTCATTAAAGACTTTTCCAAGATTGCTAGTCCATTATGCAAGCTCTTGGAGAAGGATGCAAAGTTTGACTTCAGTGAAGAATGCTTGAAGGCATTTGAATGCCTCAAAGGGAAGCTAATTGAGCTCCTATCATTGTAGCGCCCAATTGGTCTCTACCATTTGAAGTCATGTGTGATGCTAGCGGGCTAGCTTTGGGTGCTGTACTTGGCCAGAGAAGAGAAAAGTTATTCCATCCAATCTACTATGTGAGCAAGGTCTTGAACGGAGCCCAGAAGAACTATACTGTCACGGAACAAGAGCTTTTAGCGATAGTGTATGCTTTTGAAAAGTTTCGTGCTTATCTGTTGGGAACCAAAGTGATAGTTCATACAGACCATACAGCTCTGAGATATTTGATGGCAAAGAAAGATGTGAAACCAAGGCTAATTCGATGGGTATTGTTGCTGAAAGAATTTGATTTTGAGGTAAAAGATAAAAGAGGTTGCGAAAACCAAGTGACTGATCATCTATCTAGACTCGAGAACGAGCATATAGCACAGCCTGATCTTGAGATTGATGATGCATTCCCTGATGAAGAGATCTTAGCCACGATGATAGAAGAGTTACCATGGTATGCAGACTTTGATAACTTCGTGGTAAGTAATGTGATGCCTGCAAATCTATCATTTCATTAAAAGAGAAAGTTCATGCACAATGTGAGACACTACTACTGGGATGAGCCATATTTGTTTAGAGGATGCGCGGATGGTGTGATCAGACGATGCATCTCTCATGTGGAGGTGCCAAGTATCTTGGAAGCAAGTCATGCTTCCCAAGTTGGGGGACACCATGCAGGTGGTCGGACAGCAAGGAAGGTATTGCAAAGCGGCTATTATTGGCCTTCGATATTTAGAGATGCCTACGAATTTGTGAAAAGATGTGACCAATGTGAGAGACAAGGAACGATTTTGAAGCACCATGAGATGCCCATGTCAAAAATTCTTGAAGTAGAGCTGTTTGATGTGTGGGGTATTGATTTCATGGGACCATTTGTAAACTCGTTTGGGATGAAATACATCCTAGTTGCTGTCGACTATGTATCCAAATGGGTTGAAGCAGTAGCGCTGGCCGATAATGAAGGAAAGCGTGTTGTAGCATTCTTGAAGAGAAATATCTTCTCTCATTTTGGGTACCACGTACCATCATAAGCGATGGAGGATCACACTTTTGCAATAAGCTGTTCAAAGCCGTGTTGGTGAAATATGGGGTCAAGCAACACAAGGTAGCCACGCCTTATCACCCTCAAACTAGTGGACAGGTAGAGGTTTCCAATTGAGAGATCAAGCAAATCCTTGCTAAGACTGTAAATGCTAATTGGAAAGATTGGTCTCGAAAGCTGGACGATGCACTATGGGCTTATAGGACTGCATTTAAAATGCCAATTGGCATGTCCCCGTACCAACTAGTTTATAGGAAGGCCTGTCACTTGCCCATTGAGCTCGAGCATAAAGCATTGTGGGTGTTGAAGCAACTGAATTTGAAGTGGGATGATTATATGAATCGGAGATTGGAGCAGCTAAACGAGATGGATGAATTCCGTCTACATGTTTATGAAAGATCAGACCTCTACAAGGAGCGGGTGAAAAAGTATCATAATCGGCGGATTGTTCAACGAAACTTTCAAAAAGGTGATATGGTACTTCTTTTCAATTCCAGACTGAAGCTATTCCCAGGGAAGTTAAGGTCCAAATGGTCTGGCCCGTACAAAATTAGCCAAGTCTACTCGTCGGGAGTAGTTGAGTTAGAAGACAATAATGGTGTTGTCTTTAAGGTGAATGGCCAACGAATGAAACCATACATCGGTTCTCTTGACCCAACAAAATCCATGGCCACCATGTATCTCGACGAAGTCTAAGTACTCGAGGTAACTATGTCGTGCCGCGATAATAAATCAAGCGCTTGATGGGAGGCAACCCATCATTTTTAATCGTTTTTAATTGTTTTTGTTGTTTTTGTTTTCCTAGGATTTTATCGAGCCACGACCAAAACTAAGGCGCTTGATGGGAGGCAACCCATCGTTCTAATCGTTTTTATTATTTTTGAGTAAGTGTAGGTACAAGAGGTGTAAAAGAGGAGATTGGTTTCAAATTTTGATTTGGAAGCGGTTCATGTTGAAGGTGGTAAGTTAGGAATGAAGAATAAAAGGCTATGGGTTAGGCATTGCCTATGAAAATCTAGGCAACGAACAAGGCAAGGCCTATGTAAATCTAGGCAACGAACAAGGCATGGCCTATGCTATGGCCTAAGCTCTCAGAATCTAGAATGCCATAGCATAGGCGGCGCCTATGCCCAACAATGCTATAGCATAGGCGCCGCCTATGCAAAAGCCTTTGGTCTCGGATTCTACAATGCCATAGCATAGGCGCCACCTATGCCCAACAATGTCATAGCATAGGCTCCGGCTATGCTCAACTAGGCTTTGCAAAAGGCGCCGCCTATGCCAAGCATAGGCAAAGCATTAGGTGCCGCCTATGCTAACTTTTGGTCTTCAAATCCGATTCCAAATGGGTCAAAACCTGAACCAAGCTTGTCCTATAAATAGAACCTTAGTCTTAAAACAAAATTGCATTGCAACTTCAACCTAGGCGCCACCTACCTCTCCAAATTCTCTCAAAAATTTTCCTTTTGCTCTTTTACTTTGCAAGAACATCTTCCGAGGCCATCAACCAAGTAAGTACTTCGGCTATCTTCTTTTATATTCCGTAAGTACTACACTACTACGCCTATAATAAATTGTTAAATATTGAAGTAGTATTGGTGATTTGAATATGGTTGATTTTTTATGATACAACTAAGTGAGTAAAAGGATACGTAAGGATGGTCTTGACTTGTTTCCAACTTGAATTTGATTTTGATACACTGTCATACTTTTGCGGAATTGACATGGTCAAGAAAATTGCATAATCTTGTAACTTGAAAGCTTTCATGTTCGAATGACTTGTTCATTGAGATGAAAAATCATGGTTAACTACAAACATGAGATGTTGATTATTTCTATGCCATAACTTGATACAATCTCTATGTAGTAGTCTTGTTCAAAAGGGTACATCAATCCAAACATGAAAGTATTGTCAAGATTACTTGAGATAGAATCAAAAAGGATAGTTATGATAACAAGAAAAGTATGACTGCACTGATTATGTTGTTGGAACGTACCACCTAAACGTATATCGATGAAGTCTAAGTAATCGATAACGTTCACTTAATTAGTTTGTGCCAAAAAATTAAGTGTGGGGTGGGCCACTACTGTTTGCTTGTCAATTGTATTTACCAAGATGAAGCTAACATGACTATCATTTTAATCTCAGGTACAAATGGCACCAAAATCACGACAAGGAAAAGATAAAACGACCACCACACAAAAAGGCCACAAAAGGGGACGTAAAGAGCAAGGTGAATCCTCCTCACTACAAATACCTCTCCGTATGTTCGGAATCAAATGGGTCCTAGAGGAGGAAGGCAAGGAGTGGTATAGGAACAATAAAGTGAAAAAATATGTTCATGTGGAGTTGATACACAAGGAAAGCCTAGCAAAGAAAGAACCTCGCATGTTGGACAAGATCATGGCGTTACATCTTGATTTCATCTTCCAAGATATGGGAGAATGCAATCTCGATCTAACACGAGAATGCTATGCCAACTGGTCACCAAAAAATACAGGGAGTGAAGTAAAGATTCGGGGCCAAGTCCTACAACTAAATGCGGAGTTCTTCAACTCCTTTCTGGGTTTATCATATGTTGATCCATCACCACTCAAAGAGCTATATAACAGACCTTCGTACAGGGTAATCAGACACACACTGTGTGGAACAAGATCAATGGCACGATGGAGCAGACACAAGGACACCGGTCGGCACAACACCTTCCCTTACGCTTCCTTGAACAGGGAAGCTCGAATATGTTGCGAATAGTCAACTCTTGCCTGATTCCAGGGACTCAGTATACAAAGATTACACGAGACAGAGTGTGTTTGGTGTATGCATTGATGACGAACGTCCCCATAAACATCGGGGCGATCATTCGATCTTCAATGCGTAAGGCCAGGCTACACAAGAGGTCCCACTTCAGCTTTGGCAATCTATTGACTGCAATATTGAGGAAGGAGGACATCGAAGAGGAGCCGGCTGATCATAAGATTCCACACAAACCGAAGAAGGTTGACCTCACAAAGGATAAAGATGCTGAAACCATGCATGGCGTCAACCTTACCACTGCAGAACGACATGCTCGGGATGAAAGTTTCTTTCGCCATCTTTATGGCATGACTCGGTTTACCATGATGAGCGGAGGTCGTGTTCCAACTGCTTCAGAGCTCCAACAGTTGGATTATGACTACCCAATGAACGAGCATGCAAGGGCTATGTGTGGAGTAGGTGTGTACTTTGAGGAACCTCTCGATGACGATATGCCAACCGATAATGATCGCCGAATGCCAGAATCCGACGTGGAGCAGAATTCGGATGACGACGACTCCTATGATGATTCCGATGAATGGGGTATGAACCCAGACATAGAGGAGGAGTCCGCCTAATCCAGGTTCTTCTTATTTATTTTTCACTGAGGACAGTGTGTCCCGTCTAAGTGTGGGGTGCTGGTATTTATAGGCTATACTTCTTTCTCTGCACTTGCTTATTTATGTTTATTTGCTTATTTGTTCTATTTGTTTAGTAGTCAAAAAAATTTTTTGTTAAAAACTTTGCATAAAATTGTTCTGATAGGCAGCATGGTATTGTGACAAGAGTCTGTGATAAAATCATTACTATTGAGACGTTTAGGCTCTAAATGTGACTCATTATGTGATAAGTGTGTGGATCAATTCCTTCATCTGTTGGGTCAAGAGTCTATACTACTCCCAATAAAGTCGACCATGTACCTTGTGTGTGTGAGGTGATAGTATATTCTGTGTTTGTGGTTGATGCTAGAACTTGCCTGGTGTGTATGTAAAGCGAAATAAAGAGTGTAAGTTTAGCAGATGATTTAGGCATTTCTTTGGCAGCCTGTGATTGTTTACCTTCTTTTTACCTACCTGTGTACATTATCCTAGTTAACCCCCTTTGAGCCTTTAAGTTATTTTCTTTGACAGCCTCATATGTAAGCCTAATCCATTTTTTTTCAAGACCATAATTTGATTCAAATTCCTAAGTGCTTTAAATTGTAAAGTCATGTGACAAAATAAGAGTAAATTGGGTAAGAGTGATGCCTTAGAGTGTATTGGTACTTAAATTTGTTATGAAAAAGAGTGGCTATCATAGAGATATATTATAAAAAGAGAAAAAAAAAGATAAAAAGATCTTTGTGTTTATCATTGAATAACAAAATAGGTGAAAAGGGGTGGTAGATGAAATAAAGGTAGAAAGGTTGTTTTAAAGAGAGTGTTAATAGCATAATGTGATGTATCAAAGCGCTTAGGAACTTAGTCACTATTTCTGGCCAAAATAGTCCTACCCGTCCCTTAGCCTACATTACAACCTGTAAAGACCTATTTGATCCTAAGCTTAGCATTCTGATATTTAGTGGAGCATTACACTAAGGGCAAACCTATGGTCATCAGTTGCAACATATGAATTCTTTGTGAGAGTGAGAGCAAGGATAATCTTATACCCATGTTTCGAAAAATGAAATACTTGTGAGTGATTATGGGTGATATATTGTGAGACACACATGGTTGATGAGTTTTGGGTAGTCGTGTATGATTCTTTGTGCCTTAACTTTTGGATACGAATTAACCATCATCACGAATCTATGTTAGAGGTTGAATTGTTTCTAGTAGTGGTCAGAAAACTACTCTTTGTTAATGATTGTCGTGCTTGTCTTGATGAATATTTTGTGCTGTTACTGTGAAACCCTAAGTAGATGTTTATATGGACATGATATTTTGTTCGAGGACGAACAAAGCTTTAAGTGTGGGGTGTTGATGTTAGGCATATTTACACGCCTAAAGCGCCTTAATTTACCCATATTTTAGCTAAGTTTTGAGGACAAAATATATAATTCATGCACTTTTAGTCCTTTTTCCTATAAGTGAGCTAACCAACGTGATTAGCAAGTTTTCAGGTATAAATGATGAAGATTTCAGCATTTTATGGATAACTTGACTCCAAAGGAAGCTTCACGAAAGAAGGAAAGCAACGTTAGGACGCCTATGGACTGAAAGTGATGCATGGAAAACTTGTCCTGGGCAAAAACAGTATTTCCAAAGACTTGGGGACCAATAGTAACTTAGTAGGATTAGGAAAAGAATGTAGTAACTTAGTAGGATTAGGATAAGTATGCAGTAGCTTAGTAGGAATAGGATATGGGTGTTATAAAAACCCTATTTTGCTGAACTTTTGAGAAGCCAATTTCCGCCACCCTCATCCTTATTCCTCCCTATTCGATCCTTTCCCCTTTTATTCACAAATTCGTTGTTGACATTATTTTTCATCTATTCGACTTTTTATTTTTACGACAAGAGAAACGCTATTCGCAAGGAATTCACACCATAAGTACTACCAAAACATACTTCACATGAGATTCTTATTTTGGTATGATGATAATTGCTATTGTGTTTCTCGTTGCACTCATGAGTAGCTAAACTTCTCTGTTAGGGTTATGGAAGCCTTATGAGATACTATCTATTGCTATGAGTGTGTGAATTCTTGATACGTATGCTGCTTATATCATTACTCTCTTCATCTTAATTCAAATTCTTGTGGTTGCAAACATATAGAATACGTCAGTATAGCATTAACTTGTTCGAAAGAAAAGTTACATGTCTGGAAAAGAGAGAATGCCAAGGAAATAGGGCACCAACCCCTATTTAAAAGTTAGTGCCATAACTGGATTAACCTCTTGGAGACTTCATACCATTAGATATGCTTTAAGCTCGAAAGAGTTAAAGTGAAATAATCCTTAATGGTCGAAAGACGCCTGGATTTACCATAGAATACAAATCTCTATAAGCGCATGCATGTCTGAATTCCGCATAACTCATAGTCAATAGATACGTATAACTCATAAGGTGGACATAACCCTAACTCTCAATTCTCATTGATTAAAACCTACCAAGTACACCGTTTTACTCTTCTATTTTCCGTTTTTACTCTACTATTTTGTTTACATCATTTGCACGCACAAAATCCCCCCTTTATTCACAGAACTTTCATCAAAAGTCTACTAATCGTTGTTTACTTAGTTATCAAGTATTCCCTGTGGGATTCAACACCCAACCCAGTTAGGTTCTATATTTGACAACGACCGTTTACACTCTTACGAGAGCTGTAGTTTAAGCGTTATCACTTCACACAAAGTGGATGCCCAATTCTTAATGTAAGTTTACTACTGCATTTACTATCTAAATTTTATTTACTAAAGGTAACACTTTTTTCATTTGAGCAGCCGGGAATGCCAAGTGAGAGATTCAAAACTATCAAGTCTTCAACATTTGTGACTGGAAACCTCGGATATACACCAAAAATTGGTGTAAAATGGAAAGAAAAAAAAGCTATGACCTCCAGGAAACTACAAGAAATGAGAGGCAAAAAACAAATGTAAACAAAGTCCAAGGCTGCATACTTGAGTCAAGAAAGCTCCAATGTTCAATCTCTATGAGAAGTTAGGGTAGACTACATTTATTGATGTGACTGCATTTTCTTGTATGAAGTTTGGCTGTTGTGACTGCATTTAAGACTATGTTTTTGATAATTCACTGATGTTGGCAGCTAGGACTGCATTCAAGACTATTTTTTGGTAGTTCACTGATATTGGCAGTTGTGACTGCTTTTTGTAACTGTAATTAGTTCACTTATATTGGTGACAGTTTTGACTGCATTTTGTAACTGTAATTAGTTTAACAGTACTGATCTTTTTTTAAATGTATTTGGCAACAATATGTAATTGGCACTCATTTTTGGTTAATGATTATGCAGTTGTAAGTTCATTGTTGCTGAAATTTGTGTTTATGTTTGTGCAACAGCTGTAGCTACATTTATTAATGTTAAATTTGTGTTGTGATATTGAAATTTAAGTTTGTACTTGTGCAGCAGCTGTGATTACATTTAGTGTTGTGATGTTTTATACAAATTGCAACACAAAGAACCACTGAAAACAAAATCAAAACTGTCAAGTTCAACCTTACAATTTCATTACACAATAATTTAACTACACAACCTGACAGTTTTTTCCAAGGTAACACCTAATAATTGATACAAATTTCAGCTCCTTAAAACATAACAAAAACTAAGCAACTTAGTTTAGGGAAGCCTTCTTGGAGCTCCTTTCAAGAACATGAATTGAACTAGAAAACTAACACCCAAAATACATACACAAATGAGAGTAGTCTATAGTTGTTTTTCCCTTTTGTTGGACTTAGCCAACTTGATCTTCCATTTCTTCTCATTTGCCTTCATCATCTTCAAATCATCCTAAAAATTATCCATTTGCAACTCTATTTTGTTCATATTTATTTTTCTCTCCACAGATTTGGTTGTCCTAGTAGTCTTGTCATCAACCATTTTGTGTTCATAAAATGCACAATTTATCGAAGATTTAACTCTTTCCTCAAGCTCTCTAATTCTTCCTAATAATTTAGGAATAACAAATTTCGATCGTTCATCAATAGAATCATCCTTCCAAAGCCAAAAATCAAATGATCTAGCATTCTAAAATGAAAGTAATTAGATTCGTATACAATTCAAGATCAATGTTTGAAGGAAAAACTCACGTACCCCATAGTAAGGACAAGTCCAATATCGTCTACCCGAATTTCTTGAGGTCCATGAAGTTATCAATGGCAAAACATGTCCATGTTTGCATCGAACCTCGACCAACTCATGATATTCTTCTTGCTTACAAAGTCTACTCAAACTTATCTTAACCATTAAAGTACCTTGATTCAGAAAATAAGGGTTAAGAGAGGTTGAACAACACTTAAGGAAAGAAAAAATTATGAAAATGGCAAAAAAATTAAGACAAGATAATCATCAATATAGCAAGAAATCGAAGGATTAAAAGATTTAGTTACCAATTCTTCAAACAAATGCTCTTCAATTTCGATTTTGAGAGACAAATTTGGGAATTAGAGTTTCCTAGTTTTGAGCCCTAAATTGGCTTATAAATAAGAATAGATCCGTTGGAAATTAAAGATAATGTACTTTTAGCCGTTTACTTTTGTTATTTAATAAGTTGGACGTGCCTAAAATAAGTGTAACATACGCGCCTTAGAATGGGGGTCACGGGGAGGTAATAATATCACTTTCATATAGTTAAGGTATGTAATAGGTCACTTATATAGTTTAGGTGTGGCTTCGCCTTTTTTTGTATAGTATGGGGTAGAAATGATGTCTTTTCCCATTTATTATTAAAAGAGGAAAAGAAAAACATCAATGTTTGTAAATACAAATTTATAATATGTATTACATATAATACCTATATTATCATAAAAAAATATATAAAAGTATGCGGAGATATATAAATAAAATTATTTAAGCATATGTATGAAAAGAAAAGATTATATTAAACAAAAAGACTATGCAATATCTTTTAATGTATAAATATGAATTATTGATTAGGTATCTAAACTAATTTAATTTTTTAAAATAAATATTACCGACCTAAATTTGTCTAAACACATGACGTGAATTGCATAAATAAAAATTACCCAGCCCAACGCCCCAAAAAATAAAGTTTTCATATAATTAATATTTGTGCAATGATAAGAATGTAAAAGGTACAAATACAAAAATTTAAGCTCTTCTTTGAATGTCATTCCTGATAAGTATTCTCAAGAACCTATAAAATACTCGCGGTAAAAATGTTAATAACAGATCAAGATAAATTAAGAACTATGTGCACGTACATGTATATAAAAATAGAATTTTCATTAAAAGCGGGCTCAACTAAAATTTTAAGAAAATTATAGAGATTTTCATTATTGCCAAAATATTTTTTTTATTACGTATTTCTATATGTAATATCCATTTTTTTATTTGCAAAGGCCTCAAAATTTGACGGAAAAATTTCTTCATCGTCCAAATATATTTTCAAACACAAGATTATATGAAACTAAACCAAAGATAGTGTAAAATAACATGCAATAAATTACAAACAGTAGGAGCCAAACTTAATAAAAACATGATATCGCAACTTGCTGAAAATTATTGAAAATACATGAAATCTATTCAAATAAATTAAAGAACAATAAAATATAATATAACCAAGATAAAGAAACTAAGGTGCAGGAAATAAAAATACATACTAAGATTATCTAAATCATTGGAAAATGAACATATATTATGCAAAATGAACACCAACACTGAACAGATATTCGAGTGATAGTATAATCTAAGTAAAATTATAGCAAGTCAGTGAAAAAGATTAATATAACACTAAATCAGCCACAAATAATAATAATAATAATAATAAAAGTTAAAGAAACATAATATAGTAGTCTAAAACAAAAGTGATAACATTATAGAAGAAAACAACAATAGAGGTCGTCGGAATAATCCAAAATTTTCAAAAAGAATGCAAATTTCAAGAAGATTTATCATAAAGCAAACACATAAAAAATCAAAAAATAGAAATTAACAAATCCAGTTCGTTTACACAGTGACGATATCAAGATAGAACAAAATAAAGAGGTAAAGAGTATAAAATCTAATAGATTTCATCAAAGAAAAATATTTCGCTGCCAAATCTGAAAATCAATGGTGTGTTGCCATTGGGGTTCCAGTAGATCTGTCTGAAAAACTCGCCCGCTGGTGACCAAATCTGGTGAGGCGCCGCCAAAAATAGGAAAAAGAGAAAGAGGAGAAAGGGAGAAAGTAGTAGCGGGAGTCGTGGTGTCATGGTGGTATTTTGGTTGCTGGTGGTGTAGCTGGTGCGGGTGGTGTGCTTGGGCTCGAGCTCGCCGGTCACAACTCCGACGAGCCAGCGGCGGTAAGGAGCAAGGGAGAGGGAGAAGATGAAGGTCTTGGTTGGTGGAGCAGTGGCAACACAACGGCGAAGCTCGTCCGTCGGTTATTAATTCTAGCGAGGCGCAGCACAGTAGAGACAAAAGGGAAAGAAGCGTGAGTTGTTGGAGAGAAAAGGGAGAATCAGATTTATGTGAAGTACGAGTGTGTATATTTGAAAAAAAAAAATTTTGAGTCTCACTTGCCAAGTCATACTTATGTGAGACTCTTCAAAACTTGACATTTGGACAAAACGGATTCACTTGAATCACAATTTTCTCTCTTCTCTAAATCTGTGCTCCTCTTCCCAATAATCTCTTTTACTTTTCCTTCCTTTGCTCTTATATAACCTTAAAAGAAATCCATTACTTTTACATTATCATTTTGTGAGGGGTTCATCGAAAAAATAAAGTGATGTAAAAATATTTCTCCCATATTAACTTTGGATCTTCATTTTTATTTTTTTCTCTATTCACAATCCATTTTCTAATTATTATTAAATACTTCGTATCTTTTTTAGCTTATAGATTAATTTTTTTCAGGAATTATTCCATCTTCTTGAAAGGCTGCATAAATCTACTGTAGCAGTTTAATTTCTAATAGATATGGATAAAAGTAGGGCTGGACATAAAATATCAAAAATTAAATTATCGAATCGAATAAAAAAATTAATATTGTTTGGTATTTGTTATTTACCAAATATCGAAATATATATATATATATATATATATATATATATATATATATATATATATATATAATAAGATATGTCGAACTAACCCAATAGACAATGGTATTAGTCATCCAAAAGAATCTCTAGGACCTTAGTAATATATTCATAAAAAGCAATAAAAGGAATACTAAACATGGTTTCTATTAAATATACTCTTTGAAGTTTAAACGTACAATTGCACATCTCCAACTTTAATATGGTATTACCAAAAATCGTACCAAATCAAAGTTTAATTCATCGATTACCGAATTACCGAATGGATATTTATAAGTATGATATGTGGTATCTATGTTCAAATACCGATTACCGACTTACCAAATTCGAACTTTGAAAATACTGATCCGAATACTGAACGGTCACCCCTAGATAAAAGTGATTTCGTGAAATGTTTATATCTCTTTCTAAACGAGCAAGCGAAAAATTAAAAAGAAAGAGGAGTCAAATATTAAACTATAGAAAGAGAGAGTGAAGAGAATATACTTCCTCCGTCCCATAAATTTATGTGTCGCAAATTTTTTTTATTCATCCCAAAAAATATTATTTTTTTATTTGATAACTATTTAAAAATACAATTTCTTATTTATCCTTATTGTTTCACTTAATTGAAAAATAATAGTAGTATATTTTCAATAAAGGATGATTTCATAAACATTACTAAGTCTTTTCTTATTTTTGTAAACTCCATCGATCAAAGTATGTTACATAAAATGGGATGAAGAAGGAGTTGGTCAAAGCATGTTACATAAAATAAGTTGAAAATAGTAATTTTTATTAGGATAAAGAGTAATTAGAGGAGTAATTGTGTGGGCAAAGAAAAATGATTTAAGAAAAGAGAAAAATTATAGTACAGGTGGGCCCCACTTATCCAAATGTCGAGTTTTAAAGAGTTTCACACAAGTATGACTTGGCAAGTGAGACTCAAAATAAAATTTTTCTCCTCGATTTTGGTACTTTTTGAAATCAAAGTGTTGCTATGTGTTAAATATAGAAAAAATTATTTTTCTCTTTTACAAAAATAAACGCTAATGGTGCTATTATAAAATTTTATTATAAAACAAAGGTCAACCATTAATTGTACGAATAAGGATGGAAATGAAACGGTCGGTCAAACGAATCCCAGTAAATGTCCAAGAAATTGAATTTTTCACTTTCTTGTCGATTCGCTGATAGTCCTCGAAAAAGTTTATTTTGAGTCTCACTTGCCAAGTCATAATTATGTGAGACTCTTCAAAACTTGACATTTGGACAAAACGGGCTCACTTGAATCACAATTTTGTCTCTTCTCTAAATCTGTGCTCCACTTTCCAATAATCTCTTTTACTTTACCTTCTTTTACTCTTATATAACCTTAAAAAAAATCCATTACTTTTACATTATCATTTTGTGAGAGGTTCATCGAAAAAATAAAGTGATGTAAAAATATTTCTTCCATATTAACTTTGGATCTCTATTTTTATTTTTTTCTCTGTTCACAATCCATTTTCTAATTATTATTAAATACTTCGTATCTTTTTTAGTTTGTAGATTAATTTTTTCGAGAATTATTCCATCTTCTTGAAAGGCTGCATGAATCTACTGTAGCAGTTTAATTTCTAATAGATATGGATAAAAGTAAAGCTGGACATAAAATATCGAAAATCAAATTTTCGAACCGAATCAAAACATTAATATCGTTTGGTATTCGGTATTTACCAAATATCGAAATATATATATATAATACGATATGTCTAACTAACCCAATAGACAATAGTATTAGTCATCCCAAAGAATCTCTTGGACCTCATTAATATATTCATACAAAGCAACAAAAGGAATACTAAACATGATTTCTATTAAATATACTCTTTGAAATTTTAAACGTACATTTGCGCATCTCCAACTTTAATATGGTATTTCCAAAAATTGTATCGATCCAAAGTTTAATTTATCGATTACCAAATTACCGAATTGATATTTATAAGTATGGTATGTGATATCTACGTTCAAATATCGATTATCGATTTACCGAATTCAAACTTTGAAAATATTGAACCGAATACTGAACGGCCACCCCTAGATAAAAGTGATTTTGTGAAATGTTTATAGCTCTTTCTAAACGAGCAAGCAAAAAATTAAAAAGAAAGAGGAGACAAATATTAGACTATAGAAAGAGAGAGTGAAGAGAATATACTTCCTCCGTCCCATAAATTTATGTGTCGCAATTTTTTTTTATACATCCCAAAAAAATATCATTTTTTTTATTTGATAACTATTTAAAAATATAATTTCTTATTTATCCTTATTGGTTCACTTAATTGAAAAATAATAGTAGTATATTTTCAATAAAGGATAATTTCATAAACATTACTAAGTCTTTTCTTATTTTTTTAAACTCCATCGATCAAAGTATGTTACATAAAATGGGATGAAGAAGGAGTTGGTCAAAGCATGTTACATAAAATAAGTTGAAAAGAGTAAATTTTATTAAGATAAAGAGTAATCAGAGGAGTAATTGTTTGGGCAAAGAAAAATGATTTAAAGAAAGAGAAAAATTATAGTATAGGTCGGCCCCATTTGTCCAAATGTCAAGTTTTATAGAGTCTCACACAAGTATGACTTGGCAAGTTAAACTCAAAATATAAATTTTCGAATATATGTATCCAAATGTGTACAATATATTATCCAACTTTAAAATTATGTATACACAATATCTAATTATGACTTTACGTGCATGTATCAGTCGCTAGTTGCATAAAATTTTATGTATTTGTGGCCAACTATATGTATAGACAGTGACTTCTGGGATATTTTTTAGATACAGAGATACATGTACAAGTGTATATATCTATATCTATATCTATAATTTATCAATAATCTATTTAATACATTAAAAGTGTGAAAACCCTTAAAAAAGTAAATCAAATTTATTTGTCTTTCATTAAAAGACTCCGCAAGAGATAAAATCGTCTTTTCACCCCCTTTTCATCAATTTATAATATTAAATAATAGCTATATAAAATAAAAAATTAAATAGAAAAGGTTTTCTACTTATAGATGAAGTCCTAAATTTATGGTAATATTTTGTTGGGTGTTTTTACTATTTTCTTATTTATGACTCCTAAATCTATGGAAAGAAATTAAAGATGCTAAAATATATGGAATAAAAGTTCTTCAAAAACCTAATCGGTATCGATAATTTTTTTTCCCTTTTACTGTTATACTGTTTTGTCCTATATTATCCTGGAGATTCAATTCAAATTGTTTGATTATTTATTCGTGAATAGTGATAATCTCTTATCACTATCGTTTGGATCAATGCATTGATGAGTTAATTCGACGGATTTAGTTAGTTTGAAGGCGATTGTTGATATCGTTTGGACTATATGCTAATAGCTCTCGCCTTTAAAATAAAAGTTTTGTTGTGGAGTTGATCGGGTTGTGCTTTGTTGAGTGCAGTTGGTGTCCTTGGCCATGTTGTTGTGAGGCGCGGCTCTTAGTCATTTAAACTTTAGCCTTTGTGGATATATTTCTCTTTTTTTTTGGTAAATCATCTTTGTGGATATCATGTCTTAAGGATCTCACTGTTTACAAGTTCAAAACCAATGAATGTATCAGGGTTCAAAAATTTGTTAGAGTTTCAAAATCAAGGAAAGATTTATGGGGTTCAAAAAATGGCAAGGAGCCATAATTTTTACTGCGGACGTTCAAAATTGAAAGAAGTAAAAATACGACCTAATCGAAGGAGGTTTAATATATACTATGTATGCATAAAAATAATTTTAATCATGTAAACAGAGAGTATAGTTTTTCGTTGAAGAGTTTCACCATGACCATAGGCTGGCGATCTTCCATAGGTTCATATATTTTTAAGTTCAAAATCAAAGAATACATCAAAGGTTCAAACCTTTTTGTAAGTTCTTCTATACTTAAAGTAGGGTTATTTTGGTTTGAATATTATTCGTGTTAAAATGTGATTTTAGATATATATAGAGAGAGAAAGAGAGAGAGAGAGCGTGTGAGAGATGAAATTAAGGTAGCTAGCTCAAGTGGAAGGGAAAGTAAAGGATACTTCTATTTAATACAATATATCAATAGAAAGTAATTTAATCCAAAACGATCAAATGTGCCTTTATTATAACAAGGACGATTATTAAATATAATAGAGCAAATATAGGTTGCATACATGCTATCAAACTTAACAAAAATGAAGACATACAAATATTACTCTTTTATGAACATTATCAAAGATTGTTGATATTTGCTAAAAAATAATTATGAAATTCGTAAGAGCCTATCTAATCAAGATTGTCTTGACTCTTGACTATAATTTTGTCTGAATCCGGTTTAGGGACCCTGGGAAGCCTGAATCAAATGGCAAACGTTGGTAACGGTTTAACTTTTGTACGTATGTGGAAACTCTAGCCCTTTAAGATGTGATGACTTAATTACTCTAAATTTCTTCAGGTTGAAAAGTCTTGCCTAGAACATCCCCTCTTCTAAAGGTAGTAATTGTCACTCTTATCCATAAGTAAAAATTTTTTACAGTGACAAATTATTTACTAAATGCAATTGATGACTAAACATACAGTTGTCTAACTTTGCCATATCAACGTGTTATCGATCAAGTGAACCTGCAGTTGTATTGACTTACGGCTACCGTGGGAAAATTTCTTTGTCAGTAATTCTAATTTGCCTTCTTTTAATAAAGATGATCTTTTAATGCTCCCACCATTTTGATTTATTTTTCTATTTTAATTAGGCAAGGAGTTTAAGAAAGTGCAGTCGGTGGAGAAGCCATCTTTGCTCCAGGAGTTCATCCGAACCTTCTTTGGCGAAAAATTATACTATTTTTATACTATTTTTACATGATTAAAAATATTTTTTATGCATAACTACAATTTTCGATGAACTTTGAAGGTGCAGTTTACATTAGTTTCATTAATTTCAAGTCTATATCGTAGATGAATATTCGATCGAACTTTGGATGATTTTTTTTAAAGATTAGGTTAATCGTAGTGTTGGCATCATACCTTCTATTGTTGGAGCAAGTAATTTCCATATTGAAGGGCATAACAAATAGTTAGTATCCAAATTGAATCCTACACGAGGGTGTTGCTAAGAGTCACGTATATATCAGAGAAAATATTTCAATTATGATGAATAGTTAAAGACACATCTCATTATAAGGTTGCTTACACTTCTGCCGAATCACAAAAAGTTATTGTACACAACATTATTCCAAGTTTCCCTTTCAATATCAGTTATCTCAATACACTACTAAAAAAATCAGTAAAACCGACCACACAATGTGGTCGGTCGTTTTTAAAATTTTTTTTTTAAAAGCGACCACATGTGGTAACTTTTATATTTTAAAAAATCAAAATAATTATTTCAATAATTTTAATATTAATTATTATTTATATTACAAATACAAATTTAAAAAATACCAAAAAATATAATCAAATATTTATTTTATAAAAAAAATAATTAAAAAATATTTATAAAAACCGACCGCAAGTGGTCAGTTTTTAAAAATTCTTTTTTTAATTTATTTTTTAAAAAAACAACCAGTTGTGGTAGATTTTAATTTTTTCTAAAAAAAATAAAAACCTCCCACAAGTGGTCGATTTTTTAATTAAAATAAAAAAATAATTTAAAAAACCGACCACTTGTGGTCGATTTTTGAACTAAAAAAATTAAAAAGTAAATAGTTTTTAGTAACACCTAATTATATATATAATCAAATATATATATTATTTTCATAAAAAATAATTATATATATATATATATATAATTTTTTGAAATTACATTGATCACACGTAGTCGATAACCAGTAAATAATAATAAAAATCAATCATTCTTAAATTTTGTGAAAAAACTACACTAAAAAATATTTCAAATAAAATAAACAAATTACGTTAAACATAATCTTTATCTTTTACTTATGTTTCAATATATAAAATAAATATTGATGAAATAGATATAATATTTTGTGTCAGTATAATGTAGACACACGTATATTGTTGAAGTTGTAATAACGTAAGACAAGTATTACGAGGTATATATGGGGTGGGGGGTGGGGGTGGGGGTGGGGGAGGAAGGAAGTAGGGGAAAGAGACAGAAAATTGAATCATGAAACTGGCATATACTTACCATTTGCTTTGACTTTCGAATTTTGAACGACTGTCAAATTTTGGCGGTGAATTTGAATTTTTTCACTTACAAATTTTGTATCTGAGTATATTTGAATATGTTGTATATTATTATGGGTAGTAAAATCGTGTATGTGATGTTTATATTACGTATTTAAATGGTGATAGACAATTAAATATATGTATATATACATATATCTCGTGTAGTAACATATGCAGTAATCAAAAGCTCGATAACTGAATCTATATATCAAAATATTTTGAATAATACATTGATATCATACTATTGAAGAAACAGATATACTATTTTGTGTCAATGTAGATACGCGTATATTGTTGAAGTTGTAATAACGTAAGACAAGTAATCGATAATTTATCGGATTAACACGTTGTATTGCGATGTATATATATATATATATATATAATATCGTAATTAAAAACTAATTAATCAAAAATTTATCGTAATTTGCAAAATTCATTGATATTATTATACGGTTGAGGAAATATTCTACTCGTGTTAATGTGATAATAAAATAACTAATTATCTGATTTATATATATATGCATTATATTAAATTAATTGAATATTGTTATAAATATTATAGAATTTATTAAAACTTAATTTGTTAAAAATTAATTTTAATTTATTAATTGTAGTTTATTAAACTTTAATTTATCAAAAATTTTGTAAAAACCGACCACATGTGGTCGGTTTTACTATTAATTAAAAAAAATTAAATACAATTAATAACCCGACACGAACCAACCAAATATTTCACTTTCCCAATTATTGGAACCAAATACACACACAAACACAAAAAATGGGAAACACAAACACACATACACAAAGCTTCCACCAACTACCGCATACTAGGGTGGGCATGATATGGTATATACCTAATTACCTTACCGAACCGAAATTTTTGATACCATGGTTTTGATATTATGGTATTTGGTATGGTATATGGTATACATTTTAATTTTTTTTGGTATATGATATGCTATTTGGTATTTACAAATAACATACCAAAATACAGAATACCACACCGAAGTATATATAGTTATATAAGTAACTTATATATATATATATATACACACACACACACACACACACATATATATATATACATAAATATATACATACACACATATATATACATATACATATATAAATATATGTATACATATATACATATATATATATATACACACACACACAAATATAATACTTAGTTTTAGTATAAAAATATTTAGACATTAAAACTTTTGCTACTCTATCTTGATTAAAATGTCTTTTTTATGTAATTAACTAACAAAAAGAATTATATGTACTTTTTTTTCAATATTTCTACATATGTAATGTGTATTTATGATACAATTAAGACGTTCTTTTGAAAATTCGAAGTAATAATACTCTAGTATATGAGTATATATTGTCAAGGTTGTACAAACTATGATTACCAATTACCATACCGCAAATTACCAAAACCAAACATCAAAATACCGAACCATACCGAATTAATATGGTGTGGTAATGGTATAATGTTTTTAAAAATCGAATACCAAAATTACCGTACCAAAGTTTTAAATACCGTACCATACCATACCATGCCCACCCCTACCGCATACGACATTACACACACAAACACAAAGCCTCCATCGTCGCCTCCGTATACGCACATACACCGACTGCCGCCGTCGCCAAGCTTCCACCATCGCCGAGCTTCCGCCATTGATACTATCGAGATTTCAAGCTTCTAACTTATTTAATCACTCGAACACTCTCAAAATTGCTCGAACAAATGGGTTCTCGAAGCAACTCTTGATTTCTCCTACTCAAGTAAGTAAGAATGTGAGGTTACTTGACCTTGTTTGGAGTTAAATTCACTTCATTTTGAATTTTAAAATCCTAGCTCTTATGTTTTGGTTGAAAATGGAGAAATTGGGGATAAACTTGAATGTAGTATGGATTGTGTGTGTTATTTGGACTGAAATGAGTAATATCTTGCATAGAGTATATGGGTATTTTGGAGAAAGTTGCAGTAATCTATCTTTTAATTTTCTGAGCTCATCATTCTCGATGTTGCAGCTTCCCGTGGGAGAATCTATAAGAAGATTGAAGCTGCCATTTTGAAATATCAAGAAATTAATGAAAGTATCAATGGTATGTTGACATAGTGAAGTCATGTGGGGATATCTTTGATTCACTATTATTGTTATCTTCTTTTTATTGTTCATATTGAAGTCTAGTGAAGCCGTGTGTGACCTTTTTCGATTCACTAGCATTGTTGTTATCTTCTTGTTATTGTTCATATTGAAGTCTAGTGAAGCCGTGTGTGGGCTTGTTCGATTCACTAACATTGTTCTTGACATCTTGTTGGTCTTATTGTTGCTTGTTTCTTGTATTGTGAACTTGATCTTGTATCATTTGGTATGAAAGCTCAAGGTTTGGTTTTAAATGTGTAGGGACTTGGCAGGTGTTTTTTTGTTTTGAATGTGATTATATTTGGTGACTTGGTAGGTTGAAAATGATTAAGTGTAGGGACTTTAAGGGTGACGTGGTAGGTTGAAAGTGGTTAAGTTTAGGGACTTTAAAGGTGTTTTTTTTTTTAATTTGAATGTGATTTTGTTTTGATTCTTAGTCACTTGAAAATGGTTAAGTGTACAGACTTTAAAAGGGGATATTGTGTTTTGTATGTGATTTTGTTTTGATACTTAGTAACTTGAAAGTGGTTAAGTGTAGGGACTTTAAAGGGGATTTTTCATTTTGAATGTGGTTTTGTTTTGATCTTTAGTCACTTAAAAATGGTTAAGTATAGGGATTTTAAAGGGGCTTTTGTGTTTTGAATGTGGTTTGGTTGGTGACTTAGCTACTTGAAAATTGTTAAGAGTAAGGACTTTAAACGGGATTTTTGGTTTTGAATGTGGTTTGGTTGGTGACTTAGTTACTTGAAAATAGTTAAGTGTAGGGACTTTAAAGGGGATTTTTTGTTTTGAATGTAGTTTGGTTGGTGACTTAGTCACTTGAAAATGATTAAGTGTAGGGACTTTAAAGGGGATTTTTTATTTTAAATATGGTTTTGTTTTGATACTTAGTCACTTGAAAATGGTTAAGTGTAGGGACTTAAAGGAAATTTTATGTTTTGAATGTGGTTTTGTTTTGATACTAAGTCACTTGAAAATGGTTAAGTGTAGGGACTTTAAAGAGGATTATTTTTAATGTGATTTTGTTTTGATACTTAGTCACTTGAAAATGGTTAAGTGTAGGCACTTTAAAGGGGATTTTGTATTTTGAATATGGTTTGGTTGGTGACTTAGTTACTTGAAAATGGTTAAGTGTAGGGACTTTGAAGGAGATTTTGTGTTTTGAATGTGGTTTGGTTGTTGACTTAGTCACTTGAAAATGGTTAAATGTAGGGACTTTAAAATGGAATTTTTTGTTTTGAATGTGGTTTGGTTGGTGACTTAGTTACTTGAAAATGGTTAAATGTAGGGACTTTAAAGGAGATTTTGTGTTTTGAATGTGGTTTGGTTGTTGACTTAGTCACTTGAAAATGGTTAAGTGTAGGGAATTTAAATGGAATTTTTTGTTTTGAATGTGGTTTGGTTGGTGACTTAGTTACTTGAAAATGGTTAAGTGTGGGGACTTTAAAAGGGATTTTTTGTTTTGAATGTGGTTTTATTTTGATACTTTAAGTGTAGGAACTTTAAAGGGGATTTTTCATTTTGAATGTGGTTTTGTTTTGATCTTTAGTCACTTAAAAATGGTTAAGTATAGGGACTTTAAAGGGGCTTTTGTGTTTTGAATGTGGTTTGGTTGGTAACTTAGTTACTTGAAAATTGTTAAGTGTAAGGACTTTAAACGGGATTTTTGGTTTTGAATGTGGTTTGGTTGGTGACTTAGTTACTTGAAAATAGTTAAGTGTAGGGACTTTAAAGGGGATTTTTTGTTTTGAATGTAGTTTGGTTGCTGACTTAGTCACTTGAAAATGATTAAGTGTAGGGAATTTAAAGGGGATTTTTTGTTTTGAATGTGGTTTTGTTTTGATACTTAGTCACTTAAAAATGGTTAAGTGTAGGGACTTTAAAGGGGATTTTTTGTTTTGAATGTGGTTTTATTTTGATACTTGTTACTTGAAAATGGTTAAGTGTGGGGACTTTAAAGGGGATTTTGTTTTTTGAATATGGTTTGGTTGGTGAGTTATTTACTTGAAAATGGTTAAGTGTAGGGACTCTAAAGGTGACGTGATAGGTTGAAAATGATTAAGTGTGGGGACTTTAAAGGTGACTTGGTAGGTTGAATATGGTTATGTTTGGTGACTTGGTAGGTTGAAAATAATTAAGTGTGGGGACTTCAAAGGTGTTTTTTTAATGTGGTTATGTTTGGTGATAATTGAATTTTTGTGACTTGATCTAATTAATGGAATCTGATTGATTGCGTAGATAGAACCAGATTATAGCTAGATATATCAATAGAATAAGGACAATAGAATGGGTGTTAGGGAGGAATTTGTTGAAGGTGTCAAAATATTTGTTGAACATGCTATGACACTTGATGTTTGGACACATTTTTGGGCTATTCATTGTCCTTGTGTTAGATGTGATGGTATAAATCTTGTAAGTAAAGAAGATATAAAGGAACATCTTTATAGAAAGAGGTTTCACGAGGACTTTTTAAGATTGTGTGGTCTTCATGGTGATGTTGTGCAAAATAACTTTGTTATTGGAGAAAGTAGTAGGTCTATAGGGCATAATGAATATCAAGATAGTAGGATGACAGAAATGTTGCACGATGATTTTGGGATGCAACACGGGGGTAACTTTAGAAAAAATGTCGAAGATGTTCCTAATAGCGAAAATGCAAATTCTATGAACAATTGCATACTGCTAGTCATCCTTTGTTTGATGTGTGTTCGCACTCTCATTTCCCTGTTGCTATTAGATTATTAAGTATTTAATCTGACTGAAATATTGCTGAAGGAGGAATGGACTCAATGCTAGACCTTATTAAAGAGTTAGTTGACCTCGGCTCGGAGGTTCCAGTTTCTTTCTATAAGGCAAAAAGATTGGTGTCAAAGTTAGGTCTCTCCTCGGTTAGAATTGACTGTTGTGAAAATAGCTGCATGTTATGCTTTAAAGAAGATGCTAACCTAGATTCATGTACGTTTTGTCAGCACCCTTGATATAAGTGTGGTTCTAGTGGAAATGAAATTGCTATTAAGGCGATGCATTATTTTCCTCTAATACCAAGGTTGAAGAGATTGTATGCTTCAAATATCTCAGCTCCTCATATAAGATGGCATAGTGAAAATAGAAAGCCTACTGGTGTTATGTGTCATCCATATGATGGAGAGGCTTGGAAGAATTTTGATGCAACCTATCCAAATTTTGCAGCTGAGCCACGAAATATTCATTTGAAATTATGTGCGGATGGGTCCTCTCCTTTTTCAGTTGGTGTTGCGCCATATTCATGTTGACCTATATTTATCACCCCTTAAATCTTCCTCCTAAAATGTTAATGACTAGTCCTTATATATTTCTGAATTGTGTTGTTCCTGGCCTGCATAATTCAAAAAGCAGAATAAATGTCTACTTGCAACCTTTGATCAATGAACTTTAAATTTTATAGCATGAGGGAGTTAAAACTTGGGACATCTCACTTAAACAGAATGTTAATCTGCGTGCATATCTAATGTGGATTGTTAATGATTTTCCTATTTATGGAATATTGTTTGGGTGGATGACAGCTGGAAAGCTGGCTTGTCCATGCTGCATGGATAAAAACAAAATCTTTCACATTGAGACATGGCAGACAAAATTCATGGTTTGATTGTCATCATTGTTTCTTGCCACCTGATCATGAATTTATAAGACTTAAGAATGCATTCAGAAGGAATTGAAGGGAATATGATAGTCCACCTCCAAGGATATCTAGTCATGACATCTGGGACATAGTTCAGGATTTGCCTAAAGCCAGCGAAGAACCATTGTATAGGCTTGATGTATAGGGCATTTTGCATAACTGGACTAAGCAGAGTATATTTTGGGAGTTAGAATATTGGCCAGATAATTTATTTAGAAATAATGTTGATGTCATGCATACTGGAAGAACTATTTTGATAATTTGTTCAACACAGTTATGTATGTCACTGGCAAAATAAAGGATAATCCTAAGGCCACGCTTGACTTACCAGAATATTGCAAACGCCGAGAATTACACTTATAGGAGGGGCCCAATGTCAATGTTCTTAAGCCCAAGGCTAGTTTTACATTCAAGTTGGACCAAAAGTGTCAAATATATGAGTGGGTTCAAAGTTTAAAGATGCCCGATGGATATAATTCAAATTTGGGTAAAAGGTTGATATGGCACAATGAATATCGCATGGAATGAAAAGCCATGATTGCCATGTTTTCATGGAATAGTGACTTCCAATTGCCTTTATTGGTTTACCTGAAAACATATGGAAACCAATAATAGAGATCAGTTTGTTCTTTAAAGACTTATGTGTCACCACATTAAGAGAAGAAAATATAGCAAGAATGGAAAGTAATATTGTTGTTATCACCAACAAGTTGGAGAAGATTTCCCCCCAGCGTTCTTCGATGTGATGGAACATCTTCCCATTCACCTTGTGCACGAAGCTCGGCTAGGTAGTCCATTTAAAACTAGGTGGATGTATCCATTCAAACAGTAAGCAATTACAACATATTTAAATTCATACATATCTTTTTAAAATATAGTAAACATCTAATCTTAAGATTGTGCAGGGCAATTGGAAAATTGAAAAGGGGTCCCAAAAATAAACATGGGGTGGAAGGCTTTATAGTTGAGGCTATCTTGTAAGAGAAATGTCTCAATTTTGTTCATACTACTTTTGTGATGAAGTTTCTTGTTCAAGAAACTGACCGAATCTTCATCAGGATGATGTCAATGAACCTCATTGCAACTGATATCAATTTTTAATCAATCCAGTTGTAAGGATAAAAAGAACATACGTCGCTGGCTCACGCCGACGGAGCTCAAATTAGAAAATTTGTATGTCTTGTTGAATTGCCCGGAAGTTGAGCCCTTGCTAAAGTAAGGAGATTAAAATTTTAACATATCTTATTTGATTAATCATTCCCTTAAAGAAACTAATTGTGTTTCGCATGTTGGATCTTCAGTTCATTTAAGACTCAATTCCTCGAAAATCAAGTGTATTAATCCTTTGCAACATGGTTTACATATGAGGTTCGTAAGTGTATTAATATTTCTACAAATTTTAAACCTTTATACAATCCTCAACTAACATATAATATATATATATATATATATGTAGAATATTTTTAGGTACAACAGTCACCAAATGCAGTCGTATACAATCAACTCTTAAGAGATATTTCTTTAGGTCCAGTTGAAGCTTAACAATGTCCTATTACACAGTAAATGGGTTTAAATTTTCCACCGAACAAAACTCCAGAACAAGGAAAACAAACAATGGTGGTGTTTGGGTTAAGGGTGATGATGATGTTGATTACTTTGGCATCATGCAAATGATCTTAGAACTAGAGTATATTGGTTTTCCAGTGAAAAAATTGTCCTATTTCGATGTAAGTGGTTTGATCCAAGAGCAAGAGGCACAAGAGTACAGAAGGAGCATAACATCATTAAAGTGAAGCACAATAGGTTGTATCATGTTTACGATCCATTTGTTCTAGAGTAAAATACTAAATAAGTGTATTATGCTCCTTATTCGTTGTGCAGTGATAAGTCTTATTGGTGGGCTGTAATCAAAACAAAGCCTATAAGATGGGTAGAAGTTGAGAATGTGCTGGAGACTGCATATCAAAATGAAATGTGGATTAATCACCAGCTAGTGGACGTTGACTTAGTAGATAGTTTGAATCGTCCAAAAAATATATTAAAGAAGTTAATATTGTAGAAGAAGAGGTTGAGTCGGTAGGAGATGAGGAAACTTCTGAAAAGGGTGAGTGGTTTAGTGGAAAGTCTTCAGAAGAGGAGGATTAGTTGTGTAGCTTATATTTATTATATATTGATGTCTTTATGCTTTGTACC
Organism: Capsicum baccatum var. pendulum; assembly: GCA_030864225.1. Lineage (NCBI taxonomy): Eukaryota > Viridiplantae > Streptophyta > Magnoliopsida > Solanales > Solanaceae > Capsicum > Capsicum baccatum. The sequence continues at coordinate 120,387,440 of CM061556.1, forward strand.
ATATATTTAGCTTTATGTTTCTTGTTTAAGATTGATATGTAATATACTGTTTAAGATTGTTGTTTTCACTTTTCAATAATTTGTATAGTAATAAAAATATTCTTGTCTATCGTGTGTTGTTAGAGAGATTTTAAATGTGAATTAGTAACTTGAAATTAGTTTCTAGGAATGTTTTCTTATATATTCATTTTGTAGGAACTAACAACTTGTTAACTTTACATAATTTAGATGTCAGGCAGAGGTGACAAAGGTTAGGGAAAAGTTGATCTTACGAAACCAAAAAATAAAAGACAACTTTTACCTTCAAGACGACTAACATGTATTCATATATCTGAGGGTCGATTTGCTGATGCAACAGCACGACCCTCATATTCTAGGTTGTCTCAGCATTCGGTTCCTACTCCTATGCATGTGGGGCCACTTCATGGATCTACACCGACCCAATCTTCTCCTATCACCGTACCACGGCCATCGCAGTACTATCAGACATCCGCTGGCACATCCGAATATGTACCATCATCGAGACCCTCCCGTAGCAGTCACTTAGCTTCAAACAGTGATTCTTCTAGATCTATTGGGTTGTCGGATCTTCATCTTGGTGGCACTCCATCGAGTGCTTCAGATCCATCCACGCCAGTGCATCCACCATCACTTGCTCCGCAGCCAGGAGATAAAGATGATTCTGGGAGGCATTATCTTGTTTCATATGCTAGAGAGTAAGATTTTTCAATATAATAATATTATTTATTTTTTCATTACTATATTATTATGCTCTATGAAATTATTGTTTGATCCTGTGTTGTAGGTTTAGGCCGGATGCTGGAGTTGGACAAGCTACAAGAAAATGCATTTGTCTAAACTTCAACGGCTAATGGACCAGTTGGCAAAGGGTTCCAGAACTTGACAGGGAAAGATTGTTTCAAGAATTTAATGTAAGGATTTAACTTATCAAATATTTAACACTTTGTTAGAACAAAAGATTGAATATTATATTTTTGTTTTTGTTGTAGAAATTTTACTAGTGGGATGATGCGAATGAATATCTTATAAATAGGAACTTTTTCAGAAGATATAGATCCAGATTTAACGGTCTGTTGGATTATGCCCGAACCAACTTGGTAAAACCTGACTGGATTAGTGAATCCTTATGGCAACAGTATATTCACTTTTGGAATAGCGAAGAATACCAATAGCTAAAGAAAAAAGAAAAAAAAGCCCGGGCATCATCCAAGGGTGGCTCCTTACATATTGTGGGTGCCAAAAGTACTATTGTTGTGCTGGAAAAAATGGTATGTAACTTTTACAGTTTTAATTGTTTGTTTCTATTTAAATTTTTTATTATTTGAACATTGATAGTTTTTTCATATGCAGGAAAAAGAAAAGGGTAGGAGCATACCACATGATGAGCTATTCGAGGAGACTCATCTGGAAAAAAAAATAACCCGACTGATGAAGATCTCTACGTTGAACCTCATGCAAAAGTTGTCCATGTAAGAAACAAATATTGAATTTATGAATCTTTTTCTCAAACTTTATATTATTCAATTATAACTACTTTAATATTTTTTGACTTTTAGTATTAACTTTACTTGGAATATAGGACAAATATACGTAGCTTGGTAGTAAGTATCGCAGTACTCAGCCTCTTGAAAGTTAGGGTGACCCACTACCCCAACATATAGAGGAGAAGTTAAGGGAAAAAGTTGTGGGTCCTGCAGATAGAGGCTATTACTATGGATAACACAAAAAAAAATTAGGTGTTCGTTCGACCCTGCATACTCTAGATCTTCAGTTGATAGAGAAACTATTGAAAGACTAGAAAATACTGTTTCTAAACTCACTAAAGATCTTGCTGAACAAAGAGAGAGGACACAGAAGAAGGAGAAGGAAACATCATCCTAAATCAGGATGTTGCAGGAGCAGTTCAACTCTTTCATTCAGACTGCAGGGATTATTCCTCCGTGTCCTGGTAATGTAGTTTGGTCTGCAAAAGGTCTACGCCCCCTGGATGATATCAGTACTACTGAGCATATGAAGACGAGGACGAATTCGATGAGGATGACTTTTAGTTTTTTGACTTTTGTATGTGTTGTACTTTGAATTTAGACATTTTGTTGTAGTTTGTACACTTTCAAAACTATTGTTGTAGTTTTTACACTTTCACTTTTGTTGGACATTTTGTATATGTTGTACACTTTTGAAAGTATTTACATTTGGTTTTTTGTTGTTATTGTTGTTGTATTGCATGTTGGACCATTTG